>OU342675.1:16257500-17507500 GCA_910589285.2 Mythimna ferrago
ATAGAAAGATAACGAGAGAGCGAATGCTTGGGGTTTAATGGATTAAGAGTTTTGACTGAATGAAGCCAGGAAAAACTAGTTTTGACAATATAATCCACTTTTTTGTGATGGTTTAACATTCAGTGACTTTTCCCAGTCAAGGGTGGAGTGAGAGTCACACCTGAGGCCTCCATTTGCCCTTTGCGTTCTTGTGCCAGTTTCCTTGCCAGAAATTCCTCGTGATCCCAACGAGTATAGGGTTGACTGTAACACATTAATGATTTGATTTGAACCAGTCCAGTTAGCGAATCGCTGGCCTCAAAGATCTGGCAGCTGTTCTGATATAGTTTGCAAGGTTAGTTCGGTTATGGAAAGAGTCGAAGCTTTGAACCACTTCATTCGGAAAGAGATTCTTTTTACAAGCTTTTATTTAGTTTCACCTGTCCCGATGTTTTTCTGTAATCAAATCTTGCAAATTAAATTTGATCCACTTCCCGGTTACCGATTAAGCTGAAATTTTGCATGCGTGTTTAAATCACCTGACAGTGCAATATCATTATAACTTACAGCTCATCTGATGATGAAATCGGAAGGGGGCTTTATGGGCTTGGTAATTAAACGACATTTAATAACCCCATCGAGTTTGGGCTCGTATGATTCGTCTTGACGAGTATTAATTATATAGATATACCGATTATACCTATATAGATTATACCGTGCTATAAAAGCTTGCTATGAAAAAAATATTTTCAATACACTTACCTACTCGAAACCAGGCTCTTATCGCACTACGAATAGGTTCAACATGACATGTTTATCACCCTTGTGTTTTTTTATTTTATTTATCATAACAAAGGTTTTTTTCATTCCTATTTCGTCACGGTCAACCGTGATTATTATTTTTTTTTAAAGCAAAGAGGTGGATATTTTTAAGGTTTTAATATTTAATGAAAATTAAAATTGTGTTTATGAACAATAAAAAGAAAATTATTTACACAAT
This sequence comes from Mythimna ferrago, assembly GCA_910589285.2. Lineage (NCBI taxonomy): Eukaryota > Metazoa > Arthropoda > Insecta > Lepidoptera > Noctuidae > Mythimna > Mythimna ferrago. Next base: position 16,258,480 of record OU342675.1, read on the forward strand.
GTGTTATTATCAACAAATTAACAATTATCTGTGTTCTAAATTCAAAAATATTTGAATTTCTATTTTTAATATTAAGTAGGATGTATAAGGTTTGATATCTTTGCTTCTTTTTCAATCTGCAAAGGTAAAGCGCGGGAAAAAAGTTTAAAAAATATTATTTTTTATTTGTGTTATATTTTGTAAAAAAATGTCGAATTTCAGATTTGAAGAGAATTCTTTAGATGGTACCGCCGCCGCCAGATATTATGATAAGTTAATAAGTACTTGCGATAGCCTGCTGCCATTTAAATCAAAACTAAAATATATGGCAACTTTGGAACATTTTCTTCAGTACAAAATGAACAAAAATGCGTCGTAATTTTCAGAGAAAGTAAGTATTTCTACGTAAGTGTATTGAAAAACATCGTTTGATACACGTGGAGATTTGTCACTGCAGTACTCGGCTCCATAACACCCTCGCCTATACGGCTCGGTTGCCCACTTGTATCAAAATGTTATCAATAGTAAATTATCTAGTTCATTTACCTAATTTATTACTTAATTTAAACCTAATTGTATTGTCTGTCTAAAAAGTAATATGTTGTCTATAGTAGTATCAACTGTGGCCGCGAATGGCACGACAACCAATCAGAGCGCGAGAATTTGAATATTGACAGATAGGGAAAAAGCGCGGGATTTTTCGGGGGTCGTACCATTCTGGCGGGCTTGCAGTCGTGCATCATTTTGTATTTTTTTAGTAATTAAAAAAGTAGACATTTGTTTCTATTATATTTGTTTTCTGATTGAAGAAATACAATAAGTAAGTACATGCACAACTGTTTATTATTTTCACTCTTTATTTCATTCTTAGAAGCCATAAACCCAAATAGCAGTGGGATACATGATTCGGATGATATCAACCCATGAGAGAGTTTACAAAAATGTACTTGTTTTAAGGTGGGAAATCGACAATTTCTTCTCCGGGGGGAGCGAGTGGGAGTGTAAAACTTTAACTGACTTAAACCCTCCTATGTTCCTCCAGTCGATCTTTGTGTTCCAGGATCACGACCACGGTAACTCTGTGGAACTATCCTGCAGCCCAGAGATTCTTGGATCTATTTCAGTTTAGCATTAATCTGACACAATGTCAGTGTTTTACATTACTTTTAATAATCCTAGATTACTGTTGTTGTGTGTAATTTCATCTCTACTGTGACTGGATTAGAAATAGCTTTTAGTTGAAAAGAAAAAGTTGAACAATGAAAAATCTTTTCAGGCTGTGTTGTTGATTTCCCCAACAATGTCTTGAGTTAAGGGTGTTAAGTTAACTTCTAAGTAAATGTAGAAGCGTAAAAATAAACAATAAATATCCAGAAAATCCATGGATTAAGGAAAATTTCTACGAAGTAGGTACAAGGAAGCTTGGACATTTCCCGAGAAATAATGGAGTTCAACTTAAGTAGGTAAGTATCGGCAGTATTGCGTTTCTAGGAAAATACATATTCCAAACACAACACGATTCAAACCCACGATATGTAACACAGCAGCCAATCGCTTAACTACAGCACGAACCGAGCCGTCGTCATTACCTAGGTAGTAACGAAAATTAACTTCAATTGAATACATCTCCCGCCCTTGGGTGGAGCGGGAGATAGTGTCAGACTTTTACTTATTAAAAAACCTACCCCGTTCCTTCTTAGCCTTATACCGGGGTCAGACCATCCTTTTAGAAACCGTTCCAAGGCCCTACTAGGTTTCGGCCCTGCTGGGCGCCTACGGTTTACTGATAACTTCTTGGGCGCGCGGAAACAGAACGCGCCGTCGACGACCTGGGCTCAGTCCGGACGGTTGGACAGCGAGCTACCCATTGCTCACCGGCCTACTCCTTTGCTAGCAATTCTGCTTCGCGGATGGAGGCGACCGCCTGCCACTCCTCCTTGCTCGACCATGGCCTGTACCAAGGCCCGGCGCAAGAGATCGCTGCGGCCGATCGCCCCCACTAAGACACGGCGATGTTCTGCCCAAGCAGGGCACACCTCCACCGTATTCTCCACAGTGTCCTCCGGCCGGTCCACACATGGTGACCCCCAGGCGTCACTTTCGCATGATTCCGGTGCAGGAACTTTCCGAACTGACCGTGCTCAGTGAGAACCTGCGTCATACAGAAGGTGAAAACGCAGTGAGATATTTCCAGCCACGCCTCAAAGAGGGGGACATACAAGGGGAACCATCCTGTACTAATACCAGGGTATCTGCCCACCTAAAAAAGGCAGAATATAAAATCAATTACTTATAAATGCACAAAATTACAATTCTACAAAGCACTCAAATCAGTGTATAGTTAATTAAACCAACAAACCCTAACAATTAATTTTAAATCCAACACACATAATGAAAACTGTTCTTTTATATGTTCTTTGCATATCGTGATGAATGTAACTTCATTAAATATCAACCCCAACGGGCTGTGCAAATAAGTGCACACGAATTATTTTTCCCCGCCATTATGTGGCCCAAAAAGTCTTACCCAGCGCCATCTATATTTGGCTTGTAAAGTAAACCAACGCCATCTGTTAACCGTGTGTTGAAATACTACACCACTGAACTGTGCAGAAACTGAAAATAGTGACTGAAAAGCCTCGAGTATTCCAAACAGCAGAGCAATGTAGATTAGAATTTAGTTTAGACAACGGTCACTAGAGTACCCTCTACCCTTTGACTGTCTCCTATTAAAACCATTTTTTATGTAGCTGTATCTTCTACAATTCTTATTAGGTATACATGAACTTGACGTATATTAATTAGTGCAGCAGGTGCTTCTATGCTTGGAACCTAATTTTTGTTGGGATGAATCAAAAATGCAAATAATATCTGTGAGTACAGTTCACTAAGGCTTACACTAAGAGCTAAAAGGAATAAAGAATCAGGTCAAGATAAAAATATAATCGATAGGTTGTCCTTGTTTGACACTTGGGTTACTGAAACTCCATTAGGGATGGCAACTTACAAATACAAAAACATTAGGACTAGAATGAAACTCAAGTATTTGATCTCTGCACAGCGTTTCACACTGATATTGTAAATATTATTATTAATTCCTGGCAAATCTTATGCGTGCCTACCTAAAAGGAATAATATTTATTTTTGTAGGTTCATTCAATAGGTCCATATTTTTCTGAAACAAAATAGTAACGCAAATGTGATCTACAAAAGAATTATATATAATTCTCTTGTACGAATGTTTGTCACCCAACTCCTCTTTAACGGCTTAACTGATTCGGATGAAACTGTGTATATTTGAAGAGGGTTCCTGGATGCTTTAAAAATACAATTGAACCCGGTAGGTGGAGCTGCAAATGGGCTCTCAATTTTCTTTTCTGAAGAAAAGCTAGTTTTCGGGAAGGACAACGTCTACCGGAGCCGCTAGTATAATATATATTCAAGTAATATTTTTTTCTATTATAGACCACATTAATAAAAATCCTTGGTGTGGACATAATTCCCTTGACTACAAAGATATTGCAATTTGTTATAGAACCATTGACGTGACTGGGTAGCAAATGGAATAACAGACTCTCCCTAGGGAAGCATTCATCGAATCAGAGTTAAATGTCAGTAGGATTGACTTTTTAACCTCCTAAACACCGTTTTTGACTTATAGAGTTATAATATTAATATAACGAGTACATTATGTATAAGTGTGTAATGTCAGTGATTACCGTCGAGGCGGTATTTAGACCCGAGCCATGGCGAGGGTCTTAAGAGAGCCGAGAACGGTAATCATTAATTACTCACATGTATCATACGACGTTTTTCAATACACTTGTGAAGAAAATACGAGTAATTGTAAAACTAGCGAACTTTTGTGGCGGTAAAAATCTGTTTTCATATGCGCGTTATTTTTTTTTTTTATTTATCCCTTGGTGAATCCAAGGGATAAATAAAAAAAGAAACCGGCGACTCGTGCGGGACGACGCGCGCCCATCCTGATACGATGGTAAATGTAATAAAATTATGGCGGGGGAGAGGTTGAACAATAAGGTTTTAATTAAATTATAGCACTAGTGCGTAATGGTAATCAAATGCGGAGTTTGGTAACAAGTGCCATTATATATACCTTTTTTTTTACGGTGGGAAAAAATCATCCAATGACAACCCCCGCTCTTGGGCGGAGCGGGATGTAGTGTTAGACTCTTACTGACTAAAAGACCCACCCCGTTCCTTCTAGCCTTCATACCGGAGCTCGAGCGGTCTTTCGAAACTAACCCTGGCCCCAGTAGGCTTCGACCCATCAGGGCTCCTGCTGTTGCTGACAACTCCTTGAGGCGCGCGGGAACAGTGTGCGCCGTCGACGACTTGGGCTTGGTCCGGACAGTTACCGGACGGCCGGACAGCGAGCTACTCATTGCTCACTGAGAGCCGTTGCCTGATGCGGTCGGCCTCCTCCTTTGCTAGCATTACTGCTTCGCAGAAGGAGGCAACCGCCTGCCACTCCTCCTCGCTCCGAACCATGGCCTGAACCAAGGACCGGTGCAAGAGGTCTCCGCCACCGATTATCCCCAGGAGGGCACGGCGATGCTCCGCCCATACTAAAGAGCGATGGCGTGCCGACTTGGAGACAAAACAACAGCATAAAGAATTATGGATATCTAGTCTATATATGGTACCTTTTTAACCGACTACAAAAAGAAGGAAGTGCTATGTTCAGCTGAATGTATTTTTCAGAGTAGGATTGTAGGTTTAGAATAATGTTACAAGTCAGCATTTTCATGGATGTTCATAAGAAATGGGATGACTGAATTGACTTAGCTTTCGCGTCGTATTCCTCATTACTGAGGTTCGTGAAGTTCCCGCTGGATTAGCTTCTTATTGATGGTGTGTCTCCATCTATGACGGTTCTTAGCGTCATGAAGTGCGACGTGCAATTGGGTGTCCAGTATGGAGCGGACCTGATCTGCCCATCGTTTTGGGCTCCGGTCTCCGTTTGGCATCAACCATGCCAGTAAAGATGAGCTGTTCAATGTTGTGGCCATTTTTCCTGGCAATGTGGCCAAAGAACTCCAGTACTATGCGCATGCAGTTGCGACAGTCTGATCTTGATGTTCAGTTCACGTAAGATTGACTTACGAGTAGCTTTAACGGCGATAAAATCTTCAAGTTGAGTACCAAATTTAATTTAGTTTAGTACGCTGGGTGGTCCGAAAAATCATTTAAGCAAAACACTTTGAGCACGTTTCAAGAAGTAAAGGATATTAAAAACATTTATCAATTAGGTACAAGATAAACCAATTTTGCCTACCGTTTTGGCAAGTACGTGCAACGAACGATCTCAAGTGCGGTTTGGCAGCTGAAATAAGCCATTACATCCAAAATTGTACCGAGCACTTGTCAGTGATCTCAGCTACACTGTAGTGTAGCTGATTCCATCTCTCTCCATCTAATGTTACAACATCAAGCTGTCTATACATTTTTATAAATATTACTTACATACATAATCTATATAAAATAAAAGGAGTAACTGACTAACCTATCTACCTAAGAACGTGAAATTTTGCACAAGGCTTCCTTTAATCACGTAGGCGAGCCCTAATAAGGGATATTTGGAAATTCAGCTAGGACTGAAACGGGGCCCTAAAGTTTGTATGGAGAAACCTACTAACGAGCGAAGCCGCTGGCAGAAGCTAGAAAAAAGACTATATATATAAAAATGAATCCCTATTTCCTTGGTCACGCCATCACGTGTGTACGGCTGGACCGATTTCGCTAATTCTTTTTTTGTTGTGTTCGTTATTGTGAGGAGGAGAAGACTACAACATATACAACACATACATAAAACACACATATAATGGAAACACACATATGGAACATATGGAAAAAAAAATTAGGGTAGTGTAGGGTAGAGTAGAGTAGGGTAGTGTAGGGTAGTGTAGGGTAGAGTAAGGTAGAGTAGGGTAGAGTAGGGTGGAATACGGAAGAGCGGGAGCGAAGCCACGTGGGCAGAAGCTAGTAACTTATAAAACCATAACCTCAACACCACGCCCAAATGACCCAAGAAAACAGGCAGACGTAACTGTTGTTTATATTTGCTTTTAATATCCGTGTAGTAAGAGCTTACAGGTGTTAATTGGTAGTAAATCCAGAATTGAGGTTTCAATCGCAGAGTCACGTGACCCTGGAATGCAAAGGGTAACTGAAGGAACACAGGTAGTCAGTAAAATTCTGACACGCCCTCGCGCTCCACCCTGAGCGAGAGAAGTTATCATATGATTTCGCACCTCAAAAAAAGTCTTTAATCAAGATAATCCTTGAGGAAAAGCCAAATACCACCAGACGTTTTACTATCTGATACATTACAGACCCTGACATATCACACCGATGACACTGAAAATGCGTACTACGTTTCGCACCACAAATCCTTCTATTTGAGTAGGTGAAGGCTTTACTTACATACATGAATAAATTCAAAGCTAAAGGAAGATGAACTACAGTCCTAGAGGACTGAATATTAATCTATTTAAATAGATTTTAACTAGACGATTTATCATCATCATTTCAGCCGAAAGTCGCCCACTGTTGGACATAGGCCTCCCCCAAGTGTCGCCATAATGACCGGACCTGTGCGTCTCGCATCCATCGGATTCCCGCGACCCTCACTAGGTCATCGGTCCACTTTGTGAGAGGCCTCCCAACGCTGCGTCTTGCGGTACGTGGTTGCCTTTCCAGAATCTTTTGTCCCCATCGACCCTCTGTTCTGCGAGCAATGTTCCTAGCCTTCTGCCACTTACGTTTGGCGATTCTTTTAACTAGAGGATTACATGAGCGAAAACCAAAAAATAGTAGGGTCTGAAATAATTGAATGAAGCAGTAATGCTAGCAAAGAAGAAGGCCGCACGTGCACGTGCGAGGGAGCCTCAAGCCCCAGCCGACGAGATCCCGATCCGGATTTCCATCCACCGTAAGCGCGGTCTTTCGGAGCGGCGAGCAATAGATAGCTCGCCGTCCGACCGTCCTAACCGTCCGGACTGAGCCCAAGTCGTCGACGGCGCGTACTGTTCCACGCGCGCCTCAAAGACATGTCAGCAAATTGTAGGGGCCAGCAGGGTCTGACGCCAAGGGTTTGTTTCAGAAAGGAAAACTCGGCGCTGTTATGAAAGGCAACAAAGGAACAGGAGTGGGTTTTCAGTCAGTGAAAGTCTTACACACCCTCTCGCCCCACTCAAGAGCGGGGGATGTCATTGGATGATTTACCCAACTAAAAAAGAAAAAGATGACCGAAGTAAAGATTGCGGATCATCTCACCATCACCCACATGAGCATGGGAACTCGTGCTCGAAATCTAATGTAAGGACTGAAACGCACTAGTGGACAGCCATGTGTGGAAAAGAGAGAGAAAGCCTTCGCCCTGCAGTATACAAATAAAGGTTAGTTTAATCAGATTAGAATAATAATTTGACCTCTAACATTAATGACCTTAACAGAAGGACCTTCGTCAATTGCATCGATATTTGGTTAAGGTTTCAAATGAGATTTGATGATAAAAACTGTTTGAAAATCAATGAGGTTTAGCAATGCCATGTCGAATTCCCACACCGCAGCCGCTTTAGCGCTTTTTTATACCTTGCGCTGTATTTAATTTTCAAATAATAAATGTACTAGAATGTATTTCAGCTTGAGAAGCATTTGATTAAGGAGTCGCTGTAAAAAAAAAAAAATATCCTGTAATAATTAAGTTTATTGATTAATTTTCCTGTTTCAAACGCCTAGGTACTTCATTCCTTCTTTTTAATGTTGTGTTTGTTGCTAACACAAATTATTGCACCTAGTACTGTTATCTAAAATAAAAAAGTAAATTAAACAAATTACAGTTATATTTAATAAACAAAACAAATGAAAACGTCAATTTCAATAACAAAATTCCTAAAATATTTCAATCTTAGACATATCTTAGAGTAGGTTGTAATTCAATTATGAACATTGTTATCAAGAAAATTCGTGAAACTTATTCACAACAAGACATTTAAAAGTATACCACACCATAAAGTGATCATAAAGCAACAAAAATCATCACAAACCGCTGACATAATCCGATGAAGCCGCTGTAAGGCCGCTGCAGGGGCGAGTGCGACAACAGCGCCGCTAACCCAGTCGAGTTTCAGGCGTAAACCGCGACGCTACTGTGAGACTGCGCTGAAAGGCACTCGTGTACCAAACCAACCGCGTGATGGAAATAGACAGTGCTGTTGTTTTTCTTAACTAGTGCCGTAAACACACGGTAAGTGTTTGATTATGTTTCTGGCAGTGTAATTTTGAAATAAAATGTTAATATAGACGGCTCTTTAAAGATTTCAATCAAAATTTTAATCTGTCAATGCATGATTTCTGCTTATTAAATAGACAATTGTTCAATTTAATAACCAACTACAATGAATTAAAACTGATATTTTATCAGTAAAGTCAAATAAAACGGATGATACTAATATAATCTGTATCAACAGCGTAAATTAAATTAAATATCAACGTCCGAAATCGTCCATTTTAGATTTTGTCTCGTATTACGTCTTATCGGGTTTCCTGTGCTCATAATATTTACGCAGAAATTGTTATACCGACACGTAAAACGAGTGTTTATTGGTGACAAGTGACACAGTTACGACACAGTGTCCCCTTGGTCATATTTTACAAGCAGACCGTACAAAAGGCACCCTACCTGTACCCTTTTCAACAACCCTTAGTTTCAGAAGTCCTCCCTTGTAAACACAATTCTGGCTATTCATACATTTGCTTTCTGTAAAGGGACCATGACATCTACATTCTACATACGTACATAGAAAGATACAGTATACATAAAAAAACATAATACCTTTTAGAGAAAGTAAACTTACGCGACGGTCATAAATCGATATATTATATACATTTTCTGCCTACTGAAAATAATAACTGTGTGACCTTTGTTGAGAAAAAGGGTCTAGTTCTATTTAACTATGTATAAGGTTTATAATTATTTACAAGTACAACGCTATGTAGAAGGGACCGCAGACTTGAGTATATGGTTTTAATTCGTTAACTTAGAAGTTTGATTTTTTCACAGCTTGAAGGGACTGCAGACCTGAGTATATGGTTTTAATTTCAACTCGATACTTCCCCGCAGGATCTTGACAGACAGACAGACAGACAGACAAACAGACAGACGGACAGACAACAAAGTGATCCTATAAGGGTTCCATTTTTTCCTTTTGAGGTACGGAACCTTAAAAACAACTCTCGTTCTTAAAGAGCCCTCGCTCGTGCGAGACCCATTTGCTACTTGCGACGTCTTGGGCTAGGGCCCATTTTACCAACCCCTATCAACCCCACGCAACTGCAGGCATTTTTTTACAAAATCAAAGGCAAACAAACAAAATACATGTAGTATTTTTGAAATCAGTTTTTGTACCGGTAGGTACACATAGAGATTCGTAAAGATATTTTAAAAGGCAAGAGATTTCATGAATAAGGCATGGGTAAGTTTGTTCATGCAGGTCCAACCTTTTTGTGTAAGAAGAATAAATCAATAAATAAGTCCTTATCAATAAAACATTTCTCGACCAAAGACACGTGTATTCTTTGTTTAGTATCATAATAGGTTTATCGTCATCTGTGTTACTGTGACGTAAATGTTAACGTCATTAAAGCGTAGACGAGCTACCGTTTACGGTATTTGCAGGCTTTATTAAAACACAAGACTCCATCAAAGCACCTTCGACCTTACACTTGCATCGAAACTACGGTGTTATGTAACGAAGTAAAAATAACGTTACTTTAATACTGTTAATTAACATAACATCAAGCCTGTATTTTCCAAATGGGTAGGCAGAAAGGGTTTAGTAAAGCCACATTCCGTATGTCGCGTTTTAGACATAAAAAGGAAAAAGCCTATTACCATCAAGCGGGCAGTAATATGAATTCCCGGACACGGTCCGGCTCGCTAAACTGTAAAATTCCTCAATAGGATATTTTACTCATGTATGAGAAAAAAAACTAAAAATATATTAGTAAGATAGCTTAGGCAAAAAGCAGTTTTAGTTCATAAAATAACAATATATATTTTTTTAATTGAATTCAATTTTTCAGTTTTTTTTATCTGTACTTTATCACCTTAACCTCTCAGATACCGTTAATTTGAGACACAACAGTAAGACAATAGATGCGCGAACGCCGGCTTTCGCTTGGGGTTCAATGAATATAGCTGTCGCAGCCATCTGGTTAAATTAGCCATCCAGTTGGACGCCTAGGGCGTTCGTTAAACGCCGGCATCCAATGAAATGGCTGAAGAACAACTAGCCATGTCGTTAACCGCAACGTTTAACAAGATGGCTGAACGCTGTGTAATCATTTAGTTTAGTAGGGTGAGGAGTTTATAAATTATATAAAACTACTTTTTAGTAATAGTGTTCACCAAGTAATAGAGAAATATTATTAAATCAATAAATAGTGGAACTAAATTTGAACCACTTGGCTGAATCTTGATCAGTCATTTCGAAAGGGCTAACTGTCAATACGCCAGCTGTTAAACGTTGAGTGATTTTAGTTCAAACAACTATCAGCCTGGGCATCCAATTGGATGCCGGCGTTTAACGAACGCCCTAGGCGTCCAATTGGATAGCTAATTTAACCAGATGGCTGCGACATAGCCACCATGTTATTACGTCATTCAGCTGTGTAAACTAAAAGTGAGAGTGAGAGTCAACTGATCGGCCATACTGAATGATATTGGCGCATTTGTTTATACAGCCAACTGACGTCACGACCTCGGAGTAAATATGGCGTCCACTGCGTTCTGCATTATACGCAAAATTTGAAAATGTAAATTTTAAATGCATTTTTAGGGTACTAAGCGACTGAATAAAAATTTTATGTATTTTATTTAGTGGTTTATTAGCACAATAGAATCTAATTGAGAGACTTGTCAAAAATGAGTGTAATTCCCTGTTACTCGTAGTTGCCACGGTTAGTAGGTAAAGCTCCTGCTGGGAACGCCCCGGGTGTCGCAGAGCGATTCCCGACTAATATGGGCACGGGCTTGTAAACGGCGAGCAATGGTTAGCTTGCCGTCCGGAACCACCTAGCCAGGGGCGACGGCGTCTTGTGTTCTGTTCACACCTCAAAGAGATGTCAGCAAGATTGACAGGGCCGATACCTGCTAGGACTGCGGGATTGCTAAAAAAGTTACCGTGCCTTGCACAGATTTTTTGTTAGGTGGGAAATCGTCCAATGACTTCTACGGCTCTAGGGTTGAGCGGGAGCGTGTCAGACTTTTACTGACTAAAACCCACTCCTATATTCCTTCTTTGCCTTGCATTCCAGATCCTGAGTTTTCCTTTCAGAAGCGAACTCATAGCCCCAGCAGGGTCCTGGATCTCTACGATTTTGCTGAAATCTCCTTGAGGCGCGCGTGGAATACTACCTACGCGCCGTCGACGACTTGGGCTCGGTATGGACGGTTATCAGAAAACCAAACGATAAGCTTCCTATTGCTTGCCGTCCGCAAACCTACGCCTACGTTAACTGTCGGGGTCGGGATCCGCTGGGGCGTGAGGAAGGCCGTTCCGTTACACGTGCAGCCGCATCTTTTGCTAGCATTACTGCTTCGCAGAAGGAAGCAACCGCCTGCCATTCCTCCTCGCTGCAGACCTTGGCCTGGTACAGGGCCTGCCGCGAGAGCTCGTTTCCACCATTCGCTCCAACGAGGATACAGCGGTGCCCTGCCCAAGCTGCTCCATTGTGGCCTCCGGGCGGTCCACACAATGGTAGTGGTTTCTCACCGCATGGATCCAGTGAAGACTTGCGTCAAGTGGGAGGTGAGGACGCCGTGACGTCTTGCCAGTCACTCCTCAGTGCTGGATACTCCATAATTATGGCGGTAAGTCCCTCACCACAGTCGCTGTCGCTATTAAACCATGGAATCCCACCGGAACTCTATCTGTCACACCGCGACTAGTCGCGGCAGCGGAGTTTCCCCTCAACGTTGCATCTCCACGCGCAGTGCCCTGCACTGATGAAACGCAAGTGAGTTTTAGTCAGTATAAGTCTGACACTCCTTCTAGCTTCACCCAGAGCTTAGTCATTTGATGATTTAAAAAAAGGTAGTGTCTGTGTATAAAAGTGCGTAAAAGCAGTGTGGTTAAAACTGCGAAAGTTAGGGAGTTGTCTCACTTTTCGATAGCTTTATTTTACTTCCACATCTTTTCGACTCAACAACTCAAGTATAAAGTTACGACACCTTTTTCTGTATAAAATTACGTGTCAAGTTGAAAAGTCGCCAATATGAGATGGAGCTTTTTTCCTAATATTTGAAAACGTATTTGCAATTCAGATAAGCGATTCCTCTTTGAAGCTTCTGCGCTCATTATTATATTTCAACTTCATTAGATATGAGAATACTTGTAACCAACCTAATTGGAATTTTATGTTCATAAATATGTTTATCAGACCCATAAGTACGTAGAAGTATTTAATTTAATCAATCTCTAGTAGCCGGCTTCAAAAAGAAGGAGGTTATATGTTGTATTTTATTTTTTTATGTATGTTCACCAGTTTCTCGGTCAATTATAGACAGATTTTGAAAATTATTTTTTTGATTAAAAGTTTATGCTTCTAAGTTGGTCCCATAGAAATATTGTTATGATCTGATGATGGACTTCGAAGATATCGAACAGAACTCCTTATAGGATCACAACAGAACTGACGTAACTAGTAAAATATTTGCTTTGTTTATACGTTTGATGACTGACTGCAAGAAGAGGTGGGGATATATCGAACTGATCTGATGATAAAACCACTTCTGGGGGGGTTTCAGACTTTTGCCGACTAAAACTCACGTATGTTTCTTTAGTTAACCTTTTCATTCTAGACCAGAGGCGCAGTAATCCTACTCAAGTATTTATCATTTCAATTCTCAAAATTATATTTTATGCAATAAACTGAGATTGATATCGTACTGTAAAAACAAAGCATTTTATTTAAGTTTTAATGTTTCATAAGTGCTTGAGCAGTATTAAGTACCATTCATTATAACACCATTAGTCTTTTGAAGTCCTTGTTTATATCTACGAAATTAGAGGATCAAACTAAAGTCAAACGTTTATTGAACTCGTAATAAAAATCTGTTACGAACTATAATAATACTTTGTACCCAGTAAATAACCTTGCTAAGACATTTACAATTTCAGTTACAATATTAAAATAAGACATTTATTCACCAGCGCTAAATTCAGTGGGTAATAACAAACACTTCAATAATTATATTTTTGGCAGTCTCATTGCTAACGACAGGTTCTACAATTCACTTCATTAAATCATAAACGATTCAATCAACTGTGAACAACTGAAGTTGAAAGACTCACTGGTTCAATAATACAACACAGCTAAGTACGCACCAACAAACAATTAGATCTCAACTTCTGACAAACAGGTAAACTTTAAACAAAGGTATTTACGCTACTAGCTGATCGTGTGAGCGTGCGATCGTGTCAAACATTGATTTTACCAACTCTTGTGTACTACGTTTATTATTACATATACTCCGTGTTGAAAAGTGAAATAAACTTTTAGAGTACAAGGTCTTTGTTTAGCGAAAAGGTTCTTTTGTGTGATGGGAAATCATCAAATAATTTCTTCTTCGGCTCTGAGTGAAGCGAGAGGGGGTAGACGTTTGACTCAAACCCACCTAGAGCCTTACCATGATGTGTTAAAATGTCATGCGTGGGAGCGAGAGTGATAAAGCTTATACACTTTATAGCTCCATTCCTTTAACAGTTCAGTTTAGGACGTAAAATAGATCGCACTGAGCTCGTGGCTTCCGTTACCGTTTGCGTTCTAGGGTCGCGGTAACTGTCGAATAATACCGCAGCGTTTTATTGCAATCACAAATCGGGCGGTAGTTTCCAGGGTCAAAATAATTACATTTTATTTAGTCCGTATTTTAAATTATAAATAAATATTGGACACGTATTTTTTCTTTTTTCGATTAAACAAAAAATAACAAAGATATAGTCCATTAAAGTTACGTTTACAAATAAAAAAATATGTACGTGTCTCTTATTTTTGAATAATCTAAAAGACGGACTAATTACATTTTTTACGGCAACTAGCCTATTCTAGACCAGAAAAAACTATATCATTTATTTGTTTATCATCATCTTCGTGCCCACGTCCCATGTTACATAGGGTCGACATAACACGTAATTATCTTCCATACTGTCTCGTCAACCGTTACCCTTGCTCTGAGCCCCTTTTCATACAAATCACTCATCCTTCGTAGTAGGTAAACCAAGAAAAAACCTTAACAAAGCGTGATTGGCAAACCCGCATCATACTGTTATAAGTTAAAGTATTACTCCTTAACAAAAGATTATCCAAATTAATTTCGGCTAAGCTTAACTTTCAGGATTAAGAAGTTATTTATCCATTGCAAATTTTTCTTTTCTTTTTTCCGAATTCTCTGAAGTTTCTCGAGGCCTTGACGGCCGGTAGTGCTTGATATATTTAAGTCTCTATCAACTTGAATTGTTCATGACTTAATCTCGTTCGAGGTTACAATAAATTATTAAGAACTTTAATTAAGGTCTTTTCGAAAGAAAATACAATAGTTTTCGCGATTTTGTTTTAAATCCCTTCGGGTTCTAATAGTTATAAGCGCACTGGCGCTATCGAGGAGATAGGGGGTTTCTGGGATGACTTTTGGGGTTTTTATCTAAACTAATAATTTTATAGAGGTAAAGTTTGTTTTTTTTTTGTATGCAGGAGGTGTTTTCTGAAAGTAGGTACTGGTCCGATTCCTAAAATTTTTTCACCGATAGAAAGCTGCTTTATTCCTGAGTGATATGATATAGGCTATATTTTATGTATGCGGGCGAAACCGCGGGCAAAAGCTAGTAAAAGATAAAAAAGCTTTGCAATTTTAAGATATATATAGGTACTACTTATCAGAAATAAGAAATCAGAAACATTTATTTCAAATAAACCAATTACAGGCACTTTTGAATTTTCAAAATATCGGACAGTTAAAAAAAAATATACTGAAGCTAAATTGCATGTTCCAAAACGTAGATCTCTATGGAGAAGAACGTGCAAGAAACTCCATGGACACTCTATTAAATCATATTTTGAGTTACATAAATCAAACAATACATTTACTGATAAAATCTAACCAATATTTTTCTTCTCTAGGGCCCTTGGCCACCTACAAGCTACGCCACTGGACAGGCGATTTACTTTTCAACAATTTGACTTGAAGGAATCCAAATAGGCACAGACAGATGGGACTTATTTGCCTACTTACAGCCAAGTACTTTTGCAAAGATCCACCTAGTATTGATACTGTTCTTCAGTTTAAAAGCTTTTCTAAGGAACAGCGTCGTCTTGGATATCAAGTCCTTCAATTAATATTTCAAATCTCAAATTAGAATACCAAATAAATCGAATTAACTTTAATAAAAAAAAAATACTTTAGTCCTTTTATCGAGTATTGTTACATTATTTGAATAAACTCAAGAAAAAACTCAAACTTTTTAACCTTTGTGCCAGGAGCATTGTACGAGTACAACATCATGGTAGGTCCAGTTTAAGCGTTATGTAGAATGTGTTATGTTAGACTAGAGGACTTAGCCAAGTTGATAATTTTCTACGATCGTTAACTCTAGTAGAAAATTTCAAAATTATGTATGGAAATGACATCATCTTAACGCTAAGGCGATTATCACACTGCCACGCCACCTAAGCGCATACTTGCGGAAGTGCAGATCTGCATCATCGTGAGAGTTTTTTATGTACCTACTTACGCGCGTAGGTGCGTTTTGTGAATTCACACAAGCTCTGACTCATTTCATACAAAATCACGCATGGCACTACGAGATTCAGTGTGCCATACCTTGCGTGTCGCCTCACACCCACGCGCGTGAGCGCATATATTTCTCCGCATGTAGATGCGTGATCTGCATGAACGCGCGTGGATCGGTGTGTTGGACTATGCGTGTTTTCTATACTAACGGATATACTTACAAACAACGTTAAAACACGCATTCACGCGCTACGCTACGTGGTGCGTGGCAGTGTCATAATCGCCTAACTCATGTATTCAGAACAAATGAATTGGAGGCGTTACCGACTGTAGAAAGAGATTCGAAACGAAAAGGTCGTAACTTGGCTATGCCTACAGTTCTTTTTCAAGATGGAAGCTCAACTATAAACTACGTTTTGTAGTTGACACACATAGAACTTTTCCTTCCAGTACTACAATAAACGTACTTACCTGTATTGTGCGACACACTAATACATTTTCCAAAAAGTTTACACAAAACTTAAATAAAAGAAGTTCCTAACACGTATAACCCTGGCCAATAATGTGACATGTGTAAAACGTATAGGGGACCACATACGGGACCCTAACACGAAAGTGTATCAGTACCCTGTCATAACGCGAGTCTAAGCGGCTATTCAGGGAAATAGGTTAGCCCGCGCTGCAGCGCTTAGGCACGGGTTAGACGCTATCGCTACTTGTGTACTCAAGAATCTAGACGCTAAGCATAGCCCTACATAGGTGATGTAAATTACTTAGAAATCGCCCCTAAGAGAGCAGTGGTGGCCGAGTGGTAATGGCTCCGACTTACGAGTTGTAGGTCGCGTGTTCAAACCCTACCAGGCGCATTACTTTGTGTAATTTATTTCATTACTATTGCTCTCAAAACGGTGACGGAAAACATCGTGAGGAAACCGGCATGTCCTAGAACCAAAAATTCTAAGACACGTGACATTCACCAATCCGCACTAGGCCCGCGTGGTGGATTACGGCCCATTCCCCCTCCTAGAGAGGAGTCCTGAATCCCAGCAGTGGGAGCATTAAAAAAGGCTGATGATGAAGGAATCGCCTCAGCTACGCACGGGTGTTACAAATCTTTAAAATTCTCAGCTCTTACCCGACTACGGCAAAACCAAAGGAGGTACATGTATAGGTAGGTACCAACCGTAAAACTTTAATAACTGTGTGACTGCGGCTTTTCTTTTTGTACTGTTCTTGTTTTTCTAATAACCTTGTTTATTTCATAGTGAAAATCTTGTTTCATACTTTTTCAGCGTCATTTTTTTTTGTCGTAGTCGGGTACCTACTCTGGTTTTAGTTTTTATTATTCTACTATAATAACACCAAAACCTTCATAAATCATTCAGTCTATAGGTGAAAACCGTAAGACAATTCGCTCTGTAGTTTTTGGGTTTATCTCGATCAGGCAGAAAGACAGACGCGTTGCTTTATTTCTCTAGCCGGCTCCTTAGCTAGCATTACTGCTTCGCAGAAGGAGGCGACCGCCTGTCATTCCTCCTCGCTCCGGACCATGGCCTGTACCAGGGCCCGGTGCGAGAGAATGTTGCCGCCGTTCGCCCCCACGTGGAGACTGCAGTGCTCTGCCCAAGCGGCGCATACCTCTACCGTATGCTCCACGGTGTCCTTTGAGCGGCCCACACAATGGTGTTTCTTCCACACGAATCCGGTGCAGGAACCTCCCAAACTTACCATGTCCGGTAAGGACAAACGTCATGTGGAAAGTGAGGACGCCGTGACGTCTTTCCAGCGACTCTTCAAAGAGGGAGACGAACACACGTTGCGCCAACTCTGTGATGAACTTCCATATCAGACTTTAGTTTCTTATTAGCTTTAAAGTTTCACAACATCGTTGTAAGATTTTTTTGAAATAGACTATGAAGATAATAAAGATTTAAAATAATTTCACATTGGTTTACTTGAGCTAAAATATTGGAGGTATTCCATGAATCACACCCAAACGAAGCACACCCAGACGAAGCACACCTAAAGTATTCCGCTTAGCACACCCGTAGGTGGGCTTCAAATAAAAATTTAAAACAATTAATTTCCTATTCCACGAAGCACACCTACGAATATCACTCGCATAGTGCGGGGACTAAGAAATAAAAATGTCTATAGAAAAAAATATTTTTTATTTAAAAGACTAACTTAAATTTCTAACATCATTCAGTTTTTTTATTTTTTTTATTATAATGGATAGGCTCGTGTTTGACCACAATCTCACCTGATGGTAAGCGATGATGTGGCCAACGATGGAGCACGCTTGCCTAGAAGCAATTTATTCACTCTTGACTTAAAGACCCCTAGGTTATAGCAGGTTCATTATAATAATGTGCACAATATTTGTAATTTTTGTAATATTCGAATACTATTTAAAATCACAGATTGTTTCATATCTTTCCAAAAAAAAAAAAAAATTTTTAATTATTTTTCTATTATTTCCCTTTTTTGTGCTCTTAATAAAATCACAGATTGTTTCATAATTAGTTTTTTATTGTTTTCCTTTTTTGTGCTCTAAATAAAATCACAGATTGTTTTATAATTATGCACTAAAAACATTCAAAAACATTGTAAATATAGTTTTCCATAGAGATCTATGTGGAAGTTTTCTTATAGCTACCTGTTTAGTGAATAATAAAAATACTCTACTTTAACATAAAAAGCACAGATTGTTTCATAATTGCAATAAAAACTTGGACAAATATCAAAAACATTGTAAATATTGTTTTACATAGAGATCTATGTTGATGTTTTCTTATTCCATGTACACCTTTTAACTAATAATAAAAATACTTTAGTTTTATGTACAATCACAGACTGTTTAAAATTACAAATCACAATCTTTAAAATTCTTAAATAATCTTGAAGAAATGGGTAATTTAGTATCTAATCTTATCAATTAAATAAATTATTATTAATCAGTATCTTAATTTCTCTAGACAATGTCTAACTGAAATTAAGCCATTCTTATAATCTTTTATTGTTTTCTCGAATACATTTTTTTTTTATTTCAGCATGTTTTTGATGATTTGAATAACCCATTTTTACTCTAATTTCGACATAATTATTGCAATTTTTTTGGAAGCAATCTAAAAGTTTTGCCAGATTTATGGCTGTTTTTATTGAACATTTTATTTATTTCAGAGTAATGAGACTGTGTCTAATTATTAGTTTTATTTTTTACGTTATAACACGACCATTTGTCGTGCCATAACTTATGTTCAAGCCACTGAGTTACAATGTAATCGTTAAATCTAGAAATACTTTCTCCTTGAGGATATTCGCTAATGATGTAGAGCCAGGCCTCATCCAAGTCTTCCAGCGGTAAATGTGGCAAAACCGTACATAAGGCAACATGTTTTCTATGTATGCTATTCTTATCTAAATCTAAGTACCTAGATTTTCCTTTTAAGCGCATCATGCATACGTCTTATCTATGGGATTTATACACCCCTACTTTTTAATTAGTACATAAAAAATGGGGATGTATCTGTACCCGTCACTGATCCTACCACAGTGTTGTCTTTTTTAACCCAAAGGTTGACTGGTAGAGAATGCCTTGTGGCATTAAGTCCGCCTATGTACCACTATTGTACATGAAGTTTAAATAAATAAATAAATAAATAATAAATCATATTTTTGTATTCAAAAGTAGAAAAAACCGAAATCCTAAAATTGACCACGAAAAGGTAAATTTATCATAGATTCAATCAAACATAACAATTGCTAGTAGAAAATACTGCGGGCAGTGTTTTTCCATTTTAATCGTCATTTATTCATTCATAATCAATAGCCTGCACAATATTTCCATAAATTGAGAGACATTTTGGGATAAACACAAACGCTAATAACTTTGCTGTTTATGAATATTATTTATTGAGACTTTACTTAAATAATAACAAGGGCTTTTCTAATAAGCCCTTTAAGTATTTGTACTAATTAAAAATTAGTGGTGTATATGAACATTATGAAAACTACAAGTATTGTATCACATTATTATAATGAAACTGAAAGATGTTAGTATAAGTTAGTCTTTTAAATAATAAATATTTTCTTCTATCGACATTTTTATTTTTTAGTCTCCGCACTATGCGAGTGATATTCGTAGGTGTGCTTCGTGGAATAGGAAATTAATTGTTTTAAATTTTTATTTGAAACCCACCTACGGGTGTGCTAAGTGGAATACTTTAGGTGTGCTTCGTCTGGGTGTGCTTCGTTTGGGTGTGCTTCATGGAATACCTCAAATATTGAATTTAGCAAATAAAAGAAATCATGCCTATTCCCTAATGTATAATTTTGTTTCGTTACAAACTGTTTTTATGGTTATCAAAGAAACGATATTAAGACCGTAATTGGCTGATCAATGTCAGTGAGAGCACGTTTATTTGCCACCTTAATTTGAAACGTTGGCAAAGACGTTAATTTTGGTAAAGTACGCAGGTGCCGCAGAAACAAACTTTCTACCGCACTCAAAAGCCCTTTCATGTGATACTTCACTTGACCTACTTACCACACTTTAAGATTCCAAACCCCTTTTCGGTTCCTATAATAGCATAAAAATTAAATAGTTTTGCTTTTGTTTCACTTGCTATGTAAACGGCAAGCCATAAATGATTTTGGTGATAGTATTAACAGAGAGCTTAGCCAAGTTGATAATCTACAATCGTAAACTCTAGTGGAAAACTTCAAATTGATAGGAATGACATCATCTCAACCTTAAGTGACGTGACATGAATGTGGAAGTGTGCCCCGCTTGGGTGGAGCACCGCCGTATCCTCGAGGAGGCAATTGTTAGCAGTGACATCTCGCACGGGGCCCTGGTTCAGGCTATGGCCCGGAGGCAGGAGGCTAATAAGCATTAATGCTAGCAAAGGAGGAGGCCACACGCGTAAGGGAACGGACATCCTCGACATTACATACATATTGCAGGACAGACAAAACTTGAGTCGAATCGTCACAAAAAGAAGTAGAAGAAATGTCATTATAAACTATCTGCCTGCAGCTTTGCCCTCGTGAAAGTAAATTTCTCCATACGAACTTTGGAACCCCATTTCATCCCTTTAGCGAGTGAATTTTGAGAAATCCTTTTTTATTCTTTACTAGCTGACCCGACGAACTTTGTACCGTCAATGAATGTAGTAGATGTTTCGATATAGTCAACCGATTGCGATGAAACAAAGCAGTAATATATCACAATTTTATGTATAAAAGTTATCTACCTACATAGATTTCGTACATTTTACGTGATTCTATTAAATGTGCCTATACATATATATCATAAAAGGTTCTACAAATTTTCAGTATCTTATGTAGGTCCCAGTATGAGTGGGTCAGGACTTTGCCTTTTACATATACTAAATGAATATTGAAAGCAGCCGCTGCACTACAGTAATGTATGATTATTCACAAAAACAAAATCATCTAAAAAGAGAGCATGTTACTAATGACACAAACACGCTATTGACACAGAGTTGTAACATGGAATACAACAATAAGTGGACAGAATCCCTTGTCCCTTGATAGAGGCAAGGGGACGTGATGTAAGTAAATATGTCCAACCAAATCAACATTTGTTGTAATTTCGGAAGTCGGTGTTTCTGGTATTGTTTTTTTTTTTTTGTTATTTAACACCGATTTCCGAATTTAGTGTTATTTTGAACGTTTTAGTGTATTTTCTCTGTAGTGAAGTCTTATTTCACACATTTTAGTTGTTATACAATTATACCAGATTAGCTACCTATTTCACATGACAATTCCAACTAACCCAAACAGTGCTAGGATATATTGTTTTATTTGGGAGTCACCATCAGAGATTGCATAACTGCTTACCATCAGGTGGGATTCCAGTCAAGCACTAGTTTATATAAATTAAAAAAGTGTTCTCGATTTCTCATAGATTCCATCATCAGAACTGCATTTTGAAAAAAATGGGACCAATCTGAAGCTTATCCTTTTAGGGGAAGAAAAAAATTTGCAAACGCGGTCCATAAACGATGAAATTCTGAAGTAACAAATATAAAAAATCTCGAACCAAAGGTTCTGTATAAACTTATCTATGTTGGTAGGCAAGTACCTAAGAACCTAGTTCGATTCCCGAATCGAGTTTTGAACATTTTTCCGAATCGTAAAACAAGTAATCATTTAGTTTAATTATTTATCCATTGTTTTTCAAGATATAGAATTGTTCTTTGCAGGACAGTTATCTTATTTATGTGAAGCAGCCACTCTCGCTGATGTTACTTAGACTTATCTTTTCGCGCAATTAATGATTACTTACTTTAGCAATGTAACTTTACGGTTTGCAGACTTTTTCCTATATACCTTGTGCCATGAAACCTTGCTTGGTGCCAAATTTCAGGATTCTAAGTCAATAGGAAGTATCTACCCTATTTTTTTTTTTTTTTGTGGGATTATCCCAATGACATTTCCCGCTCTTGGGTGGAGCGCGAGGGTGTGTCAGACTTTTACTGACTAAAAACTCACTCCTGTTCCTTCTTTGCCTTCGTCCCAGGGCCTCGGGTTTCAGTTTCACACTACCCGTGTCCCCAGGCTGTAGGCTTCGACCCTGCTGGGCACCTACGGTTTGCTGACATCTCCTTGAGGCGCGCGTGGAAGAATACGCGCCGTTGACGACTTGGGCTCAGTCCGGACAATTACCGGTCGGTTACGGAGAGAAATGAGTAGCTCGCCATCCGCAAGCCCGCGCTTATGGCGGTTGGAAATCGGGATTGCAATCCCGGCGACTGGGGCGTGAGGGCCGCTCCCTCGTGCGTGCACGTGCAGCCTTCTCCTCGCTTCGGACTATGGCCTGTACCAAAGCCCAGAGCAAGAGATTGTTGCCACCGATCGCCCCCGCGTGGACACGGTGCTGCGATGCGCTGCACGCCTCCACCACAGTAACAGTACAGAAAAATTATATAAAAAGATAACTAGCTGACCTGGCAAAAGTTGTTTTTTTCCATATAAATCATTTCTTTCTGGAGAGAGCCACCCTTGTCACCTAGGGGTATAAAAGTAGCCTACAACCTATTTTCAGGCCTCCCAAACATACGCAAAAAATCATAAAATCAGTCAAGCCCCATCGGTCAAGCCAATAATTTAATATGTAGAGTCTGTCTAATAAGTTAAACGACTTGGGTAATTATTAGGATTTAATGAAATCTGATGTAGTCAACACTGGTTCAATAATATATTTTTATAAATTAAAACACGATATTTTTATAAATTACCTAGTTATTACCTTATATACAACATTTACAGTTTATGCGAAATCTGAATATAGCTTGTTCAGCATCGGTAACTGAATGGATTCCAATAGTTTTTACACCATGTTATATTTTTTACCCAAAAATATTTAAAGGGTCACAAGTTGGACACCACCGACACTAAGTACACACACAACACAGGTCACGGCAGGTCATAGTGGGCATTAGACGGCAGCAAACAGCTGGGTGCAAGTGCAAAAAACCGGCCAAAAGCGTGTCGGGCCACGCTCAGTGTAGGGTTCCGTAGTTTCCCATCCGTCACAATAAGTGTGGGAACTTATGAGTTTAAAAAAAGGCTATTTGTTACATTGACATATTAAGTACGGAACTCTAATAAATACGGAACCCTAAAAACGGGCCCACAAAAGACGGTGATAACTAAAACAGTATGCGAGTAGTAGAAATTTCAGCGATTGTGCACTCGTAAAATTACGAATATATTTAAGAAGCAACGAGTTTTTACCACGGTTGGTCATGAAAGCACGGAAAATCTTAACATTGACTATTAAAAAGATGACGTCATTACGCAACGCCATCTATCGAACCATTTATGAACTGGTTTTTACCTTAACATTTTGATAGATGGCGTTAAAAAAATGAATTTTAGTTTTGTTCTAAATTGCTTTAGCATGTTCCTGATAGAAGTTTTATGTAGTTATAAGATAATACCGCAAATGCCAAGGAGAGAGCAACCGAACAATTCGATAATACCCGACTCCATCAACTCAGGAAAAATCCTAACAGCGCGAACGCGAAATAGCCCAAAGTACAGCGCCATCTCTCGGGGAATTGGGTTACTAATTAATACATAGGTACCAGAAGAAGTTTTCGGTGATAATTTTGGATTGCGAGAACCGATTTTAATAATTCTTTTTTTGTTTGAAAGAAGATACGTTCAGGATAATAAAATATGTAAACGAAGTTAAAAAAAAAATTATACTACAAACTTAGTCCAGAAATTATTTTGTACAACTTTTTTGTCTTTTTTGTACAAAAACTGTTCTTTCCATCAAGTTCAAAATGATTTTCCTAGAAAGTCCTTCTAAAGTTCTACTTTTCAGATTTTTTTCATATTTTCTAAACTTATGGTTCAAAAGTTAGGGGGGGGGACATTGTTTTTTACTTTTGGAGCGATTATTTCCGAAATTATTGGCGTTATCAAAAAATGATTTTAGTAAACCCCTATTCATTTTTAAATACCTATCCAACAATATATCACACGTTAGGGTTGAAATTTAAAAAAAACACAACAAACAATAAACAACAAACAGACAGACATGGCGAAACTATAAGGGTTCCTAGTTGACTACGAAACCCTAACAACCCCCCGGTGACCTGAATGGCCTGCTGACTATGTATTTTTACTGACATAACAAGCTTATAGCTTTGTGATTTTTCATGATACAGTTATAAAATTTTGTACATAGATTCTTTATTTAAAAATACTAGACACGTATTTTGAGTTCCGCCTAAACCTAGATACTAAAACTAATATTGTATAGGTATGTACCTACTACGCACATTATTAGAGGGCGCTGCAGTGCGCAAGTAAACATTGGCTCTGTGTATTTTTGATCTTTAAAAATGAAAACAGTGTCTTTACCAAAAGAAAAAGTACATGAAAGTGGAAAACTAAATAACTAACAGTGACAGAAGTTGTAGTTTGTTTAATTGTTACAAGAAAAGTGAAGAAATATTCAAATTTAAACCTGTCAACGTCAACGAGCAAAGTTTTGAGTTTGTGCTACGTCTAGACTGATTTGAAGTGTAAAGACTGTGAAGTGAATCTAAACTCGTAATTACCTGAAAAGGAAATAAACCAAGAAGTATCCCGAAAAGGTGAGAAACGGATATATGAATACGTAAGAGGATAAATATTGAAAAACAATCCAAAGTGCAAATCATTCTAGAACCCAAACAGCTCCACCTGGCGTCAAGTAGCGTAAGCACTATCGCACTTTGACAGCTATCAACCACAACAACAAAAAACCATACTGGGTCACGAAAAAAAGACTATATAATACCCAAAATGTAGAAAAATTTAAATCAGAATTAAAAAAACAAAATTGGAATGAAATAATACAAACAAATAAAAATATAAATGAAAACTACATTGCATTTAATAATACTCTAAATAAAATTTTAAATTTGTGTATCCCGCTACAGAAGATAAAAATAAAAACAACGTTCAAAAAGTATTGGCTAACAAAAGGTATCAAAATGTCTTGCAAAAATAAAAGACTACTTAAAATACTTACCACTAAAACAAACCATCCCGTTTTATCGAAATATTATAAAAAATACGAAAAAACCCTAAAGCAATCTGTAATGACAGCAAAAAGACTACAATATATAAATAAAATGAAAAAGTCAACAAATAAAGTAAAAACTATGTGGAACATAATAAATGAAAGAACTAATAAATCAATGGAAAGGGAAAAAAATAACATAAAATTATATAAAAATGATAACTTGATAACAGAACCTAAGCAAATAGCTAATATTTTTAATGACTTCTTTGCTTCTATCGGGGAAAACATCTCTCCAGCAAAAGGAGCCCCTGTGATGAATCCCACAGAAAACTCCATGTTTCTCAGCCCTGTTGATCCTATTGAAGTAAACACAATAATAAAAAATCTAAAAAATAAAAAGAGCTTTGGGGTAGACGAACTCCCCCCATTTCTACTAAAGCAGTGTGCAGATGAACTAACCCTACCATTTTATAAACTAATTAATCAATCGTTTGAAGAAGGAACTTTTCCAAATCAACTTAAAAAATCACTTATAAAACCAATACACAAGAAAAATTCTAAAACTGACCCTAGTAACTATCGCCCTATAGCGTTGTTACCAACTGCGTCTAAAATCTTTGAAAAGGCCATGTGCAACCGTGTATACTCATTCTGTGAAAAAAATAAAATATTTGACGAGTGCCAGAACGGTTTCCGAAAAAATAGGTCTACAACGTTAGCAGTCTACAAATACGTACAAGAGGCTCTATCTATTATTAATGACAAAAAATATGCCGTAGGTATGCTCCTCGATATGACTAAAGCCTATGATAAAGTGCAATTTAAAATATTATTAGATAAGCTATATGGCATAGGAATACGAGGAAAAGCTCATGAATGGTTTGCATCATACCTAAAGGATAGGGTACAGTTAGTGGAAATTGAATATTTTGATAAAAATACAAATGAAATAATTAAAATAAGATCTGACAGTAAAGCAGTAAATGCATCAATCCCCCAAGGGAGTGTTATAGGCTGTTTATTATTCCTTATATATATTAATGACCTTCCTAAAATCATAAAAAGCCCATGTGTCCTATTCGCGGACGATATTTCTCTACTCACTTCGTGTCAGAACGATCAAAATGTAAACGTCGAATTAAATTCCCTTCTTTCTACAGCTGTAAATTGGATGAATAACCATAACCTAGAAATAAATTTCACTAAAACAAAACTAATTACTTTTCATCCCCATCAAAAACCCCCATTAAAACTAAATTTTATGTATAATAATGCTAAAATAGAACAAGTTAACGAGTTTACTCTCCTCGGTTTGTCTATAGATACCCATGTAAACTGGAAATCCCATATACAGAAAATAAGAGCAAAACTTTCAAAATTTTCATACGCCCTTCGCGAAATTAAAAAAACCACCAATCTGCAAACTGCACTTGCTACTTACTATGCGTATGCCCAGGCATGGCTTAGCTATGGGGTCATGCTGTGGGGCAACAGTGCTGATTCTCAGACCATATTCATTTTGCAGAAAAAGTTAATTCGAATTATTACCAATATAGAACAAACAGAGAGTTGCAAACCATATTTTCTAAAACACAAAATACTCACACTTCCCTGTTTATACATCTTAGAATTATGTAAATTTGTCAGAAAATACCCAGATTTTTATACAAATTGCGAGGAAACGCAAATAAGATACATTTCTCGGCACAATAGAAACAAAATAAACATACCCCGATCCCGACTCAAAATGCACTCAACTGGCCCTTTAGTAATGTCCGCAAAAATCTATAACAAACTGCCAAACGATATTAGAGAAGTAAAGAAAACAAACATATTTATTAACAAATTGAAACAATTTCTGGAATCCAAATCATACTACACGGTAAAGGAATTTTTAGAGGATAAATCGATTGCAAAATAAATTATCCTCCGTCTTACTTACCAAAGATTATGTTAAGACATTTATTAAATTATTTAATATAATATAGTATAAAATATAGAAAATAGAATAAAACATAAATTCCTACATAAATAATAACCTAACTAAATATCAATGACTCTAAAATTACCTAATATAATTTACAAAAATACTTATACATAGACATAATAATAATGTTCACACATAATTAATTTAAATAATGACATAATTTAATAATAACGACGACAAAAAATAAAAATAAAAAATCTGACATAATTTAATAATAATGACGACAAAATATAAATAAAAAAAAAACTGACATAATTTAATAATAATGACGACAAAATATAAATAAAAAATCTGACATAATTTAATAATAATGACGACAAAATATAAATAAAAAATCTCACATAATTTACCTTTACTGATAAACATACAAAGTAATAATATATATTGATAATTAATATAAATAAATACATTTTTTAATAATTATGACGATAAAAATAAATATAAATACCTGACATTTAATCTACTTATACAATGACGAAACAATAATAGACATAAATAAATTAATCTAAATAATGACAATTTAATAATAAGTATGACAAAATATAAATAAAATATCTGTCAATTTAAAAATAATCATGACAAAAAATAAACTAAAATATCTAACATAATTTACCAACCTGATACACAGACATAGTAATACCATATATACATGATTAATTTAAATAAATGATGATAAAAATAAATAAAAACACCGGACATAAATTAGTTAAATTTAGATATTATAATAATATACATACATACATTAATTACAACAATATCAAAATTTAATAATAATGACGACAATAAATAAATAAATCAACTATACCAATACTTAGACATACAATAAAAATAAGTGAAATATCTTTATTTAATTAGCCTTCATCCTCTCTCCTAGCTTTGCTGTGCCCGACAGGGTCCATATTGATCCTAACTATATTTTTATACCATCTAAACATGTACATATGGAATGCAATAAAATATTGAGTATTGAGTATTGAGTATTGAGTATTACTTCATTGAGTAATAAGAAATTAAGCCTTTTAGGTGCGCGTTTCGATGCCCTGAAAGTTTTAGGATGGACTGAACGAAAGGAAATAGATTTGGGGCGGTCAGTGTACAAAAAATCATAAATAATATTCATTTAATAATAATATAGATATTTAGGTACCTCTCTCTGGAAACCTAGCCGCTTATGGTAACTTGACCCCTGTTCCAGATGCCAGAAATATATACTTACATATTAATAGCATTATGCAGCCTTGTAATGTCTTTGATTTTTTGGTTCTATGACATACCGGTTTAGTTCATCATTTTGAGAGTAGTGGTCTTCTTCTTCTTCCTGCCCTTATCCCATATTACTTGGGGTCGGCGCAACACGTTTTTTTCATCCATTCTGTCCTGTCACCCGTCAAACTATCACTAACTCCCTGTTCTTTTCTTCGGCCTTCCTCTCCCTCTCCATCTATCTACATGTATACTCAGAACTCTTTTAGTAATATGCGCTTCATCTCTCCTCTTCACATGACCATTCCAAGACAACCGATTACCTTTCAACTTTTCAGTCACTGGCGCCAATTTCGAACTTCCTCTAATATACTCATTTCTCACTTAATCCACTCTCGTCACACCACACATCCATCTCAACATTCTCATCTCCGCTACATGCAATCTTTTTTCATCCTTCTTTTTCACAGCCCAACATTCTGATTCATGCAGTATGACAGGTCTTATGACGGACTTGTAAATTTTACCCTTCAACTTGAGGGGCATGCGTGGGTCGCAAGTTGTACTCTCATTTTGAGAGTAGTGGTGATGAAATAAATTACACAAAGTCAGCACTTGGTGCGCGCGTCAGTCAGGGAATGTACCGGCTCCGTAGTACCCTGCTATATTTTTTTATAGGTAATATTTTTATTCAAACATTCAACGTTGTAAAATATGTGTATATTTATTAAATACCTACTATAAATAAACAATATAGTAAAAAAACATCCATGCTTCATTCTGTATTTAGCTAAAACGTGCCTCCTCATTATCTCAGCTGTCCGGAGCTGTTATCACCACGCAAATAATACTATCTCGCCCTCAAACAAATATAACATCATAATATCAGCCTTCTGCACATTTTGTTTATGTAGACCACCCGTGGGTAGTTCTTTTCATTTGTTGAAGGCACGAGTGCTGTTATCAGCTCCGTTTGATTTATATTATCAAAATTAAATACTAACAATAAAATGGCGAATGAAAATTTTTACACATTTACCTATTTGTTTGAAGAAAACGAAATACTTTGTACGAAATCACAATCTATCTTTATATTAGTTCACAGTATATTTCCATTATTTGCGAGTCTACAATTCCCTAACTCAATTGATCTAAGTACATTTTTTGAACATAAAAGATTCCCTCTGGAATATTCTATTACAAAGAAAAGAATGAAAGCTTCTTTTTTTATTTTTTTTTATATGATTATTGGTATCCAACTACAAAGGTGTCCTTTTATTTCATCAATTTAAAGTAAAGCCAAGCTACCACTGATTTTCTCAGGACCGTAAAGACGAGTGTCCACTGCAACGTAGTTTGTGCACTGAATTGTTTGACACGGACACACGGTAAGTATTTTGTTTTTTTTTTTTGGTCATGCTTGTGGTTGTCAACTATCTCACCTGAGAGTATGATGATGATGTGGTCGACGATGGAGCAAGAAGAAGAAGTAGGTAACCTATGCACTCTTTACTTAAAGATAATCTTCATCACTCCGACAGGGAATTCAACTTTATAGATGTTGTTTTGTTCACGTACAATGAACGTGTTCTTAAAGCGTTTTGTGCGTATAAGTGGAATATCCATTAAGTACCTACCTATCTACTGGTAGCGCATCGACGCCGCCGTAAGTCTGGTTGGCCAATGATTGAACGGTTTGACGTAATTTAGTTATGTAGACTTCCCGAAATGCAAGCGGTAGAAAACCGACAAGCCAGCAACTCAGCTCAAGATTTTGAAACTTTGACTCGATGATTGTATTTTTACAACTGATCCACTTTGTTGGTTTCTCAGTGGACCCCATATCATCCACGTTAGCCGCACTGTTGCATTGTTTTTTTTTTTCAATAGTGATCTACAACCTTGCTACGTATTGGTGTAAAACATGGCGGCTCGTAATGATTTACACGTCCACATTTTCAAAAAAGCAAAGCTTAGTCAACGTGCTTAGCTCAGCTGTGACTGCTGTGGAGCAGCGGCTATATATTTCATTGATTTTTTCAAGATTATAGAGTTACACAGTCCACTGCTACGTACGATGCCACTTTAGGTTCACCGTTCGTTTGTTTGCCATCCCTGTAGTGTGGCCGTGGATGCCACAATGGGCTACCCCACCGTCATCATCTTCGCTTAGCTTAGTGCGATTGCTATGGCAGGCGCCTTTAAACCAGTCCACTTCTTACATTCATTTTCTTTGGACCATTACCCTTAAGGTTACCGACGACAGTCCGTTTCGCACGATAAAATTTACAATACATTTTAATGTGTTATGCAGTTATACTTAACGCGTGCCAAACACTTACCTACACGCGTTCTTTACACGTGGAGATGCAAATGACACAATGTGGTCGAGAAATCTCGACCGTTTACACAAACACTTTGATAAACTTATTACTATAAGTACTGGATTTTCTTTAAGAAAAAAAAAGAAAAAAGAAGAAGAAGAAGAGTGAATAGTGAGTCTTGACTTAAGACCCTATATTCCCTAGCTGGGCAGAAAGCGTCAACAGTAGTCACCCATCGCAACCGGTCTTGAGCTCTACGCTTCACCTCGCTCCATGTCAGTCCGATGGCCATCGCTTCTGCCAACACGGTGCGTCGCCAGGTTTGCTGAGGACGGCCGCGCTTCCTTTTTTCTTGAGGATTCCAGGGCAATGCCTGTTTAGGTCATCATCATCATAATTTCAGCCGATAGAGGTCCACTGTTGGACATAGGCCTCCCCCAAGCGTCGCCACAACGAACGATCATGTGTGTTCCGCATCCATCGGATTTCCACAACCTTCACCAGGTCATCGGTCCAACGCTGCGTTTTCCGGTACGCGGTGGCGACCGTGCCAAGCCTGTTTAGGTATATGATCGGAATCCCTGCTAAGCGTGTGACCAATCCACTTACGACGTTTGATCTGTTGGTCGATCGGGCTTTTGTGGCATATCTCCAACAGCTCTATGTTAGAGATGGTCTCGGGTCAGTAAATCCCGAGGACGCGACGAAGACACCGATTTATAAAACCTGAATTTAACGTGAGATCGCCTTCCACATTTCGCACCCGTAAAGCAGCACAGATTTGACGTTGGACCTGAAGAAATTGAGTTTTTTTAGTTTAACCCTTCGGGTTAATTTCTGTGATTACCAAACGGGTCTCAGCTGTGCGAAGGCGAAGGTACCATGAGCCTCAGCGATCCGAGAAATGACGTCTTCTACACTACCTCCAGTTTCCGCCACGACGTCTCCGAAGTATGTGAATTTAAGGACACTGGGAGGTACTACCGACTATTGCACCTATTTCTGCCAACAAGTAGCGTTGATGTATTCGGATCTGAAGAAAAGCCCTTATCATGTCTGGTCTCTAAGATAACAGTATAAATGTGAAGCTGACCACTTACAATCCTGTAAACCATAAGCTATTTTATTCATAATTACCTAAACCAAAAGGGTAAGCATGCGTTCAAATTTTGAACACGTAGGAACTTACAATATAATAGGCTTCTAAGCTGACTTAAGAACGACACCACTCACAGCAAAGTGCGACTCCGTCCCTCCACAAGGTCGTTCGTCGCCAGTTCGCCACTCGTATCCACATTATTTGGAATTATTCCAAGCTTTTTCCAATAACTAGTTTTTCACACACTTGCGAGTAAGCATAAAATTTAATCTATCCAGTTTTTTTGAGGGCTTCTCGCGATGATTGACGCCGGGATTTTTTTATTCAATTTGCCTAGTTTTTCCTAATATTGAAGTCGGCTTCCAGACTAACAACAGCTTTTTTTAAGGTGAAAAATCATCTAATGACTTCTCCCGCTCTAGGCAGAAGCGGGAGAGCGTGTCAAACTTTTACTAAGCTAAAACCACGCCTATGGAAACTTCAGAAGTGCTTCCATGGAAACTTAATGCAGCTAACAACCTGAATTTAGCAGTAAATTACTGTCTATTTGACCTCTAGAGCCCAGCAACTAGGTTATATGATTACGGTAGGTTACCCTATACCTACTGATATGGTGAGATATTTCCAAGAACCAGTAAGTTTTCGTCTACAGTACATTTCGAACCTAAATTTACAAAGAAAACTGTTATGACGAAATTACTTAATTAGCTTTATCGCTTTATTGACCCAGACTGGCAAAAACTTGGGCCTACTTTGTCCCTAAAAGATCTCCTTAGCGATTGTTTGAACACGAGTCGACTCCACATTTATATTCAACGACTCAGTGCAATAGGATTATGCTGCTTGTGAGATTTATAGCCTTTTTACATGTAAGTATAGGTATATATGGATATAAGTTTCTTAGTACATACTGTTGTCTACACGTTCTTTGGCTTCATTGCTACATGTAGACCTAAATAAATATCCTTTTTTCATCTCGGCGTATATCGATCGTAATGAGTAACTGCTATTGGCATTACGGTTAGGTTTTAGGTCAATACTGTGAAGAAAATTCCTCGAAAAGATTATCTTACCAATATTCACTGGTAGCGGAGTAAACAGTTCGGTCAATAAATTACTTAAGTATAGACAGAAAAGCCTATACATTCTACTTATATGAATCGTGACACGACAAGGCGTAAAGTCTTTACTGGTCTGTACCTAAATGAGCCCTTATCGGAAAACCCAGACGGTTTTCAGCAATCTTCAACGAGAGGACGCAAATACTAGACAGATTACTTAGATATAATGCGGTTCTGAATACCTCTAATAGTTGCTAAGTTAGTTTTTACCTAATGAAACCAAAATCTAGATCAACGTGCTAAAATAATGGTGAATACTGATTAGATAATTCCGAAGTCTCCTTCTGTTCTGTCATCTCTGCCCTAAATATTTTGGTATTCCGATTAGCCGCAGGATATGTCTTCTTTCACACAGACATCTTTCTTTCTTTGAATCTAAGCTCAGTTTGATCTTCATAAAATATAAAATACTAATCTTCTGATGATCTCACTAGGGAGTTACCCTTGCCACAAAATAGATAAGTACAGAAGGCATTCTACGTACAAAGCGCGCTCGAGCAACGCACACAGACACCGCTCACGGACACGATATCTCGTCTCAATCGCCCGGGCGCACTCGTACAGTTCGGCGCAACGCGCCTACCCTAGCGCGATCGCCGCGTGTAGGTATAAAAATTGACATACAAGAGACTTGACTTCTGTACCTGTCTATTTTGTGCCCTTGTCCTGTGGGTTCGTGAGGTAGGTACACAATCCTACATTAGATTTTGTGGCATACCCGCCTACTTGCCTACTTGTAATAGTAGTAAATTCCAAATTAAATGTTTTCGTATATACCCTTACCTTTCTGTTTAATCGGTTTAAATGCCATTGCGTAGCTGTATCTACCTACTTGAAAATGGTATACGCCTAAGTAGGTAGGTATAGGTATTTATAACACTACCCAGAAATACAACAAAAACATAATTTTCTATAATGACGTAGAATAGACTTGATTATAGAACTATGTTTGATTATAACACGTAATTTATGTCTTTGTACTCTTTTACATAGAATTCTTTCTCCTTAATTAAAATATGTGGGTGGTTCGGTTCAGTTCGCTTATCTCCTGACGTCACGTTTGTGGAAGCCCATTCATAACGGGTAAACTGTAGATAGGTATGTACCTACTCTTATTATTATAGGTATGCGCAGAACGTGCTTCAGTCCATATTTCTACAGTGTGTTGTACTTTTTCACATATATAACTTTTGATTGACACTGCAATTTTCTTTTTTGCATTTCTAGAAAAATGTGTACCGTATGCGACTGCCGTACCTCAGTCGGCGAAAACCGAACCATTATAGGATCACTTGTTGTTGTCCAGCTGTCTGTCAAGACATTTTTTCACAGGAACGCATGGAGGTATAAGCTGAAATTAATGTCAATTGCTCAGTCTGCTACGCTTTGAAGCCGTGAAGAAATCAAACCGTTTATACAACATAATTTTTAGTTCATGCGAAACCTGAATACAGCTTGTTCAGAATCAGTAACTGAATGAATTCCAATAGTTTTTACACCATGTCTCATTTTTTCCCAAAAATATTTAAACGGTCACAAGTTGGACTCCACCGACACTAAGAACAACAGGGGTCATGGCAGGGTCATAGAGAGTATTAGAGCCAGCAAACAGCTAGGTGCAAGTGCAAAACAACCCCTCAATCGCCTGGATGGCTCGGTGACTATGTATTTTTGCTGACATAACAAGCTTTTAATTTTTAACTATTTTGATTGACAGATTGTGTTGTTGGAATGATTTATTTTATTTTTTATTAACTAATTGCCTAATTTATGCATTTGAATATTATAGATAAGATACTAACGTACTTTTAAATTTCCGTCACTAAAAGCGTCGATAGAATCGACGCTTGAAAGGCAAAAATTATTAAGCGACATTGAGTTAACTTAACAAAGAGTGTTTTAAGTTATTAACTTTAAATTACATTTTGTAAAGTTTACTCAATGTCGCTTAGTAATTTTTGCCTTTAAACCGTCGATTTGGTCATTGAAATTAATCTGAATATTATTATTTATAGCGCATATTTTGACACTTGCAAGGAAATTAAAACCTATTGGGTATACCTAGAAATTGGGTCCCGTTAACCTAGAATCCTGTTTGCAAAAAGCAAGGTACACCAAACAAGCCAAGGCAAGCCTATGTAAATTTGTAGTTACACCACAAAGTAATTACTTTTTTACATTAACTTATTGTTTTTTTGCAATTCGGAAAATGCTTTAGGACCTACTGTACCTATTGGATCGAACTATTTACATAGGTGAGTTTATACGAAACCCTCGGTACGCGACTCTGATTCGCACTTGACCGATTTTTTAAGGTGGGAAATCGTCTTTTCATGGCTGGATCAAATAACTTCTCACGCTCTGGGTGAATTGAGAGAAATGTCACATTTTTACTGACTATAACCCACCTGCATGAAAGGAGCCTTCTTGAGCGTCGTTGAAAAGATCGTACAGCGATTCTAAACGCCCGGCGCAACCTGGACAGCTAGCACTCGGTAACGCAGACTTTAGCTGACTTATCCTTTCACCACGATGTCTCAAACTCTCCAAAGCACTTATCAACGCCAACATTAACGGCATCTTCACCCGCCACAGGTTGCCAAATATTGGCCAGAAAAAATCTAGTTTGAGAACATCATCATCATCATATCAGCCGAAAGACAGGCACTGTTGGACATAGGCCTCCCCCAAGCGTCGCCACAACGACCGGTCCTGTGCGTGACGCATCCATCGGATTCCCGCAACCGTGACCAGGTCATCGGTCCACCTTGTTGGAGGCCTTCCAGCGCTGCGTCCTCCGGTACCTGGTTTTTTTTTTTTTTTTTTTTTTTTTTTTTTCGATGGGAAAAATCATCTTATGACAACCCCCGCTCTTGGGCGGAGCGGGAGATAGTGTCAGACTCTTACTGACTAAAAAACCCATCCCGTTCCTTCAAGCCTTCATACCGGGGCTCGAGCGCCCTTTCGGATAACCCTGGCCCCGGTAGGCTTCGACCCGGCTGGGCCCCTGCTGTTGCTGACAACTCCTTGAGGCGCGCGGGAACAGCGCGCGCCGTCGACGACTTGGGCTTGGTCCGGACAGTTACCGGACGGCCGGACAGCGAGCTACCCATTGCTCACTGTCCGCAAGCCCGCGCCTACGGTGGCTGGAAATCGGGATCGGAATCCCGGCGGCGGCGAGGGCGCCGTTGCCTGATGCGGTCGGCCTCCTCCTTAGCGAGCATTACTGCTTCGCAGAAGTCGGCGACCGCCTGCCACTCCTCCTCGCTCCGGACCATGGCCTCGACCAAGGCCCGGCGCGAGAGGTCTCCGCCGCCGATCACCCCCACGAGGGCACGGCGATGCTCCGCCCAAGCAGGGCACAGCGCTGCGTCCTCCGGTACCTGGTCGCCAGTCCAGAACCTTGAACCACTTGCCACTTGCCTTACCCGGTTTGAGAACATCGACACGAAAAGAAGAAGTTACCCTTAGCGTTCTAGGGCCGCTATAACTCTTTCGAATAATCCCGCAACCCTACTGTGCCATTTTAGTTACCTAATTTAGTTGTATGTAGTGGTACCTATTACTTTGTTTTTCAGTTGCCAATCTGTACCTCAGAGGTAAACAATAGTAACTCCACTTTTTTTTTAATATGTTTTTATGCATTGTTAAAATCGTAAGAACCAGTTCTACGTAATGGTATAGGGCATCAAGTCCTACGACATCTAGGAAGAGAAATATCCAATCGTATATGACAAAAACATATCGGGTATAGGACTTAAAATGATAATAAGATTGTTTACTCCTCAGCTTTACGCGCACTTAATTTTGTTCTAAACTTTATTGTAATTATGTGTAATTCCATCTAATAATTATAAAAAATACAATTGAGTTTGTTTCAATATCTTTAAAGCAATTATGTCAAAAATACATTTAAAGTTTCTATCCGTTTTTGCCTCTCCTGTAAAATTTACTTTTAGGCACATACTGTTGTTTACCTCTGAGGTACAGCATTATTCAACTTGCTTTGTCGTGTCGTGTAAATAGATATAAAAGTTTAGAGATCACCGTGTCTTAAATTCGTCATTGCACTGTCGTAGTTGGACAAGGGTGCACCGCTTCAGTTTCGTGTGCAGTTGACATGACAAGATAGAACAAGTACTATCTGTTCCCAAAAGTCTACTTCCAAAATTTTAATCAATTGGACCCAAGCGCTAAATACCTATAGACGGGACAAAGACATGACAGGTGATAGAAGAAAATTGTATTGTCACGGTTAAAAAATAAGAGATACAAAAAAAAATTAAGAACTTTCCGCAGTTTCTTAGTGTCAAGATATCAGAAACTCTAACGACATAATCATTGTGAAATGAATCGTCGTTGTAAGCTTAGGTACATGCTATATATGTGGGCGCGGCGGCGTCTCGCCGGGTCCCAAAGGGATGATAACACGGCACCACTTCTAATTTTAAAACTCTATTTTAGAACCCGTATACATTATCATGAATGACGTCTAACACGACCTTTAGACACAGAGAAAATCTTTTTTAATTGGATCCATGACCGAAAAATACCTTATTTGCAGGATCCTTTTCAAGATGAAACTCATCTAAATCCTAACCTTTCAACAAAACACATAGGCGGCCTTCGTGCCCCGGCCGCCAGGATCTCGATCCTTATTTGCAGCCACTGTAGGCGCGGACTTGTGAACGGCGAGCAAATGGGTAGCTTGCCATCCAACCGTCCGGACCGAGCCCAAGTCGTCGACGTTGCGTAGTGTTCCACGCGCGCCTCAAGGGCGCCGTATGGGCCCAGCAGGGTCGAAGCCTACAGGGGCCATGGGTTCGCTTCTAAAAGGAAAACCCGGCCCATAACTGGCTTATAGCTTTGTAATTTTTCATAATACAGTTTTGAAATTTTGTACAGATTGTTTAAGGTTTCGCATTTATATTAAAAATATGATTGTACTCGTAAATTCTCCAATCAAGTATTATTTCATTTGCATAAGTTAAAAGCGAAATTAGATTTTACTATGGCGGTTATTTGTTGACCTTTTCGGCCGTAAAACTACAATGCTACGTTTACATACCATTATTTTATTACGTAAACAATCAATAGTTTCGTCTTAAAATAAATATTTTCAACAGATCTGTTGTAGAGTTGTCGAAAGCGTGGCAATGTATTCATCGCCAGCCTGAGTTTGTAGTTTTTAAATTAGTTATGTACCAATATGGAATAAGAACATAATATTATTAGAAATTCAAGATAGTTTTAAAGTTAAGAACTATTAATAAGGCACTCTTAGCGTTTATTGATTTATTACTTTGCCAGTAAATACATATGTACAAAATATCAACTAAGGTAAAATAGCGCAAACTCCTCGGTAGCAATAAATTCTATGAGGGACAGTTAAGTTTAGCGTGACTTTCGATAAATTCTCCCACCGATAAGACTTCGACGTACATTGAACCATTAACATTTTAAGCTTGGCCGTCAATGTACGCAACTAGTGACGTAAACATCGGGACTTGGCCAGGAACTGAACGAGGAGGCATCGCATCGCGCAGCGGCAATCGATCGCGTGCGCGCGCAGCTCCGCCATCCTGGCTTCAGTACCGAGTCGTGGTTCCAGTCGAATACAATATTCGACAGAAATGTACCAAACCCGTGCAAAGTGACTACACAAATAGTAATTGTTAGATAAAGTGACAACTAACTGAATAGGAGATCAAATTTAAGGTCAGTAGAGTACGGCTGTCTTTAGCAAAAGGCACAATCGAATCTGTACGTCGAGTACTGCAACTATTATTTCAGTAATAGGTTGTTTCTGATCATTTCTTTCAGCATTTTGTGTCTGCACATTATTTTACACACCCTTATTAAATTTATCATTTTGTAGGCCAGAACAGGGTTATAGTCGAGTATATTAATATAACTTAAGGCGATCATACATGGCCATAAATGTCTATAGATGTATATATAGAGGTAGTCTTATCTGAGTTTGACAGTTTGTACAGCCTCGGCCCGCCTCGAATGCCATGCGTAAGGCGAAGTCGCTTGTAAAAAACTTGTAAGTAGAGTAGATCATAAACGTTATGGAATGATTAATTCTAAAGAACGGTTTAATCGTAGGTAGCCGTGGCTTGTGGGACCTGCCGAGCTACTCACTTGATTACTCAAGGAAGTTTTTCAGGGACAACGACAAACAACAGAAACGACCTTAAAAGTTTATGAAATGTTACCGCAGACAGTGTTAAACTGTAGGTAGGGGTTAGTATATACCAAAACTATAATAGCAGCAGTTACTAGCTACGAAATTATTCGAAATAGAAATGAAAATATTACAATTTTACCACCAGCAATATACATTTATTATAAAATAAATTTAAAAGAACGTTTTAGGTTTTTACAGAAGTTGTTTTTGACAAAATTGTAATCACAAAGATGTACGTACCAAGTTTTCATTTCATATTATTTGAGATATAACTACTAGATACAGACTGGTAAATTTCATCTTACTCATGCCGATTTCCAAGATCAATAATATTTAAGATATGTAGGCCAGTATTTCTGGTTCCAATTGGTCTAGTTCGAGACTATAGACAACTTTTGGCATCACAGTCTTGCAATTCGATGAGTAAGCAATTACCAAACTATAATTGTGTTTTATTGGTTTATCTGGATGGATTTGGTCAACTAATTAAAATAACTTTCGCAGTTGTAGTGTTTAACTTTAATTTTAGTTACAGTATCCAGACTAGGTACCTAGCCTACATTATATAGACTACAGAAATCCACTTTTAACGAAATTAATAATGAATTTAAGCAGTTATTAATGAATCTTTTCCAATTTACGAGTACATAAAAATGGGACTGAGCTGGAGAACTAAAGAGAAGAACTAAAAAGCTCTCTTTTCATTCAACTACTTTTATATCCATTGTTTTTACAAAGCCATTCAAGATTTAAGCGTGTGCTAGCCACTATGAAAGTAACAAATATGTATTACTAAAATGTGTTTATCTTTTCTTGACAGACGATCATGTCGCCACTGCTAGAGACGCTGCTGCGGTGGCGGCGCGAAGCCGTCGCCGACACCCTGGAGGAGACATCCACGCCTACGTCTGACTCTAGTAAGACGACTAAATATAGCACTCTTTTACTTCTAGTTTATCTGGACTATATTGATTTATCCCTCGAAGGTTTTATTGAAGAATAGCATTTACAGATACGATGAAACTACAAATATTTCAGTAGTACTTTTCGAGTTGAAATTATTTTAGGAACGCGATGCAACTGCAAATGCAAAGTTAAATTATTTGAAGGACAGTGATTTCTTAAGCGCATAGGAATATTTTATCCAAATTAGGAAGGAAATCTTAATAGTAGACAGATTTACAGCAAGTCTGTTTATGTTACCTACTGCTAGTCATGAATTTAACTGAAAGCATATTGCAACAACGTAGAAGATTGGGATGATAGAGACGTTCAGTAATTTTCCAAATACCTACTAGTAACGGAAATATTTCCTGGAAGTAAGCCAATATTACGGGTTGGTCGTATTCATCGACTTACTGCCGAATGTATGTAAAACAAACAAAGATATTACAAATTCCTGCTAGATGGCATGCCCAGGTCTCTAACAAAAATCACCACCATACAAGCTATAAGGTATTCATCGTCTCATATCTTCTAGACCGTATGTTCCACTACTACTACTACTACAAATACACTACTTGGTATCGCCCCTCTTGTCCTAATAAACTGAGAACGATTTTGTGCGACGGGCGTCTTAAAGGATTTTTTTAAAAAGCTTTATAGTAGTCCCGTTCTCACAATACAATCATTCTGCAGCGGTCACAGAAGGCGGCACCTCCATGCCTTTAACATCCTCAACAGTCCCGCCGACACAGGAGAGCATCGGCGAGAAGACGGCGGAAATAGCTCGGAAGATGAACATAGAACCATGGCAGTTGGTCGCTATAATAGTCGGTAAGTATCTTATAAATAACCCTTTACTATTATAGATACTGTCACACCAAATTATACCAAAATAATACAGCAACATAGATACATTACAAATTCTGGTTCGCCAAAGAAAACTGATAGAAACCAACAGCCGTAAGGCCGTCAACGACACTCTTTCGGTTGAAGAATCCTCCCTTTGAGCTGGATAAACGTATGACCTAATTCCTTCACACTTCAACTAGATATATTTCTCC
This sequence comes from Mythimna ferrago, assembly GCA_910589285.2. Classification (NCBI taxonomy): domain Eukaryota; kingdom Metazoa; phylum Arthropoda; class Insecta; order Lepidoptera; family Noctuidae; genus Mythimna; species Mythimna ferrago. The sequence goes on from OU342675.1 coordinate 16,299,765, forward strand.
TTTGAGCTAGCCTATGGGTTAAGAACTTTTTATTATGAACTTATCTTCTTTTAGGTGAAGAGCTAAGAAACTTGGAGTCTTTGGTGTGTACGTTACCTAGAGACTTCTCTAGCCTTTCAATTAAAGATATTGTCCTTAGCGCTTATTACATGAGGATGGTTCAAAATTCTCATGGTAATATAGCCCGTAATGTCTATGGTGAATATGAGACTCTGCCAAATGCAAAACACTTTAACGCCGCACTTTGTGACGTCTTTAATTTCAAGGATAATGTTAAAGTACTATACTTGTGTAACAATTTAGCGAACATCTTTAGCCACAAACTAATTTAGGCTAATGATTATTCAGACGACGACCGCAACGACAAACTATTTATGAGAAACATACCCGACCACGGTTTTCATTTAAGTCATCGTGATGTCTGGTAAACAGCAATTTTGTAATAAGTATTCCTATTATGGAATTTTACTGGACAATTAATAAATCGTCCCGTTATGTACTTATACCTATGTATTATTTTTAATCATGAGTTCATTGAACAAATGATTAGCGCTGCTCGTATAAAATAGATAGTTTTAGGTACTGGATTTTCCTCTAAATAACGCCAGTTATAATGTCTAAATAATTTTCCTCTTAGTGAACTTAACTTCTCTGTAATTCTATTTTATTTAGATTGGGAACAATTCCTATTGACTTTAAGTGAATCCGATTACGTAACATGATGTTAATGTACCGCTACTTTATTTGTCAAGGTGTTGGAGTGGTGGTCCTCGGCATATGCTTCTGTTGCATCAGGCGGTGTTTCCGCAAGCGCCGCTCCAAGGATGGCAAGAAGGGCATGAAAGGTGTAGACCTAAAATCCGTCCAACTACTCGGTTCCGCTTATAAGGAGAAGGTAATGTTTTGGTTCATCTAGAAGTTACTATGATCCTCAAGTCTAACTTTCATGAAAGACATGGAGAGTTTTTGGTAAATGCCGTCATCCGTCCAAGTACCAGATTTAATAGAAAAAGTCATGTTGCCTAAAGGTGCCTTTGACAGATTTTCTAGATTTCTTACAAAACATTAGCTTGTATTTTTTTACGGATGCAGTTCCTGTTAAAACCTATGCGATCTAAAAAAAGTAAAAATTGAGAATGTCTGCGAGCCTTCATAAATTAACATCGAATAAAAGGCACACACAAGTTCCTTCAGAAAAGCATTGATATCAACTTACTATTTTTAAGAAATACGATATTCATATGAAATTTGCCGCGGGACGTGCATGTAGGTTCAGCCTGACATGGAGGAGCTCACGGAGAACGCAGAGGAACCAGATGACGGCGACTCCAAGAAAGAGGAACAGAAGCTAGGAAAACTCCAATACAAGGTATGATTCCAACCAGTATTCTACATGGCAAAGAATGACCCGTGAAGATAATAACAATAAACTGGTTTGTAAGCAACGACACAATTGTCCATTTAAACATTCTATAGTATCTTGTTGATTCCAGTAGCTTATCAAACACCAGTTATAAGCCTTTAAATTTCTTTAAACAATGATTTTTGTTTGTTTCGAAATTAACTCATTCATTCAACTCCTTAATTCGTTTTATGACCTCATCGTCACACCGTTACAGTGTCTTAATGTGCCGCTTTTAGACAATCAACAGCAATGAATTGCATCATTTAATCAAGATTGAGTCAATATTTACACATCCACTACTGTCATGGTCTTACAATCTTAACGTCTACTTTGATGCAAGTTTTATTTGCAGCTGGAGTATGATTTTAACAGCAACAGTTTGTCTGTGACTGTAATCCAAGCCGAGGAACTTCCCGCCTTGGACATGGGTGGTACCTCTGATCCGTACGTTAAAGTTTACTTACTGCCTGACAAGAAGAAGAAGTTTGAAACAAAAGTTCATCGGAAGACTCTTAACCCCGTTTTCAATGAAATATTTGTGTTCAAGGTAAGCCATAGGTGACCAACAGTGCTAATTTTCACCATTTTTAAAGATATTATGTTGCTCATTCTCAACTTGTTTATACAGAACGTGCCCTACGCTGACGCTATGAACAAAACTCTTGTGTTTGCGATCTTCGACTTCGATCGATTCTCAAAACACGACCAGATTGGTGAGGTGAAGGTGCCGCTATGCCAGGTAGACTTGGCACAAACCATCGAGGAGTGGCGCGAGCTGCAGAGTGTGGAAGGAGAAGGGGGGCAGGTGCGGAAACACACACACAAAAAATATCTCAAGTATTATCGTCCACCTTGAAACATCCAAGTATCTTGTACAAATGTAAATGAGTCTTTAAATTACGACGTGTCGGTCAGAAGGCATAGAAGCTATCGACCACACTTGCTTACCTCAAGTAGCCAATACCTACTTCATAGCTACAATCTTCATCTTAATAAAATGAAAATCAAAGTGCCTGTAACAAGTCTCTATGCATTGTAATGTATCATCATTCTTTAAGGCTTTACTTTTCAGCAATATCTCATTTTAAATTGGAATGATATTTAACTAGCAAATATTACTTTGAATTTCTTAACATGTAAATTGATTGGCACTCGTAGTCCAATATTTTATACAACATATTTTTACATTAAAGGTAATTTTCTACGATATAGCTTTGCACGTTGGGCCATAATAAATAAGTCACTAGAATTACTCGCTGCTATGTTATGACTAGAAGTCTTAGGGAATATTCTCTTATTGTCTTAGGCAGATGTTGCAACAAATCACAATTGGTAAAATTTACTTTCTGTACAATCACACCCAGGTCACATCAACATCATTTTGATTCACAAATACCAACTAGGAACATTATATACCTACGAACAATGAATGCACATATAGAAATAAGTTTACAACACCAACGGGATACGTATCTAAAAGATATCAACGAGATTATTTTATCTTTTTTCTTAGCTTAGGCTAGACTGGCAAAACACACGTAACAAGAAATACACATACAAAAATTATTTCCTTACTAGATTTGTGTTTTGGCAGAACAGCATTATTTTAATTAACATTCCGCCATTCTTTCAATCAATGCATTCAATCGAACTTGGCATGTATCTTCATCCACTTATAAATATTCAGTCTAATTCTGTCATCAGCATCGATTAGATATTTAACTTCATAGTTTTTTTATTAAGTATTCATTGGAAGAATGGTTTACATTTTTAAAATTTTACTGCACTTTTTTAATGAGAGGGACCTTGACGATGTTAACAAATAATTCGTTCATTTCATAAATGTCTTAAGGAGGAATTCTCGGCAGTCAAGGCACCTCAACATGGATGAGTCGTCATTTATTTTTCTGATAAAATTAATTTCGACAGCAAAAATGTATTTACTTGGTTTTTCTCTTTTTCTCCATATTTTCTCTGCTCTGCTTGGCTGTGTTTGATTGTGTCCTGAACAATCTTGCATGCCGCTTCAAAAACGAAATGATCATTCACGTAAGTATTATTTTGAGACACATCAAGATTATTTACTGTTAAATTATACATGAAGTCTACTCAAAATGGCGTGCTGGTATACGAGACCGACAAATGGTTAAAGGTTATTTAACCAAATCATGAGCAAGGTTCGATTTATACAATGGTTTGTAAAAAGAATTGGGCTGAGATTCAGACCATTACATTGTTCTAGGAAGTTAGGCAGCATTGTTTGAACATAATGTTTGATCCATATCTCAAATTCTGAAAATTATTCACCTGACCTGTGATCACCCGTCATATCACATTTTTGTTTTTTTTTTTTGTTTTTGGTTATTACGTCTTATTATTTGTATCCATCCGACACTTTGATTTTATTTTATATTGCGGCTGGGGAATGTTGCATGTTTGTCATCTTACTGTGCTCGTACTTCGTCTGACTTGCCATTTTGTGCCCTTATCACTGTTAATACCTTTATACTGTATCAACATGGATACGAACGAAATGACAAATCAGAATTATTTGTGGTACACGTTTAATTGGCTATGTATTGGTGTTATACACTCGTTATAAGTACATTGGTTCCTTCACTACTCAGACTTGACAAAATTATTGAAATTACAAATTCGTACAAACAGTCGCACAAATATTTCCCTACGTGTGTAATTAAATGTTTCCCATGTAGCTACATCTCGTGTATGATCCTCATAACATTCTCATGGAATCCAATTTTATTAGATAATTATTAATGGAGCATTTATTCAAGTATGTTGCAGGTCACCTTCTGACCGACGAACGAAGAACTATCCTAGTAATGTCCTACCGAACCAATATGTACTTATTGCATGTTTGTGGTATTGGTGTAACCAAGGGGAAACACATCGTGAAGGTCGTATTAGTAATTATTACTATTACAATTAACCACTGTTAACATTTTTATACAATCATCACCACAATGTGTTTCGCCCGAAACTATGTTCTTTGGAAGCTCGATATGCCAGGAACTATCTTCTTTAGTATTCTTTATAGACAGTCGTATCTATCTTCTTTTTTAAACTTATATTTCCTTAAGAACATATTTTAGCTACACCTCGTATCAATAACTCACAAAACGCAGCTTATAACTAACACCGCCATTACACTAGAACATTATGAAATATCTGTTAACTGTGCTGTATTGAAAGCACCTATTGATGTATGTATGTATATATAGTACGATTAAGAGATCCATTGAAGAAATATAGTACCTATATATTATTATTGATATTAGATGCAACTATTTTAGCAAGTTTCCATCAGTATTTTTTATTCCAACCAGGACAGCCTACACATACTAAAATATTTTGTGAAAGATTACATAATTCTTCAATGGTTCATTATTGTTCGTTGTATGTGTGTATTGTACCTATATGTGTATTATTAGCTAATTGCGATCTGTTCCTAAAATGGTTAGTCTCAGTTACAGACTAGGCGCATCGTTCAAGGTATCTTATTGTGTTAATGTTAGCTGTTAGGCAAACTCAATGTGGTAGGGCTCACATCGTAGTAGAGTTTAGATAAGGTGAGCTATGTTAACTACATAATTCTCGCATCTTGATGATCTGAGCTGGGTGTCACAAAAAAAAATTGATAAATTGGCTTCATTTCGGCAACAGATCGTAATAAACAAACTCCTCCTTTTCTATCCTCCTACCTACCAATATAAATTTATATATTTCAGCGGAAATCTGCTTCATATTAGGTTTGATATGAACTTTGATGTATATATTTATTTTGTTCGTCTATAGATATGTTCCAAAAGTTATATGTATCGTGTTTAATTTATATTATTAGAAAAAGTGACATATATGTGCTAAAACGTTATATGTAACGCAATGAAAGTGTTCGTCAAATGTGCGTATGATTAGCTGCAAAATCCATTTTGTTCGAGGCTATTAATCTCAATTGTTTACGGGCTATCCTAAGCACGTGGCTCGGCGCAGTATTTCAGTTATTATGTGTAATATACATTCATATGAATATTTATAAAAGGTTAAATATTTAAATCCGTGGTGAACTGAAGCCCTGTGCCGATAAACCAACAACCATAAATACGCTTCTAGGTGACTACACGGAGCTATTGTTATGTTTATTTGTTTTTTATTTCGTGTAACGAGATTTTGAGTGCCCTGGTCCGCCCTAAGCCGCGTTATTTATGGCCCATATTATTTGTATGTTTTATAAACAGCTTTTCAAACCCGTTCTCTGAACGCTATATATTCCTTACACAACTTTTCCTCTATTATCTTCCATAAAACTCACATCCAAATAAACTATTTGTTCAACTCTGTTTATTGACAATAGTAATTTTAAAAACACATTTACAATGAAAAAAATCACTGTAATACCTTTTACGTCAGTGATAAAAGAATATCCTCTGTACAAAGAAAATAATAGTGACGAATAATACAGGTTGTTCATCTTTATACAATGTCACTTCTGCGAGGATAAGTTTACATCTCTGCAGTACACAGGACAAAGAGTCATGCTAATTGTTGCACATTGCAGGACAACAAGTTGGGAGACATTTGTTTCTCATTGCGTTATGTACCGACGGCCGGCAAACTGACAGTTGTAATTTTGGAAGCGAAGAATTTGAAGAAAATGGACGTGGGCGGTCTATCAGGTAATATTACATGCATCATGTATAGCCTATGTTGTTTACCTTATAAACCGAGTACACTGATAACACCGATATCTAATTTCACAGGGATTTTAGGGTAAACATTTTACTATCTTTTAATATTTCTTTGTAACTGCATAGCAATGTGTTTATAAATTTTAGGGTAGTATCATTCAAATCAATTCAAACGATATGCCTATAATTTGCATGTCTTTAACACTTTTACTATCACCAAAACCATCTCATGTAATATGTAGCTATACCTATCAATTCATGGTAACATTCATACTTTCTTGCAATTGTTAAACTTACTAAATGTATAGCTTCGTATATTTAAAGTTAATTAAACCTACTTACATTTAAGTGATTTACACAACACTATTTTACAATTTACGTGCACCTACATATATCAATCAGTACACATAAGGATACAAGTTTATTAATAACAAGTGATGCTGAATTATATTTACATAGTTTTTAATAGGCAGCCTATATCCATTTATAAATTTGCCATAGTAACTCAACAGAATATTAGCTATAGACTAATCATGTAACATTATCTGTTTCATATTCTACTCCTGATGCGGCGCCTGCTCACAGATCCGTACGTAAAGATAGCACTCATGCAAAATGGCAAACGTCTCAAGAAGAAGAAAACGAGCATCAAGAAATGCACACTGAATCCCTATTACAACGAGTCATTTACTTTTGAAGTACCATTCGAACAGATACAGGTGCGAGCCGAGATTCATGCAAAATTCGATGTCGCAGCGCATAGTCTGGACAAACCAATCGATGAAAAATACATACGGATTTTTTTACAGCACAATATATCTTTATTGTTGGTTCATATTATCGCGCTATGTATTTTTCATTCCCATTGTCTTAACTGTGCACGATTTGATGTTGTGGACTAATTGTTGTGAATATATGAATTATGTACACCACTTGCATCCATACCCGTTCCTTTCCTATACATTACATAATTGTGTTTAATCATTTTATCTGTTCTTGTGTTTGTCTTAATTTAAGAAGCTATGTCTTCTGCTCACTGGCATACCACAATGTTTTTATGGATTTAGTTACTTAAAAACAAGATCATACTCCGTAAATATTTGTTGTCGCTAGACAGATAATTGTTTGCAGTATGTCCCAAGTTATTTATTGTTTGGTATGTTTATTTGTGTTTCTATAGATGTTGTCTAGTTAGATCATGTGTAGTACCCCTTAGTATAGAGTTCCGCTATTTAATTTGTCATTCTGTCATCTGTTTCTACTCCCATTTGTGTCCTCCCAATCTTTTCCTTTTTTATATTGTTCAAAGTCAATATTCTCATTATATCTCAATAACATTGAAATGTTGACCTTCATTTGTAACTTGGTTGTTGCGCGTGTTTCAATTGAAGGTTTTCATTTTTCGTTTGAATATAATCTGATTGACTTTAATTAATATTAAACCCCCCTTCCAATCTGAGTGGTGTTAGCAATCTCCCCTCGTGACTGCATTGCAATTTGGTTACTTCAAACTGTAATTACTTATGGTTTAAGGAATCCAGTTCCTCGTTCTTCTTCTGCATTCTTAATATCTTTCCATATTTTCTTTCTGTATGAATGCTTTATCCCTTGTTGCGTTAATTTGTTTATTGTGAGGTATGTATCGACCCGTTGCTGTTACTTTATATTTATGCTGGTGTTTAAGGTTTGCTAAAGTAGTACTATTTATTGTCTTTTCTGTGCTTTCGACATCTATCTTATGCTAACATTGTCTCATACGTACATTATATAACACATCACTAATGAAACATTATTGTAGTATTGTAGATATGTTATGTGTCTACTAAGATATTTATTTGCTAGCTATCATTAGTCATTTATCGCTACTTATTCATAAATAATTGAGGAAGACTTAATCGCCTCATAATGTAATTTAAATAATCATTCAATCAACCAAGTTAGTCATTCAATAGTTATTGAAGTAAAAACTTAAAACGATTGAAGATTTCGGGAAAAAATAACGAAACCCTACGAAAGCCAAATATATACAAACTCTAAAAGACGAATTAAACCAGAGCAAATAAACCCTTATTCGCTCTTGGATAAAAAACGTGCCTATAGCCTGTCTAAAAATTCAAACGACTGGTTGAATAATCAAGGTTGATTACGAGATCTTGATAATTGTTTACTAAGTAATAACATAAATCTGGAATCGTAAGAGAAGTCCGATTCTAAACATTCTACTCCGCTTATTGATTCATCATCACTAACCATATTATGATCAACATCTGTTGTAGAACTATAATCATCTCAAGAAACGAGTGAATGACAACTAAAATTCGCGTTGCCAACCACAGATTTTTTATTTCCTTTAAAAAATCAGTATAGAAACATTTTACAACATATTTTAACACTTCATCTCATATTAGTAATAATAGATAATTTTCAACGAGAACTTATAAAAAATCTCATTACGATGTGGATTTAAAATTATACTGGTGTTGAGGATAATTTTATGGTTTAACCTACTTTGAACATTGCTCTATATTGTATCTATTTTTATACAGACTGAATAAAATAACAATAAAACAACCAGGGAATGCATTGAATAAATTAAATTTAAAAAAAAATATTAAACATTTCAGCCAGTATAGTTTTGCCTTAATAATATTAGAGATCATGGCCTTGTACCCGGATCCTAAAGTACCAAAACGATCCATTTTTGTAACCATAGATGTTACAGAGACCTGAAAAGTTGTAAATGTTTCTGAACCAAACGACGAAATGCAATTAATTGAAAAATTTTGGTCAGTGCAGTGTATGGAACTTTTGCATTATAAAAACAAATCGAAAGGATGGCAGAAAATTGGTAAACATTCGAGCTAGCTAACCACAACGGTTAAACCTTTTGGAATACATTAGGAACCGGGGACGAAAACATTATTCTACAAGATATTTGAGCCATTTTTTGCCAGCTCTCATAGTTTTCATGAAGTGCTTTCATTGTCATGTTATTAATCTGAATCGGACTGCAGAAAGTAAACCTAGTGGTCACCGTGGTGGACTACGATCGCATCGGAACGTCGGAACCTATCGGCAAGGTTGTGCTGGGGTACAACGCGTCAGGCACCGAGCTTCGCCATTGGTCCGACATGCTGGCTAGCCCGCGGCGCCCAATCGCGCAGTGGCACACACTCAAAGACCCCGATGATGGAGAGAAGAAGGATTAAACGTTGAACTGAGGTGCGTCTGTTATTTTTATTTATTTGGCACGTAGCTTTAGTATAGTGGTATCTTTAACCAGGTACTAAAGACAGCAAGATCGAAACACTATAGTAGACAGGTATGATTTATTTTTCTATTTCATTATCACCTTAGATAAAATGTAGGTTTTTAGGTTTACCTACCTACTTATTTTTTTAATATCTAATAAATATTTTATATTTCGAATGTTTTCAGTATGAAAAGCAGATATAACAAACATGGAAGTACGAGTGTGAAGAATAAGCGACTTATATTTATTTATATTTACGTTAATTAAGAATTATTGCCGTTATGTTCTTATCAACCGAACCTGCGTTGGATCAACTACATGTTTCCCTACTTATGAACTTTTATCATTAGCGCTTCATCAATGTGATTTGAATGTTGTCTTTAATCGTTTCCAATATAATGTCTAGTAAAAATTACGGTTAAAATTTGTAATTGTAAAGAAAATTAATAATGTTCTTCAACCCCAGAACCTAATTGATTTGCAAATTAGAATATTGCTTATCAATTTTATTCTAAGTAATGTCCGATAAATTTGCGTCTACGCAGTTAAGACGCGATGGGTTTGGATTATCGCACGATAATGTAGGTGACACAACTGTTGATTTAGGTAGATGACTTGATAGCATTGGCGACTGCATCGGCGCAGTGTATCGATCTATACAAGTCTTGTTCTCTCATCTCGTCTCGACTAACTAATACTCGAATCTTGCTAAATTGTAAGAATGTTGGTTTAGCAATATGTAAGTTGTTGTGAGGATTGTAAGAATAATTGTTAGAATTCCTTTGCTACTTCCACGTTCTTAGCGTATATCTTATTAAAGTTTATTTGAAAATTCTCGCGAAGAAATAATCAGCTTGTTTAATAAGTGTGCTTTGTTAACAAAAGCCGTTACTTGACGTTCATGTAATCGAAAATATATTTCATTTAAAAACCTATTACATAAAGCTGTGTAAATAAGTTGTATCCTGTTAAATTTATTACATTCTATTTTACTATCATATAAGTGTTATAGTATTGATACCCTTTTATTATAATAATAACATTATGTTCCTCGGGGAAGAGAATGAAGCGACTAAATTTAGTTTTTATTTTAGATTATTTAATTTGTTATTAGACAACAAATTATATTTTGTCGGGAAACTATTATTCTCTTCTTTTGAGGAATAATAGGCCTATTGTATAGGTACCTAAACATTATTATTTTAAGGCATGACATTTAAATTAAATCATTTGATTAATTATTTTAAATCTTCAGTGTCCATTGATTAATCGGCATAATTTGTTAAAAAACGTCTTATTTTCCATTAAGTATACAAATATTATATAATTTAGGTTAAGTAGAATAATTTATTTTAATTCAAATGAATACGAAATGGACACTCAATATACGTGGTATCATCGAAACTAGTCAAACGTATAAGACTACCTACAAATAAAAATACTTATACTTTAAAATTATATTGTTAAATAGTTCCAAATCGTTTAAATGGTTCTTTACGATATAATATTAAATCGTGATTAGACTGCTGTTCGTCTTGTCGCGTCAGTAAGTTGTTCGTCTAGAATGGTTTATATCTCGTCGCAAGTTACCTTTACATTACTACCGGTTCGAGGTACCAACATTTTACCGTTAGGTAGGTATTTAATAATCGTAACATCTCTTAACTTTGCGGTTCGAGTATCTATTTATACCGTACGTACTTAGCTAAAGCTTGACTGTTGTTGATCTCAAACATATGTGTTATTGTGTATATAATGTAATCACATGTTAAATTCCACAATCACATTATACTTATGTACTTATATCTATGTACCTATAGGGGTAATGGAGTCGGGCTTCAAGTAAATTTAGAAGTGCACCAACACGAAACAAGTAGGAATAGACTTGTGGTTCAAGTACTGTATTTAACAATAAATATAATTACTATGTTAATATAATATAGAACTTATTTATAGCAACAATGCAACAGATTCATGAACAGTTACGGTAGGAGTTCAGGATCTTGCTCGTGTTTAAAATGCGGCGAAATAAAATGTTAGAATATTTGTATTTTCAACCTATTTAATATATTTCGAAATAAAATTTCATTAATCAAAATATTGGGTAAGTACTAGATTCTGCCAGCAACTTTACCCACTTGATAGTAAAAAATGAACCCAACAGAACATGCATCTGGGATAAAAAGTATCTTATAGCCGTGTGGCAAGTTCCATCTAAATGCGTTCAACTGTTAAGATGTAAAGAAGTAACATACAGACGGACAACGTTACTTTCGCATCTATAAGTCTGGATTTCAACATAGCTGTGTGAATCTGTTGTATCCACTCAACTACTTTATAATCCCTGACCGCACCGATCGAGCGGTCGAGCCTCGGTAGAATTGACAATATAGATATTTCAAACGCTATTTATTATTAACATTTTGTAATATTAAGAACAAACGCCAGGAAACATGTGAATAATCGCTAGAATATAATATTAAGAAAAACTCGGAACTACGGCCATGACTTGTATTCTATGATGTTGTAGCAACCTAATTCTCTCACTGTTGTCATCACAAATCCAAAAAATCTTTATGGATGTATCAAATCTAACACATTTGAAAAGGCTGTATCTATTTAAATTAAAAATAATTTCAATGGATTATTAAATTAAAAACTAAGAACTGTGAAGGAATAGACGCTGGACCAAAGTTATAATGACATAAGTAAAGAAACATATCCATGCAATATCGGTAGGTCACGGGTATCAAGAATAGTATCCATGCTAGTGATGGTCAAGTCTTCTGAGAGGGGAATCTCCAAACTTTACATGCCATGCCTAAGAGTACTGCTGTCTAATGTCCTTGATGTAACTGCCCAACAAGGGCATCCTCAGATATTGGTAGAGGCTCTTAGCTATGAAGCCATTGGCCGTCACAACTATCGGCACAATGATTGCTGTATCTACCTCCCACATGTCAACAAAGTCAAAAAGCCACAGTGGAAACAACACTGTTTTTTATTTATGTCATTTAACATTGAATTAGATACACTAGAAGTGTCATGGAAGAAACTTGTCTGAAACAATCCAGGTTGTTTATATTTTCGATCAAAATCTGTATAGCAATTTCTATGAGTGAAATATAAATTTTAATCACACTTGAAGTGTAAAATGTTATATCATCGGATAGTTAGCTTGTATACAAAGTGGTGTTAATGTGTTGGGCTGTTGTAATCATTGCTGTTTGTTACAAACTCCTTTGCTAACTTTAGAATCGTAAAAATGTAACCAATGTTAAATTAAACTTTCATTTGTAGTTCAGATATTCACAAATATGCAGGGTTTATCTGTATCTCTTCATTGCCCATCTCTTGCACCAAATATATAGCATCTACTTGTAATTTTGTTGACACAAAATTGTTATCATAGATATAATGTATATACCTATCTCTGAAATGGATTGATAAAATAAATTATCATATCACTTGCCACTTAAATAAAAAATCATTGTCTCATTATTGTGTTAAAGATTTATTAAGTAACATTTTGTTTAGAAATATTAGATATTTTATTTTATAATTACACAATATAATTTTTACTAGAGTTTATAATAGTAATGAATTATGTAAACTATAAAAATGTCTATAATACATAATTACATAGACTTTTGAGTTTTTTTTTACTATCCTTATAAACAAAAATATTTTATACAATTTACAAATATTGAAAAAAGCTATGACTATAATAAGCTGCTTTTTAAAATATACCTCCTGCTTATTCTAATCAGCAGATAATCATCATCGTCTAATGTAGCTACATTAGATAATGCATTACTCTGCTTACTTGCAATTTAATGACCATGAACACTAAAGGTACAGCACGAGTCGACATTCCTATGATAATGCTAAGCACAATGTTTGGACTTTAAAAGCTTTACAGCATAGTTTTTATACATTAAAGTATACTTTCAAACCAAACCAATAAAATCTTACCTCTTTAATTTTTATCGTAATAGCGTCTTTTCATTGCCCTATATTTCTTCAACATGTAAAGTGCTTCAATTTCCTTGACTACGAATTCTCCGTGCTTCACCATCATTTTAATCTTTTCAGGATTCTGTTCTCCACTATTCTTCATAAAAACTCTGTGGAGCCTTGTTCGAAACAGATCGTAACCTTGAGGCCATTCTTTACCCAGATGTAACAACTAAAAAGCAATAACTACTTTTTAATTAAACAAGAAATTTTACTACTATATCACCTATGTTCAATTTTTAGCGTGTTATCATTCTCGAGGCCACAAAAACATTCTTATCACAAAAGAAAATAAAGCAAGTATTTTAACCAAGTCTACACGACGAATACACACCGTTTTATAAAGATTTATAACTGCTCTACGATGTGGTTGTGACATTTTATTAAACAATAATTACTTTCTCAATTTCTAAGACGCAATTTCTTTTATTCCAAAACAAAGTTCATAGTCCAAATCAGTGAAATGTTTTGATGTCATTTCATATTGTCATTTGACAAGCAATGCAAAGACGTTGACGGCAGGATAGCTTTTATACCTTTTTTGTCCTATGATGAGTTCCCTGACAGTTCATTTTTTTCCGTGGCACGCATACTACTTTAGATTACTAAAAAATAAACTGGCAAAAAAAATAAAAATGAAATGATAAAAAAAATATTGTCTCTCGTAAATTAATAAGTAAATTATTGTGGTTATAATTAACTGTTAATAAATTAAGTAAATAAAATAAAAAAGTATAGAACTTAAAAATGTGTAATACGTTAAACGGAACTTCTGCCAATAGAGATTGACACTACTCGACGACACACTAATCGACAAAATCGGAGCGACCATCTTGTAATCGCATGTAACGGCAGAAAATTGGAAAAAAAGTAATAGAAAAAACTAAAAAACTATAACAGAGGACTGGAATAAATATATCCGGATCGACCGAATTAGGGCCAATAATTAATCATCGAGGTTAGTTGGAAAAGATTCCGATTCCGATATGGATACGAGTTCAAATCAAGAGTCAAGTTCTGACAGTGAATAATAAATAAATTATTATTTTAAACAGACTGCATTTTATTTACCACTAGCCGTCCCCCGCGGTTCCGCCCGCGTTATTTCATGTTTTTAGTTTTTGTCAGGTTTTTTGGTTTACTGTAAAATTTCTTTAAAATCCGTATAGAGTAAGATCCCAGGACCGCCAGACATCACGTATTTTCTGACGAACGAAATGTGGACGATTGAGTACTATTAGTATGTACTAAGAACGCATGCCTACCTGCTAGCTTTCTTAGACGGCCAATTTTCAGGTATCAGGTAATCAAGGCACATAAAATTATTACTTACCTCACGTAAATTCTCAAAGCTGATTTTTACGTATTTTGTAGGCAATATCTTTAAAATCAAATCGCCAATACTCCCAGACACATTCCTTCGGCCGTATTGTTTAACAGACGCTTTAAAGCTCCAAAAAAAATGATGTAACTTCACGTATTTTCTCAAAGCTGATTTTTACGTATTTTGTAAGCAATATCTTTAAAATCAAGTCGCCAATACTCCCAGACACATTCCGTCGGCCATATTGCTTAACAGACGCTTTAAAGATCAAGCATGAGAATTTACGTGAAGTTATGTCATTTTTTTGGGATCTTGGACTAGTAGACTAGTTCTTGCGTGAAAGAGTAACAAACATCTACACACACATACAAACTTTCACATTTATCATCTATAAATCTAAAATCGGTAATCCGATTCCATTTTCTTTGCTAACTGATTCGTTATTGTAAAAAATCGATTAAATTTCGTTAGGTCACATCACTATGATTGTCAGACAAGAACTGTCAGGGAACTCATCATAGGACAAAAAAGGTATAGTTATGCTTAAGTGCGAAAAAGACAGCAATCTTCATTTTGGCACTTATGAAGGTCTACCAACCTACCAACACAAACTATTGTACATTTTGCAAAATTTTATCCTCATTTTATTGCGTTTCACAGAGGTTCCTTTGCCGTAATGTTGGCAAAACGGAAAAAACAATGTTGCAATATTTTTAGCTATGAAATTACTTAATATTAGGGAGATTAACTGATATTTCGTTACTTTTAACAATTGCCTTATTATTTTGTTTTTTTTTTTTGTCTTTTGGAAACTGTAAAAACTATTTTTGAATAAAGTATAGGCTGCTGGGCTCCTTTCCAATTGCCCTGCGATTCTTTCAAATATCGAAAACGCCACGGCACAATATTGCACCACTCCATTGACAACTTCCTTTTAGACCAACTTTTTTTTTTAAATAAAATCCCATTCCCCTCATAATTCTCCAAAAAGTGTTGCAACTATCGTTAAAATCGAATTCGTTTCGCATTTCGGGCAACAGTTTTGATGGAGTAGGCAACTCTTTTCTATTTTCCCTTCTTTTTTTCTAGATTTTCTGTTGACAAACAGGGGAGCCAACATTACGGCAAAGGAACTTCTTAAGTGAAACCAAAGATTTTATATATCCTACTAGAGTGAAACGCACTGTACGCCAAATCTGTCTATACATATTATTGCATATTTTGTTGCTTGCTATTGCTTGAGCAACTAATTGTGTTCAAACTTTTTATTACAGTAATTTTATCCGAATGCAAGGATCTGCACCAAAATAAAAAAAAAATACATAAATAAAAGGGCGCCAAACTCAGACCAAATAATAAGGACCAGGCATACCTACAAAATACGCGTGCATACCTACTATAACCCTGGTCCTAAAGATGGCTGCCATTGCTAGGGAAGCGCATAAGTAATCAAAACCAAAAAGAATTGATATCGAAATCAGAGTTTCTTACTTATCTTCTGGTATATTGGTTACTTATATAACAATACTTTTAAACTTTTGATTTTTAGATTATACATTTAGCTTATTTAGTTCTTTTCCTGAATTTTTAAAATTAAAGTGATTACATTCACATTAACAAATATACAAGGAATGCGTGGAAGAAATCTCTTCTCTCATCTGTTATTCGATTATGATAAATATTATGTGCCTAGATAATGCGTTTATTGTGACATTGGGAATTATAATTATGTTTTGAATAAGTAGCCTAGCTAAATCTGGTGAAAATGGTGTTATACAATAAAATTTGTCTGAGATCACGAACATTTTATGTTTTCGACTTTATCCAAATACTTACAAATTGAGTTCTATCGCTACGCTACTAATAGCCTCTAATAAACTAAAAAATACTAATTAACTGAAGAAAAAAAACGATTAACCTTTCAATCGTGGAAATTACAGACACAATAGAAAGACAATAGGTGCGCGAACGACCGCCGGCATTCACTTGGGGTTTAATGAATTAAATAACAGATGAGGGTAAATTATGGTCATTAACTCACCTATTTATGCGAGGCAAGCTTCTTATTTGCACCAAAAAAAAGGAGGCAACCTATAGTTTTTTCAGTTCCTTAGGGCACATCCTTTCAGCTGATGCTCGACTTTCCCAAATAACAAATGAGGGGTACCTAATTGATGTCAAAAATGTAACAACTATTGTATAACATCATTGGCACCAGATTTAGCTAGGCAACCTATTTGCAAGGTCTTAATGAACGCATTATCTAGCATATAATACTTATCTTAATCAAATAACAGATGACGGAAGAGATTTCTTCTATCGGCTCTTAGATCACTGCATTTTATCGACTGACTTCGATTTTTTTTTTAGGTACTTTAATGACAACTGTGGTTTTTGCGATTTCAGGTTTTGTTCCACATTTAAAGTTGTTCATAAAGATTGCCCTAACCCCCTTTCGGCTTATTTTTTCTAGTGTCGAACTGCCATTTCTAGATTTTTGACAGTCGTTTTCAGTCAGTGGCCCGAAAGTCTTACAACCAGTCTTACCAAGGATATCGTATTACCCAGTATTAACTGGGTTGTGGAAGTCAGATAGGCAGTTGCTCCGTGTAAAATACTACTATTCAGCTGCATCCATTGATAGACTGGAAGCCGGCGACCATATAATAATATAGTTTGGAAAAGGTTAGGCAGGTAATGATATTATAGGGCCGAAACTGCGTAAAGCGTATTTGTGAAGACAAAAAGCGTGTGTCGTGTGTGTCGGAAACCATATTATTACCTGCGCAGTGTCGCTAGTTCAATCTTAACGGTATGCATGTGGTCGAGTCGATGGAAAACTTAATATTTATTACGTAGAAAAAGGGCGTTAGGGGCCTGGTTCCCCACCGGGGATACCCGTGCGGGTTTCGGCAACAGAGCACTTTTGTATGGGACCGTGCGGGCGCCCGCTTTATGCTTTCCGGCCCATAGAGATATTTATTTAAAATAATAATAAATATAGTAGAAAGATACTAAAACTGAGGAATTATAAGAATTATAACAACAAAGTAATTTAAAAAATTTACCTATTCACCATAATAAATCACCAGGTTAAAGTAAAATGCTTTATTTTAATTAGATAATCATTATGAGGCACTTTTGAAAGTCAAAACCATTACTAATCATAGTAAACTGCCCAAATCTGAGCTTCATTTTATAGAAACTAAAAGTGGACTTAAAATTAGAAATGTGTATTTTCGCAAATATGTATAAATTTTACCGAAGAAAAATTTTTCCCTGCTAGAAAGATACTAAAACTGAGGAATTATAAGAATTAAAACAACAAAGTAATTTAAAAAAATTACCTATTCACCATAATAAATCACCAGGTTAAAGTAAAATGCTTTATTTTAATTAGATAATCATTATGAGGCACTTTTGAAAGTCAAAACCATTACTAATCATAGTAAACTGCCCAAATCTGAGCTTCATTTTATAGAAACTAAAAGTGGACTTAAAATTAGAAATGTGTATTTTCGCAAATATGTATAAATTTTACCGAAGAAAAATTTTTCCCTGCTTCTAAATTGCATTACGAACTAAATCATGTATAACAATTAACACAGAACTACTTTTTAGAAATTTTTTGACAACTTGAGATCTTTTGTATTGTTAACTTTAAGCCACCCAAACAAATAAAATAAAATAAATAATCAAAAACCGTTCATTCGTTCAGGTAGAAGAAGAAAAAACATAATTCTCACTGAAAAGTGACTCATTATTTAATTATATTCGAAAATTTACCCCTTCGTTTCTTTCAGCGTTATTCTCCATTCATCATTAATAAACAGACACGTAGTAATTTAAGTCCAGGTTTGATATTTTCCATCCCAATGACTTCTGGCGCAGCACTTCATTTTTAGGGAACCTGTGCAAATGAAAACATCCAAAATTATTTCAGTTTGATGCAGTTAGTGGAAATACGAGGTTACCATGACGTTCAAAGTAAGATTGTTTTAATCTTGTTTTAGTGTGGTAAAGATGGCGCTAGACAACCTGTACAGCTCTGTCTCTTACCCACACTGAAACAAGATTAAAACAATTTTACTTTAAACGTCCTGGTCTAGGTCCAAATCAGGGAATGAACTAAATAACCACCACCTACTGCATAACGAATTGATAATGTTGTGTTTTAGTACTATCGGTATTTTTATTTCTATTCTGTGGTTTTCAAAATCGTCTCGTCGAGTCCTTCATTTTGATACCCTACTCTACTGGACTCTACAATGTACAAACTAAAAAAATGTTAGTTTCATATCGGTAGCTCATTAAGGGCCAAGCGCCCGAAAAGTGCCATAAAACAGTGATTTTCTGAGGCCTACTCCTCCGTAACGGCTAGGTCAATTGGTTTGAAAAAAATATATGTTTATTATAGATTCATGAACAATAATATCAACATTTGATTTTTTCGTGCAATTAATACTTTTGTCAAAAAAAATATTTAGCAATTTCGCAACTTTTCGCAACTTTTCCCTACTCCTTCGAAACGGCTTGGACCTTTAGAAACATTTTTACACATAAAAATTGGTGGTTAAATATTCTTCAAAGTGAACATTGCATATGTAAATCAATCAATATCTCGCAGAGAAAATAAATTTAAAGCGCTTTCCGGGCGCTGCTGGCCGCAAATAAATGCACAGATTAGCGTACTGCCGCCTAAGCGAGTGCGATAGTTGCGTTCACATAATTTCGGCCAGATGGTTCAAGGAACTATACGCCTTAAATCAAAGACATCACTATTTTGAATTGCCATTTGTATTGTAAACAAAACATGTAATAAAATTAGCAAATAGAGTTAAAACTTTGTATGTACTTTTGGGAACTTTTATTCTATAAATACAACAAAGATACATAATAAAAAAAACAAAAGCATGATAAAGTTTTTCTTAAAATACGGCTACTAACCTGTGCATGGTTAAATGAGGTTGATTGGGGTTTTTCCTTGCACCACACTGAAGTATTGAGCAAGTATGCATATTCAGTTTGCACCAATATACACTCACAGCACAAAACAATTAGTAGGGAGCGTTTTTATTTCTAACAAAACGCAATCCAAATCCAATTTTTTTGTTCACTTGACAGCTGATGTACTACAAAAGCCACGCGCCTAAAGATGGCGGATGGCACGCGAGCGAGGTAGAGCTAGCGCAAGATAAGTTGGCGCGTGGCCAAAATTGGAAACTAATCGTTTAATCACTTTTATACCAAAAGTGATTAAAACTGCTAGCAGGGATATTATCTTGAAAGTCAAACGTGTTTGTGAAGAGAAATGAGAAAATATTGGGCCTACGGTACCATTTTCCAAAATTAGACCCATTTGTCAAACAATTTTTCGGGTGACCATCACAATAAAATTTCCCTAAATATGCGTACCTGAGCGGTACCTAGCAAGTCAACAAAGTTTGTTGAAAATGGACTGCTACTATGAGCTTAAATCTTTATGAAGTGACTATCATGACGATATGAATTCTGCAAACTTCATCCATGAAAGAATAAATAGTGCCAAATCTAAAACAGAATTGTATTGTAGTAATGGATAATGTATCATGCCACTGCACATAAATAAATAAAGCCCCTACAATTCACAATACAAAAGCGCAAGCGTTACTGTAATGCCAGTCCATTTTCAACAAACTTTATTGACTTGCGTCACAACAAAATTTCCCTAAATATGCGTACCCGAACGTGGATACCGTTCGGGTACCTACGCATATTTAGGGAAATTGAATTGATTCATTGATTGTGTTTGTGTAGAGAAATGAGAAAATATTGGACCTACGGTACCATTTTCCAAAATTAGACCCATTTGTCAATTATTTTTCCGGGTGACCATCACAACAAAATTTCAAAAACCGCGCGGTGAAATACCGCCGCTGTGCAGACAGGCCCTTAGGCGCCAAATGAAAACTTTAAATCTGTATCCTAGCAACGTTACTTTGTTAGTCAAGTATTGACAAAGCAAATAGATATTCTTGTTTTGCTTACGGTTTTATAAATAATTAAGAATCCCAAAGAAGTAAAGAATGGCTGACGAGGATCACATAGAAGGAGAAGCTAAAGGTATAGTTATTTTCAATTATTAATTTTATACAAAATAATGCGATTTTATAATACTTACTAATATGACTGTATTCCTAACATGATGATAACTCAACACCACGATAATTCATTAAGTGCCGTTCTTTATGCGTATTCTCTGAAGGAATTTATAGAAAAAATAACTTACCAATCAAAGAAATACCAAAACAAAAACATGCACCTACCTTATTATATTTTGTTAGGTAGGTTTTTATAGTAACAGGAGGAAAAACATGTTGCACATGTGTTTGTTTGCGCGTGTGTTGCAGCCTTGCAGGTTTTTTTTTATATTTCTATGCTTACAACATAGGTAGGTACACGCACGCAGCTTGCTTACATGTTGTAGCATTTTGGGGTATAAGTAGATATACTTATACCCCAAAAGGCTACTAAGACTACCTTCCTCAACATTTCGCAAGTTGTATTAAGGCCTCACTATAAAAGAGGGTATTCTGTGTTCGCTAATCGGCCACAAATTGTTCAGAATGAACTTTACTTGAGGACCGAACTCAGGCAGCCGCAAGCTCAGCAATCAATCTTTCACCACAGCATTGGTAATATTAGTAAAAGTAAGCAAATTTGAAAAAGATGGTAGGTCAGAGCTTCCTTGGGATGTACCTACATCTCAAGGAAGCTCTGAAAACCACCCAGGGGAAACGAATAAATATGAAATTATACCAAACCTTTGCTCAGATACCTACAGTTACAATAAAATTTACCCTTATTATTTAGGAAGCGATTTAAAAAGTTACTAGGTAACTTCTCACGCTTGAGAACGTATAGGTACCTAGGTACCTATACGTTCTCAAGCGTGAGTTAGAAGCAGACAAATTCCTTCCACTCGAAACACCAGTGACGTTTCCGGCGTTAGAAAATCATACCTATAATATAATCATATAATCTTACAAGTTATTTTATTACTAGCTACTCGGCAAACGTTACTCTGCCAATCAAAGAAAAAATGGCAGGTGTTGGAAGAATGGTAAACATAGCCAAAGACCTGTATAAACACAAAAAAAAATCATAAAAATTTACCAAGCCGTTACGTAGGATTTCGTAAACTATTACTGTGACGCGAGATTTTTGTAAAGTGTTGAGTATGTGTGCGTGTGCCTACGCACCTTTACCTACGTATGGTTTCAAAAAAACGAGTGTACTGCCCTCGTACTTATCATTGGCGACTTTATATTAAATTATATAACTAACCCAGGCAGAATTTTATGACCGCTTCCCAGAATAATTACAAACATCCAGCAATATCGAACAAACTAAAAAGATAATGTAGTTGATCACATTTTTAACGACGCAGAAG
Organism: Mythimna ferrago; assembly: GCA_910589285.2. Lineage (NCBI taxonomy): Eukaryota > Metazoa > Arthropoda > Insecta > Lepidoptera > Noctuidae > Mythimna > Mythimna ferrago. The sequence goes on from OU342675.1 coordinate 16,321,902, forward strand.
GGGAAGGTGAAGAGGTTCAAGAATCCGTGCCTCCTGAAGAAGCAGAAGACGAACACTTAGAAGAAGAATCCATCCTCACGGAATATGACGCTGACGATTTTATTTCTGGAGCTGTTACTAGTCCTGATTCAACGATACCGAGCGATATGTTTGATTTCGAGTATCCTTTTCATATTTTAGTGTATAGCTACCTGAGGTGGGACTGCTGTGTCAGTAGGATTGGAAATTAGAACATGATCAATATATGGGTTTCCTTATTTGCATTATTGAAAAGTTAAATACTTCAGCTATGAGTAGGTCCAGAGGTCCTTATGCAGTCAAGCTTTTTTAAAGCACGATAAACCCTAACGCTTTCTTTTACCATTCACTTGTAATATTGCTATTGAGACTGATGATTATTTACATTTTCTGAACCAAACAAAGATATTCGTACGGTTACAACTGCCATAAATTTTTCAACTTATGCGCGTGCGATGACATGGTAATATGCTTTTCAGCTGGCAGCATGATTACTTTTCTCGACGTCACCACAAAGCAGATGTGGTTTCGACGGAGCTCGACCGGAGGAACAGTTGGGAGTATTACAGTAAATAAAGATCGTTTTGCTGTTAACTTGAATGTCATGCCCTAAGTGTTGTTGTGTTGTATTAATTATAGTGGATATGGGCGTCGCCATTATATTTTGAATTGCCTACAGTAGCCAGCCGCTTTTGTAAACTAACCACCAGTCATATACACGTCCACATTAACAACGCATTTGCGTCTGACAGTAAAACCTATATCAAGTAGTACTTATAACATACGATCGATCGTTCTAACTAAATAGGTAGGAATGATAGCAGGTAATTAACAGGCTGGCGGAGTTAATGATAGATGGGTTCAAGTCGATATCTTAAATACAATATTAATTAATTCTTCTATACAATTTTTAGTCCTACAGAACAGACCCCAACTACCGCATAGCGATAGCAGAGGACAGGGAGACCGAACGTGAGCCGTTGATAATTCTGTACACGTGGCCTCAAATGGAAATAGACGCAGTTCTTCGCGACGGTACTGCAAATGCATATGCCATTTTAGACTTCAGGTAATTCTCAATTCTCTTTTTCTTCCTCTCGACCTAAATCATCTCCGTAAGCGTGCGCTTGCGGACGTAGAGCAAACATTAGGGTCGAAGCATACTGGAGACATGGGTTCGCTTCTGAAAGGAAAACCCGGGGCCCTGGAACGCAAGGGAAAGAAGGAAGTCTGACACGCGCTTCCGCTCTGCCCAAGAGTGAGAGAAGTTATTGGATGATTTTCCACTTAAAAAAATATATCACATCTAGCAGAAAGTAAAGGGCGAGGTCTACTGAGCAAAAAGCGTGGCTAGAAGACACGTACACTATTGCTTTGATAATTAGGTGACACAGACACGGGGAAAAAACTGGTGTTAAATGTGTAATTAAAAGTGTCATCACTTTGGGCCAGTTTCTGAAATTAAATTTTGAGGTTAACAACGAATCAATATTTACTTTAATGCCAGTGTTCGATAGATTTTCAGGTTGAAAGTATCGTCGTAAAGTAAGTCGACAAGTACGCGTGTTTGGCTATCTATCGATATCTAAATTTCGAGTTAAAAACTTATCAAACCCTACTTTAACACCAAATTTTGACTACTCAACTACCAACTTGATTGAGGAAGGATGAGTAGGTACCTACGCCGCTGTGTGCGAATAGTCGAGATATCAACCAAGTGCGCATGATACTTTGCAGTAGACACCTCACCTTCGTCGTGTACCTTATCCGGTATTAATAGGAGTTGTAGGTTGTTTTTTAGTTGGGAAAATCATCCAATGGCATCCCCCGCTCTTTTGGCGGAACGGGTGTTAGTTTCAGACTTTTATTAACTAAAAACCCACTTCTGGTCCTTCGTTACCTTTGGTACCGGGGCCGAATCTTCCTTTCAGAAGCAGTCCATTGGCCCCAGCAGGCTTCAACCCCGCTGGGCCATTACGGAATTATTGTAGGTAGCTTCAGTTCGAGGAGCTCCTGCGCACATTCTCATAGGTTTCTGCTTCTTCACCACTCTAAATTCTCCATTCCCCTTTGCAGTCCTGACGGTGAACTGCTGGCATCAGTGGGCAAGGAACCAGATTACAATCTAACTATTTGGAACTGGAAACAGCACAAGATTCTTCTGCGCACAAGCGCTTTTACTTTCGATGTTAACACTGTCATGTTTTCTCCATATTGTGAAGGCCAACTCACAACAGCAGGTTATTTTAACTGACAAATCGATTTAGACATTATTTTTAGTTTTGCTGTAGGCAAATTATTAAAATGCCTCATCATCGCGAAGAATAACTACAGCGAGTTAATTCTTACTATTTGGTAATTACACACCCGCATTGCTATAATTGCTGATGCTTGTTTTTTTTTTTTAGATAGGTTCGCGCTTGACCGCTATCTCACTTGATGGAAAGCGACGATGCGGTCGACGATGGAACGCGCTTACCTAGAAGAAACCTATTCAATCTCGACTTAAAGATTCCCGGGTTGTAGCGATCAGGAATCACAGACTCTGGCAAGGAATTCCACTCCCTAACTGCACGCACAATGAATGTGTTCCCAAAACGTTTTGTGCGTGTAGGTGGAATATCCATCATGTAGCGGCGGCGCATCGCCGTACGTCTGGTGGTCCGATGATGGAACGGGCTAGGCGGAATTAGGTTATGTACTTCCGACGCACACTCCCCGAAATGCAACCGGTAGAAAACCGACAGGCTAGCAACTCTGCGTCGATGCTCAAGACTTTGAAGTCTCGACTCGACGAGTGTATCATGACCAATTATCCTTCTGCCTCGCCTCTAAATTGCCTCAAGTGCATCAAGCTGGTATCGGGCAGAACCGTGATGAGAGCAATACACCATACACGATCGAACTTGCGCTTGATAAAGTTTAAGCAGGTGTTCCGGCGTGAAGTACTGTCTAACCTTTGCGAGGATTCCCAGCTTTTTCGCAGCCAGTTGAGCCTTTGTTTATGTTGTTTTTTTTTTGTTTCAAATATGTTGCTTAAAATACCTACCAAATCATAGTGATCTTTTCGAACTAGCCTGTTTATAGGAAAGTAATTTCTAAAGCGAGTTTATCTTACAATCATCTTAGGTGCTGCTCACATAAAATTCTGGAAAATGGCTAAGACGTTCACTGGACTTAAATTAAAGGGCGAACTGGGTAGATTTGGAAAAACAGAAATCTGTGATGTCCTCGGTGTTTATCCAATGCCCGATGAAAAGGTAACCAATTTATATTTTAAGTGGACTAACTATTTATTAACACTACCAAGAAACAAGGCTACAATAATTATTTGTGCGGTTTTCTGCTAGGTTCTAGCACAACATTACATAGCCATAGTTTTGCCATATTTTTAAACGAAGATCGCAATTTATTACGAACAGTACCATTTTATATAAAGGTCAAGTTTTGTTAGGATCAAACATTGAATCTGACCTTTAAGCTTTTAGATTTTGAATACGCAAAACTAACGGTTGAATAAATTTAGGGTAGAGTGATTTGAAATTTAGATAATACAGCTTAGAGATGAAGTGGTTTAATTTTTAATATTTTCAGGTTTTATCTGGTTGTGAATGGGGCAACATATTAGTATGGGAAGCAGGTCTAGTTAAAATAGAAGTTACACGAAAAGGAAGAAAATTCTGTCATCAAGCACCTATTGTAAGTACATAAACTCTACCTTGTTGATGTTATTAGGCAGAATTTAATGTTCTTGCACCCATGGTGATAGCACCATCAGAAACAAATTTCTCTTTTCATCTGAGAACTTCAAGAGCCTTTCGTATTTTTATGGAATTACATTTACTAGTAGTACCTCTGACTACCTCCTCTTAATTTTTGGTGCTATCAGTCCATTCAAAGGTTTTCTGGTAGACATAGCGATAAAATAGTAATTTCACGCATCGATTTGAGTTCGTGAATTTTTTTGACAACTCATTTTTCTAAACTATCCAGACTGAACATTTTGCTTCTCTTTAGCTGATTCAGCATATCTGGAACAACGAGCTAAACAACTAGTCACTAGATTCTGATGATTTTGGAGACTTTTTTCATATGCTTTTACATAGGGGTAGTATTAACGAGGTACTATAAATTAAAATGTTTAAGAGAAATTAATATTATTTTGGGTTATAGAATTAATAAGTGAGCGACTGACTGCGAATGACGAGACATCAACAGCACAGCGACTTATAAACATCAATTTGAGTTACTTAAAATACAAAATGAGAAGTTTCATAATATTTGTTTGAGTGTCAACGTTACGATCAGCATTGTTTTCAATAACTATATGGCAAATTATTTATTTGTACTAAGCGGCATTTTATCTTAAATAAAGTGTTTCGAATGTCCTAAATATCGAAATAGAGAGTATTAAATGTCCTAAATATAGATATTTATGTATTATGTATGTCACAAGGTAATTTAATAATTCGGGTACCTATTGCGAAAACCCGGATAATAAAATAAAATATGCGAGCAACTTAGGGTCGGTACACATTTGACGAAAAATGCGTCGCGTATTATCAGTCGCGTAACGCCAGAACAGACAAATAAATGGAACATTCAACCTTTCACACTCAATCGATGATGCGTTGTAGATTTTCATACAAAAGACCACCGATGATACGCTCAAGAAATGTGAGCGTTAGCTAGTGTTTAAAGATCGAGTTTTCCAGTCTTTGGATCATCGACATTAGATGGATGGTTTACGAATTTATGGTCCAGCAACAGTTTCCTATTTCTGCTGAGTAGTCAGTACCTTGAGTTGGGTGCATCTCTCTTGGCTCTAATGTGATCTCATCAACACTCTCACTTGTGGAAGAAACTGCTATTCGCAGAGTTTAACTGGTGGACCTACAAAAAGCTTTGGATATACTACCTCTAATCCTCCATTGTGTCATGCAGTCTTGTAAGGCATTTTTGTAAAGGTTCTGGAGTGGCGACCGCGCACCTCAAGATGCAGCGTTGAAAGGCCTCCCACAAGGTGGACCGATGACCCGGTGAGGGTTGCGGGAATCCGATGGATGTGAGACGCATAGGATCGGTCGTTGTGGCGACGCTTGGGGAAGCCTATGTCCAACAGTGGACGTCTATCGGCTGAAATGATGATGATGATGATTTTTGTAATGTTGAGTATCTATGCAGTTCTTCTTCTACAAGAATATCCTGATGACATGTTCACTTTATAGATCTGCTCAAATATTTCGCATTCTCGTAAAAAAATAAATGCTTTATGGACATATTTAAATCTGAAGTACTCGTAACTATCTTTTGACGCAGCTTAACTTGGTGTATTTCATGTTTGTGACGTACGTTCTAAATGACTGAGATTGACGTTTAGTATACTTCCTATTCTGAGTGAAACCAGGGTAAAAAGTAGTTTACCTGCACAACTACGCCCGTGCCATTAGGTACCCATAAGACCACCATTTATACCCAAAACTATATCGGTTAATAGTAATGTATCTTTCAGTGAATGGGCTACCATTGGTATACATAAAAGTAGAACGCGACTCTATGAATTGTATGAGGAAAAAATTCTTGTAAACACTGCCGAGTTTAGTTTGTATGTTAGAAATTATTCAAAATTATTCAAAAAAGTATGCTATGTTGCAAAATCGCGCTACTTGAGTTCCAAAATTAAAAATAGTAATAATATAATTAAAACTACCTGGAATATTATAAACAGTGAAACTGGAAGATCTAAAAAACCATGTAGTGACTATAGCCTTAAAATTAATGACAGCGTGATCAAATCGGACTCACAAGTTGCTGCAGCTTTTGAAAAGTTCTTTTCAGAGATCCCCATATTAACTACTAAATCTCTGAACTCATCACCCACTGCTGCAGAGTCTCTGCTTAAAGAAAATGTTAAAGTTTGTGATTCAGATTTTAATTTCGAACATGTGACATATGTGGATATAATTAAAACCTTTAACACTTTGAATGTAAAAAAGACCACAGATTTATGGGGAAATTCTGTGGATGTTGTAAAGTCCATTATAAAGGTTGTAGCTCCTAGTTTAGCACTTATTTTTAATAATTGTATTGATCGTGGCGAGTTTCCTGACTTAATGAAGTATAGTAAAATAATACCATTGTTTAAAACGGGTAGTACATCTGACCCCACAAATTATAGACCTATTTCAGTGCTACCCACCTTTAGTAAAATATTTGAGAAACTAATTTTACATCAATTACAAAGATTTTTTAATAGACATAAGTTGTTACATAATAAACAGTTCGGTTTTACAAGGGGTCGTTCAACAACCGATGCCGGGGTTGAACTTTTAGGACATATTTATAATGCATGGGAAGACAAATGCGATGTCCTGGGCATTTTTTGTGATTTGTCCAAGGCTTTCGATTGCGTTCTCCATGAAACATTAATCAGGAAACTACACCATTACGGAATCCGGAATTCCTCTCTGGATCTTCTTACTTCTTATTTGAGTGATAGGATTCAGAGAGTTGATGTAAATGGAAAAAGATCACCCGGGTCTGTAGTATCAATGGGTGTGCCCCAGGGCTCGATTCTTGGTCCATTTTTATTTCTCATTTATATAAATGACTTGCCATACCTCATAAAGGATAACCATGATATAGTGTTGTTTGCAGACGACACTTCGCTTTTGTTTAAGCTTAAACGTCAGCAGCCGGTTACTGATGACATAAATAACGCCCTTTCAAAAATAGTACACTGGTTTAATGTCAATAACCTGCTCCTTAATGAAAAGAAAACCAAATTTGTTAAATTTACGATGCCTCACGTAAAGCAGGTAGAAACTAGTGTGCTAATAAAAGGTAAAGAATTGAGTCCTGAAGACACTACAGTGTTCTTGGGTATAACTCTTGATGCTAAGCTTCAGTGGGGCCCACACATAGATAAGTTGTCGAAAAAACTTAGCTCTGCCGCATACGCTGTTAGACAAATTCGAAATCTAACTGACTTAGAGACAGCCCGTTTAGTTTACTTCAGTTATTTTCATAGTGTCATGTCGTACGGTATTCTATTATGGGGAAATGCCGCCGATATCCAAACGATTTTTGTTTTGCAGAAAAGGGCCATTCGTTCAATTTATAAATTAAGTCCCAGATACTCCCTCAGAGATAAATTTAAAAATATTAATATTTTGACTGTGCCATCTCAGTATATCTATGAAAATATTTTGTATGTTCATAAAAATAAAAACATGTTTAAAAAATACAGTGACATTCACAACGTTAATACTAGGAACAAACACAAGTTAGTGGTTCCTGCCACCAGGCTCAAAAAAATAGGACGCTCATTTAGATGCCAAAGTATACATTTTTATAATAAGCTTCCCAGTCCTATTCAGGAACTTAGCATTAATAAATTCAAAATATTTGTAAAGCGAAAACTTTGCCAAAAGGCTTTTTATACTGTAAAAGAGTATCTCGAGGATAAAACGGCTTGGGATTGACCTGCTCCAGTACCTACTCACTATAATTATTATCATTTGAATGTTTTTTTTGTTTTAACTGCCTTTTTTTTATTGACGATTGTTGTTGTTTTACAATTATGATATTGTATATATATTATATATTATTATTTTTTAACAATTATGACATTTATTTTTACAAATAGTAAAAATACTGATTTTTTTTTATATACTTACTTTTTTTACAATTTGTAATATTTACACTTTTGTAAATTATATTATTGTGAATGTGAGAACTATGTGGATTACTCTTTCCTTTTCTTTTATTTTCACATGATGTCTGGCAGTTTTGAGTATTTGATGTGGCCTACCCAAATGTCCTTTCTTTGGCATTGTTCGTCAAGTCGTTGAGCTCCTTAGTAGTCCTGAGTTGAGCTACACGCATATTGACAAATGCTTGCACTGACTGGACAGGTCCACTTAGAACTGTGTGGTTCTTTCTTCAAAAGACCATCTCAGGCTCAATCTGCATGGTTCTCATATGATTTGACCATTACATGTTTTGCTGTATGGACTTTAAAAGAGACTTTGACCCCTGAGTTTGTTTCGGTGTTTCTTCTCAGGGTAGTCAGCTAGGAAACACCGGCCTCATCTAGCATTAATTGACGAAAAAAACCCATTGACGTGTAAAAGTGTTTTTATAAAACCTACTTGCAAAATAAAGATCATTTATCATTTATCATAGACACATAGCACCTGTCAGGTCAGAAGATCCTACCTTTTAAATGGAAGTAACGAGACTTTTCACCCTGTTTCGCATACCTCTATAACAGTAGCTATTTTAATATATAGCTATTGCTTCAAAACTGTTTTCTTAAAACCCACTTTCAGATTCAGTTCATGCTGAGTCCATCTTATGATGAAGTGACAACGATCGCTCGCGATGGATGTATCCGAGCCTGGTATTGGGATACTGTTGACCAAGCTGATCCTCCCGAGGAAGATCCTTTCATTGAACTGAATCCTGTTGCCGAGACATGTGTATGTATTCAAATTACTTCAGAAATTTTTATTTGAAGACACTTCAAGTGAATGACTGAATCCTATCTAATTCTTAATTTTCATAAAGGAAAATAATATATCGTCCCGAATAGAAATATTATAATTGTACAGGTACAGTTCTCAACAAATTTTAGTTGTTATTATTTTATTCATATCACACTAATATAATATTCAATATTTCGTAAATATTTTGTTATGCGTGTATGTGTATTTGGTACTCCTTGAAGCAGAAACGGTTGAACGAACCTTTTTTTTATGGTAAGAAAAATAATCCAATGACAACCCCCGCTCTTGGGCGGAGCGGGAGATAGTGTCAGACTCAGTATAAAAGACCCACCCCGTTCCTTCTAGCCTTCATACCGGGGCTCGAGCTGTCTTTCGAAACTAACCCTGGCCCCAGTAGGCTTCGACCTAGCTGGGCCCCTGTTGTTGCTGACAACTCCTTGAGGCGCGCGGGAACAGTGCGCACCGTCGACGACTTGGGTTTGGTCCGGACAGTTACCGGCTGGACAGCGAGCTACCCATTGCTCACTGTCCGCAAGTCCGCGCCTGCGGTGGCCGGAAATCGAGATCAGAATCCCGGTGGCGGCGGCGAGAACGCCGTTGCCTGATGCGGTCGGCCTCCTCCTTCGCGAGCATTACTGCTTCGCAGAAGTCGGCAACCGCCTGCCACTGCCACTCCTCCTCGCTCCGGACCATCGCCTCAACCAAGGCCCGGCGCGAGATGTCTCCGCCGCCGATCGCCACCACGAGGGCACGGCGATGCTCCGCCCAGGCAGAGCACACCTCGACTGTGTGCTCCAAACGGTTGAACGAACCTGGAATAAGACAAAGAATATTTTTTACCCCAGGAGTTCCCTTGCGATAATTTTCTCCTTTCACGCGGCTGAACCTTGGAATAATTTTCTACTTGGACGTTTGTAAATATTGTTCTTTTGGATTCCTACAGAGATATTAACGAAAAGACCGGTATTGCCATGCTAAGACCAAAAAACTAAGTAAGCTTTACTTGTAGGTGCCCGATTGCCAGATAATGTGTCTAAAACATAGAAAGGACATGTTTTGGTATGCACAAGTGAGTATAAAAAACGAGTCATTTAATTATGATAAAATGAACGACAATCAAGCTTCTAATATTATTATTTTTCCTAGGATGGCAACGGAGGCATTTGGATTGTGGACTTAGAAATTGATAAACTAGAATGTGACCATCAGAAGGTGGTAACATGCCACGCCGGAGGTGTTGTAGCTATGGCGGCTTTAAGAACTCATCCTATACTGATTACGGCAGGACAAGATGGGACTTTACAAGCATACAATACTATAACACATAAACTGCTTGCTCGATATCTTTTTCTGAAACCGGTCTCGTGTATGCTTTATCCTCCTTTGGACGTAAGTTGACATTATTATGAACTTAGAAGTGCTTTAAGAGCTTCTATAAATTTTGGATAAGTAAACAACATATCTTATTTTTCATTTGTTATTTTGTTCAACGATGGAGATGTACTAGTCAGATTTCACCAAAACTGGCAGAAGAAAATGCAGGTCTGCGAATATTGGTAGGAGTACAAGAAATCTACTAGCTTATTCTGTATATTATTATATACTCTTGGGCCTTTACCCAGGAAAACAAAATTATTGACTACCCTCGTTGTTAGTCAAGCGGTTCCAACCGCGTGAGATACTCGGTACGATTTTTCAATCAAGCAGTGTTATTGGATTTTTCCTGTAGAAATTCTTTTGTACCAGCTCGGAGTCCAGACGTATACCCGGTTAATGTCATTAAGCTCACCCCCTATAACAGAAGGATAACAAAATATAAATCGTTCCTTTCGGACACTGTCGCTTTGGGTATCTGTAGTAATAACTGTATGTATGTCTTCTTCTTCAGCTTTCTGTCCTTATCCCAAATTACTTGGGGTCGACGCAACACGTTTTTGTTCCATTCTGTCCAGGCGTCTGAGTACCAGCTATTGTCTGTAATAAATAGATACCATATTAAAAAAAAAAGTTTTAGCTTCATTTTTATTTATAAGATCTATGTTTAAATTTTTGGAGATGTGAGATATTTGAACTTTTAGTACCTACATAAAAACGTCATGTGGTTATTGTGTTATAAGACTGAAATTAATGAATAGTGGAATGTCGCTCAAATAAAAAAAGCTTTCAACTTTACGGGTGTTTTACCCCAACTTTACATACAATTTAGCTTGTTACCAAACTTACTTCGTATAGAGCCTTACCATGACGTGTTAAAATTTCAAGCGTGTGAGCGAGAAAGAGGGATGGAGCTAGACTACATAACCCCATCCTTTTAGTTCAGTTCAGTTTAATTCTTCAAAGAACTCATGGTAGGCCCTCTGGACTTATCCGTGCAGATGTAATATTACTTAGTATGTCATTTTGTGTAAATATCCAGGTGGATTCAACGTCATGCATTCTAATAGTGGGTTTCGCGGATGGCATAATGCGTACACTGCTGCTTCATCCAGACCTATTAGAGGATAAAAAGGACATGATCAACATACGAGTGGATTCGACCACTACTATCCATAGCCAGGATTCTATAAACGCCGACGTCTTGGATATGATTTCGGTGAGAAATAAGTGAAAATTTTTCCTCTAAATTGTACTAAAACGTAATTTGCAACTGATGAGATATATGTACGTAGAGAATTTCGTTGCTACAATTAGATTAATTTCGATTGAAGCCGCGTGTAGTACACGTTAAGAAAAGTCGCCGGACCTATAGGTACAAGAATTCGTGTCGTTTCTACATACGAACTGTTTATACTGCTTTGGCACTGACCAAGAAAAAAATCCTAGATTGGTGCCCTCACCTACTCTGCCCCCCTTACCACACCGTAGCAACTTCACGCGACGTGTTTAGCGCAGACAAGATTATTTTTTTGGTCAGTATTTTGCGCTAACCAAGGATCTTGCAGTGTTACGTTGTGCTATGATAAATTTTCTTGCCTGTATCCGACAAAATTGTTATTGTGTAGGTACATGATGAATTGGTCCTATCTCCCGCATACAAGGTGAAATTTCTTAATATGTACAAGCACCCTATCTAGATTACCTACTTATGTCGAATATATTGAGAACGTAGGAAAAAGTGTCGTACGAAAACATTGCTTTGTAGCTGTTCCACTTAGTAAAGGTTGAGAGCAACCTAACCTAACCCCGAATGGATTTTCCTATAATTTCTGCTAATAATGGTAGAAAGCATCATGAGTCAACTACATTAATTTCATCATTTCCAGTTACTGAAACCACACTCGAAAGCAATAACGCAAATATCAATAAATGAACAGCGTACACTACTGGTGACTAGTGGGGAAGATAGCACCATATTCATGTATCAGTTGACGTTGGGAACTCCTTTCACACTCGATAGGATCGGTTTTATAGAAACCCCGAATAATATAGCTTACATGACCTGGAAACCTGAGGAGGTAAGTGGTTTAGTTTAGCTCAGCAAGGCTATCATGGGCAGTGCCATAAAACCGTGTCGTAATATGATCCCACATCGAAATAATTCATGGTAATTTTTACATATAATACCTTGGTGCAAAGCAACGCGATGACAATATCCCTCGCGAGTGCATGTAGTGTCACCAGATGGACTAGTTTGTTCGAACTAAAATTAGATACGCAGCATGTTTTAGCTAATGAATCTGCTAATACTCGTAAATACTTTTGTATTATTAAATACTAGCTTTTGCCCGCGGCTACGCCCGCGTACATAAAATATAGCCTATGTGACTCAGGAATAAAGCAGATTACTATTGATGAAAAATTTCAGCAATCGGACCAGTACTTTCAGACATAACCCCGTACAAACAAAAAAACAAACTTTACCTCTTTATTGTATTAGTGTAGATGTATTTCGCTTTTTTTTTTAAAGAATGACTCCAAAGTATCTATTGCTTGTGTTACATCATGTTCTAGGTGTTTAACTCTTACCTAATACTAATTTTTCTTTTTAATGTTGCCAGGAACATGTGTTGTTGCTTTGTGGTCAAGTAGGCCTCGTAATGGAAGCCGTGTTGCCAGAGATAAAAGTTCGCAAGTACTCAGAAATCACAACTTTTAAGTTGGATTTTGTGTCCTACAAAGAAACACTGGTGAAGAAACATTAGTAAGTCTACATTTAATTAGCTTTCAGTGATCCTATTAATATTTTTAGATGATTAAGCAAGTATTGGTGGTAGGTATTTTTTTTGTGGGTAAAAATCATCTAAATGACATCCCCGCCCTTGGGCGGAGCGAGAGATAGTGTCAGACTCTTACTGACTAAAAAACCCACCCCGTTCCTTCTTGCCTTTCGTACCGGAGCCGAACTTCTATTTCGGATAACACTGGCCCCAGTAGGCTTCGACCTGGCTGGGCCCCTGCTGTTGCTGACAACTGCTTGAAACGCGCGGGAACAGTGCGTGCCGTCGACGACTTGGGCTCGGTCCGGACAGTTGCCGGAGGATCGGACAGCAAGATTCAAGATTGAAGACAGCACACCCCGACACACAGCGAGCTACCCATTGCTCACCGTCCGCAAGCCTGCGCCTACGGTGGCCGGAAATCGGAATCGAAATCCCGGTGGCGGCTGGGGCGCTGTGAGCGCCGTTGCCTGATGCGTTCGGTCTCCTCTTTTGCTACCATTACTGCTTCGCAGAATAAGGTGACCGCCTGCCACTCCTCCTCGCTCCGGGCCATGGCCTGTACCAAGGCCCGGCGCGAAAGATCGCCGCCGCCGATCACCCCCACGAGGGCACGGCGATGCTCTGCCCAAGCGGGACACACCTCCACTGTGTGCTCCACCGTGTCCTCCGGGCGTTCCGCACAGCGGCGACACCCGGGCGTCTCTTCCGCACGAATCCGGTGCAGGAACCTCCCGAACTTACCATGTCTAGTGAGAACCTGCGTTATGCGGAAGGTTAGAACGCCGTGACGTCTTTCCAGCCACGCCTCGAAGAGGGAACTTACCGTAATAATTGTGGCATGCCCGGTGGCAGGTATTAGGTCTTGGGTTCTGACTTTAAGTCCGTGGAACTGGCTGTTAAGTTCCTTATGTAATTTTGTCAGGTTTTACCCGTACAAAATTGCCCTCGTCGCCAGCCCTGAAACTTAGCTTGCCTACTTTTATAATTTAAAAACTAACAAAACATATACTAAAATTAGAAAACATTTGTAGCATGCGTCACAGACCCTTCCCAGAAGAAGAAGACCTTGCTAGCATAGACGAAGAGGCTTTGAAAGCTAAGGAAGAGGCTGATAAAGATGAAGAGGAAGAAGAAGGCGAATGGATTGGCGAAGTAGAACTAAGTAACATATTCAATTATAAAAACAAAAACTGTAGAGGTATTGAGCTCTGGATCGTGATACCGATTAGCGGTATTTCTATGAAACAGTGACATAGTTGTGTAAAGCGTTAAGCTATTTGATGAAAACTCCATAGCTTCCAGTCATAGTCTGCTGTGATATAAGCAAGAACAAGTAAAATTATTCACATTACTTTGAATTCATACCTCTTTTTTTTATAATTTTGCCCTTTTATGGGTCTGAATATTCAGGATATTCTGAATATTCGGCTCTCTCATTTATGCTTTCTCTAATAAAAATACACAGAACTGTGATCAAAATCTCGAAGATATAATGACAATCATCCACTAACATGAAGATTAATGTCTACTCGATCCCACAGAGAGGGGGCCTGGTTACAACTTTGGAAATATTTTTCTTATGATAATAATTTAGATACGTTTGTGACATAATCATTGTAGCTAATATAAGATTTACATCTTAGTGGAAAGCGAAAGCATGTTGGGTACTACGATCAGTTGGGCCGACTATTGTGAAGACGGAGTATGGGTCGTTCAGCGAGGCACGGGTGCCATGTTTCTTATTCGGCCGGGACACAATAAGATCCTCAAGTACGCACCGTTTCCAGGAGCCTGGTGTGAAGACTTGACGACATTGAAATTTGTGTATGTATACCTACGGATAATCTCATATTACTCAATTAACTCATTTATTTTTCTTTTATGGATTAACCTAACCTTTTATGATATCTCTACGTGATTATGACATTATTACACATCTTATTCCTCATATTTCGAAAACACAGATATCTTGTGCACATAATCTAGGTTTCGATTGAAAACAAAACTAATCCAATAAAGACCTCTGGAAATCTGGTAATTTGCGTGAACTTTAGCACTTCATAATGTACTCATAAATTATAAAAGTAAATTTTAATTTACTTTTATAATACAGTTACATTTATGTAACTGTGGAAACCTTGTACATTTAATCAAGATTCTGGTGAAGAAATATTTTTCCAAAAACTTTGAAGGTTTAAAAAAACACGTATTTCCTGGAACAATTTTGTGAAATATTAATAATGCGAATAAAGCGTTCGGGCATTCGATAAGTACCTCTCTTTTTTCGTATTGCCTCTTTATCGAACATTGTGTTGGATTACGTTGGATGAAACAATAAACTTTTAAACCAAGTTCACGTTGACGGCAGACGGATCGGGAAGGGCCCTCATACCCCCGTTTACTCCTATACACATCTTTGAATAGGATCAGGATTTTTTGCAGAAGATGAACGGCGATTATGATTAATCGGACGCCTATACAAGACCATAAACCGTAAAGTCCAAAGATAAAAAAAATAAGATTTAACGCGGCGTGCTTTACAGGTTATAAAAATATTACGTTATTAACCAGAGTTTTAAAAATAAGTGTAAATTCTACTCTTTTTTTATATTTTTCGCGTCGATTATTGCAAGATTTGTCAAACCTTAATGTTACTGCTGATTAAGAAACGAAATAATTTTGAAATAGATGCGACCGCCGTTACCTCGTGGTTGGAACAAACACAGGAATTATCCGAGTAGTTCGTATGCCAACAGAAGAGGAGGACAACCCTACTCGTCACTACACCGTGTGGATGGACTCCATACTGAAGCTACTAAAAAGACTTAAAGGCAGACGATTGGCTAAAGAGGAGGTCAGATTCGTTTCTAAACACAATAATATTCATAGGTACTTATTAGGTTCTACCTGACTCAACAAATGTTATTCATAGAAAAAATTGCATACAGATTTTTCAAATTTTACTTTTCATATTTTTATTTCCTTTAAAACCTCATACAAATGCATGAAAATAAAATTAGCTACTTAAACCTATTTGTATAACCGTTCATGGTCCCATCGTTTCAATAAAAATCATACTAACAGCATAATGTAGACAAATACAAAATACATTAAATCATTTTAAGATTATATCCTTAAATTTTCAGAAACAACCAATACCTCGCATAGACTTCGTAGATTTCTACTATTTACCGATGCACGATCATTTCACAGGATCCCTTACCTGCTTGGAACTAAGCCACAACTCAAAGTAAGACCATACCACAGACCATACGTTATTTATTTATTATTTTACAAACGAGCAGACGCTCAAGTCTGCTATTACAATAGTTTCAGAATGGTCTGTCATTTATTTCATAATTGTTGGTTTTGACAAGTTTTGGTAATCTGCTACACTCGAGAGCAAAAAAATCGCACATCGTAACTCTTTTTGTTAAGGCAGTTTTTGTCATGAATGTGAATAGTTATTGAAAAAAATGTCGTACATTAATAGAAAGCCTATTTAATTACTTTTCTAATGATATGAAATAAAGTGTAAAAAAATATCCTTGAAAGGGTTTAGAACACAAAATCCAACAAATGGGAAAAATTACTAAATCTCACTTAAGAAAGAATGAGAGTCAAACTTAAAATTCTTGGTCATCCTGTTTGTCAATAAAGTGTATTCCCTTCCTTAGCCTTATTTACAGCTGTTATTCGATTTTTCATCAGCCGTATTAATTTTACCATGAAATCTAAGGGTTTATACCCTTCTCCTTCGTCCCACTTCTCGTCAATGACAAATTGAAGCTCTTGGAGGCGTGGAGAGCCAGGCTTTTTGCACTAAGTCTTCTTTCAAGGTCATTCCAGATATGCTCAATTGGATTAAGATCAGAACTACGGGCTGGCCTATCTATCGCAATGATTCCAACATCTTCCATGTAGTCGCGAACTGTTCTAGCGACATGAGATTTGGTGTTGTTCTGCATTATGGAAAAAAAATCTACCATAAGCCATACAAGTGGCTTCACATATTCTTCGAGCACTTTTTTGATGTATCATAAAGCCGTCAACTCTCTCGATATTAGGCCAGTAATGGCCCAGTGATGAATACAATGTCAGTTTTAGTGTCCAACATTATGCCATCCCAATTCGCCTCCAAAACCCACTTCTTCGCTTATGCAGCATTGTTAAAATTACTCTGATGACCTTCTGTAGACCCTACAGCATCGATCATGGTCATCTAGGTCATTCTGCACTTATCAGAAAACACAACAGCTTGTCATTAGGCATACATCCAATTTAAGTGTTTCGTGGCAAATTATTGACGGGCTTGTCGGTGAGCTGTGGTCAATTTGGTTCCATTTCAGGAGTGATGTGTAGTCAGACCTACTTCACTCAGTCTTTTCCTAATCGTCCACTGACTTATACTGATATTGCAAACTTCTTAAAGGTTTTGTGTCAGTTCAATCGTGTTCAGTAGCCGATTTCTCAAAGTACTTGTTACAGAAAAGCGATAATCACGCCCTGATCCTATGCGCCACCGGCCATATCCTGGTCGCCGAATATACCCACAGGTCTCTTAAAACCTCTGGTATACCAGACGAATAGGAAAGCAGCTAAAATTTAGCTATCGGGCGATTTCATTTTGATTATGGCCTGCTTTGGGCAAGGCATTAACTTGAACGGCTTCTGCGGGCGTGGTATCCATATTTTTCCCATAAATTCGTCTGTTTCTAATAGAGACTTTACCACGTTAACGGAAACTGATAAAAAACTCCAAAACAGCACCCTTTTTGTAGCTCCAGGTAAAGGTGCAAGTAGTGAAATGAAAATGGGTGAATTTGGAGAATTGAGTATACCACTGGTTTTTGTAAGTTACGTGAAGGTCAATGATCTTAAATTTAAGTTTTTATAAAGCTAACTTTGTATGCTTCAATTTTGCTTAATAATTTGTACTCAATATCTATAGATTTAAGAAAAAAAACAGTATTAAACGAAATTACAAGCCATGTGCGATTTTTTTGCTCTCAAGTGTATTATAATGGTGTCATTATGACTTTCCAATGGTCAGCCACTGACACTCTATTGAAAGAAATAGTAATCTCGTACTTAATGACAAATTAATATCTGAAGTATGCGGTAATCTTCTATTTAGACAGTTCCTTTAATCAGTGAACTACAATTAGATTGTCATTCTGCAGTCATTGTTTTTAATTAGCTCGATATTGTCATTTTACCACTAAGTCTATTGCGAGACCATTGACCGATCAATGTTCGATCATTATGAATTAGCAGATTACGAACTTTTAGCAAAATGACGATGGCATCGTGTTTGAATGACGAATTCATAAAAATAGCAGACTTGGGCTCCAGGCGATATGATGGTGACTGGCAACCGAGGCGTCTCCACCTAGATCTACAATGTCGGACAGCTTACCATGGCGCGTCACGTGTTAAAACGTCAGTCTACATAGCGAGAAAAAGGGATATATATATATAGAACTATTTAAGATGTATAGCTAATAGCTACATCAGACAGAGCTACAGCTAGAAAGAGGTTCTAGCTCGAACTACTGACATTTTAACACGTCATGGTAAGTCCTTATCTCAATTGCTGAAATGTCTTAAATGTGATAATGACTTATATCCCCGCATCCTTATATACTCACACAGACACCTACACACCTACAATCACATTCATTCACCATCAATACGAAAAACTATCATATCATACAAGAGACTCTAGTTTAAGGGACAGAGTAATACAGATTTCTTCGGCATTCAAATGTTTATACACCGCTAAACCTGTAGGTAGTTAGTACGCAACACCGACTACTACCTAGGTCATTGGACTATAGTCTGTCTAATAAGTCAACCGACTTGGGAATTTCGTATAATATTTAATCATTTTAAAAATACTTATATTCGGTACTTTTTAAAAGGTTCTTCTGTTAGTAAACAATGATCTCTATCTCTTAATCAACCTTGATTATTAAACCTGTGTTGACTACATCAGATTTCATTAAATCCTAATAATTACCCAAGTCGTTTAACTTATTAGACAGACTCTAATTTCATACATGCGTAAATTAATACGAGTGTTAAAAAAGGTACTTTATTTTTTAATTTTATCTTTACAAATCGATAGTGTTTCATGTACCGGATCGACCCTCCACGGGATTAAAACGATCAAAATTTAGCGGTGTATAAATTTTAATGTTCTCTACCATTAATTTAAAAAATGTCAATTTAGAGTACCTACAATTATCTTTATTTTTGGGAAATAAAGATTATATATTATGTACTATTATTATACTAGCATATAGCTTTGAACTGGAACATAAAAAGTACAATAATAATAATACTGTTTGGCCGCGTTAAAACTTTTCTATGAGCAGCTTCACAAACATTTATTAACTCAAAAATATACATTGAATTGAAGTAATAGGTATTCTTTTTCTTACATCATAACATTGTTACAGGCGGATGTACTCTTCTGGTGCCGATGGCAATATATTTGCTTATAACGTCAACTTTCCAGAACGATTGCTACCAAAAAAAAAACTACCTCCACCGCCAGAATCGCTCGTTAGTATTTATTTATGAATATTTTTTTTACACGTGGTTAACTTTTTCTGATAAACTGAAGAAGTTAACTATTAATTTATTATTATATATCTTGATTTATTGAAACATCACGAATATCTATAGTACATTCGTGTTAAAAAATAGTGACACGTCAGAATTTTCACTTTTATTTCCACGATTATATGAGGTATTCAATTTTAAAATTGATAAAACAGCGTCTGTACTTTCTAAAGGGATTCAACTGGTTATTATGAGCACGGTATTCTATATTACTGTGACCTAATTGATCAAGGGGTAAACGCCCCTTGAGTAAATCGAGTGACAACGATGATTTACTATTTTCTTAACGCGAATACACTATAGTTGGTTCTAGTTTGACTTTAGTAACGTATCAAAGACACTATAGTTGAATTCAACCATAATTAAAATAATAAATAAAGTTAGCTTATATTTTTGCAGAAAGTAAAAAAAATAAGAGATCATAGCACTGTTGAGGGAGAGTTGATGTCCCACGAGCAACTGAAACAAAAAGAGGAATACGACAAAATGATGGCGATCGCTAACGCACATAAGAAAAGAGTTCGCGACCAGCTATCTTCAATTACAGTTGATTATAACAAGCTAATAAAAGCGTGAGTGTTATTTTGTATAATATAATGTTTTTTTATACAGGCAGCTTTAAAATGCTTAAGTTGCATTATTTTATCATTTCACCTTATTCAAATTAATCGTGTCTTAGTTTTAGGGCATTTTTTAATTCATCGAGCATTTTAAATTCGAACAAACGATCTAGTTGTATAAGTAAATCATTCTCGAAAAATATAAATATGTTAGGTAGGTACTACAAATCCTACACGTCAAGAAATTCCGTCTATGACTTGAGAAATTTTCTTTAGGAACCGTGCACTTCCTTACTCCCAGCAAATAGACGAAACCCTTGACCCTCGACCTCTAGAAGTACAGGAGAGAGAGTTAAATGATGCCAAAGCTCTTACCGTGAGGAAGTTGGCACATCAACTAGAAGCATCTGATTTGGGCTTAGAGAAAATGCATTCGAGAAACATCATAGTATTGGATGTCTTTCCTTTCACCTTGAGAGCCATCAGGTTGGTTACCTACATATATATAAATATATTTATTATTTCATGTCCTTTATAAGTATATAAACATTAAAGTACCTATATTGAAGACCAGCTTTTGCCAGCGGCTTTGCTCGCGTAGAAACAGAAAATATATGCCTATGTTAATCAGTGAAAATGTAACTTTATAATGGTGAAAGAATTTTTTAAATCGATCCAGTAGATTTTGAGTTAGGTAAATCGTAACATACAAACAAAAAATCAAATTCTTCCTCTTTATATTATTAGATTAGAGAATATTCTAACTGTAGTAGTCTGTATAGAGTCGTTTCATTATATTATCTGTGCGGAAAGTAAATAGTCGTGGGATTTGAGGGCGCTGCTATAGATAAATATCGTTTTTGTTATCTTGACAACATTGTTACGTCATTATTTATTATAACTTCATGCAACACCAAAGGTACAAAGGCGGACTTAGTGCCTAATGCCTTAATGCTTACGCTTATGGGCGCATTATAGTGCGATTGTTACGTCATTAGACTCGTAGTCCGAATGTTACATCTTGATATTTTGAAACTATGTTAAACTAGCTTCTTTCAGCGGCTCCACTCTCTAATAAAAAATATCCTACTGGTTGACCTTGCTCACGTGAAAAAACTGCAAAATTATAGCTTATAACTGTATTATTGCAATGTTTATCATTAAGTTCATCCGTATAATAGTTTTTGCGTGAATGAGTAACAAACATCCATACATACATCCATCTGTCCTCACCAACTTTCGTATTTATAAAATTAATAGCATTCCAAATAAGCGAAGCCACGGGTAGAAGCTGGTTAAATATTTAAACATTCCGTTGACTATCACGCACTGATTCTGCAGCACACGCGAGACGCGACCGTAACAAGGATGAAGGTAACACAAGTAAAACCAAACCACTTCATATGTTGTATAACTCTATATTGCAGTACTTTTAGAACTAATTTCAAATAATATACAGCATCGCGAACCTAGTCACCGCGCGGAAAATCTTAACATCGCGATCTAGAAAATGACGTTTATTTAACAGCGCCATCTTTTGGTAAAAAAAAAATATTTTCAACTATATTTGTGAATTGAAATAAGGTGCAGTTTAAATTAAAGTTGTGTATGACTAAAAATTTATTTGAAAATAATAGTACCTACATAATGATAATAAGCGTTTAATGTTGTGGAGGAATTTTAATTAATTATATTGTTAGAAGCCTTTAAATGGTGTTTTTATCACGTTTATAAACACAATTAAATTAATATTTTTCTTGTTGACAACTATCTTTCCTAGTTCGAATCTCATTCTAAACTTTTTCATATCATAAACCTTAAAAGACTATTTACTTGCCAGTTTACAAACTTATTACTATGTGACCTTCGTAGTCGTCACAGTATTTAGTGTTTTAGGTACTACTTAGGTCTTAGGAGGACCTACTCACATAGATTATACAATTTTTTTCAAAAAAATTAATTTATTTAACTACAACAGTGGAATTAGTAGATGTGATTTTTTTTTTGGCTAATGAGGTTGCTCAACTACAACAAAGAAAAAACATTATATTTTAATGCAAGATTTATTTATTTATTAAGCATCTTCAAGTTAAAATGGTTTACATAAACATAAACACGAAATTGCGTAACTAAAAAGAAAAAAAAACGGAACCCTTATACTCGTAGGATCAGGTTAAGAATTTATTGTCCGTCTGTCTGTTTGTTAAGACCCTTTATCTCAGGAACGCGTGGAGATATCGTGGTGTCTGTCTGGTGTCCTGAAACACAGGCCCAGAGCCTAGCTTAGGCACCAGTCTCCTACAATATATATGAATAATTGATTGATTGATTAATTGTAGATGATTTATCTATCTTGTTTTTTTTGTATACTCATTAATATGTTTGATAATTACTGTATATTGTAGCACAGATTGTAGTGAGAAAAATAAAGCATAAAGCATATTATTATTATATACTTAAGTCTACGGCCTCTTGAACCTGTAAAAATCAGACTTCTGAGTTAACGAAAAAAAGGGATACGGCCGTTTATGTCGCAAAAAAACGTATATTTTGACACTTTCAATGAATCAAAATTCATACAGTACATCCCGTTGACCTAGAATCTTGAAATGTCACATGAGGTCTCATCACAAAAAAAAACTGTTTCTGCAATTCAGAAAAATCTTCGTTACTCAATTCGAGAATTGAACTGTTTCATTGGTAAGTTTATAAAGAACCCTCAGTGCGCAATTCCGACTCGCACTTGTTCGATTTTTTTTAAATTTAGTTACTGTATCTTTACTCAAACCTGAAAAGAAATATTCTAAGTTTTACTAAAAACAAAGATAGTAAATTAGATTAAAAGTATCAAGATTCTTAATACCTGTTATCGAAAATAATGACCGAAACAAAATAAACAAATATTATCATGTTGAAATAAATTTCCTTTTAATTTATATATAATTGGGGATGTCAGGGACCGCAGTTCACCTAGGAAGTCTTAAAACACTAAAATAAAAGTGTTACGTACCAAAAAACAACGTACCAACATGTAGCGACAGTAAATGACTTTGTTTAGATCAATAATGGTGTGAACTGCCACTTTTTCTCTTTGGCAAAACTGTATTATAAATATAATTTCCGTTGTGGCGCTGTGAATTTATTTTTTACTTTTTTATATAAAAATCACAACAAAATAACATGATAAACAAAGCTGTGTCAACACAAAATGACTATTGTTATTTGACGGCTGGGTTGGGTTACACATAAAAACTTAAATGTTGTTTTCACTTTACAAACTACCATTCTCTTATCGCACAGACTCTAAGATGTGTTGTTAATTTTTTGTCAAAGACATCAAAATCTGATAGACGAGCTAGATAGCTTTATGAGGGATTAGACTATACATTACATCAGAAGTAGAAATAACGTAAGTGGAGGACGTTATCATAAGCATAATAATATCATCACTTACGATTTTGCCACCTGTAACGGCAGCTCCCATTACTAGCATTAATTGATTTTTTATTTTACCGATATATTTAGATACATTCAATTCACAGGGATCCTGAAGTAACGTTAAGACCTTTACGCCAAAAAAATCTCTCGAAACAATTTTACGCCCAACTGGAGGAAGTATACCAGAAGATGGCAGAAGCGGCTCTTAAAGGAAGGTTGTATTACTTACCATGTTTTTGGTTATATTCTAAATTAACCCAAG
This sequence comes from Mythimna ferrago, assembly GCA_910589285.2. NCBI lineage: Eukaryota > Metazoa > Arthropoda > Insecta > Lepidoptera > Noctuidae > Mythimna > Mythimna ferrago. The sequence goes on from OU342675.1 coordinate 16,345,480, forward strand.
AACTTGGAAATTGTAAAAATTGTGTCTTATTTGTATTTTGTAAATGTACACGCTGCTAGGAATATGAATTTATTGGAGTTAGCTGAAAAAGAACTCAAGTAAGTAAATCATATTTTAAATATATATTTCTTGTGGATAAGCGATGTACTTTATGCCCAATCACACTATCCCTAGTTGACACCTAAATTAATGACTGAATTAAAAATACACTATTTAATTTTCAATTCTCGGCCCAGGGCCTCAAGTAAAGATCCATCATTGCAATAATATTTAAGCATTCATTTATTTCTACTTTCTTATTTGGTCTGACGTTCCGAAAATAGACATACGGAGTCAGCTGTTCGCCGCATGGCAACACGAAGACCATCATACGGACCTCCTCGAGTTGCTTCCTTCTTACTAGGCTTACCACCCAAGCCACCGTACCCGCTTAAGAAAGCTCTCAAGAACTACCACATACGCCTGAACAGACATCATATCCAATTTATTGAGGTTTGTTTCTTGTATATTCTATCCGACTCGCAACTACCATTTTCCTTGGCTTAATAATGTTCCCATACAATGTAAAAAACAACTAAATATATTGAGTTCAGCACCACCTATCGAGATCCCGCTCAGCCCTGTAGCTTTCACCTTAATAAATTGCGCAGTGGCAAGAACATCTGAATCGTAAGCCAGACCCAAGCGCCATGCCCCCCGGGGCAGCTGAAGCCCTGAAAGAAGCAGAAGCAACCATCGGCAACCGCATATTGAAGACCCAGCCGGACTATGTCGCACCGCCTGGACATAACACGCAGATACGTGTCTGCCTTGCCAGAAAAGAGGTTAGCATAAACGAGTAATCATTATTATGAGAGTTACAGTGCGTTTCACTTAAGAGGTTCCTTTGCCGTAATGTTGGCTCCCCTGTCTGTCTACAGAAAAAAGAAGGGAAAAATCAAGAGTTGCCACTCCACCAAAATTTTTGCACGAAATATGAAACTTAATCGATTTTAACGGTAGTCGCACTACTCGCACTACTTTATGGAGAATAAATGAAGGGAATGGTATTTTATTTAAAAAAAAGCAATTTGTTGAATGGAGAGGTACGATATTGCGGCGTTTTCGGTATTTGAAAGAATTGCAGGACAATTGAAATTTAGGCCAACGTTGTATGCTTTATTCAAAAATACTTTTTACAGTTTCCAAAAGAAAAGAAAAATTATAAGGCAATTGTTAAAAGTAACGAAATATCAGTATCTCCCTAATATTAAGTAATTTCATTGCTAAAAATATATCAACCCGGTTTTTCCGGATTGCCAACATTACGGCAAAGGAACCTCTTAAGTGAAACGCACAAGCTTTGAATCTGTCATTTAAATCATACCCGTGTCGCTGTCTATTTCTAAAACTTGATAATTCCAGTCTAAATTTAATTTGACGTTGACTCAGAAAACGCGGTAGAGCGCGAGCAAGATAACTTGGCGCGTAGCTGAGGGCGTGATTAATGTTGCCAGCCTAACAAATCTATTTTCATAACACATTGTAATTTAAAGAATTTATTTATTTAATTTTAACCTTTATTATTAAAAAAAAAATCGTGAGAACTTTGTAAATCTTTTATTAAATATCATAATAAATTAATTAGAACTTTTAGCACCAGAATTCTACGCTAGTCTTTATCAGGAGAGTCGGATAAGTTCATTGTTAATTTGTCCATTTTGAGATCCATTAACCTACCAGATTAAAAAAAAATGATAGGTTAATTCATTAAACCCCAAGCGAACGCGCACCTATTGTCTTTCTATTGTGTCTGCAATTTCCACGATTGAAAGGTATGGATCTGATCATTTGTTTATTTATGTGCAGTGGTATGGTGCATTATCCATTACTACAATACAATTCTGTTTTAGATTTGGCACTATTTATTCTTTCATGGATGAAGTTTGCAGAATCCATATCGTCATGATAGTCACTTGATTAAGATTTAAGCACATAGTAGCAGTCCATTTTCAACAAACTTTGTTGACTTGCTAGGTACCGCTCAAGTACGCTTAATTAGGGAAATTTCATTGTGATGGTCACCCAAAAAATTTTGGAAAATGGTACCGTAGCCCATATTTTCTCATATCTCTTCACAAACACATTTGACTTTCAAGATAATAACCCTGCTAGCACTTTTAATCACTTTTGCTATAATAATGACGACAATTTACTTTAGAAACGATAAAAACACAGAACACAACACATTCTCCTGACACATGACATTATAAACGTCAAACGATTAGTTTCCAATTTTGGCCACGCGCCAACTTATCTTGCGCTAGCTCTTATTAACCTTTGATACTAGCTGTCGTTCGTAGATCTTTGATCGACAGTCGTTACACTCGGAGTCTGACAACTCAACCTGAACAAGGATGGTGTGACTCCATGTATAATAATACTGTTATTCTACGACATGTTTTCATTCAAAGTTCGCTACAAAACTGCCCTAAAGACTGTATCTCTTTTAGTCTAGCTCCTCACTCTAGGCACGTTACCGCAAAGCAAACTCTACCGGTACAAACCTAGAGTTTATTGGAGCGCGTTGACCCCATCACGACTTCAACGTAGAAATACGGCGATGGGGTTATTTTTATTATTATTATATTAATTTTTATTAGATCTACGACTTAAAACACGAATTCAACGACAAAGTGTTGGAACTGCGCAAACGGAAAGTTCAAATGACCACGCATATGAAGGATATAGGGGAAAGGCTACTGGAGATCCGCGCAGAGATACCGCCGAAGCTAGTTAAGCCTCCACCCCCGTTGCCGCAGTTCGACGATGATCTTGAATTCCCTGAGAGACATCTTGAGGTTAGTTAGTATGTAGTGTTTATGGACAATCATTGTTGTTGTTTCTGTTCATAAGCAACAACATTCATCAACAAAATATCATATAACCGGTAATAGCGTCAATACTTCGTCCTATTTTTGTGTTCATGTTCAACTGCCACAAAATATACGTATTATTCAATCTATTTTCAGAATCATTCCATTTCTTCTGGTCCTTTTTTTTCCTCTTTATCCATTAGCACATTTACGCATCAGGGTGGTGACCAGCGAAGCAGTAATGCTCGCAAAGGAGGAGGCCAAACGCATCAGGCAACGGCGTTATCGCCGCCGCCGCGGCGCCGCCGGGATTCTGATCCCGATTTCCGGCCACCGTAGGCGCGGGCTTGCGGACAGTGAGCAATGGGTAGCTCGCTGTCCGCCCGTCCGCTAACTTTCCGGACCAAGCCCAAGTCGTCGACGGCGCGCACTGTTCCCGCGCGCCTCAAGGAGTTGTCAGCAACAGCAGGGACCCAGCCGGGTCAAAGCCTACTAGGGCCAGGGTTATCCGAAAGGGAAGCTCGGCCCCTGTATGAAGGCTAGAAGGAACGGGGTGGGTCTTTTAGTCAGTAAGAGTCTGACACTATCTCCCGCTCCGTCCAAGGGCGGGGGGTGTCAATGCATGATTTTTTCCCACCATAAAAAAATGGGCGGAGACCAAAAAAAAATGATATTTTAGTCACAAGCCCCTGTATTTATTTATGCTTTTACTAGCTTCTGCCAGAAACTTTTTTCAAACAAAATTTGGACCCTCGTTTCATCCTTTACGGGCGTGAGTTTTGAAAAATCCTTTCTTAATGCTCGCTTACGTCATAAAAACACACCTTTCGCAAAGTTTCACGCTCCTAAACCCAGTAGTTTCGGCTGAGCGTTGCTATGTCAGTTACTCAGTTAAACAAATTTGAACCATAGGTGAATCCTGAGCCAATACTAATTAGTGCCAGAGGGCCGTTGTCGAAGAAATCGCTACAACTGCAAGGGCGCAGAAAAACGTCTGGAGTGCAGCAAATGGCTCGAATATTCCAGCCAAGGGTCCAGAAATTTATGCCTATCAGTGGTAATTATTTTGAATTGTTTAATGTACATAATATATCCACGTACAAATTAGTGTATAATATTAATTAATTATATAGGCTGAGGCTGGTACATAATAATAGTGTACATAATAAATTAGTTATATTTCTGCCTCATGCATGTAGTTTAGTAGAGCGTGAGCCTATTACTATTAATCGGGTTCTTTAGGCGCTGACCTGTTACTGAAAAATTCTTATTGGGTAAACTAGAAGTATAAATAACGCCGAACTCAGGATCAGAGGCTCTACCACGAATGCTTAACGCGATCCATACTACGACCTAAACTGAACTGCTAAACGGATGAAGTATAGCTGTATCCCTCTTACTCGCTCGCAAAGTAGGCCCTAAGGTAAGGTAATCATGGTAAGGCCGCTATTCTTAGTAGTAGTACTGACGACCAACAGTTCAAGTACTTACTTATTAAGTTTGAAGTAAGGTCCTATAAGTGAAACCTTTTCTGAACATCAATCGTAATATTGCATAAAAAAAATATATTTCAATTTGAAACCTTGATTTTATAATATAATATTTATTATGAAATTGTATACCTACATATATTAAATTCATAAATATTTATTCAAAAATTATTACGATAAGTCTTATTTCAGAAACACGACCACTAATGGCTTCTTGGGAACTACTGAGGGTAAGGCAAGATCAAGATTCCACGCCCTTAGAAACTGAAGTACGTGAAAGACGCGTCGAAAGGTGTGTTCATTCGAAAAACACCCAAACTAATACACGTTTACAGCAACAAGATCATAAATCAAACCATTTTGATTGTCTCAAATCATTCTGTTTTCGAGTAGAATAGGTATTGTGGCGAAATCTATGTCGCATACATTTTTTTTTATTGGTATAAACTAGTGCTTTACTGCGATCCCACCTGATGGTAAGCAATGATGCAATCGTTGATGGTGAGACGCACTAGTTTATTAAAAGCCTATTCACTGTAGCTTGAAGACACCTGTCCAGTCTTTCAATGTACGCGGTACAAACGGCAAAGCGTAGAGGTCTGCATAACATAAATGTAAGCTCTGTGGACATCGGGTTGTCCGATGGTAAAAAGAACATGGCCGAATCATGTCATATAATTCCCGCGCACTCTCCAAATGCATGTAGTAGCGATACGACTATGAACGCCCTTCACCGGGATGAAACGTATTTTATGACAAATCTAGTATATTAAAAATTAGTGGCCAAACTATTATTAATTAAAAGTTGAAAATTGATTTTTTTTTTTTTTTGTAAAAATGCCCAACCGTTATTCATGCCAGTTTTTTTTGCAGACAGCCCTATAGCACGTATTCGTAATAAAACAGCTTTTATTTTGATATATTTATTTACTAAACAAGTGCGTGCTACTAGTATTGACATACCTGTTTATACCTGGCAACCCAAAGTTATGCCAGGAAACAAATAGACAACCAAACTTTTTTATGTTCTAAAGGCTTCATATTTTCGGGTAATATTAAATTTATTCGTTAAAAAAACCGGTGCATTTAAAAAAAAAAAATTGTTTGGCCAGGAATTTTTTATGCCACCCACCCGCGTTATATTATTAATAAAGCTAAACTTGTCATAAAATACATTTCATCCATAAAACAGACCGGTGAAGGTTGTTCTTAATCGGATCTTAGACTAATACTGTAAAATATCGAAAAGCTGGCTACCCTATACCTGTGCTCCAGGCTTTGTAGATTGAACTTAACCAAGTCTGGATCACCAATTAGCCTCTTTGCACACGTTTTCACTGAGTCCAAAGCTGCGCTATACATAGGAACTGAAATTCAAAATCCTGCATTGCGGTATCAGAGTTCTCCACGTGATTAGTACAGATACAACAGTTTAAAATCAACTATCGGGCAAATATACAGACCAGACACCTATCCTACCTATCTAGATCATATCAGAGACCTATCTGATCGGAGGATCCTCCCTTTTCAAAATGATTTAATATAATAACCATGAGCTGGCCTAGCGCAGATTTGTTACGCCCTGCTGTACATACGTACTAAATCACATCTTTACAGACATCTCTTTGAGCAAGACATGCTGCTCAGAGAAGCAGAGGCAGCAGTGGACAAGTTCGATTCCCGGCTGAGAGAATTGCAACGAGAGCGCATAAGAGTTCAGGTGTGGAAAATGTTTAAGTATCGACTTTGTTGTATTCTATCATTTTTTTTTTATCTGTTATTTAAAACTAGTACTTGACTGCGATCCCACCTGATGGTAAGCAATGATGCAATCGTTGATCGTGAAGCGCACTAGTTTATTAAGAGCCTATTCACTCTAGCCTTGAAGATACCTAAATTATAATCGGACGGGAAGACCGCAGCAGGCAAATTGTTCCAGGCCTTCGATGTACCTACGCGGTATACATGACGAGGCGAAACGATTAGTCCGGACCGTAGAGGTTTCAACAACTTAAGGGTGGATACTCGCCGTACGTCGGTTTGTCCGATGGTAGAAATGAGATGGCAGAATCAAGTCATGCAATTCCTGCGCAGACTCTCCAAAATACAACCTGTAAAACACCGAAAGACTGTATGTAAATTATTATAGAAATACATAATTAATAGATCTTAATATCTGTCTATGGAACAACATAATACCTAGGATTAAAAATTTTTTTTTTTTTTTAGATGTCGTAAAACCCCATTTGAAGTATAGACTGGCTGCGTCTTGTGTAATACTTTGATAAAAAAAAACATCGGTAAAATCGACAGATGATCCACCACATAATTTTTAGGTACCTAAACATTTTCCTGTTTTCAGGAAAAAAGCCAATTGCTGGAGCTTCATATATACCAGCTGCACAGAGAAATGAACGTTTTAAACAGATTTGAAATGCATGAAGACCGTCTAGCCGAAAGAGTGTACACAAAATTAATGCAGGTGATGGCAATTTATAATTTAATTTGTCTCTCAATTCACTGTTTACATTGTAAACGAGAAGTAACAGATAACATAAAAAACTTTTACAAAAAAAAATAACTGACTTAATTTCGGAAGTCGGTGTTTCTCGGTATTGTTTGTTTCTTATTTAACATCGACTTCCGAAATTTAAGTTATTTTGATCGTTTTAGTGTATTTTTTTAGTGAAGTCTGCTATTTTTTTTTTTTGTAAAAAAAAATTATTTCACTCTTTTTAGTTGCGATACACTTGTAGCCAGAGTTCCTTTTGGTCATGACAATTCCAATTACCTCAAACCTTGCTAAGACACATTGTTTTAAAGTTCCCGTCTCCACCTTCCACCTTCCGGCTCCATCAACAAATCAGTTCGATAAAGCCGTATAGCCAAAGTGCATCTCATGAAAATTCTAATAAGCCCAACCCAAACACAGCTAGGATACATTGATTAATTACGGAGTTCCGGTGCCTATCTTCCGGCTCCATCATCATCATCATATCACTTCGATGATACCATTTTCAACATAACTATTTAGAACTATTCATTTATTTGTATTGTCGTAGTCGCTTAACTATGTTCATAGTGATATCTGTTTGAGTATGAAGTTCAGTTGGCCTTTTCTGGTCTTCTTCACCAGTTCTAGACTGTAAGTACTTAAGTCCTCGATGAAAATACCAAAATAACTATATGTTTGCCTGTAATATTTGAGGAGTTCACTCGATTCCTCCTTTATTCCACCATCAGAATTGGATTTTGAAAAAAATGGGACCAATCTGGAAGCATATCATGTAAGAGAAAAAAATATTTGCAGATCGGTCCATAAACGACGGAGTTCTGAGGTAACAAACATAAAAAAAAATACAACCTAATTGAGAACCTCCTCCTTTTTTTCGAAGTCGGTTAAAAAACATAATCAAAGGCGATCTACGTCGTCTTTATTATCCGTCCTCTATCTCCGTCTATTTAAAAGTTACTCAAGCAATGTCTTAACAATGTTGCCTGGGAAACATAGTGTAAACATGCTTGAACTTTTGGATGGCAACTTTATCTAATACAGTAGCAACTAGTAGGCCACCCAAGCGATACAATACGATATCATTTCAGCCGAAAGACGTCCTATGTTGGACATAGGTCCCTCCCATGCGTTGCCACAACGACCAGGGCCCCAAGTCTGCTATTACAATAGTGTCAGAATGGTCTATCATTGATTTCATAATTGTTTATTTTGAGTAAGTTTGGTAATCTACTAATATAATGCGATGGCCATACGTTGACAACTCGTAACCCACATTTTTTCGCAAAATGAGTTAAGCACATCAAAAATTTTTAAATTAAGCGCCAAATCTTCCTATTGATAACTCTTAATAAACAAAAAATGTCACTCGAACAATTTATTCTACAGTTGACAACCCACAAAGAATAAGTATCAACCTGAGCTCACTAGCGCGCGAGTTGCAAGGTGTCAACGCAAAATGCAGTTCGCAATAACAGAATAAGATTAAGCTACCATACTAAACAAATATCGGAACAGCAATAAAAATATCATCAGCTGAGGAAAAACAATTAAATAAGAGGCAGATGAAGGAAAATGTGTTGTCTTAGACATCTTGTATGTTCTGTGAAAGTATGTCCTTATTATAGGAGCAAGCTTTTCCAAAGTCAACTCTGATACTCAGACAGGGTCAGGCATCAGTTTTTGTTAGATGCATATTAGATTAGCTTTATGATATGATTTCCAATTCTGAAGGCGAATTTGTAACAAAACAGAATGCAGTATTAGTAGCTAAATGCTCTAGCCAACTTTGCTGCTGTGAATAATGTGGTTATTTACCACTAATGTCTAGAACCTGAGCATAAGCAGATGAAAGTGGATAGCATCATGCTGCCATCGAACGTGGCATAAAAAAATATGACGCTATTTATGTTCCATCTATCACCAATATGCAGACATAACTTGGAAATCACGATAAGATCCATACGACGTCAAATTTTAACAAAATCCAAAAGTGATGCTTCATGAAAGTATCAGGCCTGAAGAGAAAAAAGGAGATCCTGTTGTCACATATCTTAAAGTTTTATTGTACAAACCAGATAGCAACAAAACTATTCTTTGTTGCCAAGCAGGCCAAGAAATCTTGGTTCTCCTGCGGATATCTTCATTTCCGATGTAATCATACAAGGAAACTTCAAGCATAATCCTTTCCATTACCCTTTGTTTGACTTTAAACCTTCTGATGAGGCACATTGTCACTGGCAACACACACATACACAGTCATAGACTTTCGTCTTGAGACACTGGTATATTGGACAAGAAGATACCGAGCAGTTTCCCAAAAGCTGCCCAGCCGAGTCGGATTAGACGATTGACCTCTTTCTAGAAGTTAGACCTACCTAACTGAACAGTCTGTCTCAGGTAAACGTAGTCCAAAACTTCGAGTGTAGAGTCTCCGATCTTGATAGGAGTGGGTGCTACATGGATGTTTACCATGACTTTGGTTTTGTCCATGTTCATTTAATATCCCATTCTTTCGGAAGCTCTACTGAGGTCACCGAGCATTATACTGAGCTCCTCCGTAGGCCTTCCACAACCGATGACCTGGTGAGGGTTGCGGAAATCCGAGGGATGCGAGACGCACATGATTGGCCGTTATTGCGACACTTGGGGGAGGCTTATGTCCAAGAGTAAACGACGACGATTTGGTTGAAATAATGATGATGATGAGGCCAAGAAATATTAATTTTCCGGTAACAACCTACGAGCAACTTTTTAAGAACTCGCATAAACTTTACAAAACTTTAATGACTTGCAAGCTCCTAAAACTGTAATACCTTACTGATTATCACTCTTATTTACGATATTAGTCGCAAATTTAATTGTTTCCATTTAATAAAATAGTGTTTATTTAAATTGATAACTCGCAAGTGTACGTTGACTGCTCGTAACTCGTCAGAAGTGAGGATTTTTTAATATTGTTTACTCGCAACTGTTTCTATATTGAATAATTAATAAAAAACCTATGTGGGTATTTAATTTTTTTTAATTATATCAATAGATAACTGGATTTTCTACCAACTACTTTTTTATTTCATTTTTTTTTAATTTTTTTTCGAAATTATACAGTTTTTTCCCTCTCCTGTAAAATTCTATACATTACAGTTACGTGCTGTCAACCTATGACCATCGATGGCGTCATTGTGACTTTCCAATGATCAACCACTGACACTCCATTGAAAGAAGTGGGATAGAATGGTAATCTCGTACATATTTACAAATGAATGTCTTACTTATGCGGTAATCTGCAAATTTTTGACAGTTCCTTTGATCAGTTGACCTACCATTAGAACGTCATTGTGCAGTCATTGCTTTTAATAAGCTCGATATTGTCATTTTACCACAACTCTATTACGAGACCATTGACCGATCAATGATCGATCAATATGAATTAGCAGATTAGGAACTTTTAGCAAAATGACAATGGAATCGTGTTGGAATGACGAATTTATAAAAATAGCAGACTTGGGCCCCAGTTCTCTGCATCTCACATCCATAGAGTTTCCACGGCCTTCAAAAGATCTCCTCGATCCACCTTGTGGAAGGCCTTACAACGTTGCGTTTTCTAATACATGGTCGCCAAAACACTCCAAAACTTTAGGCCCCATGGACATGGACCATCTGTTCTACAAGCAATGTGCCTAACCACTTAAGTCTGCCGATTCTTCTGGCTTTATATAATATGTACAGCATAACAGAAAAGGTGATGTTTTCTGAGTCGAGTTTAAAAGTTGCCCTTTTCTTTATTGTATTAATAGCATTCTTCTTCTTTGTCCTAGCCATTTCCCATTATTTGGGGTCGGCTCTTTTCGTTCTGCGGCGCCAGGATTGTCTGTCATGTGTTAATAGCATTACTTCTAGAATTTCTTCTTTTAAGTGATACCACCGGATGGTGTTGTAATTGTTACAATCAACTGGTTCGTTCCGATTTCCTTTGAGTCCTTATTGTATTTGGTTGAACCGGTTGAACAAATACTTACTTATAGTGTCAGCAGAATCAAAAAGAAGAAAACTATCTAAAAATCATGGTTCTGTCAGGTCCGTGGAGTCCAAGAACAGATCATCGATTGCGAGCATCGCATTGAAATGCACATAACGGATAAGGAGGAACTGGACCTAGTGTGTCAGGAGCTGCAGAGGAAGTTCAAGCGGCTGGTGCAAGACAACAAGTTCGCTGACTTCTTGCGCAGGATCTTCAAGAAGAAGTATCGCCCGCCGCGAATTCGTGATGATGATGGTAAGTAATTATAGTTATAGGAAGGAACTCGTGGGTAAGTATAAACCGTCGCTCGCCGTCCGACCGTCCGGTAACCGACCGGACCGAGCCCAAGTCGTCGACAGCGTGCCTCAAGATGTCAGCAAACCGTAGGGGCTCAACAGGGTCGAAACCTACTGGGGCCAAGTGTTTGTTTCTGAAAGGAAAACTCTCTTACCTATATTATACAAGGTGTAAGGGACAGCCCTCCACAAACTTTAAGGGCTTGCTCAGTAGACGAAACTGAACAACCTTTCACAAATTTTTTTTTCAGGAAACGAAAAAAAAAATCGGCCTCACCATACAAAATGATAAACTTGATTGGACAATTTGTATGGCGAGGCCGATTTTTTTTTTCGTTTCCTGAAAAAAAAATTTGTGGAAGGTTGTTCAGTTTCGTCTACTGAGCAAGCCCTTAAAGTTTGTGGAGGGCTGTCCACAAATTTTTTTTTCAGGAAACGAAAAAAAAAATCGGCCTCGCCATACAAATTGTCCAATCAAGTTTATCATTTTGTATGGTGAGGCCGATTTTTTTTTTCGTTTCCTGAAAAAAAAATTTGTGAAAGGTTGTTCAGTTTCGTCTACTGAGCAAGCCCTTAAAGTTTGTGGAGGGCTGTCCCTTACACCTTTTATATTATATAAAGTCAACGAAGGAATAGAATACAATTACAGTATTCAAAAGGTTAATGCATATTGTTTTTATTTATCTTTTAGATTCATCAGAGTCTGAGTCATCAGAATCTTCCAGCGAGGAAGAGGATGAAGGCAGTTTGGACAGTCGAGACATCGGCCCAATACGTCTCGACCCTAACATCTGCCCTGAGGGTTGCGAAAGGGAAATATATGACCAAACGTATGAAATGAGGAATACCAGGTTAATAAAACATTATTGTGACTGTACCAACTTGAAGTAAATTATAATGAGTTTAAATTTTAATTTAATTACAACTAGCTGACCCAGCCAACTTCGTACGTACCGCCTAACAGTCAATGAATGTAGTATATCTTTTGATATGGTCAACCGATTGCGATGAAACAAAGCTTATGTAAAAATATCAAGTTACGCACAATTTTAATGTATAAAAGATAACTTTTATACATTAAAATCGATTTCATGCATTTTAGAAAGCATTCATAATTTCACAACACATCTCATAGTTAAGTTGCCACTTACCAACATCACATTGTTCTAAAACGTATCTAAATACAAAAAAGAAACATAAATCAAATATTGTTTATCTGCCTAAGGCATAATTATAGTCACCTGCGTTAGATAGTAGTATGTACCTACAGACATAAGCACGAACAAGAAATGTTGGAGCAAGACCGGCTGGTGGAACTCCTGAAGCGAGACATTGAAGCGCACAACAAGATCAAGCGCAAGCTATCGGTGCAACTGGAAGCCAGGAAGAACGAGCTCAGGGAATTTATGGTACGAAATTTATTTTCTGAAGCTCTAGGTATATATATTGTTTTTTTTTTTATTGTTGATAGGTTCGCGCTTGACCGCTATCTCACCTGATGGAAAGCGACGATGCGGATGACGAGGGAATCCGCTTACTTAAAAGAAACCTATTCATTCTCGACTTAAAGATTCTCGAGTTGTAGCTATCAGGAAACACGGATTCCGGCAAGGAATTCTACTCCTTAGCTGCACGCACAATGAATGTGTTCGCAAAACGTTTTGCGCGTGTAGGTGGGATATCCACCATGCGCCATCGGACTACCAGTAGTCCGATGACTTACTACAGGGCAAAGCCAAAAAATACAAACTAGGTATCACTTTTTTGCACAATTCGAATTGATGTGTGTCAGTGCTTCTGCTCACTCCGCTATCATCGCTTTGGTTAACCATTATGTATGTATTTGTATTTTTTTTAAACATCCGTCCCCGACCTTAACATAGATAAGTATCTGTGCTAAAAGAGACAAAGGCAGGAAGGTCATAGGGTCGACGCACAGGAGCAACACGCGCCAGCCACAAACGCACACGAGAAGCTAGAAGCGGCCACAAAGGTAGCTGTAGCGTGCGACAGCTACTTGTGGCCGGTGGTTACTACTTTTTGTAACCCATGCGAGCAGTATCATAATGGGGCGAGCAGCGACAACTTGTACCGTGTGGCAGCCATCGACTTCAACCGTATGCGTCAAGTGCATATAAAATGTATGAAAATTACAGGAAATATGCCGGTGGTGGCGTTTCATGGTTGTTGTGGTTGTGGCCGGTGGCTCGTGTGCGGCGACCCTTTTGAACTTATAGACCAAGTGTAGCAGACATTTGATTTTTTAAGAAATCCTTTCAATTAAAACTGTCTTTATATCTTAAGTCACTTCATTCAGCTGGAGAAGCAATCCTGCATGAACGAGGTGGAATCAGTGGTAGTGCTTCGATACGATCAGATTAGAGCAGCGGCAATCCATGACTGCACCTCTGCGAAGGGTCTGTCGGAAGCCGTCGTGTTCCCTGAAGCACTGCTGACCAGGCTCAGGAAACGAGTGCTTGAAATACAGGAGGAGATCCGTCTGCAGAGACTTAGGCAGAAGTAAGTAATTTTAATTCATGCGCCACAAACCAGGTAATAAGAAATGTGCATTGCGGAGTAATTCTCATCACAAGTTTCATACTACAAAAATTGAATATGCCGGACACAGGTAACTGATTTCTATCTTCTAAAGGTACATGATCAAAGAAAATTTTATTGGTGCTCTTTTGCCTGCTTGAACTGACAAACAAATCAGAAGCAAGCACTTTTAAGGTAGAACTACACGGCGCACACGTGTACTAGGTACACACGCCGATCTGAGCGCGTCGGTCTCCATTCATTTTATATAGAAACTAGACTTGTAGAGCTACACTTGATCCACGCCACGCGACGTCATTCTACGTACAAATCAGGCGTGTTACACGTGTCATCGGTCTAATCTGGTTCTAGCTTTGAGCGTTGATTCTTACCGGATACTAAACTTGCACGAGTCGATACTGGGAAAACAGTATTAGCTTTCAACGTAAATGCACCATAAATGTTAAATATAGAAACTAGACTTGTAGAGCTACACTTGATCCACACCACGCGACGTCATTCTTCGTACAAATCAGACGTGTTACACGTATCATCGGTCTAATCTGGTTCTAGCTTTGAGCGTTGATTCTTACCGGATACTAAACTTGCATGAGTCGATACTGGGAAAACAGTATTAACTTTCAACGTAAATGCACCATAAATGTTAAAAATGTTAATTAAAAAAAAATGAAAAATAATGATAAAAAATAAATGATGATGATGATGATGATGGTCAATAAATGTTAAATGTTAATGTGTTGTTGTTGTGGTATGTTGGTTGTTGTGTGTGTTAATGTGTGTTTTTTTTTCAATATTGTTCAATAGGATAAACCGCACGCACTTATTCCGCATGAACGTGGACCTGAAAGCAATGGAGGCTGAAGCCGATGCGTTGCGTGCGCAGATGCGCGACGTGCTGACGCGCAAGCTCGGCAAGCCGCGCAAGGTGGACCGCACGCTCGACGACCAGCTGCGCCAGATGGCGCGCCGCCACAAGTACTCCGTCAACTACGCCTCGCTGCCGCACGTCGTGGCGCAGCTCAGGACCTGGCGGGTAATGCCTTGATCACACGTACCGAGTAAAATGGCGAGAAAGTAAAATTTTGCTCGGCCGAGACAGTAATGTAAGCGAGTTGTTGAGATAAGCGCTCGGCCAAGCACTCTGCGCTTTGTTTATACGTATCAAGTACGAACGGAGTAAACGGGCGAGACAGTGCTCTCGGCCGAACGAGAGCACTGTCTCGCCCGTTTACTCCGTTCGTGTGATCAAGGCATTAGTACCTATAGTACCTACTCTTCACTTACTGCAAGTTAGAAAACTAAACAAGATTATCTTTCACTATTATTATTAAGATGTAAAATTTGTTTTTTTGATTGTAGGAGGTAATCTCTGAATCTGAAAGTACTGCGGTGCTATTCTCAAAGAAAACAGCCTTAAGCGCAGCGCTGGCTGCAGCGACGCTTCGACGCAGTACATTGAATTAACTATCCAATGTATAGAGTCCATTGGATTGTTAATCCAACGTACCTATTTGGATTTCGTCGCTGCGTCCAGCGCTGTGCTCAAGGCTATTTTCTTAGAGAATAGCACGCCTGGTCCAATTGCTAAAATTTTGGCACCAAAGAAAGATGCTTTATTCCTGAGTGACATAGGCTAGGCATTTTATGTACGCGGGCGAAGCCACAGGCAAAAGCTAGCGATTGCAGATTATCAACTTGGCTAGGGGTACAAGGCCGGTATCGACGACGCTTTCCCACTGAAGTGAGTCTTGCCCAGCGTTCACTGTGCATGCGGGCGACGTGCCCCGCCCAAGTAACGTATGAATCCCATTTGAGCTTAACAGCCTTTTTATCCAGGTCAGTAATCCCTTACTAGTGACCCGCTCCGGCGAGCGGGTTCCTTACAGCACTACCAAAAGGGTCTAAATTCTAAAAAAATCGCTAAGAAATATTTCTCCTAAGCTTGTGTAGATTTACAGTGACACAAAACGATAAAACACAGCATACGACTAAGGAAAAAGACGAAAAAAAATCTAAATTCGAGCTACATGAGCGTACCTACATATATAGGTATTTTTTTCATGAGAACACAGTACCTACTTTGATTTTGATGATTTTTTTTTGTTTCTGCGTTTCGTTCATGTCTGTCAATCGTTCATGCACTGAATTTTTACCTGTGAGCCGATTCATGTATGCAATGATAACAATGCGTCTCTATTTCAGGAGCGCCACAGTACTCTGGAAAAGAAATATCTCGTCGCTTTGAACCAGTATTCTGATCGCCTCCGATTGGCTGCGGCGCTACAATCAGAAGTTTCACCAAAAAAGGTAACATAACAATGTTGCTTTATTTCGAATATTGTACAAAAAACAGGAAACTTAGGCTTTTTTTTGAAAGATTGTTTCCAATACCAAAGATTATTATTTAACATCACATGGTCTATGATTACCTTACACTTTAATAGCATTGATTTACTAAGTCTAGGTAGGTGGGACTTTTTGAGAAGTGGATGGAGTAATTTTGAGAGTAATTTTGATTAACTTTGGTTACCCAATCCATGCAACCTTTAACACCCTCTAAATCGTTTTATAGGGGTACTTTTGAAAAGCAAATAAGAAAATCATTTTAATTTAAAACTGACTAAAAAACCCACCCCGTTTCTTCTTGCCTGTCATACCGGGGCCGAGCTATCTTTCGGAGCTAAGTATTTACACAAAGTTTCAAGATTATGGGCCCAAGGAAGCATACAAACGAATTGCCCCTTTTCAGTCACTTTAAAGTAGTTTTTTTTTAAACCGGTTGTTAGTGCTCTCCTACGTTAAAAAAAGAAGCCCAGTCCAAAATTTCATGTTCCTGTGAGTTGATATGTCAGTCAGTCAGTAAGTTTCTTCTTATGTGAACTAGACTTAAAATTTAATTTCCACAGCCTCTTATGGTTCCTTCCGACAAGCATGGTTACAACCAGGCACAATACCAGCGCGACGTCACTCGTCTACTCATTGTACGGCAACGTCAGAGACAACAGATAAAGGTGACTTAACAATGTTTATATGATAGACTCCATTTACAACCTCCGCTTTACCAGATACTTTGTTTGCCAAGGGCTTTATAGCTACGAGCGTCGACCAACATCTTAGAAGGCTTTCGTTAGGCGGCTGGACCAAGGGCTTGATTCATCAAGTGGCTCGTTTAGCTAAAAGATTTATTTATTTATTTATTCATTATAATTTTTATTGTTTATGTGGTATAAACAAAAATACAGGAAAAACATTTAAAAGAATCAGTGTACAATGGGCGGTATTATCGCACAGGGCGATCTCTTACAGACAACCTTTGGATGGACTCAAAGAAAGGAGATAGATTTAGGGCCTGTCCGCACAGCGATATTTCACCGCGAGGTTTTTTTTTTCGTCATTTTGTAACGCATTGAATCTAATCGAAGTGTCCGCACAGGCGATAAAAAGATCGCGCGAATTTTTGTACAGTATAGAGTAGTTATGGCTATGTCCGCACTGCGAAATAAAATTCACACGTTTTGCTCAGTCCTGCAACGGCGGCGCTATGTAAAATGTTTGTTCGATTGTCTCTTCTAGACGTGCGTCTCAGCCGGGAGCAGCATTGAACTGACAAAAATCATACGAAATTTTATTCGCAGTGCGTACTAGTGGAATTCCGATGGCGGAATACAATACGCAAGAATAAAAACCTCGCGGTGAAATATTTATTTATTTATTTAATCTTCATGCAACAAAAGATACAAAGGCGGACTTAATGCCTTAGGCATTCTCTACCAGTCAACTTAGGGTAGTGCAGAGACAAAATGGCAGGTGCATAAAAAAAATAAAGAAAATATTATTTAAAACAATTATTTAAAACACAAACACAAAAGCATATTTAATAAAATTTAAAGCTATACATACAAACAAATATATACTATATATATATTCACAAAGAAAAGGAGTTTTGAGATGATTCTGCTATTTGTTCAGAAAGTAATTCCGCAACTTCCGCTTAAATGCGTACTGACTCGTGGCCGTTCTGATATCAAGAGGTAGCGAATTCCATAGAAGGATAGACTGAATATAGAAAGAGGAATGAACAAAATCAGAAGTATGAGAAGGACAAAGCAGTAGGAGATTGTTAGAAGAACGCAAATTCTTGGCGTGTGAAGAACAGAGATATCGGAAGTGAGATATAAGATAAGAAGGAGGAGTAAGAGAGTTGAGCAAAGAGAAAAGAGTTGTCAAAACTCGCAAACTTCTTCTTTGGCGAATAGGCAACCATTTGAGCTCCGATCTGAAGCTTGATACATGGTCATATTTCCTCAGGTTAAATATGAACCTGATGCAGTTGTTCAGGAGCCTATCAAGCTTATCCAGCAAGACTGCGTTCAGGTCATAGTAGCACACATCACCACAGTCGACTATAGGGAAAATTAAAGTCTGCACAAGCATTGTCTTCGTCTTTGCAGGCAGAAAGTTCCTCAGACGATACAGATACCGCAAAGTCCCATTGACTCTTTGACAGACACTAGAGACCTGACTTTGCCAGCCAAGCGTCGAGTCAAGGTGTAAACCGAGGTCCTTTACCGTAGGGCTGATGGGAATGACGGCACCCTTGTAAATAATAGGAGGTAGAGAACCAACCGCCACTCTACTCATCATGCGTGCACTACCAATAACAATGGCCTGACATTTTGAGGGGTTTACAGACACACTAAACCTATCAGACCAGTCACTAATAGCACTCAAATCTCGATTCACATCCTCTGTAGCGTCTGACAAACTTTCCACCCGCGCAACTGCATACAATTGAAGATCATCGGCATAAAAATGATACGCACACCGAAGACAGAGAGTTATAAAATTTATGAAGATGGAGAATAATAATGGAGAAAGAAGCCTTGCCTTGAAAGAGCCTTGTGGAACACCAGCATCCAGCTTGATGAGCTCTCATCAACGCGAACCGACTGCTGACGTCCCCGAAGATAAGAAGAGAACCATTCCAGCGCCTCTGAAGAAACCATAAGATGGGAAAGGATAGATAGGAGTATGTCGTGACTGACGGCGTTAAAGGCATTAGAGAAATCTATTAATACCAACACAGTAACCATTGTGTCCTCCATTGCTTCTCTAATGTCGCCAGTCACTTTAAGGAGAGCGGAGGCTGTACTGTGGCCAGGTCTGAATTCAGACTGGAATGAGCTCACGAGGTTGTGTCGGTGAACAAACCCCGAAAACTGCTTGTGCACGCACGCCTCGAGCACTTTAGAGAGGAACGGAAGAATGGAAATTGGACGAAAATGACTCGGTAGGGAGAGACTTGAAATTTTAGGAAGTGGACGGACATAAGCCATACGCCACAGGGATGGGAATTGACCAGAATCGAGAGAAAAGTTAATAATGTGGGCAATGGGTGAAAGGAGAAATTCAAGGATCAGGGTGACCATATGACGACTGATGTCATCATGGCCCACGGCCTTAGATTTAATAGACAGGATAATCTTTTTAATTTCATCCAAGGCGACGGGAGAAAAGCAAAATGGCTCTATGATTGGACTTGGTAGGCCAGAATTGAAATCCACCGTCTGGGACAACATTTGAGAATTCAAATGACTGGTTGTTGAGAATTGACGGTTGATATCATCTAGACCAATTGTTTTTGGGAAATCCACATGACGTGCCTTACCGACACCAAGAGTTCCTAAGAATTTCCAGATATCGGCAGGAGAAGAAGATGAAATGTTATCAAGAATGTGGCGACGTTTGGCGTTTCACTGAATAAATATCACTGTGCGGACAGGCCCTTAGGATTGTCAGTGTACAAACATCAGAAATAATACTGACAAGATATATTAACACAAATACATACATACAGTACAAAAAAATACTAATAAATATCATATATATTTTTGAACCAAGAGAAGAAAAATATATCAAAGAGAAAGGTAATGCTCCTTCACCATTTTTTTAAATATTGGTAGCGTTTGAGCACGCCTCACTTCTAAGGACATTCCACAAACGTGCAGCTTGAATTGTAAAAGATTTGTCAACGAAGGAAGTGGAATGCATGCGAATACTTAATTTTACGTTTTCCGATGATCTCAAGGGCCTATTAAGTGTGTCACTAAGAAACTGAAAACGTTCTTTAAGATAAAACGGGGTACAAGGATTAAATAGCACATTATAAAGCAAAGAAAGTATATGATATGAAATTCAGAAACGTGGTCATACTCGCGCAAGCCAAATATGAACCTGATACAGAGATTTCGAAGTCGCTCAAGCTTATCCAATTGGTCTTGGGTGAGATCGAAATAGCTGGCAGCAGTATAGTCCAGGATTGGAAGAAGAAGAATTTGGGCTAATGCAATTTTGGTAGTGATTGGAAGAAAATTACGAAGAAGCCCGCTGAAGCAAATAGCTTACGACTGACTTCCTGCAGTTGTTTTGTCCAGAAAAGAGTGCGGTCGAAATAAATCCCCAAGTTCTTCACAGTGTGACTTAAAGGAATAATGATATTATTGAAAAAACCTGGGAAAGTTTCGACCAATCCACTTTAGACACAGTCCGGGAACTACCAATAACAATCATTTTTGCGTCTTGGTTTGATCTTCAGCCCGAACTCGGCACTCTAGTCACCTATTAACTTTAAGATTCCTTTCTTTAGAGACCTAATCGCCGCACGCCCGCCAATAAGTTAAACCCTGTTTCCGATACCACTGGAATACTATTTTTTTAAATTTAATTTTCAGTTCAATTATTTGAAAATATAATTCAAATATGAATGAATAAACGGAATAAATAAAATGTAAATATTTATCAAAATCAGATCGGCAACCTAGCTGAGAAAACGGTATAAACACCTCAGATACAACACAATTATCAATTATCTATATTGAGCAACGTATGACCACAAAATAGATAGGTACAGAAGACAATCTCATTTATGTACTTTACTTTTTATACCTACGCTCGGTGGACGCACACTAATGAGCGTTTGAGCCGGAATTGTTCGACGAATGATCCGAGACGCGACCGAGACATCGTGTCTGTGAGCGGTGTCTTTGTATGCCTTGGTCGAGCGCGCTTTGTATGTAGATTGGCTTCTGTACCTATATATTTTGTTTAATTTGAACGATGTTAACAGCAACTACAAGAGGAGATCCACAATCTTCGTCTGAAGCCGTTATCAGAGTTGGCTGCACTCCCGCCGAGCGCCAAGCCCCCAAAGAAGCAGGAATCAGATATTCGCCTGTTCATGATCCCGAGAGCCTATATGCACCACCGCAGGAAGTACTTCCCCACGTGAGTTACCTGTACTTGTACAACTTATACCCTCATTTCCGATCTTATCAGACAATTGTTACACCAAAAAATAAATAGTAGGAACTAAAAATTAATAGAACTTCACAGTGGGCGGTCTTATCACTGAAAGCGATTTTTTACAGGAAAACCATTAGAGTATTTATATAGTGTAGTAGCGACATCTATGTCGCCACATAGGATTCTTTTCGATCTTCTGTTACTTGACAGTTTTCCTTCCGCCATTTAAAACATTAAACTATTTGCGATTTTAGATAAAGTTTATAAACCTTAGGAACAAGCTGATACATATTTTTGAACCTGTTTAATTGGCTACATAAAAAAACAATTGTTGGTACGTTCCTAGAGTTTTAGGATTTCTAGGCTATCAATATCAATATTTTATTTAGTATATGATCATAACAATTACAGAAAACCTCTAGTATCGGAAATAGAGCTTGGACGCGAAATGAACGTAACGAATCTATTGTTCGACTGTCTCGACTCGATGCGGGTGTCACGAGACGACGCAGAGGTCCTGCTCCGAGATGTCATGGAGAAACTACCTGAAGTTATGACTGGGTGCGTATTCACTCACTGCCAAATAACAAATCATCATGGCCGCTGGGACGGGGTGCAAGAAGGTGCACTGACACTCTAAATCAGGGATGAAACCCTTATTGGAGAACGTGTCCCTAAATATATGAAAAAAAATAACGTAGTCATGACGTGCCGTGCAAAGGCTTTGTAATTTAAATAAAAGTCAAAATTAATGTCCCCTTGTCTCCTGTATCAAATCATAATGGCAATCAATTAATAAATGTTGTACATCTTACACTCGCGTGCCCAATTATTCTGCCGCGTGTGCCATCACTGGCACTGGCACGTATGCCATATGTTCGCTATCTCTGCACTAAATAAAAGGTGCAATAGAGTAGAAATAGGTACGAAAACAATAAAAAAACAAAACCATTTTTTGCTTTTAGAAAGTTGTCCCGATATGATCTAGTTGACACTCTCGTTCGTAAGTGGCTGCTGAAATTTGGTGGTGATCCAAGTCAGTATAAGAGGCAAACTCGAGCATTCGATGCTCTGGCTGCTTTAACCGATCGCTTAGTAAAACAACAAGTAAGTCCATATTGTAGTTACCGTTTGTTGTAAAGAAAAAACCGGCCAAGTGCGAGTCGAACTCGCCCATGGAGGGTTCCATAGCAGCAAGTAACATAGTATAAAAGTTCTTGTAGTTCGTTGTAACTTTGATCGATGTTTTAATAATAGTATTTTTTTTTAGATTTATGACGTATTAAAAAAAAACTGCTTACTAGATCTCGTTCAAACCAATTTTCGTTGGTAGTTTGCATGGTAATGTACATCATATATTTTTTTTAGTTTTATCATTCTCTTATTTTATAAGTTACAGGGGGGGACACACACACATTTTACCACTTTGGAAGTGTCTCTCGCGTAAACTATTCAATTTAGAAAAAAATGATTTTAGAAACCTCAATATCATTTTTAAAGAACTGTCCATAGATACCCCACACGTATGGGTTTGATGAAAAAAAAATTTTTGAGTTTCAGTTCTAAGTATGGGGACCCCCAAAATTGCTTTTTTTCTATTTTTGTGTGAAAATCTTAATGCGGTTCACGGAATACATCTACTTACTAAGTTTCAACAGTATAGCTCTTATAGTTTCGGAAAAAAGTGGCTGTGACATACGGACGGATAGACAGACAGACAGATAGACATGACGAATCTATAAGGGTTCCGTTTTTTGCCATTTGGCTACGGAACCCTAAAAAGTTATCTAATTATGCATTAATAAGTTAGTTACAGACTTTTCAATCAACAACGTACATTTTAGATCAAAGGTTATAGAGTTTGTTGTACCATAAGATTAAACTAACTTTATAAACATTTGTCTTATTATTTAGATAGAAGAAATGGAATCACCAGAAGCCCCGGACGACGTGATAGACAATTTGGAGGACGCTCTAAAGGATATGTCCGACGGACAAGCTAAAATTGAAGACCGAATTGGACCCGCTATCGCAGCACTATTGCACTCCGCGCGTGAGAGAGATATTGGTGATTATACCTGTCTGCAAGGAGTAGCGTAAACCTAGCAGTAATTACCTACCGTGGTGACAAGTGTCCTACGTACCTATCATTTATAATATTGGCAAACTGCACAAATTCAAAGGACTCACTCTTATGCAGTAATGTTAGGCTGTAATGTTGTACAAATACATTATAAATTAATAAATAAAATTCCACTGTAGATATAGCAAAATCAAAAGCTCACAAATATAATAATAGGTCACAAAATGTGCCCTGTAGTGTTATCAAGTACCTAGCTAGTCGCTCTTAGACGATGCTTTAATATTTGTTGGTTAATATTATGGTTTATTTTATTTCTGATCTCATCTCATCTACTCAGATGATCCCGAGACGATGGCTTCTCTCATAAGATCGCTTGTTGACGACGAGCATCCAGTTACCATGGCGAGTATTGAACGAATTTGTTCCATTAATGTGCAAGAAGATATCAGAGGTTAGTTCAGACGCCAGGACTTTGCAATTCATATGATTTTAAGTAAAGGCCACCCTAAATTAAATGTATATATGAACGTGTGTAAGATATTTGGTAGAATATTTAGCTTAATCCAATGACAGTTGCAAAATTATGTGTTTTAAATTTGGCTGTTGGTGATGTGGCTACTCCATCCGCAATATACTTTAATTAATTTTATGTTTCACTAGACTGCGGTATCACTCTACCGATAGAAGAGTTAGAGCACATTGTAACTATAACGATAGACGCCCTAAAAGCACAAATACTTGAACGAGATGAAGCCGAACGGATTGAACAGGAAGTTGAAGCTGCTCTGAAAGCTAAGGATTTGGAGGCGGTAAGATACGATTCTATTATATAAAAGATTTAGGTACCTATATTTATAACATGTAGTGGATAATAAATAGCCGATAGCCCAGTTCCGCAATACCAAAGTTGTCGCTTGATCCGTTTCCAACGGAGAAAGAAAGCTATCGTTTTATTTATTTGTATTACAATGTCACTTGCAAGTATCAAAGGGGCGCTTTAAATTTATGCATTTTTTGAAGGCGTACTGCGATGCGGATACGGTGCTTTAGTTGTACTGCATACGGACGATAATATTTTTCATTCAAAGCTCAGTGCGGCAACCGTGCGGAGAACGATAGCGTCACAAGCACCACGTGTTCTATTCAATGTTGAATAATGCATCACTGGCATACAACGCACGGCAGTCAGATACGTTTTCAATTTAGGCGCTTGTTTTCGGACTGCTAATGTAATGCAACTGGCCGTTGCAGTTTGCCAGGGTTGCAGTACACATAAATTGAATCATTTATGGGAGCTAACATAAAATTCAACACAACTGACTATCATTTCCTTACACTAAATTTGACTTTACTAAATTATGTATGAATTTCTTTTTCCAAACTGGCCATTAGACTGAGACGTCTGACTAATATAAATTGGTATGTACCTATGACAAATGTAACTTTTGTTATGCATGTTTCTTGCATATTATATCGACTTATTATGATTAAAAGAAATTATCAAAATAACTAATCCCGTATGTTTTAGATATCAAGAACCAGCATCTTAAAACCAGTCTCGAGCAGAACATCGACCTATCGCCATGAGCTGTCGGGAAGAGAGCATTCCAGAGTAGAGTTCAAATCCTCTACAACGGAGTTACACCGCCCGTCGTGGGTGGGCCCTGATTACAAAGCGCCAGAAGCACTCCAACACATGTCCTCGATGAGCTCTTTCCACTCGGCCAAAGTGGAGATAATCACCACACCTAAGCATAGCACCATGTCAAAAGCGGAACGTCAATCGTTTGTGAACCGCATTTCTGCAAGTATTCTGAAACATGACCCCGAAAAACAATCAAGTAAAATTACGCCACTTAAAGACATCGATGATGATGACCTTCAACCTGAAACTCCTGAACAGAAACCGGAGGAAGAAGAAGCGGGAAAAAAATCATCTGTATCAGACAGCAAAAGCGACACGCACCAGTGATTTTTTCTTATGAATGGTTACCTTATTGTTACTATCCTAATATATACCTACTAATAGGTCAGCTTTTCTCTCGTCTTTATAATGGTATCCTTACTGAAATACTTATTATGCCAAGGGCTATTAGCACCACTTTTTATTGTTAGTATAGCTTTAATACGCTTACACACTTTATTATTTAGTCAAGAATGTTGTTAATTTATGCATTTATTAATAAATTTTTCTTGATGTGTAATTTCTTATTTATGCTTGGTAGGTCGTCACAGTTGTCTACGAACGTCTGCAATAGTACTCAGTCCCGGTAACCCTTCCTATTAATTCATACATTTAGATTCCCCCGTGCCTCAGAAATCGCGTCAAGGTGTTTGTCCCAATTAATGTTGCCAGGTGTCCCGATTTTCAGGGGTCTGGAGACTCGTCCCGATCTGCGCCTAATCGGGACGCTAAATGTCCCGATAATTCAACATAATTAAAAATCATTATAATTACTATAAAGTAACATGTATTACATTAGTCATATTCGTATTATAATCAATTTTTCACTCGTATCATGTGCGTGTGTGCTTGCGGAAAACAAGCGATGGATAGTTCGTCGTGCGCATGTCCATTAAGGAACAGGTCCAAGACCATCTGTCCCGATTTTAATCTAATCGGACCTGGCTACACTAGTCCCGACTATCATTTTGTAAATCATTAACAGTCGTTACGAGTAGGCAGTCAATAGCCAGAAATAGGACACCAGCCTTTCCAAAGGGTGACGAGTAAAATATGGGTAGTAACCGGTCATTCTGATGGTCCAGTCACTGGGCTGTGGTTAGACAGGCAGTCGCTTTATGTAAAAATATTGATCTATTAAAAATACACGCACTGCAATGCAAGCAATGCACAAGATACGCATATTAATAATATCTACAAACGAGCCCGTATCAATACCATCTAGAATTGGAGTCTACAAGCTGAGTGCTGCTTCTATTTGGTAGTCTTCAAACATATGGCTCAAAGCGGGATTAAAATAATCTTGCCGGAACAACTTGAAACCACGTTTGAATCTTCCATTTATGACTTTCACCACCCATCGGCATAGTGTGACCAACTTACCTACTTCTATTAGCTTGTTCAGTAGTGGGTGTTTATTTTTTTTCGTGCATATTATGCGTCCAGTAAAATAACATCAATTTATTCCATAAATATCTATATTCTTTCCAACGGATACCAAATGTAATACAGTTATGCGTGCATGCATGTAATATTTACAGTAGTAATTAGCATAAATAATTAATTATAAATAAAAAACTCTACTTATTCTCATTTCCTTCGGTGTCCATTTACTACTATCCTTAATAAATGTATTTTTTAATCAAATAAATTGGAGTAAATAGAAACAAAATAATTATATTAATTAAGTATATTAAAAAACACAACGTTTACACCTAAATTAAATAATGCTATCTTCTCAATATATTAAAATATGATTTGATGAATATTTATTTTTTATTTTGTCTGATTACCCTCGTTATGAAAAGAAATCCACACTATAGTTTGCGCTTGACCATAAATGCTACTCTACTGCGATGTCAAGCCCCGCGCACATCTCAGTATGCCATTGAACATCGTAACAGGAGCATCCTTGCTTGTGAAAAAAAGATATTTTCGTGTTAAGTGTCGCGGGAGGTGATTATTCTGGAATCGTTCTCTTTCCTATCGTCCGTATTATAACGTGAGTATAAATGATTTTGTTAATTACTTAGCTTATTATCAATTTCAATGATTCCCTTCGAAGTTTGGAATAGGTATTAGGTTTGTAATTTTGATATTTTTGAATAAAAACTGAATAAAGGATCTAAACCTCATTACCTTCTTCCTCATTCCGTTCGTTTACCGTTGTTTCTTTAATTTAACAGCATTGCCTTCTGTTTTTTTTTCATTACCTTCGCACACCTCTTCTTTTATTAAGTCTTATAGTCCCTTGAACCATCTGGCCGAAATTAAATGGATGCAACTCTCGCACCCGCCTAGGCGGCAGTACGCATATCTGTGCATTTATTTGCGGCCAGCAGGGCCCGGAAAGCGCGCGGCTGACCTTTAAATCCATTTTCTTTGCTAAATATTGATTGATTTTCATATGCTATGTTCACTTTGAAGAATATTTAACCACCAATTTTTATGTGTAAAAATGTTTCTAAAGATCCAAGCCGTTTTGAAGGAGTAGGGAAAAGTTGCGAAAAGTTGCGAAATTGCTAAATATTTTTTTTAGACAAAAGTATTAATATTACGAAAAAATCAAATGTTGATAATGTTGTTCATGAATCTATTATAAACATATATTTTTTTCAAACCTATTAACCTGGCCGTTACCGAGGAGTAGGCTTCAGAAAGTCACTGTTTTATGGCACTTTTCGGGCGCTTGGGCCTTAAAGGCTTCAATATCATTTCCTTCCCTATCGTTCTCATTACCGTCTCAGTTCGATTTTAGAAATGTTATCAAATTCAAAGTTACTAATAAAAAGCAAGTAGAAACGACGAAATGTTCAAAGATTATCCATATATTAACGATATTAGTAAGAAAAAACAAAATAATTCGACAATAAATATAAAATGTAGGATTGCTTCGAATTTGCACGAACTACGCGAAACACCCTAGTGAGCTGGTCTGCACCGCGATCTTTGGTTTCGGGCATATAGGCAGAGTAATTGAATCGCGTCAAATCATCATAGACGTCTCTAAACCCACAATCCAGTATAAAGATATCGCCAGACCGAGAAAACCAGTGAAGAAATGAATGAGCCGAGTTATAAGATTTAGAAGAAACAGTCTAGAGTGAAGCCGAAGTTAAAAGGTTTGTTAAAAAAAAAATAGGGAGAATCTTATAGATGATCGCACAGTTAAGTACACAACGTCACAACAGTAAGCGAAGGACTGTGCGGAGCGCATCTCTCGCCTCGGCCCTTTTGTTAACACTTAAAGCTCTAGTATAGTCTTAGGGCCATATTTCACCGGGACAGCAAGTAAGTAGCGCAACTGGTTGCGCCACCAGTAAAATGTATAGAGCTCTATAGAGCGTTACTCACCTGGTGTCTGTTTGGTAGCGCAACCAATTTGGTGGCGCAACCAGTGCGGACACCAGTCCGGCCGCCAGTCACGCCCCCACCAAAGAGTATGTAATAAGATGGAAATCTAACCTTTGAAAACCATAATTAACCAACTGTCAAACGTTAGTGACAGTGAACCAAGAATCTTGTACAATACAATCTGGATTGATTACGACAACCTCAAAAATGTACTAAAGAAGTACGATACAAGAATCTTTATCTCTTTCTACTAGTGTGTATAGACTAGTTCGTACTACGTGACATTCTGTTCTAAAGAAGTTCAATTGTATTGTAATGTTATTATAGGACGCTTTGACCGTTTTAGACAAATATCTCGGTTTTTCGGGTAATGTATAATGCACCAAGAATCATAACTATGAGGATGTCACGGTATCAAATAAAAGACAATTTACATATTCATCTCTGGGATGGCATAAAAAAAAATATTATGGTTTTGTATAAAATTTTCGTTATAAAATATAGTTAAATACGATTTTACCAACGCACTAATACAAGAAAATTACAAAACACAAGGGTCTGAATAGGTCGCGTAAGCTAAATCCAGTGCACACTT
This sequence comes from Mythimna ferrago, assembly GCA_910589285.2. Lineage (NCBI taxonomy): Eukaryota > Metazoa > Arthropoda > Insecta > Lepidoptera > Noctuidae > Mythimna > Mythimna ferrago. The sequence continues at coordinate 16,374,231 of OU342675.1, forward strand.
TAAGCTTAAAAATCATAAAATACTACAGCTTATACACCACTAATTTTTAATTAGTACAAATACTTAAAGGGCTTATTAGAAAAGCCCTTGTTATTATTTAAGTAGTCTCAATAAATAATATTCATAAGCAGCAAAGTTATTAGCGTTTGTGTTTATCCCAAAATGTCTCTCAATTTATGGAAATATTGTGCAAGCTATTGATTATGAATGAATAAATGACGATTAAAATGGAAAAACCTTGCCCGCAGTATTTTGTACTAGCAATTGTTATGTATGATTGAATTTATGATGAATTTACCTTTTTGTGGTCAATTTTAGGATTTCGATTTTTTCTAATTTTGAATACAAAAATATGATCAGTAACGGGTACAGATACAGCCCCATTTTTTTGTGTACTAATTAAAAAGTAGGGGTGTATAGTCCTCTACACTTATTATTTTGAACTTAAATAAATAACTTTATGATTTATGACCAGAATAATACCACTCTAAAAAAATCTTTATACATTTTTCATTGAACCCACCACTTCCAAGCCTCAGTCCGCGCTGAACGCGCCCGCGTTCTGAGAAGCACGGGCCGTTTCGCTTTCTTTTAAAAACGTATACTGCGATTGTATGCGTTGATACTTTTTCAAAATAAAATTAAGTACCTAGTTGTGAGTATAAAAATAAAAAAAAACGACTTGGGAATTTTGTATAATATTTAATACTTAATTAAAAAAATACTATTCGATACTTTTTATAAGGTTCTTCTACTAGTAAATAATTATCAAGATCTCTTCATCAACCTTGATTATTGAACCAGTGTTAACTACATCAGATTTCATTTTACCCTAATAATTACCTATGTCGTTTGACTTTTTAGACAGACTCTACCACACTTATTTTTAGAATTGGATAGGTATTGATTTACTGATACAGAATGAAACTAAAAATTATATTTTTAACAATTTTAATTGAGTAAATTGATATGAAAGTCATTTTTGGGGGTTGTGGCCACGAATATGTCATCCTTTTAATTGAAGAAGGTGGATGTAACTTTTTTTAACTGACTTCAAAAAAGGAGAAGGTTCTCAATTCGATTGTTTTTTTCCTTCTAAATTCGATGGATTATGACCCATTCCCTCTCCCAAAGAGGAGGCCTGAGTTCCAGCAGTGGAATCATTAAAAAGACTGATTATGTATGTGTGTATATCTATAGGGATTTTGGTGTTTTTATCAAGAAGTCTCTATATTCATATTCATAGTCTATATAGTCATCTATATTCTACTTCAGTCAAAAAGTATCATTTGATGAAGTTGAACTGATGAACAAGACCAATAATGGCCAATTAAATATACAAAAAAATTTAACAAAAATATATAACCATAAAGTTGGTACAAAACTGTAGAATCAAACCAAACTAACAGTTAGTTTTTAAACAAAAACTATCTATAACAACAATTAGTTAGTTATGTTTGTTGTAACTGTAAAACGATCAAAATAACTTTAAATTCGGAAGTCGGTGTTAAATAACAAAATATACCAGAAACACCGACTTCCGAAATTAAAGTTATTTTGATCGTTTTAGTGTTTTTTTTTTTTTGTGTATTCTTTGTTAATGGCAAGTCGAGCCGATTTCGACTATTCTGCCAAGTCCAAAGTAAATTGGAAAAACAAGTGTGTTTATACAAATCTGAGTAAAGTGAGAATATTAAGCCGTTCAAGACAAAGATAGTAATAGCAAATGTACTGAAACATACTAGATGAAATACCTATAAGTGTTACTTTATTTTAAGCTTAACAAATTACACCTTATCAGTGTGGAAATAAATAAATAAATAAACTAGTTTTCATCTGTTAACTCAATAAGGTTCAATTGAAAACTAGCGTTAGGTAAAACACTATATTTATAATTCACAATAGGATCCCTAAATTGATAAATAGCTTTCACACACTCGCAACATTTTTGAAAGACCTATCTAACGACATCCCACATTATGGAATAGTCTACAAAACAAAATAAAAAAGAATTATAAAAGGGCGTTCTTTTATCGTACTCTTCAGTACATTTTTGAGGTGGACGTAATCAATCCAGATAGTATATAAGATTCTTGGGTGTGGCGACACAAGAACGCTCTCTATCCCTTTCTACTAGTGTGTCCATAGATTAGTTCATACTGCGAGCCGCTCTGTTCTAAAGAAGTTCAAGATGTTATTAATACATTATATTTTAGACAACTAATCAAAAATTAATGGGTATGTATATTATACAGTTATATGACTATTGTGAGGACATGGCTTTAAGGGTACTGGAATAATAACCTTATACTATGACTGATAAAATAAAGTTTTTATTTTAGTTTGTACATTTGCACTAAAATCACAAATTATTTTTGTAACATAAATTCAAACATTTGTCAATATTTTAGACTGCTAGCACAGTGCGTTTCACTTAAGAGGTTCCTTTGCCGTAATGTTGGCTCTCCAGTCTGTCTACAGAAAAAAGAAGGGAAAAATGAAAAAAGTTGCCTACTCTACCAAAATTTTTGCACGAAATGTGAAACGAAATCGATTTTAACGGTAGTCGCACCATTTTATGGAGAATAAATGAGGGGAATGGGATTTTATTTAAAAAAAGCAAGTCAAAAAGAGAGTTGTTGGATTGACGACTACGATATTGCGGCGTGGCGGTTTCGGTATTTGAAATAATTGCAGGACAATCGAAATGGAGCCCAACGTTGTATGCTTTATTCAAAAATAGTTTTTACAGTTTCCAAAAAAAATAATAAAATAATATAAGGCAATTGTTAAAAGTAAATAATCGAAAAACGAAATATCAGTATCTCCCTAACATTAAATAATTTCATTGCTAAAAATATAGCAACATTGTTTTCCCGTATTGCCAACATTATGGCAAAGGAACCTCATAGGTGAAACGCACTGTACTCACAAAACGATTACAACTTCTTCTGACATAAATATCTATACTAATATTATAAATAATATTATAATGAGGTAAGGTTTGTTTTTTTGTTTGTAGGAGGGACTTGTTCGTCAACTCGCTTAAGGCTTATAGTCCCTTGAACCATTTGGCTAAAATTAATTAGACACAACTGTCGTACCCACCTTGGCGGCAGTACGCATATCTGTGCATTTAGTTAATTGCGGCTAGCTGCACCCGGATAGTGCGCAGCTGACCTTTAAATCTATTTTCTTTGCGAAATATTGATTGATTAACATATGCTTTGTTTACTTGGAAGAATATTTAATCACCAATTTTTATGTGTAAAAATGTTTCTAAAGATCCAAGCCGTTTCGAACGAGTAGGGAAAAGTTGCGAAATTGCTAAATATTTTTTTTAGAAAAAAGTATTAATCGCACAAAAAAATATCAAATGTTGATAATGTTGTTCATGAATCTATAATAAACATAATTTTTTTTCAAACCTACTAACCTGGCCGTTAGCGAGGAGTAGGCTTCAGAAAGTCACTGTTTTATGACACTTTTCCGGTGCTTGGGCCTTAAAAGCGATACGCGTGAGTCCGAGCGAGCTGGCACCTTCCGATTTCACCTACTTTTTCTGTCGTCAACTCGCTCAGACTTGAAAATCTGACGTATTTATGAAAAGTCAACCAAAAAAAAAAAAAAAAATTGTGTAACACACTATAAATGTATTAGAAATTGTATTCGACTTGACTTTGAAATAAAACACATATCGTTAATGAGAAAGATATAAATCAACATTACAATAATATAATATTGTATATTTACTTATTAATTACCAACAATATCACAAATCAGCAATAAGTAACCAAAGTTGACGTACAAATATTAGTTAATGTTGGCACTCGTTTGCGTAAGCGGAATGGGAGATTTAGAAATACACGTGAGTGAGTGAATATGCAGTATCGATACGTCATTTATGTATCACAAAATCAAGAGCGCCCACACGATGAACAAAATCTTTCTTGGATGCGTTCCGTTTCACGATTAACCTGTGACCTTCAGTTGCCCTTTGCATTCTAGGATTACGGGTTTCAATTTCAGGAATTCCCCGGGGTCTTAGCTTGTGGCCATCGGCCCTTCTGGACTCCAACGGTTTGATGACATCTCTTTGAGGAGCGCGTCGATCACTACGCGCTGTTGACGACTGAGCTCGGTTCGTTAATTACCGGACGGCCGGATAGCGGGCTACCCATTGCTCGGCGTCCGCAAGCCCGCATCTACCGTGGTCGGTCGTCGGGTTCGGAATTTCGAAGGCCGAAAGACCTTTGGCCTCCTTCTTCGCTAACATTACTGCTTCGCAGAAAGAGGCGACCGCCTGCCATTCCTCCTCACTCCGGACCATAGTCTGAACCAGGGCCCTGCGTAAAAGGTTGTTGCCAAAAATTGCCTCCACGAGGAAACGGCGGTGTTCTGCCCGAGCGGGGCACACCTGTACCGTGTCCTCGGGTGCTCCACCGTGTCCTCCGGATGGTCTACACAATAGTGATGCCCGGGTGTTACTTCCGTCTGAATCCGATGCAGGAACCTACCGAACTTGCCATTTCCGGTGAGGACCATGCAGGTACAGGTGACATGAGAAAGTCAAAAGTAACGTAAACTGTTTTTAAAGTAACTTGGGTATCGTGTACCATTGGCCACATCCTACTCGCCTCATTCCTCACCTTTAACATAATATCCCGTTATCTAAGTAGATAACTGGTATAGCCTGCGTGAACAAAGCCGCGGGCAATAGCTAGTTATTTATAGTAAATGTTTTCAACCTGTTTTTGTTTGACTGTACTTTATGCGTTTGAGCGAAATGACGACAGAAAAAGTAGGTGAAATCGGAAGGTGCCAATTCACGCGGACTCGCGCGAATTGTTTAAGCGAGTTGACGAACAAGCCATATTAGGTAATCTCTGGAAGTACTAGTCCGATTGGTAATTTTTTTTCACAGATAGAAAGCTGCTTTCTTCTTGAGTGACATCTACACTATCTCACTATCACTATCTACTAATATAATAAAGAGGTAAAGTTTGTTTTTTGTTTGTAGGTGTTAATCTCTGGAAGTACTGGGGGCCTAGACAAGACGCATTCGCTCCGTGTCGAAGTCGCTTCGAAGTTCGATTTCGCCTTAACGATGTCGACTATAAAATGGTAGACAATGTCACATCGACCAACATATCGCTAAGTCGAAGTGTGCATTCGAAAGAAAGATAACTTCTTGACTATGGTCGCGAAATGAAACGTCAAATTCTGACGTGAAAATACGTCAATCGGGTTGCGGCAAATATAAACAAACAACTCTTGGTAATTTTTCTGAGTGAAAGTGTTATTAGTGGTGTTGGCGATCGCTGTGCTCTAAAAACATGAAGGACGGCGACGGCTTTGGAGTGCTGAGTGACGTCACGGGATCGGCATGGGCGTTCAAGTGCTCACGATACCCCGAACCCCGACAAAAAAACATCCTTTAACCTCTTAACTTAAGAGCCATGGGAACTGTAGCAAGACCCTATGCTTCCATCAAATATTAAGACATTATTCGTTCAGTTTTAAGCTAACCTCTGTGTAAGCCACTCATCGTAAACTGTATTAGTATAGGCTTTGTTCATGACCAAAGTGTTCACTATAAGTAAACTAATATACCTAGTTAAAAGTAAAATTGGCGAGTGGTGGTGTTAAAATAACCAATTCAACAAGGAATTCATAAGTAAGTTGCACATTACTTTTATGAACAACAATAACTGTGGATTTTTTTTTATGATGATAAACAAACTGAAACTAACAGGTTATTTTTTTCATTTTTAGGATAATTATAATGGAGTCACGAATGCGAGCCAGTGGTGAACAATTTTCAACTATTTTGGAGTTCATGGAAAGGTAAGGAAGTGTTCACCTCGACCATGAACTTGACTCAATTCATATCACCTGAAAACGCTCAATGTAAACAATGACGTGATCCTAACTATTCTTTGTTTGATTACAGTCACGGCGATCTTTCGAATCCCTGTAGTGGGCTTCAAGGGCGATTGAAATCTGAGCGTCTGTGGTGTGAGTTGGTGACAATATTAAACTCGATTGGTGGTGGAGTCAATAAATCGACAGAAAAATGGAAAAAGGTAATAATTGAACAGCCATCTAATCATCGTTACTCCTTACTACCTACCTTATATACATATTTGCTACATATTGCTTAATTTATTTCGTAGGTTTGGGCAGACTGGAAGTCGAAAACAAAAAAAAAAGCATCTTTAATAAGACGTCATGCAAGTGGTACTGGTAGTGGGCCTAGTAATCGCCAAACCCTCACAACTTTTGAGGAAAGGGTGCTAGCGATTATGGGAAATGTGGCTGTAGAGGGTCAGGCAAGCATCCACGAGCAAGGATTTGCCGTAAGTATTACACATGCCCATTTATAATGCAGGAATGACTGATCACTCGAATATTTTTTTAAACATGCCCGTGATAAAAATGACGACAACTATTGTATGGGAGCTATATAAATCTTATGTCGTTGGAATTCTTATGAAATAAGCTAAAATTTTGATTAAAACAAAACATAGATTTAATTAGTAATACTCGTATATTGTTATTCTAATTTGAAAAGGTGGGCGAGTGTTTTCCAGTTTATTGTACAAGAGGTACTCGTTATAATTAAGAAAACACACCAATATATTCAAAAGTTTCTATGTCATTTACGTAAACAACACATACATAAATTGATAAAGAACCCACCACGCCATACAATTTTTTGTCATGTCATAAAGCTTTTTTTACAAAAACAACGACGCGACCCAAACACCTCAGCAAAAAAAAAAGGGTGAGCTTATACTTAAAATCCGAGAACACTAGTTCAAGTGGCATTGGCTATCGACTTATATTTTAGTATAGTCCACAAACTTATTAAAAACAAAGTGTCAGGTTTAAAAAAATGTTGAATTTAATAGAAATCTATCAATAAACCAAGCGCTATAACCGCAGCAAAAACGAAAACGTCCTTTCGAACTTTAAATTAGAGAGTAAACTTCAATGTATTCATTATAAATAACTAACATTCTACAATTTGATAGATTTTACTAATCAAGAAGTACATGAATATATGAATAGTACAAGAAGGCATGCTGCCTTACATGTGCCATATACAATACATTACAGAAATCAGCAACCAAAATTATCAGTTTCATTACATAACATACCTCGTAGAAATCGATAAAAAAAAAAGTATTATTATTCACTAAAAAAATTAAATGGGAAATTAATCATATCTAACCTATAAGCACCTTGTGTAATAAAATGAGTATTATTACAAGAGGTTTCATATACAATATATTTTATATATAGATAAATTTTTTTCAGGGACCACTGCAGCTCATCCCATCCACAACGCAGGCTACTACTTCTCATCTCTCACCACCACCTTCTACGCACGAACAAGACGCGATTGGTTTTGAAACCACAACAGCCGACGGTAGGTTTACCTACATAAAATACATTTTATGAATGCGTTAAGCAGGCATTTGAATTCCACTCAGGTAAAGCTTATTTTGTTTACAGAGCCAATATCATCACCCGCGCCTGTAACTCCATCTATAAGCTGGCAGCCACTGCACCCAGAAACTCTCGCTCAAGGATCACAAAATCGCTCACAAAATCAATCCGCAACAAGACGTTCATGGGTGCAACCTGTCCCGCCTGCACCTTCCACTCCTCCACCGACCAGCAGGCGACGGTTGTTCTCCACCCCGAGGTCTGGGCTAACGGCTTCTCCTGCACGCACGACACTAAGGACGCGCCGAAGGCGTACACTCACACCATTTGATAGAGCAACGAGTGAGTTCGTTGCTATCGAAAAATTACGTCTTCGCCAGGAGGAGAAACGGGACAGGCAGCTCCATGAACGGGAGACTCGTAGGATAGAGGTCGACCATGAGCGTAACCAAGTCTTACGCAGGTTTGGAGACATTGCGCAAGCATGGTTTGACCACTATCGAAGTAAAGACGACACCGAGCGATTAGGCACTCCATAATTATTTAATATTTTGACGATAGTTTTTGATTAGGTTTTATATTTATTTTAAGTAGGTAATGATAGTTTCTTTAAAATGTAATTGTTAAGTTTAATGAATAAATTATTTATTTTTTATTTAGTGCATGTACATAGTTATTATTAAGTAATTATTTTACTATGAGGAAAATTAATTAAATCAGATAGTTAAAACCTTTTGTATTGCATTTTTTTATTTTAACAACACATCCGGTATGGACTCTATGGATGAGACTGTAGCGAGTGGATAATGTGAATACTAAGATGACGACTGAAAGAATATAGAAGGAAAATACTAAGTATTCCACTGATCTCAAATAAGTTAGGACAAACTGATGACACCCAGTAATAAGTAAATCTCGTTTTTATTTGTCTCTACAATTATGATAATTTGGAGACTGATTTATTATTAATATATCAATAAAAAAAAAAAACGGTTACATTGATGGTTTAATATTTCTGAGAAAGACAATTATAGAAATTTAAGTATAATAATAAAACGAAGTACTAAATATCTATCATCATTATCAGCTTAAACTGACAAAAAATCAAACTAATTTCTTACTTACATTACTAATTTAGTTACCTATATTTAATTACACACATTGCTAATTTACAAGTGTCTTTAAGGCAAGAGTGAAAAGCTCTTAATAAATTAGTGCACCTCACCATCAATAATTGCATCTTACTTACCATCAGGTGCGATCGCAGTCAAGCACTAGTTGTTTAAATCAATAAAAAATATACCAAGCAAGAAATCAAACATTTAATAAAAATTATTATAGTAGTATTTGTCTATAAAATGACAATTAAAATTAAAAAACTGGGTACAAATATTGTCGCAGATGAACAATTACACACTCTATAATTAATAAATATGGCTAAACTTGACTACATCTATAACCTACTTATTAAAAAATTGAGCATTGCCCTGCCTCGGATTAATTCGCTTCGATTTTCTGTGGAGGTGTTGCTAATTTGTGTATTGGAGTCATCATTATCATCCACAGCAGGAATATAACTTGGAGCCGGTAAATGTGCATGAAGCGAGATGTTGTGTAGCACACAACATGCAATTGTTATTTTGCTGGCAACAGTGGGATGATAATGAAGAGCCCTGTCACGAAGCAAACACCTCCAACGTGTTTTAAGTAATCCGAAGCAACGTTCAATGCATGTCCTGGCTTGCACATGACGAGTGGTATACAATTCCTCTCTAGACCCCTGCGGAGCATTTAATATAGGGGTCATAAGCCAGGGGCGTTGTGGATAACCAGAATCCCCTGAAAGCAAAAAGTTTTGAATTATAAAATATTTAAAGTAATATTTAAATTTTACTTAGTATATTAAACTAATGCATATATTTAAAATAAAATACATACCAAGTAACCAAACATGTTCACCATTTTCATGAAGGTAACGCATAATAGGGTTCTACCAAACTTGATGACCATATGTGGGAATCATGTGTTGCTCCACCAAACTTAGCATTAACATTTATAATATTCAAACTAGGATCACATACCTGATAATATTGTTTTTTGTAATATTAGTCACAGCTTTGACAATCAAAATAGGCAGTTATAATAGCAGCAACACTATTTCTAGATTTAAATATAACATTATGATTTCAATACAAACCATTTGAACATTTAAGGAATGATATCCTTTTCTATTATAGAAAGCATGCTCTTCTTCAGCTGGTTTCACTATTGCAATGTGAGTGCAATCAATGCATCCTATCACACCAGGCAAATTGTACTTTCTTTGAAATCTGAAAATGAAGTTAGTAATTTATGTTGATAAGTAAGTAATACACTAAACATACTTCAACATAATAATTACTTAACACATATTTATTGAAATTTGATCACTTACTGTTCTTTGATTAATGACCTTTCTTGTATTGTTTGTGGAAATTTAATCCATTTGTTCATGACTGCGGGGTGGTTGAGGGCATCAACAACTTGCCAGATACACCGGCTTGTTGTTCTTTGTGTCAGTTGTTGACTCACACCCACGATCCTTTGATAGGATCCGGTAGCAAGAAAACTAAGAGCAGTGAGCACCTAAAACACCAATTAAGTAATTAGGAAAATAAAATTATTGAAACCAAACACAAATTTTCGTTTTTAGTAGATAACATCAAATCAATTGTCTAACTTTTGCTATTTGAAAACTTTTCAGGAAGGTTACCTTAATTTCCAAAGGAATTTCTCTAGATCCTCTTAACGAAGTGTGAACACGCAAATCGTTGCAGAGCTGCCGGAAAATGCTCTTATTTATTCTAAAATTTTCTACGAACAATAACTCTGGCATATTTTCCACTCTTTCCATTTTTTTCCGGTAATTGTATCGTTTTTGACGCCTCAACCACACACTTTCATTATGTGCTGCCCGTAGTAAACGCAATGTATGCATTTTATATTTAAAAAAAACAACAAAAGACGAGAAACACGCGCACTTGATGCAAATAAAACCACCAGCTGACTAATAATCAGCCATGTTGTTTTGCTTTTCTACAGGGTCCAAGAGTTCGCTTAGCCGTCGAACGAGAATTTCGAGATCTCAGCGAAGTCGAATGTCAAAAGTGCCACTTGTCTAAGCATTTGTATGAGAATATCGTTTATGTTGATCGAAGTTCGCTGTCGTTTCGTAACGCAGTGTGACGTTGTCTAGCAATTAGCGATCGATCACGTGACACTTCGAAAGCTTATGTCAGTTCCATACATTTCGGAGATATCGAATTTCGTTATCGTTGATGAAAATGTAACGTTGTCTAGGCCCCCTGGTCCGATTGCAAAAAGTTTTTCACCAATAGAAAGCTAGTTTATTCTTGAGTGACATAGGCTATATTTTATGTGTGCAAGCGAAGCCGCGAGCAAATGCCAGTATATTATATTTATCGACCGTGAAGTAGTAATATTTTTAGGAGGTATTGGTACCAATACCTCCTAAAAATATTTTTTCAAGAAAATCATAATGTACCGCTATGAATTTAAAAAGGTTTTTCCGCGTGTTTTAGGCGATTATCACACTGCCACGCATCACGCTGCATGTTGCGTGTCAACGCACCAACGCGCGTACTTGCGGAAATGCAGATCTGCATCATCTTGCGGGTTTTTTTACGCACTCACCTGCGTCAATTTACAAAATGCACCTACGCGCAGGTGCATTTTGTAATTTGACGTGTGACTCATTTCATTCAAATCATATGACACTACGAGACTCAGTGTGCCATACCTTGCGTGTCGCCCCGCACCCACGCGCGTGTGTGCATGTTTCTCCTCATGTAGGCATGTGATCTGCATGAATGCGCGTGGATGCATTTTCGGTATGTTGGACTGTGCTTATTTTCTATACAAATGGAGATACTTACAAGCAATGTTAAATCATGTTGACTGGGTGATTAAAAATGTATTCATTTGTTTACCAATTCATTGTGTATCAATTTTGTATTGTAATTTTAATCATGTGGTATTAAAATCTGTGTTCAGCTAACTTCCTATGAAGGCTTGCATTTATTAATTTAATTTTTAAATTATAAAATATAAATTCTGAGATTGCCAAAAACTGGTTTAATAGGTACACGCATTTACGCGCTACGCTACGTGGTACGTGGCAATGTGATAATCGCCTTAGTAAAATTCGAAGTGATTTCTTTGTTTTCACGTTTCACAGACAGTTTGGAGTTATTGGTACTTTGCTGCCGATATAAAAAAATACACCATCAATTAATATCACATGCTGCAGTGTCAAAATAATTTAGTAAAATCATGGTTACCCTAGTTAAAATGGGGGTATGAAAGGGATACACCGACCCTTTCTTGTCTTTTTAAGTACATTTTTCCCCGTTTGCTTGTCAATATGAACTGAACGACAATGAGAATAAAGAACACTATAGAGTGTGTTTGCTGCGTAGGCAATCTAGATTATCCGTAGGATACATAAAATCTTTGCTCTGGTGTCTGTTTGGTGTCTTGTTTGATGTCTTGCTATATTTCACTGGGACACCATGGTAGCGCAACCAGTGGCGCTACCAGAGTGTCCCGGTGAAATATGGCTCTTACACTAGAAATTTTGCGGATGCCGAGCCCACCAAAACGAATGGGTAGCGTGGCTTGTAACCACGCTCGGTCATCCAGGGCCACATTTAAAATGGAAGTCAGAGTATTCCGAATTTTCTGATCAATTTTGTCCAAGAGATGAGGCTGCTTCCATAGAGGTCAGTGATTCAATCAAAGTTTCTATTTTCCCTTAGTTCCGAATTACGTCAAAAGCAATAACTGTCTTACCAACTTATCTGTGAAATGGAGAAAATGGGAACTACGGCCGCCATGTTGAAATGTCATTCGATTGTCAGTGTCTACTGCATTCGGGTGCTCTGTTTTCTGTTGCTAAGTATATTTTTTACATTTTCAGCGTTTAATATGCCGAAAGCGAATAAAAGTGATGCGCGAAGCATCATTCTTAAGGTCAAAGCCTTTTTTGAAAAAGAAGCTCAGGCGGAGGCTCCGATTATTCCATTTAATCAAGTATACAAACGAATTTCGGCAGCTACAGGTTACTGTTGTCTACTTTCTTTTTGTAAATTACCCAATATTTTTTTCATTGATTACTTTTTAACATAACTGTAACTTCAAAAATATAAAGCTGAGTGATTCAACTACCTATATTTCTCGTCACGTAAAAAGAATGCTGGAATAATCTGAGGGGCTCTCCCGCATAGGTACGTTTGGCTTAGCGTAAATTCTCTCCACTCCACTGCCTTCCAGCTTTCTTCTTACGTGACGCGATTTGTACGCAAGCCGCTTAAAAAATAGTTACTCATACTTACATTTAATATTTTAACTACAGTATGTAAATACTTAATTAATTTTGTCTATATTTCAGGTGTGAGTCAAGGGCTAATTTCAAAAATAGTTAAAGAAGAGCATGCAGCAGAAGAAGCTGGTACAAAAATTCGGACCCCAGGCAAGGAGAGGAAACGTCAAAGTGGGTTTATTCATGTTGATGATTTTGACATGGGAGTTATCCGGAGGGAAGTACATGTATTTTACTCTAATAAAAACGAGTTACCGACTGTTAAGAAGCTCCTAGAGGTCTTAAAAACAGAAATAAATTACATGGGACAAAGAAAAAGTCTACGAAAGCTGATCCACAAAATGGGTTTTCGTTTTAAAAAGTCGCAGTCTAATCGTAAAATGCTCATGGAGCGCAATGAAGTATCAGCTTGGAGAGCAAAATACTTATGCTCTTATCTTATCTTATGCTGTAGAAAAAAAATATAAATCTCCACAGCCTCGGCCGCTAATTTATTTAGATGAAACCTATATACATTCATCGCATACATCAGGTAAATGCTGGCAAGGAGAGGGTGTAGATGGAGTGTTAGAGCCGGTATCAAAAGGGCAAAGATATATTATTGTTCATGCGGGAGGGGATACCGGATTTGTCAAAAATGCTCTTCTAGTTTTTAAGTCTAACACAAAAAGTGGTGACTATCATGACGACATGAATAGTACTAACTTTAAAAAGTGGGTTATTGAAAAACTTGTGCCTAATTTACAAGAGCCATCATTAATAGTAATAGATAATGTGTAAATAAAATACCAAATACTAATTCTTTAAAGAAAGATATGCAATTATGGTTGACACAAAATAAAATTGACTACGGAGAGGAGTTGACGAAACCTCAGCTGTTAGAAATAATTAAGAGAAATAAGCCTGAACCTGTGTATGAAATTGAAAAAATATTAGAAGAAAATGGACACAAATGCTTGTACTTACCTCCCTATCATTGTGATCTCAATCCCATCGAATTATTATGGAGCTCGATGAAAAGAAAAGTTGCTGATGTAAATATTGACCACAAAAATTCTGAGATTCCCCGCCTAGTTCAAGAAGCTTTTGAAAGTATAACGGTTAGTGAGTGGGCTCAGCATTGCAATCATGTTCGCAAGTTACAAGCAGAATATTTGAAGCATGATGTGTATTTGGATAAACCGTTAATTATAGAAGTGATAAGTGATTCGGAAACTGAAAGTGACAGTGATAATGATGACATGGATATAAGCGGCGTATGGCTTCACAGCCAGGATGAAGTTGGGCGTGCAAGTTCATCAAAAGATCATAATTATTGTAAACCGGGATTCTAATAAATTATTGTTAAACAAACTTTTTTTTTTTTTTTTTACCCCTCACATCGTTAAGGGAGGCCCGTGGTGCCCTAGCAGTGGGGACGTATATGAGTTGATGATGATGAAACTTTTGTTTTATTCTATCTATTAACTAGGTCATGTCCTACAGGACACATCTTGAGAGTATATAGATATTTGAGTTTTGTTTAAATAGAGAAGCTAGTACTAAACTATGGGTTTTTTGTATTAAGCTTGTAACTGCTGAATCCATCTAAGTAGGTACTTATGCAAAATGCAGAATTAGTTTTTTTTTTAATATAACTTTTATTTGCAAGTTCATTTGCCGACTTTGCTAAACATTTAGTTTGTAAGTATATCAATTGTATATCAATTGAATGCCAGAGAAAAAGCTAATGTATGTATCTACCTACATTAATTTTCCTATTTTTGAAGACTATTTAGTACTTATTTAAGCATTTTATTATTATAAAACAATGTTAGGTATTGTTTAAAATAATAAAATTGTTTATATGTTTACCTAGTTTCTTATCTGACATACCCAATCATGGGTAACTTTTATTAATTTGCAACACTAAAGCGACGGTGTCACTACCACTCGGTTCACAGATAAGTTGGTGGATCTGTATATCGCGTATCCGACCAAATTTAATAGTCACAAAATTTAAGGACCATTGAGTACTATTTGTGACCTTGCGCTTTGGTTGAATTCGCGAAATAATCGCTTTCGACGAGATTCGGAACGCGGACTTTGTATTCTTATGTCTATGGTTTAAAATTATGGCTGCATGGCATTGCCTTTGCCTTTCCCTGTCAAAATGGGAAGAACAGACAAAAAACAATGTCTATGGTTTTTATGTGGTTGATGTTGATTGACAAGACCTCAAGTTTTGCAAAATTATTATTCATTATATTTATTCATTGTTTTAAAGTTGAATTACGAGTGTTTAAATATCTAGAAAACAACAAAAGTGGTAGTTATTGTATTGGTGGTCAATTTCATACATGAATTTTCGTATGATTATGTTCAAAATAAGTTTGATTTACCTATTATTTAGTCTTTTCACCTGAGCTGCTTAGTGTGCTAATTCCCAAGTAAAAATTTTACATCAATGTGTAAATAAATATATATATTGCGATAACTAAACTGGCACATCTTACTTCTAACGATTGGAAATGTACTAAGTTGCTTGAGAAAATAATGCCATGTACGCTCCAGATAATAGAAGAAAGGAAGCCAGAGATGTTATTTACCGCAGTAATTCAAGTCTTGACTTGATATATGCTGAGCATCCTTCGGGGAATGGCTTGCGACGAGAGTACGGAAGTCATGGTTCAATTGACGTAATTGGAGGCGCTAACGACCGATTACCCGCGATGGTACACAGCTACAGCGGTGTATCGGCTCCGGACAAGACACCAAGCCTGAGCCGTGCCGTCGATAGGATCGCTGAAGGCCTAGCCAGTGACCATGCAGATGGACCACCATCTAGATCCAGTGCCAGTCCAAAACCAAGGCTCAAATTGAACAAATTATGGGGTGGAGCAGCACCTATATCAAACCGTGCGCCTCTTGACGATAGCAGCCTTTCTGCAGTAACAGATAGCAACAAAAGAAAGCAGTTTGCTCATTATGACTGTCAATCACTTCTGGCAAATCTAAGTTATGCAGCTGAGATTCGTGGAGCATTGCTGAGTAGGCGTCGTAATACTACAACAGGTGCATCTGCTGCCTCTTTGTTGGCAACTCGTGGATTGCCTCCAGGAGACGATGCAGTGCCAGATACAGGAGATGGAAGATCAAATGAGTTGTTAGAAAGCTGTCCATTCTTCAGGAATGAATTGGGAGGTAAAACACAATTTTGTTGCTCTATTTCTAATTTTGAAATCATAAATGAGCATCATAAATTCACCTTTACTTGTTATACTATGTTCCTTAAGGTTAGTGCATCACTTTTTCTTATTTTAACACAAAAAATAACATTGAAATAATAATAACCCTTTGACTGCCATATCAAAAAAGCAAAAGCATGCTCTTGCTTTTTTGATAGCACCAAGCTTCAACTTCATAGAGTTTGTTTTGTTATCTTATGCTAATATGTAATAAAAAAATAACAAAAGTCTACATAACTAATGATACAAATAAGAAATACAATAATGATTTAAAAGATTTATTATTAACATTTAAAATGCATCTGTCATGTAGCCATGATACAGGCATGCTGGACTCGTTTTGCCTTGTCATCTATAAATGACTGTGGCGGCTTTGATATGACAAGATTAATCACATTGAGGGGCACAATTAAACTAATATCTATACATTAATAAATTGGTAGAAGTTAGTTGTGCATGCAACACCTAAAATATATGAAATTGATGTAGATAACTGTCATACTTTAAAATTGTGTTTAACTTGGCTTTTTTTAATTGGTTGACTATATCAAATTAAAGATATATTACATTCATTGACTGTTAAGACTGTACGAAATTTGCTGGGTCAGCTAGTTTACATTATAATTTGGTAACCTGCAATGTAATATAACTTGCATGTTTGCTGATTGCAGTTGGTAACATTGTATAAGGCCTGGCCACAATACCATGGCACTCATTGAGTTTATACATGATATTTTATGATGAAGGTTGTAAGATTTTTGATGACCCGGCAACTGAACAACACGAAATTGTGATACAACGCGGCATCTTATTGGGCGCCGTATACCTGCACGATGCAGCGTCGTGTCGGCAAACGCATACCTGCATGTCACAGCAATGTATTGTAGTTGGGCTCCATTTCATGTCAACAATGCCATGCCAGTCACCACATGAATGTTCATGTTGAACTGGACCTAATTTGGTGCCGCCATGAGGCACACAACTGTATTTTTTTATTTATGTTACCTAAAACTTGTGCCTTGTATTAGTATGCATTTTCCATCGTATAGCATCCAATGCTCAATCCGGTTTGATTCTCCTAAGTAACCCCAACAAACAATGAACATAAATCCAATACAGATTAATAACATTAGTAACTAGAGGTTTTTGTCTTTTTACATTGCTTTTTACTTACTACAAAATTATCATTGTATCATCTGTGAATCAGGTGACACAAATTATGCTTTCACACTTGACATTGTTATTGGATGAATGTATTATTGATGAGTCATAACTGATGCCAAAAAAATGGAATATTTTTCTCCATATCTCATCCACGTGGTTTAATGCCATCAGACTTGTAAAAACAGTTTTGTAATAGAAGTTGAATCACATCTACAATTTTTTTGTTATTCTTAAATCTCATATGAAATATGTAAGTGGCATGTTAGTTTTATGAGCACAATTGTGTATAAGTAGTGACAGGAAGGCACTCAATTGTAGGTACACACCATGATAGTCTGTTTCCCTCAGCTGACTTACAATTGGTGCAGGAAGCCAAACTGCTAACATACTCTACAGTTCCTTTTCATTCATGAGAAAATATGAATGTGTTAAATTCTAACTCAAATAGACAAAAATACACTAAAACTAATATTGAAACATACTGAAAAGTAATATTTTTAATTGTTGTCACAATAGTTGACTGTGGCATGTAGAAGTTAAATATCACACAAAATACAATATTTAAAGCTATATTTATTACTTAACAGCTATGAATGCAATGTTACTTGTCTCCTTGTGGTAAACTAGTTGTAATTGCTTACTACATTGCAGACATTTTATTATGCGTCCATTCAATATAACTTATTAATTAATGCAACAATTACTGCACAGTCAGTTAGTCATGCGTTAACAGTGTACACTTACCAACAGTGTAAAGTAATCTAGCAGAAATACTACTTATATTAAATGATAAATGATCTTTATTTTGCAAATAGGTTTTTTAAAAAATCACTTTTACACATCAATTTTGTTTTCAGTCAGTTTAAACTAGATGAGGCCAGGCCGGTATTACAAAAATAAAGGAGGACCATAATTTGGTTTTTTGTTTTTTATATTTGCATCATAAGATTATGATGCAAATGAATTTTTTTTTTATAAACCTTTACAATTTGCTGACACATGAAACCTTATCTAAGCATGCATGAGGATTACATACATGTGTCAAGTGATTAAGATTAGTTCTAATATTTAATATAGTTGTAACTATCAAATTAGTAGCTGACTCAATTTCTTTTAATATTTACGTAATTAATTGCTTTATCCAAAATTACAAATAGAAATAATTTTACAAATTTTTTCAGTTGGAAGTTCAAAACATTTCAAAAATGGTGGATAGAGTAACTGTCAAAATAAGATGCAGATAAGTACTGAAATGTGACATCACTGCCATAAGATTACATTTGGTACAAAACACAGAGCATCTAAACAAGAGACGGAACTTAGAACATTCAGTTTTGAGAAATTTCTTACATTCTTTAGCCAACCACTTAAAAAAAAACAAAGCTACCAACATGAAAACTCGAAGTAAAGAACTGTCATAGATAGGGATGTGCAACGTATAATAAACTTATCGATGTTCAGAGTTTACACTAGTGCATTTTTTATCGATATCGATAAAATGCACTAGTGTTGTTATAGGGGGTTCCAAAACTGACGTATTTATTTCGAAAACTGGGTAAAATAAAACACTAATTTACATGATTTTATTTCATGTTTATTTATATATTTAATAGTTTAAACATACAAAGTTACAGAAGCTGTTTCTTTTACCGCTTTTCTACAAATCAACCTTTATACCTATAGTTTTATGGTTTCAGCATGCCAAGCTTCTTTGATACCGCAAACTTCACATCTTCTGTGGCCTTTACTCATGATGGTTCACAAACTTGAGAACAACTTAAGAGTCTCCGTCTCGTTAAAATACGTAGTAACAAAAAATAGAAGAGTCAAATATCTCGCAAGAGTCACTTACACTAACAGAGTCAATATCTCGATAAAACCGATGAAAAGAACGAACAGGTGCTCAACTCAACGTTATACGTACAAACACAGAACTTATTCTGATGATTTATATTCCGAAATCTCAAAGAAAAAGGAAAAAACAAACAGAATAGTCACAACACAAACTTAATTACACAAAGGTAGCCATGTTTGTTTTTAAGTACCACAGACAATACTATAGTTATTCTTTGACCACAGACTAAAACATCTAGTAAGTTAATTGTGTAATGTTGGTCAAATTGATGTTTTTCTCAATGTTGGCTAAAGAATGCACGAAATTCCATAGAAAAAGTAATTTGTTCGGAGTTTCACAAGACTGGTACAAACACGGAACAGTAAAAACAGTGGAAGAAGTAAGTAGGCGTGGCACTGTCGCCGCTAGTAAGATTAGCGTTGCGCACTTGCTGTTCAAGCGCCCTCATTCTCTAACTAGACTGCGCAACATAATAATTAACGAAAAATAATATTAAAATGCCTTATTGTCCCATACTGTACTTTAAAAACCATAGTCTGACTAAAAATCTAACTCATGGAGGTGTATCATACCACCGAAAAGTATTATTTTCGGATTTATTTTAATAAAATGAAAAAATAAAATTACGTGAAACATTGCGCAGGATATACAAACAAAACTAGTCCTTAGTTACATCAAAACAAAGTTGATTTTCTTTTCTCGGTTATTAGCTTTTCTGGAATATTCGTTAGTCTACCTATACTTTTGACGCTATCCAAATAGTGCGTGACTTTATCGATAAAATCAATCGATATGTATAATATGTATTACATTGCCTTTTTAAAATATATATTATAGTTTAATAGTTTTGTAAGTAATATAATACAGATAATAATTAAATTAATAAATATAATAAAATAAAAATTATGGTATGATATTTGTGACGTATTTTAAATAGAAGAACAGGCAAAAAAAACCCAGACCCGACAGAAAAGTAACATACCTCAGTTTTTTTGTTATTATTTATATAATCATATTATATAGTTTTTATATTCGAAATCAATGGCTAACACCAAAATATTGCCTTATGTTTTTGTTCAGGCTTTACACTAAAAAAGTACAAAATGCCTACGTATCTACACAATTCGTAAATATATGTAACTAAATGACGTAGAAAAGTAAGTAGTTATGGGATGTATTAAAAAAAATAATAATAATGTAATAAAAATACGAATACCTGTTATCGTAACGGTGATTAATGAACTTTTTAGTTCTCTAATCACCGATATAAGCTCGAACTGGCGTCAACGAATTAGTGGAATAATCCGATCTGAATCATCGAATATGACGATTTTAATTAATCCTAAGTTGAGGGCGAATCCAGAAGGGGGGCATGCTCTGACCCCAGTACCAGAGGCAAAAAGGAAAGGGGTGGAATTTATTAGTCAGTAAGAGTCTGACACGCCCTCTCGCTCCACCCAAGGGCGAGAGATGTCATTACATGATTTTAAACCACCTTAAAAAAAAAAAATCCTAAGTTGAATGTTGTACTCGGAGTTCAAAAATTATATAATACAGCTGTATCTCCAGGTCTCCTGGATACATCCCATAACTATTTATCGTCATTTAGTTACATACATTACGAATTGTGTAGATAAGTAGGCATTTTGTATTTTTTTAGTGTAAACCCTGAACAAAAACATAAGGCAATATTTTGGTGTTAGCCATTGATTTCGAATATAAAAACTATATAATATGATTATATAAATAATAACAAAAAAACTGAGATATGTCACTTTTCTGTCGGGTCTGGGTTTTTTTTATATGGGACGTGACCGTTCTTCTTTAGTTAAAGAGTTAGGAACAACATAGGGCGTTTGAATTATACTTAATATTCTTATGTTTAGCAGTGGGCGATGACGATGATTTCAGCTGAGATGATGATAATTGATGTACTATGCAAATAAATACCCTTTTTACTACGTTTAAAAATTGCCTTTAATCTTATTAATTTCATAATTTTAATACTATCACACTATCCCATACAATTTTTTTTTGCATGATATGTTTTAATAAGTTTTCATACAATCGATACATATTTCGATCGAATAAGGTTACTTCCCTATCTGAGTAGCAGCGAGCGCATTCGCGTCAGTGATACGCCATTCAAATACCAATCTTATTTTTACGTTGTTAGAGTTCATACTGAATATTATATACTGAACAATGCCATCTAGCGACGAGTGGCAGTACTTGGTAGTCAAAGATGTATTTCTTTCTTGTTTTTGTCAATTTGATTTATAGACTTATGAAATTAAAGTTGCATTTCGTATAAATTTTTTTTTGCATTTCGTCTACGCCCTGTTTTTGTTTTCAGCCAATCATATTTTTAGGTTTGCAGTAAGAGTAAATTGTAAATGTATGAGTTTGGCGACACCGGTTCTGGAACAAACATTTTCTCAAGCTACTTCCACTGTTTTTACTGTTCCGTGGGTACAAAATAGATACATAAAAGAAAAGTGGGGATGTGGTACAAACGTCTACACCCCCACTCTTTCTCATATCAATTTGATATGCTAATTACAGGATTTAAAAACGAATTTTGATCCTTTTCTCAGGAAAAGTTTTTATATTGTTATTTGTTTTTTTTTTTTTTTGTATAGAATATTGTACAAAAATCAACACAGTAAAGCTCCTTGTCTAATCTAGACCTAATAGGCAAGTATTCTACTTGCCAACCGGCAACATATCAATATAAATGATAACTAATATTCATCACATTGAGTTACGAGTTACAGGTATTGTATTGAACTGTACTCAACACAGTATAATGTACATCCACTTTTTATAGGAAAATTGCTGCACTTTCATTTATTACTGCTTCTTACTTGTGCTGAAAAGTTCTCATTAACACAAGTGAAAATTAATAGTAGGTGTAATTTTAGTAACACTGCAGTGTAAGCCACTATGTAAGTATGTAAGTGTAAGTCACTTACTGCATCTATCTATGTGTCTACTAACTCCTTGGATCATCAAAAAACCTAAAATTAAATATTCGCCTACATACCTCTTCCTTTGCTAACGAATCTTTTAGACACAATTCAAGCTGCTTGTTTGTAAAATGCGTTACCCTTAGAAGTGTGGCATGCTCAAACGCTACCAGCATTTAAAAAAATGGTGAAGGACCATTACCTTTCACTTTGTTTTTTCTTCTTCTCCTGGCTCAACTATATATTTGACATATATATTAGTATATTTTTTTTAGTATTGTATGTATGTATTAGTATTATGTTATTATGTCTTTTTAGTATTATTTCTGATGTTTGTACACTGACAACCATAAATCTATCTCCTTTCTTTCAGTCCATTCAAAGGTTGTCTATAAGAAATTGCCCTGTGCGACAAGACCACCCATTGTACACTTATTTTTATGGATCTAAACATAGCATATTACTATTAGGCACTATCATTCAATAGCAATAATTTCCTTAATTCATACACCCCTGCATGGTCAATTTCAGGTGAAGAAGAACGATGTGTGTCATTATGTTGGAAGACCGCTCGCGGCGCTATACTCGGCCAGTCTGGGGGCTGGCACCGTCCTCGTGCCGCTTACGGGATTTCTATGCTAGAGTTCCCTCCAGGCCACACACATTGGCGACATGGTTGCCCATTCGCCAGATCCGTTGCACCATTCCCTATAGAGAGCCAAGATCTCGGTGCTTTATACTACAGGAACTACTTTTACAATCAACGTAAGTTGTTGAATTTCTTTTTTTACAAAATGTATAACTGGATAATACTGGAACTGCAATACCTAAACAATAATATCTAATGTTATCTATGTTTTCTTTGTTAATAAGAACTATAAGTACCTACCTAATTAAACTTTTCAAACATTTTTTTTACTCTCTACGCAAAGCGCTTTTTAACTTATTTATTACACTTGTAACTTTTATTACTAAGGAACTATATACCTTGAGGAGCTTTCTATTGCAATAATAGCGACATATTTTACTGTAGCTCTATAATAGCAGCTTTTCCCTTAGCTCATCAAAATTGGTTTGGAATGGACGAGAATCTCGGACCCGTGGCGATATCTATAAAGAAGGAGAGGGTAGAGCTTCGTCGTGGAGGCGGCGACGTTTCTGCGCCCGCATCTCAGCTGGCATGGCAGTACCGCCTTATCGTGCGAACCTCTGAACTGCTTACGCTACGAGGATCCGTGCTCGAAGATGCGCTGCCCACGGCTAAGCCCAGCAACAACAGCGCTACTTACAACACTAAAGATGTTTTGGAATACATCGCGCCTGAGTTGCAAGTTAGCTGTTTGAGGTATGTCTTGCATCTAACATGGAGCTGAGTCAAATTATAATAAAGTTCAAATTATTCACTAATCGTACAATTATAAATAGCGTCACACGAAAAGACAAATAAACTGCACATGTATTTATCTTTTTGCGATTGTTATCGGATTTAGAAACGGATATTTAATCTCTTAAGAAGTAAAACAATAACAATAGTTATAATTCTTTTATTTATGTCATATTATTAGTTTCATATGCAATGACGTAAATCATTTTCAGGCTTGGTATAAACACTGGTGGGGCAGAAGAGCAACTTTTACGACTAGACGAACAATGTGTCACCAGACATTACAAGGTCGGAGTCATGTACTGCAAGAGCGGCCAGTCGACCGAAGAAGAGATGTACAACAACCAAGAAGCTGGACCAGCTTTTGTAGAGTTTCTCAAGATGTTGGGCCAGACTGTCAGATTAAAAGACTTTGATAAGTATAAGGCTGGACTGGACAATAGGACTGACTCGACTGGATTGTACTCTGTGTTCACGACGTACCAGGGCTGCGACATCATGTTTCATGTTTCGACTATGCTGCCTTATACGCCGAATAACAGACAACAGTTGTTGAGAAAACGCCACATTGGCAACGATATAGTAACGATAGTCTTCCAGGAACCCGGTGCTGCACCGTTCACACCGCGGAACATTCGTTCTCAGTTCCAGCACGTTTTTGTTGTAGTTAGAGCTATAGATCCATGTACTGAGAATACGCATTATAGCATAGCTGTGAGTCGTGCTAAAGAAGTGCCTTTATTTGGACCTCCAATCAAAGATGGTGCGATTTACCCGAAAGGCGAAGCGTTCACTGACCTACTTTTAAGTAAAGTAAGTTTAAATCAAAGTACATATGCTGCAAAAAAATAATTACTTGACTTGAATATTTACAAATATTATGTCATTATTTTAGGTTATAAACGGCGAAAATGCTGCAATACAATCACCAAAGTTTAGTACAATGGCAACGCGCACCCGTCAAGAGTACCTGAAAGATTTAGCGAAGAATCATGTCACTGCTACCACTGTCGAAACTGGACAGAAGTTTTGTAAGTATTCCTTATATTTAAACTCATTGCACCTGTCAAAAAAAATATATCGACTATACAAAACAAAGTCCCCCACCGCGTCTCTATGTCAGCGATAAACTAAAATCTTTCTAAACGAATTTTCATGCAGCTTTCACAGATAAACTAAACTAATAAAAAAAAATCAAGGGTTTCAAAGATTTCTAGCACTAGTGCTAAGCTGTGGCGGATCGCTAGTTATTGTATAATTTACTAGCTAGAGCTAGATCGTCTCTTTCATTCATACTTCTGACATCTCTTTAACTAGTTGTGTTAGGGCGTTTTAATTTAAACGTTTTTTTACGGTCTGCTGCGGTGCGTTAGTCGTACTGCGCACGAACGATCGTATTTTTCATACATGGCGCGCGTTGCGGCAGCCGTGCCCTTGTAGGCCTAGTAAGTGCCCTTGTAGGCCTATGTGAAATAAAATATTTTTGATTTTGAGTAATGCTCGCAAAGGAAGAGGCCGAACGCATCAGGCAACGGCGTCCTCGCCGCCGCCGCCGGGATTCTCATCCCGATTTCCGGCCACCGTAGGCGCGGGCTTGCGGACAGTGAGCAATGGGTAGCTCGCTATCCGGCCGTCGGCCGTCGGCCGCCGTAACGTAACATAACGTCCGGACCAAGCCCAAGTCATCGACGTCGCGCACTGTTCCCGCGCGCCTCAAGGAGATGTCAGCAACAGCAGGAACCCAGCCGGGTTGAAGCCTACTGGGGCCAGGGTTATCCGAAAGGGCGCTCGAGCTTTGGTACGAAGATTAGAAGGAACGGGGTGGGTCTTTTAGTCAGTAAGATTCTGACACTATCTCCCGCTCCGTCCAAGAGCGGGGGCTGTCATTGGATGATTTTTTCCCACCATAAAAAAAAAGCCCAAAGTTGACATGTTTACTAGTAGACAATCCAGGGTTCCATTAACCACCTCCCAGTTCTAGCATCAGGTCCTCGTTATCATAAAAAATATTTAGAACTGGTTAAGACCAACAGGTCTGTCGATCTAGAGGCAACAGACCTTGCAAGCATGCACGATTTGCACATGGAGATGCAACGCCGGGATGAAACGCTGGCGATGGTTGACAGAGTTCTGGCGGAATCTCACAATAAAATGGCGACAGTGCTTGTCGCAATACAGTGCTGGGCACGCCATAATTATGGCGGTAAATCCCCTCTTTGAGGAGTGGTTGAAAAGACGTAAAAGCGTCCTCACCTTCCACATAATCACACCTCACCAGACATGGTAAGTTTGGAAGAAACGCCCGGGTGTCACCATTGCAGACTGCCTAGAGGTGTAGCATATGGCGGACGTATGCCCCGCTCTGGCGGAGCACAGCCGTGTCCTCGTGCCGGCGATCGGCGGTAACGACCTCTCGCCCCGGACCCTGTTTCAGGCGGTGGTCCGGAGTGAGAAGGAATGGCAGGCGGGCGACTCCTTCTGCGAAACAGTAATGCTAGCGAAGGAGGCGGCCGCACACGAGAGGGACAGCCTTCCTCGAACCCCAGCCACCGGGATTCTGATCTCTAGGTCTAGTCACCGTAGGCGCGGGTTTGCGGACGGCGAGCAATGGGTAGCTCTCCGTCTAGTCGTCCGATAATCGTCCGTATCGAAATCAAGTCGTCGATGGCGCGTAGTGTTCCACTCATGGTTCGAGGACACGTCAACAAAACCGTAGGGGCCCAGCAGTTTAAAGCCTGCTGGGGTTAAAGGCGATAGAGAACCCCAGGACCTGGAACGAAGGCAAAAAAAGAACAGGAGTGGGTTATCTTGTCCGTAAAAGTCTGTCATTTCCCTCCCGCCATGCCCAAGAGCGGCAGAAGTCATTGAATGATTTTTCACCTATGAAAAAAAGCACTCGGCCCCATAACATTTTCTGATTTGACCCCAAGACTACCTTTTTATGATGTATCTGTTACTTATCCTATTATGTTGAGATATTGGCGCGGTAATTAGATTTTCAAAAAATGCATTACTAGTCCTTTCATTCACAAACGATTCCCCAAAGAATTCGACAAAAATAAAGCAAATAATGAACATACCTAATTTTACTCACAATAAATTGTAATACGCTCACATACACACACAGCTGCGTCAATCCGTCACTTGTTTTTGACAAACTAAGATAGCTATATTCCGCAAACGAATTTGAATACTTGCAGTTGCGAGTGTCATTCGCCGGGCTCTTCAGATTTTTGATGGAGTGATGGCGGTCGGGACGGGTATGAATATGGGTATGGGTATTGGCCGATATTGTCGAATTGTTCGGTTGGTCTCACGTTGGCAATGGTGGTATTTGTTCTTGCTCGTTGTCTGTCGTTAATTGTTATTAATAAGAATATTTGGTATAGTGGGAAATTGTAATTGTGTTTAAATAAATTATATTGTGGGTTTCTAACAGCAATACTGCAGTATTTAAATTGCTAAATGACGCTGGTTATCACTCCATGTTACCCCTTCCCACTACTCGTGGTGGGACTCAAATAGACAACATTTTTTCGAACTTTCCATGTGTAGTTGGAATCTCTAACTCTTTCTTCAGTTATCGCCGTCCTTTGTAGGTCCGTTTTTAGGGCTCCGTACTTAGTAGTATGTCAACTCAATATAACAAATTGCCCATTTTTTTTACTGTTAAGTGGGTCACTTATTGTGACGGACGGGAAACTACGGAACCCTACACTGAGCGTGGCCCGACACGCTCTTGGCCGGTTTTTTTTTGTACCCGCGACAAAACGAATATTATATTAACATTGCAATGTATTTTTATTTGTTATTTTTCCAGCTATATTCTCGTCTTTACTAATGAAGAGCGGCAACAATTCTGCGAACAGCACATTAATCACTCGAGTAGAGAACTGTACGAACGACGTATTAGTTGGAGGCGCGCTGTGTTTTCATGTAAGTTTGTTTTAAAGTTCAGTATTCAAAAGCCTCATAGCTCTACCCTGATGACCCTGGACAATGAACGTGAGCGCAGACTTCGTGCAGCTACTTCGACGAGACGTCATTACCATCACTTCCTCACGATTTCGAGTGTCGAGTCACACAGCCAGCAAGTGCCCACATCTGCAGGTATTCTGCGCGCAATTCTGGTCAGCATACTCAATCTTCACTCCATCACCCTCAATCTCATCAACATGCTGCACCTTCCGCCTGTGACGTGAAGTACTTAAAGATTATCTCTTAGTCAACGTCAGCAGTCAAGCCACTACGTTGCACAGCATCACTCCGATCTAATTGGAACTCCGGCTCACTGGAGCATCTGGGACATCATCACTCTGATTCACTGGGGTATCACCGCATACAGTTCCGATTCTCCGAGAAATATTACGACTCACCGAAACCAATCTTACACTGGCCCGGCACGCATCATAATATGTACCGGACGTCTCACTCATCCTCTATGGGCCTTCGTTTTCCGAAGGGTAATGATGTAGCGGCATCTATACTGCCACATACGAACTACAAATTTTGACCCTAACCTGACGTCAAACAAATCCTACATCGCGCAATCAAAGTTCTCCGCGCGACTTGAACAAATAAAACCGCACTACGTCAACCATCGGGGCACGTGCCCACCGCACATACCAATAGATTTCGCGTGAACTTACACCCTGTTACGCACTATGTTGTATCATGATTCTGAATACCATTTGATCTGAAATATTAATATGTAGTAATTAAAATGTATAAGAGTTTTTGACAGTAAATCAGAAACACGCTAGTCTTGACAATTTTACAGCTTCATCCATATTAACTTGTGCTATATTAGGAAAGCAATAATATAGAATATGACCACATTTTCGTCTGGCATTGAAACAAGGATCTAAAGCGGCCTCTATTTTGATATTCAGCAATTGACGACATTATTTCAGGTGCAAGTGCAAGATGAAGGTGCAAATGGTTCCCTACTCGACTGCATCATGGGTGTATCAGCTGATACGGTAGTGTTCGTCGAGGACAGCACGCGACAAATAGTTCTAGTTCTACCGACCACTTCGTTACTAGGTATCTTGAAAACGTCATATCATATCAGTCATATTTTATCTCATTAATTCTGTATGTCATATTCATATTCATTAATTGTCACTGCAGTTTAAATAGCTTATTTATCGAATTGTAATCAGCTACTTACAAGTATATAAATTTCGATAACATTGATTCATACGTTTTCTGTGATGAGGAAAAATATGAGCTATAAATTTTCATTACAAAAAAGTCTTAGTAGATATTAAAAAAAAAAAAAAATTCTATGTAGCAATAAAATAAAATAATAACTAATGTGTAAATTTACACAAATTATATCGCATCTTTAATTTTGTAATTTTTTACATCTTAACAAATCTATAGACTACTAATTTGACTGTAATTACATATGACAACCAGCAGGCTGGCTAGCCCAATTCTTATTGGTTACTAAAGTGCCCATTGATGTTGCAATAGGGGAGCTATTACGACATTAATCCGCAATAAACTATCTGTTATTTTGATGGTTTCAATACACTTGCTCAGAAAGTGACTCTTATTGCACTGCACTTAGGTATATAAAGGCTCTTGTTATCAAACTGTGACATTTTGAGTACCATTACGCACTCGTGCTATAATGTAGTTTTAAAACCTTTTTGTTCAACCTCTTTGTTCGCAAAACAAATTTTGAGTACGAAAAAATTTCACGTATGTTATTGCGTTCAATGGTATATATTAGTACCTTACTTATTTCATGCAATTTTGACCATTTTTTCAATCCTGCATAAATAAAATAAATAAATAATTGCATAAGTTGATAAAAATGCTATGCAATAGCTTTACCGCGGCAGTCCCCGAGTGCCACACGAATTTTTTTTTCCTGTTTTTTTTTCTTTGATATTAATTGAAGTTACACTTTCACGCATTGAATTGAATTTTGATTGATTGTTCACTCATTTGTTTTCTTATCGGTCACCACGCTCAAAAAACAAATGAGTGGGGGGCCCGCGATAGAAGCTATGCAATAGCTTAAAAACATTTAGTAAATAAATCGTACACTTAAATAATAATTTGTTTTATTTTTGTCATGGTCATTTTAAGATGCGTGCGGTTTTTGACTTGATTTATTCGAGTGTAATTCAGTGGCTGTTAATTTATTAAATAAAATATTTAATTAATTAAATAAAATTAAGTACCAAAATCATTAGAAAATGTTACATGCGTATTCCATTGTCACTACGCAAGACATTAGTAAAAACTTTTCACGCAAAAAACATAAACGTAAGACTAGGCAGTATGATCAAAACACCTTAGCCTTCCCCTAAGGGTAAATAAAAAAATTATGCGCACGCATATGAAAACAGATTTTTACCGCCATGTCACAAAAAAAGTTACTAGTTTTACTGTTATTTTCTTCACAAGTGTATTGAAAAATGTCGTATGATACACGTGAGTAATTAATGATTACCGTTCTCGGCTCTCATAAGACCCTCGCCACGGCTCGGGTCCAAATACCGCCTCGACTGTAATCACTAACATTACACACTTACATCATAATGTACTAATGTATGTGTATACAGGGTGGGTGGTAAGTGGCGGCTGGACACGTGTGTACTACCACCGGGGCGAGAGCGTACGCCTACGAGGAGGCAACGACGCACTCCTGCGCCGCCTCGCCAGCGTGGCGCCGCCGCACGCGCACACGCTGCACGAGATCACGCTCGAGCGCGGCAACAATCCGCAGCTAGGTAACTATCTACACTCCACTATATCTTATGCACCGCTCGATACAACATCACACATTAACAAGCCATTCCAAACCACAGCGCACACTTCACTTCGTGCACACGTTGGTAATCTTCGTATTTAGTAATAAGCAAATGTGTCATGCCACGTTGTGTCGTCTTCAAGTCAGTTTACATGATTACGTAGAATTGTACATCTCTATTTTGTCCTCCCATGGTTTTTAAAAAATCTTTATGGATCTCATTATCATTACAGCGCGTACGTTTATCATAGATAAACGATGATTCCCGAAGCGCATAATGTTCTTGAAATATCAGTATTCCTATATTAATTTACAAAGTTTTGTGCTGGTCAAGATTATCATAGTACGACTCTACTACATCTGGGGCTTTACTAATATATTTTTTAATATTATTGATAGCTTACATCAGATGAGATCGTGGTCAAGTACCATGTATCTGTTATGTAAGCTATGATGTGGTCGACGATGAAACACGCTTGCATATAAGTAACCATAGTAACTTTTAGGGCGGTTGAACTAATTGCATTATTTATTTATATTATCATGCACACGGTAAACCGCTTGACATTTCGTTTTAACTCTCTGATACACTTTTATCCTCACTAGATCTTTAGACTGCTCAGACGGTTTCTTTGTACCATTAACGCAAGATTTATATAAGACTAATCTATCAACACTTTTCCAGGTTTCCACGTACAACCAGACGGCCTCGTAACGTTAGTAGAAAGCACCGGTTGCGCCGCCCGCGCTGGCATCAAGCGTGGCGCTCGATTACTTGAAGTTTGTCGCGCCGCCGTAGTAGCGCTCCACCACGACCAGCTTGTCGATCTGCTGAAGACTTCTGATCCTGTTACGGTGAGCGAATGAACATGCAAACATGGTCCAATAATTATTACATTAAAATACAGTTGAAATCCAATCCAGGTAGTCTGATTTTAGCCAGGTTACTTCAAATTAGTAAGTACTGTGGTCACTTTAGACAGAGTTTAGTGAAGTACCTACCGAAGTCGTCGATTTTTTGCCTATTTCAACTAAATTGAAGTTAAGAAACCATTGTCTATTTTGATGATATCCGTCTAAAATAATATCGCTAGTAATTTCACTTTCCCTATATGTTTGACCTTTGGTATCTTACAATAAAATGAAGGTGTTTTTTATTGCTTGCAGTTTCTGTGAAATTGTTACTATTTTGGTGTACAATAAAGTTTATTCTATATGCTAGTTGCCGTAAAAAATGTAATTAGTCCGTCTTTTAGATTATTCAAAAATAAGGGACACGTATTTATTATTTGTAAATTAAACTAAAAATGACAAAGATATAGCCCATTAAAGTTACGTAACGTCACGCCGTGCTGCATTTTTTCGCACGGGTCGTCACTTTTAGTTTAATTTACAAATAAAAAATACGTGTCCAATATTTTTTATAATATAAAATACGGACTAAATAAAATGTAATTATTTTGACCCTGGAAACTACCCTATTCTATTCTTTTATTACGACCTTTAAAATGATATATGCCACAACTTGATATAACACTGGGTACGGAGTACATGCAAATGTGCCCATTGTACATAAAAAAAACTTGTGACTTCTGTGATGGCAAAGATAATAAAAAAATCTCTAATATCTCTCTTTATTTTATTATGTAAGAGCAAAAATCTGGTCATCTATTTTTTTTTTATATTATTCTACTGTTACAGGTGACGGTGACATTCGCATCGAGCTCTAAGTGCCAGTGCGAGGCAGGTCTGGAGGAATGGGCTCCACTGGCGCGAGCAGACGCGCAGCAGCCGGGCCGGCCGCGACGCGCCTACGAGCGAGGACATTCGCCGCCGCGCTCGGACAGCTCGGGATACGGCACAGGTACAACACCACCTATCTGGTCCTACAGCACGGTTGAACTCCGCCTTATCTCACATGTCATTATCCTGATGCCACTGCCTGATGACAATTTCGTTGCCTTCTACGACAACTATATTAAACCATAAAAATACTCCCTTGCCAGGTAATTTTAAATTAGACAATCTATTCAATAATTGCAAATGTTACCACGGTATTTTTGACTGCTGACGCTGTCATTTCCGACACCTTATTACTTAAAATATAACTGCTGGTCTCTTTATCAGAATCATTTAACATATCATCATTCCCTAAAACAAAGTGGTTATTAACTGTTTTTTCTTGCAGGTG
This sequence comes from Mythimna ferrago, assembly GCA_910589285.2. NCBI lineage: Eukaryota > Metazoa > Arthropoda > Insecta > Lepidoptera > Noctuidae > Mythimna > Mythimna ferrago. The sequence continues at coordinate 16,406,628 of OU342675.1, forward strand.
GATCATGTCGCAGCGGTCGCCGATCTCCTCAAACATCACCAGCTCCAGAAGCAGCCGCACTTCGACGACGTTCCCACGATGACGCGGCCTCGCCACGACATACGAGGCATAAGCGCGCCTCTGCTAATACATCATCACTTACCGTGAGTAACTAAGTGCTCGCGTCGTTTACACTTTCAGTACCAAGTACATACAATAATTCTTTCGTAGGCCTACAACCCACCTCTTGAGTCGTTGTTATACTTAGCTATTGTTGACTTGTGTTTACGCCTATTACTCGACTAGCGAGTCCAAGCCATAATTATGTTACTAGTAAACTTAGATAACTTGTGTGTAATACTTAGATTTTTCAATTATCGTACGACCGCCGGTTGTCAGACTTCTACTGACTAAAACCTACCTAAGTTGCTTCAGTTGCCCTTTGAGTTCCAGGGCAACGAAGTTTTTTTTTTTTGAATATTCCCGCAGCCCCAATAGGAATCGGCCCTACTGGGCCCCTTCAATTTTGCTGACATCTCTTAGATGCGTGGATGGAACACTAGACGCCGTCGATACATGCTTGGTCCTTACTGGACGGCCAAACGGCGAGCTCGCCCACAAGCCCGCGCCTACGAAGGAATCACCCTGCGACTCCCTCACTCTTTCGGCCATCTCCGGAGGGGACTGTTTCCCATTCCCCCTCGCTCCAAAGCATGGCTTGAACTAGGGCCGGACGCAAGAGGTCTCCACGAGGACACGGTGGTGCTCTGTCCAAGCGGGGAAGGCTTCCACCGTGTCTGCCGAACGATCAAGTAGGGGGCAGTGCGTCTCGTTTTAATGGTTTCTATGGAGGAGGTTAATAAAAAAAATGTCTACACAAAAAAAGTTCCTTTTGCCCCCACAGACGATTCACTGACCAGATAAGTTTGTAACGAACCCTTCATATGCTAGTCCGAATCGCACTTGACCGATTTACTACCACATTTGATGTCCACAACAATATACTATCGAGCGACTGCGTCAATAATATAGCCTACCGCTGAACTACAGAGGTCATTTATTCTTACAGCTTTAAAACGCCTTTATAATCAGAGGTTATATAGCCATTTTACTTACAAGAGTGTACAATTACTCTACATATAATAATAAGATTTAGAACAGAGTTTGCATACACCATTTACAGCAACAAGTATCAAGTTGTGCCAAAATAATACTTAGAGCTGAAAAACTACAGCCTGTAAACAGCTTTAATAATTAAAGCTGTATAAAGGCTGTAGTTTACATTAAAGTTTAATGTCAAAAAAAGATTAAAGTGTCACAAAGTACTTAGTCGTTTAGTAGAGTTTTAATAATAATCTGTTTTAGAAACAATCTTATGAGCTATATAGGGTTACTTGCAAGACACTAACAACCTTGCAAGACTGTATTATTGTCTGTGCGATAAAAGAACCGTCGTGGCGTAAAGTGAAGACAACATTAAAGATTTTAAGTAGCAACCCAACCCAGCCATCCGTCAAATGCCAAATGTCATATCATGTTGACAGAGGGTTTGTTTATTATGTTATTTTATTGTGATTTTTAATTGAAATCTTAAGAAATGTTATAAAAAATTTCACTGAGCTGCAAGGGAAATAATATTTAATATAATACAGTTTTGCCAAAGATAACAAATGGCAAATCACACCATTATTGGTCAAAACAAAGTCACGAACTTGGGAAACATTGGTATGCTGTGTTTTTGGTACGTAACACTTTTATTTTAATGTTTTTAGACTTCCTAGGTGAACTCCTGTCCCTGTTATCTCCAAATATATATAAATTAAACGGAAATTCATTTAAACATGCCGATATTTGTTTATTTTGTTTTGGTCAATATTTTCGATGGCTAGTATAAAGAGTATTGATACTTTAAATTTATAATGCGTTTCGACTAACTTAGAATATTTCTTTTCAGGCTTGAGTAAGGATACAGTAACTATAATAAAAAAAGGGCAAGTGCGAGTCGGACTCGCGCACTGAAGATTCTGTACAAATTTACCTATGAAATCAATTCCCGAATTGAGTTACGAAGATTTTTCCGAATTGCAAACAATTTTTTTTTTTGTGGCTGATCTACAAATTTACAATTTTCAGATTTTTCCCTGTACTTGTTCTATGAGACCTTGATTTATGCCAAATTTCAGGATTGTAGGTCAACGAGATTCACCATATAAACTTTGATTCCCTTGAGTATCGAAATATATGTTTTTTTGCGACATAAATGGCCGTATCTTTTTTTTTATCGTTAACTCAGAAGTCTGATTTTTTCACAACTACAAAAGACCGCAGACTTGAGTGTATGGTTTTAATTTGAACTCGATACCTCTAAGCGTTCTCGAGTTAAAGGGTCTTAACAGATAAACAGACGGACAACCAAGTGATCCCAAGGATCTTATATGCGAGATGGTCCCATCATCATCCCACAGGCTAAATAGATTTTTTACGAAGCAACATTACAAATTCTGAAGTGTACTTTATTTTCATAGTCATTAAGTTCATATTTTTCATTGATTAGCAAAAGGGAAAAATGTACTGAGGAAGACAACGAGAAAGTGGTAGTGTGTCCCATTTTTACCTTTATGTTTAACTAGGGTAAACATAAACTTGCTGCTAGCTACAATATTCCAGTCAGTGATAATAGACTGATACCAGTCAAAGTGATAGAACAATTTTCGTTGGAACTGGGTTAATGGTCGTTGTTGGAACCTACCTCGATAGGCTCGGTTCGTGTTTGCGTTTAAATGTTCATCATCATTACAATCGAAAGACGTCCACTGTTCGACATAGGCCTCCCCCAGGTGTTGCCACAATTAACGGCATTACGCAAAAACTTATAAACGGATAAATTTAATGATAAACGTTGCTATAATATAGCTTATAACCTATATTTTTGCTAAGTTTCATCACGTGAGCAAGTTCAATAAATAGGCTACATAAATTATAAATGCGAATGTTTGTGAAGATGGATGGAGGTACTCGTATGTATGGATGTGTCGCGCAAAAACTACTAGACAGATGAACGTAATCATAAAATTGCAATAATATAATAGCACATAAGCTATAACTTTGCAGTTTCTTTCAGTTGCTGCGGTCTTTCCGTCTGATTATAATTTAGGTGTCTTCAAGGCTAGAGTGAATAGGCTCTTAATAAACTAGTGCGCCTCAACATCAACGATTGCATCTCTACTTACCATCAGGCAGGATCGCAGTCAAGTACTAGTTTATAAAAGATAAAAAAAAAAGTTTCATTAGGTGAGCAAATTCAGCCAATAGAATAATTTTTATTATAGGGTGAAGCCGCTGGAAGAAGCTAGTCTAACATAGTTTCAAAATATCAAGATTTAGTCGCACTATAATGACGTCACAATGTTGCTTACATAACAAAAACTATATTTATCTACAGCAGCGCCTTCAAATCCCACGATGGTTTACTTTCCGCACAGACTCTACTAACATCTTAAACAACAACTTTTGTTCTATGACTTTTTACAAAACATAATACATTCACCAAAAACGAACCTTCAAAATTTCTTTGTTCTATCTAATAATTTCAGCTCTGTATTTTACTTTATCTACCCACGTCTGTATGATGCGGCGCAAGCGCATCAAGCTCCTCCGCCACCCGAACCCCCACTCCCTTTCGCTATTGTAATATCGCTTGCTTCGCATCGATTTCGTAATATGTAGAACGTGCAATTTAAATATGTTTGTATGAAAATTCAATGAACTAAAATATGGTAAAATTAAAAAAAAAAATAGAACGAAAGCATATAAACAACAAATTTATGATGTTGGGCCCAGTACTATGGTACTACCATAGTACTGGGCCCAAAGTCTGCTATTTTTATAAATTCGTCATTCCAACACGATCCCATTGTCATTTTGCTAAAAGTTTGTAATCTGCTAATTCATAATGATCGATCATTGATCGGTCACTGGTCTTGTAATAGAATTGTGGTAGAATGATAATTTCGAGCATATTAAAACCAATAACTGCACAATAACGTTCTAATGGTAAAATACTGATCAAATAAACTGTCAAAGTTTTAGCAGATCACCGCATACGTAAGACATTCATTTGTCAATATGTACGAGATTACCATTCTATGTCACTTCTTTCAATGTCAGTGGTTGACCATTGGAAAGTCATAATGACGCCATTATATTAGTAGATTACCAAACTTGTCAAAATCGACAATTATGACATCAATGATAGACCATTCTGACACTATTGTAATAGCAGACTTGAGGCCCTTAGAGGTGGCCGGTGTTTTACAAAAAAAACCCTGTATAAAGACAAAAGCTGAATTTGATTCTCTTGTACGTCGCTAATAGAACTCTCAAGTTCTAAATGTGTTAATATAATGATGTTCAAAACGCTTGCGCGTTACTTGAGAATCAACTACCCTATCACCCTATCTCTACGTCGACTGTATGATGGGGTTTGCGTGCTCCAGTGAACCATGTACCAGTAGAGTTAGTTTTCCCATAACATGCTTAGAGCGAGGGGCCAGACTAAGAGAATATATTTCGCAGGGCAATTTTGTGGAGAACTGTTGGACAGCAGTGACCCCACGTACCCTATCTCCCCAGAGAATAAGATAGTTGCCGTAAAAAATGTAATTAGTCCGTCTTTCAGATTATTCAAAAATAAGGGACACGTATTTTTTTTATTTGTAAATGAAACCAAAAATGACAAAGATATAGCCCATTAAAGGTACGTGTCGTCACGCCCGCGCCGTGCTGCATTTTTTCGCACGGGGTAACGTCACACGTAACTTTACATGGGCTATATCTTGTTTATTTTTTGTTTAATCGAAAAAAGAAAAAATACGTGTCCAATATTTTTTTTTATAATCTAAAATACGGACTAAATAAAATGTAATATTTTGACCCTGGAAACTACCCTATTCTTGGTCCTCATCTCTGGTTTGCCTCTATTGGCTGGCCTTCGTAAATACTGTCGAGGAACAGAGCACCCTCTTCTCTCTTGCCTTTACTGATTGGCTTGAGTGGATATTCGCAAAAACAGACTCTTTCGGGAGAAGCATGTGTAATCCAGTAAGGTACTGGTAGGGGTCTTGATCGTTAGTGCGTACAGGGATAATCGTTGGTTAATACCATGTTCAATTAAAAATGTTTAGGCGGCCTCTGCGATTTGGTTTTGGCCCTTCATATAACTTCCAAAGATGTCGGATATCTATAAATAAATGCATAAAAAATGATCCACTATATCTAGGAGGAGCTCATCCGCATGATGGACGCTGAGCTAGGCGAGGGGCGCGGCGCGGGCGGCGGCGCGGCGGCGGCTGGGAGCGCTGCGCCGCCCAGCGCCGCCGCGCCGCTGCCGCTGCCGGACGCCGGCGCACTGGACTGGGCCGCACTCGTGCATACTGCCACCAGAGCTATGCTGCAGGTACGTCAACTATCAAAATAAAAATACTAAACCCAGGAGCCGACTAAGCGAATTATCACTTTCAAATAAAAATCATCACACACTCACTATTATCTTCCCACTCTTGTGTGTCGATCGTTCGCCTTTTTGCTTGAACTATACTTAGCAAGCGACCGTTATATGATCATCGAAGATCCTTATTCGTCATCTTTCATTATTCGCTCGATCTTTAACAATTATATAAATAGGTATTTCTGAAATCCTTTGTAGGATGCAAATAAAACTAAGAAATGTTTACAAAGGCTTTTTCTTATTCCATATTCCATTATAGTCTATTCGCGTTAAGAACATAGTGAGTCATCAGTGCTACTGCAAAGTAAAGACGTATTTATACTAGAGTAAAAATTTAACCATTATAAAATTAAAGCTAACTTATTTACACGGTATTTTTAAATATTAATAATAATTTATTTATTTAATTGGAATCATTTATGATAAAAGAATACTATTCCGCCAGTTCCATAATATGGTCTAAGTTCCACATGTTTCTTTTTTCTACACTTACCATGTGATGATTGCACCATTTTTTTTGTATCAAACATTTTTTTTACATCTAAGTTTAAATGTTGAATTGGGGTGAGGTATGTATTTTTACTTGAACTGATCAATGTGAACAGGGGTTTCTAATTTACTATGATCTGGTTGGACAAGGGACGTGGCTTAGCTCAGTAACAACGATGACGTCACTATTTTCTTAAAGCGAATAGGGTATAGATCTTCTGATAGTTGAAAAAATTTTCTTTCTATAAATCATTGTTTATATTCATTTAGATCTGTGAAGAGCACCAGTACCCGTCAATGGACAACACCGATCCTTCATTAGAAACGCTAGCAATCGAACCCACCAACGACTCTTGGAATGACGTCACTGTTGTAAGCTATATTCTGGCTATTTAACTTTAAATCATTTTTAATATAATTCACAATTTTAGTATTGATTTATATCGAGAATAGAAAAGTTAAATTCGACCATATACTGAGATCGTTATTCTTTTTAATGACACACCATATAAGATAATGACTGGAACATACCTGAATCAAAGCAATTGTGCCATTACATGCGTTTAATAATCTTGTGCTCATTTTCACTAATACTATATAATATGAAACCAATATGAGTTTGAAATAATCTCGCTCCATTGGATTTTTTAATAGTGCAGTAATTTTATTAGAAACTAGCTGACCCGGCAAATTTCACACTGCTTATAGTCCTTTTAGCTAAGTTGTCAAAGGATAACGCCATCTACAGGCATTACCAGAACCAGCATAATTCATTTCAAAATGAAATTTTAGTTAGAGATGGCGTTATTCCTTCGTTTAAACCTTCCCAGGACTATCACGAATATTTCAAGACCAAAATGAACCCAATCGTTCCAGCCGTTCTCGAGTTTTAGCGAGACTAACGAACAGCTATTCATTTATATATACATATACATTAAGGTGTCGCTTAGTGTTAGATAAAACATCAGCGTCATTATTTAGATCACCCCACGTAATCATTGACAAAAACGAAACAGTTTAGAGACAATTTTTACAAAACTGATACATTTTAGGCACCTGAAGCCCCTCCAAGTACATTAGCAGCGAGTACCACAGCATCCCCGACCGGCAGCAGCTCCGGCGCCGCCAGCAACACGAGCTGCTTGTGCGGCCTGGCCGCCCGGGTCGCCGCGCTCGAGACTGACGCCGCCGCCTCGCAGAGGCACCGCCACCAACTGGAGGAAGAGGTAATGTAAAGCAAGAACGTCCGGAACTTCAGATCCAGTGCCTTCGGAAGTGACGCCCGGGTGTCGCCACTGTGCGGAACGCCCGGAGGACACGGTGGAGCACACTGTCGAGGTGTGCCCTGCTTGGGCGGAGCATCGCCGTGCCCTCGTGGGGGCGATCGGCGGCGGAGACCTCTCGCGCCGGGCCTTGGTTGAGGCCATGGTCCGGAGCGAGGAGGAGTGGCAGGCGGTCGCCGACTTCTGCGAAGCAGTAATGCTCGCAAAGGAGGAGGCCGAACGCATCAGGCAACGGCGTTATCGCCGCCGCCGTCGCCGGGATTCTGATCCCGATTTCCGGCCAACGTAGACGCGGGCTTGCGGACAGTGAGCAATGGGTAGCTCACTGTCCGGCCGTCCGGTAACTGTCCGGACCAAGCCCAAGTCGTCGACGGCGCGCACTGTTCCCGCGCGCCTCAAGGAGTTGTCAGCAACAGCAGGGACCCAGCCGGGTCGAAGCCTACTGGGGCCAGGGTTATCCGAAAGGGCGCTCGAGCCCCGGTATGAAGGCTAGAAGGAACGGGGTGGGTCTTTTAGTCAGTAAGAGTCTGACACTATCTCCCGCTCCGCCCAAGGGCGGGGGATGTCAATGCATGATTTTTTCCCACCATAAAAAAAAAAAAAAAAATGCCTTCATCATGAGGAAGGTGAGGACGCCGTGACGCCTCCTCAGCTACTCTTCAAAGATGGGGCTTATCGCCATGATTATGTCGTGCCCAGCACTAAGTTGCGACAGTTCTTGTCGCCATTTCACCATGAGATCTCGCTAGAACTCTGTCCGCCATGCCGTGACTTATCGCGGCAGCGGAGTTTCGCCCCGGCATTGCCATCTCCAGATCGCACGGTGGCAGGCCACAAGCAAGGAGGCTCGCCACTTCGCGCTAAACCGTTCGGTGTTCGCGGTGGACTGAACGATCCCCGCATAGAGTCTCCGGCAGGAAGCGTTCTCGACCCCCTAGGTTAGACAGGAGCCATTTGACGCAGCCCTAGTCTGATCCAGTTTGGGAGCCAGACATCGGAAGTACTCCTCGAAATTCCGCTGGCTGTCGTGGACAAGTCCTAGGTACTTCATCGTTGACCCGACACCGATGTGAACCCCTCCTACCGTTATTTGGGAATCCAAAGGTGATGCGTTCCGAGGGCTATGAAAACTCATCACCTCGGAATTTAGCAGGAGTCCCAACTGCTGGATCCTATCCACGACTGTCGCAACTATCGCGTGTCTCTAGTTGGGCCGCCGCCTGGTGTAACATGCGCCAGGACCAGCGTGTCGTGTACGTAACAGACCACGCTGACCCCATCAGGGAGGTCGCCGAGCAGAACTCGTTTTAAAAAAGAAGCTTAAAATCCTCTTGGTTGATCTAAAACGCTTCCAACACTGCTCCTTTCTAGAGTATATGAAGCATCCTTCGTCAAGTCGCTGATGCCACTAGTTACTATTAAATAAATATTATTCCTTTGACCAAAACTTGCAATCTTTTTCTCTCATACCTTCCAGACACAGACACTCACACACTCAACACTGGCACTTAATCCGAAATGATAACGGATTTTAAATATCTTTATTAAACGATCAGGCAGACGATTAGATAAGAAGGCACCTATGTTTTATTAATCAGTTTAATTGAGTCATGCTCTAATTAGAAACAAAACGTGTAAAAAACCCATAATTCCTTATTGTAGCCTTATATGATAAAATAAAAACAAGTCAGCAGGATCTGTCATTATCACGATGGCTTTAACCGACGTTATTTATTTACAGCAATTAATCAGATGCGTGGTAATAAATTGTATCAGTAGTTTTCAAAATGAATGCTTCCTCTTTTTTCGAATCGATGGTTATTTTTTCTTTCAGAAAATTTGGGCTCAGAGAGATTTTCCAAGCCAGATAAATACGGCTGTTTGACGTAGTAATCTACACAAAAGTTATGAAATCGCTATTTTTGAATGGTTTTATTTTGCTTGATTTGTTGATGTTGTAGTTGTTGTTTTCTTTTTTTGAAATAATTGTAATTTTTACAACTTAATTATTATCCGAGTATTGGAAAATTGGGAAACATTAAGTGTAAAGTTTGAAGATACCGCGGTCACTAAACGCGACTGCAATTGCTCACAGTTGACATGTTCGTGTTGTTGTTGAATTCGTAGCAGTCGCAGTATCTACCACTTTGTTTTCTGCCATCATAATTGATAAGTTAGTATAATTGTACTACCTTATACATTCCGATAACTGGATTAACCAATCTAACAGAGCAATGTTCAGTAGATCATTAGTTACGACATTTTTGAAAATGACTTAATTCAACGACAAGGTTATATATATAATTTTATCAGACTTACGATAAATTAGTCGGGCTGAATTAATAATTATAAAAATCTTTGCTTACTTCGGTAGGTCCGTCGGTTACGGCGACACAACGCGCGTCTTCGCGAGGAGTCTGCAAGGGCGGTATGGCAGTTAAGGCACTTCACACAGTGGCTCAAGAGGACCGTCGACCGACAGTGAGACACACCCCTTATATTTACAGTCCGACATGGCTTGCGAAAGACTGGTTACTCCAGTAAGAGTAGATTGCTATAACTTAGCAATGGAACTGTAATAATTCTTAATTTAACAGGGAGATTGAAAATGACACATTAATTTGCTTATTGGAAAGGTGGCGAAATTAAAATTTCGTAATTGACACAATCCTAATTACTTTATTTCTGTCGTATGTGATTCCAATAATGATAAGAAAATAAGCAGCTTACGCGTTGAATCTGCATATATTTTTGAAATGGATGTGTCTAGTATAAGACCTGAATATAAAAGGGTGATGTCATATTTTGTTATTGATTTATTTTTATCATACGTTGTACAGATTGTACTGCTACCTGCAAATACTTGTTTGTTGTACTTGTTGCTTGTTAATCATTGCAGGAAGTTGACCCATTGTTTGACAAAACTCTTTTTATACACGGTTTTTATCAATTGTAGATAATTACAATTGATTACTACTACATTATCTTCTTAAAACAGGATAACGCTGCGGTTTTGTCAATAATCAACTGTTAAATATTTTGAAATATTAGGATGACCTTTATAATCTCGATGGGTTAAATTTTATTGCTTTATTACTCAATATCCAAAATAATATTATTATTAAACCTAAAACTGGTTTCTAGCTTTGAACTTATGGTAGCTGTAGTCTTACAATTGTTATAAAATATGAAGGAAAAAAAAGACAAAGTTCAATTATAAAATAATTCTTATGAAAATATATACCTATAATATTATATCAATTACAATGTTAAAACATGCGCTGTCTTATGAATTTCGTGCCTTTTCTGTGCTTCTCGTGAAGCGTTTGTTTTGGCGTAATTTTACGTAATATGTTGGTACTAGTATGTATTCGTAGACTAATTTGTTATTACCTTATATATTATGGTATTAATGGTTGACGTTATTGTCTCAATTAAATTGACGTATTTAGATACAATTGTTATATGTCTCGTTTTATTATAACTGTTTGAGTTATACACATAGTAATATGCTATAATTGTTATTATTTGTATAAATCAGACCGTTTATATTAAAAACGTTTTATGGGTAATATATTATTTATTATTACTATATGTTTATCGAATTCAATATTGATACTACGTAGGCTTTAATTTATTTATCAATTACAGTTATCTAGACTAGGATTTCGAGATTACGGTTAGTTATAAGAAGAACCGAAGTTGTAAGTGAACACCAATTAGTTTAAGAATTTAAAATCAATCAAATAAATTGTGGGCTTCTATATTTTTGATCTACTTTGAAACGAATACATTGAGATGTCCGTTATGTATTTAGCAACTATGTGAAAGCCGAATATATAGCCCACCATCTTGTTTGAAATGATTAATCTTGTGACGTAAGTTATATTAATTGTTTAGCATGTAATCCTAATTATAAACAGACTTGAAACCTGCCAAATATTAATACAATAAGAGAAAAAAATGCGTAAGCACAAATAGTACTCGTTTAAAATATGATTAAACATAATACATAGAATGTTTACGCAAGTTGAACATAGTTCATAGTAGATGCATCACATGAAATCGTTAGAACTGTGTTTATGACAACTTATTAGATTTGCTACTGCTATGTTATCAAGTTATATTCGACGTAAAGACCCAACGTAATTAAAACACCGACCTGTAAATCTTATAATCTGGTAGCTTTTACAATATTTTTTGTCTTCGTTGTACTTTGTTTGTGTAAATATGAGTCTCATTAATTAGATGTAATCACCAACAAAGCTTTATTAGTTTAGGTTATCGTAGACATTAATTTTATTCATAACGGGAGAGACTTAATAGCGTATTGTGAGCCTTTATTCTCTTTATACTCTCAGGAAATGCGCAGCTAATATGCCTCGGTTGATCCCTTTTTTATTATTGATGGAAAAAATCATCAGTAAAGTTACCTTCGTTATTATTTATGCCTCTGTTACACCACTGGAAACCTTCACATACTTTGAACTAAAAAATAAATAAAAGATATTCCCGAGTACTTTTTACAATGATTATGATTTACTTATATATTAATATAATCAAAATACCATTACATAATAAATTATAGGGAATACACCGTTCACGATTATATAATGGAACTACGAAGAAAGAAATGAAATAGTGGTGCACTTATCTCAGTCTTCCGTACTACAACGATAAAAGTAACTATTATTATTGTATATTTATGTATTGTGTAACAAGTACGACATAATCGTTGCACAATCGTCATACTTTTATATGAACCACTTTTATTACAAAACCGACATTATGTATTTTTTTCTGACTTACGGTATGCAGAATTTAATTACGTATAATCAAGTCTTTTGATGAAGATCACGTTTTTAGAATGATTTAGTAACCAACTTTTAGAGATTTTTTTTATAATGTTATAAATAATTTGATTATAGGTGTACACAGAATGTGATTACCCAATTCAAAATAATTGTTCTGTAATATCGGGCTTGGAAAGTCCACTCTGCAGGAATAAAATAATCGACATTAGAATGCATTTTACTTTGGAATTGAAAATGTAAACCTAATTTAAATATGCAAGTATTATTCAGCCAAATAAAAATTGTTTCCATAAGTTGTTGCCTTTCCATGTCGATGATTTTTAGCTGCATTACACCGAGTTTCGAGTTTATCGACAAGAATAAGGTATCGATATAAAATGTTGTCTTGGTCAATTATACTAATATTCCTGTCTGTCTTGGTCTGTGGCTCGACGTAGTTACATAATCGAGTTTTATACTAATTTTATTTTTTGTACGTACATAATAGACGTAACATATTCTATCATAAATTATTTTATATAAGGCAATCAGAACACTGTAATTTATTAGTAAATGGTATCTATACATAGTATGGTTAGTTAAAACATTTTTTTTGCAAATTTCAGCAGATGATAAAATTACTGACTGAACTAGATACCATTTCCTAGTTCGTTTCATATACAATCCGTGTTTGAAGTAAGAATTTATATAAGTTTTTCCCACCACTCACGTTTAAGATTCATCTAAGTTATTATTTCTTTTGTCTTCTCATAAAGGCTTGCTCAGAATTTGTCAAATTGATACATTGGTAGGTACACCATAATAGGCAAAGTTCCATATTAAAAGTAAAATCAAAATACGTCGTTTTTTTAAATACTCAAAAAATCAATTTTCTCTTTCACAAAATCTGAGCAATACCTTATCTCGCGATGCCTAATGTATACTGTGGATAAGTAAGTAACCAAAGCGATTACATTTAACCTCCATATTTTTGAAATTTGGATTGTTTCCTCGTAACAGCTTAAAGGTTCAATTATTTAGAGATTTAATTTTCCTTAGATAATTTGTACGTATTCTAAAGGACATTCCAATAAAACTTATATACCAGAAGATTGTTTTATTCGCCACCAAAACAATAACACTAAAACCGCGTTCACACTAGAGTTTGCTACAGATTGCATTTGTTTTGAATAGTATGGACGAGTATAGCTATCGGCACGAATATTGAGCGCTGGCTTCAAGTTGTGCAGAAGTCAAATATTCGTTCTCTTTAGTGGTGCGACGTGAGACGCGGGGGCGGAAAATGTCAGTGTTTGGCTCGCAGCGCCATCGTGTCATAGACGTCACTCGTGTTTCGGTCCCTGCGCTTGCTGCATGTATCTAACAACGACGACGATTTGCTTGCAATGGAATGCGCAAAGCGATCCCCACTCATGACGCCGAGCGCTCAATATTCGTGCCGATAACTATATCTATCGCATTCCGGCGACCGTCACCAGGTCATCGATCCACCTTGTATGTATAAGGCCTAACAACGCTTTGTCTTCTGGAACGCGATCGCCACTCTAGATCCTTTTTTCCTCCATTGACCATCTGTTCTTTGATTAATGTACCCAGCCCAGTGACACTTAAGTTTGGCTATTCTTCGGGATATGTCGATAACCTTGGATCTCTTGCGGATATTTTAATTTCTGATTCTATCATGTAAGGAAAGTCCAAGCATAGCCCTCTTCATTGCCCTTTAGGCAACTTCAATCTTGGTGAGGTTTATTGTGAGCGACCACGTTTCAGAGTCATTACTGTATGTCGTCACTAGTAACACTCACTGATCATAGACTTTCGTCTTGAAATATTGTGATATGTCGGACGAGATACAGCGCAGCTTTCCGAAGGCTGCATGACCGATTCGGATTCGACGATTAAACCCTTTTTCGAACTAAGGCCCAATTTAACTGAACTGTTAGTCCCAGGTATGGTATTTACCATGACCTTGGTTTTATCCATGTTCATTTTAAGACCCAGCTCTACTGAGGTTATCGAGCATTGTACTGAGCTCCTCAAAAGACTCAACCATTATGTCACAAAGACTATTATGTCGTCTGCAAATCGGAGGTGAGTGATATACCCGCCATTAACACTAACGTCTAACTTTCTCCAGTACTAAACTTTGAAGACATACTCTTATCTCACAAATTTCGAGTTCTGGACCTGGTCCTGAAGACGAACTTGCATGGTGGAGTTTTCGAATACAAACTCTTCAGCACATCGAAGTATCTACTACTAATCGGGATTTAGAGTTTTAGACCGGGACAAATAAAAAATCCTTTTTTTTTAGGTCGAAATTATTCAATGATTTCTCTCGCTCTAGGGTGGAACAAGAGGGCGTGTCAAATTTTTACTAATTAAAATCGACCTATGTCATTCAGTTACTCTTTGCATATTAGAGCCACAGTCACTATTTCAAACGTTCCCGCAGCCCTGTCAAGCATCGGCCATCATCACACTTGGTATAGTGATACGAACTCGACTAATGTACCTAATACATGTTTATTTTTGGTAATTACAATGATTTTTCATAAATTTATTGATTTATCAGGATATTTAGCGTCCCGATCACACTCAAATCGGGACGCGTCCTCAGACCCCTGAAAATCGGGACGTCCCGTCCCGCGCAAATCTGGACATGCAACACTACGAACGCTGTCCAAGACTCCAAGCGGAAAAGAGACGTTGCCGAGGCCCGCGCCTCTTTTTATAAACTACCGTCGGTCATCGGCTGATAGCGTGACTTTAGGGTGTTGACTAGCCTTCAGTTCCAACAGTACCTACAATATTAAGAATATCTATTCGGTAATCCAAGTCCGGTACCTACTTACCTAAGTACCTATTACTTTAGATATAGATAGTAATCTATCGACTATTGGTTTTTCCCGATAGTAAAACCATAAAATTATTAAAAAAATATGTTAAAATTAATCAAGTACTTGATATTAAAAGATAACAACTTATAATATATAAGATCGTAGTTTAGGTGCTAATTATTCACACGAGTAGTACGAGCAGTTACTTGAACAATCATGCGAGTGGTAATTCTGTTAGCCCTTCTGGGTTCCGCACTAGGTGAGTTATTATTTTGATTGTACATATAAGTTTCTGTTAAAGTGTTAACCTGTATCCTCCCACTACTGGGCAAAGGCCCTTGACTTATAGTTGCAACATAGGAACAGGACTCTATAAATAAAAATGAATCTCTGTTTTCCGTAGTCATGTCATCACTCTTGAACGGTTGTACCAATTTCGAATTTTTTTTGTAGGTTTTTCTTATTGTTCGGAGTAGTTTTCTTACGGAAAAAATAAATAACAAAATTGTGCAGAAAACTAAGACTACTAAACCTTTGAGCTTTATTTGTTAAAACAGGACGTCTGTCGGGTCAGCTAATGTGATTAAAATGTTTATTGGTTTCCAGCTCCACAGAACAAAAACGTCTCAAAAAAAGAGCTATCATTTTAATTACCTTCTTCATCTTCTTCTTTTCTTTATTTTCTTTATCTTCTTCTTTTTTTTTAACGCAACTCTCATTTTCTGACCAATAACATCTAAACATAGGTATACCTACTTACCTACCTACCTATCAGCAAAAAAATATATATAAACAATGATGAACCCCAAATTCAATAAATGATTACTGAATTTTGATGACCAAATTATTGTGCTAATACTATCTAAATACACCGTTTGACAAACTACCAAACCATACAATGTTAAACTATGTACCAAAAATATTGTACATTAGGTTGTGGTCATTAGTTGCCGAACCGATCCCCACAATTTAGTCACTTCGGGACTTGGGGCACTCCGGCTCGAACAGGTTAGCTTAGAAGGAATTTCCTTTTTAGAGGGGTCTAGTGAACGAGTAAAGCGAGCGAACACAGACCCCGCAATCCCCATCCAGCTTATTATTTTTTAAACTATCTAGAAGTAGTCCTTCGGCAACATTGGGGTTTATTTACTATTTTGAGGAATTTATTTAATGATTTATCTAGAAATAATTTACATAAATAAGTAGTATAAAAAGACATACTTATTTAAATGTCATTTTATGTCAAAATTCTGTTAAATTTTTGATAATTAACTATTTTTGGATTTTACAATAATAATTTAAAGTTGGTTACTCTGAACAGGATCACAAATTGGTTTTATGGTTATAATTTCACGTTAAAATGGGGATTTCATCTTATTGTAAATGATCAGCATAAATAGTAAATAATCAAATTTATTATTTTTGCTGAACATTTACAATTTTTTTAGTAATTATTAATTTATTATTGACTACTTATAACTTACTATTGACATTGTTTTATTGATTAATTAATTATTAATTTATTTTTGACATTGTTTACCACTGAATGGATTTACGAATTGCATGAATTATAATATTATTGTCTATGTTAATCATTTGAAAATAAGTTAATTGTTTGTTTTTTTTTTAAATTAAGTATTGCATAATTAATTCAATTAATTCCACTATAAAAAAAAATTGCATGCCTCATGGTAGAATGTATTGGATCCTTCTCTTACTCAACACCATATTTTTGTACCTACATTCATTAAATTATTTCATTTCATTTCGTTACAATTTACTATATCTAGTGGTTAGTTAAACATAAGTAAGCCAAAATAAAATAACAAAATTTCTCATAATTATTTTCTATTTTTCTATATTTAGCGGTGCCAAAGAGCATCAACCGCATCGTCGGCGGCAGCCCCACCACGGTTGGCCAGTACCCGTACATGTCCAACATGCAGTTCGGTCTGTTTGGAATCTGGTGGTTTCAGTCGTGTGGCGGTTCTTTGATCACCACCACTTCTGTGCTCTCTGCTGCTCACTGCTACTTGTAAGTACCCGTTCATGTTTTTCTGTTTTATCCCCCGTCACCCGATTGTCCGCCCAAAAATATCTCCATACATTTTATGTGAACCATCATATCATCACAGGCGTGCCACAGTTGGTTCGCTAAAATAAATGGAAAATTGAAATACTGATAATTCCAAGCACACACCAAATATAAATTTTATATGAAATGTACATAAAACAGTGTGGATTGACTTGCGTTACTACTGACGAGGAAGTGTGCATCAAAACAACAACATTTTCTTCTAATTACTATTTGTGTAACGCAGCGGTGACGTCCCGGCGGAATGGCGTGTGGTTCTGGGCACATCGTTCGCGTCCAGCGGCGGCACTGTGCACCCTGTTTCCCAGCTGATTTTGCACGCGGGATACGCCCCAGCCACACTGGACAACGACATCGCCATCGTCCGCCTTAGTGTCCCTGCCGTGTACTCCGACGTCATCCAACCCGCTAGAATCCCTGGCAGCAACTACCAACTAGCTGACGGCACCAGCCTTACAACCATCGGTTGGGGAGCACTCTCGGTAATTACTAACTATTATTTACCTTTTTTTAAGCATTGTATGATACACTAACTGCTACCAGCAGATTCAAGCGTGATAGTAGAAAATTATCCCAAGGGAACATAAACCCAGGATAAAAATACTAATGTGCTATTCTAGGACATTATCTACCTGTGTACCAAGATTTATCGACATCCGTTCAGTAGTTTTTGCCTAAAAGAATAACATACAAACTTTCGCGTTTATAGGTAATGTTAGTAGGATTTTACTGTATGAAAAAGTGGGTTATAAACTCATTATTTAAAATCAATTTTCTACATCAAGAATCTTAGTAGTCCGTAGATATTTAACAAAAACCATATTTCGATGCGGTTAAAAGCTTTAGGTACTTCTTTAGGTTTCTTTTAATTATTTTACATTTTTTATTTCATTATCGACATTGTGCTCACATGATAGAAGCAACAAGTAATATGTAACCAAGCATTATATGTAACACATAATACGATTTAAAAGAGTGTCCATGGAGTTTCTTGCACGTTCTTCTCCATAGAGACCTACTCTTTGGAACGTGCAATTTAGCTTCACTTTTCTTGGACTGACCGACATTTGACTATTCAAAAGTGCCTGTAAATGGTCTATTTGAAATAAATGTTTTGATTTGATTTGATTTGATTTGATTTGATTTGTACCTACCTACTACTAGTAGGACACAAATGAAACAATCTTATGTGACAAATTGATTACTTCCTGATTCTTAATTCATGTAAATCAATATTATTGTATTTACCTTACAGTCCGGAGGTGGATCCCCCAACCAGTTGCAGCATGTCAACATTGACGTTATCAACCAGCAGCTGTGCGCTGAACGCTATGCTTTCCTGAAGACTCAACCCGGTTACCAAAACTGGCCTGACATTACTGACAACATGCTGTGCGCTGGTATCTTGGATGTCGGCGGCAAGGACGCTTGTCAAGGAGATTCCGGTGGTCCCCTCGCACACCACAATGATATCATCGTCGGTGTTGTGTCTTGGGGCTTCCAATGTGCTGATGCCTTCTACCCTGGTGTCAACGCTCGCGTCTCTAAATACACTGACTGGATTACCGCTAATGCGTAAATTAAGGAATATTGCTCGCTAAAACTAATCTCTGATTTCAATGAAGTACGTACTTACTATATATTACACCGATTTATTCATACTATAGCTATGTAATTACGGGATGAGATGATTAAATAAGTTTTAAATTTTAAATCGAATTTATAAACAGAAATCCTTCCACCTATAAATTTAAATATTTTCTGACTTAGTTTTATACACTTTGTCTACATCTCTCCTGTCGCAGGTCTGCTGGAAGAAATTTCATTTGAAATAAGCAATACCAACCTTTGTGCTCTTCTGTATTTGTTCATTTCATTTATTATGTGTTTGTGTGTGTACATAAATTAACTAATAAATAAAGGAGAATGTATGAGGATCGTGGTTGATGTTTTATAAGCAACAGGTGAATTTAAGCAGGTAACCTCAACACTAGTGACCGACGACGTCCGGCACTTACCAATGAACACTGCTATCGACCTTGCTGATTGTAAGTAGTATCTCTGCTGATGACCTTAGAGTTGCCAGGCATAAAAAAGATAAGATACACATTCATAGGTATAGTTTGTCTAATGAGTCAACCGACTTGGGAATTTTGTATAATAATAATCATTTAAAAAATACTTATATTCGATACTTTTTTTAAGGTTCTTCTGTTAGTTAACAATGATCTCTATCTCTTAATCAACCTTGATTATTGAACTCGTGTTGACTACATCAGATTTCATTAAATCCTAATAATTACCCAAGTCGTTTAACTTATTAGACAGACTCTATAGTCGGACGTTTTGCCCTTTAAGCCTGACAGACTGGTTAAAAATTAAAAAAAAAAATAACCGACTTCACTAAACACTAAAACGATCAAAATAATTTTAATTTCGTAAGTCGGTGTTTTTCGTTATCGTTTGTTCCTTATTTAACGTTTTAGTGTTTTTTTAGTGAAGTCTGTTATTTTTTTTTTTTTATTAAAAGTTTTTTATTTCACACTTTTTACTTGCAATACACTTACAGCCAGAGTACCTTTTTCTCATGACAATTCCAATTAATTCAAACCATGCTAGAATACATCATTTTATTATGAAGTTCCCGTGTCTACCTTCCACCTTCCGGCTTCATCATCAGATCACTTCGATAGTACCTTATAGCCAAAGTGCATCTCATGACATTTCTAATAGGCCCAAACACGGGTAGGATACATTGATTAATTACGGAGTTCCGGTGCCTATCTCCCAGCTCCTTCATCATCATCAGATCAGTTCGATAGTACCTTATAGCCAAAGTGCATCTCATGACAATTCTATAAGCCCAAACACTGCTAGAATACATTGATTAGTTACGGAGTTCCGGTGCCTATCTTCTGGCTCCATCACTATCATCAGGTTACTTCGATGGTACCATTTTCAACATAACTATTCAGAACTATTTATTTATTTGTATTGTCATAGTCGCATAACTATGTTTATTGTGATATCTGTTTGAGTATGAAGTTCCGTTGGCAATTTCTGGTCTTCTTTGCCAGTTCCACCTCATCAAATGTCGCTTTTTGACTGTAAATGCTTAAGTCCTTGATGAAAATATCAAATTGACTATATAGTTGCCTATAATATTTGAGGAGTTCCCTCGATTTCGTCAAGATTCTATCATCAGATCCCGACTTTGTGACTCTGGGACCATTTGGGAAGTATACCCTTTCCAACAAAAAAAGAATTTTTCAAATCGGTTGGCAAGCGACGAAGTACCTACATAAAAAAAATACAAACATCCGAATTGAGAACCTCCTCCTTTTTTAGAAGTCGGTTAAAAATAAGTCCATATATGGCGCATATTCTGACGCTTGCAAGAGAATTATTAAAACATATAGGGGGACTTGTTGACCAAGAATCATGTTTGGCTAGAAGCGACGCAATGTAGAAAGGAAAAAAATCCGATAACCTTGAATTTATAGTAACAACTTTTTTTTCAAAGCTCAGAAACTTCAGTGTGCGAGACTGAATCGCACTTGACCGTTTTTTCTATTTTTCATGATGACCTCAGAGTGTAGAGTTTCACATGACGTTACTACTCGTACCTACTACACTCAGCATCGGCACCTTTTCACGTTTCAATTCCGTCGGTTAAAAATACTTTGACGCTATTATTTCTTGTTTTATTATAGAGTAAGATCCCAGGACCGCCAGACATCACGTATTTTCTGATCTAATCAAGTCACCAATACTCCCAGACACATTCCGTCGGCCGTATTGCTTAACAGACGCTTTTAAGCTCTCAAAAAAATGACAAACTTCACGTAAATTCTCATGCTTGAGCATTAAAGCGTCTGTTAAGCAATATGGCCGACGAAATGTGTCTGGGAGTATTGGCGACTTGATTTTAAATATATTGCCTACAAAATACGTAAAAATCAGCTTTGAGAAAATACGTGAAGTTACATCATTTTTTTGGGAGCTTTAAAGCGTCTGTTAAGCAATATGGCCGACGGAATGTGTCTGGGAGTATTGGCGACTTGATTTTAAAGATATTGCCTATAAAATACGTAAAAATCAGCTTTGAGAATTTACGTGAGGTAAGTAATAATTTTATGTAGGTAGGTACCTTGATTACCTGATACCTGAAAATCAACTCACACCAAAAGAGCGTCGAAGCGCAGCGAAGCGGAGCGCAGTTTCAGTGTCATATGAATTTTAACTTTATTTTCATTTCTATAATACTTATTATCGCATGAGAAACTCGAACGAGTCGCGCGGATGCCCGCGGCGCCGCGGGAATTCCAGCGAATTCTATGAACGGTAAACGGGTCGCTGCCCTTCGCCGCTCTTTCGGTTTGAGTTGACCCTAAGCAAGCTAGCAGGTAGGCATGCGTTCTTAGTACATACTAACAGTACTCAATCGTCCACATTTCGTTCGTCAGAAAATACGTGACGTCTGGCGGCCTTAGGATCTTGGACTATTACTGTTATTCATTTGATATATTTTAAAATCTTATCAGTTCGTTCAAAAATTATTAATTACATAAGTTACTAGACAAGTGTGGTCCAACGTCAACCGCATTGTCGCTCACCATCGGGGAAGATTTGTGATCAAACACTAGCTTATCGATTATAAATAATTTATAAGTAATAAAAAAATATGTCAACCAGCTGTGACAACTTGAACGAGTTATCAGCCTTTATATAACCAGATAAACAATTATATACATATACCTATGTCGAAGTTATAAGTTGGCGCGCCGGATTAAAAAACGTTGCTATATATATATATTGTAATCTATTCAGCAGGCCATTCAATATACTTACCTATAGGGTTAGCTGAACTGAGAGAGTTGTATTGATGATTTTAATCATCAGAATTCCGTAAACGTATTATATCTATATATATAAAAATCAATGCCACTTTTCGTTGTAATTTTATAACTCAAGAACGGGCTCACCTATCCAAACCAAATGTTTAGGCTTTGTTCGGACTATTTAGTAGATGGTTTATGTGAAGTTTGGTAGGGTAGAGTAGGGTATATTAGGGTAGTGTAGAGCAGGGTTGTTGCTGATCCAGGATTTTGTCACATCAGCGGATGCTGATGCTGATGCTGATGCTGATTTTAAGTTATTTTTTTTTAATACTGAATTTCATAGTTTTTAGGTAAATATTATAATAAAATAAGTGTATCGAACCCTAAAAAACTACATTATGGTAAGTAAATTTACTAAAACTTTTTTGTTTCTATGAAGGTTAAAATAATAAATAATTAAGCACAAAGAAATTTAGGCATTTACTTACATTCTTTAGTCGAATTTATTTCAGATTCGCTGCTGGTTAAAAACTTGTCGTACTCTTCGGGATGTATTGATCTCAAATGATTTTTTAATGACGTATTTGTACGTCCTTTGCGTGAATAATTCTTCTTGCATATTATACAGTTTGCGGTATCTTGATTCACTAATTTAAAGTACTGCCAAATTCCGCTTTTTAATATGGGAGGCATTTTAAAAATAATAAACACGTACCAAAACAATGCGCTCTACATTTGCTTGCAATATTGACTAAATCACAGAGAATAATATTGACGATTTGTTTTGAAATGTACGTATTTTGATTGGCCAAAACTCGGAAGCGACAACGGCACGTGTCATTAACTCCGCCCTCCGTTGGTCATGTCGCGACACGAACTTTAAACATCAGCATCTAACATCAGCAACAATCAATGCGGATGCTGATGCTGATGCTGATGCGGAAAATAATGCTGATGTTCCGCTGATGCTGATATTCGCAACAACCCTGGTGTAGAGTAGGGTGGAGTAGGGAAGAGCGTGAGCGAAGAATGCGGGCAAAAGCTAGTATATTATATATATTAGGTATATTATATATATTAGGTATATTATTATATATTACGGGTACCAATCATATTATCAACATACAACTTGACAATGACCTGCTGAAAAGAAGCTTTCTGGGATGACTCCACAACCTTTTGCAAAATATTCCGCAACAAGAAACTGTAGGTACCTACACCTTGACGGAGACTTAAATGACATGACCGACCATCTAGGTTCTAACAACACCAACGAGAAAAGATGCCATGGTGGGATTGGCTATGAAGCGCGAAATGCTGATGTACCATCATTGATTTTACATCTAACTTTGATTTACACATTTTAAACACCTTTAAAATAAAAAGAAACAAGGCCATCAAGTAATTTATAAAAGCGGAGGACACGCCTCTTAGATAAATTTCGTCTCAGCAAGGCGGAAACATTTGGAATAAGTAGATACAATGAAGACTCTAAGGTAAAGGGCCAGGGGAACCCCTCACAACCCAGCATAGGTCATCGTGTAGGTATTGTAGAGGCTGCCTAAATCAATAACAGTCATCAGTTTTACAAAAAAATTAAATGGAGATCTTTGAAGGAACCATCAAGAAAACTGGTCACTACAGACCTATCGGAGAACTTATGTTCCATAGACATTACTAAAATGAATTATGGAAAACGTTTGAAAAAGATTATCATCAGTAAAGCCGAAAAACACCTAGGCCGAATAAAGAGTAAAAAGGGACCCAACAAAGAATCTAAATGGTGGAACCATATTTCTATAGGTGGGACACAAATGTAAAGGAAGTTATAAGAGGTAAAAAAGAGGCTTTCAAGTTGTGATAATCGACCAAAAATGAAATTGAGTTTTAGACGTGAGCAAAGTGTGTCATCTTTGCTATTATAACATTTGCATCTGTATTATTTGGAACATCGGGTCAAAAGATAGGTACAAACAGAACATTTGGAACATCGGCTCATAAGATCGTGTTACGTACATAATTATTAAATAAATTTTGTTGTTATGTTATGTATTAGTTTCTTATTTTATGTATTTTTTATATGGGCCTCCGATGCCTGAAAATAAATGGTTATTATTATTATAAGATACAAACAGAACATCGGCTCATAAGATACAAATGGAACATTTGAAACATCGGCTCGCAAGATACAAACAGAACATTGGCTCAAAAAAAAGATACAAACACAGACACTGACTGTGAATCGTGATTTGTTACGTTGCGTCATACACTAAAAGTTTTATTTTTATTGAATTTCTATTTGATAATGAAATAAAGCAGATGTTTTTAGTTCAGGTCATTAAAGTACCTACATTATGATGTAAGTGTGTAATGTTAGTGATTACAGTCGAGGCGGTATTTGGACCCGAGCCGTGGCGAGGGTCTTAAGAGACCCGAGAACAGTAATCATTAATTACTCACGTGTATCATACGATGTTTTTCAATACACTTGTGAAGAAAATAACAGTAAAACTAGTAGATAACTTTTTTTGTGACATGGCGGTAAAAATCTGTTTTCATATGCGCGCGCATAATTTTTTTATTTACCCCTAGGGGAAGGCTATGGTATTTTAATAATAATAATAATAATATTTATTCAATTCAGATAATACAATCCATTATTGTTAGTAAAGACATACACAACTTATAAGCTAGTGTTAGTACATATAATAAACATCTGTCAATTAATAAATAAATTCAATAAACATGTCAATAATAATAATTAATCACATAATAAAAACAATTAACAAACATACACAACACACATTAGACTACTTCTGGGCACGGTTTGAGGATAACACTTGCGTCCTCGTCCAGTGTTTTAATATAAGGCCATCAGTCCTATCCGCTACGGTATTTTAATCACACTGCCTAGTCTTACGTTTATGTTTTTTGCGTGAAAAGTTTTTACTATGGTGTCTTTCGTAGTGACAATTGAATACGCATGTAACATTTTCTAATGATTTTATAGTATTTAATTTTAGTTAACTAATACAGCCACTGAATTACTACATTCAAATAAATCGAGCCAAAAACCGCGCGCATCTTAAAATGGCGGCCATAGACCACAAAAAAAAACATTTTTTATGTGAATGTACGATTTACTTACATACTAAAATGTTTTTTTTATTAAATAAATTCGTTTGTACAAGTTAAAATGGTCAAAATTGCATGAAATAAGTACCTAAGACAAATTTAAAGGTACTATTGAACGCAAGAACTTATGCGAAATTTTTTCGTACTCAAAATTTATTTTGTGAACAAAGAGGTTGAACAAAAAGGTTTTAACTACATTATAGCACGAGTGCGTAATGGTAATCAAAATGTCACAGTATGATAACAAGGGCCTTTATATACCTACCTAAGTGCAGTGCAATACCTAAGAGTCACTTTCTGAGCAAGTGTATTGAAAATTATATTTACATTACGTTTTAATTTGAATTTTATAAAGACTGGTCACTTAAATTAAAAATTATTTTAGTGTTCCAAATGATACATGACACGGGGTAAGATTAAAACAGTCGATTAATTTGCAGAAAAATCAATGCGCGGAAAGTTACATTTTTCACACAACCACTCACATAAAATGACCTAACTAAAAGGCGGTCTTAACAATGTTGCAATCACTGCACTAAATCTGTCGTTATGGATGCTATATTATTCTACTCTTTGTATTACCCCGTTTTTCGTCTTCCCCCCACTCATATTAGATACCTATATTAACTGACTTCCGTTGCTACTGTCGCTAAGACAGAAGGCATTAAATCACAGGGAGTAAACCATTCCCTAGTAATCAATAATATGTTTCTCATAGATGTGAAGGTGTACGTCAAAACAACAACGGTTTCTTATAATAATATTACTGCTTGTTACTATTTTATCCATCTTGGTCTACATCATAGGGGACCCTTTGGTCGGATTTGCTACAGGCCCCGCGCTGACTTAATGCGGCACTGGCCCATCAACATCCTGGGGCCCAAGTGCTATTTTTATAAATTCGTCATTCCAACACGATCACTTTGTCATTTTGCGAAAAGTTCGTAGTCTGCCAATTCATAATGATCGATCATTGGTCGGTCAGTGGTATCGTAAGAGTTGTGGTAGAATGATAATATCGAGCAAATTAGTAGAAGAGGGTATAGTAGGGTAGAGTAGAGTAGGGTAGAATAGGATAGAGTAAAGTATAGTAAGGTGGAGTCCAATTTTGATGTGGTTTTTTTTATTTGAAAGCTAAGGTTATCTTAAGTGACCTAATCTTTGATACACTCATGTGCCGGCGCTATCAAGCCTGATGCAGTTTCGGCTTATTTAGATTTATCTCAAAAATAATTCTGGAGAACTGGGAAGTGGCTGATGGAACACTGAAATGCCTTCTAGTAAACACATCGAGTTTGACCTCATTTGATTCGTCTTAACTAGTTCTAAATATTTTTTATGGTGACAAGGACGTGATGCTATAACTGGGAGGTGGCTAATCGAACCCTGGGATGCCTACTACCAAACACGTCGAGTTTGGGCTCATTAGAATCGTCCTAACTAGTTTGTTTACTATAAATAGATTTTATGCATCGGGGGTTTTTTTTAATTTTTAATTTTGCTATTATGTACCCACACAAGTGTATTTTCGAGCAAACGGAATGTGGATTCGCCAACATATCGACGGTTGAAAGGCAAAATGATCTAAGCGACATAAAGTAAACTTTACAAAAGTGAACTCAATATTTTAACTTTAAATCACTTTTTTGTAAAGTTTATTCAATGTTGCTTACACCATTTTGCCTTTCAACCGTCGATATAGTACGAGTAATCTAACACAAATAAAAATCACTTAGGCACTTACCTATGTACATTTTTCATACAGTATATTTGTAGATACAGCTGACAAAAAAAGTTAGTAATTACCGAGACTACTCCCCAACCAAGGGTGGTTAGACTGGTGCCGTCAGCTATTTGGTAGTTGGTGCCAGCGATCCTAGCGGGCTGGATGACGTCGGAGTACACGGCAGGGACACTAAGGCGGACGATGGCGATGTCGTTGTCCAGGGTGGCTGGGACATATCCTGCGTGCAGGACCAGCTGGGAAACGGGGTGCGTAGTGCCGCCAACCCACCTGTCCGATGTGCCCAGAATCACACGCCATACCGCCGGGACGTCGCCGCTGCGTTAGATACACAAATTAAAATAGAATGAAATGTTGTTGTTTTGATGCACATATCGATGAGAAACTTATAATTGACTAGTAGGAAATGGTATGGTTTACGTCAGTAGCAATGGAAGTCAATAGGTACTGTTATTTTTAAGTATCCTCCTTGCGTCGTATTCCTCAATGGAATGGTCGTGACCGTGCACGTCACTTTCATTTTTATGATGTACCTACCTCCATCTATTTCTGTCTCTGGCGGTGTGAAGACCACTACCCAAGATACGGGCAGTGCTCAGTTTGGGAGTCGTTGACTCACTTTTTGGAACTTACCAATGTTATATGATGTTATCTTGTAGTTGTGTTTTTGTGTACTTTTTGGAAGAAATAAAGAAAGAAAAAATAATATTTCCCTAAATATGTGTACCCGAGCGGTACCTAGCAAGTCCACAATGTTTCTTGAA
The DNA here is from genome assembly GCA_910589285.2 of Mythimna ferrago. Taxonomy (NCBI): domain Eukaryota; kingdom Metazoa; phylum Arthropoda; class Insecta; order Lepidoptera; family Noctuidae; genus Mythimna; species Mythimna ferrago. Next base: position 16,434,118 of record OU342675.1, read on the forward strand.
AATGGACTGCTATTAAAAAAGAGCCTTGTATATCGTAGAGTCAAGAGCGGTACGGACCTGGTCTGAACGATATTAGGCTGCGTCCGAGAGGCCTTTTTCCATCTACTTTACCGGTCACGATGAGCCTTTTGAGGTTTCCATCGTCTTTCCTTGCAATGTGAAAGTGACCGAAGTATTGCAAAATTTTGCGAAGACACTCGGACAACAAACGCGAGGTGATTTCTAGTTCTCGCAGTATGGATACGTTAGTCCGAAATGTTGACCAAGGAATACGGCGCATTTTTCTTCAGCATCACATTTTACAGGCATCAATGCGTTTGCGATCTGCTCCTTTCAGCGTCCAAATCTCAGCGACACATGAGAAAAGACCGAGAAGACTAGAGTCCGCACCAGTTTGGTTTTGGTCCTTACGGAGCCGTTGCGGTCCTTTTGTATAGCTGTATAGCTTAGCCATGCCAATTCTTCTGCGAACTTTCTCCATCGTTACTGATTCAAAAATCCAGGAAAATAAAGTTGTTCACTATTTCTAGGTCCAACGCGCCAGTGAATTCCAATTTTTCAGACCTATCCACCACCACGACCTTGGTTTTGGACCTGTTTACGGAAAGGCCCATCTCCTCGCTAATCCGCTCCATTCGGTCTAAGAGTGCAACCATTTCCAACTCATTAGTAACTCGGCGTAGCGTTGACTGGTAATTTTTACACCGCCAACTGTAACGCCCCTCCCAATTCTCGAAGATACGTCTCATAATGTATTCTCCATGCCTACGCTTGAACTGAAAAGATAGAATGTACTCTATCGCCTATCGCCAGCCCTGGCTAAGGTTTTGAGGTTGGTTTATCGACTCTTACGACTCCCTGCTGTCTTATTGAGTCGTATAGGGTGCGAAGTAGGGCAATGAGATGATTAGGGACTCCGAATTTGTGTTGAACCATTCATATGCAATCCCAGGTCAAGTCTGCTATTACAATAGTGTCAGAATGGTCTATCATTGATTTCATAATTGTTGATTTTGACAAGTTTTGGTAATCTACTAATATAATGGCGTCATTATGACTTTCCGATGGTCAACCACTGACACTCCATTGAAAGAAATGGCATAGAAAGGTAATCTCGTACATAATAACAAATGAATATCTGACGTATGCGGTAATCTGCAAAAATTTTGACAGTTCCTCCTATCATTGCGACGTTATTGCGCAATTAGTGCTTTCAATAAGCTCGATAATGTCATTCTATCACAATTCTAATAAAAGACTATTGACCGATCAATGATCGATCATTATGAATTAGCAGATTACAAACTTTTAGCAAAATGACAATGGGATCGTGTTGGAATGACAAATTTATGAAAATAGCAGACTTGGGCCCCTGTTGCCATTTTAAGTACATTTAATCTAAATTGATTTAAATACACTTGTTTTTAAAATACCTCCGCAAATATTAGAACTCAATGTAATGAAATTTAAATCTTGTATTAAACGCACACTATGCAGGCAAGCATATTATAAGTTGGAGGATTATATTCAAGTTAAAAATGCTTGGCTCAATGCTGGTCCATCTCCACTACCACTAGGGTGTATTGATTAGTTTGGAAACTATTATTATTATTTTTGTAATTTGAAAACATAGTTGAAGTTTGTGATCATTTATTACTTTTGTTTTAGGAAACCATAGCATTGTTTAATGTTGAAGCACTTTTTTTCCAATTTGTAAATGTGAAGTACCATGGAGCATTTTTATTAGGTTACATTTTTTTTTTGACATTGCGAGCATGGCAGTTGAGAGTTTGTCATGCTCACTCAAATGTCTCGCTGTTGGTGGCACGTGTTATTGGGTCATTCAGTTCCCTTAAAAATGGTTGAGCTGAGTGGGGCTGATGCACGTGTCAATCTCGTGAACGGGTGCCGTCAGTCGAGACTGGTCATCTCTTATCTGCCAGTGGCTTAATTCAGCTTGTATCTTTTAATTATTATTTTTATTTTTATTTTATTATCTACATTGTGCTCACATAATAGAAGCAACATGAAATATGTAACCAAGCATTATATGTAATGTAACACATAATTTGATTTAAAAGTGTCCATGGAGTTTCTTGCACGTTCTTCTCCATAGAGATCTACGCTTTGGAATGTGCAATTTAGCTTCACTTTTCTTGGAATGACCGACATTTGACTATTCCAAAGTGCCTGCAAATGGTCTATTTAAAGTAAATGATTTTGAATTTTTTGGTTAGAAACGTTAGAATGATCATATTCAATTTTATTGATCTAGAAGATTTACTTTAGCGAAAAACTGTCGCACCTACCAACAGATGGGATTGTTCACATAAAATGTACCTATGTAGGTATGAATTTTCGGCAGACAATTGAGAGGTGGGCGAACGAACAGAACAACCTTACTGGCGAATACTTACTAGTAGCAGTGAGCAGCAGAGAGTACAGAGGTGGAGGTGATCAGAGAACCGCCACATGCCGTATACCACCAGGTGCCCAAATGGCCGTACTGCATGTTGGACATGTACGGGTACCGGTCAATCGTGGTGGGGCTGCCACCGACGATGCGGTTGATGCTCTTTGGCACCGCTAGACATAGAAGTAAAACAAATTATGAAAATCTTGTACATTTTTTTATTTCGGTAAGCGTTTGTTAGTGTTCTGTAAGCAGCCACGTTTATTGAGGAGTCGGTGGCGTTAGTTATGTTGACTACCTGTTGGATACGTATTTCTAAGTGAATAAAAACGAAAGCGAAAAAAAAAACAAGCATAACATGAATGCAGTATTAAAAATAACTAATAAAAAGATGTGCCATCCAAAGCGATGATTTTTAATTTTGGGAGTTTTTTGTTCTGCTGAGCTGGAGCAAAACAACAAACACTTAGACCACCACTAGCAGTAGATTGTGCAGTAATAAACACAGTAAAACGACATTACCTATTTACTAGCTTCTACCGGCGGCTAAGTAGCTTTCTACATACAAACTTTGGACCCAGTGTCATTCCATTCAGGGGTGAATTTTGGAAAATCCCCATATTTCTTTATTTACTTACATCATAAAAGGAACTTCTGCGCAAAATTTCATTTTGCGTTTTGGGTCCGAGGTTTGGACTGAGCGTTGATTAGTCAGTGAGTAAGATAGGGCTTAGCCTTTTATACTTATTCATATCTTCATAAAGATTTATTACAACTTTTTGCCTTGTTGAAAACAGTACACAAAGTCGGGCTTGATGCTTTAGGTATTTTCTACCAGTAAGACTTAGGGTGGTGTCTGCATGGCAGATGCAACATAATAGAAGATAAGTAAAAAAGATAAAAGTAAGTAGGTATGTACTTACTTAATACATACTTAGAAATGTAAATACAAAGAAAGAAGATTATTGTGAGAAACTGAATCCAACCAATGAATACTGTGAATTGTGATGATTATTTCTGTAGGTACCAACTTACTGCGAATGTGTTCACGTGAAGAGAACCGACTGGTTATGTTCAGAGGGAGTGCATCTACATACCAAAGAGAGATCGCCTGGACAAAGGAGGACTGGATAAACCCAGAGTGTTGTGACGGACATCGTCGAAGACGATTATTTGTGAAGCGAAGATTTGTTACTTTAGCTAGACTCACAGAAGAAATTCAATTCATCAGATATGAAAAGGAAGAAGGTTTATCCAGAAAATAGAACAGGGTCGTCAAGTTCCATAGCGCTCTATGCTGACGAATGGGTAACAATTTTTAAACTGATCGTTTCGTGGATTATTTTCATAATGATTTCATTAATTTTTCTTGTATTTTGTGTTTTTTGTTCTTATTTCAATGTGAAAATAAACCTGTATCAATATAAGATAACTTACCTAGTGCGGAACCCAAAATGGCTAATAAGATGACCACACGCATGACTGCACAAGTAACTGCTTGTACTCTGAATGAACCATCAAATTATATCCTATCTTATATATTAATAGTTGTTATCTTTTATCTTTTAATGATCAAGTAATTAGGTATTATGTTTAAGGTAAAATGCATACTATATTTTTGTAATATAGGTACTTCTTTTTCCTTTTGGAAAAACAAATAGCCGATAGATTATCTATATCTAAAGTGGGAGGTAAGTATCTCTATAATCCGAATCAATGTTCCTAATCCATTCTTAAATCAAGTTCGAGTGCACTCCTATTTTGTTTTTTAATTCTGACGTTCTGGAAAAAATAAGATAGGTACAAGCTCGGTAATGTCATAATTTCGTGGGGTAAGAAAACGGGTTCCCTACTTGTTTTCGAAAGTTGATGATTCGATTTTTATTATATCGAACACGGTGTGTCGATAATTCAGTTGTACGTCGATGCGTTATTGGTGCGATGTAACGTTTGTGCGAAAAATCCTGTTACGAAAAACCCTACAACGATTGCTCATTTGTTCGGTAATTTATTAGTTCGAAAGTATATAGGTTTGAAAAGCCTACTGTTGTCCGTGACATTTAATTAATAATCTTATGTTGCATTATAGAAGTTAAGAAAATACATTCCTTTTACTGAAAAAAATGTATAATTCTTGTTTATTATTTACATCAAGTAAATATATTAAAATAATCCTAATCTGTCTATACCTAAATAACTTAAATTAAAATATATACAAAAAAATGTTTTATCTATGTTACCTACTGTAAATTTTATTCTAAAAAACAAAATCCTAAAATAAATTGGCATACCTACAGTACTTAATCCTATTATTTTCCAGAAAAAAATTTTTTGCATCTTTTTGAACATTGCTAGTAGTGGCAACATGTTTATACAAAACTATTATGGTAACACTCTCAAACGTAATGACAAAGTACCCAATAAACTTTTAAATAAGTAGATGTCATATACATACTAATTCATAATAAATATAAATATTTTTACAAAACATGAAACAAAAATATTTAATATCGTAATTTTTATAGCAGACGCGCCTGCCGCAAAAAGTTAAGGAAATGTTTAAAAAGATGCAAAAAATTTTTTTCTGAAAAATAATAGGATTAAGTACTGTAGGTATGCCAATTTATTTTAGGATTTTGTTTTTTAGAATAAAATTTACAGTAGGTAACATAGATAAAACATTTTTTTGTATATATTTTAATTTAAGCTATTTAGGTATAGATAGATTAGGATTATTTTAATATATTTACTTGATGTAAATAATAAACAAGAATTATACATTTTTTTCAATAAAAGGAATGTATTTTCTTAACTTCTATAATGCAACATAAGATTATTAATTAAATGTCACGGACAACAGTAGGCTTTTCAAACCTATATACTTTCGAACTAATAAATTACCGAACAAATGAGCAATCGTTGTAGGGTTTTTCGTAACAGGATTTTTCGCACAAACGTTACATCGCACCAATAACGCATCGACGTACAACTGAATTATCGACACACCGTGTTCGATATAATAAAAATCGAATCATCAACTTTCGAAAACAAGTAGGGAACCCGTTTTCTTACCCCACGAAATTATGACATTACCGAGCTTGTACCTATCTTATTTTTTCCAGAACGTCAGAATTAAAAAACAAAATAGGAGTGCACTCGAACTTGATTTAAGAATGGATTAGGAACATTGATTCGGATTATAGAGATACTTACCTCCCACTTTAGATATAGATAATCTATCGGCTATTTGTTTTTCCAAAAGGAAAAAGAAGTACCTATATTACAAAAATATAGTATGCATTTTACCTTAAACATAATACCTAATTACTTGATCATTAAAAGATAAAAGATAACAACTATTAATATATAAGATAGGATATAATTTGATGGTTCATTCAGAGTACAAGCAGTTACTTGTGCAGTCATGCGTGTGGTCATCTTATTAGCCATTTTGGGTTCCGCACTAGGTAAGTTATCTTATATTGATACAGGTTTATTTTCACATTGAAATAAGAACAAAAAACACAAAATACAAGAAAAATTAATGAAATCATTATGAAAATAATCCACGAAACGATCAGTTTAAAAATTGTTACCCATTCGTCAGCATAGAGCGCTATGGAACTTGACGACCCTGTTCTATTTTCTGGATAAACCTTCTTCCTTTTCATATCTGATGAATTGAATTTCTTCTGTGAGTCTAGCTAAAGTAACAAATCTTCGCTTCACAAATAATCGTCTTCGACGATGTCCGTCACAACACTCTGGGTTTATCCAGTCCTCCTTTGTCCAGGCGATCTCTCTTTGGTATGTAGATGCACTCCCTCTGAACATAACCAGTCGGTTCTCTTCACGTGAACACATTCGCAGTAAGTTGGTACCTACAGAAATAATCATCACAATTCACAGTATTCATTGGTTGGATTCAGTTTCTCACAATAATCTTCTTTCTTTGTATTTACATTTCTAAGTATGTATTAAGTAAGTACATACCTACTTACTTTTATCTTTTTTACTTATCTTCTATTATGTTGCATCTGCCATGCAGACACCACCCTAAGTCTTACTGGTAGAAAATACCTAAAGCATCAAGCCCGACTTTGTGTACTGTTTTCAACAAGGCAAAAAGTTGTAATAAATCTTTATGAAGATATGAATAAGTATAAAAGGCTAAGCCCTATCTTACTCACTGACTAATCAACGCTCAGTCCAAACCTCGGACCCAAAACGCAAAATGAAATTTTGCGCAGAAGTTCCTTTTATGATGTAAGTAAATAAAGAAATATGGGGATTTTCCAAAATTCACCCCTGAATGGAATGACACTGGGTCCAAAGTTTGTATGTAGAAAGCTACTTAGCCGCCGGTAGAAGCTAGTAAATAGGTAATGTCGTTTTACTGTGTTTATTACTGCACAATCTACTGCTAGTGGTGGTCTAAGTGTTTGTTGTTTTGCTCCAGCTCAGCAGAACAAAAAACTCCCAAAATTAAAAATCATCGCTTTGGATGGCACATCTTTTTATTAGTTATTTTTAATACTGCATTCATGTTATGCTTGTTTTTTTTTTCGCTTTCGTTTTTATTCACTTAGAAATACGTATCCAACAGGTAGTCAACATAACTAACGCCACCGACTCCTCAATAAACGTGGCTGCTTACAGAACACTAACAAACGCTTACCGAAATAAAAAAATGTACAAGATTTTCATAATTTGTTTTACTTCTATGTCTAGCGGTGCCAAAGAGCATCAACCGCATCGTCGGTGGCAGCCCCACCACGATTGACCGGTACCCGTACATGTCCAACATGCAGTACGGCCATTTGGGCACCTGGTGGTATACGGCATGTGGCGGTTCTCTGATCACCTCCACCTCTGTACTCTCTGCTGCTCACTGCTACTAGTAAGTATTCGCCAGTAAGGTTGTTCTGTTCGTTCGCCCACCTCTCAATTGTCTGCCGAAAATTCATACCTACATAGGTACATTTTATGTGAACAATCCCATCTGTTGGTAGGTGCGACAGTTTTTCGCTAAAGTAAATCTTCTAGATCAATAAAATTGAATATGATCATTCTAACGTTTCTAACCAAAAAATTCAAAATCATTTACTTTAAATAGACCATTTGCAGGCACTTTGGAATAGTCAAATGTCGGTCATTCCAAGAAAAGTGAAGCTAAATTGCACATTCCAAAGCGTAGATCTCTATGGAGAAGAACGTGCAAGAAACTCCATGGACACTTTTAAATCAAATTATGTGTTACATTACATATAATGCTTGGTTACATATTTCATGTTGCTTCTATTATGTGAGCACAATGTAGATAATAAAATAAAAATAAAAATAATAATTAAAAGATACAAGCTGAATTAAGCCACTGGCAGATAAGAGATGACCAGTCTCGACTGACGGCACCCGTTCACGAGATTGACACGTGCATCAGCCCCACTCAGCTCAACCATTTTTAAGGGAACTGAATGACCCAATAACACGTGCCACCAACAGCGAGACATTTGAGTGAGCATGACAAACTCTCAACTGCCATGCTCGCAATGTCAAAAAAAAAATGTAACCTAATAAAAATGCTCCATGGTACTTCACATTTACAAATTGGAAAAAAAGTGCTTCAACATTAAACAATGCTATGGTTTCCTAAAACAAAAGTAATAAATGATCACAAACTTCAACTATGTTTTCAAATTACAAAAATAATAATAATAGTTTCCAAACTAATCAATACACCCTAGTGGTAGTGGAGATGGACCAGCATTGAGCCAAGCATTTTTAACTTGAATATAATCCTCCAACTTATAATATGCTTGCCTGCATAGTGTGCGTTTAATACAAGATTTAAATTTCATTACATTGAGTTCTAATATTTGCGGAGGTATTTTAAAAACAAGTGTATTTAAATCAATTTAGATTAAATGTACTTAAAATGGCAACAGGGGCCCAAGTCTGCTATTTTCATAAATTTGTCATTCCAACACGATCCCATTGTCATTTTGCTAAAAGTTTGTAATCTGCTAATTCATAATGATCGATCATTGATCGGTCAATAGTCTTTTATTAGAATTGTGATAGAATGACATTATCGAGCTTATTGAAAGCACTAATTGCGCAATAACGTCGCAATGATAGGAGGAACTGTCAAAATTTTTGCAGATTACCGCATACGTCAGATATTCATTTGTTATTATGTACGAGATTACCTTTCTATGCCATTTCTTTCAATGGAGTGTCAGTGGTTGACCATCGGAAAGTCATAATGACGCCATTATATTAGTAGATTACCAAAACTTGTCAAAATCAACAATTATGAAATCAATGATAGACCATTCTGACACTATTGTAATAGCAGACTTGACCTGGGATTGCATATGAATGGTTCAACACAAATTCGGAGTCCCTAATCATCTCATTGCCCTACTTCGCACCCTATACGACTCAATAAGACAGCAGGGAGTCGTAAGAGTCGATAAACCAACCTCAAAACCTTAGCCAGGGCTGGCGATAGGCGATAGAGTACATTCTATCTTTTCAGTTCAAGCGTAGGCATGGAGAATACATTATGAGACGTATCTTCGAGAATTGGGAGGGGCGTTACAGTTGGCGGTGTAAAAATTACCAGTCAACGCTACGCCGAGTTACTAATGAGTTGGAAATGGTTGCACTCTTAGACCGAATGGAGCGGATTAGCGAGGAGATGGGCCTTTCCGTAAACAGGTCCAAAACCAAGGTCGTGGTGGTGGATAGGTCTGAAAAATTGGAATTCACTGGCGCGTTGGACCTAGAAATAGTGAACAACTTTATTTTCCTGGATTTTTGAATCAGTAACGATGGAGAAAGTTCGCAGAAGAATTGGCATGGCTAAGCTATACAGCTATACAAAAGGACCGCAACGGCTCCGTAAGGACCAAAACCAAACTGGTGCGGACTCTAGTCTTCTCGGTCTTTTCTCATGTGTCGCTGAGATTTGGACGCTGAAAGGAGCAGATCGCAAACGCATTGATGCCTGTAAAATGTGATGCTGAAGAAAAATGCGCCGTATTCCTTGGTCAACATTTCGGACTAACGTATCCATACTGCGAGAACTAGAAATCACCTCGCGTTTGTTGTCCGAGTGTCTTCGCAAAATTTTGCAATACTTCGGTCACTTTCACATTGCAAGGAAAGACGATGGAAACCTCAAAAGGCTCATCGTGACCGGTAAAGTAGATGGAAAAAGGCCTCTCGGACGCAGCCTAATATCGTTCAGACCAGGTCCGTACCGCTCTTGACTCTACGATATACAAGGCTCTTTTTTAATAGCAGTCCATTTTCAAGAAACATTGTGGACTTGCTAGGTACCGCTCGGGTACACATATTTAGGGAAATATTATTTTTTCTTTCTTTATTTCTTCCAAAAAGTACACAAAAACACAACTACAAGATAACATCATATAACATTGGTAAGTTCCAAAAAGTGAGTCAACGACTCCCAAACTGAGCACTGCCCGTATCTTGGGTAGTGGTCTTCACACCGCCAGAGACAGAAATAGATGGAGGTAGGTACATCATAAAAATGAAAGTGACGTGCACGGTCACGACCATTCCATTGAGGAATACGACGCAAGGAGGATACTTAAAAATAACAGTACCTATTGACTTCCATTGCTACTGACGTAAACCATACCATTTCCTACTAGTCAATTATAAGTTTCTCATCGATATGTGCATCAAAACAACAACATTTCATTCTATTTTAATTTGTGTATCTAACGCAGCGGCGACGTCCCGGCGGTATGGCGTGTGATTCTGGGCACATCGGACAGGTGGGTTGGCGGCACTACGCACCCCGTTTCCCAGCTGGTCCTGCACGCAGGATATGTCCCAGCCACCCTGGACAACGACATCGCCATCGTCCGCCTTAGTGTCCCTGCCGTGTACTCCGACGTCATCCAGCCCGCTAGGATCGCTGGCACCAACTACCAAATAGCTGACGGCACCAGTCTAACCACCCTTGGTTGGGGAGTAGTCTCGGTAATTACTAACTTTTTTTGTCAGCTGTATCTACAAATATACTGTATGAAAAATGTACATAGGTAAGTGCCTAAGTGATTTTTATTTGTGTTAGATTACTCGTACTATATCGACGGTTGAAAGGCAAAATGGTGTAAGCAACATTGAATAAACTTTACAAAAAAGTGATTTAAAGTTAAAATATTGAGTTCACTTTTGTAAAGTTTACTTTATGTCGCTTAGATCATTTTGCCTTTCAACCGTCGATATGTTGGCGAATCCACATTCCGTTTGCTCGAAAATACACTTGTGTGGGTACATAATAGCAAAATTAAAAATTAAAAAAAACCCCCGATGCATAAAATCTATTTATAGTAAACAAACTAGTTAGGACGATTCTAATGAGCCCAAACTCGACGTGTTTGGTAGTAGGCATCCCAGGGTTCGATTAGCCACCTCCCAGTTATAGCATCACGTCCTTGTCACCATAAAAAATATTTAGAACTAGTTAAGACGAATCAAATGAGGTCAAACTCGATGTGTTTACTAGAAGGCATTTCAGTGTTCCATCAGCCACTTCCCAGTTCTCCAGAATTATTTTTGAGATAAATCTAAATAAGCCGAAACTGCATCAGGCTTGATAGCGCCGGCACATGAGTGTATCAAAGATTAGGTCACTTAAGATAACCTTAGCTTTCAAATAAAAAAAACCACATCAAAATTGGACTCCACCTTACTATACTTTACTCTATCCTATTCTACCCTACTCTACTCTACCCTACTATACCCTCTTCTACCCTTCTCTATATTACTCTACCCTACACTATCCTTGTTAAATAGGGCCGGGATTTGTACACAATAAGACGCAGCAGTCACTTGGTGAATTCCGTATATTATCACTTTACAACTAGGAACAGAACTCGCGACAGTTACAGATTGTTAAATACAGTACAATGCACACATAAAGCTAAATTAGTTAGGAAACTGAAAAGGTTTTGGCGGGAACTTGGAACATTTATATACACGCCCGCGCGCGTCGAGTTTTTGGCGGCGACTGCGCGGCGTCCGAGCGCGCGCGTCGTGGGCGGGGCCCACAGTTCAAAAATGCGCGCGAAACCAAATCAAATCGCAGTTGGTGTTCGCGCGTAAAAATTGCCAACTTAAAACTAATAATAAAATACATTTACAAAAATGAGTTGCCTACATTCCACCCCCTTGTTCCTGAACAAACTCGTCAGTAGGCAACACAGCAACCTTAACAACTGGTCGCTTCATGAAACCCTTACTGGTTCTTACAGTTACGACTCGGATACGGCCGTCGCGGCCTGGGTGGACTGCGCTAATAACGCCTTTAGGCCATGCATTACGAGGCTGGTTATCTTCCAGAATCAGCACCATGTCTCCCACTTTTATGGGCGGCACTTCTTCTCGCCACTTTTGACGCTTTTGAAGAGTGGGGACATACTCTTTTAGCCACCGTCGCCAAAACATGTCTGCTAGAGTTTGAGCCTTTACCCAAGCTTTCCTACTAGTTAAATCAGACGCCTCAAAGTAACCTAAAGTAGATGCACCGGTAGCTGTACCTATCAATAAATGATTTGGGGTCAACGCGATGGGCCCATCGGGGTCCGTACCTACGAAGGTTATAGGCCTACTGTTAAGGGTCATCTCTACCTCAGCCAGCAAAGTATTTAATAATTCCTCTTTCGGCGCACGCGCTGTCAAAGTTACTTTAAGTGCGGTTTTAATTGAGCGAACGAGGCGCTCCCAACATCCACCCATGTGTGGCGCTGCAGGAGGGTTAAACTGCCAAGAAATGCCTTTGGTTATGACGAAATCGTGGACTTTCTTCTCCATTGCTAGAAGAGCGGCTTTCATTTCTGCGTCAGCACCTACAAAGTTGGTGCCTCTATCGCTAAACATAATTGTCGGTTGCCCGCGGCGAGCTATCAAACGCCGGATTGCCATTATAGCCGAGTCAGCTGACAATGAAGCTGCCAGCTCAATATGGACACCGCGAGTGACTAAACAAGTGAAAATAACGCCCCATCTCTTTTCACGACGCCTTCCTATAGCAACTTCTATGGGACCGAAATAATCTACCCCACAATGCACAAAAGCTCTACGTGTGTTCACGAGCCTAGCGGCTGGTAGATCTCCCATTTTGGGCATTGAGGGGCGAGCACGACGCACCAAACACGGCTGACATTTGGAAACGGCTGTTTTGACTGTGCGTCGCAATCGAGTGATCCAAAATTTTTCCCTAATACTGTTTATGACAGTTTCAGTATTGGCATGATGAGCGCGCTTGTGGTATTCGAGGGCAATGAGCCGCGCGGTGTAACTTTGACCGTCCAAAATGATTGGATACTTTTCATCGAACATTAGTTGCGGTGCAGCACTCAGGCGTCCTCTGACGCGTAGCAACCCATCACCTTCATATAAAAATGGATCCAAATCTCGAATTTTACAGTCCGCAGGTAATGCGCTTTTTGTTTTAAATAGTTCGATTTCCTTTGAAAAAGTCTCAAGCTGACATTGTTTCAATAAAATATTCTCAGCCTTACGAATATTACTAGCCGTTAACTTTTCAACCTGGCTCTTGCGACACATATTTATAAAGGCAAGAACTCGACCTGTCGATCTAACGGCCCGTGTCCAACTAGAAAACCTATCGACTTTGAACAGCGGTACATATTGCTTAGCAACGTGAACTTTCTCAAGACGCTCCAAATCAGTATTATCTACGTCCTCAAACTCGTTGACCGGCCACTGATCTTTGTCCCGGTACAAAAAAGATGGACCCGTAAACCACAACTTACAATTCGTAGGCCAGTGCAACTTGGTAGCTTCATCAGCAGGGTTTTCTGCGGATGGCACCCAACGCCACTCGCTTGGGTTGGACTTCCGGTCGATTTCTGCCAAACGATGTGAGACAAACTTTTGATAGTTGCGAGGATCAGATGAGTGCACCCATTTTAATACGGTTTTCGAATCGGACCACAAGTATTTTTGAGATATTGTTAAGCCTTGCTCCCTGACAACGGTGCAAGCCAACCTGCACGCCAGCACAGCAGCCTGCAATTCGAGACGCGGCACAGATATAACCTTCAACGGGGCGACGCGAGCTTTACCAATGACAAGTGAAACGGTAGGTATGCCAAACTCGTCCCTACCTACCAAATACGCAACCGCAGCATAGGCCGACTCCCCAGCATCACCAAAAACATGTAACTCAATAGTTGAAGGGTCAAGCCTGTACCAACGTGGCACACGTATGCTACTTAACTGCTTTATATCTAACAGCCACTTTTCCCATTCAATGAACTCGGCCTCCATCAGCTGATCGTCCCAACCTATACCAGATTTCCAAATTTTCTGTAACAAGATTTTAGACTTTATCGTATAAGGATAAAGTAAACCTAAAGGGTCAAAAATACTCATAATGAATTTCAAAAATTGCCGTTTGGTAGGAATAACTCTACCTTCAACTACATCAGGTGTCACTTTTTTGAACGATAAGTCAAACGCTAACTCATCTGATTCCGGAACCCATATCATGCCTAAGGTCCGTTCACCGTTATACGGGGACTTGTTAAAATTTACAGTACCGGGCACGACAGCTGGTAACTCTTTCCGAAGTTCAGGTGAATTGGTCACCCACCCCCTGATAGTGAAACCACCAGCGGCGTGTATCATGGAAACGTCTTTAATCAACTGACGCGCTTCCTCTATTGAGTTTACACTGTCTAGATAATCATCCATGTAATGATTTTCATGGATTGCCTTGACCGCCTCAGGATATGAATCTCGAAACTCATCAGCATTTTTATTCAAAACGTGTATGGCTGAGGCAGGGGACGACTTAGCACCGAAAATCATCGAGACCATGACATATGTATCAGGGTCGCGTTCTCTGTCGTGACCTCTCCATAAAAAGAGTTGCGCTCCCTGATCTTCTTCCCTAATTTTTATACGCAAGAACATATCGGCTATGTCCGCTGTATACGCTATACGGCCAGACCGGAACTTAAACAAAACGCCCAATAATGAATTTAGCAAGTCCGGCCCTGTAAGCAAATAATCATTCAAACTCGCACCTTTGCATTTAGCCGCGGCATCATAGACTAGTCGAAGTTTATTGGGTTTGTTGGGGTTAATGACCCCAAAATGCGGTAGGTGCCATACCGGGTTCACCCTCAACGGTGTTTCTAATAACCTACAATATTTCTCCGAAATTAGCCGTTGAATTTGATGCGAATACGCATCAGCATATTCTGGATTTTTGTCCATTTTACTCTCTATGCCGCGTAATCGTTTGAGAGCGTAATCATAATTGTCAGGTAAGTGTACCATGTCACGTGACCAAAGTAATCCTACCTCCCAACCTCCGTCGACACGGCGGCTGGTGCTGTCTAGAATTTTACACGCGCGTTCAGTTTCAACATTTTTGCGTGACACTTCCGTGATACCGATGGACTCGAGCAAAAATTGCTGTTTCACAAGGTCATTGAGATCGTCTAAACCATCGAAGGCTAGGTTAATTGACTCTCTGTCAGACTTGTCACAGATACCTAAAGTTACAGGTCCGTGAACAACCCACCCTAACTTTGTAAGCGACGCTACGGGTTGCCCGGATTTACCCTGTCGTAATTCCTCATTTACGATCAACTTCCAGTTATCTTGACCAATTAAAACCATCGGTTTAGCGCACGACATCTCACAGTAATCTAAATCACGCAAATGTTTATTATTATTCAAAACTCTAGCAGGCACGGATTGGGTAGGCAAGTCTAAATTCTCTATCGTTCGAAGTACGATATCATGACATACCCCGTTGGGGCCGCGAATGAGCGCAGTTACCCTACAGGAATTGTTATCAGTCATAATAAGCCCGCGTGCACTCACAATTCTTAACGGAGATAATGGTCCACTAAAATTACACATACTAGAATCTACTAATGACACAGTGGCTCCATCGTCTAACAACGCGTATACACTATGTTCAACATTATTAACAATAATCTTTACAGGTATAATCTTCAATAAAGTTTTAGTGGTTCGACACCGCTCACCCATACTCGTTACCGACTCGGCGACCGACGGAGACGGCGCGGGCGGCTGTATAGAGGCCGCCTGCGCCGCAGCGGCCGGCGCGGGCGGGGCTCCGGTGCCATCGGCGGCGCCCGGGGCTCTCGTCTTCTCGTAGTGTAGAAGTGTGTGATGCGGAGAACGACACTTTTCACATCGTTTAGCGCGACAACGATAACGAGAATGGCTACGCACTAAACATTTGAAACAAAGTTTATTGACCTTTACAAAGTTCCATTTTTCTGGCTCACTTTTTGCAATGAATTTATCGCACTCGGGTAATCGGTGATCCGCACTACGACACAACGCGCACTCACTTGATGACGATGACGTACTCGGTGACGCTGACGTAGTTTCCTCGCTGGTGAGGTGTACTCGGTCTGCAGGTTTCCGGTGTTGACGCGTGACCTCAGCGCGCCTGGTGATCGACGATGCGGCGGCAGGATTCGCAACAGTGGTGGTCCGGTTACGACTATTATTATGCTCAGTGTTTACGCACAGCGGTAGGTAATAAGCTGATGCCCGTGCCAGGTGACTTATAAACTCGAGGACTATGTTTATGTTTGGCGATAAGCGAAGATCTTCTTTGTTGTCGGTGTTCCTTTTCATAGCAAACTCGCCATATTGCGAACGTTGTACATTTGTTTATTTGCTAAGAATTTCGTGCGTTAATTGGGGGTTATTTATGTAGCCATCCGCTTTTATGTTTTTCAAAATGTACACACAATTTCGAACGACGCAAGTCATGTTTCGCAATTCGACGGCACTTTCGGACACACGGGGCAAACTTCTTATCTTATTTAATGCCGATTCTAGTAGTAAATTGGGGTGACCGAATTCCTCTTCTAAGGCATTTATCACATCCATGGGGTCGGACCCGGTACGTAATAGGTCTTCAACGGCACACTTTGCCGCGCCACGCAGTGATGCTTGCAGTCGTACGGTGTTCTCGAACATACTATACGTGGCCGCGGTAGCTTCATAGGTACGTCGATAAGCTAGCCAGTCTGCCGGACTGCCATCAAACACGGGGAGATCATAATTTTGTCGTGGTCGTTTCGACATGTTTGTAATAATAACATCGGCTAGATGCATGATGTCAGAGGCCGCGACGGCGCCGACGGAAGCGGGGGGCAGAGCGCCCGGCGCCGGCGTATACTTCGCGGCGATCGGAGAGGACGCCACCGTTGGCGCGAACGGCTCGCGTACGGTGTTCCGCGCATGCGCGATGTCGCACGCGCGCTCTCGTTCTAGGCCTTCGGTCGGTTGCGGACACGCGCCGGCCAGCGCGTGGGGCGCTGGCGGTTTTTCCGCGAGTTCACATGGGGCTTGAATTGTGCTTAACCACTCATCCACGTTATTAGGACCACTGTAAATACTCATAGCGCGATTTTCAGTTTCTTCATCTTCAATCTCGGCGATTTCTACTGCTAATTTCTTCTTTATGAGCTGTTCTTTTATTTTGGCGAGTTCTTCTTCGGCTTTATACTCGGCACGGAGGCGAAGCGCTTCGCGGCTGAGACGGCTTGATCGCGACCTGGTCGACGTGGCAACAACTTCACTACGCGGGGCCGCAGTGACACACGTGGTATCCGCACCAGGTCGTTGTTCAGCTTCAGCATGGGCTCTGCTCCGTGTGACGACACCAGTAACTTTGTCTTTCATTGTGATCCGGCTCGAAGGACCAATGTTAAATAGGGCCGGGATTTGTACACAATAAGACGCAGCAGTCACTTGGTGAATTCCGTATATTATCACTTTACAACTAGGAACAGAACTCGCGACAGTTACAGATTGTTAAATACAGTACAATGCACACATAAAGCTAAATTAGTTAGGAAACTGAAAAGGTTTTGGCGGGAACTTGGAACATTTATATACACGCCCGCGCGCGTCGAGTTTTTGGCGGCGACTGCGCGGCGTCCGAGCGCGCGCGTCGTGGGCGGGGCCCACAGTTCAAAAATGCGCGCGAAACCAAATCAAATCGCAGTTGGTGTTCGCGCGTAAAAATTGCCAACTTAAAACTAATAATAAAATACATTTACAAAAATGAGTTGCCTACAATCCTACTTTACCCTACATTACCCTACAGTACCCTATTTTTTACCATAACAAACACAACAAAAAATAATTAGCGAGATCGGCTCAGCTATTCTCGAGATTTGCGCTTATCACCACATTTAGCGATTCTTTTTTTTATTATAGATTAATTCACACAAAAAATGTAGATCAAATATACAAAAATGTCTAAATACTTTTTTCCTGTTTTTGAGATATAATGATTCAACTTAATCGTAATAATATGAACGGGTTCCACACTTCAAAAGGAAAAAAACGGAACCCTTATAGGTATTGATATAGGGTCACTTTGTTGTCCGTTTGTCTATCTTTCAAGATCCTTTATCTCAGGAACGCGTGGTAGTATCGAGTTTAACTGAAACTTTTGAAAGTCAAGTTTTTTTAGTTAACTATACCTAAACACTGCTAAATTTTGATCATTTTAATCCCGTGGAGGGTTGATCCGGTACATGAAACACTATCGGTTTGTAAAGATAAAATTAAAAAATAAAGTGCCTTACGAGTTTAAAAAAAAGTACTTTATTTTTTAATTTTATCTTTACAAATCGATAGTGTTTCATGTACCGGATCGTCCTTCCACGGGATTAAAACGATCAAAATTTAGCGGTGTATAACTTCAGATTTCACGGTCAATCACGGTAAAACTGGAAGGTCACGGTAAGGCCAACTCGCGGGCGTGCTTCACATTCACGAATTGGCGAACGAGCCAATATAAGTATTGGAACACATGAAATAACCATAAGTGACAAATTGATCATTTCCTCCAATTCTGAATTCGTGCAAATATATATTGTTGTTACAGGACGAAGATCAATACCCTCACCAGTTGCACCATGTCAACATCTACTACATCAACCAAGAGCTGTGCGTTAAACGCTATGCTGACCTGAAGACTCAACCCGGCTTCGAGAAGATGTATGACGTTACCGACAACATGATGTGCGCTGGTGTCTTGGATGTCGGCGGCAAGGACGCTTGTCATGGAGACTCCGGTGGTCCCCTCGCACACTACAATGATATCCTTGTTGGTGTTGTATCCTGGGGCCATGTATGTGGTCATCCCATCTACCCAGGTGTTTATGCTCGCGTCTCTAGATACACTACCTGGATTGTCGCTAATGCATAGAAAAATTAAATAATGTTTCTTGTCAAAATAATCTCTGGTTTCAATGAACTACTGTATCACCTATTTATTCATACTACGAGTATGTATAGCTATTTATATGAAAACATTATGTAAGGTGGACAACCATCTCCATGAGGATCATGCATGGTTGATGTTTTATAAATACCTTACCTAACCAAAGAACCCTTTAACCCGATGTGTGTCTAAACGTGGATCCACGCGAAACACAATGGCTTTTTAATTGTGTCTCTAATTAAGGCACACGAGAGGTTAACTGTTGATCCTGGCTGTTTGTATATCTCTGCTGATAAATCCTAGAGCAGTAATGAGAGTAAAGCAGGCCTCACTCCCGACCCCCTGGTGACGTTCCTGGTGTCGGGAGGTGCAAGACGATTTCCACCGTAGGCGTGAGAATTATATCTACTAGGAAAATCTTAAAAAACTGTCTAAAAATTTGTGTAAAATCGTTATTGTAACCAACCCCGATGATATTTTTAGTAAAAAAAGAAAATTTTTGATTTAAAAATTAATTAAGTAAATAAAAAGTCATCGGGTTAGATAAAATCGTTATTCTAATAAATCCTGATAACATTTTTAATTTCAAAGGTAAATCGTTCATTTTTCACTAAAAATGTTAAAATAACGAATTTATGTACTTAGTTTAAATTAAAAAACATAAAAAATAAAAAAATAGGAAAAAGCCGACGAAAAATTCTACCACTGGGGAGTTCAGAATCATGTACTGGATCCATGGTATTCGTTTGTGCGTTGATGTCAGAGACACCCTGTGCTTGCGGACAACGTGCAATGGGTAGTATTGGGTAGCTCGTCGTTCGGCAGTCCGGTAACCGCCTGGACCGAGCCCGAATCGTCCATTCCATGACCCGTAGCGTTCCACGCGCGCCTCAAAGAGATGTCAGGAAATCCGTAGGACCCCAGCAAGGCCTAGAAGCCTTCAAAGACCATGGGTTGGCTTCCGAAAGGGAATCCCGGGGTCCTATTAAGCAAGGCAATAAATAAGGAACACAGGTGTGGTTTTAGTTACTAAAAGTCTAACACGTTCTTGGAATTCATCATGCCGCTACTACTATTATAATTTTACCACACGGAATTAGGTAGGTACGACATTACTAACCCAGTGCCGCGCTTGGACCTAGCTTACTTTTTTCAGACTGACAGAATTAAATAAAAAGGTGTACATTATTATTATTGAACTTGATTTATATATGGATTTGGAGCATTGATACGGATTACGTAGCTACCGACCACTTGCCAGGCCTTGATACAGGCCATGGTCCGAAGCGAGGAGGAGTGGCAGGCGGTCACCTCCTTCTACGAAGCAGCAATGCAACAAGGCATTCTCTACCTTTGGGTTAAAAAAGACAACACTGTGGTAGGTTTGCACAATAAACAAAGGATAGTATTTAAACGAGTGACTGTAAATAAAAAATTTAAGTGACAAAAATAATTATTTTGGGTTATAGAAATAACAAGTGAGCGACTGACTGCGAGTGACGAGAAATCAACAGAACAGCGACTTACAATGCGTTCCAAATGAGAATAGGATCGCCCGCCATGTTATGACGTCACGATTTACTGACAAATGGAGGAAAGAATTTTTTAAATATTAATTAATTTACGAAAAATTTAATTAATTTATGATCTATGAACGAAAAAAGTTTAATCAGAATCCAGTTCTTCAATTTTACTCATCTCTGAATTCTTCAATTTTGCCAAAATTTCTTCGATTTGACAGTACGACGAGACGTCAAAACATAGAAATCGGTCCTATTCTCATTTGGAACGCGTAGTACAAACTTTAATTTGAGTAACTTAATAAAATACAAACAAAATGAGAAGCTTCGTCCTGCGTTTTTCTTTTTCAATATTTGGCAAATGATTTATTTATACTGAGCGGCATTTTATCGTAAATGAAGTAGGTAAGTGTTCCGAATGTCCCAATTATCGAAGTACACAATATCGAATGTCCTAAATATCGATATTTATGTATTATGTATGTCAAAAGATGATTTGATAATTCGGATATTGCGAAAACCCGAATAATTCGAAAATGGCGAAATAAAATCTGCGAGGAACTTCGTCGTAGTAGGTCGCTATAGGTCACAGTTCTACCCTAACCTAACCTACTTCATCCAGTTCAAAATGATGAATCTACCTGAGACTAGATAATTAGACAATGTTTTTTTTATGGTGGGAAAAATCATCCAATGACAACACCCGCTCTTGGGCGGAGCGGGCAATAGTGTCAGACTCCTACTGACTAAAAGCCCACTCCGTTCCTTCGTGCCTTTCGTAACGGGACCGAGTTTCCCTTTCGGATAACACTGGCCCCAGTAGGCTTCGACCCGGCTGGGCCCCTGCTGTTGCTGATGGCTCCATGAGGCGCGTGGGAACAGTGCGCGCCGTCGACGACTTGGGCTCGGTCCGGACAGATACCGGACGGTTGGACTGCAAGCTACCTATTGCTCGCCGTCCGCAAGCCCGCGCCTACGGTGGCCGGAAATCGGGATCGGAATCCCGGAAGCGGCTGGGGCGCTGTGAGCGCCGCCGTTGCCTGATGCGGTCAGCCTCCACCTTTGCTAGCATTACTGCTTCGCAGAAGGAGTCGACCGCTTGCCACTCCTCGCTCCGGACCTTGGCCTGTACCAAGGCCCGGCGCGAGATCGCCGCCGCCGATCGCCCTCACGAGGGCACGGCGATGCTCTGCCCAAGCGAGACACACCTCTACTGTGTGCTCCACACAGTGACGACACCCGGGCGGTTCCTGCACCGGATCCGTGCGGAAGTGACCGCACGGATCCGGTGCAGGAACCTCCCGAACTTTTCATGTCCAGTGAGAACCTGCGTCAAGTGGAAGGTGAGGACGCCAATTAGACAATGCTCAAATCAAATCAAATCAAATCAAATCACTTTTATTTGTTAACACAGGTGTAGATATATACAGATCTTATATTTTATTAACAGTGCGCCATGTTATGCCAGGAGGCGTACAAATATATGTGCATCTAGCTCATGATTACAAATTAAAGTAAAAAAATTTTTGAGAACCATGCATAATTATAAAATTGTTAGTTATAAATGTCAAAAATCTAAGTGCATAAGTCCAAATAATTAAAATGTCAAAAAATCTAAGTGTTTATGTCCAAATAATTTAAATGTCAAAGAATATTAGATGTCAATCAAATTAATTCATCATTTAAGTTATAATATAAAAATTAAGACAAAAAAAAAAAAAAAAAATCACACAATTTACATTAACGTATTATAAGTAACATTATTTTGTTTATATTGAACCATCATTCAAAAATTCATCCAATGTGTAGTAACATTTGTCACTAAGCAACTTACTAAGTGCCTTTTTGAATTTTATCAATGGCATATTTTTAATGGCATTCGGAATTTTATTATAAATTTTATTTATTTAAATGCTGCAATGGTGAAAACATTTGTTTAAGTTAACTTTTTAGTAGTTCGTTATGTACAACCTCAATTTTATTTCCAGTCGCTCACTTATTATTTTAGTCGATAACTTATTATTTTAGTCGCTCACTTATTATTTTAGTCGCTAACTTATTATTTTAGTCGCTCACTTATTATTTTAGTCGCTCACTTATTATTTTAGTCGCTAACTTATTATTTTAGTCGCTCACTTACTAATTAGGATTTCAATAACCCACTTTTAGTAAGCTCGTTCTGGCTTTTATTGTTAATCAATATTTGTCGTTAGTTTCGTTAATTTATGGGTCGCTTATTCAAATTCATACCGCAAAAGTTATTAAAACAATATCTCATCATCAGTCGCTAAGTTTTTTTTTAGTCGCTCGTTGTATAATTCCCGATAAACAAGTAACAGATACTCAAACGGAAAAAAAAGTTACTTATAATAATAAAATACATATAGTAAATGTTATAATAATAAACTAATAAATACTATGAAAAATACCAAATCATTAAGAGAACTTTATTAACAATTCTGACAAAGATCGAACTAAGGTTGAGAGTACTTCAAGTAGTAATTGATATTCATGCAGAGTATGAGCAGTTACTTGAAAAGTGATGCTTGGGGTCGTCCTCCTAGCCCTTTTGGGTTCCAGACTAGTCAATCAATCAATCAAATCAATCAAATCATTTATTTAGTCAGAATATGGTACATAATTATGGTCTTGAAATAAATAAATAGGCTCATCACATTCTGCCACGTGTGGCGTGCAAATATTTAATAATAAAAATAATACTAGGTACATATATATGGCACTAGGTAAGCTATCTTACTTTGACTTAAGTCTTTTACGACGGTATTTTATCTCCTCTTTTGGAAGCCACAGTCCTTACACACACACATGAGTTGCGTGTGGAAGTGTAACGCCACAACCAAGGCAAAACTCTACTACATAGACAAATCGAAGTATGGCAGACAGAGCTCCGACGGGATGGGCATGCCTCGATTGCGGCGGTAAGCCCAGTATTCGAAGTGTGGTTAAAGTGGCACCACGGCGTCCTCGCTGTCTGCCTCACCAGATATGGATCTCCTAAAGTACGTTACGTGTTGTATTCCTGTCTGAATAATCCCTTGCACTCGAGGTTTTTTTTCATGATGATTCTTACAAATTTCCGGGTTTTTTTTTATGATAAACAAAGCCACAGCGATAATAATAATTTCAGCTTGATTAGATTAATTTTATCAAAAACTTGTCTATTTTTAAAATTTTATGAAATCTTCATAATATTACCACTAAACAGTTGGGTCTCTGTGTCTTTCTAGGTTTATGTTACTTTTTTAGGTTGGTAATCTTCCTATGACTTCTCGCGCTCTAGGGCGAAGCGTGAGGGTGTGTCAGACTTTTACTGACTAAAATCCAGTCGTTCCTTCTTTGCTTTACGTTTCTGAACCCTGGGTTTCCCTTTCGGAAGCCAACGAATGGCCGCAGTAGGCTGCGGCTCTCCTGAGCACCTACGGTTTTGATGACAACTCTTTGACGCTCGCGTGGAACACTACGCATCGTCGACAACGAGCTACCTATTGCTCGCCGACCGCAAGAATGGCCCACGCCTACGGTGGCTGGAAATCGGGATCAGAGTCCCGGTGGCTGAGGCGTGAGGAAGTCTGCTCCCTCGTGGGGCCGCCTCCTTCACTAGCAATACTGCTTCGCAGAAGGAGGCGAATAAAAACCACGTCCAGTGAGGACCTGTTGTCTTTCCAGTCACTCCTCAAAGAGAGGACTTACCGCCATAATTATAGCGTGCCCAAAGAGAGAGAAGTGATGTAAGTAGGTACAGAGCCACCAATGAATAAGGAGTGACTTTAGTGTAAAATTGTTAAAAATATTGGAGACATAGTAATTTACCAGCTGTATAAGCGCTTGAGACTTAGTTGAGTTTAGAGCAATCACTTGTTGATTTTGATTGATGATGTTCATTGACGGTATCCACAGCCGCAGCGAATTCGCCTACTTTAAATTGGCACAAATCTCATCTTACAAGGACTTTCACATGTATAAAAGTATTATCAAAATGTTGGTCCAGAATGAAAGACAGGTTATCCTTATCCAGGAAAAATGTCGGAATCATTTGAAAACCATCCGCGAAAATAGTATTAGAGCGCAAGTACATAAGTATCCCGCGGGATTCGTAATATAGGTAATTAGAGGAGGCGCCAAAGGGAGTTGAGTATGCTAAATATGAGGACCGCCTTTTGTGAATGGTTTCGAACTCGGAAAACCATGCAGATTATGATTCTGGTTGTTGCCAGGAGGCATATTAGTCCATTTTTTTTACACCCCTCTCCCTGAAGCAGCAAGTAAATTAACTGAACAAATGCTTAGAATCATTTTATTAATTGTTTAAGTAAGTACCAATATCTAATTGTTTCTTATGATTAAATATATCTATAGGAAGTCAACTAAAAATAAAGTGAGTCGGACTCGCGCACTGAGGGTTCCGTACAAATTTACACATGAAAACAGTTCAATTCCCAAATAGAGTTACGAATATTTTTCCGAATCACAACAATATTTTTTTGTGACATAATGACAAATTTACAGTTTTCAGAATTTTACCTATATTAGCGCTATGAGACCTTGCTTCATGCTAAATTTCAGAATTCTAGTTCAACAGGAAGTACCTACCCTATAAATTTTGATTCCCTTAGGGGTGTCGAAATACACGCTTTTTTGCGACATAAACGGCCGTATCTTTTTTTTCGTTAATTTAGAAGCTTGATTTTTTTCACAGCTTCAAGGGACCGCAGATTTGAGAATATAATTTTAATTTCAACGCGATCCTATGAAAACCGTTCAATTTCCGAATTGATTTACGAAGATTTATCGGAATCACAAAGAAATTTTTTTTTTGTTACGTAACTACAAATTTACAGTTTTAATATTTTTTTCTATACTTGTGCTATAAGACCTGGCCTCATGCTAAATTTCAGGATTCTAGGCTAACGGGAAGTACCCTATGAATTTTGATTCCTTTGAGGGTGTCAAAATACACGTTTTTTCGCAACATAAACGGCCGTATCTTTTTTTTTTCGTTAACCCAGAAGTTTAATTTTTTCTCAGCGTCAAGGGACCATAGACTTGAGAATAGACTTTTAATTTCACCGCAATACCTCCACTCGTTCCCAAGATAAAGGGTCTTGACAGACAGACAGACAGGCAGGCAGAAAAGTAACTTTTAAGTATTCAATATTTTTTTTTATCAACAATTCATGTTTTATTTTTAACTTTACCGTTTTGTAGGGTTCCGTAGCGCAAAAAGAAAAAATGGAACCCTTGTAGGATCACTTTGTTGTCCGTCTGTCTGTCTGCCTGTCTGTTTGTCAAGACCCTTTATCTAAGACACACAGAAGGCGGTCCTCATATTTAGCATACTCAACTCCCTTTGGCGCCTGCTCTAAATAGGTAAAGCAGATATCTAGGTCGTACCTAGGTACTATCTTAAAAAAAATATCTTTGTATTATGACCAAATATGACTTGATAAAGTCAATAAAATAATGAAGTATAAAACGTAGCTATCGATAAATTTACTCTTAAAACAGTAATCGTATTTGTTGAACACGAACCATGCGTATCATCATATTCTTAGCAATCCTGGGCTTCACCTTAGGTAATTTATTTTAATCTCTCAACGCAAACTTCATACAGTTTTCTTATTAGAAATACTTAGTCCTATAACCAATTATAATTATTAACTTGCGTTTTACAGCTGCACCCAGGAGTATAAACCGCATTGTCGGTGGATCCCCCACCACTATCGAGACTTACCCTTACATGTCCAACATGCAGTACAAGTTTGGTATCTGGTGGTACCAGTCTTGTGGAGGTTCCTTACTTACCCCAACCTCCGTGCTCTCAGCTGCCCACTGTTTCTAGTAAGTAAGATTGCGTGAAAAAAACAAGATTATTGATTATTGACCTTTAGATAAACAAGAACATGATTCTTTTCAGCGGCGACCAGCCTTGGGAATGGCGTGTCATACTTGGTAGTTCGTTGATAAACAGCGGTGGTTCCGTCCACGCAGTCAGCCAGCTGATCCTCCACCCCCAGTACGTTTCCGCCACCCTTGACAACGACGTTGCCATCGTCCGCCTAAACAATGCGGCCGTGTACTCCAACAGAGTCCAGCCCGCAGCTATCGCCGGCGCCAATTACCATCTCGCCGACGACACAGTTGTTACTCATGTTGGATGGGGCACACTCTGGGTAACTATTATTCATTCGACACCACAGTTTTTTTTTAATGATCAAAATGCCTATAACTGTAGTCAATGGCAAGTAGGTAGCGTGATTAATATAAAATGCGACTGGAACTTACGAAGCAGTCAAATCGCGAAGACCGATATATTTTATCTGTCTAATCAAAAACTTGGTTTATGGCCCAAGATAATATTTTTAAAGCGATAATGCAGGTACCTAATGTAATGAGCAGAAGCATAACTTTCCAAAAATGGACGATTTATGTACCTAAGTTATTTAATTTTTCAGTCCGACGGTCCTTCCTCTGAACAACTCATGCACGTTGACGTCAACATCATCAACCAACAACTGTGTGCTGAGAGGTACGCTTACCTGAAGACCCAGCCCGGTTACCAATTGTGGCCTGACATCACCAGTGCCATGCTGTGCTCTGGTATTTTGAATGTTGGCGGCAAGGACGCTTGCCAGGGAGACTCCGGTGGACCCCTTGTTTATTCCAGTAAAATCATAGTTGGTATAACCTCCTGGGGCTATGAATGCGCCGATTCATTCTACCCTGCTGTCAATGCTCGCGTTTCTCAATTCAGCAGCTGGATTGTCGCCAATGCATAATTCTTTGGCTACTGAAATGCTCAATTTACTATGTAAATAGTAGTTCAAGTTTCTGAATAAAACTAATAATGTTAACCCTATACTTGGTAAGATCTTTTTTTGTTTAAATGTTGAAAAATTGTAGGTACTTACCATTTTAAGTAAAATTTTTCAACCTAGGTAGGTATTCATATAACTAGGTGTTCCTAGGTATTCATGGAAGGGGTAAAAAATAAAATAAAAATATATATATTAATCTGTGATTTATTTAATGTATCACATATGATGCGTTGCCATGCCAATAGAAATCAACTTTACAATATCTATGTATCATATTTGCCCTATTGCCGGGTTTTCCACAAGATTTATACAGAATATAAATAAAGAAAAATAATCACATTCTAACGTGAAATAACATAAAAACAACCACAATTGTAATGTTCTATCATAAAATGATTAAAAATTCATGTCAGCCTTAGAAGCTTATATTTACTTACAGGTACTTGTAGTAAATTATTGCGAAACAGATCAATTACATATTTATTAAAATATTAGACTGTTTTAAAGTTCATATCACAAGACAAAGACTTGCTTATTTTTCTGAGTAATAGATCTGATGGCCTAGTGGTCAGTGGTCCTGACTACTATGCCGTAGGTCGTGGGTTTGATTCCCTCCCAGGAAAAATATATCTTTGATGAGCACAGTCATTAGTTCTGTGTCTGAGTGTACTTTATTTATAGTGTGTATATATTTACAATTATATAAGTATGTTTATCGGTTATCTAGTAGGTACTCATATCATACGCTCTGTTCAGTTTGGAACTACATGACGTTGTGTGAAATACTATATTTCAAAAAGCAATTGCGTTCAGGCATAAGACAAATTTTACATTTTTGGCAAAGTAATTTAGTCTGCTCCTTGGTGCTAAATATACAACTACCTGTAGTGGATGCTTTATTAGGATAGTGAGCAACTTGGTCAAACTGGACAACTTGGTCACTGGGGGCACTTTAGCAACTGGTTTTGCTAGTATTACCCGTATCAATTTTCTCAAACCTGCGCCTTCAAATATTATTCGAAATTATTTTAGTTTCCCTTTTTTGGTTTTTTGTCTGGCTTATCTATCACGGTGATAGAGAAGCCAGGCATTGTTTACACAAATATCCATGACATAAGTGAGTTATCTTTCACTTCGGCAGAACCGGTGAATTTAGGATAATGCCAACTAGGTCGTAATCTTTTGGTTTTCGGGGTTTTTTTTTGAGCCAATAACCGCTGAGAGAGAAACTACTTATAGTGGAAATGGTACCTGGTTACGACGTATAAAGTGGTGGCGATAAAATTGATAGTAAACAAGGGTTGATTGACTGTGATGACTGTTGGTTAAGGTCAGAGTTGTTGAAGCAACCACTTGATTTATCTTATTATATACCTTAGCCTTTTAGACGATGACAATATCATCGTCTAAAAGGCTAAGGTTCTCTATTGAAAACTGCAATGATGGAATGGAAGTGGCGAACTACTGTCAAAGTACCTAGGGCGGAAGTAGAAGATCACTTTCGTCTTGATCTGATTTAGCCCCTGGTTTCAAACCACAAGCCACAAGCTGCCGAGCTTTTTTTTATGTTGCATACTATGCTGCTGAACCACTTGTAGCAGATAAATACATATAACATATAAAGCAATAGTATCTACAGGAGTCTAGCAATGTCCCAAATTTGATACTTGTCAAAAAATAACTAGAATATTGGTTATCTGGCAATGTATCAAATCTGATACACTTGAGAAAAACCATATATTACGTCTCACGGTTGAAATCTATTTTCTTTCACGATTGAATTTTTTTCAATTATTAAATTTTATATATGTATTCTTTGATCAAACATGTAGCTTCATACCGATTGGACGACATGTTTGACCGTGTATGGTGTATAGAGACGAACTACAGGTTTGATCAAACATGTAGCGTCATACCGATTGGACGACAGGTTTGACCATCTGTTCTGTGGGTTTGACCGTGTATGGCTGGCTTAAGAACACACGGAAGAATTATACCGGTACCGACCCGTACAGACTTGCCTGCACCGGTAGCCTGTTTCTTTATGTTTACACCTAAAAGTCCTTATTGCAAAGTTAAACAAATTAGACATTGCCTAAAAAACTTAGTATCAAAGCCAAAAACAACGAAAAAAAAAACAGTATTTTCATAACATGTGTCAACCAGTGACAACTCACAACTGACAATGACAACCGTGACAATTAAGTTTTACCCATAGTTCCGAATTACGTCAAAAGCGATTAAATCGTGAATCCGACCTAATAGTCACAAAATCTATGGACTATTGAGTACTTCGATTAAATACTTATAGATATAGCCACCGCGTGGCCACACATGAGACAGCACTATAACACTAAAATGAGGTTATTACGGAAACCTTTACATTAATATGACCACAGAAATACACTTAAAACTTAACTATAGGAGTCTATTTGTCATACATACACTAAAACTATTATTTTAATTGCCGAAATTAGTCTAAAGACATAATAATTGACTCGAGTTGACCTCAAAGTGACAGTGGTAGGCCTTTGTTTGGCTCACTTTTCAAAGTGAGCCAAGCAAAAAAGCGGCACGCCGAATGAGACAGATAATGTAATATTTTGTCTCAATTTTCTTACTTGTTTCGTATATATGCTTCTCACTTTCGCACTTCCAGAGTCGCATGGCTATATCTATTATCTAGAGGTATACAATCTAAGATGAGTACTATTTGTGACTACATTTGTGACGTTGGGCGTTGGTTGGATTCGCGATTTAATCGCTTTTGACGCAATTCGGAACGCGAGGTGCCGAGGTTAACTATGTCAACTTTGTAAATAAATTAAAATCGGCCGGTTCTGTTTTCTATTTTTATGTTAATATTTAATTCAGAAATGGATTTGATAAACAACTATGTGTAATTGGCATTAAGTTTAATACTAAAATATTTACTAATTCTTTAATCGTTTTGCTCATAATATCGCAACTTATTATTTGCCTAACGTAGATTTGTTTACAGTAAAATTATTCGAAGTTAACTAAAAATTTTCGCAAAATTGTTTGAAACAGTGAGTTAGGTAAGTCAAATATTGTTTTTATCTACACTTTTGAATTATTGTAAAGAGGTAAAGTTTGTTTTTTGTTTGTAGGATGTAATCTCTGAAAATACTGGTCCGATTGCTAAAATTTTATCACCGATAAAAAGCTGCTTTTTTCCTGAGCGACTTAGGCTACATTTTATGTGCGTGGGCGAAGCCGCCGAAAAAGATAGAATAGAATTTAAAACTTTATTGTTCACCAAAAAAGTAATATAGCTTTTAGATAGCTTGATAGTTAGATAAGTAGCTAGCTAATTTTATTATATATTTATTAATCAATTAACGTAAACACATACAGCAAATAGACTAACTACTAAATAGAGGTGCTGCGCAAATGGAGACACTTTTTGTTCCAGTTTCCGACACTGGACACTTTTTGATCGTCATGATTGTGTTATGTAAAAGCAACTGGACACAAAAAAATGTTATGTATGCACAGGGAATCGATGATTTCATACTGATTCTATAGAAATCAAATATTCATTGATAGCTTGTATCTGACACAAGACACACTTTTGCACCCTGCTTAAGTAACAGGAATATGGGTACAAAGATAATGCTTATTATTATTTCTTATTTATTGGTATTATTATGTGCTATTAAACAAAGTGAAACATTTCTGTTCTTTTTGCAGAATGAACCACACAGATCCTCACACATCTAATGGACCAACACATCTTTATTTACTTCAAATGGATTCCAGCATAAACTTAAGTTCAAATGAACAAGTACTCCCTCTCCACTTGTTGGATAATGTAAATATAATTTCCTCCAATTTCAACTTAATAAAAAGTTTACATAAATATATAGCTTATACCTACTTCAAAAATTATTTGAAATAAATTGAATCCACGGTCACCAATTCAAGTGTGGATTTAAGCGTCATGTATTTTAAGTCATTATTAAAGTGGCCATTCCTGTCCCAATGAATGTACTTAAAAGTACCTTCTCATCATGTTCAACTAGCAATACAATTGACATAGATATTGTGGTTCCAAAATATGATAAATATTAATCTCAAATTAAATATTATTTTTTAGAGCCTAGAGTTTGGTCGGAAGCAGTACTTATTGCCGATCCCCCTGAAACAGAAGGAAGGACAGGATCACCTACAAGTTCTAATTGGTAGCAAATTAATTTTATAGTAACTATTTACATAAACAGTTCCAGTAGCAATTATATCTGTATTTAGAGATGCTTGTTGTGAACTACTAACTTGGCTTCACTTTTTTTGACTGACCAACATTTTGACAGTTCAAAAGTGCCTGTTAAATGATAAATGACATGATAAAGTTTCTGTTAACTATATTTGTACTTAAAACATCCTTTGCTTTTTTACCAAACAACTTATTTATGTTTTCCAAGCTTAAAGTTCACACCAAATAGTAAATTTTGAATTTATTTATAGAATGTGACAAAAAACAATATTTGCAGACTCAGGTCAAAACCCTGCCAAAATTATGGGATTAATACTGGACAAAAAGAAACAAAATGTGTTGCCTGACTTAGATGATCAAGTCCAAACATCTTCAATATATAGTAGTAACACTGAACAACTTCAAAACAACATGGATATCCATGATTTGCATAACCCTCTAAGGACAGATCTCCTGGAAGATAATGCCAAACCAAGTCAAAATAATGACAGTATACAAAAAATTAAAAATTATGGTAAGTGTTGATGAATATTGCCAATAGTAATTCACCAAAATGTCTTTATATTGATGTAGTGAAGCTTACAAGCTCCAATGAACCCTAGATCTATGCTGGTAGAGTTTGCTTTGCCGCAACTTGTCTAGGACCAGAGTAAGAGAGATACAATCTACGGGGTAGTTTTATGGTAAACTGTTGGGTGGTTGTACTTCTGGCATTTGTGTTGTTACAGTTGTATACCCCTCCACTACTTAAGTACCTCATGATAATTACCTTACTATGTACTAACAACCAAATTTTGAAGTCCATTTTTTGGGTGTTTAAGTCTCCCCATATCTTTTTATATTGATATCCATGTACTTTAATAACGATGTTCACACAAGGACCATAGTGTTTTTACATAGTTCTTGGTCAATCAATTCAGTTTTGCCAAAAGATAACCGAAGTGCCATCGTATGAGACTTGCACATGATATCTTGACAACTACTTGTGACAATGGGTTTTATGCGTATTCCGAAAGGTGGTAATACAGGAAAAAAGCACAGAGAGAGAGAAATTAACTAAATAATTTCATTATTTATTTAATTTACAGTTCAAATACCGGATCGTGTCGTTCCTCCGCGTGCTCTGGCTGTTTTACCGACCGTACTTCAAATACAACGACGTCACATCATTTCTACACGACGTGCGATACCAGAAAGGGCACGCTTTGGTCCTGTTGAAGGTATGTAATCTCTTAAAAATAATAAAATACCGAGCCTGTATTCCCGTAAGGTATTCCTAAGCTTAAAAGAGCCATGGGTTCAGATTCAGATTCAGATTCGTTTATTCATTGTAAAACATAGGTAGGTACATTTCAAGTTCTTATTTAATACATTGAGGGCGCTATGTTTTGCCTCTAGGGCGTACAAAGTAGTAATACATGCAATATAATTAAAACAAGAAATTAATATTATGAACCACATATAAAAAAATAAATCGAGATAAAACAATGGAAATAAAAAAATAAAAAAAAGTCCGCAGTTATATAATAATGTCAAATTGTCAGCACTTATTTAAAAAAAAAAAAAAAATATTAAAGAAATTGAATGATGTCACAATTATTAAATCAAATATCATAGAATACTTATCAGAAATAGTAAATTAATAATTGTCACAATTTAAAATTAAATGTTGAGATGTAAAATTAAATGTCAAAATGTAAAATTAAATGTCATAATGTAAAATCAAATGTCAAAATGTAAAATTAAATGTAAAGTTTAAATGTCAAAAAGTAAAGTTTATATGTCAAAATATAAAATTAAATGTCAAAATGTAAAATTTAAATGTCAAAATGTAAAGTTTAATGTTAACATGTATAATTAAATGTAAAATTGAATGTCAATATAGAAAATCAATAATTTTTACTTATTAAATGTCAGAAGTTTTATCACGGGTTGTCAGTTAAAACTATACTGGACAGCAATTAAACCGGGTCACCCAC
This sequence comes from Mythimna ferrago, assembly GCA_910589285.2. Lineage (NCBI taxonomy): Eukaryota > Metazoa > Arthropoda > Insecta > Lepidoptera > Noctuidae > Mythimna > Mythimna ferrago. The sequence continues at coordinate 16,467,412 of OU342675.1, forward strand.
TGCCAATCGTTAACATTGTGTTTGTTGCTTAATAATAATGTAGGTACAACTACATAATGCTAATACTACTTTAGAATAATTTTATAGTTATTTTAATCATCATAAAATGCAGTTTCTTTATGAGTTTGATGGTTTGTAAGTTTTATTTGCTATCCAGTGTAAAATATGGTCCACAAAAGATAAAAAATATAAACATTCGAAATTTAATAGTGATACATAATTATTGATTTAAAAATCCAATACGATGTTCGATGAAGAGGCAATGCAAAAAAAAATGCCTGAAAACTGTTTCGGTATTATATTATATTTAGTTATATGTATATTATAGTTGCATTCGGTAATTCCGCGATTTACTCAAACATTTCACAAAACTTGTTTCAGGAAATACTTACGTGTTTTTTTTTTCAAAAATTTTCGTCATTTATAATCTCGATTAAATGTGCAAGGCTTCTCTTGATGTAGTTTTTTATATTTTTAATATATGAGTACATTAAGGACAGCCAAAGTTCACGAGAGAGGCCTTTACTAGACTAGTTTTACATAAATTTGTTTTGATTTCTATAGAAGCCTAATTAATATCCACAAGATAGCTGTGTCCATTGAATAATATCAAGAGAAACATTTGTAATAATATAATAATCACGTAAGAGCGATTGTATGAAAATGTCCCTCGAAAAGGACGTTCTTAAGGTGAAAGCGCCAGGGACACTCTTAAATCGTGTTATGATTTAAAAAAATCGTGGTTACATATTTCTTGTCGCTTTTAGTATGTGACCATGTATATTGTGCAAGGCCGGTTTATTCATGTCGGGGCCCCTAGGCAATGCACGTCTCGGGCCCCTCTTCTGACTTCTTAAAATATTTTATTTCTAACACAAATTTATTCATAATTACGTTGTTTTTAGGGTTCCGTAGTCAACTACATATAGTTTCACAAAATCGTAATTACATTACAAAATAATTTTTTTTTTGCGTTTCGGAAAATCTTTGAAACTCGGTTCAGGAATCAAACTATTTATACTTACAATAGGTAAAAAAAATTCGGTGTGAAAGTCCGACTCGCATTTGATCGGTTTTCATGTTTATTACTACTTAAAACAAAAAAGAAATTAAAAATTCCAATACCGCGGGATCCGCGGGAATATATAGGTCGGCGCGAAGTGCCGGAGCCACCCGCCCGCCACCCTTTCACCCGCTCATTCCCCGCTCTTGGCACTGGATCCGGGCAGTAAAACGACCGTGCCGACGGTGGTGTTCACATTAGGTCGGGTCGGCAGCGTCTAGTGTGAACAGCAACAACCGACAGTCGTTCGACGGTAAACTGTCGGTCCGACCTAATGTGAACCGGCTCTAAGTGTCGCCGCACATGTGCCACATGCCACAGCTACAAACTCCGCCACAAGAAGCTAGAAGCGGCCACAAGCCACTTGTGGCCAGTGGCTGCTACTTTTTTTTTGTTGATATAAACTAGTGCTTGACTGCGATCCCACCTGATGGTAAGCAGTGATGCAATCTCGCCTTGAAGAGTTCAAATTTACTTTTTTTAAAACATGTGCGCAGTAGTATAATAGACTCTGTCGAAGGTTTAAATGCGTGAGTGTGACAGCGTTTTGTATTGGCGTTTAATGGCCAGTACGGGCCACAAGAAGCAAGCAGCGGTGTTTGTGGCGGCATCCGGCGTCAACCGTGTGCGTCGCAGTAATACGGTCGCTGCATAGTCCAAATAAAAAGTATTAAACCTACAGGAAATATGCAGGTGGCGGCGTTTTGTGGTTGTGGTCGGTGGTCCGTGTCAGTGTGCGGCGACTTTAACCGTTTAAAAAGAATTCAATGACATTCACACGTACAGAAGTATTACACATAATAATAAAGATTAACAAATAATTTCAGGAATCAAACGTAAAATATCTCAATCAGAAGCAGTGGAACTATTCTTAAATGCAACTTCAAATAAAAAACCATTATTTCTCTTAAAAGATCAGGACGAAGTTATTACGCATATTGATACTTCTGATAAAGGTATTTCTTAATTATTTTTTTAATCCGAATTCATTCCTTTAGATGTTTACCTAACAAAATGTATTATAATACAAATAATAAATTTCAGACAAATCCAACTGGATCAGCTTACTGCCCTTAGGCGATCAAAACTCTGCCAATGTTTGGATTTATGAAGAAAATCATGAATTATATGCCATTACTTCGGAAATTGTACCATCCAGAAAACCTCTAATGATTGGTTATAGCAAAAACTACGCTGATGCCTATGGACTAATAGGGCCTACTAAAGACTTGGAAAAAGGTAACTGATATGATCTAAATACATAGATAAAAGAGGAGTAAAACAATTGAACTTAAAAGTGAACAAAAAAAAAATTTTAACAAAACAAAAATACAACTGACTTATAAGTAAACAAACAACACTAAAAATTGCGCAATAACTTTATTTTTATAAATCGGTATTTCTAGTTTTGTTTCTTCGTTATTCAACACCGACAACATCGTAAGCTTAGTAGCATATTGTGCATATTATTCTGTCATGGCAATCGAATCTTCAAGCCTACATCTTAGGCCGCGGGATTATCGAGAAGCACATCAAGCACCCCCGCCGCCTGATCCGCTTCCCTCCGCTATTGTACTATCGCTTTCTTCACATACACTTCGTAATATTTAGAATGTTCAATTAAAATATTTTTATCTTTGTATGATAATCTGATGAACTAAAATAATATAATAAATGTTTAAAAGTCAATGAATAAAATTGAAAATTGTCGTTTATGACGTTAGTGACATAGTCCTGACAGGTTGTCAGTGTTTTACAAATAACCCTATATACATTTGAGTCAGAAATATATTATGGTCTAATAATATTAATATATTAACCAAATTTTACAGAACCGCAAGTTCAAAAGTCGTGGTGGTGCCACGAATGTCATCAAACGTTGCGATCTGCGAAACATCTAGAAACTCATACATATTTTTGCCATAAGGTAAAAAAAAGGTTTCAATTTTATAATAGTTTTAAAGAGGTTTTATACGAGCTGAGGAAAGGAGAACAACTGAGGGAATACATGTACTGGGGCCGTACTTCCGAAGCAGGAATGGTGTAATCGGTCATCGCTTGACTTTCTTATTAAAATACTGGCTGCTGCGCTGTGTGTTGTGGGCTCGATTCCCGTACGGAACAAATTTTTGTACCTATGGCCTACAGATAGGTGTTTCGGGTTTGTGTGTCTTGTGCATGTGGGTTTACATGGTTGGTGAACACACCCATGATACATGAGTAATTCTTAGTGAGGGACAAAGTCAGTAATCAGTTACACTGAAAACAATTGTTAAGTTTTTTCTCGTAAATAAATAATTCAAAACATTTTTCTTCTCTTGATTCCTGGGACAGATTTTGGATCGTTTCAGTTTACTGATTGGCGTTGGCCTGAGGAACAAAACTCACCATGTGTGCATTCTGGGCTGCACTTGGTCCAACTCCCATACAAAGATTGGCAATGTCCTTTCATAACTGTATCAAAGTTATAAGCTTGTTATGCTACCTGGTTGTCCACACAAATACATGGTCATACTCGTAGTAACCAGTCTGGGCCATCCGGGCGACTGAGGGGTTGTTTTGCTTCCGCACCCAGCTGTGCGCTGGCGCCCAATGACCGCTATGACCTGCCGGTGGTGTCCAACTTGTGATCTTTTTTAAATATTTTTGGGAAAAAATATGGTGTGGTAAATTATTGGGAAATCAGTAACTAGTAACTGTGTCGATGTTCAGCATCTGATTCTGAACAAACTATATTCAGGTTGCGCATGTACTAAAAATAATGTTGTGTATGTTTCAGGACGAGAATGAAACCACAAAGCGACGGTACCGCTGCCGTCATTGTAGGCGAACATTTTCTAAAATATTTGCGTAAGTGCCTTGTACTAATGTTTTTGATTGATATCTATACATATAAATAAAATTGGATTGTTTGTTTGTAATATTGAAATAACCGCTTTTTACTACATGCATGTGAATATATATATGGTACATACACCAAAATAACATTTTTTACAGTTTTTGTCTGTCTGTCTGTTCCGGCTAATCTCTGAAATGGCTGGACCGATTTTGACGGGACTTTAATTGATAGGTAGCTGATGTAATAAGGAGTAACTTAGGCTACTTTTATTTTAGAAAAAATAAATTCTAAATCTTGTAGTCCACGCGAACGAAGTCGCGGGCACAGCTAGTATAAAAATAAAATGATCGTTTACTTAACTGCCTTTTTCCTATTTCAGTTTAAGGCGACATACGGCTCATCATTGTCCTGTTAAATTAGCCAAGTAAGCAAAACACCATTTTTTTTTTTCAGCTTGTTTATAAAATAGTTTTGTTTTTTTTTTTAAGTTTTTCGAACAATTTTAAATTGTGTTATGTCCTAAAAAAGGTGTCAGATTTGAAACAACGATATGTAATCCGCATATTAAATATCAACATCATTATGCGCATCATTCATACTTAATATCATAAAATAATGTAAAAGTAACTCTTTTGTCTGTTACGCTTTCACGGTTAAACTATTGAACTGATTTAGGTAAAATTTGGTTCAGAGGAAGCTTTAACTCCAAGGATACACAAATAGATATAGGCTACTTTTCATCCATCTTGGACTTTGACTTCGCGTTCGCAATAACCAACATTCGGAGTGTGCGTCGGAATTGCATAACCTAATTCCGCCTAGCCCGTTTCATCATCGAACTACCAGACGTACGGCGATGCGCCACCGGTACATGGTGGATATCCCACCTACACGCACAAAACGTTTTGGGAACACATTCATTGTGCGTGCAGCTAGGGAGTGGAATTTCTTGCCGGAGTCTGTTTCCTGATAGCTACAACCCGGGAATCTTTAAGTCGAGAGTGAATAGGTTTCTTCTAGGTTAGCGCGTTCCATCGTTGACCGCATCGTCGCTTTCCATCAGACGAGATAGCGGTCAAGCGCGAACCTATCAACAATAAAAAAAAACATTCACGCGGACGAAGCCGCTGGTAGAAGCCAGTAATTAAATAAAATCATTTTAAAAACCAGCATTTTTTTTTTCAGAGACAAAGAAACAAATGATAAATTGTATCTAGACGTGGATGTGCCTCCTTTGAAAGTGAATGAATCAATGTGCTCTGAAGACAATAAACTACCCTCAGACGAAAGTTTTCAAAACTATACCAATGGATTAGACTTCTCTACAAACCTCTTCGACACAGACCGCATATCTAGTCTTGATATCTCCGGGAATTCCAGATCAGATAATGATTTTAATCCTTACGCTATTGGATATAGAGATGAAAATGAGTTAACCAGCGATATCGATTTTCCACTTAATTGTGAAAATCCTACTAAAGAGGTGTGTAGTTTTTCCTAAGGTTGCAATAATGCGGTATAATAGTTGTCAGTAAATCTATTTAATGTCTTCATAGAAATAAAAACAACATATTATTTTACAGAACCAACCGTCACAAGTCGAAGAGCTTCCCGTCCCATGTCCTCATTGTGATCAAATTGTGGCCAAAGGAAAGGGTCGTCAGCACGTAAGGTAAAAAGATTATGAATTGTATAAGTTCATATTTTGCACTAAACTATTTGACAAACTTAATTATGTCAATGTATGTCTGCCAAAAAATTGACATAGGCCTCCCCTATGCATTACTATGAACAGCCGGCCTTGCTTGTCCCGCATTCAGTTAATTACTACGATGGCCTGGTAGAGGGCCAATAATCATACACACTGCACCATCAATACACTTTTATTATACCTCGATTCAAACTTACAGCGACTACGAAATTCGCCACTTGTTGAGAACTGCTTCTATTTCGAACTGCCATTAAGATTAAGGCTAGTCCCTTGAACCATCTGGCCAAAATTATGTGGACGCACCTCTCGCACCCGCCTAGGCGGCAGTACGCAAATCTGTGCATTTATTTGCGGCCAACAGCGCCCGGAAAGCGTGTGGCCGACCTTTAAATCCATTTTCTTTGCGAAATATTGATTGATTTACATATTATGCAATGTTCACTTTGAAGAATATTTAACCACCCATTTTTATGTGTAAAAATGTTTCTAAAGATCCAAGCCGTTTCGAAGGAGTAGGGAAAAGTTGCGAAATTGCTAAACATTTTTTTTAGACAAAAGTATTAATAGCACGAAAAAATCAAATGTATCAACATTGTTCATGAATCTATAATAAACACATATTTTTTTCAAACCTATTAATCTGGCCGTTACCGAGGAGTAGTCTTCAGAAAGTCACTGTTTTATGGCACTTTTCGGGCGCTTGGGCCTTAAACCGAAAAGTCCAAAAGCTTTTGGACTGATAGACTGATGTTTGCTAGTAAAAAGGATATCTCCTTTTTACTAGCAAACATTTAACCTTTCAGGCACCAGTTTACTAAATACTGTACAACTCATACCAGCTAATTTAACCTTTCAATCGTGTCAATTAGAGACACAATAGAAAGACAATGACAGCGCGTTCGCTTTGTCATGGGTTTAATGAATTAAACCTTATTACGTATCAATAAGGTTTAAGTTACCTTGTACCGAGGTGTACCGAATTCGGTACATTTGTGCCTGAGAGGTTAATTTTGGTTTAAATGATTTAACAATCAAAGTTTATTTATGTTTTTAGGGAAAATGAAAAAACCACCCTTATAGTATCACTTCGCTGTCCGTTTGTCTGTTTGCTTAGCGAGAATTTTTTACAGTCCAACGCGTGGAGTTATTCAGATAAAAATATCTAATATTCTGGTCTAAAATCCCTTGGACTGTTAAAGAAAACACAAACTTCAACGCGATCGCAAGATACGTTTATGCCGCATATTTTTACAATCGCAAAGAAATATAAACCTATAGGAGCTTCCCAATGACTTCATGAAGTTTAGCAAGAAGTTAGGTCCTCAATCCAGTTTTTCTATTACATAGGTACAAACTTAATTTTGCATATAGACGGATTGCGTTTATAACTTGTACATTTTGGTACGGAACCCTGACTGTGCGAGGTCTGAAACCCACTTGACTGGTATTTTTTTTTTAATAGGTCTACTTATAGAGTAAACATATTAATACTTGTAGCAGCAATTATTATAGTTTCGTTAAGTACTAATTGTTCGATCGTTTTCATTTTGCTATGACAGTATTTATTGACATTACGTTCCTAAAGGCAAACTCCAAATACCTAACCTTGCATAGGTCCAGAAAACACAGGACCTAACGTTGATGCGATGATATGCGATGGCCAAGACTCACCCTTACTTTTAACCTTTTCACCGCCAAGCACTTCTATAGAAGTTCGGGATTTTCGTGCCACCAGCGCCACAACTTCTATAGAAGTTGTTCATTTTAACTATCTTATTAAAATAAATTTACTGTGATTAAAAGCTTTGTTCCATTTTATTATTTAAGATAGCACTGTCTACTACCCTGTTTTTTATTTTTCTACACAAAATAAGCCCTAGTTTGTCCTAAAATCGGCAAAAACAGAAACTCCGAATTTTGTTACTTTCCTCAGAACGCCAATCACTTCATATCAAGTTGGCCAGTGATGTGCCGTGAAAGGTTGATTTCACCATTGAAATATTTATAAATACAGAAAGTTACGAATATCGAAAACATTTTGAGGTCAATAAAATATGAACTTAGTTATCTACTTCATTACAAAGGATAGTAGATGAATTTCGACCCTCAGGCAGATGCCGATACGTAATTATAAAGTTGTTACTAATTCTTGTCGATAGTTATTTTCCCATCTCTACAAAACAATTGGTCGTCTATGGCCCTGTGCGCCACCGAGTGCCACGAACTACTATAGAAGTTGGTCAGTGACGTCATAGGCGTGCGGCTGTCAAGGTCACTTTGGCATAGTGCAGCACAAAATCGGATTCGCGCGCACGCATCTTTCTTTCTTTCACTTGCAAATAGAAAAATGAGTGAAGAACTTGATTCGGACGAACTTCTGAAAATTTTGCAAGGTGTGGAATCGGACTCGGAGTATTTTGTGGAAAATATTGAACCAGAAGATAATTCTGAGGTATGTCTAACTGGATGATAATAATAATGTTTATTCATCAAAGAGTAGGAATTCAATAAGTATGTAAATACGTGGGTAAATAGAGAAACGCAATCTGTGCGCGGGGTCCCCCGCGCGCAGATGGGTAAACGCTACCGATACATGAATTAAGAAAAGAACAGAAACAACACTTAAAAACAATGCTTTGATTAGTACACGGCTACAAGCGTAATAGAATTTAAATATATACTTACTTTCCATTTCAAAAAACACTTTAAAAACAATTCAAAATTCTGCCACTTAGATACCTACGGTAAAAAACGTTGACTGAAGTTATTAAAAAAACACAGAAATAAACAAAAATAGAAGAAAGAAAGACCATAGACCCCATCCCTGATCAGAATCGAATTCAACGTGATATGAAGTTAAAGAATGAGATCATGAAACAAATAGAGATGTACCCCATTCCTTATAGTTCTAATTGAGTTATGTATTAGTTTCTTTGATACTCATAAATTATACTGTTTTTTCTTATTAAGGATACTATGAAATAAAACAAATCTGGAAATATTTAATCAGTTTTTATTTATATTCGTAAAATCAACTTTAAATCTTAACTTTACGCGTACAAATCTTATTCATCGATATGACGATATCCCCATCACTACTGTTTACTGTATATTTAGTTATACATTTATAGCTTGGCGCTCGGCGAGGCATTGCGTTTTGTGTACGTTGGCGGCGAAAAGGTTAATTCAGTCTATCTCGTTATAACATAACTCTTGACCAAGTCAACATTTTTAAAACTAATGATAGCATGGTAGCCCGCAAAAATTTCAAACGTTTTTTGTAATTTGCAGCTCAGTATTGGATAGTATGGGTACAAAAATTACATTTGCGATAGTGATTTGTAAGCATTGAGACAAATATACTCATTAGAACCATCATAATAACTATTATTATTATTATATGCTTTATTGTACCCCATATACCTAAACAAAAAATACAGGACTAACATTATTAAAAATAAGTGTATAATGGTCTTATCGCACAGGGCATTTTCTTACAGACAACCTTTGGTTGAACTGAAAGAACTATCTAGTTTCTAATGAAATCAATTACACCAAGTAATGCGCCTGGCAGGGTTTGAACCCGCGACCTACAACTCGTAAGTCGGAGCCATTACCACTCGGCCACCACTGATCTCAGTCGGTCCCTATCTAATTTAAGAGAAGAGGTAAAACGTCAAGATGGCACATTTTACATAAATTATACCTATAGTATATTTTAGACAGCATGGCATTGCTCGCAGAACAGATGGTCGATTGAGACGAAAGGTTCTGGAGTGGCGACCACGTACGGGAAGACGCAACGTTGGAATATGTCCCACAAAGTGGATCAATGGCCTAGTGAGAGTCGAAGGATCCCGATGGATGCGAGACGCATAGGACCGGTCGTTACGGCGACACTTGGGAGAGGCCTATGTCCAACAATGAACGTCTCTCAGCTGAAACAATGGTGACTTGAAGCATCCAGCTTAAGTTAACTCTTTGAATGTCGTAATTAGAGACACAATAGAAAGACAATTACCTTATGTCGGACTGTGTAACTTAAGACATTCGAAAGGTTAATGTTTTTTTATTCGTTTGTATTCACAGTAAATGTCCTGGCCGACAATTTAAATGTGTAGATGGATGTGAAAAAGTTTTCACCAGCATGAAACAGTTGACGGAACACATTTGGGCTCAGCATTCAAACGACAACTCAGGGCCAGTACAGAAAGTAAGTCGAAATAAATAAAAATAGTTAACCCGTAAGAGATAAGACATACCTCTTTATACCGTCAATAATACCTATATGTACCTTTTTATGAATTTCAAAAATGTATTTTTGAACGAACGACAAGTTATGTCATAATGAATGTTTTCTTTTTCTAAAAGTCATTAGGCTTGATAGCAGTTGAAATGTCTAATGCCATGCTTTTTTCTGATGATGTGATTCTCAATATTGTATTTATTGTAGTAAAAATGTCACATTATGTCATTTTAGCCACTGTATTCTAAGTACAAACAATTATTTTTATGTTTATTGTCTAAAGCGGAAATGTATTTTCTAAGTATTTATTATCAACACATAAAACAAAGCATGTTATTTAACTAGACCAAGATTTAAATTAGTAGAAACATTAAAAGTTAAATTTACTCAAAAGCCATGAAGTCACGCCAGCAAAAAAACCAACTAACCCATTATTAATTATCGTAAAAAAAAACTAGTCAATTCGTTTCCAATTGTGACAATTTTTTTCCAACCCTTAGTCTGGACATTAGTTTCATTTGATAAAAATTAAATAATTATTCCGTACATCGTGGTAACATACGTACTACATAGACACTTAAAATTCCCTCAACAATTTCCTCGGCGTTGTTCTTTAAATTACATAAAATATCTCTTTAGTTTGACAAAAAATTAAAGTCGTAATAATTCTTACTGGTTGTCATTTGTAGACCTTTAACAGTGACCGTTATGGACAATCAGAAGCTAGGAAATCTGACACTAGCTTGCAAAGGAGTATCATTTTACCCAATATCAATAACAATATCTAGGTTGTGGAGGTCAGATAAACAGCCGGTCCATGTAAAATACTGATATTCATCTGATCTGATATGACTGGAGACCGATTCCAGCATAGTTAGGCTAGGCAGATGATGTAGTTTGTACTAAATGAACAAGAACATGCAATTTATTCAAGTATTTAGTCATATTATTACATTAAACTGATAACTAATTTTGCAAGCCTTCACAGATGAATCAGAGGAGTTCAGACTTACGACCAAAAACAGTTTCTTCTTTTATACAAATTGGAAACTTGGCTGAGAACTGTTGGGAATTAAAATAATAACTTCCTTGCTGTACCAGCAAGCAAGGTACAGACAATACAATAATGAAAATGTAAATTTTCTCGATTTTGTTAGGAGGACGATGATGATAAGCCTGCTATGCCTACGAATACTGCCGAGACTGCCCCGGCCATTGCCCCCGCACCATACAAATGTGAACAATGCCAACATGGATTCAAGGTACGTAATTAAAAAAAAATACAAAACATCGTGTTTGTGGTTCCGCATCGAATGGCGGACCTTTTACTAAACCGTAAGTCCGTCTGTCACAGGGCTGTATGCTTTTTAACTTCACGTGGGTTACGATATGGCAAATAATAATCACACAAATATTATAATGGCGAAAGTTTCTTTGCGTATGTGTTTGTTACCACTTTACGCTCAAACGGCTGAATGTATTTGGATGAAATGTAGCACATGAATAGACTGTCCTGCAATAGGATATTTTGGAATAATTTCCACGTGGGTGAAGCCACTGTCAGAAGCAGCAGATGTATTTCCATGAAAACCCATACACAAACCTCTGCTATTGGTTAGATTTTAGTAGATTATAAACAAAATACGCAAAACTCGCAATAGTATTCCAAGTTTTTTTTATATTTGAATATCTAAATTTTGGTATCAGCGTCGAGGCATGCTGGTGAACCATCTATGGCGCGTCCACAACATGGTGTCTGCAGCAGTGCCTCTAGAGCGACGCGTGCGCCACTTTCCGTGCGGCACGTGCCCGAAGATATACAGGACAGCGGCCAAGCGCGACCGACACGTGCAGAGACATCATCCAGGTAGTTACCAAAACGAAATTGTGAACCTCTCAGGCACCAGTGTACTGAATACGGTACACCTTATACCACTAGCAAAAAGTACTGTGTTAAAAAAAATGTTAAGATAAATACATATTGTTTGATATCATTTGAAAGGGCTTCACTGGTACTTATGAAAAAATATCATCAAAATTCAATGTGGTGCCCTCTAGTGGACAAAAAGATTTGAGTTAAAAAATAATATAAATACTTTGTGTTTGGTATCATCCAAAATTGTTGAAATAAAAAAAAGTACATAGTCGGGTTTTAGTATTTTCATTTTTTTTTTCAGTTTTCTCATGGATACTCATGAGATCAATCGTCAGGAGTTGTCTAAGTAGTTAACTGTTAGGTATTTTACTATAAACATAGGTACCATATTAGATCTTCATATTTAATACGAACGAATGAAGAACGAGTCGGTACACTTGTGCCTGAGCGGTGAAAGGCTCACTTCTTATCAAGTTATCATTACCATTAAAACACAAAATCGTACACTCGTACATATTTCTTTTTCGTTGTCTCTACCTCAGTAAAGCCGTTATGTAAAGGTCTCTGCACACAGCGGGCGCGGCGCGGCGGGACGGGACGGCGACGCGACACTGAGCAGTTGTAATGTACTAGATATTACGGACGACGCCACACAGAGCCGTCCCGCTCGACGCGACGGTAACCGTCGCGCCACGCTGCCGCCGCGCCGAGCGGGAATACAAGTCAGAAGCGGCGGGGACGGGCGATATATTTCATGCACCCATTTCCGTTTACGTTGTTTTTTCTTAGCTAGCGCAAATAAGAGCAAGAGCGTTTCCACGTCTGAATTGCTCAACATCTTTTTGATGAATGAATAGCGTCGCGATACGGTCGGCGTGATCGCGCCCGCAGTGTGAACGATGCCGCCGCGCCAGCGCAGCGTCGCCGCCCCGCCACGCCGCGCCCCGCCACGCCACGCCGGCTGTGTGCAGAGACCTTTAAGTTATGATCCATATGTACAGGTGCAGCCAAAATCCGTCAGGCATTAGAAGGCGGCACGCGAGTGTGCGAACCGGCCATGTGTTCCGCCTGTCCGCGACAGTACGCCACGCGCGCCAAGCTGCTGCAGCATCAGAGGGCACATCATCCTTTCTTGGTAACAGATTGAGCAGTATGTTAAGAATCTTTCAAGTACCCGTGTACTAGCAAATTTGTATTCGCTATTATCAAAACTCCATTTCAAAACAAGCACGTCAGTGGGCGTCACCGTTTACTCACACATATACAACATTATTTTTAGTATATACGTTACCAGAAACACGGGTCTAGTTGTTTTATGTAAATAATCTATTTACGTAATAAAAAAAGAATGGATGTTTCATAACTGTATCATGAAAAATCACAAAATTATATGCTTATTATGTTACCTGGTGGTCCTCACAAATACATGGTCACTGGGCCATCCGGGCGACTGAAAGGTGTTTTTGTTCTCGCACCCAGCTGTGCGCTGGCATATATCTAACATGGTGTAAAAATGATTGGAATCGATTCAGTTACTGATTCTGAACAAACTATATTCAAGTTTCGCTTTATTTTTAATATATTAAAAATAATGTTGTAGAAAATGACGATCCGTGATAGTTTGGACGCAACGCCGACTACTACCCGCAGGGTCATTGAACTCGCTCAGCTGACGTTTTCTTAAGGAAATTAATTTCGTACATGCGTAAACTAATACGTGTTTTGAAAAAAAGGTACTTTACTTTTTAATTTTGTTTTACAAATCGATAGTGTTTCATGTACCAGATCGACCCTCCACGGAATTAAAACGATCAAAATTTAAGGGTGTATATGCCATTGAGTCAAGTATTGCCTGTCTTCAACACTATGAAGCTAAAAGGTTTCTATAGGTATAACTAATAGGGTGCGGGAATATTCGGAAGAGTTACCATGACCGTGGAATACAAAGGGAAACTGAAGCAACACGAGTGGGTCTTGGGTCATAGGTAGATTTAAGTTATAGTGTATTTTGGTGTACAATAAAGTTCATTCTATCTATTCTATTCTAAGTCTGATACGCGAAGAGCGGATTGCTCTACCCAAAGCGGAAGAGACTATTTGCTGATACACAACCGCAAATGTTCAATTTTGTTATTATCGCAGAACTGGTAACATTCCGAGTACTAACAATATTTTATTTGTTTCTAGATCACACTACCAAAAACGAAAAAAAAATGTTAGTTCTACCAAGGTAAGTAAAATAAAATGTAGAATGTAAGTAATCGAATTTTGTTACCAATTTTTTTAACAACACTTAGGCCTAGCGCGCATAGCCTTGCGGTGAAACGCGGTGCGTTTATACTACTGTACGGTAGAACAAACGCATTCACGGGGCCGCGCACTGCGGTGACAAAAATGCAGGTTTTTTCATTCAAACTCCGGCTATGGTGCTCACATGTCATCGTTATAGACTACCATACAAGAGTTACTATCTGCTTATATTTATTATTGCGTAAAAAAAGGGTTTCCAAACGGTATTAGATACATTGACGGCCATAAGGCCTATGCACGACTTCTTCTTCCTAAGTTATAACGATTCCGATTTAATTAATTAAAAGTTAAATATAGACATAATCCGTATCGCATCCCAACAGCAACTGTCTGTCAGTCAGTGTCTCAGTGCGTTTTTTTTTTTTTTACCGCAGTGTGCGGCTCTTCCTAAGCCGCGAACAGACATTACGAGGCGTGCGTCGCGAATTGTTCGTCACGCATGCCTCAACCTGAGGCATACGACGGTACATTTATGCGTGCGTCCCGAACGACACATGCTCAAGCTGAGCATGCAAACCACCACGCACGGTGTTCGTCAATAGAAAACGCAAGCAACACCTGTCCGTGCACACGGAGCGCACGGTTCGTACTGAGCCGGCGTTCGCGATGATCGTATGACGCGAATGCTCACTGTGAGCACACACGTCCACATAGCCCGAGGCATGCGGTACGAACCATTTGCGACGCATGCCTCGCGATGTCTGTTTTTTTTAACACGGATAGGCTCGCGTTTGACAACTGTCTCACCTGATGGAAAGCGATGATGTGGCCGACGATAGAGCACGCTTGGCTGGAAGGAACCCATTCACTCTTAACTTAAATACCCCCAAGTTACAGTTATCAGGAAACACAGACTCCGGCAGGGAATTCCAATCTTTTGCTGTACGCATAATGAATGTGTTCCCAAAACGCTTTGTAAGTATGGGTGGGATGTCCACCATGTATCGGTGGCGCAACGCCACACGTTCAGTCAGTTCAGTCTCATTCAGAGACTGCCTCCAAGGACAAGTTCAAGCGTCTCGGAAAGCCTCTCGGAAAGACTGGATCTGTGACCCACTAGCTCGCGCGCTGGACATGTAACTCTCAACAACAGTGCTGTCGTCTGCATACTCAAATGGTTTAAGTAGATCATTTATGTGCAGCAAGAATAGTGTTGTCGAGAGTACCGACCCCTGAATATACATTTGACCCCACGAGCAGCCTTCAATAACCACTCGGATAAATCGATCTCTCAAGAAGTCTACGATCCAATCACACAGACCAGTGGGTAGACCGAAGGAAGAAAGCTTAGCAATAAGGCTTTCGTGCCAGACCCTTTAGAAAGCCTTCAAGATATTATTATCAAGGAAGACGGCAAGCGTTTCCCCATGCTTCTCGATGGCCTCGCACCAGATGTGAATGGCCAATACGCTAGACGGTCCCCGGTAGGTCGATTTCCGCGAAAACCGTATTGCTGGTTACTGAGGATGTCGTTAGTTTCTAGGTGTGCCAGAAGCTTCCTGTTAAGCACCCGTTCCATATTCTTACAGATGATGGACGTAACGGGGATGGGTCGGTAGTTTGCCGGGTTAGCTCGACTTCGACTTTGCTCGCTTCCAAGCCATCGGCATTTTTCCAGTCTCATATGAGAGGCGAAATAGTCGATTCAAGATCGCATGCGTTTATTTCACCGCAATGCGCGCATTTCTATGACACCTCTATAGGTACTTAACAGATTATGCGTTAAAAAACGCATGGCAATGCGCGCTAGTCCTTAACCAATTAACAGTATTGTAAAGAAGTTGACAAAAGTGTGATTTTAATATTTTTGAAGTGTGTACAAGTATTTTAAAATAAATGACTGAATCTCACAATGCGTTTTATTATTGTAACTTCTATATTTCCGATCACAAACAATGAACTAGAGATCCTTAATACTCCTTTCAAACCCATTCGAATCAATTTCATTTATTTCACATTCTTATATTTAATTTAATATCAGAGAATTTTGTACCTACCTAAAGATTAATAATTTCCGTTTCCAATAATAACGTTCACAGCTTCAGCGTTGCCTATCTACATACATCTTTGGAAGTAGGTATATCACATTTAAGTACATAATTGTAAAAATCAATATTGAGTTTCATACACCAGAAACTTATATTTATATAATATTACATACTGCCACGGATGAATATGATACGCCTTTACCAACGTCAATCTAAATGGGTGGCCAAAACCAGATTTGTCACAGTCAAATTCAGTTTGTTTATTCAATGAATCTGATAAAGCTTCCAAGAGACATTTGAATTACTTAATAACATATTAGGTGTCTCTTTTCCTCACTTATGTTTTGTAGCCAGAGTGAAAGAGAAGACTAATTGTTGTCATCTCGTGTAAAAGGATTTGTTGCGACATAAATTCATGGGTAACTTGTTTGTTTTCATTCGGCAACCAAGGCACTAGGCAGTGCGCAACTGCAGTGCAGTGAACCGCAGTGTTTCCATTATAATTTTACTGGCCACTTAATTCTCCTATCAGCGCCATAATTTATTAACATCTGACATTCTGCGCTCTGCGGTAATTCTGTGTTACGTACGTATTGATTTTATGTAGACCAAAACAATGTTGACAGTTCACAGTCCTGAGTTTAGCCCTAACAAGAAGGTACAAGGATACCTATACCCGTTGAAGTGATGACATGTGTAAATTGTGTTAGAATGGATTATGACGTAGAAGAAGGGACGATACCGAGAGATTTTATTGAATACGACTTCGCCGAAGATGCGCTGGACTTTGAGGTTAGTTTATTTATCTCAATAACATTTACCCGACTGATCAGCGTTTATATAACTATTAAAGTATCTAGGTATACCTGGTCTTAACTTTCACAATTATGTTTCCAAGGTTCAATACGGTGCTGGTGGTAATATCAAGTTGGAATATTCCGAAACAGACAATTTACAGTTTTGGATACTTAATTAAGTACCGATTGCTTAATTGGCATTGGGCCTATTAATTTACATCAACCGGTATTACATTCTTAATCAATGAATAGTCATAAATTATTGACATACTAGCTAGCAATAGATCTACTAGGCTTTACTCTTTGCATTAGCAATATATAGCACAAGAAGTATTCTAATGTATCAAGAGACCCTTCCATACCTACATAGATTTATACAATAACAATTTACGTAATATTTCCAAATCTAAGTGGAAAGTATTATGCCAGCAGACATCTACAACTGTTATTAAAACCTCTAAATTCTAAATTACAACTCTTCAACACAATGGCCCACAATAACAACAAAGCAAAGTGTCACACAGTGCACTTCACTCAACGGGATGATTCATCATTGTCTATGGTGTCGGTGTTAGAGTGAGAAGGCAAATCATCGGCATCTCTCTCTGCCACGCTAATGGGTATCTACCTGATAAAATACAACAACAAACAAACTTACTAGCTATACGCTGCACTACGATGATGACGAGGTTTGCGGTAGGTAGTTGGCTAGGCGCGCTCAGCTAATCGTAGCACCGCGATTGAGCACAGCTGGAGCGGATATTTTCGTGAGATGCGGTGGTCGCGCGAAATCTGTACAATTCTTAATCTCACTGATTAACGTAGTGTCGCGCTACAGGCTCGTCTAGTGACAGTGTTGTGAATAAATGAACTGCGATCATGGTTTGTTTCGGCGATAGATGCGGCTGCGGCGCGTTTTGCCGCCGTTTGTTTTGTCGAGCCCGCCCTCCGGAGAAAGACGAAAATGAAGAAAACTTACCAGTTACTATGGTAATTTTATGTGTTAAGATTTTCAGTTAAAACCAAGCTTTCAATTTTTACTTAGTTATAAGACCTATTTATTTTTTGACGCTTTGAATGAAAACATTATGCGCGCACTTTACACTGCTTATTTATTGAAGGCTGTTTACTGCTATTTAGTTCCCACCAGATTTTAAACACAATAGTTGTGAAAATCCTTGTCCACCAACCAATCATGAGGTGTTTTTTACTCCACCTTGAGTGACGCATATTTTAAAGTTTGAACATAACGTGAGTCACAAGATGTAAATATATAATGCGTGTGTAAATACTTGCCTAAGTGGGTGAACTTTACATACGGCTTATTTTTTTTTTCTTTGTTAACACTCCTATTAACAATCGTCGCTACCGATAACGTGATAATTATGAGCTTCACATGGCATAACTTGTTATGTTAACGTTTCACAGCGCATGTTCGTAGTTTCTCCTAGAAAATTATTGAAACTTTACATAGGTAAATGGTAAATCTCTAAAGACTGAGTCACAGTAGATACTTCAATAAATTACGAATATCTTAAGAATTAGTCATGGGTGTTATAAAGTTAAGGTGAATCTACAGGTACTTACTACCAATAACTTCCTTGCTTACCTACGAACCTTAATTAAATATTCAAAATTAGTGATCGATGTCAAATTATAAATGACGCAAGCAATGTTATGATGGCCATGAAAATCTAAAATAATAATATCTTAGAAGAAAATTCCAAACAGGCTAGTTCGGTCGAACCATCTGTAGAGTCTTTAGAGCCACATACTGTTCTTATCAACGATTTATTTTAATAACAAACCTTGATAGTAGAAAATTATCCTAAAGGAACATACTCTCGGAATAAAAAGTCATGAAAGATCCTATGAGCTATTCCAGGAGTGACCAGGACATGGTCTATCCGTGTACCAAGTTTCATCGAAATCCGTTCAGCCGTTCGAACGTGAAGAAGTAACAAACATACACACAAACACACGAACTTTTGCCTTTATAATATTAGTGTGATTCCCTAAGCCTACTGACAGAAAGCCAATTTTCGGGCAGGACAACGTCTATCAAGGCCGCTAGTAAATAATAAAATAGTTATTTTGGTTTCTCCACCATTTTATCATCCTTCTGGACTAGGTATCGATAACGATGCAGTACTTCCCTAAGAGGTATAAGTAGAAAAAAACGAGGAAAACGTCCTCATAGCTAGTTATTTACCTAATAAATATAAGGAATAACTAGGTTAAACGTCTACGATAGGTTAAAAGTATTTCACGGTCGCAATAATATCTCAATACGATAATATTTCATATATAAGTATGTAATCAATCGAGATAATGTGTGAAAATAAGTCATCATTTTTTTGTGTAAACATCTAACA
This sequence comes from Mythimna ferrago, assembly GCA_910589285.2. Taxonomy (NCBI): domain Eukaryota; kingdom Metazoa; phylum Arthropoda; class Insecta; order Lepidoptera; family Noctuidae; genus Mythimna; species Mythimna ferrago. Next base: position 16,486,617 of record OU342675.1, read on the forward strand.
TAATTATGAAATATTTATTTACTTATTTAAAATAGCATCTAGTAGGTATTTAAAATAACGTTGGATGTCGTAATCAGCGAGTGCGCCTGTCCTGACAATAATTTTATTCTGACCAACGGGAAACACGGCATTTTATTTTCAGTGCGAAGGTTAGTGGAAGCTGAGCTCATAGCATTTTTTTTAATAATGCGTGGGGATTTATCATGTCACCAAATTAATAAGACCGCCCATATAGTGACACAGAAATCTAATTAAGAAAGTATGAAATGAAAGTGCGATAAAAATGGTGAAAATTTTAAGCAAGGCTTTCTCATGTCGTCGTCAAAAAGTATGATCAGAGTCCTCCTCATTGAGGCAAGTGACGACAAATATCTATAGGTAAAAACAAAACAGTTTTATTTAAACACTAGCTTGTACCCGCGGCTTCGCTCGCGTACATAAAATATAGTCTATGTCACTCAGGAATAAAGCAGCTTTCTATCGGTGAAAAAATTTATATGAACCGAAGCAGTACTCCCAGATATTACCTCCTAAAAATAAAAAAGAACATAAGTAAAAACAAACTTTACCTCTTTATTATATTAGTGTAGATTACATCAACGTATGACCACCTATCAGTGAAAGAAAATATAAACAAAAAATAAAAAAAAATACCCCTTTATAATATTTATTAGATAACTTCATTCAGATTATATTCACGTACCTAAAGCTGCAGCCTGTCTGAGGAAAAACCGGATAATCTTTTACTTCCTTTGTCATTTCCTTGATGACTTCATTCCACAAGGTGTTTCTCGGAATCGCATTCCGAATTTTTAATTTTGTAGGTAAACAATACACAAGTAGGTAGATAGATGTTTTGCGAAAAATTATGATGGACAGAGCTATATGTATAAACGAGTCGTATCCAAAATACATTCATATGTGTCTGTGATACATATCATGCTTCTCTTTCGAACAAGGATCAGCATCGACAAGAAATAATTCAGCCGCTAGTATAAACGAAGTTCACAATACAGCTTTTAGCAATTAGCTAGACTGGTACTAGACGCTGCCGTTTCAATTAATTGTAACAATACAACACGAGCACGACCCGACGGCCTACTGTACAATTCCTGCCATTATATTCAATGTTCATGTTTCCACTAAAACTTATTGATTAAACATGAAACAGCTACCTGGCTCTGAAACTGGTACACCGACACGGTCGTACTGGATAGGTACATAGCTTTATATCCACTTAGGTGCATATTGATTGTGTTCAGACACGCGAACTTACTCCATGGCGTTAATTTTGAACGTCTACGTATAAGTACACTTAATTACCAACAACGGCCAACTGTTTACGATAACTTCGCTAAGTAACGCTGGTAATTAGCTGACAAGTGTTAAATAAACATTTAGCATATCGAGCCTTTTCAGGAAGAACATCGTAAGTGGTCCAGTTTTTTGCTGAAAGAGATTTTTTCTTTCCTAATTAAAAACTATTTAAGTCGATATTTGTGATTAAAGTAAATAAAAAAAAGGAAAAGGATGAAAACTATTTTATTTGGCATACACACTTGTAGATACACAAGTATAGGAACTATTCTAATAGATCAGACGAAATCCTACCTATGAATAACAAGTAGGTAATAAATAATATTATTTAGAAAGTTCGCTTTTCTTGCGGTTTGAAATAATTAAATGCCTTCTTCCATTCTAGAGTGGACCAGGAGAACGTGTCAGATTTTTACTGACTAAAACTACACATGTTCCTTCAGTTGTAAGAAAACCGTAGGACGCCCAACAGGCCGCCCTACGGTTTGCTGACATCTCTTTGAGGCACGCGTAAAACACTTCGCATCGTCAACGACTTCGGCTCGGTCTTTATAGGATGAACAGATGGCGAGCTATGTACCCATTGCTCGTCGTCCGCAAGCCCTCACCTACGGTGACCCGAGATCGCTCTGCGATTTCCGAAGCCCAGGGAATCTCCTGTCGCGGCGGAGATGATGTACGTTCCTTTACTCTTGCGCCTTCCTCCATCGCTAGCATTACTGCTTCGCAGAAGGATACGACCGCACCTCATTCCCTCTCGCTCCGGACCATGGCCTGAAATAAAGCCCAATGCGAGAGGTCGCCGCCGCCGATCGCCTTAGGCCCTCGCCACACTTGGCGGAAATTCCGTCGCGGAAGATCGGCGATGGAACGTTAATACAAGTTATTGCATATAAACTACAACTAGCGGGCACACTACGCGGAAGGTCGGTCGCTACGCTGGTTGTAGTTTATATGCAATAACTTGTATTAACGTTCCGTCGCCGATCTTCCGCGACGGAATTTCCGCCAAGTGTGGCGAGGGCCTTAACGAGGTCGGCGGCGGCGGTGCTCTGCCGAGCGAGGCGCACGTCTAGTCTCCACCGTGTCCTCAGGGCGGTCCACGCAATTGTGATACGATGTTCTTCCTAAAAAGAGTATATACAGGGTAATGGCGTAAATAGTGGTCCAACGTTAAGGAGTCGATACATCATGTATTCAGCTATCACATACCACAATTTGAACCACTTTTTACCATACGTCTCAGAATAAAACTGATCTTTTTTAAAAAAAAATAACACATTGCGAAACTAATTTAGCTCTAATTTTAACAAAAAAACATTATTTTCCTATTTTGTTTTTTGTATATTAAGTACTGCTGAATACATGTGCTATAATACGCAATTAACTGATTTACTGTAAACTTAAAGATATTAAAGAAAAAAAATGTTTATTTCAAATTTTAACTACTATAGTCTTCAGATTGCCACGAGACTTTAGGTGCGAATGGTGTAAAAAAAATGTACGTGCGTACTGTTGGTGCCCATGATTGAAAAAATATGTCTATTAAATGCAGATTCTAATGTGGTATAAAAAAAACTAATACCATGATTTTAAAAAAAGTTATTGAAATTTAACTTGAAAAGGAGCTGAATTTGAAAAAAATACACTATTTAAGTACGTTATCGATGTTGCAAAATATTATGGACCTAATCTTAGATAATATTCAACATAACTATGAACCAGTAGTAATTTAGGGTTAAGCATAAGGATAAAAAAGGATCAATACGATTCCCAGAAATCGGTACCTGGCCGGATAACAAATTAGATTATGTCAAGATGTAGTAAAAATCTTCTAGTCAAGTTTGACTGAAAATGCTTCAAAGCGATCAGAATCTCGTAAGTTGCATGCGCTTCTAGTTTCTGTGTTTATCTTCACCGTTGAATTGCTTGTTTTTGTTCCTGGACTCTGATTTACTTCAGTTTTGACTGTGATTTGCTTCTATTTGGACTTCTTTGTTTTTGTGATCCCTACGACATTGGCGACGTTACTTGGACTTCGACTTGCTTAACGATTATACAAACGTGCGGTGCAGTGACGATTTTACGATGTCTCAGTACACACCGCAGGAATATCATGCATTTTATTTATGGCAAATGCAGAGGCATTGGTAGAGAACCAGCTCGACTTTATCGAGAATGATATCCAGATCCTCGGGTATTTGGTAGAGTATTACCGCATATTCTGAGTATAGGATACCCGGTAGAGGCGTAGGCGGTGCAAGTGAGGGACGACCAAGGGCTTACAATGGCGACGAATCGTCACATTTAGTCCACGAAGATCTATCTGCTTCAATTCGTGTCAGATCATTTATCGAACGATGCAGGGCATCCATAGCCGCCAGTGGTGGTCACTTCGAACATTTAGTCTAAGGATTTTGCTAACAATCATTTAACGAATAAGTAATTGATTTATTTTAATAATTGATTTATTTGAAAATTTATTTAAAAAATTAGGAATGTTTTTTTTTTTCATCTGGTGAAGCTTATATTCTTTAATAAAAAACAAAAAAACTACTAGTTAGGTTCAAAATATTTTGCAACATCGGTATCATACTAAATAGGGATTTTTTTTTCAAATTCAGCACCTTTTCAAGTTAAATGGCAATAACTGTTTTTTACACCATGCTATCGGTTGTTTCTAAACCACAATAGAATCTGCATTTAATGGACATATTTTTTCAAAATGGGCACCGACAGTGTAGTACGTTTCTTTTACAGCATTCGTGCCCAGTCTCGTTATTATCTGAAGACTATAAGTAGTTAAAATTTGAAATAAACATATTTTTCCTTTAACATGTTTAAGTTTACAGTAAAATCGTTATTTGCGCATTATAGCACATGTATTCAGCAGTAATAAAAAAAAACAATAGGAAAATAATGTTTTTTGTTGAAATTAGAGCTAAATTAGTATCGCAAGGTGTTGTTTTTCAAAAAAAAATATAAAGTTCAGTTTTATTCTGAGACCTATGTTAAAAAGTGGTTCAAATTGTGGCATGTGATAGCTGAATATATGGTGTATCGACTCCTTAACGTTGGACTACTATTTACGCCACAGCCTGTATGTATGCATGCGTCGGATATCGTATCGCCCGAACAGTGCCATAAAACAGTGACTTTCTGAAGCCAACTCCTCGCTAACGGCCGGGTTAATAGGTTTGAAAAAAATGTATAAAATGTTTATTATAGATTCATGAACATTATCAACTATTGATTTTTTTGGTGCGATTAATACTTTTGTCTAAAAATAACATTTAGCAATTTCGCAACTTTTCCCTACTGCTTCAAAACGGCTTGGATCTTTAGAAACATTTTTACATATAAAAATTGGTGGTTAAATATTCTTCAGAGTGAACATAGCGTAGGTAAATCAATCAATATTTCGCAAAGAAAATGGATTTAAAGGTCAGCGAGGCTCTATCGGGGCGCAGCTGGTCACAATTAAATGCACAGATATTCGTACTGCCGCCTAGGCGGGTACGACTCGAATATTGTGTCCATTTAATTCCGGCCAAAAGTTCAAGAGACTATGAGCCTTAGGTATCAGTCTATTAATTACTGACTGTATCTCGCCATTGCGTGTGTTAGGTACAGCAAGATAATACAGACTTATCCGAATAAAAAATACTTAGCCAATATTTTATTCCAAGTCAAAATATACTTGTTGCCCAACTTCAACCGATTCTGTTCAGTGCAGCCGTTTAAAAGTAATCGACTAACAAAACCTATACTTAACTTGCACCTTAACTAAATCTTGTGGATCTTGTGTGTTGTGTTGTCTTGTACACCTATGTGTTTAAAATATATTTTTTGATTGAAGGTCGTACGACTTGTAATGGATTACAAAGCACTATTGATAAAATTTATATTTGAACTATTTTCCTCTGAACAGTCCAAACTCCAAAGGTATCTTGTTAATCCTGTATTGTAAATAACGTTATTATTTTATATGGCTTTCGAGATATCTTATCATCGATTCATTTATAGCGTTTTATTTACCTACTTAAGTAGTTTAATATCCACATCCACATCATGAACCATTAAAATTCAGAACCCTTATGTAGGTTATATGTAATTAAAATCATGGTAAAAGGTCTCATTTATCAATAATAAGGAATCTTCAGTAAATTCTCATTTATATCTCCTACATCATCTAACAATTAATTGTCGACCATATTGATATTACGCTTACTAGCCGGTGAGATAATGGTCAAACGCGAGACGCGACCCTTAAAATAATAATAATAATAAATCCCCTTCCACCCTTTACAAGTCGTTAGCGGTGTTTATCCAACCAAAGAAAATGGAATTATTACGGAGCATTTCACTCATGGTCACTGTTCTAGGATCACCATAATAATGTTATAACAGAAATATCATGCAACTATACAACATCAGTTTTAGTACCTACCTATAAGTGAAACCAGAAACACGTGTCTAGTTTTTTATGTAAAAAATCTATGTACAAAATATCATAACTGTATCATGGAAAATCACACAGTTAACAAGTTGTTATGTTAGCAAAAATACATAGTCGCTGAGCCGTCCAAGCTCGCTGTCCGGCCGTCCGGTAACTGTCCGGACCAAGCCCAAGTCGTCGACGGCGCGCGCTGTTCCCGCGCGCCTCAAGGAGTTGTCAGCAACAGCAGGGGCCCAGCCGGGTCGAAGCCTACTGGGGCCAGGGTTATCCGAAAGGGCGCTCGAGCCCCAGTATGAAGGCTTGAAGGAACGGGATGGGTTTTTTAGTCAGTAAGAGTCTGAGACTATCTCCCGCTCCGCCCAAGAGCGGGGGTTGTCATAAGATGATTTTTCCCATCGAAAAAAAAAAAGCCATCCAAGCGACTTAGGGGTTGTTTTGCACTTACACCCAGCTGTTTGCTGGCGCCTAATGCCCGTTATGTTCTGCCGTGACCTGTGTTGTATTTAGTGTCGGTGGCATAGAAATATAAAAAACAGGTCGGTGGTGTCCAACTCGCGTAACCTTTTTAAGTATTTCTGGGAAAAAATATAACATGGTGTAAAAACTATTGGAATCCATTCAGTTACTGATTCTGAAGAAACTATATTCAGGTTTCGCATAAACTAAAAATAATATTGTATGTGAGGCAAGGCAAGACAGGCACATAGGTACGTGCCACGTACTACGTGGTAGTGGTACCTTTGTAAAGTCAATATGTACATCTAATTAATAATGCAAGGCACAGAGCATCCAGGTAATAAATATTGTATACTCAAGGTATTCATACTAAAGTACCTATAAATGTTCTAATCAGTGGTTTATCGTGTAAATTAATGTTTCTGCTTTGCAATGGGCATAGGCAATAAGGACGCTATAAATTGACACCTTATGCCTATAAGTCACGTGGACTCCTTAAGGTTACTGCTGTTTCTATAATGCTGGACACTCACCATCATGCTGCTTAATCCAGTAGCTTGAACAAATCAATCTAAACAGTTAAGCATCTATACAACATTACCAACAACAACTAAGCATACAAGGGGAGAAATTTTGGCATGTCCTTCCAAAACTCTCCACGTAGGGTTGCCAGGTCTTGAAATCGAAAAGCCGGACAGACTCCTATTTAGCCGGACATTTGGTCAAAAAGGCCGACATTTTTTTTTAAGGGCCAAGCGCCCGAAAAGTGCCATAAAACAGTGATTTTCTGAGGCCTACTCCTCCGTAACGGCTAGGTCAATTGGTTTGAAAAAAATATGTGTTTATTATAGATTCATGAACAATAATATCAACATTTGATTTTTTCGTGCAATTAATACTTTTGTCAAAAAAAAAAAATATTTAGCAATTTCGCAACTTTTCGCAACTTTTCCCTACTCCTTCGAAACGGCTTGGACCTTTAGAAACATTTTTACACATAAAAATTGGTGGTTAAATATCCTTCAAAGTGAACATTGCATATGTAAATCAATCAATATCTCGCAGAGAAAATGGATTTAAAGCGCTTTCCGGGCGCTGCTGGCCGCAAATAAATGCACAGATTTGCGTACTGCCTAGGCGAGTGCGAGAGTTGCGTTCACATAATTTCGGTCAGATGGTTCAAGGGACTATACGCCTTAAGTCTAACATTTCTTTTTAGTGACAATAAAATGCCATCAAAAACATAACTTGTAGAAAAACCAAGGCATGCAACTCTGTTCTCCTACCGCAAAAACTTGTGAGGTCAATGTAACCAAGTCGGTTAATTTATTCAGTCCGTACAGGGACCTTGACGACCTAGATTGATTTGGCAGAAATATTTTTAAATGCTAATGAAAAAACAATAAAATTAAGTGATACAATTGCTAGAATAATTGCATGTCCGTCTACTTGTGCTAACGAGACAAGGTAAGGCAGAACTCAAATTACATTTCTAAACAAAATGGTCAAATTTAAAAAGTTTAACTGAAACCGGGCCGGACTCCGCCTAAATTGGCCGAACACGCAACTACAAAGCCTGACCGTATCCGCCTTTATCCGGACTCCTGGCAATGCTATTACCACACATAGTTAGGGTGGTTAGACGACGACCTAGCAGAATAGTGCGTGATGGTTAGTCGCTACTCCAACTCCATATTTGCGAACACCATCCTGTACGTACCTGTAAGCAGTTATTAAGCAGTGTCTTATTAAAAAATCCCTGACACCAATTAAGGCAGAGCCATGCCCAATGACCTCATCGCCGTAATTCAGTAGACGCCTTTGGTGAGCGATTTCGTGCATCGTTTGTTGATTACTTTGACTCACAAATAAAGCGAAATGAGTCATTGAACATACAAAATAAAGTGCACTTCCTCCTACAGTGTATTTGATCGGTAAAGTGTTTTAGTTTTACTTTTAACCTTGCCAAATTCAAGATAAAATATCGAGAAACCAATAACTTTGGCGTCGTTTCACATCGTTTGTGTACAGCTTGTTAACGTCCGAAGCATAACTGACCTTTCAATGAATGTCGAATGGCCTAAGGTTAATTCACTGACATGAACATCATTTTTATACCTACTAACGAGGGTTTTCTTCGTTTCTTCATTAAATGAACAGACAAGAGATAGCTGCCGGCCATTCTCTTCGGAAACTCAAAACTACACATAGCAAAACTTTCCTATTAATCACGAAATCCTACCTACCTTACTTTTTATTGAAGCTTTTTAAAAATGCTATATTTATATCTACCTACCTAATACTTCGACACCGCCAGGATCCTATTCCTGTGAATCACGTCATTGTCGCACAAGCACTAGTGATTATTTAATTATTTCCGAAAGCATAGGTTTCGACAATGCTGTCAAATTCTATGGGTACCTTCCTAAATATTGGTGTCATACGTTATTAATATTAATTACTCCATCCCACCTTTGCTAAACGCGTTTAGTGATATTATGAAGAAGGAAAAAGACTTTTTTCCTATCCGGATTCCGAGAGCTTCCGAGAATAGAGCAAATAGCAGATTTCACGTACCTAACACAATATTCAATAGTTCGTGATAGATGGAAAAAGTCATTAAAACTTTAAGTAACCTATAAAACTTTGATTGTTTTATTTCAGACACAACTGGCGGAGGCGCGGGATGTTAAGTTTACGCACACGCTGACAGAACCCTTGAGTATCGGATCACACATCATATGCACAGGGACGCCCAGCGACGATTTACCTTGGTAACTTTTATTATTGATCCGCATACACTTATATAAAAGTAGTTCGTGTTCGCTGAAGGTGAATTCTATCATTCAATCATTAAATATCTTTCAAAAAGGCGATGAGTCATTTAGTAAAAGTAGGTAACCACTAACGTACCTACATCAGGACTTTATTAACTGTGGTAACTCGTAAACACATTTCATGGATAATCTGGTCTCCCCGCACTAGGTTAATAGCTGCCAAATTTCGGAAATAAATGTCAGCGGCCACTGTGACCTTACAGCTTGCTATCAGCAAGGTTGCTAAATTTGCTAACACGCAATATACAGGTCATAACGATGAAAGTATGGATTGTGTAATCACAGAGAGTTTGTTCAACGACATTTGACATCCCGCTTTTTAGGGTTCCGTAGTCAACTAGGAACCCTTATAGTTTCGCCATGTCTGTCTGTCCGTCTGTCTGTCTGTCCGTCCTCGCTTAATCTTTGTGACCGTTAGCACTAGAAAGCTGAAATTTGGTACCAATATGTATATCAATCACGCCGACAAAGTGGTAAAATAAAAATTGGAAAAAATGTTTTATTAGGGTAGCCCCCCTACTTATATGTAAAGTGGGAAGTGATTTTTTTTTTAATTTCAACCCTATCGTGTGATATATTTTTGGATAGGTATTTAAAAATGAATAGGGGTTTACTAAAATCATTTTTTGATAATGTCAATAATTTCGGAAATAATCGCTCCAAAAGTAAAAAACAATGTGTCCCCCCTCTAACTTTTGAACAATAAGTTTAGAAAATATGAAAAAATCTGAAAAGTAGAACTTTATAAGGACTTTCTAGGAAAATTATTTTGAACTTGATGGAAAGAACAGTTTTTGTACAAAAAAGACAAAAGGGTTCTACAAAATAATTTCTGGACTAAGTTTGTAGTATACTTAATCGTATATGCAAGCATTTTTTTAACCTCATAAGTGGGTACACTTATTGTGACGGACGGGAACTACGGAACCCTACACTGAGCGTGGCCCGACACGCTCTTGGCCGGTTTTTTGGATATTATATTTATGACGCAAGAACAAAATACGCACAAGGACGGGTGTTTAATATGCACAAACTTTAGAGCATATTTTGTTAGTTCTGTAGTATTGAAATCTGGAAGCGTTGCAGATGATCGCGCATTTCAACATTTCCATTAGGTAGTGTTAGTTAGGAAACATTAACTTAACGAATAAGACGGTTTTAGCTACCTACTTAATGCTTTTTAAAGTAATATTGACCAACAACATATCTGTGCAAACACTCGATTATCTTATCAGCAAGTACTACATCAAAGATCTATCTGTACTAGGTTTGCAGTGAACATAGGAAGCGGAGAATCTGACTCTGGACGCGGCGAAATCGCCGTGCACTTCAACGTTCGTCTTCCACAACGCTATGTGGTCCGGAATACGAGGAGGCACAACAAATGGGGAGTCGAGGAGACTACTGCTTTCAGGTGATAAATTAAACCAATACTAAAACTGTCTATAGCTACACTAGTAGATAGGTTCGTATTATGACTCAGTGACTCATTTACCAGCTTCCACTTCGATAAGATAATTTTTTTTTCAGTACCTAAGTAATTTCTCATGTAACTGAAGCTGACATTGAGATCAATGAACGATAGGCATATTATAATACAGCATAGCAACCATGATTGGTTCTACGCCCAAGATATGTCCAATTAGCATAATTTGCAAAGCAAGGCATTTATAGTGAGTTCGCCGAATTAGCGTTATTAACAGCTCAATATATTTTTATTTCAGACTGTTTCCCTTCAAAATAGATCAGCCATTCACGATAGAGATTGTGGTAGATGAAAAAGAGACGATATGGGCAATAGACGGGATGCAGTACTGCAGCTATGCTCACAGGAATCCGAGCCCATTAACAGCTGAATGGGTTCAAATTACAGGCGTTAGAGATGCCACGCTGAAAGTTCAGAAGACTGATAAATTTCCCACACTAGCACCAATCCCAGCTGAAGTAAGTAGAAAGAGAAAACATTTTTCCTTGACTCTTTCATATGTCCAAGCCGTCCGATAACCAAGCAGCGCAAGATCGCGATCGGTATTTGGTGTTTTTAGCTGAAATGATAATAAAGTCATGAAAATGAACGTGCTGCACTATCCAGAAAAGCAACGACACTTGTATATATTTTTCCTTCTAAAATTACTATTTATTTTTTCAGGTTCCCTTTAGACCTAGTTTAGACGCCTTACCAGAAGACACTGAGCCTTCATGGCATGCGAACGTCATAGCATCTTTATCGAAAGGCATTCCCGAAGGACACCAACTTGTAATTTACGGAAGGTAAATCGAAGTTTACAGTTTTTACGAACAGCTGGCGCATAAGAATATGATCAGCGTAAAAAAATAAGAACAAAAATCGTTTCATTCGATTTATTTTGAAAACACTTCGTATTCGTATTTTTCATGATGACTATACAATCAGTAAAGGCGGAGGTCAAGCGATATATCGCCTGAACAACACACCAACATAAAAGAGAATATTTACATGACTATGAAAAATGTGTGAAGATCGATAGTTTCCAGTCAACCACATCTCAATGCCTTGATGTTGGCTGACGTCCAATATCACTCGCCTGCCGATATACAATTTCATTAACATTGTTTGTATAGCAATAATGGGTCTACATAACATAATATTGATTTAGTACAAATACCGGTACGGATCTTGAGCGCTGGCTTCAAGTTGCGCAAAAGTCAAATATTCGGTCTCTTTAGTGGTGCGAAGTGAGACGCGGGGGCGGGGAGTGTCAGTGATTGACTCGCCGCGCCATTGTGTTATAGAAGCCACTCGTGATTCGTTCCCTGCATTGCTGCATGTATCTAACAACGACGACGATTGGCTCGCCAATGTGTGGAATGCGCAAAGCGATCTCCACTCTGACGCCGACCGCTCAAGATCCGTTTCGGTAATTGTAATATAATAAGCTCGTTCAACTTCGGGTGCACGCATCTCTAACTAGCTGCTTTGCCAGCGGTTTTGCCCGCTTAACCTTTCGTATGCCGGAACGTACATCTACGCGAGACAAAATGGCTTTATAATTGAGAAACAATTAAAAAGCCATTGTGTCTCGCGTAGATCTATCTCTCTCGATCTCTAATTACGGCATACGAGAGGTTAAAAGTGGAAAATTATACTCCCGGGATACAAAGTATTCTATGTGCTATTCCAGGACATGGTCTACCCGTGTACCGAACACTCAAATCCGTTCTGCCATTCAAGCGTGAAAGTGAAAAACATGCACTCACGCACACTAAGATAAACTTTCACCTTTAGTTAATATGTGACTATTGTAATAACAAACTAGTTTATCGTTAGATACCCTTTGCCGTTTTTCCCATCAGTTTTCCGTGTGCAATGTCCACTTGCATGTTTTGGAATGGCTCTGATTTCCGATTTATTTTTGGACTTGAACGGAGCTATTGTTTTTTTTTTCCACTACTATCATACAACATCGTCTGGTCTCAAGCTAATTTAAAACCTTAGTGAACTTCTCTCCATCCAGTGCTTCACTTTACCCGAGATCAGATCAGAGAGATAGTCGCACCCAATATACTAATCATTTACTGGTATTCAGCTGCATCCAGTTAGATTAGAAGCCGACCTCCTTAACCGACCAACTGAAAAAAGGTAAGGCATATAATGTGTACTCCTACTTAATTCCACTATCTCATTTCCAGACTTCGTCCACTCCTCCACTCTTTCACGATCGACCTGATGGATACTCCCCGCGAATGGCCACGACCTAACGTGCTAGCTCACGTCAACCTACGTGCCTACTTCGAGTCTCAGCGGGAACGGCAGCTAGTCGTGCTCAACGCGTGGTTCGGCGACTGGGGCGTTGAGCGACGGCAGCGAACTGCGCGGCTTATACCTGGCACTTATGTAAGCTGTTATTTAAAGCTATTTTGTGTTATCATGGATCTAAGCTTTGAGTTCAATAGGGCCCGTGTTTTGTTCGGATGTAAAAAGAAAGAAGACGCTGACACAATTTGTTTTAGTCCGAGCTGATAGGGCTCTGAATAAAACAAAAATCTTGCTTGAACAAGTTAAACATTTCAGATATAGCCCTTGTGACTTCTGTTCTTCATCACCGATCTTCTATCTTTCCCCATTCTAGCAAATATACTTACTTACGATCCAGTGTAAAACAAGCAATTAATAAAATCACATTACCTTCCAGACAAAACTACGGATAGTTCGTCAACCGGCAGAATGGGCAATATATACGGATGACTTGCTGATCGGCGAACTGGAATTCCGCGCGTCCGCCGAAGGTGTTCGCGCAGTGCGCGTGCGAGGAGACCTCTACCCCGAACAGATCTACATAACTCCTGCCTCAAGCTCCCCTATTAGGGACTGATCACGTTTCCGCGAGTTCGTAATTTAAGGCTAGGTCAAGCCTGTGTTCATAGCAATGTTACGTGCATGTGCAAGGCCACATTATGACGCATTTTAAAATTTCCTGTTTCTCATGAAGTGAATGCTGATTGATATTGAACTAAATAAAGCAAAAATCTCGAAAACTTAAAATAAATGACGAATACAATTTCTCTATGTCAATTTTGATTAGTTAGGCGATTATAAGTATTAAAATATTGTTGCATTTACTAAATATGTACCTATATGGATTTGTGAAACGATCTTTAGATTTTAAAATGTTTACTTCTGCTTTATTAATAGAGATCTGCGTGAATATGACCGATATTGACTAGGAGATAAAAACTTGAAATTATGGACATTTCTTTTTAAATGACCAAAGGACGTTTTACCATGGTCTAGCCTTTTTGATCCGTCTAGATCTAGAATTTTAAACAAACAAAACAAATAATAATTGATCTTAATTATTTAAGTAAAGCCAATTTATTGTCTATGTCATGTATGACTTATTGTTGAATTCAATGTAATATATTTTCTTATTCCCTTTGTAATAAAAATAGAAATAAAGGGACATTCTAAGAATATGAGTTGGACAACAATCCGCTTATTTGTTATACTTACTTAATAAGTTGAGAGTTATACTTAAATTATAAGGAAATTAGATTAATGTATTTTTTTTATTTAAGATAAATTTAAAAGACGAGGCGATGATACCGCAATTAAAAAAGACTAACACTCATCACTCGAAATATTATTATTATCTTTATTGAAACTGTAAGACATCACTGTAAAGTATTTTTAGTTTGACTTTAATAAAAATAATGCATAAATAATGAATGTCAATATAAAAGTATGATTAATATCCATATACCTAGATAATAAGTACTGACCCTATGTTCTCAGGCCTAGCTTTGTTCTCTTCCATATCTATAATTATGTGTACCAAATAAATGTTATACTTAATGTTAACAAACGTTTATTTTTTGGTTTACCTTCTCATTACTTAACCATGACGTTGACAAATACCTAAATGCTGAAGAAATAGTCATTTGGGCCAACAGCACCTATTCATCACATAATAATATAGGTACCTACAGACTACGTCAATATAGTTAGAAATAAAGAGCGTGCCCTTTAGTGTGGAAATTATCTTAAACTAGCTTTTGCCCGCGCGGCTTCGCTCCCGCTCTTCCCTACTTCAGCCTACTATACCCTACTCTACTCTACCCTACTCTACTCTACCCTACTCTACTCTACCCTACTCTACTCTACCCTACTCTACTCTACCCTACTCTACTCTACCCTACTCTACTCTACCCTACTCTACTCTACCCTACTCTACTCTACCCTACTCTACTCTACCCTACTCTACTCTACCCTACTCTACTCTACCCTACTCTACTCTACCCTACTCTACTCTACCCTACCCTACTCTACTCTACCCTACTCTACTCTACCCTACTCTACTCTACCCTACCCTACTCTACTCTACCCTACTCTACCTTACTCTACCCTACACTACCCTAATTTTCATTTTTTTTTCCATAAGAACCTTCTCATAATAACGAACACAACAAAAAAAAAATTAGCGAAATCGGTCTAGGCGTTGTTGAGTTATGCGCTTACCAACACATTTTGCGATTCATTTTTATATTATAGATACATGACACATTAATGACCACCACCAATTTTTCCTAAGTCCAGGCTACTAATTTTAAAAACACGCTCAGCTGGACCTTCATATCATCATCATCATATCAGCCTAAAGACGTCTACTGTTGGACATAGGCCTCCACCAAGCGTCGCCACAACGACCGGTCCTGTGCATCACGCATCCATCGGATTCCAACTGGACCTTATTTTAAGAAAATGCGCCCAGTACTTGATCGCGATCGCCTTAGATATTACAGCATTAAATCCTCGCGATCAATTTGATTGACTATGACAATTGACACGGGAAAGTTTCTGGAAGGTCTTTGCCCATCGCTGGGTCAATAAAGTCAAAATACCTTATGAAACATATACGATTGCGAAAACCGTGTCATTCGCTGCTGATTAGTTTTTCTTTTTTATTTAGGAAATCATCAAACGACTTCTCGCGTTCTAGGATAGAGTGAGAAAGGCATACTTTTATTAAAATAAACCTACCATTTGTGTTCTAGGCCACGATAACTCTTTCAAACGTTCCCGCAGCCCTACTAAGTAACAGCGGTACATTGAGGCCACTATAGTATTACTGACATATCTATGAGGCGCTTGTGGAACAATGATATTATAGAGTCTAGATTTTACAATCATCATCATAATTTCAGCTGAAAGACATCCACTGCTGGAAATTGGCTAAATAAAATATAAATATCTAGGGCTCCCTCAAGTCTTACCACAACGACCGGTCCTGTGTATCTCGCATTCCTGCGACCCTCAGATCATCGGTTCATCTCGTGAGAGGCCTTCCAACTTTGTACCTGGTCGCCAACTCCAAAAACCTTCCAGCTCCTTCAACCTCATCGACTATTTGCTCTACGAAAAATGTGCAGGCTGCTGCCACTTAGGGGCGAGCAGATTCACACAAGAATGGCAGCGGCTGGCAGCGACGAAAGGCGTGGTCGACCAAAGCCAGCCGCGCCCGGCCGCTGGATTTTTAAACCCAAAGAGCATGTAAAGTATTTAAACCTTTCAACCTACTGGTATAGAAGGATGTAGATAAAATAATTTTAAATACTTCACTCTGAAAGCGCCGTATCGATGCCATTTCGACATGAATCAGCTACGCAGAGTATGGGAAAGCATTAAATGTTTCTCTTTCTGTTTTCTTCTTGAATTTCTCATACATTTCTGTATCTAGCATTTTAATAAGGCTCGACCGAGATGGGTTTTTCGTTTTCGGCCGAGACCGAGAATAAAATAATATCTCGGCCAAGACTGAGAGTCGAAACCGAGAATAAACAAAGCGTGAAAAAAAAAAATTTCGCCATTTTCGCCCTTCAAAGAGTGTCGCCTCTCGTCATACAATTGTCCAGCTTTGCTAAACAGTAATAAGTAATCACAGCAAGTAGCAACACAACGAAAATAATTTAATTGAATGCGTTTAGACAAACACAACGATTACAACATTTACAACAAATACTGCACGAGCGCGAACGGAGCGAAGGTGGCCGGCCGCAGTTTGCCAGCCGGGACTTCAACCAATCACCGGAATCTCTGTTTCCTGATAGCTACAACTTAGGAGTCTTTAAGTCGAGAGTGAATAGGTTTCTTCTAGGCAAGCGTGCTTCATCGTCGACCACATCATCGCTTACCATCAGGTGAGATAGTGGTCAAACGCAAGCCTATCATTAATAAAAAAAAAATCACAATTTAGCTCCCTCACGCATGACGCACACCAATCGAATTCGCGCTGCGGCGCGTGGCTGCGCGTGGTAAATTAGTATTTTTATTATATTTATCACATAGATGGGCAGTACATGGCCAAGAATAGGCGATTCCCTTTGAATGCCGATCCGAACAAAGTTACAATCTCGGTTACGATCGAGAATCTCGGCTATATTTAGCCGAGAACCGAGACAAAATTTCTCGGTTGGATTTGAAGCCGAGAAGAGACCGAGATCTCGGTCGAGCCTCACATTTTTTAACCATATCATATCCATAGACTACATTTTTATTTATAACGAGAATATCCCCTTTTCCAAATTCTGAATTTATGTCAGACAAATCGTATTGTCGAGAATATCCGACAAATTCACAAAATAGCAACAGCTGATGTTTGTCAAGTTGATAGCTGTCAGTTTGACAGTGACACACTTGATAAGACTTGATTGTCATTTCGATTGAAAATATGAAAAATTTCCTACTATTTTGAATAAAAGCGTATAAATGCTACTAAGGTACACTTATATTTCCTTATTTAGCAAACTCCGGAATTGTCAAAACATATTTTCACTATAAACATTCCCAATATACCGGTTAATAGTCTGTGGTTAGTGTTGGGATTTTATCCGATTAAATACTCAAAATGATTAAATACTCAATAAATACTCGTTTTTTTTTGTATAAATACTCGATGAAAAACGATATTTATCGAGTATTTATTCATTTTGAGTATTTAATCGGATAAAATCCCAACACTATCTGTGGTAGCTTCAGACGGTAGCTTCATATGATTGACCTTCTCAAGGTGACCGATATCACGAACCGCGTTTGACCAGTCAGGGTTGATAGAGTCTAGCGGTTGCACGGGCTCTACCTGATTTTGTCCGAGAATAAATCAAGATGAGCGTACAAAGCGATTCGGAAAAGCGGAAGCAAATCTCTGTGCGAGGTATCGTAGCAGTAGAAAATGTTACCGAGGTGAAGAAAGCGTTCAATCGTCATGTGCATTACACTCTAGTGAAAGACAGAAATGTTGCTACTCCGAGAGACTACTATTTTGCCTTGGCCCACACCGTGAGAGACCACCTTGTCTCCCGCTGGATTCGAACCCAACAGTACTACTATGAAAAGGATCCCAAGGTAAATATACTTTGAACTAATAATACCTAAGTTTAATGTTATGGCAATTCTACTGGGCTACCCACTTAGAAAAGATTTTTTGTTGTTCATAATTATGTTAACTTTAGGTCAGAAACCTTATCTGAATTCTAATTTCCCTGATTAAAAATCCAACTTACACATTAATGAGATTATTATACAAAAATAAGATAATAAATGAAGCTCTTAGTCAATGGAAGTCATTTAACATTTATTTAGAATGTTTTGCAATGTATTTAGAACATTAAAATTAAATGCAATATTTGAGAAGTTAAACTTTTACCAATGACTAGTTTTTGCCAGTGGCTTTGCCTGCCAGAAAGTGGAAAATGTATAGCCTATGTCACTCAGTGGTCAAGTAGCATTCTACGGGTGAAAGACTTTTTAAAATTGGTACAGTCATTATTGAGTTCCTTCATTAACCTTTCAATCGTGGAAATTACAGACACAATAGAAAGACAATAGGTGCGCGAACGCCGGCGTTCGCTTGGGGTTTAATGAATTAAATACAAAGTGCAAATATTTTCTGTATAGTAGTAGTAGTAATACATAGAAGTCAGATTTTATGTCCATAACTTATAGATAGAATAATATTGCAGGTAAAATGTTTCTCCTCACACTATAAACATCCTAAATCACAAAATTAAGTTTAATGCCTTTAAATCTTTTCATGATAATACTTCTATTGTTTTATTTTTTATGTAGCGCGTCTACTACCTTTCCCTGGAATACTACATGGGAAGGTCTCTCCAAAACACCATGATCAACCTGGGCATCCAGGGAACCGTGGATGAAGCTCTGTACCAGCTTGGTTTAGATATTGAAGAGTTGGAGGAACTGGAAGAGGATGCAGGTCTTGGCAATGGAGGTCTGGGACGTCTAGCTGCTTGCTTCCTCGACTCTATGGCGACTCTCGGACTGGCTGCTTATGGTTATGGTAAGTACAACAACAACAACACACACACAACTTCATGTATGTATGTGCCTGTTCAAATTCTAATTTTTGGAGAATCACAACATTAGTTCACCACTTTGAATTTAGAATCTCTTTTTCATAGTTTGATGTGACAGAACTTTATGGTGGTTATTTATAGCTTTTCAATGTACTTATGCACTTTAATTAGTTATAGGTTTTTCACAACTGCAACAATTGTTTTGGTAAATGAAGTAGAAAATTTTCATTAATTAAATACAATTTTAGCATTATGTATGTTGATGAAGATGCAACAATATAAATTGAAATTATTTCAAGAAGCTCGTAACTGTAACCCACAGGTCATTGGAAACATACTTGACATTATTTTAGCCAGCATAAACTAATTTGAAGCAGTTGACAACACCGCCGCTGGCGCGTCGCCAATTATAAATGTGCTAACTAAATTGAAGCTTTATTGAATACCCAATATCTATAGTACTAACTGCATTATTGTTTCTGCTATTGTACAGCTCTTTATTTGCATTTTTCTGTTATTGTCTTTCTTAATGACTCCTGAAATTCAATCTTTTTTGGTGGGAAATCATCAAATGACTTCTTTCACTCACGTTGGAGTGAGTGGGAGTGTAATAATTTTTATGACTAAAATCGACCTCTGTTCTTCAGTTGCCATTTGCGTTCCAGGCCCGCAGTACTCACTCAACCCTGGCACTTCCAAACTATAAACCTACTTATTAAAATTAAAAAAAAAAAACAGATTTTATTTTGTTATCCATCATGTAACACGCGAGTCTTATTATTATTACGGTTTACGATTTATTAATGAGATTTTGCAATTACATAATCTGAGTAGATACCTACCTAGTTATCTAAACATGTTTTCCATTCTTACAATAACAACACGAATCAATATTAAATCATCACGATGCCGATGTAACGACAGATAAACGCAGTCATTTGATAGCATTTATTTGGAGAAACTTGCATGTCAACTTCACGATCTACCTAATTAGTAACAAAAGTAATAAGTAATGATAAGAGGCGAGCCGCCAGTGAAATAAAGGTCATCGTCCGCACAGCACGCAATGTACCTACACCAGTCTATCTATCTACGTTAAGGCTTATAGTCCCTTGAACCATCTGGCCAAAATTATGTGGACGCGCCTCTCGCACCCGCCTAGGCGGCAGTACGCAAATCTGTGCATTTATTTGCGGCCAACAGCGCCCGGAAAGCGCGCGGCTGACCTTTAAATCCATTTTCTTTGCGAAATATTGATGGATTTACATATGCAATGTTCACTATGAAGAATATTTAACCACCAATTTTTTATATGTAAAAATGTTTCTAAAGATTCAAGCCGTTTCGAAGGAGTAGGGAAAAGTTGCGAAATTGCTAAATATATTTTTTTAGACAAAAGTATTAATAGCACGGAAAAATCAAATGTTGATAATGTTGTTCATGAAGCTATAATAAACATATATTTATTTCAAACCTATTAACCTGGCCGTTACCGAGGAGTAGGCTTCAGAAAGTCACTGTTTTATGGCACTTTTCGGGCGCTTGGGCCTTAATATTATAACTAAAATATAGAGCTTTTTATTATCTCTGATAACTAAGAAGCGCTCCCATAATATGGTTAACCGGTGGTTTCTCTAGTATGATTTTTTTTTCTGGGTCGTCAGTTCGATTCCGGTCTCAAGTTAAGGGTTTATGGGGTTTTTCTCATTCTGAAAAACGTAGCAGCGACTTCGAGTCAGGAATCGTGTCAACAGATAGCTAATAATATACCTATGTATTTTGTTATGTGCGTTAAGGTAGAACTACACTGCGCACACGTGTGCCACGCAGGTACGCTGTTCTGGGGCGTCTCCATAGATTTTATATGGAAACCAGACTTGTAGAGATACATTAGACCCACGCCACGCGTCGTCGTTCTACGTAAAAATCTGGCATATTCCACGTGGTCATGTAGCGCGCCTGGCGTATGTGTGTAGTTCTAGCTTTATGCTTCTTCAACTCTGCTACCTAACTGTTAAGTATAATATACAAAGGTTACAGCAAAGAGCATACCACATTAGAAAGAACTGAAAACTATTTCTGAGCACACATTACTGACCGGACCTTTTTACGACAGCAATCATTAGGTACATAACGTGACCCATCATTTTCTAGGTATCAGGTATGAGTATGGTATCTTCGCGCAGAAGATCGAGCACGGTGCCCAGCAAGAGGAACCTGATGACTGGCTGCGTTATGGCAACCCTTGGGAAAAGGCCCGACCCGAGTTCATGCTGCCCGTTAACTTTTACGGACGCGTAGTTGACACGCCAGAAGGCAAGAAATGGATCGACACTCAGGTAAGAACACCAAAAAATCTTTGGGATATAGTGTTTGCCATTTAAAGCCGGCTTAACATCCTTCGCAAACCTAAAACGTCTACCTGCGGGAACACTTCTTCCACTCCCGTCCCTCCTATGTATTATGCGCCTTACAGAATGCATCTTAGAAATTTTACTACATCTCCTGGCTACATTGCTGTTTTCTACTCCGTTACTGCACACTTGGTACGGTTTCTACATCTCTTAATTCATTAAACCCCGAGCGAACGCCGGCGTTCGCGCACCTATTGTCTTTCTATTGTGTCTGTAATTCTCACGATTGAAAGGTTAATTGATTAATAAATTTGTAAAGAGGAATTCAGTATTCTAAAGATAGATACAACACATTCCATGGGAAAAAAAAACCAACCACAAGCCGATCGGTGACTAACAGAATAGCAAAAATATTGATTGCGGCGTTCCAAATAGCAAATTGTGCACTTTATTTATTCTGGTCACTGACAACTGAAGTAAATAATACTAAGTCGACTGCTATTATCCAATAAATTGTTATGAAGAGATTGGTCGATTTTATTTTAACGACATTTCCGTCGTTTCATTAATCATTTCTAATTAATACCGATGCGAAAGAAAGGTTTCTTACTTCATCGTTTATTTGTAGAAATTATACGAAATAAACTCGTGGTTTTACTACACGTTACATTTCATACCATCATGACACACGAGTGATTTTATCTGTAACGCCAATTTGCTGCCGAGAATAGTTTAATCAGAAACACCTAGTACGAGTATAATTTAAATGACTTCTGTTCATCATGACAATACGCATAGTTAAATCACTGGGTTTTTAATAGGATATGAAAAATAAATTAAAAACTTAATTATAATTTGCGTAACGGGGAACCTAGGTTAGCTTGGTTATTTATTTATAATGAAAGGGTTTGACAAATCTGTTGTAACTGAAATTACACAGATATTTTCCTTATCTAATTATAATGATTTAAGGAAGGATATTTTATACGTTTAGCTATGAAGCACATCAAAATATAAAAAAAATAATGATGTATTATCACAACTTTGCAATCTGCCACGCTTGTTTAACTAAACAGAAGAGTCACTAGGTACTTTGTTTCGGAACTATGTGCCCCTCTTTGGGCCACGATCCTGCTCCAAAGAGCCCCACGAACCTCGGGATCAGGCACGTTAGTAAAATTTTCCAAGGAGCAGGGTTCAATCGTGATCGGTCAAATGAA
This sequence comes from Mythimna ferrago, assembly GCA_910589285.2. Taxonomy (NCBI): domain Eukaryota; kingdom Metazoa; phylum Arthropoda; class Insecta; order Lepidoptera; family Noctuidae; genus Mythimna; species Mythimna ferrago. The sequence continues at coordinate 16,509,109 of OU342675.1, forward strand.
CCGACACAACTAGTTGACAAAGGTCCACAGTCGTACTTGTTTCCTGTGTGCCAATTGACCATTTACACAGAATTGTTAAACCTCCTAATGTACAATTGTACAAATTTATTTATATCTGTAACCACTAACTTATTGCATTTGTTGGCATGTTGTTCCCTTGTTGATCTCAAGTTTAACTTGAACTTTGAAGAGATAAATGCACGATATTTATCTGCAATAGGTCGCCAAAGAAAACTCCTTCTTATCAATAATAATCTTGTGTCAACAACAAATATCCCGTTCCTAAGTTGTGCGATGTGTGACGCATGTTGTGTTGTTCATGCTGTTCATGCTAAACGAATGCTTTATACCGGCTCGGGTCGTGTCAGATAAATGACTCTCACCTATTTTTAGATAAAATGTGAAGAAGTTACTATTCATATTACTATAGTACATTGTTACACTAGGGGTGAAAGTAACTCATTTCGTCCCGAGAAGGAGTTGGCGGCCGAGCGCAGCGAGGTCGCTAATTCGAGGGGTTAAATGGGTTACTTTCACCCCGAGGTAAACACTGTGCTTTTCATTACGAATACGAGGAAACTAAAAATAAAATAAAAAGTTTGTAAAACCTGAGTCGTCGTACCTATGATTTTAAGTAGGAATTTTTCTTCTGATTTAGGCGGTAAAAGGTATTCCACTACTGCTTTAGCCTCTTATGAAATTAGGCGTTAAATCACTATTTTAATCTGATAAACATAACGTGTTAATAAATCTCTGTTGTACAGAAATGTAAACAAAACTCGAAAAAACCAACGACTGATTGTCACTTTCCCGCCATTTTGTTTTTTTTTTTGTCTGCGGCCGGCCAGCTATTCAGTCTCATTAATGAAAAATTAGAAAAAAATGGTAATCTTTTAAAAATAAAGTATTTTAAAGAAATAGTTGAACAAATAAATCACTTAAAATATAACATTATTTAATTAATACTTATCTTTAAGTTATTTCAATTTTATATCGCGCTGTGATTAACTGGCTGTATGGAAAATTGGAACATGGTTCAATAGAAATGTGAAGATAGAACTAGTTTTTTTTTTAAATAATTTGACAGCTGTCAGTTGTAAAGTAAAACTCCCTAGGGATGAAAAGTATCACTTTCAGCCCGCTCCTCAGGCAACTTCAGATCTACTTTCAGAGTATGAGTAATGAAAAATTATTTACTAATACTGAACACAAACGTTTCAGCAAATTGATGCCCATGAAAATTAGAAAATCTGAACAGGATATAAGATAAACAGGTTTAACAAGCAAAAGTCAAAGAAATCAAATAGCTGAATTCTATTCGAAAGTCATAAAACAAAGTAATAAAGAGTTTGATTTGAAATTCATTGTTTGTTATCAGGTCGTGTTCGCGATGCCCTACGACAATCCGATCCCCGGTTACAACAACAATGTCGTTAACACACTGCGACTTTGGTCTGCTAAGAGTCCCGTCGACTTCAACTTGAAATTTTGTAAGTAGAAAAAGCTATGTTGACTTATATTTAAAATCAACGAGTAAACATCATGATGTCATTATAAATTTGTGCCAAAATTCCAGAATACAAACTTACAGAACACTAAATTCTTTTCAGTCAATTCTGGCGACTACATCCAAGCCGTCTTAGATCGTAATGTAGCGGAGAACATTTCCAGAGTTCTGTACCCCAATGACAACTTCTTCGAAGGCAAGGAGTTGCGTCTACGTCAAGAATACTTCATGTGCGCTGCTACTCTACAAGACATTATCAGGAGATACAAAAACTCCAAATTCGGTAGCCGCGAGGCCGTCCGAACGACTTTCGATAGTCTTCCTGAGAAAGTAGCCATCCAGCTAAACGACACCCATCCTGCGCTCGCGATTCCTGAGCTGCTCAGAATTTTAATTGACATTGAGAAACTCCCCTACGAAAAGGCATGGGATCTAGTACAGAAGTGCTGTGCCTACACCAATCACACAGTTTTACCTGAAGCTTTGGAGAGGTGGCCAACCAGCATGTTGGAGAATGTCTTGCCAAGGCACATGCAGTTGATCTACCATATCAACTTCTTGCATTTGAAGGAGATTGAGAAGCGCTGGCCGGGCGACATGGACCGCATGCGTCGCATGTCGCTCATCGAAGAGGAGGGCGAGAAGCGTGTCAACATGGCTCACTTGTGTATTGTCGGCTCACACGCGGTCAACGGCGTCGCGGCCATTCACTCCGAGATCCTTAAAGCGACGATCTTCAAAGACTTCTTTGAAATGTGGCCCGAGAAGTTCCAGAACAAAACTAATGGTATTACTCCCCGTCGCTGGCTGCTTCTCTGCAACCCCGGCTTATCCGACCTCATTAGTGACAAGATTGGCGAAGAATGGACGGTTCATTTGGAGAAGCTGCAGCAATTGAAGCGCTGGTCGAAAGACCCTGCGTTCCAGCGGGCGGTGATGAAAGTGAAGCAGGAAAACAAGTTGAAGCTTGCGTCGTTGATTGAGCGAGACACTGGTGTAAAGATCAACCCGGCGTCGATGTTCGACGTGCAGGTGAAGAGGATCCATGAGTACAAGCGTCAGCTGCTGAACATCCTGCACGTGATCACTCTGTATAACCGCATCAAGCGCGACCCCACTGCGCCCATCACTCCCAGGACAGTCATGATCGGAGGAAAGGCTGCTCCCGGATACTATGTCGCTAAGCAAATGATTGCTTTGGCGTGTGCTGTCGGCAACACTGTAAGTGTGTTTGAAACAAATCGTCGCTTAGTTTATTATTCTGTCCATAGAATTATTAGGTGTCAAAAGTAGCACTACTGTGTTGTAAAATAACATGATACTACATAACTTTGATTCAATCTCAAATGACTAGGAGTTAGCTATAAATTGAATGCTTTCGGATACTGAGCTACTTACTTTTGTTTTTGTACAGAACTATGTTATATTTTTCTTCTTTTTTCATACTATGTTTTGTTTGCCCCAGGTAAACAATGACCCCGATGTTGGAGACAAACTGAAGTTGATATTCTTGGAGAACTACCGCGTCACGCTGGCTGAGCGCATCATGCCCGCTGCTGATCTCAGCGAACAGGTTGGTTTTCCATCTTATGGTGCCTTTTAAGCCTGTAGAAGTAAACCACTTAATCTAGGATATCTTATGGAGTTGTCTGAATATCAACAGCGACATCTTGTAGTGGATGTAATTTGAGATAGATTCTATTTCGTACATGCAAAGGCATGCGATAGTCTTAGTTGATTGATTGATTGACATCGCTTAAGAGGAACTGTCTATAGATAGGGCCTTTATCAATTTGAACTAAGGAGGAAAGTTTATTGTAAACAGAAAGTTTAGTATCAGAAAATTTAAAATAAAATAGTAACTGGGTGTTTTTTGGCGGGATTTTTTCAGTGGCTGTTTTAATTATTCGCAAACTGATTCCTAGTGGATATTGTGATGTAGTTTTGTTTCTCAAGTACCTGCTCAACTGAACAATATGTGGATCTCGGTAAAATGGAGCTGAGAATTTTATTGTAGTGTTGACTACCTCAGCAAAGTTTTCCGAGAAGGTTAACTATACTTACATTTGCTGTCAGATACAACAAAAGCATGAGAATGTGAACATCAATATTCTAATAGTAAACGAATAAACAATTCATACGAAAACATGACTTACAGGATTTGGTATCCAAGCCAAAACAATTAACAAAAAAAATTGACTTTTCAAAGTTATGACGTCATTAACATTAAGTTACGTAATAGAAAAGTTCATCGAGAAAGGTGAAGAAAGGCAATCAAACTTATCAGGCACAAATGAGAACGTACGTTACTGGAACTTAATTAACGTCACTACAAACATGGCTATTATTTTGCATCATAAATATCGTCATTTATGCGTTTCTATCGCCAAGACATATCAGAAATCACGTGTTAGCCATATAACAGTAAAGATAATAATAAAAGTGGAAAATGACCTCATTCATATTTAACGACTTCTTTGGTCCAGACATCACGTTCTAAAGTGAGATTACATAAAATTTTACCATCATCGAGACTGTTCCTCACATCGGCATCTATGGACTTGTAAAACTGTTGATTTTTAAATTCCATTTATTTTAAACCTTTGCACCCACATGCCAACCCCATGACCAACCTGCACTGGACCCGCGTCGTAGATTATGGCCCATTCCTTCTCCTAGAGAGTGGTGGCCTGAGTCTCAACAGTAGGAACATTAAAAGGCTGAATATGATATATGCTATGCACGGGTACATGAAATAACTTCTGTATCGAGAGTGAATTCACAAACATGTAAACTCACAAACACAAGACAAAACAACTATTTGTAGGTAATACAAATTCTGTTCCTTGCGGGAATCGATCCCGTGACACGCAAGTAACAGGCACCTACACCACTGCGCTAACCGTGCCGTCAATCTACTACTCTATGTGTAATAATCTCTTTACGTTTATAGATTTCCACCGCTGGTACCGAGGCCTCTGGTACCGGCAATATGAAGTTCATGTTGAACGGCGCTCTGACAATCGGTACTATGGACGGCGCTAACGTCGAGATGGCAGAGGAGGCTGGAGAGAAGAACTTCTTCATCTTCGGCATGAGGGTCGATGATGTGGACGCTTTGCAGAAGCGAGGGTGAGATAACTGATTATAATAGCCTTTTTCTGATAAAGAAATCCATAATTTTTCATTGTAACGTTTGACCCAAAATTGGAAAAGAGCGGGGGTTGTCATTGGATGATTTTCCCCACAATAAAAAAAAAAAAAACAAAATTGGAAAAATAAAAATCCCAGTTAAATCCAGGCAGGGGCCCATAGCTTTAAAAAAAGCCTTGGACATAGTCGTTTTACTCGCGAATAAATACGTTCTTAACTGAGTTACCAGGAGCAAAAAAAATGTACCTAACTGCGCGTATTTACTCGGTTAACTACGCGAAACTATCAAGAATATAGACTTTCGCGTAGTTAACCGAGCAAATAGGCGCCTTGATACATCAACGCGTAAATTGGCTTATCCTACATGCACTTAGTTTCACAATACAAACATAATAAATAATCGTAAAACACCGCATTATCGATAACAAAACATGCGAGGGCAGTGTGTCAATGTTATGACGCTCTGAATCATTTTATAAATAAATTTTAATGAATGCAATTAGAAACGTTACTATGTCGATTAGTAGCTAATATTCCTAATCTAGGAATAATTGATCAGCCTCATTCAACAGCTGTGCGCGACCTCGAACACTAATCTGCACGACCTATGTTACTGCACTATTTCTTCGGATTGTAGATATCTAAAAATAATCCCAATTTGATATATCTTATATGAATTTACTATTGAAGGAAGCAGTACATTTTTTATTTATTTTCATTCTGGTTTCTTCGGCAATTTTTTTTTTTAATAATATTAATACTTTATTGTTCTAAGTTATTCAGATATACACTATATCTGCCATCCAAAGGCTATAATGCCGTTATCACACAAAATCAGATTTTAAGTACAAAAAAACTGCTCTGAATTACATAGAAATCAAGGAAACTTAACGAATATTTTATTCATTTATCTCGGAAATTAATAAAAGAAAAAACGATACGAAGACAGATCGACAAAATTTTTATGCGTTGATTGACTTAGGAATCAAAAAACGAAAACCTTTTGACAGGTTTTCGTTTTTTTGTTTCCTGTCACTTAACTGCACTTTGGCCTAAGGGTGCCCAACCCGAGATACATTTCCATACAACCGCTTTTACGTAATTATGAACTAGGTTTCTTTTGAAATCAAAATATAAAGTCAATTTGTTAAATCAAAGCAGTAAAGAGCATTAAAAAACACATATTGCCTGGAACAAGTTTTAAGTAAGTGACGGAATTACCGAATGCCAACTAAGCATTCAGGCTCTTTTTTCGCGTTGCCTCTTTAGCAGACTTTGCATGGGATTGCATGAAACAACAAGCTCTTAAGCCATACTCTCGTTTATGATGGATAGATCGGGAAGGGCCCTCTTAACGACGGAAGCTATTATTTCGTTTTATATAAAAACTGTATGGCAAGAGATAATTCATTTCGTTACAGTACACTGCTAGCATTGTTGACTATTGTGGCGCCTGTAATCACCGAAAGTGAAAGCGTATTGTTTACTGTTTACAATTCCGGTGCTGGCATCATCTGGCCCCAACTGGGACGCTATCGCTATTTACTGGGCACAATTCCAACTTGATAGAATAACAAAGATTCCCAGTCAGTCACTGTCTGCCCGACCTAGGTACGCTCCCGACCTACAAGCTAAATAGGTTTAGATCTCCTTACTAAATTATATATCAAACAGCTGTCTCCCGCGGTTTTACTTGCGTCTTTGGGTGCTGCTGCGTTTCTGACAGTCGTCAGGCTATTCGTTATGAACGTGGCTATGATATCCCATACAGAACGATTTTTTCCATTAAGACTGGTAGTTTCAGAGATTAAACAAAAAATACCTTCTACTCTACTTATATTAGTATAGATGTAATGTAGCGATGTAGAATTATGAAAAATGTAATGTACTTACCATAATCAGAACAATGACATTTGCAGTTTTTTAAATAAACATAATTGAAAAACAGAAGAATGCACTGCTTTTAGAAATGAAAGATTTGAATAAAATTTCGTAATTAATAATTCAGACACAAAACTAACTTTAGCAATTTTTGTTCGCAAAAACACAAGCGGTGACCAGTCGTAATTTTGGAGCTGCCTCTTCTATTGAAATTAAAAAGCTGCTGATTTTTAACTAAACAAAAAAAAAACCAGTAATGTATATTTTCCATGTGCGCAGATACAACGCATACGAATACTACGAGCGTAACCCAGAACTCCGGCAGTGCATTGAGCAGATTCGCAGCGGGTTCTTCTCGCCGGACGAGCCGGGCCGGTTCGCGCACATCGCCGATGTTCTGCTGCAACACGACCGTTTCCTCCACCTTGCTGACTACGACGCGTACATTGAGGCACAGGATAAGGTCTCCGAATGTTATCAGGTAAGTTTGTCTTCTTATCACTCTTTAAAAAAATCCTTGCCCCACACCAGGAATTACTCCTGTATCGTATGTGCGTTCACAAACATGCCAAACAAGTGGGAGTGGAATTCTTTGCCGGAGTATGTGTTTCCTGATAGCTACAACCCGGGAATCTTTAAATTGAGAGTGAATAAGTTTCTTCTAGGTAAGCGCGTTCCATCGTCGACCGCATCGTCGCTTTCCATCAGGTGAGATAGCGGTCAAGCGCGAACCTATCAACAATAAAAAAACACACACCCAGATCCGGTACGCAACAACTGTCTAGGGCACGCAAGTATTTGGTCCGTGCGGCAATCGAACCCACGACACGCATCGCAGCAGCCAAGTGCTCAATCACTGCGCCAACCGTGCCGATGGAGATTAGCTGTGCTGGTTGTCTCTGTATTCAGGATCTCAGAAGAACAACGTGCTTATTTTATTTTTAACCGACTTCCAAAAAAAGGAGGAGGTTCTCAATTCGGTTGTATTTTTTTATTTTTACCTCACAACTCCGTCGTTTATGGATCGATTTGTAAACATTTTTTTCCCCTTAAAGGATATGCTTCCAGATTGGTCCCATTTTTTTCAAAATCCAGTTCTGATAATGGGATCCATGAGAAATCGAGGGAACTCGTCAAATATAATGGGGAAGCATACAGTGATTTTGATATTTTCATCGAGGACTTAAGCATTTACAGCCAAAAAGTAACATTTGATGAAGTGGAACTGATAAAGAAGACCAAAAATGGCCAACGGAACCTTTTACTCACATAGATATCACAATGAAGATAGCTATACGATAGGTGACTATGACAATACAAATAAATAAATGGTTTTGAATATTTATGTTGAAAATGGTATCATCGAAGTGATCTGATGATGGTGATGGACCCGGAAGATAGGCACCGGAACTCCTTAATTAATTAATGTATCCTATACACCCTTAAATTTTGATCGTTTTAATCCCGTGGAGTGTCGATCCGGTACATGAAACACGATAAAATTATGTAAAGTTAAAATTAAAAAATAAAGTACCTTTTTTCAAAACTCGTATTAATTTACACATATACGAAATTAATTTCTTTAAGAAAACGTCAGCTGAACGAGTCCAATGACCTGTAGGTAGTAGGACTACTACATACAGGTCATTGAACTCGCTCAGCTCAGCAAATCGATAGTGTTTCATGTACCGAATCGACCCTCCACGGGATTAAAACGATCAAAATTTAGCGGTGTATGCTAATATCAAATGCAGGCTATACGGTAATATCAAACTGATCTGATGATAGAGTCGGAAGGTGGAAGGTGGATACGGGAAGTTCATAATAAAACAAAGTATCCTAGCAGCGTTTGAGTTAATTGGAATTGTCATGAGAAATAGGTACTCTCACTCTGGCTGTAAGTGTATTGCAACTAAAAAGTGTGAAATTAAAAACTTTTTACAAAAAAAAAAATACCGAGTCGGTGTTTTTCGATATTGTTTGATTCTTATTTAACACCGACTTCGAAATTAAAGTTTCTTTGATCGTTTTAGTTTTTTTTTAGTGAAGTTGGTTACTTTTTTTTTTGGAAAATGTCAAATACTCAACTAGCTTTTGCCCGCGGCTTCGCCCGCGTACATAAAATATAGTCTATGTCACTCTGGAATAGAGCAGCTTTCTATTAGTGAAAAAATTTTAGCAATCGGACCAGTATTTCTAGTTTACTTCCAATAAACAAAAAAAATCTTTATAATATTAGTGTAGATGTAAATTTCAACCCACGTGGCTAGTGTGAACTTGAGTTTACCTCAGCGTCATTTAACAGAGCTGATATGAGAAGCTTTATTTTTCACACAAATTACGGTTTACTGTTAGACTGAATCATTCCACTGTTGGACAAAGACCTGTCTCATGTTTAACTTTCAAAAGTTATAAGCTGTAGTCATTTGGAACAGAAAAAAAAGTTTCTTAATACGGGTTTTACAGATACAACAATATTGTATAGTTATGACAGAATACGATAAAAATATCAAAAAAACTTTGAGATAGTTGAGATAGAGTCTCAAAGATTCGATATCATGCAACTCATTTCTTTTTTTTAATACATATATGTATTTATCCATACTAGGTACTTAAAGTACACGATACTAAATACAACAATTGACTTGGTGTCGATGAATTATAATTATCTAAATTTAAGTCATCATCTTCCTGCCCTAGTCCCGTTTTATTTGGGGTCGGCGCAACATGTTTTTTTCTTCCATTCTGTCCTGTCATTCGTCACGCTATCACTAACTCCCTTTTCTTTCATATCGCTTCTCACACAATCCATCCATCTTTTCTTTGGCCTCCCTCTTCCCCTCCATCCATCCACGTGTAAACTCATAACTTTTTTAGTAACATGCGTTTCATCCCTCCTTTTCACATGACCATACCAAGACAAACGATTCCCTTTCAACTTTTCAGTCACTGGCGCCACTTTCAAACTTCCCCTAATATATTCATTTCTCACTTTATCCATTCTATATTTTTCTATATATACATTCTATATAATATATATACACTACTATATATACATTCTATATAATTATCTAAATTTAAGTATAGTTACTTAAATAAAACCCCAAATAATATTTTAATGCAATAACATTGACTAAAGTGTCAATGTCCACGTGATCGATTTTTTTTTCCTATCAGTCACTTCATTTGCCATTTTGTTTAGATAAGAAAATATACCAACAGTTATTATGTGCAAATTATGTCCTAATTAACAGCAGTACCCATTTTATTAAAAATCCTTTGATAGGATAAAAAGTAACGTTTTTTTTTTGTTCATCAAAAAGGTCAGTAGTGAAATAAGTCATTTCTGCACTATTCAAACTTTATACACGAGTTCTATTAATAACTCAAGAGCTACAATGTCTCAACCTTTAATGACATAACTTGGCAGTAAGCTCGTTACCAGTTATATCAAGAACGTATAACTTCCGTACATGCTAAAGGTGAACGTACACTTATGCGAGCCGAACACGTCGAACGAATCGGAAGAAAAGAGTTTTAGAATTCTTTTTAACAAATCTTATGAAACCCCGCACACATAACCGCGCCGAACCGTCTGAATCTGGAAGGGCTCCAGAATAAAGAATTCTAAAATTCGATTCGTTCGACGCGTTTAGCTTGGATAAGCGTGCATTCATCTTTATATGCATGTTATCGTAAAAGTATGATGAGAGATATTCTCGACGGGCGGCTGCAAAGTGAAATTGTAACTTCCAAAATTACAGGTAGTTTTAGCACGTAAATCACGAAAGACTTGACCATACTATGAAAAAATTATGATATTCCATCTATATAAATGTATACCCGTCGATTTGTGCGTGATTTTATAGTGTAGGTAGTAGATAACCGTTTATCTACGACGACGGCACGTCATTACAAAAATAAAGGCTAAGGTTATTGAGACAAAATAACAGGTATCAATCCCACGCCAACTCTAATTGATGGTTTTAATCGATTACTATTATTTAGAAGTTGCCACACGGACATTTGACTGGCCTGTTGGTCTAGTGGTTAGTGACCCTGACTACTATGCCGGAGGTCGTGGGTTCGATTCCCACCCAGGACAAATGTTTGTGTGATGATGAGCATGATCATTTGTTCTGTGTCTGGGTGTAATTTATCTATAATTTGTATGTATTTAGAAATATATATGTATGTTTATCAGTTGTCTAGTACCCATAACACAAGCTCTGCTTAGCTTGGGACTAGACGGCGTTGTGTGATAGTTGTGTGGAATATTAATATATTTCAAACTAAGCTGGTAGTTAACTTGCATTTATATTGAAATACATAATACAAAAAATACAATTTTGAAATATTCAAAATCTGGATTGAATGTTGTGAATGATATTGACTTATTACATTTATTGACTCACATCTAGCTATACAAACTCCAATCTTACTCATTTCCCTGCGTAATACGAACATATTTGATTTGTAACAAAAAATGTATTCATATGAAGTGATGAGAAGAGATAATCTGCGACTTATATATTTTTCGCATTCACAGAACCAGACTAAATGGGCTGAGATGGTGATCGAGAACATCGCGTCTTCCGGCAAGTTCTCATCTGACCGCACCATCGCGGAGTACGCGCGTGAGATCTGGGGCGTGGAGCCGACCTGGGAGAAGCTGCCGGCACCCCATGAGGTGTAAGATCACCCACCGTCCAATCCCCACCCTGCCCTCGCGCTTACTATGATATTAGAACGGTACTCATTAACGTTGCTCTAACACCAATCTCTTGCGGTCTCGAAGTAGGTACTGCTAAAGTAAGTACACATTTATATTTTCTTAAAGTTATTTTACAAATTGCTAAAGCCTCCAAAACTACGAAATAAATAAATTATTCAATAATAGACATAAGTTGTACATGTAGTTCAACTTTCCACGTTGTCTGTTATAATGTAGTGCCAATAAAATATAATTGTCTTTGGTGTAAACTAAGAAGTAGAATTTTTAATCTATTTTTTTATAAGTATTGTTACAAAACCGCAAAAAAAAACATTTGGCTATTGTTTAATTTAATCATAATAAGCAACCTCACGGTTTTATAACATAATTTAATAAATGTTTAATAAAATATGGTAACAAACTCGTGTAGTTAAGTAAATTTTGAAAGCTATTAGATTAGATGTTGAAAATTTAATGTATTTAGAGAAATATATAATTAGATAGATATTATTATTGTCCAGTGGAAATTATGAGTAGATCTTGTGTATTAATATTGTAAACACTACCAAGCCGCGAGAATTATAAAGCTAAGAGTTACCTGTGCCAGCCGAACCCGATAACTATCGTTCCTAAAGCCCTCACTCACAGCCATGAATGTTAATGTTATGTATTTATAAGAAAATATAAGACAATTAGAGAATTTATTTTTACGTGCCATACATTTTTGTATTCATGAAATATATTTTAAATATATGTATTAAAACAGTGACATTTAATCTTCTAAACCTTCCAAACTGTCACATTCATTCAAAACTGTGTAGTAATCAATTGAAGTAAGAATAAAAGTATGATTCTTATTGTTTATAATGTTTAAGAATATTTTTTCTATATTATACACCAGATATAATAACTATGCTGCCATAGAAATGTTATTTATTGTTGCTATAAATTATTATAAAACTTTTAATAAAATATATTATCTGTAGTTTTGTTTTTGTATGTATTACCTAAAGTATATTTTACACATTTTCAGGATAATAATAAAAAACGTAGAGACCTAATAAAAACAAATCATAAATAATGTTCTAGTCGATAACGTAACATCATGTACCGAAGTGAGAGTGAGATGCCGATAAACACCTTGAATTCAATAAAGTTGTGAACAAGGGGAGCACAAGTACGAACTACACGCTCACGCCGCTCACGAGTGTCTTTACGAATTTCCTGCGTGCGCATTACTTTCATGTCCTGCGACCCTCGGTCCTCGGTTAAAATCGCTCCGTCTCGGCCAGGACCGCTCTTGTTGATTCGTTGAGGCATAGAGGAGATACGATATAGTACACCCATCCTTTTCTGTGGTCGGATGTCATCGGCCGTTTATATCAGAGCTATACAAGTTACTCATACCGCGTCTGTAGCCTGGGCGGGTCGGTTGTCGCGACTCGTCTCTTCGCGTGTGTTGTGTTTTAAGTGTTGTGGGTGCTGCGCTGAGCCGCCACTCGGTCTTCTCAGGTAAAAGTCGTGAAATATAATAAAGCCTTTCCCCTGAGTATCCTCTCGTGTTTATGTTATAAAAGGATTTTTTTTGCAAAATTGCCGTGCCGGCGAATGCGCGACCACGATCGATAACGATGTTGTCTCGGCCGTGTAGATATAGAGTCTATATCTTGCTTTTAATTTGGTATTTCCTTCTCCATTACGAGTACTATACTATATTAGTATGTACTAAATGTTTTAATTATAGATGGAATGTATTTAGACATCGCTCCTGCTTCCTGGATATAGAATTGTCTGCCGCCGATAGGCTACCCAAAGCATGTACTTGGATTGCATATAATATCCTGTTTTGGTCAAAGTTTTGAATTAAACTCGACACCGTATGTCATTACTATTCGAATATTCCCCAATCTAAACATTAAAATGCCGGTGGGTGGCGGATATTGAGAAACCTGGCTTGGCCACTCACGTTTCGCAATTATCGATCTGATTCGAATGTTATTTTTAATATGAGAAGGAATAAACAAATATTGCAAATTGTATATGTTAGCATAGATTTAATGACTGGCTACGAATTTCCTCACGGAAGGGCTTCCAGATTAGGATGACACTATAGTTGAACATGTATTTGTGAATGTACGTTACGTTGCTTTGAATAAAGTTACGGATATTATAATAAATCATTCACATACAAGTAGTAAGCTTTGACTAATCAGTGTGATTCATTCAGTTGTAAGTCGAAGCACGTGGTGGGATAGACTAGACTCCTCCCATATAAGCGATTATTTAGTAGCAGCGCCGGTCTGATATATGCGCTGTAACGATTTATGAACAAAATAAAGATAAATGTATAGAGTACGCTTAAGTACCGGGCATTTGTACGATATTTACCCAGATTTAGACTAGATACAACTCAATATAAACAGATGCTAGACTATTAAACAAGCTAGCTTTCGCTGCATGGATAACCGGTCTTCCTATATTTGCAGCACAAAGAAAATACTGGACATACCATACATACAGACATCGGTTTTTTAATGGCGTTTCATTACTTACCATAAGTGTGACATTTTGTAGTAGTACACTATAGGTACTCATAAGCATAAAGTTCATTATTTAGGCCATTAATTTCGGCGACCCTTCTAGCACATTGGACTTCCCTCATTCAAACAGTTAAGAGGGGTGGCAATTCGATTGGAACTGTTCCACGTACACAAGCTTGTGTATAAAACAAAAAGGGCCAAAACATAATAAAATTGAAGGAAGAAATTGAGCGATGTACTACAACGATAAGCCGAAAAAGCCTGTTCCTCGGCAGGTGCAAAACGTTCGAACAACAGATGGAGCGTGTTTTTGTACAGGTTGGCAGATAAAAGGTGCTCCCTATACAACATTATTTTGAAGAATGATTGGACCTTTTGAGGTAAAAAAAAATCAATAGATGCTAGCAAAGTTTATATTACCAGTGAAAGATTAAATATAATTTTCAATACAAGATAAAGATCTTCACTACCCAAAGATCTGAATAAAAAGTCGAGTTTAATTACAGTCTCTCTTTAGAAAGAATATTGAGCATCGGCAGACTTGATTACTTACAACCTAATAGTTTATTCATTCGAATTGCAAAATCATTGGAACGATTTTTTAATCGCATCAATTCTACCATGGACATGGATATAAAGGTTTCAATTTTAAATCCTAACTATCATCCCACATCTATTAACTGAACGAATGGTGTATGTGACGTCTTCCTGCGTGGGAGGGGTTTTTGTAAGAACGGGGGGGAAGGAATTCGCTATCTTTACTTCCACTTAGCAAGGGTGGGGGGAGTGGGACTCGTATTGCAGCTTCCCAGACGGCTCGGAGGCGACTCGATCCATTCTATTGAACCAAATATCTATAACGACAACTGCTACCTACGTATTATCCTGTCGCCGTAGAGTTCGTAGACAGACCTTTAACGATTTTTTTCCTGCACACAATAACATTTTCAATGTCAGTTTATATTGAAACTATATTATATTTAGGTGTACACATCACTGGTTGGATGGATAAGATAGTAAAATTGCACTATCAATACGGCAGAAAGATAAAAACAAATCGAGTATCGAGGTTGTTTACAAAGTTAATTAACATTAAACATCATTTTGTTTGACCCACAAGTAGCAGGTCAATATACATTTTAAACGTTTTAAATATACCTAAATTAAAGAACCGGTTACGATGCGATGGCTTTACTTTTCACACTCCAATTATAAGGATCCGCAAGCATTTTTGGTCTAAAGCATGTAGTCAAGTCTAAAAGCTTGCCTATTTTATATTGCAGAAATAATGGGCCCATTTAAATTCAAACCTCCTAATTTCCCTTCTTCCTTTGCAATAAAATTAAACACTGAAAATTATGTTGCATTCCACGTTTGTCTGGTATATGTAGCGTACGTACCCAAACGCTCACTCGTTAAATCCAAACACGAGCGGTGCGTAGCAATTTCTGGATAATGGAGCCCAAAATAGTCTTCCGTCACTCATGTACGAGGTTGGGATTGTACTGTAGATATGCGGTTGTGGTTACGGAAACCGTCAGCGGATTAAACCAACACTTTGTCATGCAAAACGCTTGTGTAATGTGCTTGGACCATAGCTATTCTTCATTTACGTCTACCTGATGCGACGATAATGACCAACCTAAGCAAATTGCTGATTAGGTCTGTCAAAGAGTTGTTAATGATGCCTAATTTTACGTCATTTGCTTTAGTATGAATGATCGTCTCGTCTAGACGCGACAGGTTGTATAAATACCCACCCGATAAGTCTTTAAGCTCTGAGTGCACTAAACATAGTTATTCAAATTGTTGAGTCAATCTTTTTCTGAAATTTGTTTTAAGGGTCTTCTGGATCTTTAATTAAGTATGATACAAAATAAAGTCGTTAATTTGATCGTCGCACACATTATCATGCTGCTGTAGGTGATCTAGATTCCTAGGTCTAGTAGTGATTGGTTAGTTTACAAATTGACCCGATGATGTCACCGTCATTGCTCAAGTGTTAGGTAGGTATAATAGCATTTAGTCGAAATATGTACAACGACAGACGTGTTTATAACAGTCATAGGATAAACTTATCGTTGATCTAGTGTCTGATCTAAATACAACATCTTGTTCTTGATTTACCACATTAATGTATGCAAGTTACTAAAACTCGTTTACAGGACTAGTCTGGGTTATTGAAATATGTACAAGAAGTTGTTGGCTTAACATAGATACTTTTAATTCAATACTGTAACTCATTTTAGTTAAAACCATTTATAAATTTTAATAACTGACACTTTCTAGAAATCGTTATTGTAATCCACTAAAACCACACGAAAATCAACCTAGTAGGTAAAAGTTTGAAATGTTTATTCGTTCGGACAGGAACTGAAGTCCATCTGTTAATGCTCTTAATCCCTCAGCTTACACCTCCCTTTTAAATAAATTAAAAGGGGGATAGCAAACAATATACAAGCCAGAAATAGGGTTGAACGCCCTTGAACTCACTATAGCGGACTACAGCTGCCGAAAAAATGTTCTTGCCTCCTTGCTAAAATTTGGTGTGCTCTTTTTACGGATGCTTACATTGTTTAAGTACCTGAACTGTAGAAGTGCATTAACCAAACAGTGGGAGTGTATACACGGGTAGACACATTACACCAAATTGGTTTATCCTTGCGTGACTGACCGTATTTCCGCTTAGTTTTTGCCCCCCAAGCATTATGAAACTTGAAAACGTACGTTTTTAATTTCGTAAGTAGATTACGGAAAATTATTTGGGTTAAAACAGCTGTCTTTAAACTATATTTTATAGGCACACTTTCTCAGGTTTCCAAAACTGCTAAACTGCACATAACAATTGACTGATGGCTATATGGGTACTCAGTACTCACTAATAAGTAACAGTTTACATGAAGTATGAATAAGAACATTGTAAAGAAATAAAAAAGTTATAGAGCTAACCTTGACAATTTGACATGCCAATAATCTTGCCTGAGTCACACAGTAGATTGTTTCTCCCTACTTGGAATAACGAATACCCTACACAGAGTAAGCTGGCATTGTTTTCCGATCTTTTCCGCAATATATCGTGGTAAATTAAGCATATCTAAATATATTTACATACGGTACTTATTCAATCAAGCAGTAGGCATTCACAAAAGAAGCTTGCTTTATAAAAAACATCATTACGTTGCAAAGCTGTTTTGGAAGCTTTTGGCTCAAAATGATTACCAGGTGAAAAACTTCTTTATTTCTCTACAAATTAGGGCATAAAGACTAGGGTATAATTAGATATAGTAGGAATAAGTAGGTACATATACTGTGAGAGTACTGGAGCAAAATGTCCAAACTACTTAGAAAGCTCTTAGGTACATTTATTCAGGTAGAAGTAATCAAAATAAATGCTGTAATTAGATTCAATCACGTCTTTCGTTTGGATTTTTTAGACATGGATTAAGTACCTATTTTATTTCCTGTCTTTTAACCGTTCTATATTACTTATTGCCAAAATTACCTGCAGATCCATTAAGAGCACAATTTTAACCGTAATTTCGATTTGTTTCAGATTCGGGCGGAGCCCAGCCGCATCGCGGCACAACGATCTTTTTATTTTTTCGATTGTGGAATTTAATATTCTGAGTAGTGCACAAAATCAAAGTGATCTGTGAAGTGTCGAAGTGCGATAACATGTCGTTTATTGGATTCGCTGCCCTCGTGGCACTGGCCGCTATAGGTAAGTTCAACAACATTTATTTTATACAACCTTATATCATGAATAAGTAAAAAGGACATTAGAATAATAGAGGAATAAGATGTTACTGTCAACTTCTATGTGGCCCGAAAATTATAGTTCTGTCACGCATAACTTATGAGTTGAAAGAGCATCAATCTTATCAATTGATGCTCCAATTTTATCGGTGGACAATCATTTTCTATGACAGTAATTAGCGCTATGTGGCTTTTAAAATAGTGAGGTCTGAATGTTACATTAGTAAATAAAAAATATCGGACAACATAATTTATAAAATTTATCAAGAATATCAATAGGTGCCCGTGACTTCTACGCAGTTAACACGTAAAAGCTCGCGTCACGATCATCGGGGTACCATCCATGGTCCACCCCACACGGCGGGCGTCGGGAGCACGCTCGTGACGTCACGGGTCGATACAGCGCGGCCGGGCAACGAACCTATTCAAACGTAACACTGTTTACGACCACTGGCCAAAATCGTGTGCCTAAACGCTATTAACACTGCTGTTGTAAGCTCTACACTTACGAATGTCCATAGCGTACACTATAGTAAGTACAAATAGTAGGAACGATATTTTATTTTGAGCTAAGAATATAAGTAAGTACCACCCCATCCCTTGGGTGTCGTGAAAAGGGAGGGAAAGATCAAACTTATGGTATGACATTTGTGCCCGCATGCGGTTACTGTCATATTAAAAAGCTCAGTATGAGCATGCTATGCACAGTTGCATGCTAATTCAGCAGTATTCAATGAGAAGTTCAAAGTCATGTCCCTAATGAGAAATTGACCATGTCGTGCTATTTATAAAAGCACTGCTAGACTCCGATTTACATACCCCAGCACGTGGACCACCGACTCCACGCATTGGGAACGTTCTGGTTTGCCTTATTATTTTGTTTTATTACAATACTACCTTACTACTAACGAGCCAGAATAGTAGAACCAGAACTAAGAAGCCAGTCCTTTTTTAAATTAATAATCGCAAATGCATTAAAATTACTTGACTATAACGCGACGGATGCAATATACCTAGTACCTAGACATTAAAATAACTAGTTACACCTGCAGAAATCGTTTCAGTCATCTGATGATTCATTTTATACCGCTAATTACTCGTTTTATTCTTTTCTCATCATAATTGATGACGGCAACAAGCGATTGTTTCATGGAATTTTAATCCTAGAAAATTAATAAATTACATAACCTGGTAGAATAAAATCCGAACAAAATGAGGCTTCACATAGTTATAAACAGCCACCTGACGGTCTATTCTATACTGGCACATGTCCTCTAAATGCAGCTGCGGTCTAAAGACATATCTACCTCCAAGAATGAATGTGAAAGTACAAACTAAAAGTTCAAGTTGTACGCTGTTATTGTACGGAGTCGGAACACACAACACATTTATTTGCCGAGGTATCATCGAGAATAGTTTTCACATAATTTTGACTTTGGATACTGACCGTATTACGTTTCCAGTTTATAGTTTTACAGTCGTTCTCTATGCTTAGCTTATACTATAGCACTAAAGGAACGGCCGACGATTGTCGCGTGGGCGAGGACGCCAAGTTCAGTTTAAATGCTAGATTTTACACAAACGCCGCAGAACATTGGCCTTTCAACGCGCGAAGGTCATGACCATGACTCCAATACAACGATATCTTCTACTGCTATGCACTATTTCCAATAATATAGAATAATTATGGCAAGTGTGTGTTAAGTATATGGTCGGACATAGGTATACATAAAGAGATCAGTTACATCACCATGACTCAACTTTAGCAACAAAATCGAATGAGTGACTAATACTGCCTTACCATGTGCGAGATTTAGAAAAAAATACTTTGAGAGAATTGTAGTGTACTTAAGTGTATTATTATCGACTTCCTATTTGTATTACTTTTAACTTGTAGGTAATTTAGTTTAGATGTCAGTATAATATACTCGTATACTTACATAAATAAATTTTGATGAAAATAAAAATTACAATACTTTTATCTGCACGATAAGTTTTGTTTTTCATAATGATATGAATATTTACAAACACAGCTGAACAAAAATAACGGTACCTACCTACTAGGAATTGGCATTTTTAGAAGATACTGATTTTGAAATTTTATCATCACGGAAAAGTTGTAATCGTAAAAGTCGGATTGATCATCTCAATTTAAATATATTTTTGGATGTGTGAGCAAGCGCCACTCCTTGTTATTTTTTTTTTCCTATATCGGTTCATTGCTGTCATAGTATTTCGGGTTAGTGTAAACATAACGTAAACAGAGTTGAATCCTCGACTCGAGTTTGTTATTTTAACCATTTAGTCGTTTATTTTCGCGGCGTTTCAGCCAGTCTAGTAGTACCTACCTAATACAAAATAAATTCCACTGAATGAATAAAAACCTTCCTTGCGGACGGTAGCATGACAGATAGACACGCAAACGTGTTATTTTTATTTATTGTACGTAAGTACATCATTCATTAACCGCTTGCACAAACATTGTTTTAATCCTTTGTTCATATTATTAGTAATAAATATTCTGGACCAATAGAAGTCGAAGATTAATCATGCCATAATTCCGTTTATAACGATTTCTGTATTAATTAAATGTTGAAGGAATCCACTACAAAGGCAGTTTCAAATGACAGATGTGTGCTTATTAGTGGTATTTGACACCTACAACAAGACGAAAACGAAATGCAGAACGCCCCTCTTCCGTATTTTCGTCGGTCAAATTATGAATAAAAATTATAAAATATTATAGAGGAAAGATTTGTATTTTTGTCTAAAACGAATAAAATCAAAAACCACTGGATCGATTATTAAAATTCTTACACCAGTAGTATGCTACTTTATCAGTGAGTGACACAGGATATAATATAATTTACTTTAACGCGGGCGAAGCCGCTAACAGAAGCTAGTAATGGATAAGCCGACATTCTACAAACGTTACTCGTTATCTCTATTCCGATATGAACACACTGTTTATCAACAAAGGGTAGTAATAAAAGCTCCGACAAAAAAAAGAAGAATTGTCCTTACTCAAAATATTAAATCTACTGCCTAAAATACTAACTTTCCGACTACTTTTATCCGAATAAAAATGACGAAACGACCGAATGAGATACTGAAATCTTCGAAAAATAAACATGACTGTCTATTGCTATAATACTTTTCTACCAGCATAAATTACGTTCTACTAAAAACTTTGCTTTGTAATTTTTATCTTTAATTGCCTACTATTAATTCATGAATTACCTTTCATATTTCATAGATTGTGATGCTACTTTAACTGTCACATTATACTGAAAATATTATTCTGAGTGGCTATACAGAAACTTATAAAAAATATAAAAATGTACTTGTAACAATAACTTTTAATTGCATCATTTATCATGAATTTTACTTACCACGTGTATGCTTCGATATCGGTACTTACTTCAGGCGTCAAAAAGTTAAAACAGTCGTATTTCATGGGTACGTATAAAAATCCCGAATTTTAAATTAGCGATGGTATTTTGATTTTGATTTGTTCGAATGTATAAAATCCCGAAGTTGAAAATCCCGACTCGTCCGTGTCGGGGTGCCCTAAGGTCCCGATTTGTTTTATTTTGAGAAGTAGCTTTTGGTCACAATTCTAACCTAACCTAACCTATTTCAGCCACAATCTCTCGTAAAAATGTGTTTACCATTGTCTAATAGTCTAGTCACAGGAAGATTGTATTTTGATTGCTCTTTGAACTGGGTGAAATAGGTTAGGTAACGTTAGAACTGTGACCAACCGCTACGTTCAAGTTGTTTCGTCTATTCGGGATTTCGTCCTTTCGGGCATTTGAACATCGGTATTTTGTGTTTCGATATAACGACTATCGGCATTTAAACCTTCCAGTATTTTGAATTTCGGTGTTTTGCACGTCGGTATTTCAGCCAGAGGTATAATGAACTTTCGGAATTTAGATACGTACCCCTATTCATGCCTTAATCGAAAACCAAGTAGACTTTGGTTTCCTAGAATATTATACTGTATTATTATTCGACAAATTTCCTAACTTTTATAATGTCAGCGAGAACAAAGATAAAAATAAAACAAAACTCAGTTTATTATGAAAATGTAGTTACGTAGTAGATCCGAACCCCATCGCGCGGGCCGAACAGTTGAGGTATTTTCATCATTATTGAGAGCTAAAAAATAAATTTCATAACCAACAATAGAAATTAAAAAATAGGTAAAAAAACTTTTTAAGTTAAACGGTTTTATGTTAAACATACATTGCAATGTTTAAGATAAATGTACTAAAAACCAAAAAATAATAAAATAGATACAGTCGTGGGAATTATAAACATATGCATAGACTAGACTAAAATAAAACCGTGGGGCACGTCAAACTTAAAGACAATTGACGTGCCCCACGGTTTTATTTTAGTCTAGTCTATGCATATGTTTATAATTCCCACGACTGTATCTATTTTATTATTTTTTGGTTTTTAGTACATTTATCTTAAACATTGCAATGTATGTTTAACATAAAACCGTTTAACTTAAAAAGTTTTTTTACCTATTTTTATTTTCTAGTTTTTAGTTTTTATTTCGCATTCTGTTTAATTCATTTAGTGCTTCATTATTGCAAGGTTTCTTGCCCGTTAGTTTATTGCAGTCCAACTCCTCTATACGTAGTCCAAATTAAAATTAACGACAAGGCACGTCACGTTGTTTGTGTTGAGACCTTTCATTTGATACCCATGTTGATGGGATTGATAAAACCTAAGTTATCCGCCATTTTGTAGAGGCCGCCATCTTGGATTTTAATTTTATATAGTACATTGTATTATACTGGTTGAGCACTTTCATTTGATACCCATATTGATGGGATCGATAAAACCTACGTTATCCGCCATTTTGTAGCGGCCGCCATCTTGTATTTCAATTTTTTATAGTATATTGTATTCTGCTTGTTGAGCCCTTTCATTTGATACCCATATTGATGGGATTGATAAAACCTACGTTATCCGCCATTTTGTAGCGGCCGCCATCTTGGATTTCAATTTTTTATAGTATATTGTATTCTGCTTGTTGAGCCCTTTCATTTGATACCCATATTGATGGGATTAATAAAACATAAATTATCCGCCATTTTGTAGCGGCGGCCATCTTGAATTTATAATGATAATGAATAAACATAATTGTATTGTCACCAAAATCCAAAGTGTATACAAAATTTCAGATTAATCGGTTGACAGGAAGAGGGTGAAATTTGAATTACTAAATTTGACCAAAGAATAATAAATAAATAAAACAAACGGGGTGAGCTAAATAAAACCGTTTAAAAACAGTTCATGCAAGTTGTAAAAATATGATTATTTTGACCAAACCTCTGTTGTCGGTAACTTAGTAATTTTGTCGGAGGTTCAGTATTCTATTCGGAAGTTTAGTTTTGTTATTCGAAGATCCATTTTTTTTTAGGAGAAAATGTAATTTGAACATGCTCTTATTTGTTGTTAAATTGGATATTTTTTTTCGTTTATGTTTTGGATTTTTTGTCGGTAATTCATTATAACGCTAGTTAATTAGAATAATAGTCGGCCACAGATCGCTGGAGATTAAATTGTTTTTCGGAACCATTATTATTTCCCATCAACAAATAGCCACAAGCACGTGTTAATGAGCGATCAAAAGAGCGCTCAGCTGAACTGCTAATGACCATTCTGTTTTTCAAACGTAACGAGCTTCTCATTAAAACACATTGGTATGTGGCCGTTGCCTTATGATGAACATATCCCAATTCACACATGGAGCTGTTGCTAACACGCAATTAATTCGGATGTGACTTAAATAACTCGGAGCCATCTTAGCTAACATGGTTCAATGCCAATTGAGCTTTTGATAAAAGGCGATAGGTACTAAAATGGTTTATTGCGCTAAACCCGCCTCTGCACAGTACTTATACTTAAATTTTTTGGACCATAAATGGTGCAAAAAAATTAAATATTATGTACTGTAATTTTATATATTTATCGTAAGCGAAAGTAACTCTGCCTGTTTCCCCTAATAACGACTGAACAGATTTGGACGATACTCGGCACACGGGTAGACCATGTCCTGGAATAGGGTACAGGTATCTAATCTAAAAAAGTAATCTCTGGAACCACAACTTTATCTGTATGAAAAAGATTTTTTTCCCGATAAATATGTGCTTTGTTATACAACTCAAGGAAAGCTGCTTATTTTTTTTTTATAGAAAGCACCTTTTTGTATTTGGCTTTAAGCTTCACATTCCATTCATACTTTACGCTGTATTATCATGTCCTTGTGCAACTATACTAACAAAGATGACGACAACGAACGATGAACCTGCAATGTGATCTAATAATAATGGTTGCATAGACAAGATACTTTAGTTGATAGGTTATAAACAAATATTCAATATTACGTATGTTAAAATAACTGATCGTTTAAACCCGCCTTAGGAGCAACCACTGACTAGATAATTCGCAATAAAAAATTATAACCGTCTTGGAATAAAAATGTTGCACGTACAAAACAAAAAAATGACCCCAACAATGTAATCTTTCTATTAAAAGTTTCCAAGTAATGTCGAGCTGGTACGCTGGTTTAACGACACGAGTAGTGTTGCAAGACGTTGAGAAACAAAAGATAAGCATAGATGATGATAATATAACACGGTAGTTGCCGACAACTGAGAATTTCACCGGGTCAACGGCCACAAATAGATTTACAGCCCGTAGAGTGTTACATGTTTATAGCACTAAACCATTTCCATTGTTTACGAATTATGTTTTCTATATTTCATAATCGAATCGTTTATAGGAGGCACCTACTCGATACTGTGGAATAATGTAAAATATTAATCGAGCCTCAATTATAAAAACGTTGGACACGCCAACTTTTATTGGCTATTGACTAGGCTGCTCATGATAAAGTGAGCATGGCTAGTCAATCGAATGGTAATTGAGACTATTTTCATAATAAAGGAGTTCAAATATAGGCCGTTAGCATTTAGGTGCACGCTTGATTGTTTTCTAAATCAGGAATTCAAACCAAAGCAAGTTGACGCGCGACATACCGTTTAGTTTTTGGAATTCTCCACATGAGCATCGTGCGTATACTCTGTTGGAATTCTCCAATGCAGTTGTTCGTTATTCAGATAGCTAATAGTATTACTCATTAGGAATTTAAACCCAGTTAGAATATAATGTAAATGTTTCATAAATTGCTGAGTAAATAGTCTCCGAGGAAATTCTGGTCTCCAGCAAGAGCAATAGCAAATTTGTAATCGAATTTAAAATTCTGTACTCATTAAGATCAAAATATTGATAGGTTTTCAGGCTAAAGTAGAGTTTGAGAAATACTCAAATACGAATTCAGAAATCGGAGGATGAGGCATTATCTTTAAGGATTTAGTTTTAATCTTTATATTGTAGATGTTGAATTATTAATTAAAATAAATAAAATTTAATTATATGGACAGCCCACATTTAGTGCGATAAAATGGTTAAGGATTCGTTCCATTTACTTCAGTACGTTACGAACATACGACACGACGCGACGAGATACTAGGTAAAAATTAAATCTCTCTTGGATGAAACTGATTACCATATCCTTAGAAATAATTTATTGTCATACCCTCGTCTTTAGCAGGTGTTTATTTTTGACACTGTTTAGATATCTATTTGTATGCTTGGGTATACCTTCTAAAAGAATATTACACGACCAACAGCTCTGAAACAATTGAATGTTACTATTACGCAATAACATTAAAAAACGATTGCACCAATCGGTTAAATATTAACTCTTAAGTTATGGGTTGTACTCGTATACATGCACTACCATATCCTAATTTGATGGAAATAGTGCATATGTTGGTTCCGTGTTTGCCCTTATCCTGTTACTAGCTTCTGCCATCGGCTTCGCCCGCGTCAAAGTAGGTTCCTCCATACAAACTTTGGACCCCGCACCATCATCTTAGGGGTGAATTTCGAAAAATCCTCTCTTTGTGCTAGCTTACGTCGTAAAAGGAAATCGTATGCAAAATTTCACGCTCTAGCCCCATTAGTTTCGGCTGTGCGTTGATATGTTAATCAGTCAGTTTCTCTTTTTATATATAGATGATATGTAATTTCTTATCGGTCCTTCTCCCGTAGGAAACAGCTAAACTCCATAAAAACGAATAGTTGCCTAGGCTGTTTGTTTGCCAATGCCATGTATTTCAAGGATAGTTTAATGCTGAGTTCAGTGTACGCCATTACCCGGTCTTAGGTCTCCTGTCTATGTTTCGATCAATAGGCAATAATACCGAGGACACATTGTTTTATAAGACGATGCTAATATAAATTATAATGTATTCGTCTGTTTTGTTAGGCCCTAAAGTTTGCACGAGGCAGAACCCTGACAAATTGACAGGTTCTTGCTGTTGCAAGTGCCAGTACTCTGAATGCTGCAATATTCATGGATTTAGATTTATGAGAGTTAAAATTTTCATGGTTCAGGTTGCAACGGAAAACAATACTAGCCGCCTTTGTACATTTGTGTTGCATGAAGTTCTAATAAATAAATAATAATCTAGCGCAGTTTTTAATAATAGATTTTCTCGGTCCTCAAAATAGGCGTTTGTTTTTAGTGATAAAAACTATTTCTTCATTATACCGAAATCTCCTTCCACCCAACCACTTCTTCAGGTTTGGAAATAATAAATAGTCACATGGGGTGATGGGGCAATCACAAATACACTGGATGAGGTATCATTTCCGTGGGCTACGAACTAGTTCCTTATCTAGAATTTTTATTGTTTTCTTACCATAATGACTACACACGTGTGGAGTGTGAGCAATCTCGGTAGCTATTGCGCGGATAGTTTTTTTCATTTCCAGATATTCAAATTAAACGTCACGCATCCGCTCAGTTGAAATGCCTACAACCTCAGTCACCTCAAGCATTTCCACTCTCCTGTCAACCAAATCATCATATGGATTTGATCGACGATATCTGGCGTGACGACTTCTTTCGGGAGACCTGAAGGTTTGGCTACATTTGTGCTACAACGGAATTCAGTAAACCACTTCTTAACCATTGGATTGGAATGGTTCAGTGTCCCCATAATACTTATCAAGCTCGTTCAGTCGATGATTTTTGCTTAACTAGCACAGAAAATTCACTTTTCCATTTTCATTTAAATTCAAGCAGTTGTGTGCTTTCAGTGGCTGTCAAACACAAACGTAATGACGCAGCTTGCTGAAATTTTGACTATTCTAATAATAGATGACAGTTGACGCGAGCAGTGTTGCGATCAAAGTTGCGCGGGAAATTAAAAAGTCACTGACTTATCAAACTGCCTCATACAACATTTTGGTTATATTCGTAAATCTTGTTTTGCATACATTCGTGAGTCTGCGAACGAAATGATGATTTCATGGTTTTCACCTTCGGCACAACAAAACAAGTCTGCATTTTTTTTTTCAAGGATTTTTCGTAGGTATCTACCAACTGCTTGTTTTTTTTTTTACTTAAGAATACTTAAAAAATCTAACATACACTCTCGAACAGTACCTAAGTAATTAATTGTATAAATACCAATGCCAAAATTATGTTACTTTACCTTGAACTCTTCACGACAGGTAAGCTTTATCGATTTAGGAAAGAATGACGTGTTCCATATAAATATAAACGCTGTTGTTGTTATTTGAAATAAAGAACGTCGACATAAAATCAGGTGTCATTCTATTGTTTAGAAATGTCAGAAGGAATTTCTGTGAAAAGTTCAACGGCCTTTGTGCAAAAAAAGCTTAAAGTTTTGCACTAGATGCAAAGGAATTGCCAAATGATAACAACAATAAAATTAACCTAAATTGCACGAATATGTTTATTGTTATATAATTTAGTGATCCTATCAGTATCAGTTGGTATGGTCCAATAAATTAAATAAAACGACATTTTACTTAAAACATTATTTTGTGCGCGTATTCATTCTCCTTTCGACTAATATACACGCAGAGTACCCTACCTACTTGACTATTTTCGTAAATCAATATGGTATTTATAGGACTTCCATAAATATTAATTCTATATTTTATTAATGTGGCTTTAATAAAGTCGAACTAGAAAGTTAAAGCATCCATCAAGTAATAAATAAAAGTACACAATATCTACTTCGATAACAACTTGGTATAGCAAGCGAAAGTGACGATTGACACTGTTTTACACTTCCATCAAAGTGTTATCGCTTTATCTAGATACATTTATAGATAGCACACATAAAAATATGTGCGAAAAGTGTGACAATTATAGAAAAAAAAAATGGTTCCAATGAAGATGCAAATTGTACATATATTTTTAGTACTATAAGCGTAAGTTTAATGTAAGGAAACCTACCTGTAAAGTAAAAATATAGTAGAGTATTCTTTAAATCATAAGCTACACAATGGCCTAGTGACCTAACTTCATATCGCTATACCAAAAGTACTTATGCTTATAATGTATTTAGATATCAGTTGTATGCGTATAAAACTAGGAAACTGAGTAGAATTCGGCTCATTATGAATGTTGTGATAAATCTTAGTTGAATCAGCATCCTGCGTTCAGGTTGTGATGTGAAGAACATCTGTCGTGGCCACGACCAATCAAGAGCGTGCGCAGGCGCACATCTGTCGCAAGCGCAACACGCCCTCGCTTTTTTGTTCGCTTTGTTGCTATTTTTTGTCTTCCATCAGCACTGGTTCGAATTGGGTTGTATTTAAAATTTTTGGCCTTTTCATTTAAAAACGTACAGGTTCGTAAAGGGGATTTAGAATAATTTTGTTACCGTAGGTTTGTGAGCTTACAGGAAGTAATAAAGCTGTAAGTACTCTTAATAAGGATTGGCGCTTAAGTAAGATTCATTAGCTGTAAATTTGTCTTTCGCCTCGTTTAGCCCACTATAAGGATGCTATAAACTTGAGAATCTTTAAAGCCATAAAAACCGTTAGTTCACGTTGGTAGGTAACCGAAGTATTTTAACTACACAGGATATTAGTATGTACAACATTTGACGAACAGTAAGCTGACCTAATGGGGTCACTAATTAACATTTAGTGAGTGTCATTCTCATGCTCTTCATCTAGTGAAACGAGTAGCGAGACGTGGCATGAGAGCGCGTCACTTGTGCTGGATTATTTTTCCAGGCTTCATTATAAACTGGGTCGAGGATTTTTAGTTTCCGTAAACTAGTAGGTAGTGGGTTTCGTTGTCGAAAGCAAACGGCTGATACATAACCAGTTAAACTAAAATGACAGTGTATATAGGAACAGTATTACAGTAACCGATCTTGTGTTATAAACATTCATAGAGGTGTGCCGTTTGGTTTCCGGAAAATAATGGTTAAACCGTCCATGACTAAACTCGTGATGGGTGAGGCAATAGGCAACTCACGACAAGAGGAAGCAGCAACATTCGGCAATGCAATCCCCCAGAGCTATTTTCGATATTCTGCAGTAACACAAAAAAAAAATAGGTTCGAATGATTTAACTGACCATTGATAGAGAATAGTCTTGTATGTAATCTATTCTAATATTATAAAGCTAAAGAGTTTGTTTATTTGTTTGAATGCTCTATCTTGGACCTATTGGTACGAATTTAAAAAACAATGTTTTAGTGTTGGATACTCTATTTACCAATAGTAGCGGATCTGTAAACAGAGACGCAGTTCAAACCGCGAAGGACTGCTAGTTATGAATATAAGGTCTAAAAAAAAATGAGAGGAGCGTTGTCTGGTCTTGTTATTCACTGCGATTACCAGAGATTGTTACAAAACTAACGTGAATAAACATGTTAAAGTTCAACAACTATACAAACACGTATTCAAAGCGACATTCTTTCAACTGAAGTATCTTTACAGGGTCAGTGCTATGCGAGGACGAAACTATAGGACCGATATTCATGAAGGAACCTTCGAACCGAGTGGACTTCAGCAACACGACCGGAGCGACTGTAGAGTGCGCGGCCCGAGGATCTCCGACCCCCGACATCATTTGGGTGCGATCTGATGGAACTGCTGTTGGTGATGTCCCTGGATTGCGACAGGTAAGAGTAGTAACTTATTTTATTTGGCAATTTCACAATGATAGCGATTATAGGTATTATTTGGACTAAGTTTATCTAAGACTAAGTTTACCCAAAAAACTTACTGTAACCTTAGGCGAAACGAAGACCAAAGAAGACTAAAAAAGTTCTATACAACCTAGATGCGAGTATGTTAGGAAGATTTTGAATAACCTAGAATCGACTGCAGATGTTTTAATTTTGTATTTAGAGCCTACACTACATGGCAAGGACAACTAGTTTAATCGGAGCTCGCACTGCCCGCATATGCTCTTGCAGTTCATTGCACAGTGTTACAGTAATTAAGCGTATCGAAGTTCTGTACCTATTGAGTATCGTGATAGAATAATGTTACTTTTTTGTATAGACCAGAGCAAAAAATAGGTCAAGACAATTTAGAATAACGCGATGATGAACGCGAACAGCGATAACAGAAGAAACCCGCAATATTAGTGCGGGTTATTTTAACTCCACATATTCGAAACTTCAAAATGACGTTATTTTTCTACAGGTTCAAGCGAACGGAAACCTCTTATTCCCGCCTTTCCGCGCGGAGGATTACCGACAAGAGGTTCACGCTCAGGTTTATGCTTGTCTCGCTCGCAACTCTGTTGGTACCATTCATTCCCGGGATGTTAACGTAAGAGCCGGTAAGCACCATTTGCATAAACTTACCAATTCCAAGAGGCACATTCTTCAAGCTTTTGTTCGTTGGCAAGACTTTAAACACATATAAGTACAAAAACGTTTACCGCAACGGAATTTTAAATTGCTAACGGACAACTGCTCACATGTTACAAGTAAGCACCGACACTACTTGAGCTGCAGCCATATCTCATAAAGCATGAGGATGAGATTGTGTTACAACAAAACTAAGTTTACATGTCGCGTGCGCATAGAAGCAGCCATAAAGCTGCCTGACAGATTTATAAATATTATTTAATGGGTTAACATGACATTCTATATTCATTTCAACCAACACGATGATGTTTCTGTTTAAAGTCAACAACTTTCATTTGTTGACTTATCACCTCATTTTCATTTGTTATACGATAGTTAACAGTTTAAGTGATAAATCTATTATTAATTTGTTTGTGATATAGCCTGTAGATTGGATTTTGGACTACTACACATAAACAACTACCGTATTGCATTCATTTGAGTAGTAATCAGGAATTTAATCTATTGTTAATACATTAAATGTCTCGCCTCACACTCATGCTTAGGTAATGAGACTATTGGCGATGTCCATTTACAGGGCATGCCGTATTAGGCGTCACACTTATTATAATGTTAATTTAATGCGAGTTTATTCACGAGAACTTTCAACACACGTATTTGAACCATGTTGGTAGAACGTACTACAATTTTGAAGACTCATTGAATCGTCCCTTTTCTTTGAAGACACTTCAATATGAACTAAGTATGAAAGTTTTATTGCCCATCATAGGGCGCTGCCCCTTATGACACGAGGTCAAATACGGTCAATTAAATAATCAAGAAGGAAGATGATCGAATTAGTTGAAATTTAATTATAGTCACACTATTTTGTTTCATTACATAAATAGTACTAACTACATACTTGGAAGATTTAATTTGATGAAAGTCGTGAAAAAGCTCGTATATTTTTTTTTTACAATGTTTTTCTTAATTTGTTTAGAGATGAAGGAAACCTGTGATAACTGTCATGCTGTGTGTTTAACATTTTCTTTACAGGTTCTCATCGATAAAAGTTTTTAAATATGCAAATGAAAAATAAACTTGTGATAGATTATTATGTCCAATAGTCAATAATATTTAATGATACTCAATCTTTGTCCATGTCATAAAAGTGGTTGCTCAGCATTACGACACCGACGTCAATAAGGAGTATGTCATTACTGGAAACAGTATCGTGCTCAAGTGTCAGGTCCCATCGTTCGTAGCTGATTTCGTCGAAGTTCTCTCTTGGCACACTGATGACAATGAAGACTTCCTTCCCGGCGAGGACTACGGTTAATCCTTTACCGTTTTGTTGTCCTGGTCATTCCTAAGTCCCATTCTCCAATACAAAATACGTCAACTACAAACATAACATTTTCAGTGGTACAGCAGCAATACGAATCAGAAGTAAATAATGAATATGTGATTCGCGGAAACTCTGCTATTCTCAAATGCTCCATACCGTCATTTGTGGGCGATTTTGTCAATGTTATCTCTTGGCAAGATGAGGCTGGCAACTCTTATACTTACGAAGAAAATAAAGAAGGAGATGGTACCAGACGATCAAATAAATATAACATTAGCTCCCAAATGCCTTTTATGCTCACCATGCCAATTCCTAAATCCTTTCTAAAAATACAACCGAATGCTATTATTGCAGTTGTTACACAATACTACGAAGCTGAAGTAGTCTCAGAGTATGTGATCAGAGGAAACACCGCCGTACTTAAGTGCAATATTCCCTCTTTTGTCGCCGATTTCGTAAAAGTGGAAGCTTGGGTCAACTCTGATGGCGGCGAATACTTACCAACCGATGACATCGGTAGTTCAGATACAAATAGCTGTATAACATATTCCTTAACCTCCACCTCCTTCCCTTGCCTGAGAGTTTAGACTTTCATAAGTCATGGACCACATAAGTGTTCTTTCAGTTGTGAATCAGTTCTATGAAGCAGAGATTCTCACAGAATATGTCATACGTGGAAACGCCGCTGTTCTAAAATGTTCCATTCCTTCGTTTGTCGCTGATTTCGTGAAGGTGGAAGCTTGGATCGACGAAGAGGGAACAGAGATTTCACACTCAGGAGACCTCGGTACAATGGCCTCTTAAACAAATCATATTAGCTTCCCGTACTTACAACAATTCCTTACACCTCGAACCGTTCCAACTGAAGTGTCTAATTGTTATTCTTTAGTCGTATCACAATATTACGTGACCGAAGCCGAAAACGAGTACGTGATTAGGGGGAACGCTGCTATTGTTCACTGCAAGATTCCATCTTTTGTTAGTGACTTCGTGTACATTGAAGCTTGGCTGATGGAGGACGGACAAATCCTCACAGTTAACAATACAAACGCAGCACCGGGTATACCTGACAGATTTCTTCAATACCGCTTTTCCCATCCAAATAAACTCCTCGATTCATTTAGTAAAATAACTTCGTATTTTTTTATGAAGTGGTATCACAGCCTTTCGAAGCCGAAGCAGACAACGAGTACGTGATACGCGGCAACGCAGCTATCATGAAATGTGAAGTGCCCAGCTTTGTGTCTGACTTTGTATACGTTGAAATGTGGATGGATAGCGAAGGCGGCACATATTACCCCAATAGTAGCGAGGGTAATTTCTGACTTAGAGAGAGCAATCCTCATTCCTGATTCCTTTACTTTGAATTGTCACAGCTGTTCTTCAAGTATATGAGGCTAGAGTCAACGATGAATTCATTTTACGAGGCAACACAGCTATTCTGAAATGCATCGTGCCTTCGTTTGTTGCGGACTTTGTTCATGTTGTGGCCTGGATTATGGACAATGACACGGTATCTGCTGAGGAGCACTCTAATTTTAACAATGGTAGTTCACAATCGCAAATGTATTTCACTCCTCTTTCCCAGTCCAATACTTTCATTTTCATCCAGGGAATTATTTATCTATAGATAGGAAATATTTTTAACCTCCACAGTGGTACATCAGTCTTATGAACCTCGTGTTATTGATGAAGATGTCTTACGAGGCAATTCCGCCATAGTCAAATGTACGATTCCTTCATTTGTGGCGGATTATGTTCATGTAGTGGATTGGGTGGCAGACGAAGAATCTCTCTCTGGTTTTTCGTTCAACCGCTCCGACGGCAATTACGGTAATAGAGAGCTACGCGCGGCCCCAATTGTCCCTATCCGCACTCCACTGAATCCCCGTGTCGGACTCAATCTATGACTACAAATGTATACATAGTCTTATCCTTGTATGTAAAATATTTCAGCTGTAAATCAATTCTACGAATCACAAGTCTACGATATCTATGTTATTCGCGGGAACGCTGCAGTTTTCAAGTGCCATATACCCTCGTTTGTGTCAGATCATGTTCAAGTAGTTTCTTGGCACGATACCGAGGAGGGAGAGTATACATTAAATGCAAACTACGGTACTTTTGATTCAAAATGGATTTATTGTACACCTTTGTATCCTGTCCACTGTGGTTCGTCTGTAAATTAGGATCAATCCTTACTCATTAGTTGACATAACATGTTAAACCATATTCTTATGGGCATTTTCATGTTCTAGTCGTCTCTCAAGCGTACACAGTTCATTTGGTTGAAGAAAACGTTTTACGAGGGAATTCTGCAATTATGAAATGCCTGATTCCAAGTTTCGTGACAGAATATGTATCAGTGGCATCCTGGATAATTTCTGAAGGAAAAGATGAGGTCGAAATAACAATAAACGATACTTTCGATAAAGAGGGTATTTAAAATCTAGATAACTTCATTGTATCTGAGTGTCCCATCCTTATCCTTTGAATAATGGTCTTGTTTATTTTGCTCACGAAATTCTTTAAATTCATATTTGCAGTAGTCACACAAGCGTATACAGTTAACCTTATGGAGGAAAGTGTTTTACGAGGGAACGCAGCCATTCTGAAATGTCATATTTCGACCTTCGTGACTGAATATGTTAGTGTGTCTTCCTGGATTATCTCAGAAGGGGAAACCGATGAATTAGAAATTAAAGCTGAATCTAACGACTTGGGTATATGTTTCAACCAAAATAGGTTTTTTGTGCAGTCCAGTTACCCTTTTCCCATTCCCGTGTTTTGTATTCTCCAATGTTTACCAAATATTAGTTACTTTAAAACATTTCAGTTGTATCTCAGGCGTACACTGTGAATTTAATGGAAGAAAATGTTCTGCGTGGAAATTCAGCAATTGTTAAGTGTCACATACCAAGTTTTGTAACAGAATACGTTACAGTATCATCTTGGATTATTTCTGAAGGAGAGGTTGACGAACTAGAAATTCAACTAGATCAAACATTCGATTTAGGTATTTAATAAAACGAAACAAGGACCAAATTCCTGTATCCATCCCTATTAAAACAAAAATACACCTCAGATCCTTGACAGTGTTCATCAGATACGTGTTGTGGTCTATTTCAGTGGTTTCCCAATCCTACACAGTTAATCTCTGGGAAGAAAATGTCTTACGCGGAAATGCCGCTATATTGAAATGTCATATTCCAAGTTTCGTCACCGAGTATGTCACGGTCACTTCCTGGATTATCTCTGAAGGGGAACAGGATGAAATGGAGATTAATCTGAATTCTGACTATAATTTAGGTAACATATCCCGACAATTTCACCCTACCGAGGCATCCGTCCTTTCCAAATTTCCTCCTACGTTGTTCATATAGGTATTACAGTTGTAGGTCTTTGGATCAGTTCTGCATTGTTTACAGTGTAAAAGAGTTTCTAATTTACATTAATGTAACGATTTCAGTCGTGTCACAAGCTTATGATGTAAAATTTTGGGAAGAATACGTTTTGCGTGGCAACGCTGCTATCTTAAAGTGTCAAATTCCAAGTTTTGTCTCTGAATACGTGTCAGTAAATTCCTGGATAATCTCTGAAGACGAAAAAGAGCGAGAAATAAAAATAAATGCTTCATCCGATCTAGGTACATCATCTTATAGATTCTGTTATCAGCGTTTGCTCCTTACATCCTTTTCAACCTTAACTCTTCATCCCAATTCATGTTTACGAATAAGGATTCGTTTCCCTAATCGTGAAAAATGCACTAAGTGGACATACTGTAATAGATATTAAAAACTATCCAAATATCGTCTCAGGTGTCACAATATTGTTTCAGTGGTATCTCAGGCATACGCAGTGAACCTGATGGAAGAGTACGTTCTGAGAGGCAATAGCGCTATTTTAAAATGTCACATACCAAGCTTTGTATCTGAGTATGTTAACGTCATCTCTTGGATCATCAGCGAAGGCGACAACGAAATTGACATCAAACTAGAGTCGACAAGTAATTTTGACGGTACGAAATGAATTGTTTTTCAGGCTATGAACAGCCTATATTTGCCTTGAGGATAGTTTTAAAATGTTTCGAGATTAGTACTTTCTTAATCGATTTCATTGGCCGTGTCCATTGCTAGGATTGCATATCTATGTACGGTATAGATTAGGGCATTGTTCCTTAAATGGGTTCCCGTGATTCCATGGGCCTCACGGCTCACCTTTATCCGTTTTCCCACTTCCTTAGTCTAATGCATGCAGTGTCATTTATAAGTAAATCGCAACCTTATGTTGCGTTGGATGAAATTGAATTGCTTTTTCAAAGTTTAAATGTTAACAGACTTAATGCAACGGATTTTCTTTCTTTGACAGAGGGCAAATACTTAGTACTTCCATCTGGAGAATTACATATTCGAGATGTTGGACCTGAAGATGGTTACAAATCATACCAATGTAGGACAAAGCACAGGCTTACTGGCGAAACCCGATTATCTGCGACTAAGGGACGGCTTGTCATTACCGGTGAGTTTTTCTTAATGTTTTTAACAATGAAAGTGTCATCAATTCATGTTTTAGTTACTTACTACTAACTTTTGATCATATTTTTAAACGACTTCAGAAAAAAAGAAGGTTTTTGGCTATTCAATTATTTTGTTTTACATATTCGTATTTTTTCCTCATCATGATTCATGAATTAATGGCGCAATAATTTTTTAAATATTTTGCAGTGGATAGTGTTTTTACATTGGACAAAATTATATTTAAAAAATAAAAACGTTAATCGTTTAATGCACCTACTTTCGGTTTTGATAAAACCTTGTAAGCAGATTCATATACTCGTATTCGAGAAAGGAAATGCAACAATATGCAGATATTAAACACTTTACACTGCAAAAAATTCAATCTAAACAAGTAAAATAATGTTCTCATTTAAACATTTTCGGGAAATCCCTTAGTTTTATACGGTGTGGTCGTTATTCATGTTTGTGTTTGAATGAGAACATTAATTAGAATAAATTTTTATAAAAAATTTCTTTGCAATAATTATAATCTTTGTTTGTAACTATAATATATTAATTAAGTAGTTTTTGATTTCAAAATCTTTCTAGCTTTTATTATAAAAAGATTATTTTTATTGTATTGTATGATGTCAAGCTTAAATACGCAGACATTTTGCGTCTTTAAGTTTGCCGTTTTCGATTTTTAACTTGCCTGAATGTTGGGATAGGGTACCCTGCAGAGCCTTGACTCGCGGTAGTTTTGATATCCTTAGGGATCAGTAGGGGTGTTTAGGGCTTAATTTCCGATTTATTACTTTGGTGTCCTCTGTTCGTGATTTGGCCTTCTCCCAACATGCGCAGAGCCGGTGGGCCGGGTACCTCCCAAGTTCCCTAGCGCGTCGACAACAAGTGGCTACCAGTTTACCGAGCTCTCCAGCCTCTCTGTACTATGTCCAGCACAGGCTTTCCCAGCACCAATGTACCGGTAAGATTTACATTAACGTCGTTTTACGTAATTCCTCAGAGCCCATAGGGCGCGTGCCACCTAGGTTGGCCACTACACAGGTTGGCATGATGTTTGTGACCACGGCGGGCGCGTCGTTTACATTACAATGTCCAGCTCAGGCATTCCCTGTCCCCGTATTCAGGTATGACATGGTGCTATTCTAGTGATATTAATACCATTTTTAGAACCCGTTGGCCGCGTACCACCCAAGTTTGCTTCCGTATTGACGGGAACCATGTTCGAAGTTAAAAAAGGCGATTCTTACGCTTTGCAGTGTCCCGCCCAAGCGTTCCCAACCCCTCTGTTCAGGTAATTTGAACATCAAACTTTTCTTTTCGCTGCATCTGTAGAGCCTGTCGGACGCGTTCCACCAAAATTTGCATCTGTCGTCATGGGAACAATGATTGGAGTCAAGAAATCTGATTCATTTGCCCTACAATGCCCTGCACAGGCGTTCCCAGTCCCGATTTTCAGGTACTCTTCGTATTTTGTCAATTGAATATTCATTTCTTAGTATATTGATAACATTCAATTTTTTGCAAAAACTGTGGGAAAGTAACTCCTTAATTTTCAAGTTTAGGAAAATGTAGATTTTACAATTCTCTGCCCCAATGTTTAGATAAGTAAATTCTGATAGTAGATATAATTTTATCATAATCGTAATATACTGAAAATTATAAACATTCATTTCATAGAACCTATGGGAAGAGTGTCGCCTAAATTCCCAACTGGAGATATAAGTAGGACGTTTATTGCTAACAAGGGCGATGGAGTTCCTTTACTTTGCCCTGCACAAGGATTCCCCGCTCCAGCATTTAGGTAATTTTTAAAATGTCTATCGTTCTTATAATTATACAGAACCCATGGGCAAAGTTTCGCCGAAATTTCCGTCAACTGAAACTGGACGCAGTTTTACATTCTCCTCTAATTCATGTGTGACAATGCTCTGCCCAGCTCAAGCGTTTCCAGCCCCACTTTTCAGGTACATTGATTTATCTTGATCTTATCTCTTTAGAGCCTGTGGGGCGAGTACCACCAAAATTCCCTTCGATGGATAGTTCAAGAAGTTTCAGTGCTGTATGTAACGCCAGCTTGACGATACTATGTCCAGCGCAGGCATTCCCGGTCCCAGTATTCAGGTAAAAATCCCAATGGATTAGAAGCCACAAAAATAAATTTGATTTGATCCTAGAGCCCGTTGGTCGTGTTCCGCCAAAATTCACAACAGGCGACAAAAGTCGCGCATTCGATGCAAACGGAGGGGATAGCGTCACTCTTTTGTGCCCCGCGCAAGCTTATCCTGCCCCGGCCTTCAGGTATATTATTAGACATGAATTATAATATCTCCTTATGTAACTTGTTCTTAGAACCGTTGGGTAGCGCCGCTCCGAAAGTAGCAACAAAAATGATCGATATCACCGAAGTATCTTCCAAAAACACTGTCACATTACTTTGTCCCGCGCAAGCTTTTCCCGTCCCAATATTCAGGTAAAATAAATTCATCTTCCTATGTAGAAAAATGGTTATATTTATGTTCAGAGCCAGTAGGAAGAGTTCCTCCGAAGTTCCCAACACTGGATAGTACTAGAGGTTTCAGTGCCCTCATTAATGCTAGCGTAACGCTGCTGTGTCCCGCTCAAGCTTTCCCAGTACCTCTATCCAGGTAACTTAAGTGATTTGTATCTATTTTCTTCTAGAGCCAATTAATAGCGCCCCACCAAAAGTACCTACTAAAACCATAGAGTTTGTGGAATTCGCGATGGAATCCAGCGTTACGTTGCTATGTCTGGCACAAGCATTTCCGGTCCCTGTATTTAGGTGAGTTTTAACTCAACAATAATTAGGACGCGTTTGTTTTTAGAACCCGTTGGTCTAAAAGCCCCTACATTATCTACGGATTTCAAAATGGCGTGGTATGTAAAGAACATTAAGCAGGGCTTCGCGTTACTTTGTCCGGCACAGGGATACCCCGCCCCTATATTCAGGTATTTTTACTTATCTTTTTAGAACCAATCGGCTCCAAAAGCCCTTCGTTTTCAAGTGGTTCAAAACTAGCCTGGTTTGAAATTCGACAAAAACAGGATTTTGCATTAATATGTCCGGCCCAAGGGTATCCGGTACCACTATTTAGGTGAGAACTTTTACCTACTCTTTATTTCTGTCAATTTGCAGAACCAGTTGGTTCCAAGCCCCCCACATTCTCTACTGAAGACAAATTGGCATGGTTTATTAGTAGACCCATAGGACAAAGTTTAGCTTTGCTATGTCGGGCCCAGGGACATCCTATTCCTGTATTCAGGTACATAACTACAATATTTTATAATTTTAGAGCCAATTGGATCCAAGTCACCCACATTTTCCACTGATAATAAGTTTTCTTGGTATATGAGGAATACTGGCCAGAGTCTAAACCTTCTATGTCC
The DNA here is from genome assembly GCA_910589285.2 of Mythimna ferrago. Lineage (NCBI taxonomy): Eukaryota > Metazoa > Arthropoda > Insecta > Lepidoptera > Noctuidae > Mythimna > Mythimna ferrago. Next base: position 16,548,664 of record OU342675.1, read on the forward strand.
AGCTCAAGCCTTTCCAGTACCAGTGTTCAGGTGAATAAATTATACCTAATATTTTGAATTGTAGAACCCGTTGGCTCAAAATCCCCTACATTTTCGAATGATGTTCAATTCTCTGGGATAACTCGTAAAACTGGTCAAGATTTTGCTCTTTTGTGTCAAGCGCAAGCGTTTCCAGTCCCAATATTCAGGTAAGAAAACCATATATTTAAGCCATCATTAATTGTTTAACGTGTCTGTCACAGAACCAATCGGGTCTAAAGCACCATCGTTTTCTTTGGAATTTAAAAGCACTACTCTTACGAAAGTGATACAACAAGCCATAGTTCTCTTGTGTCAGGCTCAAGCTCACCCTCCTCCTGTATTCAAGTGAGTGACTCATAACTTAGATCATGTTTTCTTGGTTTAGAACCAGTAACAGCGAGAGCACCTGCATTCCCTACTTCCGCAAGTTCTTACAATTACGAAATAGCAGCTAATTCGGGGGGTTCTATGCTTTGCCAGGCACAAGGGTATCCCCAACCAGTATTCAGGTAGGTTCTGTTTTTGACTTTGTTGTCCTTCTTTTAGAACCCGTCGGTGCCAAAGCTCCTTCTTTTTCAACTGATTCCAAGGGCAGTATTTTCGTTAGAGAAATCGGACAAAGTTTTGCATTGCTCTGTCAGGCGCAAGCATCCCCTATCCCTGTATTTAGGTAAGTCGAAATTAATAAATTATTTGTTTCTCCAGAGCCCGTAAGCTCCAAGCCGCCTAGCTTCTCCACTGATTTCACTCTGTCAGCGGTAACAAGACATAAGGGTCAAAGTTTTGCTCTATTATGTCAAGCTCAAGCTTTTCCTATTCCAATTTTCAGGCAAGTGTCGAATGATCAACCTTAATATCTACCTAACTTATTACATATTATAGTCAATTTGTGTTTTATCTTTAAATAATTTCGAAGCACATCGCTAGTATTTTTATAAAGGTGGTTCGGTAAAATTCTTCTGAGATGAAACTCTCCTAGCTCAACTAATAACTTGTAACGATTTTTATGCAGAACCCGTCGGATCCAAAGCTCCTTCTTTTTCAACTGAATCAGCTCTTTCGTCTATAAAAAGGCATCAAGGTCAAAGTTTTGCCCTACTTTGTCAAGCTCAGGCTTTTCCAGTTCCAATTTTCAGGCAAGTTTCAACATTCATTTATTAATTAGCAGTAAAAATAATGTTATAGAACCAGTTGGCGCTAAGTCCCCGACATTTTCAACTGAATCAATGGGGAGCATTTTTCGAAAGCGCGAGGGACAACCTTTTACACTTCTTTGTCAGGCTCAGAGTTATCCCGCTCCAGTTTTCAGGCAAGTGTTTTTTTTTTTCACATCACAGAACCTGTGGCCTCCAAAGCACCAACTTTTTCAACGGACGCTCGTAGTACAACTTTTATACGCATCGTCGGACAAAGTTTCGGATTACTGTGTCAAGCACAGGCCTTTCCCGTGCCCGTATTCAGGCAAGTTTGTTGTATGTTAATTGATTTGATCACAGCTTCTTAATCGTTTTAAATTCGAATTTCTCATTAATAGTGACTTAGGAAAGTAAATATATTTTCGAATTTTATGTAGAGCCGATTGGGAGCGCAGCGCCAAGTATCACGACCACGCAAAAAGCTGCTGTGTCATACCCCCAACATACTGCGCTAGCACTTTTGTGCCCTGCGCAAGGATTTCCTGTGCCACTCTCAAGGTGCGTTAGCTTGTGTTTTTTGTTGTTTAGTCCAAGTCATCGAGATCTACAACTCTCAAAACTATATAGGTAATATTTTCTAATATAATTCGATGGTCTTTTCCACTCTATGGGTGTTCAGTTAAAAGAATCTATGCGTAAGTTATATTTTATTTAGAATAATATGAAGGAAACGATTCCAAATGGGGTTTGCAAATTAGTCGTCTCTGAAATTACAGAACCAACCAATAAAATTGCGCCTCGAAAGGATTCTACTAAACACTTTGAGGGGTGGGAAGTGTTCACCGTGGCGCAAATGGACGCGGCATACTTAACGTGTCAAGTAGCTGCTTACCCGGCGCCCGTGTTTAGGTGAGTAGGCAATACAAGGACGGTTTTGCATTCCAGAGCCGACCGGTAGGACGGGGCCAAAGGTGACGGGCGACGGGCTCAACCGACATATAGGTCGACAAGGTGAAAGCCTCGCGCTCCTTTGCGACGTTCAAGCTTTCCCAGCCCCTCTGACGAGGTACGGCCTTTAAAGACTTAGGGCCGGCCGCCGGCATCTCACGCATTCATTTATCACGTAGTCATACCATACCCATCATCCAATGTACTGATACTCGTTGTTATTGCAGTCTGTTGCGGCGGCCGCCCCGCCTACACGTGACATGAAGGCGTGATGAATCGCGGCCGGCCGCGCGCCCTATTACGGTCCCCAGCCAAAGTAACGATTGAGCGGCGTAGACACCTGTTGGTAAGTGTCAGGGTGTTCTTGCTTTCGTTCAAACGCTTTAATCTTTACTTTGTGCTTTTCGTGAGTCAAGGCTGCACTTTACTTATTTTAATAGCAAAAGAACAGCCCTGGTTTATGCGGTAGCTTTATATTAACTCTGTCCCAACGGCTAGCTTTTTATGTTATTTAATTCTTCGTGAATATCACTTTCGTTTCTCAGTACGATGGTTTGGATTTCTTCGCAATGTGTGTTTATTACACACTAATGATGTATGATGGTTAAGATTGCCTTTGTTTCTTCTTTAAGAACCAACAAACAGTATTCCTCCCAAGCTGTCTAGTGGTCGTTTACAAGAATCTCAGTTGAATATCGGAGAAACGGGCACTATTTTATGTCTAAGTCAAGGTTTTCCAGTTCCTGCATTCAGGTGGGTGGCTTTAGTAGGAACTTTATTGCCAATAGAAATTCATAATTTTAACAACTCTCTACCATCTTACACGACATATTACGTCAGGAGTAGCTTTATTATTTGCTTAATGAACGAGCTGCCCTGTTCCCTATTTACCTAACGTAAACTAAGAAACACGGCAAGTGGTTTGAACTTGTTCTCTTTTGTTCCAGATGGTACAAGTTTATTGAAGGCACGACCAGGAAACAGCCAGTTACCCTTGATGACAGAGTAAAACAAGTATCAGGAACTTTGATAATTAAAGAGGCTAAAGTTGAAGACTCTGGAAAATACTTGTGCGTTGTGAATAATTCTGTTGGAGGTCTGTATTCTTTTTTTTCTAAACTAAATAAAAGCTACTTTCATGAGATTTAAAAATCACTAACAATGTCAAATTTTCAGGCGAATCCGTGGAAACTGTTTTAACCGTCACTGCTCCTCTTAAAACTACTGTTGAACCCGCTACCCAAACTGTCGACTTTGGAAGGCCCGCCGTTTTTACCTGCAGATACGAAGGAAACCCTGTTAAAACAATTACATGGCTTAAGGATGGAAAGGATATGAAGCACCACGATGCTACTCTCAGGTAGGACAATTGTCAACAGACATGAGCAATCAACTTCAGCTCGTAAGTATTTCAACAAAAGAGAAGTGTTACGAACGGGAACTTTATCTATTAATATTTTATAGGATTGAATCCGTTAAGAAGGAAGACAAGGGAATGTACCAGTGCTTCATCAGGAACGACCAAGAAAGTGCAGGCGCCAGCGCTGAACTGAAACTAGGAGGACGATGTAAGTATGCTTCCATGTTTTTTTTTTTCAAAATGATTAAAAATAATAGATATAGTTTTTCGAAGTTACCACGATCTAATATTGGTAAAATTCTGTTTCCAGTTGAACCACCACTGATTCGTCACAGCTTTGGAGAACAGACTTTCCGCTCCGGCCCATCCCTGCGTCTGAAGTGCGTCGCATCTGGCAACCCTACTCCCGACATTGCTTGGCTTTTGGACGGCGAGAAATTGACCAGCGGCGAAAGGCTGCAAATCGGACAATTCGTGACTGCTGACGGCAATGTTGAATCTCACTTGAATATCTCCTCTGTGCATACAAACGATGGTGGATTATATACGTGCATTGCGTCTAGTAAGGTAAATACTAGTATTGTGTTATTTTTAACCGACTTAAAAGGAAAAGTTCCTATGTTTACTTACAACCTAAAAACTTAGCTAATTCCTTAAACGTATCAAAGTAACATCACATTAAACCAACGACAAGTGGTCGGTGCATTCATTCTACAATTTAAATTGCTATTTTATAATAATTATTTTTTAATGGTAACTGCCGGTGGCTTCGTCCGCGTGAAAGCATGAAACCCACGGCAACATACTCCCGGGATAAATGTATTCTAAGTGCTATTACAGGATTAGCAATACCTAAGGGTTACCCTTATACTCGTATATTATATATTTATACCTTTAAATTTCATCCAAATTCGTTCGGCCTTTCGAGCGTGAAAAAGTAACGAACTTACACACAAATATCATTGTCATGCGTTATTACTAACATTCCACACTTGCCCAAAATCAAGAGGGTTCTCCCTTTGCACTGCAATGGGAGAACCCAGGCTAAAAATAATAATAGGAAGATTACCTGAACGACAAAATATTTAGATGATGTTCATTACCACTTGAAACAGCTTTTAATATGCAACTGCTTACCTGTAGTTCTTGACCCAATTTCGCCTCTTTGATAGCACAAAGCTACTTTTAATCCGAATACTTAAACAACGACACTTGAAACTCTCACTCAAATTACCCTTTTTGACTTTGGAGACTTAAAAAGTTAATAGAAATATGAAAGTAAATTAGCAGAAAATTAGTATGTAATGGATCACACAGACAATGTTTTTCCCTTTCAGACTAATGGATCGCACTGACACAGACTAATTTATTACAGCTTTAATTATCATTACTTTTTGTACCTACAGAAAACAAACCATGCCTAATAACAACTTTCTAATCGAACGTTAGACTACTCAACTAAATAACTAATTCACAAATTCCAGGTCGGCAGCGCTTCCCACGCGTCTCGCGTCAACGTATACGGCCTTCCTTACGTGCGCCCCATGAAGAAACGCCCTGTCGTCGCTGGAGACAACCTCATCGTGCACTGCCCCGTAGCTGGCTATCCTATCGACTCTATTGTATGGGAACGTGATAACAGGTTAATATTACTTTTTTTTTAACCTTTGCACCACACTAGAAATTACTCTTGTTTGCGGGTAGTACTTGTACAAACATTTAAACTCGCATACACAAACACTCAGGCTCAGAATAACTATGTGTAGGCCATACAAATATTTGTTCCTTGCGCGAATCGAACCCGCTAGATGCTACGCAGCAGCCAATCGCTCAACCACTTAGTCAAACGTGTCCAGGTGTACCAAAGAATGAAGTATCTTGGTTTTAAAAGCATGAAGATTGGGTTTAAAAAAAACTAGCATAACAAAAGATTAATGGGCAAAATTCACGACCCAATGACTCGAGGTTCTTTCAAGTGGGTGGCGATATAGAGACAGGCCCAGATAGACTGGTCGATATGAGCTGTATTCAATCGATAAAGACTGATTTGGTCTTATTTACATAGAAGTAAAGGAAAGTTGGGAAAGCCTAGGTCCTGGTCATGGAGGCTCTCGGGTCTCTACTAAGAGGGCTATTCAGCGCATGCATGGAGAGGGGCCAGTTCCCACTTCGCTGAAAGATGGGGAAACTGGTCCTCATAGCGAAGCCAGGGCGCCCTGCGGACTCGCTGTCCGCGTATCGGTACATTGTGCTGCTCGACGATGTGGACAAGCTCTTTGAAAGAGTAATTGCAGACCGCCTTGTCGCGTACCTAGAACGGGTAAGGCCGGATCTTATGGACGTCAATTCGGCTTTCGCAGGGGGCGCTCCACGGCGGACGCTATCATGCGTGTGCGAGCCCTCGCGACAGGGGAACCAGGGTCCCAGGGTCTCAGGGCAGGGTCGTCTTGGCGGTATCTTTGGATATCGCCAACGTCTTCAATTCCCTGCCCTAGAGTAGCATTAGGAGGGCACTCCGATATCACCAAGTGCCCGAATACCTCTGTCGTGTGGTCGAGGCCTACCTGATGGACAGGTTTATCATCTACCCCGGTCACCAGGGAGAATGATCTTGGGACTTGAGGTGGCACTACACAAGTCCGAAGCCATGTGTTTTCACGGTCCTCGGAACGCGCAACCAACGGGTTCCCAAATAACGGTAGGAGGAGTTCACTTCGGCGTCGACCCGACGATAAAGTTCCTGGGACTCGTCCTCGACAGCCGATGGAATTTCGAGGAGCACTTCCGACGTCTGGCTCCCAAACTGGATCGGACTGAGGCAACCCTCAAGCGGCTCCTGCCCAACCTACGGGGTCCAGACGCCTCCTGCCGGAGGCTCTAGCAGATATCGTTCGGTCCATGGCCTTTTATGGAGCGCCATCACGGCACCATTGCTGCGAAAGCGACTAGCGGCTAGGCTGAACGCATGCCAGAGGGTCATGGCCATCCGGATGGTGTGGAGATACCGTACCGTTTCCCGCTAAGCGGCGAGCCTCTTTGCTGGCCAGCCACCATGTGATCTGGAAGCAACAGTCCTTGCGCGCATACATGATTTGCGCGTGGAGATGCAACACCGAGGCGAAACTCCGCTGTCGCGCCAACTCGCGACATGGCGGACAGAGTTCCGGCAGCATCTTATGGTGGAATGGCGGTGGTGGATGGTCCTCACCGGACATGGTAAGTTCGGGAGGTTCCTGCGCCGGATTTTTGCAGAAGAAACGCCCGGGTGTCATCATTGTGTGGACCATCCGGAGGTCATAGTGGAGCATGGGGTAGAGGTGTCCCGCTTAGGCAGAGCACCGCCATGTCCTCGTGGGGGCGATCGCCGGGTCTTAGTACAGGCCATGGTCCGGAGCGAGCCCGCTCCGCGCAAGAGCGGGAGCTGACATTGGATGATTTTCCATCTTAAAAAAAAAAAAACAAGGAAAGTAAGGACGTCTTTGCCTAGCAGTGAAAATATCCACGCGTATAATATTTCTTTTTCTTTTAAAAATAATCAGCATAATTAATGAAATCTTAGGGTTTCAAACCAAGAAACATGAAATGGTCTATATCCAGTATTGAAAGAGTCAGACTGACTTGATTTAAAAACGAAGAGAATATCTCAAAAACTCCATCCGATAGAACTCGAAATGTAGCTCGACCGAAAACAACTGAATATTACTTTCTACCGGACACAGACCCAGAATTATTTATAAGCCTGATTTCTGTCTGGTGCATCTCGCAGTAAATATAATGGTGTAGGTACTCTTTTAACTCCTGAATAATTAAAGTTCTCAATGTTGTGCTGCGAGACATCATCCATTGTTCCAGAATGTTGCCTCAAATGCATTTTTCATTCGGATAGCTCCTATCCAAATCTATCTATAGGATACCAAATTACGCTTTGCAAAATAGGCCTTAGCTCATTCAGAATAACGTTTGAATTCCAGGGTACTGCCCATCAACCGAAAACAAAAGGTATTCCCCAATGGCACTCTCGTGATTGAAAACGTAGAGCGAATGAGCGACGAAGCGACCTACACTTGCGTAGCCAAGAACTCCCAGGGATACACCGCTAAAGGAACGTTAGAAGTACAAGTCATGGGTAAGTTCGTAAACAATAAGATTTTATGACGTTGAGGTACCTTTGAGACAGCTCTTACTATATCTTTCAGTAATTAAATTCTATTGGGAACCAATGATGATCATCATTGTCCTTACAGTTCTTGAAACAATTTAGTTGGCGTCTGGCGAACTGCAAGTACTATTTGTGACATGAATAACTTAATAGTAATTAATAATTTAATACCTCATAGTTGAATAGAAATATCTACTGATTTACTCAAACAAAAGTAAAACAGTTTTTATTAACATCACCTGCAGATTATTTCAATTTGCTAATCTAATCGGATAATTAATGATAAAGTAGGAATTGCATAATTTTCAAGTACGTAGTCGTGATATTTGGTAATCAATGTAGTAAGCAGCTCACAATACTACCGAATAGTATTTAATCTCAAAGGTATCATAATTATACTAACGTCAGATATTTTGATAGGTGAATGTAATGATTTGATTCAACGGAACTTAAACAATTTTAATATTTTCTAGTAAAAACTTCGATTTTTTAAGTCTATTACGCTTCATGATTTACCTTGATATTAATTCATTCCATTCACAATTCTCATGAGATCTTTGTTTTTGGAGAAAAAACCGTTTGCTGGCTATATGGTACTATATATTTAATTTTAGAGTAAGTCAATAAACTTTTTTTTTCAGATGTTTTTGTTCCACTATGATAGAGCAAGTACATTAATAGGGTTATACACTTTATTTTTTATTAAATTCTTCATTGACAGTAAACGGTTTGTTACCGAGTTCGTTCGATTAATTTTACTAAACATTAAAATATGTTGTAAAACAATATTATCAAAAATTAAGAAATGCTGGAACTCAGTTGTTTCTCCTTTATTTTAATATAATACCATAATTTAAGAAAACTATGCTATCTGATTGACTATCATATCATATATGTTGTGACTCAAATTCCATACAACAACAACTCAATTTCAACTCAACAGCTCGCGCTTAATTATGGTATTAACTATGACGTGTATTGTGTACTAATCAAATTTACTTTCAGGTTTTATTCAGAATTAATTCAAAATGAATGTTATCTTCTACTCATAACAATAAAAAGTACTTATAGACCAAGATGTTTATGCCCGCCAAAGCTACATCGTATGCCACACACGCCCCTGCACTAGTGCTTAATTTAAAGTAATATTTTTATACAGTGCCCCCTCAAATATTACCATTCGAGTTTGGTGACGAGCCAGCAAATGCAGGAGACATGGCCTCTATATCTTGCGCATTAAGCAAAGGCGATCAACCCCTCAACATTTCCTGGGTTCTTAATGGACAAGTGATACCAAAGAACAACGACATGGGAATCGTTCTTACCGTTATCAATAAAAAGACCTCGATCCTAAACATAGACTCTGTAAGTGGTATCCACAGGGGCACGTACCTCTGTGTGGCGACGAACATGGCTGGCTCAGCTAATCATAGCGCTGTACTCGAAGTCAACGGTACTCATCCTAATAACGTCCAGCTTGCTTTTTTCGGTTGTGTAGTATGCATTATCCCAAAACCCTAACCCATTTTCATATAATAATATTATATTTGATAATTAAATAGTTCCACCACAACTTTTGCCCTTCGAATTTGGCGAAGAAATTCTAAATGAAGGAGAAACCGCATCAGTGTCATGCGTAATGAGCAAGGGTGATCTGCCGGTGAAGTTCACTTGGCGATTCAATGGAGAAGATATCAAACCGAGCAACAATCTCGGCATTGTACTGACGAATATCAGCAAGAAAACATCGATATTAAACATAGAACCCGTAAGCTCAGTTCATCGAGGCTCTTATACTTGTGAAATCAAAAATGAAGCCGGCGTAACAAATCACACAACAATTCTAAGCGTTAACGGTCCGCTTTATTCTTTATTAATTTCATATTTATTTAATTGCTTTTTATAACTACAGTTCCTCCCCAACTCTCACCCTTCGAATTCGGCGACGAGCCCGCCAACGCTGGTGATACCGCGTCGATTCAATGTGTTATGAATAAGGGTGACCTACCGGCTAACTTTTCATGGAGTCTTAACGGAAGAAAAATTGCTCCGAACAATAATATCGGAATAGCTATTGGAGGCATGGGTCGCAAAATGTCGATACTGAATATTGATTCCGTCAATGGCACCCATAGGGGATTATACGTTTGCTACGTGGAAAACCTTGCTGGTCAAGTCAATCACAGTGCCACGCTGGAAGTTAACGGTTCTTCATATTTAATTTATATGTAGTTTCTATATAATTTTAAATTATACGTTTGGTATATTATACTAAATAGTAGCTTCCTATAACAGTTCTACCCCAAATCCATCCTTTTACCTTCGGAGAGGAACCAGCTAACGCGGGCGATACAGTCGGAGTACAATGTATGGTGACGAAAGGCGACACGCCAGTCAATATCACATGGCACTTGAATGGGAAACCAACTAGCGAAATCCCAGGAATAACCATGACTAAAATCGGCCACAAATCCAGCAGCATGTCTATCGACTCCGTGGCATCAATACACACAGGAGTATACACTTGCTTGGCTGCCAACAGAGCCGGTCATGCCAATTACTCAACTGAATTGGCTGTTAACGGTACCTATTGACCGTATTATGACCACATGCATCGTATTAATTAATTGCTTTGTTTCCCATTTTTTATTCCCCCTAATATCATTTCCTTTACCTAAACTATTCCGTATGATTTACCTAAAATCACACAACAAAAAAAAAAACAAAACTTTGTTGAGAGGTAAATAAAACTTAGTGTCGACTTGATCATACCTTCAAAAAGCACTTAACAGAGTTAGTCAAAAATAAACATTCTAGTACAAACACTACATGATCGACAAAAGTGTAACTTAGTGTGTTTAGTGTTAGAGTAAGCAACTTTTCATTTCAATTAATATTTTTGTTTTATAGTTGTGCCACAGGTAACACCTTTTGATTTCGGGGAAGAAATACTAAATGCAGGGGATACTGTGTCTCTAACTTGTACAGTCGGCAAAGGCGATTTACCTTTGAAAATTCACTGGGAACTAAACGACAAAACTCTTAACTCGGGAAATGGTATACTTATAAACAGAAACGGAAAAAGAGTCTCAATTTTAATATTAGAGAACGTTCAACATGAACATATCGGCAATTACACTTGTATAGCTGAAAATGAAGCCGGGCGCAGTAGCCACAGTGCGGTGCTCAACGTGAACGGTACCAAAAAAATCAATTCCAAGAGTTGCTAAGCTTTTGTTCGCACTATTTATTAATTGGTTATTTATTTGTATTTTTCCTAACACACAACCCAGTCCTCCCATAAAAAAAACATCGATTTACTTGCTGCAAATATTTTAGAGCCTAAAATGTTATATCTTAACAAAATAAAATTGTTTGAATACTGTGTGTGGCAAAATACGATAGCAGTATAACGGTATAAATATATTTTTCTTGTTATTGTCCTTTTTTATTCACCTGAAACTAAGGAAACTTTACTCGCAAAAATACAAACAGTAAAAACTCAATAGAAAATTCGAAAATTCGGAAGTCTTACCCCAATCCTTAACAATAACTATATTAAAAAATAAATCGCAGTTTTTAATCCGTAACATTAATGTAGTATGGCCGCTACTTTTAAATTTGTTTAAAAAATTAATTCCTGTTCCATCTGCAGTCCCTCCACAGATAAAACATTTCGAATTCGGCGAGGGACCGGTTAATGCTCAAGAAATGGTTTTGGTCACTTGTCTAGTTAGTAAAGGGGATCTGCCTGTGACAATAATGTGGTTTTTTAATGGAAACCCTGTGAAATCTGGAGATATCGGAATCAATCTTGTGAACACGCGACGCTCAAGTCAACTTAACATCGAATCTGTGAGCCATCAAAATCAGGGCAATTATACATGTGTGGTAAAAAATGAAGCGGGCTCCATGAATTATTCTGCAGAATTATTTGTCAACGGTATCTTGAATTGATGCATTTTTGCCTGCTAGATAGTGTTTTTATATATATATATGTATTTTTTTTTGTAACTTTGGCGGGCCATAAAATTGACTGTCTCGAATATAATTTAGTCAAAACCGGAACCATACGCAAAGGAAAACATTCAACATTACTATTGGAATCGTGAATTTGTTTCTAAATCCTAGGAAATCATACACTTTTCAGTGGCACCAGTTATAACTCATTTTGAATTTGACGAGTCTGTCTTTTACGGAGAAGGTGTTCAAGTCATGTGCCATGTACCTAAAGGAGATAAGCCATTAAATTTCAAGTGGACATTTAGCGGTGGAGATGTGAGTTCACTAGCCGGTTTGAACATCATGAAAGTGGGCGATATGGGTTCAGCTCTCATAATCCCCGCGGTGACGGCTAAACACTCTGGCAATTACACATGCACCGCCTCTAATATTGTCGCCAGTGCTAGCCACCACGCCACGCTCAATGTCAAGGGTATATTGGTCTCGGTGAATTGTCTTTGCTTATGCGTTCTTTTCTGTTACCTTTCACACCAATCCTCCAAGAATATTATAATTAAATAGTGTCACAAAACAGCGACCAACTACCTAGAATATTTGACTATTTTTTTCAGTGGCACCAATCATATCGCCATTCGAGTTCGATGAGGCCGTCTTTTACGGTGAAAGTATACAGATTATGTGCAATATTCCTAAAGGCGACATGCCACTGAACCTTACTTGGTCGTTTCAAGACAAACCTATAAGAAAGTCAGACACAGTTGTAATTACAAAACTAGGAGCCCGAAGTTTAGTTCTGGCCATCCCAGCTGCAACAGAGAAACATTCCGGAAATTACACTTGCACCGCTTCCAATATTGTAGCCAGCACCAACCACACAGCTACATTAAACGTTCAGGGTACACTGGTCTCTTTAGTGTGTTACAATTGTTTTGTTTATTTTATTATTTGTTTGCCCTCACCAGTTCCTCCGCACATCGTTCCATTTACGGCTGAAGAGCCCGTCTTTGCTGGCGAGCTTATACAATTGACGTGTTATGTATCAAAAGGAGACGCTCCTATCACAATCAGTTGGAGTTTTCATGGCCAAGAATTGTCCTCACATCAAGGAATTGCTACGATGAAGATCGGTGAACGGACATCGTTGTTGACGATATCTGATTCACAAGCTAGCCATAGCGGCGAATATTCATGCCACGCCGCCAACCGTGCCGGCCTGGCAGTTCATTCAGTCACAGTTAATGTTCACGGTATTCTAAAACCCCGTTAGCTGCCCTAGCCTCTCGCACGCTGCACGCTTGAATTTGCAATAATCAAAGCCTTCTGGATTAACAGTGTTGCCATACATCGTACCCTTCGAAGCTGACGAGTCGGTGTTTGCTGGAGAACCAGTTCAGCTTAATTGTCATGTTTCCAAGGGTGATCTGCCTCTGGATATCAAATGGCATTTTTATGGGCTAGAAAACACGTCATCGCACCTAGATATCATGACAAATAAAATGACATCGCGTACTTCATTTCTATCGATCTCTGCGGCGACAGCCAGCCACAGTGGCAACTATACCTGTGTAGCTACTAACAGAGCCGGTTCCACTAATCATTCTACATCTCTCAATGTTCATGGTCAGTTTCATTTGTTTTGTCTTTTGTTCATCACAGCGAATCGATGCTTATCAGTAATGGGATTTGCTATCAGAATTAGCATGAATTCTGCAAGCATGTCCTAAAGCAACGTACGTATTATATGTTTTGGTTTTCATTCCTTATCATTTTCGTTTAACTTGCGCTAGGTATACATTTTCGGTGTTTTGCCCTTGTCGACAATGAAGTAAATAATATTCTCGTTACTCTTGTCTTTCGTTAAAATTAAAAGGTTAATCAGAAATTAAGGCATCTTTATTATCACCATTAGTCTCAAAGCAACATCTCTCTTTTTGTTATCTGATTTGTTTTTCAAGGGGTAGGTTTTTGTCTCGTGTCTAGTTATCGTGTGTTGTATTTTCAAGTTTAAACTAGCGTAACTATTCAAGTGGCTTTATCCAGTATCATAACCAGACGCCACATGACATTAATCAATGTATGTTAATGATATTTAAGGATTTTTACTTAAGGGGCCGGCGGAGGATGAATTTCCATACAAACGTAATACCACGCTCATTTGCAGTTGGAGCATATATCCAACATATTATGATGATAATCGGTTAAAGACAATATTTATCTAGGTTCCTACGTCGAGAATATTAGAAATATTGTTATTTTTAATACAAGAAAAGCCAAATGGCATGTTTTGCCATTTACGCTATAAAAAAGTGCGAAATACAATTTGCTTAAATTTCTTTTTGTTTTTTTAAAAAAGAAAGACGTAGGAACCTAGATAAATATTGTCTATAACCAAATATCATCATAATATGTTGGAAATATGCTCCAACTGCAAATGAGCGTGGTATTACGTTTGTATGGAAATTCATCCTCCGCCGGCCCCTTAATCTTTTGTCGGTTCATTTTCAATTTCTACTATCATTTATCCATTATGTTCCTCCAATCTTTTCGTTTTTTCAAATAATAACAATTCGTAGTTCCACCACAAATTACGCCTTTCGAATTTGGGGAAGAAATTCTAAATGAAGGAGAAACTGCATCAGTGTCGTGCGTAATGAGCAAGGGTGATCTGCCGGTGAAGTTCACTTGGCGCTTCAATGGAGAAGAAATCAAACCACATAACAATCTCGGCATTGCACTGACAAATATCAGCAAGAAAACATGGATTTTAAATATAGAGCCCATAAGCTCAATTCATCGAGGTTCTTATACCTGTGAAATCAAAAACGAAGCTGGCGTAACAAACCACACCACGATCCTAAGCGTCAACGGTTTGATTTTTTCTTAAGTTATCTTATAGCTGTTTTAATCGCTCCTTATACAACTTCAGTTCCACCCCAAATCTCACCCTTCGAATTCGGCGACGAGCCCGCCAACGCTGGTGATCCCGCGGCGGTTCAATGTGTTATGAATAAGGGTGACCTACCGGCTAACTTTTCATGGAGTCTTAACGGAAGAAGAATTGCTCCAAACAATAACATCGGAATAGCTATTGGAGGCATGGGTCGCAAAATGTCGATACTGAATATTGATTCCGTCAATGGCACCCATAGGGGATTATACGTTTGCTACGTGGAAAACCTTGCTGGTCAAGTCAATCACAGTGCCACGCTGGAAGTTAACGGTTCTTCAATTCTTCTTTATTTATTTTTTATGTAGTTTCGATATTATATTAATTTAAACGTATAGCATCAAACTAAAAATAGTAGTTTCCTTAAACAGTTCTACCCCAAATCCATCCTTTTACCTTCGGAGAGGAACCAGCTAACGCGGGCGATGCTGTCGGGGTGCAATGTATGGTGACGAAAGGCGACACGCCAGTCAATATCACTTGGCACTTAAATGGGAAGCCAACTAGTGATATTCAGGGAATTACCGTATCTAGGATTGGTCACAAGTCAAGCAGCTTATCTATAGACTCAGTAGCATCCATACACACAGGAGTGTACACTTGCTTAGCTGCCAACAGAGCCGGTCATGCTAATTACTCAACAGAGTTGGCTGTAAATGGTATCTATACACTTTGACCTCAATTATGACCACATGCATCGTATTAATCTGTTGCTTTGTTTTCCTATTTTTTTAATATCCCGACCATTTCCTGACAGTGTGGCTATCCTTTCCATGTTATGATGTGACGAAGATTTAAAAGATAAAATTAGAATACACTTCCGTTTAAATCACAAGTTCGGAGATTCGGTTCGGAGTATAAAACTTTTTATTACATTTTTAATTCAGTTAATAACAATAAGCTATTCTATAGTTGTACCACAGGTTACGCCCTTTGATTTTGGGGAAGAAATACTCAACGCAGGGGATACAGTATCTTTAACTTGTACCGTCGGCAAAGGGGACTTACCTTTGAAAATTCACTGGGAACTAAACGACAAAACTCTTAACTCGGGCAATGGTATATTGATAAACAGAAATGGAAAGAGAATATCAATTTTAAGCATAGAGAACGTTCAACATGAACATATCGGCAATTACACTTGTATAGCTGAAAATGAAGCCGGGCGCAGTAGCCACAGTGCGGTGCTCAACGTGAACGGTACCAAATACAAACACTTCCAAAAGTTGCTAAGCTTTTGTTCGCACGATTTATTAATTGTTTATTTATGTACTTTCATAACTTATTTTCACTCCTCATACACAAACCTAGTCCTACATTGTGATAACATAACAAAAACAAAACAAAAATTGATACACGCAAAACAAAACATTTTTAACCACAGTTTCTCGTCACCACCTTTTTTAGTTTTGCTTGTCAATAATTAATTCCTTTTTCCTCTGCAGTCCCTCCACAGATAAAACATTTCGAATTTGGCGAGGGACCGGTTAATGCTCAAGAAATGGTTTTGATTACTTGTGCGGTCAGTAAAGGTGATCTGCCTTTGACAATAGTATGGTTTTTCAATGGAAACCCTGTGAAATCCGGAGATATCGGAATCAATCTTGTGAATACGAAACGATCAAGTCAACTTAACATCGATTCTGTGAGCCATCAAAATCAGGGCAATTATACATGTGTGGTAAAAAATGAGGCGGGCTCCATGAATTATTCTGCAGAATTATTTGTCAACGGTACCTTATATTAATGCATATGTGCCTGCTAGATGATATGTTTAAGTTTTTATTTTTTATTTTACCTTTTGTAACTTTGGCGGGCCATAAAATTGCCTAACTAATCGAGTATAGAAACAAAGGAAAACATTCAGGTGCACATAAACAATGTATTTAACTTCTAGGATATCATACCTTTCAGTGGCACCAGTTATAACTCATTTTGAATTCGACGAATCCGTATTTTATGGAGAGGGTGTTCAAGTCATGTGCCATGTACCAAAAGGCGATAGACCTTTGAATATCAAGTGGACATTTAGCGGTGGAGATGTGAGTTCATTAACTGGTTTGAACATCATGAACGCGGGAGAGAGGGGCTCAGTTCTCATAATCCCCGCGGTGACGGCTAAACACTCTGGCAATTACACATGCACCGCCTCTAATCTTGTCGCCAGTGCTAGCCACCACGCCACGCTCAATGTCAAGGGTATATGGTCTCGGTGAATTGTTTTGCTTTTGCGTTGTTCTGTTACCTCTTACACCAATCCTACAATAGCATTTGTAGTTATATACCTATTGTATCACAGATCAACTATCTAGAATATTTGGCTATCTCTTTCAGTGGCACCAATTATTTCCCAATTTGAGTTCGATGAGGCCATCTTTTACGGTGAAAGCATACAGATTATGTGTCATATTCCCAAAGGCGATATGCCTTTGGATCTCACTTGGTCATTCCAAAACAAACCATTAAAAAAAACGGATGCTGTCGTAATTACAAAAGTAGGAGCCCGAAGTTTAATTCTGGCCATCCCAGCTGCAACAGAGAAACATTCCGGAAATTACACTTGCACCGCTTCCAATATTGTAGCCAGCACCAACCACACAGCTACATTAAACGTTCAGGGTACACTGGTCTCTTTAGTGTGTTACAATTGTTTTGTTTATTTTTATTATTTGTTTGCCCTCACCAGTTCCTCCGCACATCGTTCCATTTACGGCTGAAGAGCCCGTCTTTGCCGGAGAGTCTATACAATTGGGATGTCATGTGTCAAAAGGCGATGCTCCTATCACAATCAGTTGGAGTTTTCATGGCCAAGAATTATCCTCACATCAAGGAATTGCTACGATGAAGATCGGCGAACGGACATCGTTGTTGACGATATCTAGTGCCCAAGCTAGTCACAGCGGCGAATATTCATGCCACGCCGCTAATCACGCCGGCCTGGCAGTTCATTCGGCCACAGTTAATGTTCATGGTATTCCCAAAACCCCGATAGCTGCCCTAGCCTCTCGCACGCTGCACGCTTGAATCTGCAATAATCAAAGCCTTCTGGATTAACAGTGTTGCCATACATCGTACCGTTCGAAGCTGACGAGTCGGTGTTTGCTGGAGAAACAGTACAGCTCAATTGTCAAGTTTCCAAGGGTGACTTGCCCTTAAATATCAAGTGGCACTTTCACGGGTTCGACAATACTTCATCGCATTCGCACCTAGATATCATGACGAACAAAATGTCATCGCGTACTTCATTTCTGTCGATCTCTGCGGTGACTGCCAGCCACAGTGGCAACTATACCTGTGTAGCTACTAACAGAGCCGGTTCCACTAATCATTCAACTGTTCTTAACGTTCATGGTCAGTTTCATTTTTTCATCATGTTCATGTTTTGTCTTCGTTAAATACAGCGAATCGATGCTTTTAGAATTTGCTGACAGAACCAGCATGATTTCTGTAAGCATGACTGAAAGCAGCGTACGCATTTTGTTATTTTTTTTTTCATTCCTTATAATTTATTTCATCATCAAACATGTTAAAACCGCCGATCTTTAATCATATTTTGCTAGGAATAACAAACAAATTACGTGACATGTTATCAAAAAAAGGTTAATAAGAAGAGATCCATTTTTTTCCACTTCGGATCCCCAAAAAATCCCGCCGGAATTCTAGGGCTTGTTATGACTAGGATAAATGGGAATCAAACAACTTTTCTATTAGTTACACAATATTCATTTATTCCTGTCTGGTTTCCCTTGTCGCTTTTGTAAAATCTTCCTTTATTTAATTGTTTATTTTTTTTTATTCAAGTGGTACCGCACATTATTCCATTCGAAGTTGAAGAATCTATATTCGCTGGTGAATCAGTGCACCTTACTTGTCATGTATCGAAAGGCGATCGACCTCTTCAGATATCGTGGAGTTTCGAAGGCCATGAAATCCCTTATCATAATAACATGGGCATAACAACTACTAAGTTAGGAGAAAAAGCTTCAGTCCTGAGTATACCTACTGCTATGGGCCAGCACAGCGGCAACTACACTTGCACGGCCAGTAACCGCGCCGGACGCGCATATCATTCTGTCCTCGTCAATATTCATGGTATTGGATGTGTTCCCCTAGTACAATAGCTACTGTAAGAAAATTGTTCCATAAGTGTATAGATAATAATGCACGTTTAGATTTACATTTAGAAATCACTTTTTCCTTTATCAGTCCCTCCCCATATACTACCGTTTGAAATTGAAGAATCCATCTATTACGGAGAATCTGTACAAATGACATGCCACGCCAGTAAAGGAGACCGACCGATGTCTATTACTTGGACATTCGAAGGCAAAGATCTATCCACTCATATGGGAATAAAGACCATGAAAATGGCGGAGCAAACATCCTTCTTATCTATTGCATCTGTGACGGGAGCCCACAGTGGAAATTATACCTGTATCGCCAGAAATAGAGCGGGAGAAGATAGATATTCCACTACACTCAACATTAAGGGTATTTCCACTAGATGTCGCAGCATGCGCCTAACATACGTATAATTTACTAACGTTGCAATATTTTCTTTACTCAGTCGTCCCTCACATCAAACCTTTCGAGTTAGATGAAGCTGTATTTGCGGGAGAGTCTGTGCACCTCGACTGTCACGTTTCGAAGGGCGATACACCTCTGAACATCTCCTGGAGTTTCCAAGGGCATCCTGTCACCCGCAGAATGGGTGTTAAAACCACAACTTTAAGCGAACGCGTGTCTGTCCTCGATATACCTACCGCATTGGGACCCAATAGTGGCAACTATACATGCACTGCAACGAATAGGGCAGGCACCACCAGCCACACTGCTCTTCTCAACGTTATTGGTACTAAAACGTTATAGCTCGGATGTGCTTGCTTTCTGTTTAGTTCCTCCTGTGGTCCAACCTTTCTCTTTCGGCGAAGTCGCAATGAACTCCGGACAAGTAGTAACAACCCCCTGCTCTGTTATTGAGGGAGACCATCCACTGCGACTAAAATGGCTTTTCGACGGTGAATCTATTAAACCCAGATCTGGAGTAACCGTATTTCACATAGGCGAGAGAAGTGCTATTTTAAGTATAGCCTCAGTAGCACACAATCACGCTGGAAACTACACTTGTGTTGCGGAAAACGAAGCAGGAATCCACTATCACACGTCTACTTTGATAATTAACGGTGCTTAAATATTTCTCGTTTCTGGTGCTCGGTAAATTAGATTTATTTCTGTCCTTATCATTGTACAATCTGAATTTTCGGTTATTTCTCAAGTATATAAATATCTAGTTTCACTTATAACTTTCCAGTTCCTCCCAACATTTTGCCATTTACATTCGGCGAAAAACCCACCAACGTCGGAGAATATTTACAAGCTGCATGCACTATAAATTATGGTGACCTTCCACTCACCATTACTTGGATGTTTAACGGACAATCCATATCTCAAAGGAATAATAACTATGTTGTGACCAATTCCAAAAGAAGTAGCTTACTAATAATAGAATCTGTGGACGCCAAACACGCCGGTTCTTATACATGTATCGGGGAGAATCGTGCTGGCCGTAATAGCCATTCAGCCGACTTAGTTGTATACGGTTAGTCTCATATAAGGTAGAAATTTATTAATTTGTCATTAGATATACTTTGTTTCAGTTCCTCCCAAGATTGCACCTTTCATTGCTGGCCCAGAGCCAGCTTTTCTTGGGGATTATTTTGCTCTTCAGTGTATTGTTACCCATGGGGATCAACCGGTTCTTATTGACTGGACTGTCAATAATCAATCTGCCAAATCCATTCCCGGAATTCGTGTTAGTACCAACGACCGAAGAAGTAGCGTATTAACCATTGAGTCCGTGGATGCAACACACGCAGGGCTTTTTAATTGTACTGCGAGTAATGCTGCAGGCGTCGTTTCGCATACCACCGATTTGGTTGTAAAGGGTGCGAACAAAAAGTGACTATTATTACGCTTCCGTCCTTTTAACCTCAAACTTTCATTTCCTAATTTCACTTTACCATAAATTTTACTGTCCTAGTTCCACCGTTGATAATGCCGTTCAATTTCGGTGAGGTGCCATTCAACCCGGGCGACACGGCGGTAGTGAATTGTGTAGCCAGCAAGGGAGATCTACCTCTCGACATCTCATGGACGTTCAGCAGCGAGACTATGGACTCGAGCCTTCAACGTGACATCATGACGATGCCTCTCAGTCCTCGTGCTTCTATCCTCACCATCAACTCCGTGAGCGCAAATCATCAAGGAAACTACACATGCATCGTGCAGAATGCGGCCGGCCGCGTAGAATATGCAGCGACACTCGTCGTCAACGGCACGTCTAAATCTGATAATGCTATGATGCCACCTGAATCGTAATATGGGAACTAACACCACAATATCGCACCTGAAAGGACAGTCCGTTCACAGTCACCGTTCTGTACCTCTTTTCTCACCAGTCGCTAACATTGCCTGCCTCGACGATATCCTAATTGATCTAACCCAAAAATCTATGGTTATTTCCAGTACTGCCTCGCATAGTTCCATTTTCGTTCGAGACTCCGCTGTTTGCGGGGCAGGCCAGTCAAGTTACATGTCTGATCTCGGAAGGCGATCAACCTCTCGATATTCAATGGTACTTCGAAGGGCAACCTTTGAAGGAGAAAGCCGGCGTGACGGCAACTAAAATTGCGCAGAGAGCTTCATTGCTTCTGATCGACCCGGCGGGTTGGTCGCACAGCGGATCATATGCGTGTATCGCGCGCAATGCCGCTGGCATGTCCAACTATACCGCCTCACTAGAAGTCCATGGTATACGTCACGCATCTGTGTACCCTTCTTCCTAGCACGGACCAGCTTTGCGTAGATTCGATATTGTATGCTTTAATTATTCCGTTACTTTTCAATAAAAAAATCCATAATATCGTTGATCGGTAGATAAATGAATCTCTCACTTCATAGCTGTCTTAATTTGTGTATAATATTCATATCACGTTTAGGTGATAATATAAACGAATAAAGTTATCAATCTCGAGGATTTAGATCAGGGTTTAGATCAGTCGTTTTGAATGCTTTCCATAGGAACCGGCTGCGGCTATCATCGACGTACCCTTTTCATCCACTCCCTGCATTTTATTTTAATCCTGACACCTTCCTCTCCTTTGGGTTCCTTTCTTTATATTTGTTTCATTAAATAATTTGCGTATTTGCCATTAATTTTAGCTTCTTGCTTGGCTTACTAATATTTTATCTACTGTCAGTTGAAATAACGTGTTGATAAATCATTTCATTATTAATAAAGAAACACATTATTTCTTCACATTTGTAGCGCGTTGCTTTAATTGTTGATGGTGGTGTATATGCTTTTTATTTATAATTTTGTTTTATTATTTATATCCATTTTAATAATATGGTTTGTAGATTGATATGCCTAAATATGTTTTTGCGAGCTATGAAATATATTCTACGTAAAAGCTTCTATGGCGGCGCCTTAAAGCATACACAAAATATATCTGTTGTTTATACAATGCTTATAATAAACTAGAGGCGATACCTATCTAGTCGTTACAGGAGCTTTTCAAAGAATAGAATATATTTAAGTATATTGAACATTAGAAATAAAAACCAAAGTGAAAATATGATAAATTCTTAAATATTATTTCTACATTTCAATTTTTTTTCTTTATGTTCACTATACTTAAATATTTTAAAATTAATTCAATAAAACGAAGATTCCCCCTTGTTTGTAAGGATTAGATTTTTTATCGTTATCAGTAACACTATTTAAGTTTAAATTAAGGACGAGATTCAAAAGAATTATTCAGCTAAGAAACAAAATCTTTTGCTTACAAACGCATATTTATATTTGCAAGTTTAATAAATAAAATTCTAATAGTCCAGAAATGAATAAGTTTGCAATTTAATACTATTTATAATTCAAACATTCTCTGTGCACAACAAAATTATTTAAGCAAATAAGAGAATGAAGTCTAAAAGTAATAAAAAAAAATTGGCCCCTGTTTCGTGTAGTGTATAACAGTGCAAGTTCTATAACTTATCGGTGATATTTCAGTTCCCCCCCGCTGGATTATTGAGCCCACTGATAAGGCATTTGCGCAAGGCTCTGATGCTAAAGTTGAATGTAAAGCCGATGGTTTCCCTAAGCCCCAAGTCACATGGAAACGGGCTGAAGGTAAATAACATAATTGTACTTCTTATTTTAGAAACTATTTATTATTTTCGTAACTACAATATATCGTGTGATCCTTTTAGGTGATACCCCTGGCGATTACAAAGATCTTAAGCCTAACAACCCAAATGTGAAAGTTGAGGATGGAACATTGACCATTGCGAATATTCAAAAGACAAATGAGGGTTACTACTTATGCGAAGCTGTTAACGGAATCGGATCAGGATTATCTGCCGTTATTCTTATTAGCGTCCAAGGTAAACTGAATAAAAAAAATGCTGAAAGCGGAGCACCGAGCAGTGGTTAAATATATTAAAATCTTTGTTTAAAATTTTTAGCCCCACCTCAATTCGAAATTAAAATGAGGAATCAGACTGCCCGCCGAAGTGAACCAGCTGTTCTGCAGTGCCAAGCTAAAGGCGAAAAGGTATAAATTTGCGAAAAGCCTTCAAATAAACGAAAGTAAGTATACTGAAACAGAACATAATATTTTTATTTGTTTATAGCCAATCGGTATCATCTGGAACATGAACAACAAACGTCTCGAACCCAAATCTGACCCCCGCTACACTATTCGCGAAGAAATTCTGCCCGGAGGTGTTGTATCCGACCTTAGCATCCGAAGAACTGAACGATCAGACAGCGCTCTTTTCACTTGTGTTGCTACCAACGCTTTTGGCTCTGATGATACCAGCATCAACATGATCATTCAAGGTAAAAGCTGACTAACCGAATAAACTAATATGCTGGTGTTTTTAAGAATTCTGATGTACTTAGCCAAATCACTTTGCAGAGGTTCCCGAAGCACCCTATGGTTTGAAGGTATTGGACAAATCTGGAAGGACTGTGCAACTGTCTTGGGCCGCACCTTACGATGGCAACTCCCCAATCAAGAAGTTCCTTATTGAATACAAACGCGCTAAGGGCAACTGGGAAAAGGATATTGACAGGTATACATATAAGTTTTATTTGCTGTCTTAGTAACTGAATTTAACTCATTGTCATAACAAATATTTTACACAATTTTAATTTTGTAGGGTTCTCGTACCTGGAGATGCCACCGAAGCCGGAGTATTTAGCTTACGACCAGCCACTGCCTATCACATTAGAATCGTCGCTGAAAACGAACTGGGAACCTCAGAGCCATCTGAAACTGTCACCATTATCACTGCTGAAGAAGCCCCCACTGGTCCCCCACAAGATTGCAAAGTCGATGCCGTTGACAAGCACACCCTCCGCGTCACCTGGAAGCCTCCCCCACCCCAAGACTGGAACGGCGAACTCCAGGGGTAAAAGACAATCAAATAACTCGTTATCTCGAATCTACAATTTCAAAGGACGCAATAATCATGACGCTGCATTAATTTTACAGATACTATGTTGGCTACAAATTGGCGTCAAGCAATAAGTCCTTCGTATTTGAAACTGTTGATATCTCTAAGGAATCTGGCAAGGAACACCACTTGGACATATTGAATTTGAAGTAAGTGAACTACTACCAAAAAACAAAATCAATTAAAAAGCTGTGACATGCATCGAGAGTTAGAACTAATGCAAGGAATTTGCTCTTAGATTGCTGATTCATTTACATAACTTAATCATTACGAACGGTAGTTTTAACTAAACTGATGTTTATGTGGATTTATGAAAAAGCTTTTAACTACGTATTTAGGAAATTTGTTTACAAATTTGCTTCCAGGACATACACCCAATATGCGATCGTGGTACAGGCTTTTAACAAGATGGGATCAGGCCCCGTGTCTGGCGAAGTTCGCGCTTACACCGCAGAAGGTGCTCCATCTGCCCCGCCCCAGGACGTTCTCTGCACCACTCTTACCGCACAAACCATCCGCGTCTCTTGGGTATCCCCCCCTCTTGCTGCCGCTAACGGACTTATCAAGGCTTACAAAGTTATCTACGGACCTAGCGAAACCTGGTATGGTAAGTGTCAATCAAAACATAATAAAGTTGGTAGACGTACAATACTACGGGATAAAGAAAGCCTTTAAATTAATAACTTATTTCTATTTACAGATGAGAAGTCAAAGGACACCAAGATTACAGCTAGCAGTGAAACTATTCTCCATGGACTTAAGAAATTCACTAACTACTCGATGGAAGTACTTGCGACTACTAACGGAGGCGATGGCGTACGATCTGCTCCTATTCACTGCCAAACTGAACAAGACGGTGAGTATCCATCAAGAAGGCAGACAGAAATAAGTTTAATATTTGCTCAATCATAACGATTAATTTACAGTACCGGAAGCTCCTCGCGCTGTAAAGGCCCTGGTTATGGGACAAGACTCGATCCTCGTTTCATGGAGGCCTCCCGCGCAGCCCAACGGCGTCGTCACTCATTACAACGTCTACACTCAAGCACAAAACGCTGAACCTCATCCCAATAAGGTTTTTATCACTTTTCGATCTATTTTCGGAAACGAAAGACGATCTCAATGTTCTAAGAAAGACTTGAGGCTTTGTTATCGACGATAGTCAAATAATCGTCCGACCCTTAGCCAGTTAACCCCATCATTAACTAATCGATATTATCGAGTTAATTATTGTAAGACGTTATAGGTAACTAACACGGTCTTGTTGTATAATAGGTACCCGCTTCCCAAACTAGCTACTCCGCAACTGAACTGAAAGCCGGCCGCTACGACTTCTGGGTTACTGCGTCTACTATCATTGGAGAAGGACAGCCCTCAGCCACTGCATCCTGCAGCCCCAGTGACAAAGGTAAATTGACCCCTAAGACAATCATCTAAGATCATTTTGTGCTGCTAAAGAAAGCAATGTAGACAATTAACAAACAAAAAATATAATTATTGTCATGTCTTTAGGTATGTTTTGCATTGTGTCACTATATTTGTATTTAATCTGTGTCATATTTGTTTCAGTACCCGCCAAGATTGCCTCATTCGATGAATCTTTCACTGCAACTTACAAGGAAGATGTCAAACTGCCCTGCCTCGCCGTCGGAGTTCCTCCCCCCAACATTTTGTGGAAGGTAATAAGAAATTGATTTCCCTACCATTATTGATTATCTGTATTCCCCTATGGACCAAACGATGGTGCAATACACCTCATAAGTCTTCTAAATTATGGTATCATTAATGGATTTACAAAGAAAAACACTGTATCAAAGTTTTTGGCTTGGATAGCGAGTTTAACTTTACTCATCCTGAACAATAAATATGTAGTTCGTATGTACTTTCTTTTTTTCTTTAGATATTATTTAAATTGAATTCAAACTCTTAGGTGAAAGGCCACCCTCTGGAAGCATCGGAACGCGTCCGTCAATTGCCCGAAGGATCCTTACAAATCGCTGGTGTAGCTCGCGAAGATGCTGGCGAATATTCCTGCCATGTCGACAACCAGTTCGGAACGGACACCGTTACACACACCCTCTCTGTTCTCGGTAAGCATATTACACTTTTGATATTTTCATTAAAAGTTCTTACTTCGTTTAAGCTAACTCCGAAATGTCGAAGTGTATTTTATAACGAATATTTCATTTTTAACATTAACTGTGATTATATAAATATTTCATATTTGAAAATGTGTCATTGTGTCATTTGTCTCCGAAATTATTGACCTAAGTTTAATCAAGGAGATGACCGGACGACTTAGGCCCGGCGCCCACTATCGGTGGGCATCGGTGCGGCTCGGTACAGCTCGAGCGCTTTACGCCGGCTTCGAGCGGCTTAGGGCGCCTTAGAGCTCCGTCGGGCGACTTCGGGCGGCCTCGGCAGCCGTAAGCATGGCTAAGGATGCCGAGGCGGTCTTCGGGTAGCTCGGGTGGCATTTCCGGATCAGACACGTCGCAGAACAGTCATTTCGATCACCGCACGCGCCTTCATTATCGTATCATACAAGTAGACGCAAAATAACTTGGCAGTCCTGAACATAGGCTCTGCGAACTTCTGCGCATGTACATTCGTAAAGAAAACTGTTATTGGCATTTTTTTTTAACCAAAATACTAATAAAAATGTCCTAATACTCTGTCTTAAGACTCCAAGTTTCTCTTCTTCTTCAGCAAGATGAACAATGAGAACTAAGTCCCAATCCACCATTATAAATACACACACACACATAACTGTTTTCACGGAACGTTACGAGTGACTGCTCTGCGATGTTTCTGCAGCCAGAACTATTCTTAGGCTACCCAAAATCAGCTACGGCGTCCTTAGGCGTGTTTACGACTGCCGAGGCAGCTCTCAGGCGCCCAAAGCCGCCCGAAGTCGCCCGACGCAGCTCTAAGGCGCCCAAAGCCGCCCGAAGCCGGCGTAAAGCGCTCGAGCTCTACCGAGCCGCACCGATGCCCACCGATAGTGGGCGCCGGGCCTAAGATGTCTGCCTTGGTAAGTGGCAAGAAGTAGCTCAAAGCCGGGAACAATGGAAGGAATTGAGGTCTTTGCGGCGGGACAGTATAAGCTAGATATAATAATAATAAGTATGACCAATTTAATCAAATACGCACGTTTTGTCCCGTCAGCTCCCCCCTTCCCGCCTCAGCTCAGCATCGCGTCTTCCTCCGTATCGTCTCTCACTCTTCGCCTGAAGCCTTCCGTTGACGTCGACCAGTCGCCCGCTGCAGGATACACCATCCACTACAAACAAGAATTCGGAGATTGGGAAACCGTACAGGTAACTATTTGTTAATCATTGAACGATTCTACTTAAGGTTACACAAATACATGTTTAATACGTTAGGTTAGACGCTGCCCGCGTTTCGAAGACTTAGTAGAACGTCCGGCGTCGCTCTACTTAAGGTCTTCGAGGCGCAGGCAGTGTTTGTACTAAGGAGAGAGAGAGAGAGAGAGATAAAAAGAATACCCTTACGTCTCAACTCTAATAAAATCTTAAAGAAAATCTCGACGCGATGCCGTCACGACTTCGCAATAAGTCACTCACCACCTCTCTTGGTAAACTTTAGAAAATGCAAAAGACAATCATAAAGTATGTTTTTTTTTTTCAGATTCCTAGCACCACTGATACATACACATTAGAAAACTTGTTCTGCGGATCCAGATATCAACTCTACGTAACGGCTTACAATGGGTAAATAACTACCTAACAATATCTTCTCTCTATTCCCAGATTCCAAAATTTCCAGATTATATAATTTTGCTAAACAACTAAAAAAATACCATTTAATTACTTTCCAATCAAAACTACGATTATCATACGATTATAATATATATTTGTTACGGCTTTATTATAGCAAGCCGAACTTTTGGGCTTAAATTAATACTGTCTTCCCTCTGAAACTGGTTGAACTGCGGAACCTTTCAACGCCAGTTGGTTCAGTTCCGCAGTTAGCGACAGAGTATTACAAGCGCCCTAACAACGTAAGTTTTTCCTTAGCATCGGCACCGGTGAAGCTTCAGACGTGGTCATCGCTCGCACTCGCGGCTCTAAGCCCCCCGTGCCCCGCGCCGCCGACTTCATTGAAGTAGGAAGCTCCTCCGTCACGCTGCACCTCAAGCAATGGCTGGACGGTGGATGTCCCATGAGCCACTTCGTCGTTGAGAATAAGAAAAAGTAAGTAACTATAGTGTAGTCATGTTAAGAAAATAGTGACTCATCGACGTCATTCAGCTTAACCACGCCCCTTGACCCTTAAGAAAGTACGCAAGTAAAAAACTGAACCTCGCTTATTCGTATAAATAAAAGTGAAAATTTTGACGATGATTGAATATAAAAATATTACTTCATATTTATAAATACTGTGTAATAAAAAAATTGCTTTATTGATGGTGTAATTTTTACCTCTTTATGAATACACCTTTACTTGTCAGTTGCGTCGATGAGTCACTATTGTCTTCACGCGACTAGACTGTAATGACACGATGACTGATGACAATGAAGCTCCTATAACGGATCACGGTCTAAGATTAGGCCGGGGCCTTAATCCTTATCTATATTAAGGAATTTGTACTGCCACAAAGCCTGAGCATAAATAGGAGATATTCTTTACCGATAGACCGCAAAATTTAATATCCTTTTTGGGTTTTATTTAAACACTAAGCATTTATATGCTAACAAATATTTGTTTTAATAGGGGAGCTGCTGAATGGAATCAAATCTCGAACGCTGTGAAACCTGGTGGAAACTTCGTCGTACTCGGTGCGTACTTACTCCTACATAATCACTTACTTAAAGTACAATAAAAAGAAAGGTAAAAGAAGGTTTGTCATTAATGTTTTGATTTATAGATCTGGAACCCGCTACATGGTATGTGTTGAGGATTACGGCCCACAACAACGCTGGATTCAATGTCGCTGAATATGAATTCGCAACTCTAACTATGACCGGCGGTAAGTAACCGTCTGATTGACAACATTATTTAAATAAATTGTACCTATGCTAAATATGACGACTTTAGAAAACCGCTACGTTCATTACATATGCATGCCCTTTTATAGCATCAATATATGGATCAGCATAAACACCAAACACCTACGTACCTGAAATGCATCGCCTTTTTTATTATAATTTAATCATTCTAATACCGGTGTCTTTTAGTTATCAAAATAAATAGCTCTTGTAACGTGGGGCTTGCATTTCAGGTACGATCGCGCCCGCGCGCGAGGTCGGCGACGGCAATCTTACCACGGAACAGACTATCAAGATTATCCTGTCGCACCTTAACCTTATCGTGCCTGTTGTGGCAGCGATACTTGTCATCATAATTGCTATCGTAGTCGTTTGCGTGGTACGAGGTGCCAGGGACCATCACAAAGGTAAATCTACTAATGTTCGTGATTTATAGGAACTATTGCTCCGTTACCTGGCAACATCGGCTCCGACAAGGAACTGCCTCCCTGGATCAAGGCTTGGCTTGAACCTGAAGTCTTGGTACCAATTTTGGCAACGATCGTGGTCTTCATCGTAGGCCTGGTGGTGATCTGTCTGACCCTAGCTCGCAGGAACACCCCGCACCGCCTGCGAGGTCAGAAGGACATGTATTGTATGTATGGTGGCATGGCGCACCGCTTTATTACTATTTCTTTTACCCAAATTCGAATTATCTCATTTTTAAAGTTAATTTTTACCTAATCATATCATCTAGTTAACAATGTTGATAGAATAGTTTACTTATCGACTTATATTTTTTAACATGTATGTACCTTTAGTGTGGACTAAGTTTCAAATTCTAATTTTGTATTTTGATTTACCAAATTCATAGTTTGATATAATTTGCTCTTCATAACAATCAAAACTAGAGAACTCACTTTTAATTGGTGATATAACAAAACAACGTCTAATTTAAGCTGTCTTCAAATCTGATGAAGTGAGGTGTTGGACGTGTTACAGATGACGCAGTATACAACGCGTCGCAGGCGGCGCTGGGCGGCGCGGGCGGCACGCTGGACAAGCGCGGCGGGCTGCGCGACGAGCTCGGCTACATCGCGCCGCCCAACCGCAAGCTGCCGCCCGTGCCCGGCTCCAACTACAACACGTGCGACCGCGTCAAGCGCCAGGCCGTCATCAGTGAGTACACCTTGCTACGTGACGCTCGATGCTGCGACCTACTACTACTGTTCACACCACATTTTTAAATACAATCTTCTCCAAATTACACATGACAACAAAAATACGTGACTCGAGCGTGATTGCATGAGCTAATGTGGCCTAAGGTAGACGCCAGATATACATGGAATAACGGTCATTAACCCTCCTACATTTATTTGTTGACATTCTCAATTTCAAAAACGGAAATAAAGACATAAATCTATCTTGAATCATCGACATGTATCGTGATCCTTTACATGATCTAGTAATGAAAAGCAATCCATTGTTTGTTTTTCGGGTACCTACGCAGATTTATTAGGAAAAGGTCAATGTGCTTTATTCCATGGTTATCTTGCGCCTTCTATAGTTGGTAATATTATGTGCCAACGCCATATAAAAGTTCATACAAGCGCGCGCCCTTCTTAAACCGGGGCGTTGTTGTGTTACTTACATACACTCTTGCTCTCGACGTTTTTATCACACACAAAGCACCCTATGTCATCTAGTGATAGAAATATAGCCGCTCCTCAACTGTAAGGATGCGTCGTTTGTTCTTGAGGTAATGGTTATATTAACACCCTTTTACTTCCTTTTTATTTCTCTTCTACTGCACGACTTTCGCTATGGTTCTTCTCTATGCTTATAAATTTCTTCTTTCTTACCTTCTTAGATATATTATTAGGTGAATGTACGGTGAAAGCTATGTTGTACAATTTACTTGTCCAGGAAAGGTATCAGGGAATTTATTTTACTATGAGGGCCCAGCTAAGTTTTAATTTATTTATTAATTCCAAAGGCAATTTTATTACCTGCCTGCAAGCCATTGATGTTCAGACCCTTATGATTATTTTAGCTTTGCCTATTTTATTACTTTAAATTTTTATCATTTTCAGCTTGACGTTTCGCCAATCACGTCATAAAATGTCTAAAGTCCTGAAATAAAAAAGAAAAACAATTTTTTCATTCTTATTTTATGCAACTTGACTGATTGTTTTAATACAAGCTATATTGTTAAATGACGGTTTGGCACTGCGTCATTCCCTTAAATATCTCTGGTATTATCTCACTCACTTTCATAACTCAAAGAAATTATTTTCTTAAAGTAAACTAAATCATTCATTTTCTGTTAATAAGTTTAATTAAGTGCAGCGAATGGCAGCCAGGGACGCACCTAGCTATTAAAATGTGTGTGCTGACCCCCTTGGGCAACGCAACAGAAACAGTAACTAATGTGTAAAGTGAGTGGGATGGTTGCCGGGCGGTGTAGCGGTGTTAGCGCATGCGTAACGTTCGTGTGGTCCAGTGGGCGCGCACTCGACGTGGGACCCGCGGCGCCACCACTACGAGCGCGTGCGCCGCCTGCGCCGCGCCGGCTCCGGGGACACCGCCTCCACAGGTACAGCTGCATGCTCACATCACCATACAAATCAACTAACTGAGCTCTATCTACTCTACACTGACTAAAGGCCAAATTATATTATCTAGCGAATCTTCAGAGACAAAATGAAGATCGATATCTAGTAGATAAAAGACAAAACTCGAAAGTGCAAATATTTACGAAATTATTGATGGTCAAAAGATTGTTTATTTAAGATGTTAATAAAATTAAATCTGAACTTTTACAAAAGTTGATTTTATTTGTATGGTCATGTTATAAAGTTTAAACAAAGTATGGTCCCATCATTTGTATTATACTCATAGTTTGTAAATTAAACGTATAGTGCAGATTGTGGTGACCATACAAATCTGGTTTCCAACTGAATGATAATCGTGAGGTATTTATCAGAATGAACTACTAATCACAACAAATGAGTGAGTATGAAATTGATAATTGTATTTTATTTATTTGCATGATCTATTTGGTATTTATTTTATATTAGCTTGCACTTTTCTAACCCCAGTTATTTTTATTTGCTTTTATATAAAACTTAGACGTCATATTGATGATTAGGTATATAATATAAAGCGTTATGTATATACAAAATATAGCATTGTGAATTATCTACAGATACATACTAGTTCTACAAACATACATACAATAATAAACTGTACATATGTAACGTTCGTGTTTGGAGTGACAACTAATTACTACACAATTTTAGCATGGATTACCGACAATTATGGAATCTATAATATCATGCAGATTTTAATGAAATATACAACATCCACTAACTTTTGGAATACTGAGTAGTAAGCAAATTGGAGTACTTATTCGTATTATATTCTCTCTATCGAATTAGTGAACTCTGCTGGGGTAAGAACTAGACTAAGGGTTGCCGCGCACAGGCCACCGACCAAAACCACAAAATGCCGCCACTGGCACATTTCCTGTAGGTTTCATACATTACCTATATAATGTCTAAGGCATTAAGTCCGCCTTTGTACAATTTTATGTGCAATAAGCATTAATAAATAAATATGGATTCAGCGCATACGGTTAACACCGGTGGCGGCCACACGCTACAAATCGCCGCTGCTCGCTTCTTGTGGCCCGCAATGGCCACTAATAATTACAAACTAATACAAAACGCCGTCACACGCAACTCGCGCATTTAAACCTTCTTTGTCAGATTCCATTATTATACTGTGCGTATGGGTTAAAAAAAGTAGCAGCCACCGGCCACAAGTGGCTGTCGCGTGCTTCAGCTGCCTTTGTGGCCGCTTCTAGCTTCTCGTGGCGGCGTTTGTAGCTGTGGCATGTGGCCCATGTACGGCGACACTAAGACATTCTTTAATTAAGCTATAGAATCCGTCAAAGATTGCATTGGGTCTGGTGACATACTGTGTTTTAGCAGGCATATAATTTCTTGAATCGGTACTCCAAGCCTTTACTACTCTATGGAAAACCACAGAAATAAAAAGTCTAACGTTTCTTTCTTGCGTGTGTGTGACAGGCATGGAAGACGAGATCTGCCCCTACGCGACGTTCCACCTGCTAGGCTTCCGCGAAGAAATGGACCCCAGCAAGGCCTTGGCTTTCCCTCATCACCACCCCGCTCACGCCGGCACCCTGGCGCACCCCCACCCGCACCACCCCGCGCACTCCCGCGCCGGATCACAGAGCATGGTGAGTGGGAAACTAGAGTAACCTAACTGCGTATAGCGTGATTGGATGAGGGGATCAAGAAATCTTAACCTTGTTCTTCTGAGTGGTGATAGCGAGGTAAAAATATTGCTTGACGGTTTATAGCCCGATCCATATCCTGTTGTTTTGAATGGTGTCAAGAACAGCCTAATATCAGCGAGATAGACACGACTAAATACGTCTTTCACAGATGTTAAAAAAGTCACGTTTAAAATAAAAAAAAAGGAAGACCGTTTACGTTCATATATGATTACACACTACAAAGTGTCAGAAATATCTTCTGCCACTCCATGTGCCTCCTTTGATCCTCATTTATATTATGTTGTCATCAGCCCCGCGCCAACAGCCGTTACGCCCGCAAGAACTCTCAGGGAGGACAGAGCGCCATCTACTCAACTGCTCCCGAATACGACGACCCGGCCACTTGCGCTGAAGAGGACCAATACGTAAGCACCCTTGCCATTACCATATACGACTAACACAAGCTTCTTTTTATTTGTTTGATTGAGATTTTAATGTATTTCTGTTTGATATCTATTTATATATTGTTAAAATATTTATACATAATATTATAGTAGTGTATATAATAACCACATTATAAACTCTGAAAACAAAAACTCCTTACAGTCCTTACTAAATAAATATTAACTAATTATTTACACTAAACCATGCACATATATCTACATATTAAGTACAAACATTACACTTGGTACAAATCCAAATCGCTGCCATACATAAACGTGCCCAGAAGACTGTTTTTCAATTTATGTGTATTCAATTATAACATAATTAATTGCTTAATTTGTTATAATTAAATTATCTACAACCTATAAAGAAAATTATGTTTTGATAAATGGTGTCAAAAAGTCGTTTGAATCGCTGTCGGCGTTACGTGTACCTCGCGGTATTGCCACGTTGTATGATATTACCGATTCAAGTTTTATTAATAATACTTCAGCAGAATTCAAACTAGCTATCACTAAATTAATCAACATATTAAATTTACAACTGAACATTTCGACTTTTGTCAGTTCTACACCCGTATGTCATTTTAGAAATCTTTAAATCCTTCGAAGAACTTTCTGATCTCACCCTTCCGTTCATGTACGCAGCGTGCCCGTTATTCCCGCCCGATGTACGCCTGTGGCCCCGAGTACGATGAGCCCGCATGCTGCGCTCCCGAAGACGAACAGTACACCGGCGCTTATGGAACTCCCTACTCCGACCACTACGGATCTCGCCCCAGCATTGGTAAGATTATGGGTAAAGATATAATTTTTATTTATTTTTGGAATCTTGGGCGAATATAGCAACGTTCCCATATTTAAGACGTTGAAATACTCAAACTTAAGGTCGATAATACTGTATTATTATATATTTGTTAGAGTAGAGGTGGGCTTGCTTTTTCTGACGACAATACCAAGTCGCATATCGCATCAAATATAGTCAATATTTAATATGACAGTGAGAAAAAAATACTTAAATAGAATAACAAAAAATATATGCACGACTCGTATTTTTTCGTCAATCAACCCTCGGTTTTGTTACGTCATCTCTAAGTAAAAGTTTACGAAGTTGTGTTTTTTTTTAAACCTAATTGCAAAATAAATATCATTTAACAATTGAATTTCTTGTACTAAGTACGCGATAAAAGTAAAAATACATGCTCGAATTTTTTTGGTGATTTAGCTGACGGAACGAATAGTTTTTTTAAGAATCTATTTTGGAATCCAATGATACCACGTACGCTTATTCTTTTACTTTGTAAATATCTCTTGTATGCATTTAACCTTTTGAATGTCTTAAGTTACACAGTTCGACATAAGCTATTGTCTTTCTATTGTATCTCTAATTAGCGTTCGATTAGTTAATGTTCCTAAAACATTTCATACAAATGTTGGTGCAGGAACACGCAAGTGCGGCGGATCTCCCGAGCCTCCCCCACCTCCACCCCGCAACGCCAACAACGATAACAACTGCTCTTCCTCCTTCAACGAGAGCAAGGACTCGAACGAAATCTCCGAAGCCGAATGTGACCAGCCCCGCAACTACCCTGGTACGTAACTAAAACGACCTAAGTGGCTACCCCATCAATATGCCCTAACTATAAAAGCCTATATCTCAATAGGACACTAGTGGTAGCACAACCATTTGTATGATCAACAAAATGTAGACAGCTCAATGGAGGGTACATCACTTAATGTCCGTTTGGTTGTGCTAAACTGTATATAAATGTTTTGT
Organism: Mythimna ferrago; assembly: GCA_910589285.2. Taxonomy (NCBI): domain Eukaryota; kingdom Metazoa; phylum Arthropoda; class Insecta; order Lepidoptera; family Noctuidae; genus Mythimna; species Mythimna ferrago. The sequence continues at coordinate 16,584,237 of OU342675.1, forward strand.
TGGCAGCGCGACTGGCCGCGCAACCAGTGGTGTCCTAGTAAGATATAAAGTAAAAAACAATTGAAAGTTGGCGCAAAAACTACTTGATTAATATAATCTCCCCACAGTACATCAAGACGAATTTTAACTTCTGAAAGGGACCCAATTTGGATCTAATGATATAAACTAACAGGAAATCATACTTTTTTATCGAAAAGCTTGAGTAATTATTGTATGCTGCTTTATAATATACATACATATAAAAATATTTTCAATTAATTGCTGAGTACTAATTTTACTACATTATTTTCGACCTATCGAAGAATAATTTAAACAGTGATTTTGAAGTCTCCTCACCAACAAACGTCAAGGTTTAAAACGGAAACAAATTAATACCCAGCAAAACTTGCAACTAGAAAAAAAAGTATGGTTTACATTAATATTTGATATTATTATTCAATTGTTACAAACTAACTTAATTTTAGACAAATGTCTAGTGTTAAATTGAAATTGATTGTTGAATTGGTTTATGCACACTTGGGTGTCACCTGAACAGAAGACGGTAAAAGTTTTGGATCAAGTTATTTGATTCCTTTATGTTTCTAATTATTGTGACTGACAGCATGCAACATTTGTAACAGTATTAACAAATTGAATTAAAAGCTTCAAGATTAGCGTTCTTGTAATTGGCTTACCTATCTTTATTTTTCAAAATTATCTACTTTTTACTGTTTTTTTGTTTTAGCACTTGACAAAATTAAAGACATGATTTTAATAATTAAACACTTTTCTTTGAATCAACTTATCTAAACTTTCTATTTTATGTGCTTAGACGTGATTGTGTTAACTAATTCACTCCATTTGAAATGATTCTGTAGATATTTTAGTACGTGTTTTGGAGATAGACATGGACGAACAATAACCACCTATCAAAATGATGTAACTAGTAAACTTAAATAGAGCACGCTATGTGGTTATTGTTCGAGATGTCGAGTAGAAGGCGGCTCCAGGTGTCGTGGCTAGTATAGAGCGCGTCGTGACTTGTGTGTTGTTGCAGTAAGGGCCCACACTGCCAAGGACGGCTTGCACAGCGAGGAAATGAGGAAACTCATTGACAGGTCAGTTGGATAGGCCTTGCAACATGTACCCTATAACTCAGACACTTGTTTTTGTTCACTGTCTCACAAAACAAAACCCATTTATTTGTATAGCACAGACAGAAATAAATATATACAAACTGTTAATATTCTTAACTGCATAAAGATAACTAATAAAAATCTTATTTAGTCTAGTTACGATTTTATAAATCCAAAAATAAAATTAAGTGTCCCTTCTGAATGTAAAAAGCAAGATTCATCACTGACAATCTCACACGCACTGATACACTACTAATACATAAGCCGGATCCTTGTGTGTGCGCTAGCACGAGTACATTGTAACGTGATAGATATTTACCTAATAAAGCATTGTGTACTAGTCTATGCTCGTTATTAAGCATGTGTTATGTTCTGCATCCATGATCTACAGGAAACAGTAAGTCAAAGTATGTGAAAATGAACATTTTTTAAATGAGTATAATCCACCTTGTTTTTGCCTGATATTTTTGTTTCGTAATTAACCTTTATGTGGCTAACATTCTCAACCAATGTGCACTAATATATTATTTTTTGCTCCAAGAATGGTAAGGCGAATAATTTATTTATACCTCGGCTAATTTGATTTTATTTTGTGAAGATTGCGTTGCCGATAACAAACGCATGAAATGTACATAATAACTTATCATGTATACCCATTACTTATATGAAGATAGCCCTATATGACATAGAGCATATCCCTGGCACTTGTTACTTTTTAGTCCATGCGTGATGGATTTAGTTGCTTTGATTACATGGTTACAAAGAACAGTTTCCCCAAACCATTTTTCTTTAGCTACATTTTACATACCATTAGATTTATAAAGCACTGTAAATAGACCAAACGTGCGGACATGTTGGTATACCTTAATTAAAGAGCTCACCCCTCTAGATTAGCAGTGCTATGGTTTTTCTACAAATGCTTCAAAAAAGTATATCCATGCCTGTTTGTCGGTATTAAGGCTCAACCAGTTTGCTTCTAAAAATAAATATATTAGGGGAATGTTAATGTACAAAAAAACTGGCAGCTGTTGTAAACATTAAAGACGTGTATATTACGAATGTATTAATATTTGGGACTATGTTTTCAGACCAGAAGCAGCCACCCCAATCCCCCAGCAAGCAGTCCACGGGCGGGGACTCACAGCCTACGATACTGTGGCAGTGTAACCTGTAAAGTGGACCCGCGTCTCAGCGGCGACACACGCACATTTTATAAATTAATTTAGTGGACCATTACCATCTTGCTGATGTACCGCTCGCAGGCTTACGCAGAAACTTTCTTTCGGTATAAACTTTCAATTGCACCTTCGCTCTATGATTTGGTCTAACATGCAGCAAGATGGTGATACTCGTGCCAAATCTACTCTTTTGTTCAGTTTCATTTGTGTGTCGCGTTTTGTGTTGCTAATTTACTTTTACATTTACCCCAACTTAGTTGGCTGGACATTTTTCTATTTAGTTATTAAAAGTGTTTTTTTTTTTATCATTACACCTGTAGTAAAGTTACAAAGTTGGGTTATGTACAAATTAGAATCTACCTTCCCAGAGTAGAGTTACCTATGATGCGTCACTGTAGATTACCATGTAAAAGCAGAAAATTATGGTTGTGGTAGTTATCTCAAATTGATATATTTGCTTAAATAGATAGGTGACGCGTTTATGTCCTGTCCAACATTATATAATATACCTTCATCCAACGTGCCCAACTTTGATAGATATTTACTACAGTCTTTTTGTCATTTTAATTGTAGTTAACCTTATTTGTTTGGCTTAATTTAAAGATAGCTTCAGTAAAACGCATCTGGTTTGGGGTGTGACGGATTCGATTTAAATTAAGCTCAACATGTAATAATGTATGTGATATTTTGTATTTTTATCCCATTTTTATTTTTACATGGAATAATATCGACGTAAACTTTATTTATACTCTTAGGATGGTAATATTTAGGTAACCACAACCGAACGGTTGTAACGATGCTTCCTTTTAACGTTATTGCTTTTAATTAATCTTTTTGACTTTTCGTTATTGCCACACGTCCTATTTGTGTCAAACATGTTAGTTTTGATTTTCGCATTTACGCATATACTATTTAGGATATATTTAGGTATAAATTTCTTTATTAGTAATTAATCAACTTTTAAACAAAGTAACTATATAATCCGTAGCTAGTTAGTAACACGCGTTACGTATTATTATGTAAAATTTAATGCTAATCAATTAGACCACTCTTTGAAACGCAATGAAATAAGATATACAGGAAGCGTACCGTAATAATGATAATAATAGACAGTTACCTGTTTAAACAGCAAGGAACTACTCAATGTGTGACATCTTCGAAAACGTAACAAACACTGCTGACATGGAATTTAAAATAATCTTTTAAAATATTAATCTAGTACAGTAAGGTGCATTTTTATTATTCATAATCGTAATTTTATCCTTCTATATTACGCAGATGACTAGGTGTAAGACACTCGAGTGTCATTTTCTAGGTGTTTCCCATTATATGTTGTGTATTGTGGTGTAAGCTTCGCAAAGTAGGCTTGTAGTTAGGTTTCGCGACTTCCTAGCAACAGAATCTTCTCTTAACCTTCCAATTAGAATTCGATTTAATGAAAAAAATCTAGTTAAAATTGAATTGTGAACAAATAAATAAAATTTATTCAAAATTATATGATAAATAATCAATTAAAATTTGTACCATAATCTTAATTGTATTGGCAGCAGAGAGGTTAATTGTTTATGATATTTTCGCTTTTGTCGATGTGCGTTTGGTTTGCGGCTACTTGAAAGTAAGTTTTATAATTATTATTATGGCGTTACGACATCGATAACCACAGCTAACTAACTGTACCAAAGTGTTTGATTTGTGTTAAATAAACTACTCAAATGTCAACTATGCAATGTTGTTTTACTTGTATACCACTTATAAATAATAATAAAATTAACATTAATATAAATAAAATACATATGTTCTACTGGAAACGGTGTTTATTTATACAGAAACGTAAATATTAAATAGTTCTTTTAACACTAACTGTTCGGTGGCAGTGCTGAGGGAACACATTAACCAGAGGCAGCCTTCAGGATCTCTTCAGCGACTTCCACAGCGATAGCTGCCTCGGCTTTAGCCTGCAAAGGCACAACACATGAACATTACAATATTGTAACCACAACTAACAGTCCTCAACACTATACAGGGTTATTCATAAAACACTGGCTTCTCAGGATTATGTTACCAATATCAAAAACAACAACTTTTGTTCTATGACTTACAAAAATTCATCATATTTTAGTTCATCAGATTATCATACAAAAATAAAAATGTTTAAATTGAACGTTCTAAATATTACGAAGTCTATGCAAAGCAAGCGATAGTACAATAGCGAGGGAAGGCGGGGATCGGGCGGTCGGGGTGCTTGATGCGCTTGCGTAGCGTCATACAGACGTAGGTAGTTAGGTATAGCAAAATACAGAGTAGAAATGTGCTAGATAGAACAACGAAATCTTGAAGGTTTGTTTTTGATAAATTAATTATGTTTTGTTAAAAGTCATAGAATAAAAGTTGTTGTTTATGATGTTAGTAATACAGTCCTGCAAGGTTGTTAGTGTTTTACAATTAACCCTATATATCGCACTATTATTCGTTTACGGTGAGTAGTCGAGGATTTGCGAATGGCGAGCAATAGATAGTTCGCCGTCCTGTAAGGATCAAGCCCGGGTTGACGGCGCCGGGCGCGTTATGTTACACACGTGTCTTAACCTTTCGAATGTCTTAAGTTACACAGTCCGACATAAGGTAATTGTCTTTCTATTGTGTCTCTAATTACGACATTCAAAGAGTTAAGGGTGGACCAGACTAGCATACTAGCGTTCCAACCAAGGTCACCTTGGAGCTTGGTTTGCTTTGTGTTGCGGCTACATGGATGTAAACCATGTCATGAATTATAACTGCTGTCTACACGAATTGAAACTACCAAGGTCACCTTGGTTGGAATGCTATTTTGCAACCGTCTGGTCACCCGTCTGACAGAAAAAATTACGAGGTCAGTTAGGGCTGACACTAGCTAGGACTGCGGATTGTTAGAAAAAGTTACAGTGTGGCAACTAAACGGATAACCAAGGGAACATTGAGCTTTAGACAGTAAACGTCTGGTATCCTTAGTTATACAGGTAAAAAAAAAAATTGGCTACAGAGTAATACTGGTGCTACAAAGTTAATCAGAAGTGTATTTATACATATCAACAGTAATACATTAGTAAACCAACTATCATATTAAACCACTCGTAAATCAATGTTGGCTTGACTGGCCTGTTAGTCTAGTGGTTAGTGGCCCTTACTGCTATACCGCAGGTCGTGGGTTCGATTCCCACCCAGGACAAATGTTTATGTGATGAGCATGATCATTTGTTCTGTCTGGGTGTAATTTATCTATAATATGTATGTATTTAGAAATATATAAGTATGTTTATCAGTTGTCTAGTACCCATAACACAAGCTCTGCTTAGCTAGGCACTAGACGGCGTTGTGTGATAGTTGTGGAATATTATTATTTATTATTATTATTATAATGTAGCTTTGTGGAGCCACAAAGTCAGATTGGGTATTATTTCGACTAACTTAAATGATAACTAGAGCTACAAGAAAGTTAAGCTCCTACCTTGTCGTTAGAAGCTGAACTATATTCAGACTGAGCTTTGCTAAGGGACTCCTGCGCCGCAGCACGGTCAAGGTTTTCCAAGGGATGTGCCTCCTCAGCAAGGACCTGAAAGATTAACATACACACTGTTGTAAGGTGACAGCGACCTTACAGCCACTAACGCATGTCTGTCAACTCATATGACTTATAGATCTAATGTAAATTGCCACATAATAATTTCTAAATAGTCTCGACCAATCAGAATGCAGTACCCCGATCCCCCGTACCAATTAAAACCATCAGAACGCAGTACCCCGCTCCCCCGTACCAATTAGAACCATCAGAACACAGTACCCCGCTCCCTCGTAGTTGACAGAATTGTTTTAATCCGCTAGTTCAAGCATGAGGCGTCTAGTGGCTGCTGTAAGGCAGTTGTAAGGTGAGGGTAGAATTCTTTATAAGATGATGATGTACCTACAATATAGGATATTCTATTGTATAAATTTAAAGTACGATAAATGCGATTGATCTTTTGGTGTAGGTAGTGTAAAACTTCGCCCAGGGTGACGGTAATGACAAAGGTAAAGCATCGCTAGTTGTAAACAGTAGTAGATAATTATATGTTCTTATCTCGAAAGCTCTCCTTGTCTTTGTTTTATGTGTGCGTATATTTAAACCAAATATAGACGCTCCGTAATCAACCGTCTCTCTAGGCACGCGACTAAACCTACCTGGACAGAGGAATCATCGTTGACTGTGACTGTGCCAGAGGATACGAAGATCTTGTTCAATTTGCCGTCGTTTTCAATCACAGAAACTATGCCAGGGCGTAGGACAGCTAGAAAAATATTACAGAAATAATTAATTTCAAACATACAAATAATAAGCTATCTATATATAGCTAACTATGTTATTTAAGGATTATAGAATGATTTAAGGAAGGAGTCGGATGGTCACTCACTCTCAGATTGGAATATACCATCTATTCTTTTTGTCATGATTTTATGTGCCTTGCCTTACACTGCCCCGCTTTGGCGGAGCACCGCCTTAAGGAGACAGGCCAGCGGCGGCGGTGACCTCTCGCGCCGAGCCCTGGTACAGGTTATGCTTCGGAGCGAAGAGGAATGGCAGGCGGTCGCCTCCTTCTGGCTACTGGAGGCGGCACGCGTAAGGGTACAGATGTCCTTTTGTCTGTTCCCTTACGCGTGAACTGGAGGCGTGGACTTGCGGTCGACGACCAATTGGTAGCTCGCCGTCCAGTAACCGTCTGGACCGACCCCGAGTCATCGTCGTCGCGTAGTATTCCACGAGATGTCAGCAAAGCCGTTTGGGTCCAGTACGGCCAAAGCCTACTGGGGCCATGGGTTAACTTCCGAAAGAGAAACCCGGGGTCCTCGAACGCAAGGCTAAGAAGGAACATAGATGTGGTTTTAGTCAGTAAAAGTCTGACATGCTCTTTCGCTCCGCCCTAAAGTGGGACAAGTTAAAGGCTAATTTTCCACCCCATAAAAAATGCATTCCATAAAAGCATACCAATAAGAATCTATCTGATCCTCGAAAGGGTAAAAGAAATCTTTTTTAGAAAATTTGACCTGACAAACTAAATTCAGTAACAACAATTTAAAATCTGCAACGATCAACCATTCAAACCAGCGCCCTTGTGATTGGGTGCTGGTTTAAAAGCGAAGTAAACATCGAAATGTTGCAAAGAAGTGATTTGAAATCGCAGGTCAAAACTGTGTGATGTAGACATGGCATGAAAAAATACTTGTAATCTAACCAGTTTATCAATAAATATACAAAAATAGAATATTAACAGTGAAAACAATATTACAGTTGGAAGAAAAGTAAACGAGATTTAACAATTTTAAATAAATATAAGTCTCTTTCGTTAAAATGTAATCGCGCCGTTTGGCGTTTTCTGCGGCGGCCATAGAAAATGCCAAACGGCGGGCGGGTGGGCGTGATGAACTTGGAAGTCAAAGATCATGTTGGATTTCTCTTTCTCATTAGCAGCTTTTTATCTTGTTTTGATGAAGAAATTTTATAAATTCTTTCATATTTGTTTATTAGCTAGCAAACTTTTAGTTAATTTAAAAAAAAATTACATGCATATTCCCTATTGAGTATGAACATATTTTCAATATGTAGTATTTATATCACATAAACAATTCAATATGAAAAGGAAGTTAGTGATAGCATGACGAGTGACAGGGTAGAATGGAAGAAAAAAACGTATTGCGCCGACCCCAAATAAGATGGGACAAGGGCAGGAAGAAGAATTCGATATGAACCATATCTTTCTCCACGGCTCCACTCAATAAAGACAAAAAATGCCTTAACACAAGTGGCCCATGCTATGTTCTAAAACATTTTGATGAATACATAAACCCTATACTTAGATGGCAAACTGTAGTAATATTTACAGATTACTAATTATTTGAATATTTAAACCCTAATTGACATCACCATCAAGATTTTCTCTTTTGGGGAGGAAGGTTTTTTCATGAAAGCTTTGATTATTTTTAAATTATTATTTCAACAGTAATCATTAGAAAAAGTAGTGAGAATACAGAATCATTAGAATACAGATGAGTGTATTAATTATTCTCCTATAAGATTGAGAATGAGAGATTGTATAAGTTTTACACTGAAACAAATTTGTTGAATTTTAGTCAACATAATGGAACACTGTGCAGTTACCATACTTGCTCTTTACAACAAGGTAGTTAGAAGTACATCATCTATTTTATGGTAGACTAGTTAAAAGGGGATGCAGTTTTTTATAATTTTGATTGATTACCTATTTCTATGCAATTACAATATATCTTCTAAATAGGTAATCACAGACATTTTTAGGTTCTCTGCCTGCAAATTATAGCAGAACATAAAACTTTTACTTACCAAGTGTGGGTACGTGTTTGGGCAATATACCAAAGGCTCCACTCATTGATGGCACATCAACTTGCTTGACAACTACTTTGTCATAAAATACCTGCAAGCAATTTCAAACTGAGATTCTGGTTACTGAACACAAAAATGATCACTAAATGATTTTGACAAATGTTACAAATTGCAGATTTTAAACTAAAGTAAAATTAATGGACAGTGTAAAAGATGAAGCTAGAAAAAGGTTTGTATACTGAAATAACAATTAATACAGAAGTATGGAAGGAGAAAATTGTTAATTAAACTCAATTAAATTGGGATAATGGCAAGAGACAGATAATGATGATAAATTCGAATTAAAGAAAATAAAAACCTTGTTGCCTGCAGCAAATGTGAGTGCCATTTCATCGCCTTTAGCAGCGTCAGCATAGTTACGAACTTGCAGTCTCCTTGCCACAGTCCTCAACCCATTGCGGAATGCCAGAGCCATTCTATAAACAATTATACTCCTAAATGAGCAGATATACTTTAATGTAAACCTTATACAATATAATTATTATAATTTACTAATTGAATCGATCACTTGCTAATTTAATATCTCCACAGGTCCACATAAACCATGGGAAAACCTTGTTTTGTATTCATAGTTATTTTGTAAATTCTACCAACAGTTGTACATTTATGTACATTGGGACCAGATTGAATAGAAGGTCCATTAGTAAAAGAAGATCTATAACAAATTTTTCTCACATAATCCTTGGATCTCAGATGTGTAAATTTATTTTTCTAACCTATAAATTAACTGTTTTACTACTGTAAAAAAGGCGAAGATACATAAACCAGTTCTTTAATGAAAATAAAAATGAAAAGTTACATTTAATGATCATTTTATGGCCAACTGGGATAATGTCCATTTTTATAAAAAAAAAAACAATCCCGGATTATGTAATAATTTTGATAGAAAACCAAAAACTGAATATTGTCAAAAATTATAAGTGATTAAATATAAAACGTGATATTTCAATTAACATTAATATTTAATGTCTTACTTAAGGTTTTGGTAGTATAATTTATTATATTTTACAGAACAAACTCAGATTTTCTCGGCACCTCTTGACTACACTTGACAGATAGTACCAAGGGTTGCTACTTTACAAAAATGGTTAATTATTACTTTTTTGCTTTCTGAAGAATGGACTAAGGGCCTGTCCGCACAGCGATATTTCACCGCGAGGTTTTTATTCTTGCTTGCTTAATATATTCCGCGGTCGGAATTACACTAGTACGCATTGCGAATAAAACGTACGATTTTTGTCAGTTCAATGCTGTTCCCGGCTGAGACGAACGTCTAGATTAGACAATCGAACAAATATTTGGAATAACGCCGCCGTTGCAGGACTGAGCAAAACGCGCGAATTTTATTTCGCAGTGCGGACATAGCCATAACTACCCTATACTGCACAAAACATTCGCGCGATTTATTTCCGCACCGCACCGCGTCAAATCTGCATGAAATCACAGAATTTTTTTTCGCGTTTTTTTTTATCGCCTGTGCTGAAACTTCCATAAGATTCAATGTGTTCAAAAACCGCGCGGTGATATATCGCTGTGCGGACAGGCCCTTAGAGTCTGTGCGGAAAGTAAACCATCGTGGGATTTGAGGGCGCTGCTGTAGATAAATATCGTTTTTGTTATGTAAGCAACATTGTGACGTCACTATAGTGCGACTGTTAAATCTTGATATTTTGAAACTATGTTAGACTAGCTTCTTCCAGCGCAGCGGCTTCACCCTATAATAAAAATTATCGTATTGGCTGAATTTGCTCACCTAATGAAACGGCAAAGTTATGGTTTATGTGCTATATTATTGCAATGTTTATGATTAAGTTCATCTGTCTAGTAGTTTTTGCGCGACACATCCATACATACGAGTACCTCCATCCATCTTCACAAACTTTCACATTTATAGTAATATTAGTAGCCTATTTATTGAACTTGCTCACGTGATGAAACTTAGCAAAAATATAGGTTATAAGCTATATTATTGCAACGTTTATCATTAAATTCATCCGTTTATAAGTTTTTGCGTAATGCCGTTAATTGTGGCGACACCTGGGGGAGGCCTATGTCGAACAGTGGACGTCTTTCGATTGTAATGATGATGAACATTTAAATGCAAACACGAACCGGTAAAGAAAAATAGCGTGAAGAAACTGCTGTACTGCCTATCGAGGTAGGTTCCACCAACGACCACTTACCCAGTTCCAACGAAAATGGTTCTATCATTTTGACTGGGATCGGTCTATTATCACTGACTGGAATATTGTAGCTGGCAGCGAGTTTATGTTTACCCTAGTTAAATATAAAGGTAAACATGGGACACACTACCACTTTCTCGTTGTCTTCCTCAGTACATTTTTTCCTTTTGATAATCAATGAAAAATATGAACTTAATGACTATGAAAATAAAGTACACTTCAGAATTTGTAATGTTGCTTCGTCAAAAATCTATTAAGCCTGTAAAGGACCATCTCGCATATTAGATCCTTGGGATCACTTGGTTGTCCGTCTGTTTATCTGTTAAGACCCTTTAACTCGAGAACGCTTGGAGGTATCGAGTTAAAATTAAAACCATACACTCAAGTCTGCAGTTTTTTAAAAATGTGACAAAATCAAACTTCTGAGTTAACGAAAAAAAAAGATACGGCCGTTTATGTTGCAAAAAAACGTATATTTCGATACTTAAGGGAATCAAAGTTCATGGGGTGAATCCTGTTGACCTAGAATCCTGAAATTTGACATCAATCAAGGTCTCTTAGAACAAGTACAGGAATATATCTGAAAAATGTAAATTTGAAGATCCGCCACAAAAAAAAAAAATTGCAATTCGGAAAAATCTTCGTAACTCAATTCGGGAATTGATTTCATAGGCAATTTTGTACAAAATCCTCAGTGCGCGAGTCCGACTCGCACTTGCCCTTTTTTATTTTAGTTACTGTTTCCTTACTCAAGCCTGAAAAGAAATATTCTAAGTTAGTCGAAACGCATTATAAATTTAAAGTATCAATACTCTTTATACTAGCCATCGAAAATATTGACCAAAACACAATAAACAAATATCGTCATGTTTAAATGAATTTCCGTTTAATTTATACATATTTGGAGATAACAGGGACAGGAGTTTACTTAAGAAGTCTAAAAACATTAAAATAAAAGTGTTACGTACCAAAAAAACAGCATACCAATGTTTCCCAAGTTCGTGTCTTTGTTTTGATCAATAGTGGTGTGATTTGCTATTTGTTATCTTTGGCAAAACTGTAATATATTAAATATTATTTCCCTTGCAGCTCAGTGAAATTTTTTATCACATTTCTGAAGATTTCAATTAAAAATCACAATAAAATAACACAATTTACAAACCGATGTCAACATGATATGACATTTGGTATTTGACGGATGGCTGGGTTGGGTTGCTACTTAAAATCTTTAATGTTGTTTTCACTTTACGCCACGACGGTTCTTTTATCGCACAGACAATAGTTTATGGCAAGATAGACTAGAGACAAGTAGTGTTGGGATTTTATCCGATTAAATACTCAAAATGAATAAATACTCAATAAATACTCGTTTTTATTGGATAAATACTCGATTAAAAACGAGTATTTATTGAGTATTTATTCATTTTGAGTATTTAATCGGATAAAATCCCAACACTAGAGACAAGCTAAACAGTGAATGGGCCACTTTACATTAAAAACCGGTTTTTTGTTCTTCTTTCTGGTTTAGTCTTTTAACTTGCCAGTCCCATTTTCATATCTATGTCTATGGTTTTGTCTATTGGCATAATTTTTTGACAGTATTTGACATTGACTTTTCATATTTGACATCATGTCAACATTATTGACAAAGGCGGGAAAAAAATTAAGAGAAAATTCAATGATTTTTGGTTTTTGATGTGAATCTATTTTGTTGTGTTCAATTTTCTGTCTATTTGAAAAGATCTTGTTAAGTAGTAAACTTTGTGTTCGTCATTTTTGGCAGCCAATGTTGGTAAATTGCTTGCTTGTACAATGCGCTAGTCGCTCCCACATCATCGTGATTGAGAAGAGAAACAAGTGCAAGTTTTAAATTTAATGAGTAAATCACTTTGGTCTGGAAAATGAACTTGAAGGATTTAGATTTGACTAGGTTATCAAAATTAACGTCACAGCAAATTGACCATGTAACTTGTTTAGAATGGTATGACTTCAAACATTTATTTACTTTTAATTCAATCAATACATATTGGTATTACAAAAGGTATTTCAGAAAGAATCACGTCTCAACATGATCCGCCGCCTTTTTTCAGTTGTAAATACTTCATTGCACCTGCGACTGCTGCTTGCGGCCACACATTGTGTCATACTTGCTGGCGAGGTCGTCGCACATGTCCTGCTTGTGCTACGCTACTAGAACGCAAGACGTTGAAGCTTAATATACCTCTTCAAACATTGACTGACCATGTTCAAGTGCTTGGAGAAGCATTTGAAAAACTTTTTAACATCAAGTGTAAGTTGAAAATGATTACTAATGTTCCTGAAATTTTTATTTGCGTTTGCATGCAAACTCTTTTAATCATCAATTCAATTGTAAATCTTTAATTTTCAGTAGATGAGTTTAATCTTGACACACCAAGTGGAATTGATTCAGAAAAAGATCCAGACAAAAATGTAAAGGATTGGTTAACAAGCTCACAAAATCATTTTTCAGCTGCAATTCAGAATTCTGAAACATTCTCACAAGAATCACAACAGCCAGCCAACCCTTTAGAAATTTCAGCCAGCAATATCATAATTCACACAGATACTAAGAAAGTTGTAACCCCTATGAAAGTGGTGCATATTCCACCACCACAAGATGATTGGGATAAAATAGAAACAATGCCAGACACTGAGGTAACTACTAAGAAAAATGAAAACATTGTAGGACCTATGGATATAGAACCATTTTTTGTAGATGACTCTGAATATACTACAGATCATCCTCGGAGGAGCTCTAGAAAAAGGGATTTAAAGAATGATAATATCCCTGTTAAGGTGAATGATTTATCTTCTAACATGCATAGTTCTAGAGATTCAAGTGGGGATAATGATAAGAAATCACAAAAGGCCAAACAAAATTGGAATAATGTTAAAAAAATGAGAAAAGAATTCAGTAAGTTAAACAAGAAAAACCGAAGCAAATTGAATGTTTCAATTGAAATGGTTAAGAAAACACAAAATCTGAAGCCGGCTATTAATACACCTGTGGCTACTCCACAAGCGTACAACATTGATGACAATACACCAGACTATCCGAATAAAGAAAATGAAGTAAATATTATTAACTCAAATGAACCTATTGATGACAAACAAAGTGATAATGCTAATCAAAACATTGCAGTAAAATCTATAGAAAAAGAAAGCAGAGATATAGTGAATGCTACAGATAGCAAGTCTAAAAAAAATCAACTTCAAGAGCCACAAAATAAAATGACTGTTAATGATGATGTTATCCTTGAAGATAGCAGGATTATCAAAGAAAATGAAAATTTCACCAGCTTGAATGATTCTGAAAATAATAGTCAAAACCACACACCAACTGTAAACAAAATGCCTTTTATAAAGAAAAGTGCATTAAATCCTAAAACAACAGATAATTTTGATGTTATAACTAACCACAATTATGTGCAGCCAGTTGCTTCTGAAAATTCAGATGATATTGATATTACCATTAAGGTAGGCAATACAATAACCAATATTGTGATTAAGAAAAAACAAAATGTCCAAGTAAAAATAAATACTGACCGTGAAGTGCAAACATCCCTAGAACCACATCACTCAGATAAAAATAATGGCCCAGTGCTAAAAGATGTCAATACCCATAATGTAGATATCAACATCGAAAATAATATAGCTAATAGACCAGAACCCATTATTGTGAACATAAATGAGACCCAGAATATACATAAACCTGTACCTAACATTATTGAAAATAAGAATTTGCATGTAGTAGACAGCAATCTGGACAAAACCACATCTATAAAGAAAAATACAGCCTCAGCTGATACAGCAACTGCTCAATTTGAAATTACTGAAAGTGTAGAAAAAGAACTATCCAATTTAATGGACTGTGATGTTATTCAAGAAAAAGAAAAAAGTCCTAAAACCATTCCCACCGAATTACCACAAGTTAAAGAGCAAAGTGCAAACAAAACAGTTGAACAGAAAGAGAGTATAGATGACCTACATGATTTAGATATTTTCAATAGTGGCTCAGTTAAGGAAGCAAATGTTGATATTTTGAGAGACCATGCACCTTCAGAAATATTAGGTACTGTTCAAAGCAAATACAGAACTCAAAAACTTGCAGAGAAACGCAACAGAGACAATGAAGAAGAGATGTTACCTGTAAGCAAGAAAACTAAAATTATCCCAGAAGAAAACGCAAATGGTCAAGTGATGCAACAGGACAGTGAACCTATAAACTATGATGCTATTATGGGTCAAGTATTTGCCAGTATTGATGCAGACATAGAAGACATTAGAAAAAGTCAAGACGTAGAGAGTACTTCCATTTTAAAAGATAGAAGTGGTAAAAACAACCAGGAGTCAGGACCAAACAAAAAAATTCCATC
Source organism: Mythimna ferrago (assembly GCA_910589285.2). Taxonomy (NCBI): domain Eukaryota; kingdom Metazoa; phylum Arthropoda; class Insecta; order Lepidoptera; family Noctuidae; genus Mythimna; species Mythimna ferrago. Next base: position 16,599,537 of record OU342675.1, read on the forward strand.
TCAAATGCAGAAAACTCAGACACTTAAAAAGGTTGCAAGCCAAATGGATGTTGAAATAACACCAAATTTAAATGAATACTTCAATGAAAGGCATAGTGAAAATGTCTTCTCTATTGTAGAAAAAGATGATGAAAACTCGGATATTACTAAAACTGGCAAAGTGAGTATTATTGTGTTTATGTTTGCAGGGTTCCACAACAGAATCTTATAACTAAGTCTCTGCTGTCTACCCATTTGTCTGTTCGTCTACCCATTTGTCTGTATCTTAGGAACCATAATATGACACTAATGATAGCAGAAATATATGGCAGAGTAAGCAACTACACAATCAGGACCGTATAGTCCTGATTATCCAATGTGTGATAGGTCTAATGTACACTAACTAAAGCCACACAATAATAGTGACACCCCTAATCGAACCAGACAGGTGAAATTTTCACAGATTTAGCAATTTACAATAAATAGAAATATATAATATTAGCTCCTATAAAAACAAATAATAAAAATCGTATGGAACCCCTCGTATTCGAGTCAAACTCTCGCTTAAATCTGTTTAGTTATTATTTCTGCATTTGTATGAACACTAATTACTACTTTTTGAATGATGGTCACAAAAAAATCTAATTTATGCAAACATTGCAAGATAGTTGTTATCTATCTTTTATCTGTTAAACAAACTGACATAATTGTGTGCCTAATCTTATGGTCAGTATCACAAAAATATTCTATAATAATAATATATTATTGTTACAAATGTGAGGTTTACTAGCAGAGAACTTTATTCACCACAAACAATAACGAATTGGTCCAATCAACAAAAATCCAATTCAAAATGTACATTAGGGTTTCGTTTTAGTATCACTTAGGTTGTTAGGAATTATCACTTTACACACTTGGGTATCGCACTCGTTTCGCAGTCAACAATACAGTCGCGTCGCGGGGCCATAACATAAACCACCATTTTTATTGCGAACATGCACCTGCTTCCTTACACGCGAATTTCGACTCTATTGTTTAACACGGAAGGTACAAATTCTCTTATCAACCACCTGCTAACCCTATTTAATAATAATAATAGTGATATTGATATAATAATTGGTGATGATATACTTTATGGTGCACTTTTCTAGAACTTGCCAGGCCTGGGTACAAACTTCCATACTACTAGAAGTTTCGCACAGCAATGGGTTTTAATTATTTGATACTACAATTATGCAACTTGATTTCATCGAAAATATGGCGTGTTCAAACATGGCGTAACATTGTGTTTCAGATTCCACAACAGGTTGAAGAATTGTTAACACCAGTACTATGCCATAATTTAAATTCTACACAGGAGAGTAACAATGGCATAATCAAGACAAATAAAACAAAGAAGTCTCAAGATTATGATGATGATAAGAGCGTAGTAGAAGAAACACCACAAAAGTAAGTGTTCAGGGTTGACATCTATACATATAAATAAAATTGGAGTGTCTGTTTGTAATATTGAAATAACTGCTTTTTACTACATGCATATGAAATTATGAATATATATACGGTACATACACCAAAATAACATTTTTTACAATTTTTGTCTGTCTGTTTGTCCGGTCTAATCTCTGAAATAGCTGGACCGATTTTTACGGGACTTTTTTTGGCAGGTAGATGATGTAATAAGGAGTAACATGGCTACTTTTATTTTAGAAAAAATAAATTCAAAATCCTGTACTCCACGCGAACGAAGTCGCGTGCTCAGCTAGTCATAAAATAACTAAATTGTTTTCATGATTCTAACATCGTAATTACAATTACATCGTAATTATTATTTTTAGGAACTTGTCGATCCCGAAATTAAAACGAGCCAGTACTTCAAACCAATCACAAATCAGTTTGATTGAAACTAACAAGACTTCTCAAAGAAAATCCGCATCAACCGTAAAGAGTATCATCAATTTAACTGATACAGTGACAGAATCTAACAAAAGTACGAGAGATGTGACTGTTATTGAAACTGCTGTCCAAAACCAAGTATTAGAGACCCCTCTTACCATCACCAAGTTTGCTGATCAAATTAAGCATAAATCGACGCCAATGGTTCGAAAATCACTTAATTTTGAAAATAGGAATGATGATGATGACCCTGAGCAGACTCTTTGCCCTACTACTGATGTGATTGCTAAGACCACACAAGAGAGAGAGTTTATGAGTAAAGCTTTTGAGAGTACGCCCACTACGCCTGCAGCACGACCGCTAACTTCTCGCAATCTGGGTCTGAACAACAGGAGGTATTGTTTAGCTGCTTCGTGTCTAACATCCAGCGAAATATCAAAAGTTAAGGCTCTTTGTAGTGAACGTAAGTGGAGGTATGTGGACAAGTATTCAAAGGACATCACACACTTGATTGTAGGTGTTGATGAAGAGAAGAAATCACAGAGGTGAGATTATTTAGCAATCATATTTTGTTTTATTCAATTCAATTAATTTATTTACTTCAGGTAACTAGACCCATAAAAGTTTAACAAATTTTACACACAATAAATTTTAAAATAAAATAATACAATAAAAGTCATAATAATATTAAATGTCAAAAAATTAAAATTCAATCAAATTCATGATAAATGTAAGTGTGATAATTCAAGATAAGTGTAAGTTATTACTGTGATTTCTAAGTGTTTAAGTTTCTAAATTGCTTCATTATAATGTTGATTATATGTGAGAAGCAATCTTCACAACAATAAGCAGCTGCAATAGTTGTTGCAATGACGAAATTGAGGTTCAATGTCTTGTTTTGAAATATTACTCAGTTTCTCATGCAGATTCATAATTACGTCACGCGTCATACAAATACACGAGATTTTTAATATATTAGGTATATCCTAATATATTAAAAATCTCGTGTCACAGTGCTTATATTAACGGCTTGCTTCTTAAGATTATGATTTTATTTGTGTGTATTAGGTAGGTCTTAGAATAGATCATAAAATATTTTTCGCCCCCTCACATCCCCTATTTTTTAATCACGATGTTTCTTTGATAGTTCATATAGCAGAATAACATTTACCGAAACAGTAATTGAATATAATGTTGCTAGCTAAACAGTTATTTAATTAACATTTGCTTTCCTTTCAGATCTGTAAAATACATGTGCGCACTAGCAGCTTCTAAGTGGATCGTGTCATTTGATTGGGTCAAGCAATGTTTGCAGACTAAAGAAATTGTTAATGAGGTAAAATCCTTTCCTTTTTTTATATCGCCTGTTGACTAACAAGCCATCAACTTAAATAGACTTTGACAATACAGTTAGCGCAGTGGTTGAGAGATCGGCTGCTGTATTGTGTGGCGCAGCCGCAGGTTTGAATCCCGCAACAAACAATGTATGGCTTACAGATACTTCTCCCGAGAGAAAAAACCAACACTGTGAGACGGGACAGGGTTCTCTCAAACTGCACGCTCGATTTTCCGCCTCTCGTGTCCAGTCCCTTACACCTTTTTTTTTTATTATTGATAGGCTAGCGCTTGACCATTACCTCACTTGATAGTAAGTTATGATGTGGTCGGTGAAGCAAGCTTGCATAGAAGTAACCTAGTCATTCTTGACTCAAAAACTCTGGGTTGTGGCTATTCCACTCTTAAGCTGTACGGATTTTAATGGATGTCCTGCGCTACTCTCACCGATACAATTTGATATGACATAAATAAATCGTTTTTATGACATAAATAATTCAGCTATGGCCTAAAATCGTATTGAGTTGATTTCACCAATAAATATGATTTCGACACGCTTCTTTGAATACGTCAGCATTTCAGATACACTGATATTGTGCGCGTGAATCTCTTGTACCATCAGGGCTGCGTTCAAAATTGAGTTTAGAGTTAACTCTAATGACGTCATAGGGTAATTACTCTACCCTGGCATTTTTGAACGCGAACGGAGTTCACCTGTCAATGTCAAGCATATTGCCGCTTACTCCAACCTACCCTGCTCAAAGTTAGGGTTAGTTGGGTTAACTCTAGGGTAGCTACTCGAGTTATTTTTGAACGACCCTTGGTTGCAACTGTACTCGACTCTGGTTATTTTTGAACACACTACAGTATGGACAAGTGACTTACATGGCATTTCTCATTCGCACACATTACATGTAAAATGTCATGTGTGCGAATGAGAAAGAGGTATGGAGCTAGACAGACACCCTACATTAGCTCCATTCCTTTAACAGTTCAGTTTAGGTCGTCAAATGGATGGAAATCCTCATGAGATAGAGGACCCATCAACGAGAAGTTATATCGAACTCCCGCCTACTAAAACCCTACGGGGTGATTCTACTACGAATTCAATTTGAAATTGCATGGATGGATTGTGTGAGAAGTGATGTGAAAGAAAAGGGTTAAAAGTTGTGATAGCGTGACGAGTGACAGGACAGAATGGAAGAAAAAAACGTGTTGCGCCAACCACAAATAAAACGGGACAAGGGCAGGGTGAAGAAGAAGAGTCATGATAGGTTATCGACAGATATTTTATATCCATAGTATCTGCAACTGCAGCTAGAAAACTACAGCAGACTACGCGGTCAACGGCTACCGGTAGTGTAGTTGGAAAAAGTTGTGTTTTAATTTTATTGTTTTAACGTCACTATACTCCATTCACAATAAGATTAGATGTTTAAAAAAACCCTTTTTACTGTGCGTTCAACCGATTTTGACTTTTATTGCAGTAGTGGAATGACAAATGGCAGCTGCAGTAAATATTTGATATTGTAACAACTTTTTTGCTGTTAATGCCACACCTTTGTCTATTACTCGTAGTCTAAGATCCGATTAAGAACGACCTTCACAGGTCTGTTTAATGGATGAAACGTATTTTATGACAAATTTAGTACAATAAATAACGCGGGTGGGTTGCCTAAGAAATTCCTGGCCAAACTTTTATTTTTTTTTTGAAAATGCACCGGTTTGTTTAACGAATAAATTTAATACTAACCGAAAGTAGCCTTTAGAACATAAAAACGTTGGGTTGCCTATTTGTTTCCTGGCATAACTTTGGGTTGCCAGGTATAAACAGGTATGTCAATAGTATCGTTACCCACTTGTTTAATAAATAAATTGTATATCAAAATAACGCTGTTTCATTACGAATACGATGCTATAGGGTTGTCTGCAAAAAATCTTGCATGAGTAACGGTTGTGCATTTTTCCAAAAAAAAATTATTAATTTTCAATTATTAATTAATAAATAGTTTGGCCAGGAATTTCTTAGACAACCCACCTGCGTTATATTGTTTAATATACTAGATTTGTCATAAATAAATTTCATCCATTAAACAGACCGGTGAAGGTCGTTCTTAATCGTTTCCTCTACTATACGAATAGAAGTCAAAATCGGTTGAACGGATAGTAAGAAATGTTTAATCTTATTGCGAATGGAGAGAATAGATGTCTATAACTGTCACATCTGTGGAGTTTCGCTAGATCATTTAATATAACCCTTTTGCACGACATTACCATAAGCTCCCGTCCACCGAGGCGTGCAGAAAGATAAACAGCAATATAAGTAGATTCATACACTCGCATTATGTACTATGACGTACATAAAGCAAATGTGTGAATGCGATAACAAAATAGGTTATCCGGTTTCGTGGCTAAGTCGCACAATGCACTCGAACCTAACAAGTTAATGCACTATAAAAGTGTCCACCCACTACAGCGTAGCATAACATGACCGTCCTAGGAACGCGCCGTGCCACAAAATATTCTCTGTATCGAAACGTATGAGACTATATCCTGATGGTCTAGTGACCGTTCTTTACCGACCATGTACACCACAGCGTTATTCTTTTTAATGTTATAAACTGGTACTATGACTTCGATCCCACCTGATGCTAAGCAGTGATGCAATCGTTGATGGTAAATCGCACTAGTTTATTAAGAGCCTATTCACTCTAGCCCTGAAGACGCATAAATTATAATCGGATGGGAGGACCGCAGCAGGTAAATTGTTCAGCCCTTCGATCTACGCAGTATAAACGACGAGGCGAATCGCTTAGTCCGGACCGTAGAGGTGTCAACAACGTAAGGGTATACACTCGCCGTACGTCGCGTCGGGTTGTTCGATAGTAGATAGGTGATGCCGGACTCAAAATGTAATTCCCGCATACACTCTAAAAGGCATCCTGTAAAATACCGAAAGGCTGGCCTCACTACGGACTAATCGTGGATGGAGTCTGTAGTAGATTAGATTTATATCTTGCCAGTACCGATACTATGCTATTATGTTGCTAAACCAATGAGCATAAGGGTTATAACTACGTATGATCTCAGTTCTAAGCCTGTTAAATGACGTCATCTTAAAATACATATAAAAAACATTTTGGCCAACATTAAGTATGGAAAATATTGTTCTCTACAAAAAGATTCACTCGCTTTTTCTGACGGGTCTGTAGCACGCGAATGATGCGGTCACTATAATCGTTCTAGTAGGCATGTATACCATCTTTCCGTGGTTGATACCTACGTTCGTTGCACGGTCATGTTGTATGTGGGATACGGTGCAGTGGGCAGAATCCTTGAAAGTTAGGAAGTCACGTACCAGATGGTGTTTATCATTTTTAGATCCTCTAAGAAATTGGCAGACAACAGATACAAATAAAAACAAACGAGTCATACCTTATCATAACAGCGCAAAATATATAAATTCTGAGAAACTGAAGCAGTACGTATCTGATAAGTACCATCAGATGTTATTCGCGATGCGTTGGACTTGTAACAAAGTGATGCAATATTGTAAATGGTTTCTTTACAAATGTTTTGCACATTGAACAAAGGGTTCATTGAAAGGTTAGCGTTCGCTATTGAACAGGCAGGTCTGGAAATATCTTACATCTGTTTTAACTAAATCATGTGAAAACATCACAGACATCTTATCGGGGCCAAATAAAGAGGCGATTCAAAAACAATGAAAAATTAAATCTATAAATAATATCTGACTAACATATCAACGCACAGCCGAAACTACAGGGCCTAGAAATGTGAAATTTTTTTCAAGGTTTTTTCTTATATGTAGCACTAAGAGAGGATTTTCTGAAATTCACCCCTTAAGGGGATAAAATCTATACAGAGAAACCTACTTTCGTGCGGACGAAGCCGCTAACAGGAGCTAATTTAATCATGACTGACTATAAAGGATCATAGACCAAAAGTTATTCAACAAAATGTTATTTTTTTTTTCTTTTTCTTTTTTCTTGTAGGAACTGTACGAAGCTCTGGACAGCACAGGTGAACCGGGACCGAGGCGTTCTCGCATGGCGAAACAAAAGCTATTTGAAGGCATCACGTTTTACTGTATGCCGCCATTCAGCGTGCTCGACTTGGAAACTTTGAAGGTAAATCATTTGTTTTTCATAATTAGGTACCTAGTTATTTGTGACTAGCTTTTCCCCGCGACTTCGTCCGCGTACATAAAGTATAGCCTATGTCATTCAGGAATAAGCCAGCTTTCTATCGGCGAAAAATTTTAGCAAATGGACCAATACTTCCAGAGATTACCTCGTACAAACAAAAAAACATAAATAGAGAAAACAAAATTTACCTCTTTATTATATTACTAGCTTTTGCCTACGACTTCGCCTACGTACATAAAATATAGGTAGGTAACCTATGTCACTTAGGAATAAAGAAAGAAGCTTTCTATCAATGAAAAAATTTTAGCAATCGGACCAGTACTTCCAGAGATTATCTCCTACAAACAAAAATACAAACTATACCTCTTTATTATAATAGTATAGATTAGTGTAGATGTAGATGATTGCAATTTATCTTCCGCATCTCTACCGATTCTATTTTCACGTGCCTGCTGACTATTGTGAAAATAGTCTATACTAATATCTGGAAGAACCTACCTACTGATTCGATCACGAAACTTCTTATCTATTAATAGAAAGCTACAAATAGCTACGTAGTTTTCTGGGCTAAGAAGTATCCAGTCAAAATGTACTTTTTATCCTAGAAATATACTTACACGGATCCTGTGGTAATAATCACACGACCACGAATTTACCAATTTATCTGAACTATCTTTAAAGTCAGGAGAAAAAGGCAGGCAAAATTATGCAAGCGTTGCATGATTGTTAAAATTCGAAGCTAAGGTAATTCATATACTAGAATATGATACATGAAATAATGATAATTTTTGTCGCCTAAGAGTATGTTCCCTTGCTTATTTTTGACAGGCTGAAAGGCAGAAGCAAATCTAAAATAAACAAATACGTATCTGTATAATGACTAACCGATCAAAGGACAACGCACGACGTCATCATCGTGCAAAAGCTACTTCAATGTGGACCTTATCTAATTGTTGTAATACTATCGGCCTTCATTGATTATTCGTATCTAGGAAGTGAACTTTGGAACCTTAACTTTCGAGCAAAAATAGAGTGTTCCCTTCTCTTCGCTGAACAACTAATGTCATTTTTTTGGTTGTGAAATCATCCAATGACAACCCCCGCTCTGGGCGGAGCGGGAAATAGTGTCAGACTCTCACTGACTAAAAAACCCACCCCGTTCCTTCAAGCTTTCATACCGGGGCTCGAGTTCCCTTTCGGATAACCCTGGCCCCAGTAGGCTTCGACCCGGCTGAGCCCCTGCTGTTGCTGACAACTCCTTGAGGCGCGCGGGAACAGTGCGCGCCGTCGACGACTTGGGCTTGGTCCGGACAGTTACCGGACGGCCGGACAGCGAGCTACCCATTGCTCCTTGTCCATTTTCCGCAAGCCCACGCCTACGGTGGCTGGAAATCGGGATCGGAATCCCAGCGGCGGCGAGAGCGCCCTTGCCTGATGCGGTCGGCCTCCTCCTTAGTGAGAATTACTACTTCGCAGAAGTCGGCGACCGCCTGCCACTCCTCCTCGCTCCGGACCACGGCCTCAACCAAGGCCCGGCGCGAGAGGGCCGAGGCGATGCTCCGCCAAAGCACCGTGTCCTCCGGGCGAACTAATGTCATATGGGATAATCATCAAATATCTCCTACGACTCTGGTGGAAGCGAGAGGGACTGTCATACTCATTGACTACTAGCTACTACCAGCGGCTTCGCCCGCGTGATAGTAGAAAAAATATCCTAAGGGAACATGCTCCCGGGATAAGAAAAATAGCAGAAAGAACAGCTTCCAGGTCAATGTCTACACTCGTACCGAGTTTTATTGAAAGCGTGAAGGAGTAACAAACAGAACCTAGAACTGCATTAGATGACGCACACGTAGATAACGCCTCATTTGTACGTAGAACGACGTCGCGTGGCGTGGGTCTAGTGTAGCTCTACAAGTTTAGTTCCATATAAAATGTATGGAGACCGACGCGCCCAGTAGCCTGATTCACGTAAAATCAAACAAGCCAAATATCGTTGAAGTTTTATAGTCGTTCGATCGAAGACCTATCCAAAAGCGGTATTCAAGATCTATCGATCCAGTTACATTAAAGTTAAGTATTCTACCAGGATAATGTAATACAGATTTTTTTTTTAAATCGACGACTTTAAAATCGGTGTCGTTCAAACTCGATTGATGGATGTGAATACAGGCATGTTGGTCTAGTGGTTAGTGGCCCTGACTGCTATGCTGGAGGTCGTGGGTTCGATCCCCACCCAGGACAAATGTTTGTGATGAGCATGATCATTTGTTCTGTGTCTGGGTGTAATTTATATATAACTAGCTTTTGCCCGCGCGGCTTCGCTCCCGCTCTTCCCTACTTCAGCCTACTATACCCTACTCTACCCTACTATACCCTACTTCAGCCTACTATACCCTACTCTACCCTACTATACCCTACTCTACCCTACTCTACCCTACCCTACTCTACTCTACTCTACCCTACTCTACCCTACTCTAGCCTACCCTACTCTACTCTACCCTACTCTACCCTCCTCTACCCTCCTCTACCTTACTCTACCCTACACTACCCTAATTTTCATTTTTTTTTCCATAAAAACCTTCTCCTCATAATAACGAACACAACAAAAAAAAAATTAGCGAAATCGGTCCAGGCGTTGTTGAGTTATGCGCTTACCAACACATTTTGCGATTCATTTTTATATTATAGATATGTATATATTTAGAAATATATAAGTATGTTTATCAGTTATCTAGTACTCATAACACAAGCTCGCCTTAGCTTGGGACTAGACGACGTTGTGTGATAGTTATGAAAAAAAAAAATACGGAAATGGTCTAAACGACTAAATCGCTACGATATCGTTACGGTTTTCATTACGTGAATCGGGCTACTGATCGGCATACGTGGCTCACGTGTGCGCCGTATATACTCACAAACTTTCGCCTTTATAATATTAGTGTGATAAGCTCTTATATATCAATGGTGATAAGTGTGAAAAATCACCCGTATCACCTCAGTTGCCGCTGGTGTTCCAAGGCCATAGCCATAGATTAGTATTAGAGTTTGAGCCGATTACCATAAAATCACGCCTGAATTTTACGACAGGTTAAACAGAGGTATACTGACTACTGAGAATTGTCACAATAAGAAGTAGGTACTTTGTCCGATGCGATGTATGAATCGAAACCGCAAATCCCAGTGTAGTAATTAGCGCTTACGACCACCAAGCAATCGATTGACACAGCTTCCTATTATAGTAGTTCGAGTGAACCCATAAGTACTCCTTTGTGTACACACAAATTCTTGTGAGGATCAGTTTTTAACAGTGCCTTGTTCACTGGAAATATACTGTCCAATGTCCTTTACAATCTAAACGTGAGAATGAGAAGTTAATTATAGAATTATCAAGTATCATCTGTTTCCAGCGTGGTCTCGATCACGCATCCATCATGCCGGTTTGGGTAACTAGTAGATATATACTAGCTACCAACTTTAACCTGCCACTAATTAGAATTGTTAGGGTTGGATTGTATGACCTTATCATTATTAGTCAGTATTTAATCTCTATATCGGCTGGAAATATACTCAATTAATAAAACATAGTCCATTTTTAAAACACGTGAGTTTTCCACGAGATCGGAAGTATGTAATAATATTGTTGCTGTTTTATTTGCTGTAACATACTTTAATGTTATTGGCTAGTGCTCACATAACACATGCAATGCACTCGTAATCTATTTCAGTCGCGTGTTTAATATGAAAATCCTCTCCAATAACATAAAGATTGCTATTGAGTTTTGTTTTGTTTTAGAACATGTTATTGGCCGCTGGCGGCCGGGTTGCGGCGGATCCTTCACTTGTGCGAATATCTGAGGACTCCTACCAACCCGCACTGGTGCTGGCCGAACCTGAACGGACTCAAGAGGATCGCTTTACTTGTAAGATTAATTTTTATTAGTACCAAAACCAAATATAAATACAGGTCTCCTGTCACGACCCTATCCGTATCACAAGGAAACGGAACAACAAAACTTTATGGCTAAAATTCAAACACAATGCGTTCGCATTCATTCATATGGTTCGCATTCATTCATATGGTTTATATTTTATAACCAGATGTCGGAATACTTAGGTAAAAAATATATTTGCCTAAAATTCGTGGAAGTATATGGAGATGTTAATATCAAAACGTTTTGAGAACATTGTGCGTATAGCTAAGGAGTGGAATTCCCTGCCGAAGTCTGTGTTTCCTGGTAACTTCAACCTGGGGATCTTTAAGTCAAGAGTGAATAGGTTACTCCTAGGCAAGCGCATTCCATCGTCGACCACATCGTCGCTTTCTATTGAGTGAGATAGTGGCGCGAGCCTGTCAACAATAAAATAAAACCTCTGAAATTTCAGAATCTATATTTTAGAGTTGCATAATAAAACTGTTAAATTAAAACAATGCTCTATAATTTAACAATTTTAGTCCGGAACTTTAATTGCTCTAGCATTTAAAGCGCAATGGAATGTGAGTGCCAACGATACTAAAGTTAACGTAGCCTCCTACTGAGCCCAAACCTTTTATGGAGATAACCATAGATTCGAGAAGGAGAAGCGCAATAAGTAATAATTAGCAGTTAAGTACATAAATTTAAAAGGTCGTCAGGTTTTTTTGCGGGATTATAGCGGAGGTATTATATTACTTCCTTCCACAAACTTTAGGTAAATATTTTCTCAACCTATCAACCCACACTTCCGACCTAATTTTTGTGTCTGGCGTAGTATTTATTTTGATATGCATAAACAATACACCAAATATATATACATAAATGTACCTATTTACGTATAACCAAATAACATGCATTATGAATATGTCGCAGCCATATCGTATAACACGCCGTATTGCAAGTAGGCGCGCCGCCGCCGGATTGAAAAACGTCGGTGTAATGTGATGCGGCTACCTCACTTTCAGCCCGATTTTAATTCACTTGAATTCGGTTGAAATGAAAATCTTCATATTTTATGCGCACTTCTCGTCGTCAAAGCGGCTTAGAAACGTGGAGCCCTCGTACAAACAGACGCATCGTTGATACTATACCCAAGTTTTGAAAGTTTTAGTTCCAATAATTGCCGGTAGTACTCGTAGGTCTGCATAACAACAATAATAGTGCAGGTGTCACAATCGACAACGGTGTCATAACAAAAAAAAAAGTCACGGAGAGCAATATAAGTATTTGTATCTAAAATAGCAGAACTATCACTTTAGAAGTCTAACCAGCAATCAATTATTACAAACATAATTAATTTGAATAATTAGTTCAAAAGCGAATGAAACGAGTTCGTTATTTTAAGGCACCCTGACACAGGTTAGGTTAGGTTGACTGGTAGAGAATGCTATATTGCATTAAGTCCAACTTCATGGTAGTGGTTCATAACCACTACCATGAAGTTTAAATAAATAAGTTACGAAGGCCAAAGTGAGCTAGTAAAGCGAGCGATCGAAGCCACCCCGTTATTTAATAATAGATTTAGGTTACTTTTTAAAGCCAGAGACAGAAATAGACTCCGTCGAACCTACCGAAGCATTTCTAAATCGATTCTTCAAAATTTATGTATAGTCTTCCTAGGGCCTACACTGACCTTGAGGGTGATTTTTTTTTTGTTTCCAAAAAAAAAAATTTGTGGAAAGTTTTTCAGTTTCGTCTACTGAGCAAGCCACGGATATCTATGGAGCAAGCCCCTTTCAATCGTGGAAATTACAGACACAATAGAAAGACAATAGGTGCGCGAACGCCGGCGTTCGCTTGGGGTTTAATGAATTAAAGTTTGTGGAGGGCTGTCCCTTACACCTTGTACCTATATTGGACGCCGCTTTGTAGAACGTAACGTCACCTCAATCTGGCTGGCCGTGTAGCCTTATTTCATAACAGCGACGTTTTTCAGTGTTGCGCACCGTCTTGTAATACGGTGTGCATATGACTGCGAAAACACTTTTTTTTTTAAACTGCTTTAAAGTTTTCAATTTTAAACGGGTTTTCAAGGGTTGAGTGGGTGATGACGGCACATTTTTTCCCAAATGTACTTTCAAGCCCCGTTCACCTTTAAAAAACCGTCTTGAAAAGAAGATCTGACCATCCGTCTAGTGATGTGGCGGGTTGAATGGCACTTCGTACGGCATCAGTATACTTATACCTACAACGGAATAGAAAGTAAATAGAGTTCACGTACAATGGTTTTTTGTGCCGGAGATGATTGGTCTGTGTTTGTTTCGAATATCACAGTCATTTACGACTAAGGCCCGGCGCCCACTATCGGTGGGCATCGGTGCGGCTCGGTAGAGCTCGAGCGCTTTACGCCGGCTTCGGGCGACTTTGGGCGCCTTAGAGCTGCGTCGGGCGACTTCGGGCGGCTTTGGGCGCCTGAGAGCTGCCTCGGCAGTCGTAAACACGCCTAAGGACGCCGTAGCTGATTTTGGGTAGCCTAAGAATAGTTCTGGCTGCAGAAACATCGCAGAGCAGTCACTCGTAACGTTCCGTGAAAACAGTTATGTGTGTGTATTTATAATGGTGGATTGGGACTTAGTTCTCATTGTTCATCTTGCTGATATTATTATATTATGTTTTTGTTTAGTTTTTTTTAAGTTTGTTTTTGTTTAAGTGTTTATTCATAAGTTATTTTTGTAGCTTTTAGTCTCAAATTGTTTTGATATTTATTTTATTTTTACTTGGTATTAGGACATTTTTATTAGTATTTTGGTTAAGAAAAAATGCCAATAACAGTTTTCTTTACGAATGTACATGCGCAGAAGTTCGCAGAGCCTATGTTCAGGACTGCCAAGTTATTTTGCGTCTACTTGTACGATACGATAATGAAGGCGCGTGCGGTGATCGAAATGACTGTTCTGCGACGTGTCTGATCCGAAAATGCCACCCGAGCTACCCGAAGACCGCCTCGGCATCCTTAGCTATGCTTACGGCTGCCGAGGCCGCCCGATGTCGCCCGACGGAGCTCTAAGGCGCCCTAAGCCGCTCGAAGCCGGCGTAAAGCGCTCGAGCTGTACCGAGCCGCACCGATGCCCACCGATAGTGGGCGCCGGGCCTAAGTGTCGCCGTACATGGGCCACATGCCACAGCCAAAAACGCCGCCACGAGCAGCTAGAAGCGGCCACAAGCCACTTGTGGCCGGTAGCTGTTACTTTTTTTAATCCATGCGCGCAGTATCATAATGGACTCTGTTGAAGAAGGTGTAAACGCGCGAATGGCGTGTGGCGGCGTTTTGTACCGACGTTTAATGGCCGGCTCGGGCCACAAGAAGAAGAAGAATTGTAGCGTGTGGTGGCCACCGGCGACATCCGTGTGCGGCGAATCCATATAAAATGTATGAAACCTACGTGGCTCGTGTGCGGTGACCCGATTTCTGGATATCATACTTAAACTAGTGGTTATAATTGGGGCTTTTGGCATTTTTTTGTCAATCGAGAGTAGTCAAACCCTGACGTCCACCTACTAATATACTACTAAGGATAATCGCCGGTTATTATGTACGTAACCATTGTAACCCACTTACAATGTATTTATCTTGACTGTTCATCATCGCGTTAATTGCGTTATTTACGTTACCGAGCAGACAGATTTTTCAAACATAAAAACAAAAAGTAATGTTTTCGGAAAATCCTTCAGAAGTAAAGTGTGTTTCGCAATTTAGATATCCAAGTGCTATCGTATCTTCACTCAGGAAAAACACTCGAAGTATTATTGTGTGTATAAAAATCAAGTTATTTTTGGTCAGACAACAACAACATCTTGAATCGAATCGTCAATCATCATCATCAAATCATTTTGTTTGTTTTATGATTCACTTGTTGTAATAATGACAGCACGACGGAAGGAAATCATGTGGGTCAGGTCAAGTTTACAAACGATTCTATGACGTGTACATTAGGTTAGACTGATGTCATTCAATTAGGCGTTATAATACCTGTGGTATCACATTAAATGTAGGATAGGTCAAGCAGGACGTCACGTTAGAAGTGCTCCCACCGGGGTCTCGACTAGACGTCGACTAAACGTCACTCCTTGACCTTTGCCTACTTACTGACAATTTGATTGTTTCATTTACTATAAACCTAAATCCCTAACAAGTGATTTTAGTGAACACCACATTGGCGACGAGTAAAAGCGCAGTAAGTAAAGTGATCTTAACTCAAATAATGTACTACTTACGGATATTGGTCAGCAACAAAATTAATTTTTACAGCAGTGTTTAAAAAAAAAAAAAAATAAGTGACCGATACCTGAGTGAAATTCTGTAAATATTTCATATATCAGCAAGAAAAGTATAATTTTACAGCACAAAGTGCTTTGAAAGAAAAAATAAAAATAAGTGACCGTTTTCTACATTAAATTGAAATTCAGTAAGTGTTAGTTTCATAGAAATGTCCATATTTCGGTCGTTATTTAGCTATGTATGAGCGATCTGCGTCAGTGATTAGCTGAGAGATGCGCAATATAAATCGATGAAATCATTTCGTCATTTAATACATAAACGGTACCGTATACTATATCGGAATGTGATAAGGGCATACAAAATGTCCCTACATTTCGAAAATTAATAAAAATTCCAAATACAATGTTTGTTGACCAAATTCGTTTGTGGCTACATAATATCGAAATAAAAGTGCCAACGAGAGTCGTTAAATGATCAGTACCAACGAGTGTTCGTTAAATGATCGAAACAAAATAAAAATATTCGATCAAAATTTCCAGCGATAACACGTTTACTTATAGATGCTAATTTTATCGAAAGATATTATTAGATCCCAAAATGAAATGTGCCAACGTGATTATCGTCAAGTACCAGTTTTAACGCCAATTACCACTTCGATACTTCGAAGCAATATGATGCCTGGCTAGGTATCACTGTATAGTTAAAACTAAATAAGTGTCATAAAATCCTTAAGGCTAATTAAATAAAATACATTTTGCACTGGCTTTATCCATCAAACAAAGAATTTGTCACACGCGTTATAACGCCCCGATGTGGTTGGTTCTACAATCTCTATTTCAAGTGGCCGTTTTGCTGAGTAGCATGGCGCGGCACTCCGGCGCAGGTACCTATTAATGGACCCTTGTGCGACTTGCTAGCTAAAGTTTGTTTATTTAAATGTTATAGGAACAGTGCCCATAGAGCTCTTATCTTAGCTGGCTACAATCAATTCAGGGTTATAAATAAATTAACGTTGTGTTGTGTACCTATATTATTCTTGCATTTTAGTTGAAAACAAGAATAAGATGAGAAAAAAAAAAAAACTTATTTGAATTGTGAGTACAATTCTTGATTCTAGTTCAAATATGGTTTGAATTGTAGATTTAGTTCTGGATTCAATTCCCTAAAGAATATGGAAGATTATCACAATGAAAAATCATAACCCTTTCAAAACAGCAGTCCCGCCATTGAGCTAATCCACGATAGCCAGAGTCAAAGTGCAATAAGTACCTGCCATAATGGAGTTGACACTAAACAAAAAACTGTTGCCAATGCGGCAATTAAAATCACAAACGTGATAAAAGTACCTTTCCTGTAAATCTATTGCTAACGTGTTTTCAAATTATATTTCCAGAAACACTGCAAAACAAGGACAAATAAGAAAAAAAGGCACTAACCTCGTGTCAAATAATAACAATGAGTTGTAATCACAAAAGTGATTACTTAAAGTTCGAGCAATTGATAAAAATTCAGTTAATGCCCTATAATTAATGCAAATGGCATAAATAGGTTTTTTGAGTATTATTTGCAGAATAACGCGAAACGAGAGTCAATAAAAGAGAAAATTCTGCCTCTCGTCAAATGATAACAATAAAGTAAAAATATTAAAAAACAAAGTACTAAACAAAACATCTAGCACTTATATGTAGGTAGGTTCACACCTACTTATCTAATTTGCCACGTTGCGTCGATGAAAATTTAACACGTAATAAAGTGCAAGAGTTATTTGATATACAGAAAAAAAAAATAGCTCTAAAGTATTACTAGCAAAGCCTATGATCACAAAATGTTTTAAGAAACCTATTATAAAAATTTAAAAAAGGCTTTGATCTGAATTCAATTGCCAACTTAAAGATCTTTACTGATAAAAAAAAAAAAAAAAAGTCCAACGGCTATTTGATTCCTAATAGCATAAAAAAATAATAGCAAAAAGACGAGCTAGACAAACTGTATAGGACCTGGCTTGTAAATAAAACAATATTTCATCTTTTGGGTACCTCTGGTGATCCCGGATGCCTGATGATCAATAATATTATACTAAAATATCAATGCTGATGATGGTATACGTATTTATCTGCAGATACGTGAGACCTAGATAAATATAATAAGTACTAGCGTAGTATTACTTAAAACGCTATGTACATGTTTTAAATCAAAGTTCATGAATAGATAAGAAGTCAATCAGTAAATGCTATACATAAAAAAAAAGTCGAAAAAGATATCTACAGTACCATAGGGAAGAAACTCTATGTACAATTGTACATGTTTCAAATCAAAGTTCATAAATACTTAAGAAGTCAATCAGTAAATGCTATACATTCAACTAAAAATAAAAAAAAAGTTGAAAAAGATATAGTGCCATAGCAAAGGAATTGTTGACTTTACTTACAACATAGTGATATAACATAAAAAAAGACTGGAAGAATTAGAAATAAACACTCGCAGCACTTTTAAGTTAATTTGTGATGCGTTGTTAAATAATTTCCAGAAACCCGTAAGTATTTAAACAACTATAAAGGTACAATAAACAAAAATGAAATATTTTATATCAATTGAAACTTCAGTGCCATCAGGTTTCAAACTAGTTAATAATAAGTCAGTCTGACTTTCACATGGAAATGTTGATGAAATTCAATGTTTTCTGGATCAATTTCATTGAATAATTTAACTACAACTTTCAACCCTAAAAATCAATGGGTTTAAAAAAAAAAAATATCCCTTGGCTATAATGACAAGAGATCGTACAATCGTACCCAACTAGAACTAACTATAGTTCTGTTAACTTTGGAGACAGAATCTGACAGATGTAAAAAAATTAACTCTGTCAGACTAAAACAAAGTATAGTCCGTGTATCTAATTGAATTCATGAATTGATTTGAATTCAATACAAATTTGCATTTTGAACAAACAAGAAGCTCTACGGACACTTGGATCAATAAATAATTACTTATATCGATAATGCATACATTTAAAATATCCGTATTAAAAATACAAATACAAATAATGAAAACCAATCATGGCAATTACAAAATGACAAGCCTAATTGCGAGATGACCTGTCCTAACTATGACTCGTGTACTAGCACAATTCAGCTCAACTCTTCTGAAGGAAACCGAGTCATCATCAGCAAAATATGTGAGCATGCATGACATTCTAACTGCCAGAGCACATCCAAGTCAAAGGCCAGCCAGTAATACTAATTGATGTACCTAGTACTCACTTATTTCGAAATCCAACTAACTAATAGAAAAAAAACTAATAAAGCTTAGGTCATATACTGATTCCTTAGCCACAGGAACAAAAACCTAAGAACTAGAAAAAAAAAAAAAAAAAAAAATAGACACAAACATAAGTTCATTGAATATTAAATTTAGGCTAAAATCGAAACCAAATAACATAATTGCATCATATTAAGGTAAAAGAAACCAATTGCTGATTCTTATAACTCACAAGTGGAATCGTAAAACTTCTAAATAGAACAAAATACCTAATAGAGTTAAAATGTATTGTATTTCGAAGGCGCAAATCTTAAATTGGCTTACAGATGTTGTTCTGAGTCTGAGAGTCATGTGCATGGAAATTTACATTTCTGTAAACACACAATACAAGAGTAACTCATAATGTGGAGCAAAGAAAAAAAAAAAAAAAAAAAGAACATCTGATAACGGTAGTCAATCTGTAATCAAGGTTGTACAGTATTAAACGAGAAATAATTAATAAGTACCTACTGAATTCCGAATCCGGAATTAAAAAACAGTCAAAGCAAAAATAGATGGACATCAGACCTTAAGAAATATCCAAGTCGAGATATTAAAGAAGCCCACAAGTAAATTAATCGATTTATGTTACCTTTGTACCATACTTCCAAAATAAGCAGTTAGGCACAAAAAAATAATAATCAAAACATAAAAATAAAACAACGATACGCCTCACCCCTTCGGAACTGGACAAAAGAACATGAGGAACATCAGACTAATAGAGACCACCATAAGACCACCGAGTATGAAGCATCACCTTCAATTTAAATCAATTTAAAGCTTATAGAAAGTAGGAAGCATTGGATACGCTTCTTCAAAAATTAAATAATAATACTACATTATTAAAGGCTTATTTGTAAGCCTAATACAAATGCTAAATGTACTCAAATCTGTGTGGTTCTTTATTCAAAAGATCATCTCAGACACTACAAAACTGTGTAGATACACAGTTCTAATGATTAGATCATTACATTACAGTGGATTTTGAAAGAGACTTTGACCTCTGAGTTTGTTTCTGTGTTTCTTCTCAGAGCAGTCAGCTAGGAAACACAGGCCTCATCTAGAAAAATAACAAAATAAAAAAAAAAAATCGAGTAAAAGTAAAAAAATAAATGCAAAATAAATATCTTCATTTTGAAATTTTTCAATTTGGGTCTATAAAAAAAAATAATAATTGAATATTGTTGTTTTAGAACTTCTCAAATTGTGTTTAACTACAAAACATAGTAAAATGTGTTAAACGCAATTCATTTCAAAATCTAAATATTATAATTGCACTTAAAATCTAAATAATTTTATAAAAAGGAAGACATGTGGGATACACATTAAAAATCCTAAATATATAAATGTACTTCAAAAAAACAAACTAGCGATTTTCGTAAATTATAATCTAAGTGTGATAAATATTGTAATATAATTATTGTACTTCAAAAACCAAACTAGCGATTTTTGTAAATTATAATCTAAGTGCTAAATATTGTAACTATGCTTGAAATGTAAATCATTTTATAAAAAGGAAGAGATGTGGTATCACATTAAATGTAGGATAGGTCAAGCAGGACGTCACGTTAGAAGTGCTCCCACCGGGGTCTCGACTAGACGTCGACTAAACGTCACTCCTTGACCTTTGCCTACTTACTGACAATTTGATTGTTTCATTTACTATAAACCTAAATCCCTAACAAGTGATTTTAGTGAACACCACAATACCTACCCTCATTAATAAGAAAATTGAGATCTGGAGC
Source organism: Mythimna ferrago (assembly GCA_910589285.2). Taxonomy (NCBI): domain Eukaryota; kingdom Metazoa; phylum Arthropoda; class Insecta; order Lepidoptera; family Noctuidae; genus Mythimna; species Mythimna ferrago. The sequence continues at coordinate 16,620,151 of OU342675.1, forward strand.
AAGCCTTATCTGCCTGTGTTATAATTGATTTTAGTATTAGGAACTTTGAGTATTTTATTTTGCGACCGCAAAACTAAGTTAAATTAATAAAGATTCTTTTTTCTCGTCGGTAAATAAGTACATACCAACATCGCTTTATTTTTTCCTTTAACAGTTATCATTCATCAACTAGATTAATTTCAGATTTTTAATTTTGAGTTGCTTTTCCAAATTTAAAGTCGTAGTCGCTAGCAGGCTAGTCTGTCTAATAAGTTAACCGACTTGGGAATTTTGTATAATATTAAATTATTTAAAAAATACTTATATTCGATACTTTTTATAAGGTTCTTCTGTTAGTAAACAATGATCAATATCTCTTAATCAACCTTGATTATTGAACCTGTGTTGACTACATCAGATTTCATTATATCCTAATAATGACCCAAGTCGTTTGACTTTTTAGACAGACTCTAGCACTAAACGGTAGCTGCCGAAATAAATAACTCTGACAGACAGACGAAAACAATGCGACGATGTTTTCTGTCCCTGTGATACGGAAGCTTTATAGTAGGGAACGATACAGACTAGACCAGTTAACAGTAGGTAATGAAAAATGTACAATGAAAAACCCAGTTGCCCTAGTCACAGATCAAACCCAGAGTCACTTAACTCTTACACTTTGTACTTTGTACTCATAACAAAGTTAACTCTACACAAAAAATATGCAAATTGACACAATGACACACGTGTTTATCTTTTCTAATTATAGTCATGATACTCACGATGTAGCTGTATGTCTGAAATAAGCGTGCATTGAACGTTAATTCAAGGTTTTTTTTTTATCACGTGCCGTGGCTAAATATCCATGAGCGAGATAATGCCTTAGCATATATATGACATCGGAATTTATTCTCACGCATAATACCGTTTGAATCAAATATTATACAGGTATCCGTAAAGCACTTCAAACGCCGGCGCTTATAATGATTTCTATCGAGTTACAAATCAATAATTTATATTATAATAATAATAATTTATACATTGCAAATTACACTTGAAATTTGTTGGGAGTTGGGGCCCCTATCCTTAAAACATCATTATATTATTTCATTGGAGCCTTGGTGATCTATATGGAATGTGCAGGAACTATAAGTAGCACAACGCCGAGACAAGAGACACGGTGCGGACAAAAAAGAAACTATCTAGATCTGACATTACTGTGTTATCGTGCTCGTGAATAAAATATTTTTTGTAATATTATGTTAAAAATAATAATAAGTTATGGGTTTTTGCTGATCAACAACGATCGACAGCGTGGCCAAAACATGATCAAAGGTCAAAAGCTCTTCGTGTCCGGACGCAGAGCAAACAGATCAAGAAAATCAATCAGTTTTAACTGGCAAAATGGTCGCACAGACAAAAATATCCAATTATACATTATTTTTAGTATAATTATGCGAATCGATTCCAATAATTTTTACACCAAGTTATACATATTTTTTCCCAAAAATATTTAAAAAGGTCACAAGTTGGACGCCACCGACACTACGCACAACACAGGTCACGGCAGCTCATAGCGGGCATGAGGCGCCATCAAAAAGCTGGATGCAAGTGCACAACAACCCCTCGGTCACTTGGATGGCCCGGTGACCTTGTATTTTTGCTGATATAACAACTGGCTGACATAACAACTTTGTAATTTTTCTTAATACAGTTTTAAAACTTTGTACAAAGGTTCTTTATATAAAAACACTAGACACGTGATTCAGGTTTCGCATTACTAAAAATAAGGTTGTATATGATATTAAAATAACAGGAAAGTATTTCCTAAATTAGTTTTTTATGTAAATAACATGTCATCTATATTGTTAATTCTATTCATGTCTCCTTTACAGCTTGATTACAATAGAATTATTACAAATGCAATTAATTCAATTAAAATTGTAGGAACATATTATGATGGATGTAAAGGATTTTCGGATTTTTTGTTGCGAATAAAGTGAGCGCTACTTATTGTACTCGTAGTAATAAAGTGAGCGCTGCTTATTGTACTCGTAGTAATAAAGTGAGCGCTTCTTATTGTAGGTACTCGTAGTAATAAAGTGAGCGCTGCTTATTGTACTCGTAGTAATAAAGTGAGCGCTGCTTATTGTACTCGTAGTAATAAAGTGAGCGCTTCTTATTGTAGGTACTCGTAGTAATAAAGTGAGCGCTGCTTATTGTACTCGTAGTAATAAAGTGAGCGCTGCTTATTGTACTCGTAGTAATAAAGTGAGCGCTTCTTATTGTAGGTACTCGTAGTAATAAAGTGAGCGCTGCTTATTGTACTCGTGGTAATAAAGTGAGCGCTGCTTATTGTACTCGTAGTAATTTATATGAGATCCAGTTATATGGACGTCTGCTTAAATAAAATTGTTTGAGATTATGTTTATAATAGACTTTGTATTGAAAAATAATTACAAAACGTATTACTAGATATTTTAAATACTTTTAAAACACAATTTACGTTTCTTTACTGAATATTTATTTTTAATAACCATGGCATGTGAGTACCTACTATTGGTCGGAATCGGAATGTAATAAAATTTTACATCAAATGTTTTATGATATTTTTTCTGTGTTGTATTGGAGTATCCAATAATGCAACGATGCATTTTTTAATCACAGTTTACGTTATTTTCACTCATAAAATAACACATTAGATTTATTTACAATTTACTTATACAACACTACAGTCTAACTTAATTAATGCGTTGTACAGAAACAAGAAAAAAAGGAAGAAAATAAAAAAAAAGAAGAAAACATATACATTACCACTAATATAAAATAAAAATAAAATATCCCACAAAACCAAATAAGACAACGTTTACTTATTTTTCATCCATCTTCTCACAAAACCTCAGACATTCACGACACACATCTATCCATCTCCCAGCAAACAAGTCACACTCTGGTGTTAGAGTCAGATGTAAAATACGATTAGTATAAACTAAAATCAAATAAACTGTGTACTGTGTACACTGGGTACATGTTTCGGATTTGCGTCACCAGGCGGCAGAGCCTTCGTCGTGCCCGTTCCCTATAATAGTAGGTTAACCTATTGTTATGGTTGTAATTAACTACCCTACACATATTTGTGAATATACTAGTATAAAATATTAAAAGTAGAACGTCATTAAAATATTCAATTTCAAAGACTGTTAACACTTTGTCAAAAAAAAAACAATCCTTACTTTGTTATTGAACCTAAATATAAACCGTAGTTCGAGCTATATCAGTAGCACGTAAATAAATAGTAAGGTGGTGCCAAATGTGTGCACGTTTAAAAAATAGAATAAAAACAATGGTGGCGCTACGCTAAAATTAAACTACAGACCTGTATAAAATTAGGAATTTGCTTTCATTATAAAAAACTCAATCTTTAAAATGTCTCTCACCCTGTATACGAACGCAGTTATCTTTTGATGCAGTACTTGAAACAGAATGCCTAGTGCAAGTTTGTTTTACGTTATCACGATAGACACATTTATGACGTTCGGCGCTCCCATTGGCTTGTTCCAAGCTTTTAACCAATCAGAGAGCCAAACATACCTAAACGTTTCGAGAGCGTTAACGTAAAAACAACTCCCACTAGGCACTTGGAAACGTAAAGATATAGCGGGTCGCGCACCAGCGGGATTTGAACTTCCGAACAATATTTACAAGACCATCAATATGTTCCACAATCCACCTTTTATTTGTTGAGGTGAGAAGAGAGTCATCAAATAACTTCTAAGTCTGTCTAAGACGTCTTGTCTCAAGTGAGCGCAGGCCCTAAGAGCGCAACGGCCCTAATACAAGTACTATTATAATGTAACTTTTTTTTATAGGTTACCTCGTATGTCAACCTATGAGGTTGTCGTTGGCTTGGCTGGACTTGCTTGTAGCGGCCATATATGACTACAAACAGGACTGATAATATTTAAAAGTAATCGACTACATGCTGTAGGCAGAACCTTTGGGATATGGACCTCGGCTTAGGGCGTCGCTAGGACAGCAAGGGGCAGGCTAGATCGAACATAGATTATTATTTAGAACACTGTGCGAATATTATTTGGGTCAGCGTTTTTTTTTGGTAGGTAAAAATAATCCAAATGACATCCCCCGCCCTTGGGCGGAGCGGGAGATAATATCAGACTCTTACTAATTAAAAAACCCACTCCGTTCCTTCTTGCCTTTCACAACGGGGCCGAGTTACCTTTTGGAGCTAACCCTGACCCCGACCCAGTGATCAATCGTTTGCGACTGACGTGTTAAAGGTCATGGGTTCGAACCCAGGCAAGTACTATGACTAGGTTACTTTATCACTTTTGCTCTCAAAACGTAGAAGGCGTTTTCATGAGAAATCCGGTGTGTTAGAACCAAAAAACTATTGTAACTAACTGAGGTTACCTCAATTTAAACTCGCAAAGTTTTTAGAAGAAATAAATATTTTTGTATTGTACAATTTGTGTATAGTTACTGAATTGACGACCTTATATAATGACGCAGCTTCTGGCCAACGTACTGCGGAATCGATTCCTCTTTGCATCGGAACAAATTTTTAGATAGTGTGTTTCGTTCTGCGAGTCGATGCTCTTACATAAGGCTTTTTTTATGTTTAATGACATCACTACACTGTGTAGGTATCCTGTGAGCGTTCCACTAACATTTTCGCAGATCTGTGGCGTGAGGTTTGTACTGCGAAAAAAAAAAACGTGCGAGCTAGTCACGAAGGGTTCCGTAAACCAAAAAAAAATGAAGTTTCTTGTAATTTTTAATTTCATACAATTTTTATTATTGATTGTTTTAGCGGTAATAGAAATACAAACTTAAAATTTAACAATAAGGTTTTTATTTTATTTTGTCTAGCCTACGAATTACACTAGGTAACAATAACTAGTCTGCCAACGTTGCCATCATCACATAGAATGACATCACTTAACTAGCATGCATTGTCATACAAATTGAGCATGTCTGCAAAATAGCTCCATTCGAGGAGGTTTTAAAATTTATATTTTCATGATTTGACCTAAACAAACATAGACAAACAAACATTGCAGGTCAAATAAAAGCTTGTAAAAACATGCCATTATTTAAGACAAACACAGATGTAAAATCTACATCTACTTAGTTGATTAAAAATGTTGTGTTAAACATTGAATCTTGTTTCAGACCTCGCAATGGAGCAGAGTATCGTGCCAGTTAACTACGAGTGGGTTCTCAACTGCCTCGGCAACTACACGCTAGGATCTATCCAGGAACTGCTGCTGTGTCCCTCGTCGCTCCTGCCGCCCGCCACCGCCAAGTGGCCCGAAATTTTACTCTCCCAAGATTATGATGATACAAATGACATAATATAATAAATCAATTACCACATAAGGTAAAGCCTCTTCGCATTATCCATGTTCAAATCACCATGATGGACGATTTATTGAATGATCAACGGCTTAATAGTAATTATTATTAGTTATCACAATTAGTTATTTTAATAATGGTTTTTAAATGGTTAATAAAGATATTACGTTAATAATTTTTAAAACTCTTTGTATTATTTAAATTAAATGTTTATGATATAAATGTTTCAATATCTCTTACGCACAAGGTCGTAAGGCAAAAAGTGCATTTTCAAGAGAGTCGTATTGGTAATTGTTAATGGAAATTTGTGAAACATTTTAACCGATGTTTTTGCATTATGCAATCAATAATCAATTTAAGATACAGTACTAGCGCTGAGTGTAATATGAAATAATAATAATTTTTATTTTGTTATAATACAATTTTACTCAAAAAATATGTTACGACTTCATGCGTAGGGGATATCGGTTTGTATGACATAGAATATTATATTATCTTGATATTACGCCGATGTGTCTTAAAGACGTTTACTCTATCTGAATGAGAAACTTTTTTCAGGCGGGCGCCATTTTTCCGGCGATAGGGATTTTCAGTATGTTACAAAGTACACTGTGGTACGGATAACCGCAGCCGTCTAAGTAGCGCTTGTCTGTAAGAGCCCTTAGATTTATAATAAGTTATGAAATATATATATTTTACACATAATTATTCAGAGTTTAATTTCGTTACGATCAAATGTTAATCGAGTCGTGAGATGATCTCACGACTCGAGAGGTTTTTGTCAATGTGTAGATTAGGATTATAACTACTTCAGGATTTTCAGAGGAAAATACGCAGAATAATAGCTTGCTCGCTTGGTGGGGGCAACTATTGATTATACATAGGTACTAGTTGAACCAACAGTTTCATTACATCGGTAGATGCAGCTAAAATATCATGCAAAACTAGGACGGCGATTATTTCTAAAGATCGTTTTTTTTATCCAATTCAGCTAAACCTCGAATTCTGAAAGATCAATTTATATAAAGAATCCTAAGAAGCTCTATATCATACAGATACCTAATCCTACAATGCACCTGTTTCATGACTTCAATAAGGGGGTGTACACTATTCACATAAAATTACTACTACTACTTGAGAAAATATGGAGTGCTTTGAACTTTTATAAATAATGAATAACATCATAATTATGGCCTATAAATATGTATGAATCAGTTTTTATTCATTGTATATGTAGGTACCTATATAGTATTATGTATTGTGTGCTGTAGGTATGTACATATGTTATTAACGTAGGTATGTTTTAAGTTTTAATGTGCATCTATAGTTTTCCTCATGTGTAAAATTCCTACTGAATAAGGTTGCCGGTAAGAAAACCCAATTGTCGATTAAGCCCACGTAGGTAGGTACAGCAACCATAAATATAATATTATTATTTTTTGTTGCTGCATGTAAAAATACATGTTCCTGAAAAAAATCTAATCCCGATTTCAAGAGCTTGTGATCAATTTACGAAATCAATCAACGTTTAAGATTGATATCAATAAACGAATGTTTTGACCTATAAAACCGATCCTTCAATTAATCGATATCAGATCGTCATCCCCAAATCTTCCATTAGTTATGGAAAATTCTGTTGTATCGATAAGAAACCTGACATGGACAAATATTGGTTGGACAATTGCATCACTACACACATATAATAAAACAAAATCTCCCGCCACATCTGTCTGTCTGTCTTACTTTTCGCGATAAACTCAAAAAGTACTTAACTTATTTTCATGCGGTTTTCACCGTACCTACCTGATAAATTATGAAGAAAGTTTAGGTAAGTGTACCTATAATGTATTAAGGTTTTTGTCAATCGGTTAACAAAACGATACTTAACTGATGGAAAACATGTAAGGTCAACTAGTCGAAGACCGGCATACTTTATTAAAAAAATATTTCATTGGGCATTTTTTGCTATTTCTATAATATATTAGAAAAGTTTTATTAAAGTAGGTGATTAAATATTTAGTTGACTATTAAAAAAAACTATCAGAATTGCTTTAAGGTTGTAAATTTTTTATATAAATACAAATTTTGAAAAAATGGCTGAGTAGACGGAATTTCCTGCCACGTCGGATAAGACCGTCTAATGAAAAAAAAACCTATAAATTGCTGGTTTACTCAAATAGAGACAATGTGTACGCGTATGTGTTTCAAAAGCATTTCAATGTGTGCTGTCGTTTTTCATATTAAAGGCTTCAATCGGTAGAAATTGCAATAAGAAGTGTTTGTCGGGTAAGACCGGTATAAATCGCCAGTCAGGGGTTAAAAACAGTTTCATAAATTAAAAAAATCTTTTTTTTGTTTGTTTTAAAATCAGCTTCTATTTTAACGAATTTCTTTAAAGAACAAATTTATAGAAAGGGATTGAATAGAAGGTACTAAAATATTCTCTCTCTCTGTATATTTTTTTTTATTGATATAAACTATGACCGCGATCCCACCTGATGGCAAGCAGTGATGCAATCTCTAATGGTGAGGCGCACTAGTTTATTAAAAGCCTATTCACTCTAGCTTTGAAGACACTCAAATTATAATCGGACGGGAAGACCGCAGCAGGCAAATTATAATTATGGCAAATTTTCGCCACTAGTGCTGATAAATTCACCAAAACATTATATACTACCTGAAAAAACATTAAGAACTACACAAATACAGTCTTAAAAAAAAATATTACGTATATAATGTAGGAACTAACAAAAGTTGACAAGTGTAGAGTTGTCGACAAATTGGAATATTCGTCAGATATTTGCTTCCACACAAAACTGCGAATTAGTATCGCACGTTTCTGCGATATTACGTTTCAGTCGAAAGTAAGTAGGAAGGGACTTTAGTACCTATCTTTCATTCAATCGTCTTTACTACTGTGTAATTAAAAGTAGTATACAATACGACAGATGACACGAATATCGATTTTAAGAGTGGGTCTCATGGTTACTCAATCCGCTGGAAATCGAACTTACGCATCAGTTATCAATTACTTTATAAAATTTGTTCAAGTGTAAAAGGTTTAAGGCATCTGGAATCGGCGAAGATCGGCATATGCCGATCTTGCTCTCCAAGTACTAGACGGTCTTCTCCACTATTGCACTTTGAGGTTAAATTTTTGTCACCAGATGTAACTTCTTCAAAAACATGTTTAACTGTATTCTAATATAATAATCAGGTCAAGATACTAATCATTATTGCACTCACCTACACAAACCCTGGTTTATATAAAGAAAAAGCACGTAAAAATTTTTTTTGCCGGAGAGGTGTTGGTCGTGTTGCAAGTTGATAACCCGACAAAATTTTGGACGTCATTTTTTCTCTTTGTATTGTAAATAGCGCCATCTATGCCATTTTATTTAAATCAAAATAGTTTAAAGTTTTAATATCTCGGGTTGTCGTTGTTGTAGCTATTCAGAATTCATAGTTTTGCTTACTATACGGTCCTACCCGCCATACGGTCTTCGCCGAATCGACCTTAGGCATAATAATGCTCTACTACCCGTGCGAATCCGGGGTGGATCTCGAGTCCTTTATAAAAGATACGACCTCGAGTCGCGACTCACCGGCTGCTTGCAGAGATGACGCACATTTGCCCATTTTGAACACGTATGAGGTACCTACTCACCCGTTACTAGGTACTTGTCTAGCCGCTAGCCGATCGCTGCGGTCCACGTAATGTCAAGAATTACGATCTTTGGACTTTCGCATGGCCTGATAATTTAGGCACAGGTTTATCGGTAAAGTGTATGTACCTAGTTTACTATTGTTAATAATATAATTACTTACCTACATACTTAACCGTAGCAGCTGCACCAATAAGTAGTATTACTGGGTGTTATGAAGGGGTTTTAGGCGGAAATAACCTGCTACAGCTACAGGTTAACCATAGCAGGGTCGATCCTATCTTCTCTTGTCCCAATTATGCTCAAGTTGCCATTCAGCATAGAATTATATCTTGAAGCTTTATGCAGTTGATAAACAGCTTGTTATGCTACTTGGATATGGCTTCCAGTCTATTCTGGTACAGCTGAACCCCGTGACGGGGTAAAACGACACTTCATGGTAAGAAAGGTGAAGAAGGGTCTTCGAGAGGAAGGACGCAGAACCAAGTGCGTTTTACGCAAGTTTATAGGCAGTTCAAGCCAAACCATGACGAAAACTTGTCACGAGAACTAATTCAATTAAAATTACACGTTCGATCTTGCAGATATACTCAGTTAAAAATATATTAGGAAGAGAGGATATCGCTGCCTTAATCATGGACTTATTTTGGCGTAGCTATCACTCGGGCGACATGATGATAAAAGAACGGAACTAGGTATATATAATTTAAATATTAGGTACCTATCTACTTCTAGCCATCCCATCTGCTGTCGATCAGGGAGGTCTTATTTCCTTACACTGAACTAGGTACCTTACTAGTTCATGTCGAGTTCCTCATTATCTTCTATTACTGCACTAAGAGAAAAGATAGATTGATAGGTAGACATGGACTAGACATAAATAAACTCATAATTCAGCCTAGATTGAATAAGTGGCAGAGCAAGCTTGTAGAAATTTGATCATTGTTTACATCAATAAACTTTGAATGGAAAATTCCTTGGGTATAGTCATCGCGAAATCTACTGCACGTGTATCTAATAAAATGGGAAACCCGCACTTTGAGATGTAATCTAACATACCTATAAATATTACATAATTAAACAATTTTTTAACGATTGGCCCACTAAGCTTCTAACTTCCTAATGGAAAAGACCCGCTAACAATCCGACCTAGGGATCGAACCCTGAACACCACGCTGCTCTAGTTGAATTAAAAATATTAAGTCGATAAGCACACACAATCGCTAGAGTTTAATCATAAAAACAAACAAACGAACATCGTATCTATAGGTGTATCTAAATCCATACGTGTCTACGGAATTCTCTAACTTTTATTGTCGAATAATTCATGGTGAGTAATGTGGTCAGCGACTCACAGCGAAAAAACCAAAGCACATCACGGTGGTCGTCCAGATAAAAAAGGTTGAAGATGTCTCGATACAAAACGAGTTCTACCAACTTTCATTCAAGGTTAAACCTTCAAACCACTTTGACCTTTATTTCGACTACTGACGTGCCGCGTGCGGTTGACTAAACCATTACTGCATCCAAGCTTTAATCACGTATAAACAACCTATTAGGCTTATGACTTCAAGCTAGGATAACGTAGATACATGTTAAGGTTCATTAATAAGGGTACATTGTCCTATCAAAGGCCGAGCGAGTCGTAGTGTCAATATTCGGTTTAATGGCGCAATGGCCACGTAGGCACAGTATTAATATCATAGCACTTTGGACTATTTATGTGCTTACGGCATAATAGCCTTACCAAAGTTCGAACTCCCGCCCTTGCGAAGTTCGTTCATAAAATCGCCTGATCACAACTGTACATCGTGCCATCTACGTGACGAGCCAGTGACGTGGTCGTCGACATCGCGCCACTTTACCATCCAATCCCCGCGCATTCACTGCGCCTACCATAGCACTCCACTCACTCAGTGTGAAACGACCGCCACGAGCGTACCCATGCCATTGTGAGTCCACAGTCCAACACGTGAATTTATCGATTGCACCGGCCGGCCTGTTTGTTGCTAATATTATTGTTATTTCGGATAATAAACATTATCAGTTCATATATAACGCTCTCGACGAAGAAGGACTTGCACTCATCATTGGATTATTAGCCTGTTAACAGTGTAATTGCTACTTGCAGTTTATTTGGGATTCACTGATTTATACCTTCATTTATTTATTGGTAAGTTTTATAATAACTTTAATATTTCCATTTCGAAAGTTTTAGAAATTAATTACGTTTTCGTTTCGTTGCCAGACGTGTTATTATTACGGTGTTATCTTGCAGTTTATAGCGAAGTGGGTTAACCCTCTCTCACCGCGTCTCACCTGCAAATAACGTTAGTGCATCTAATTGAAGGTCGAAAAGGACTTTCCTTTTTTGAAGTGTTGGTGATTTTATCGTTTACTAAATAATAATTAATAGTGCAGTACGACCTTAAAATCTTTTTACCTATACTTAACTATATACTTAATAGTTAATTAAGTTAATCTCCTTTTAATTAATAATGATGGAACGATATTAGTTTATTACTAGACTAGGGTAAATACGCCAAACTTCGGCCTCCCCCCAAACTTCGGCCGTCTGTACATTTTCAGCTTGCATTCATTCAAAAGGTAATTAAGTGTCAATTTTGCTTCTCGAATTGCAAACTTAGTTCATACTTTATACGTACAAACCGTTACTATTCGATTCCGTCACTTGCTCTTCTCATACTGAGCGTCAGTAGCGATTGCGTCGTTGAAGCGTCAAATTCGCATGTAAAGTAGCTTACTTGAAGTGAATACTCACATTTCGGGGATTGATATTACAACGATAAGACATTTATTTATTTTTGTTTTAAGCTTTATTATCACTAAAGGGTTATTTTTACTATATTTTGAGATAGTTTTTTCAACGTTTTGCGTATATTTTTAAAGGCAAAATAGGAGGCCGCCATTAGGGTAACAGTTTTGATTTAAAACCGGATTCTCGGCCGTGGCCGACTTAAAGTAAATGCAGTCTGTTTTATAAATTCCAATTGTACCAATTCCATTGGCTTAACAATAGAATTTGCAAAGCTTATAGACAAATAAATCTATTTTACGTTTAATCGCCAAATAACGGCCGGGGTGATATTAGTCGAATCTCGAGAAATAAGGTACAAGAAATAAGGGCCGACATTAGAAACATTAAAGATCGTAATGTCGACCAGCCTCGAATTCGAGCGTTACTATACAGGCTGATGAAAAAATACTTTATGTTTTTTCATTGATTGTTTAGTTATTTTTAATTTATTTATCAAAGTTTTTTTCTCAAAATGAAATATTTTTTTATTATAGTTTATTAATATTGTAAAGAAGTTAAGTTTAAATGTAGGAGTTGACAGTATTGAAGACATATTTATGGTAGCTTTATGGTTCGGGACTTGCTATCTATTAAACCCTTCTTATTAGCTTAAAAATATAAATGGTTGGTCGTGAATCTTTATTGTACCAAAAAACTGTCTTTGATACTAAGTTTGTTTTCACTTTATGTTTTTAATTTAAGGTAGGTTCTACAATGACAAATCAGGGAGATCTTTTAATAATTTTCTATGATTCCGTGAAGGCTAAGGCCCAATCAAAGAAAATTATGCGGTTACGAATTTTTTTGTTTGGGGAAATAAAAAATATTTTACTATTTAACAAATACAAATATATACTTAGATGTGTAATATTAGAATTCTGCCAAAATAAATCATGTTAATAATATTTGTCACTGTCTTAATTTAAAACACCCTATACCCGGCCGACATTTGGGAAAAACGCGACCGACCATGGGCCGTGAATGGCCGACTTTAGGGTTTTTCTGTTCTCGACACATCTAAACCTTATTACTTTTTTCTTTTAGTAGAAGTGTCGATCTTATGCCTATAAACATGAAATAGATTATTCAAACTATCCAAAACCGCATCAGAAGCTATCTTTCGTTGAAAACTGACGGTGCTAGAGCGATCCGCAGTCAGAAAATCGCTAAGGGGGCCGACATTTGGCGTATTTACCCTACTATTATTAGATTAGACTACTACTTATTTTAACTACCACTAAGTTATATTTTGCATCCCAATTACTAATATAAAAACTAAATTGTTACTTACCCAAGTAGTTGGGTATCACTTAGTCATTAAGATTCGAATTGCGAATAAACCTATAATAGCCATTTTCTGGTTAAACCATGAAATGTTGGACATTAGCTTAGAGGAAATCGGTTTTCCGTACAAAAACCGTTGGTGTTTACCCACCGATTTGATTAAACAAATGCGAATATATGAACAAATTGTACCGCATGGTGCAGAAATATGTGCCTAACAATGCAAATGTGGCGTACGTATACCTATAGATACCTACTTTTAAGATTTTTTCACGAATCGAATTCAAAACCATTTCCTTCTCAGATTTAATTGCCGTTTTGGGTTCCCTACTTGATTTCGAAAGTTGATGATTCGATTTTTATTATATCGAACATGGTATGTCGACAATTCAGTTGTACGATGTTTTATTCCATCGATGCTTTATTGGTGCGATGTAACGTTTGTGCGAAAAATTCTGTTGCGAAATACCCTACAGCGATCGCTTATTAGTTCGCTAATTTATTAGTTCGATAGTATGTCGGTTCGAAACGCCTACTGTTGTCCGTGAAATTTAATTATAATCTTATTTAAACGTTAAGGAAATACATTAAATACCATACATCATCTTCACGTCTACTTTCGTAAAATGAGGTAGACAGGTAACAATTTCACCACGTTTAGCTGCATAATGCTGGGGCCACACTAGCGTTTAACGTCAATGCCCATTATCGCGATAATTATTGCAATAATTTTTACCGCATTAAAGTGGGTGGCTACACTTCAACAGTCAACATGAATGCTCATTATTGGCGATAAAAACGGCGTTGAATTTACTTTAATTTAAAGCAAAATGGACGTCGACAGAGCTCTATATTTCATGAGTGTAAATTTATATTATTTGACTTTATTGTTCCTCGGTTCTTGTAACTTTTGAGTTTCGGATCCCACAAACATGGTTCTGTTTGCAGAATCTCGAGAAAAGTAATAACTTTCTCGTTACTCCACTCCGTCGCCATAGTACGTAATGTATTTTAAAACAAAAACGTCGATATTGAGGCAAATCCGTCGTACAAAAAACAAACACGTCCGCTCCCGTTGCGCTCTCGAAGCACACTGACAAAACGTAGTGTGACCACTTCATCGCATCAATTCTCGCGTTAATCTCTTTGATGTACCGCCACTTGAGCTATCGCCTAACGCCAAACGGCATTGTTAATGCCATTGTCAAATTATCCCGTTAAGTTGTGGCTACACCTATGGTTAACGTCCATTATCGCGATAATTAATGGCATTTCCCGTTAGTGTGGCCCCAGCATAAGCCAAAAGCCTGCAATACACGTTGGCCGAGCTGAGACCAACGCGAGCCTTGGCGAGCCTAAGCAAATATAGGCAAATTGACACACGGCAAGCGCCTCTACACATTCGGCAAGCGCCTCTCTACACGTTCGGCAAGCTTGAACCAATGCAAATGGCCAATAAGACGAGTTTTGAGGAGACGCCCACATGTTGGGCCCTGTCAGTTGTTATTGTGCATTTAAACAATATGGACGACGTAGAAGTCATCGCGGCTGCTGCTATTTATTTAATAAGCGCTTATAATTATTATTATTAAACGGAAAAGTATGAAAAGAACCGAAAACTTCATGTTTGTTTTTTTCAAATGCGTACTTTTTTTTAAATTAATATAAACTAGATTACGCAATCTGATGGTGAGGCGCACTAGTTTATGAGGCCTATGTCCAACAGTGGACAGCAATTCTTATAGCGCCTAAAAAAAAAAAAAAAATTATAGCGAGGGGAGACTTATGTCCAACAGTGGACATCAGTCATTATAACGCCTAAATGGCGATACTTGGGGGAGGCTTATGTCCAACAGTGGGAATCAGTCATTATAACGCCTAAACGGTGATATTTGATGGAGGATTATGTCCAACAGTGGGCATCGATCATTATAGCGCCTAAATGGCGACACTAGGGGAGTCTTATGCCCAACAGTGGGAATAGGTCATTATCGCGAGGAGGCATATGTCCAACAGTGGGCATCAATTATTATAACGCCTAGATAGTGACACTAGGGGAGACTTATGCCCAACAGTGGGTATAGGCCATTATCGCGAGAGGAGGCATATGTCCAACAGTGGGCATCAATTATTATAACGCCTAGGTGGTGACACTTGGTGGAGGATTATGCCCAACAGTGGGCATAGGTCATTATCGCGGGAGGAGGCCTATGTCCAACAGTGGGCATCAATTTTTATAACGCCTAGGTGGTGACACTTGGGGGAGGCTTATGTCCAACAGTGGGCAGGGGTCATTATAGCTAGGGGGAGGTCTATGTCTAACAGTGGACAGCAGTCATTAAAGCCCTAAATGGCGATACTTGGGAGAGGCTTGTGTCCAACAGTGGGCACCGATCATTATGGTGACACTTGGGGGAGGCTTGAGGGAGTTCAATTCTGATCAAGCTGACGACAGTGAAATCGAGATTTTGGCTGAGGAATATTATTATTATTATGTGGAGCACTATAATATTTCAATTTCAATAAAACTTGTTTTTTTTTTTTTCAATTTTTCATGAAATTAACCGAAACAATGAATAAAACATTCGAAAGATTTCTATTTTGTTCCCAAACGATTTTTTCCGCAAAATTTCAATGCAACATGTGAAAAAAACGGAAAAAACAACAATTTGTTTTTTTCATTGAAAGAAACAATTGTTTCTTTATGAGGTCTATACACGTTGGCGCACATTTGCGAGCGCCTTTGATTTGTGCAGAAAAACCGACACCGCTCCGAAGTGAGGCAAGTGATCGCGAGCGGCTGCGAGTCGTGACAAGCTACTCCAAATGAGGTCTATACACATTGGCGCACATTTGCTTTGATTGGCGCAAGTCTACTCAACCAACTAGGCGAGCGACACCGAGCGATGGCAAGACAAGGCAAATATACTGTCTACATATTGGTATTGGCCTTCACTCGGCAACGCTCGGCCAACGTGTATTGCAGGCTAAAGATAACGTAGACAATATCAGTGTCCGGTTGCTAGCCAATCGCCTGATACCCTCAAAAGCCAAAACTGTCATACCTCAATCGTCTGTTTCGATATGCATGGAAAAGAAAGATACTGAGGCACTCTAAGTTTTTTTTAAATCCTCCTGCTTCCGTTTTCTAATTTTTTACCAGTTACCTGTCTACCTCATTTTACGAAAGTAGATGTGAAGATGATGTATGGTATTTAATGTATTTCCTTAACGTTTAAATAAGATTATAATTAAATTTCACGGACAACAGTAGGCGTTTCGAACCGACATACTATCGAACTAATAAATTAGCGAACTAATAAGCGATCGCTGTAGGGTATTTCGCAACAGAATTTTTCGCACAAACGTTACATCGCACCAATAAAGCATCGATGGAATAAAACATCGTACAACTGAATTGTCGACACACCAGATATAATAAAAATCGAATCATCAACTTTCGAAATCAAGTAGGGAACCCGCCGTTTTATCATCTAGTTAAAATTGCACTTTCTCAAATTTGCACCAGCTTATTAAACTAACTAATTTTAAAATCTTCGAGTTTTGAGGAATTTTCGATTATCACGACCATTGTAAGCAGGCAATACTATGGTCTAACTGCGGTTTAGGACGTGCTTTGATAAACAAAACTGCGCCGTGGCCTCGTGTACGAGGACCACGCTGTTGAAGGCTGGCCACGTGGACCATAAATGAAATACCTGGCTCAATAAATTACTACCTACTAGTTATTTTCCCGTTACACGTTTGTTGATCTATCTTTTTGAAACTACCCACAGTTTCAAAAAACAAAGAAAAGGAACGTATTGGCCGATGTGAATTACCATTATAGCGGTACTGAACTAAGATAGGTCAACAAAAGTGTAACATAAGTACCTACTTTAAATTAAGCGATTTTTCTACATTGAATGCATTCCTTCTGAAACGGTTCTATACCAATTAATCTTCATAATTACCCTCGTACTTATCACTACTTATATTAACCAAACATGTAAATACCTAGTATCCAGAAACACGTAAGAACATTTTTTTTATTGATTGAATATAAACTAGTGCTTGACTGCGATCCCACCAGTGATGCAATCGTTGATGGTGAAGCGCACTCTGTGAGCGCACTAGTTTATTGAGTGAATTGACTCTATCCTTGAAAACACCTAAATTATAATCGAACGGGAAGACCGGAAGACCGCAGCAGGCAAATTGTTCCACTCCTTTGATGTACCTACATAGTCTATAGGACGAGGCGAAACGCTTAGTACGGACCGTAGAGGTTTCAACAGCAACAACATCATTATAATAGTGTTTGTTTTTATGTTGCACATTTACAACAAGATAAGAATCCAAATAAATTTAAAATAAGCACTCTGTTGAAACCGTATAATATCGGTTGTATTTGAGACAAACGATAAACTAACCTGTCACTCTCCACTCCATCGGTTCATCCCTATTCCATAAAATGTCAAACTGACTGACGTGACGTTAGTTAAGAAAAATCGCAGAGTTAAATAAATCCGTATCGCGCAATAATCGTTACATCGTTACCTGTGATCGGTAGGTGCCAAAAACCTTGAGTTTACATAATTATGGACATTCCTGTAATTTTATATCGAGCAAGATGACATAATAATACATAACAATCCTTTCTAGTGTTAGCGAACTTAGTTTTTAATGACTTGACTAGAAGTGCTAATAAACACAGATTTGTACTCTGAAATCTTATTGGTATTATAAGCAAGTATAAATTAGGACCTGTAACACATTGGTACATCTAAAACGCCAAGCTTTCTCTGCTTTTTCGTGTAGTGTAGGTACTATTTTTAACTTCTTTATTTCGTTTGTCTTTAGTAACAAGTTCATTAAGATGGCTCCAAATATATCGGAGGATGTGAACGGAGTCCTCTTCGAGAGCGACGCAGCGACACCAGACCTAGCCCTCGCCACCCCGCCAGTGCAGAAGGCAGACAACAGACCCAAACAATATGTGTGGAGGAACATCTTACTGTTTGCATATCTTCACTTAGCAGCCCTATATGGCGGTTATTTGTTCCTCTTCTCTGCTAAATGGCAAACAGACGTATTTGGTGAGTATTGTTGCTAAATATAACTCTTAAACTATAAATAAACCACCTTAATTGATTCAGTTGTTAACTGCTAAACTTAATTAATGTAGACAACTGATTTAAATTGAATGGTTAATTTATATACATAATATCTAGGTTACATTAATGATGAGTATTGTATGTTTTCAGCCTACATCTTGTATGTGATGTCTGGGCTGGGTATCACGGCTGGAGCACATCGCTTGTGGGCCCACAAGTCCTACAAAGCTAAATGGCCACTAAAAGTTATCCTGGTCATCTTTAACACTATTGCCTTCCAGGTGAGATAATTGCCAAGTATATATTTATTTGTATAATTCCAAAAACATGAACATCATGCAGTTGTATGCAGTATCAATTCAGAATAACATAACTATGAAATGCTTTTTATACCAGGTGCAATGCTATGTGCTATTTGCTTGCATGTTTATTGTTACTATTAATACTGATAGCTTGGAAATATATTATTTTCTACTTATCAGCAAAATATTTCTGGAAAATGCCACCAATAAAATATTAATGTAACTCACTGTATTTTTGCATACAGAGACTTAGGTCATTTAAAAATATGTTTGGACTAATTTGTAGTAACTATACATAGGTAGAGTACCTATTGTGTAGATAGATGATGAAACTAAACAATTGAGTCATGTATGTGGTGTCACATGACATTGTTAATTACTATGAGTTTTTCTTGCTATAAAAACTAACAAGGAGAAGATTATCTACTCGTATATATATAAAAATGAATCCCATTTTTATATATATACGAGTAGATAATCTTCTCCTTGTTATTTCCTTGGTCATGCCATCACGTGTGAATGGCTGGACCGATTTCTCTAATTCTTTCTTTGTTGTGTTTGTTATTGTGAGAAGGTTCTTATGGAAAAAAGAATGAAAATTAGGGCAGTGTAGGGTAGAGTAGAGTAGGGTAGATTAAGGTATAATAGGGTAGAGTAGGCAGGGAGACGTCATTTCTCCGAAACTGTTCACGGCCGCAATGGAGGATGTGTGATGAGAGGTCTTCAAGGTTCTGGACTGGAGTGGACTAGGTATCAATGTCAATGGCGAGTACATCACTCAACTTCGGTTTGCCAACGACATGTTAGTCATGACTGAGACTACGGAAGAGCTCAGCACAATGCTCAATGACCTCAGTAGAGCTTCCGAAAGAGTGGGTCTTAAAATTAACATGGACAAAACTAAAGTCATGATAAACAACCATGTAGCACCCACTATCCCTATCAAGATCGGAGACTCTATACTCGAAGTTGTGGACGATTGCGTCTACCTCGGACAGACAATCCAGTTGGGTAGATCTAATTTCGAGAAAGAGGTCAACCATCGAATCCGACTCGGCTGGGCAGCGTTCGAGAAGCTGCGCGGTATCTTCTCGTCCAATATACCACAGTGTCTCAAGATGATAGTCTATGAGCAGTGTGTGTTGCCAGTGATGACATATGGTGGCGAAACGTGGTCCCTCACAATGGGCCTCATCAGAAGGCTTAAAACCACCCAAAGAGGAATGGACAGGGCTATGCTCGGAGTTTTAATGAAGATATCCGCAGGAGAACCAAGGTTGCCGACATAGCACGAAAAATCGCCAAACTCAAGTGGCAATGGGCAGGGCACATTGCTCGCAGAACAGATGGTCGTTGGGGCCGAAAGGTTCTGGAGTGGCGACCGCGTAACGGAAGACGGAGCCGGAAGGCCTCCTACAAGATGGACCGATGACCTGGTGAAGGTTGCGGGAATTCGATGGATGCGGGACGCACAGGATCGATCATTGTGGCGACAATTGGGGGAGGCCTATGTCCAACAGTGGATTTCTATCGGCTGAAATGATGATGATGATGATGAGGGTAGAGTAGGTTAGAGTAGGGTGGAGTAGTGTAGAGTAGGGTAGAGAAGGGTATAGTAGGGTGGAGTAGGGAAGAGCGAGAGGGAAGCCGCGCAGGCAAAAGCTAGTACCTAAATAATTATTCATTTTTGAAATTTTGTTTCCATAACAATCATGCTCTGGATTTTTTTGGTTCCCACCAAATAGTTAGATGTGGTTAATTGAAATTATTCATAACATTACTCACAGTAGATTTCTTTTTTGTTGCAACTTATTTTTAAATTTAAAATAACTAATAATATAATAATATTATTATTACTTATATTGTTAAAATCTATTTTATGATCCTTGGAAATTAATCATATAAACAATGTATTTTCCTATGGCATCTAGAAATGGGCTTTCAAGGCGACTGCCATGTTTGTCATGCATTGACGAATTATTACGTATTTTTGCATCCTTTTTCCTTATGAAGTTGGTCAGAACTTTGATAACAAATATTATTTCGAGTTACAGACTAGTATGAAGTGTTTCGGATTTTGTTACCCTGTAAAATAATAATAAATTTTTAGTTTTAACGGATTATTTTGCATCATGATAAAAGCATTTGAAATTTCAGAAGGATTTGGAACCATAATGTATACATAACAAATGTGTCTATATTATAAAAATGAATCGCTTAATGTGTTGCTAAGTGCAAATCTCGAGAACAGCTGGACCGATTTCGCTAATTCTTTTTTTGTTGTGTTTGTTATTGTGAGGAGAAGGTTCTTACGCAAAAAAGAATGAAAATTAGGGTAGTGTAGGGTAGAGTAATCTAGAGTAGGGTAGAGCGTGAGCGAAGTCGCGAGCAAAAGCTAGTATAATTATAGTATAAAATAATAAAGTGAATCATTATCATCAACTTGATTTTACAAAATATATCTTACCACATCAATAATCGCAACATGGAGAGACAAAGGCGTGTAGAGAATGTAGAGATACGCCTCCTTATAATCGTAATATCACCCAGTTGTTTGTGCCATGTAATCATTTTGACGGCATCGTTAGCGCAGTGGTTGAGCGATTGACTGCTGCGCTGTGGGTGGCGGGTTCGATTCTCGCACGCAAATATATAGCCTACAGAAAGGTGTTTTGGGTGTGGGTGTCTTGTGTACATATGACATTCCGTGTTTGTGAACTCATCCACAATACTATGCATTCCAAATGAGAATAGGGTCGATTACCATGCTGTGACGTCACGTCTTACTGTCAAATCGAAGAAATTTTGGCTAAATTAAAGAACTCTGAGTTGGGTAAAATTGAAGAACTTGATTCTTATTAAAGTTTTTTCGGTCACAGTTCGTAAATAAATTTAATTTCGTAGTAAATCGTGACGCCACAAAACAAAAGTAATCCCTAGTGTGGGGCAATGTGTTTAAAAAAAAAAAAAAATCTCTAATTATGTACAATCATATATTTTGTATTATTTTCTAGGATGCTGCAATGGACTGGGCTCGCGACCACCGCATGCATCACAAATACTCTGAAACCGATGCTGATCCTCACAACGCGACTCGTGGCTTCTTCTTCTCGCATATCGGCTGGCTGCTCGTCAGGAAACATCCTGACCTCAAGGAAAAGGGCAAAGGACTCGATATGAGCGACTTGCTATCTGACCCCTTTCTTAAATTCCAGAAAAAGTAAGTAAACCTTTAAATTTTATTGAAGTGGTGTAAACTTTTGGCAATTTGGAACACAACTATATCTGTTTGCCGTAATATTACGTGTGTTTGATGACACATATGAGAGGTCAAGGGCTATAAAAACTTTTGATCTTGAACTTAATTTTAATTGTGTAAATTAACATATTTAAAATTTCAAGATCAAGGTTTTTTTTTTATTCTTGTAGTAAAACTGGCATAAAATCTTACTTGATTAATTAGATATTTAATTGTTTTATTATGAAAATTTTGTACATATCACTTCTGAATGGAATATGATAATATATATGAATTCTATTGTGGGGGCTAAAACTGCTAGTTATATTCCCAAAATATTATGCCTTAGAAAATAAAGTTTTGATATGATCTTTCACCTGCACCTGAGGCAGATGAAAAGTGAAGTTAAGCTACTTCGACCCTTTGTTAACCTACTTAACATAACCTATGTTTTTTTTTAGGTACTATCTGCTCTTGATGCCCTTGGCTTGCTTCGTTATGCCCACGATGATCCCGGTGTACTTCTGGGGCGAAACCTGGACCAATGCGTTCTTTGTGGCGGCCATGTTCCGTTACGCATTCATCCTCAACGTCACGTGGCTCGTCAACTCTGCTGCTCACAAGTGGGGAGACAAACCCTACGACAAGAGCATCAAGCCCTCGGAAAACATGTCGGTGGCTATGTTCGCCCTCGGTGAAGGATTCCATAACTACCACCACACCTTCCCCTGGGACTACAAAACTGCTGAGCTTGGCAACAACAAACTGAACTTTACAACCACTTTCATTAACTTCTTCGCTAAACTCGGTTGGGCCTACGACATGAAAACTGTATCCGACGACATCGTCAAGAACAGGGTGAAGCGCACGGGCGACGGCTCGCACCACCTGTGGGGATGGGGAGACAAAAATCAATCCAAAGAAGAAATTGCCGCCGCTATTAGAATCAATCCTAAGGATGATTAATTGCAATGCATGTTTTTAATGTGGATACATCCACATTGAAATTCGAAATATTTTATTTACTAGATATTTAGAGATAAAAAATCTATTTATAAAATAGATAGACACATTAGAAGTACTTGTGAAGCATACATTGTATTATCTGAATGCACTTTAGGCAATTGATCCACACAGGTTTGCTACTGAGCATCAAGAAGCTAGTGACCATGTTGTGTGTGGTGCTGCTTCCTCAGCTCCTGGCTGGAGAGGTCGCGGCCGTCAAACGGCGCACTGTTTCACGCTACTTCATTCTTATTGTCGTTTCAGCAGCTTTTATAATACGCCTTTAGGACTCCCTAGGGCTCACTCTCATACAGAAATTAATATATTCATAGTTCGCCTTATATTCTGAAAATTTAGGATCATCTTATAAAATTGTAGAAATTATCATTGAAAATTTGAAAAACATACTTTTAAGTAAGTAAACTAAAAGTTTATGGATGTCAGAGCAAGTTATTCTATGTGATAGAAATATTTTGATAGAGGTAACACATCAGTATTATAAACCACATATTGTTGTTTTATTTTTATATAATTGATTATGCAGTTAACTAGTCTTTTGCATTTGTAAGAAGTTAAGTACAAACTTTAAGTCGATAAAGTCCCAGTAAATTGATTGTTATAGAAATGCTGATGAACTTTACGTATGAAGAAAATATGTGGTATATAAGAACTTGAGATATTTGTTTCATGTTGTAAAAGCAGATACATAAATGCAGACAAAGGTGTTATTGAAATTAATCGACTTGTATATTTATTATTCTGTTAGTTACTTATTAGTGTTTCAGAAAACTTGAATGGTTTTTATGATTCGCCCGCATTAGAAACATTGCCGCATAGAGCATATTTATATTAGACGTTAAATATAATGTTGGATCAGCTGGTCTGACTCCTGGTCGCTCATGCGCTACTGATTTTAATGTGATAAAAGTTATTTATCTACTCGTATATTTATGTGCTATTACAACGTGTATTTTATTGACTGATGTGTAAGAGAATTGTGATAATTAGAAGGGTAACAAATTATCCTGTATGTAAGCGGAAAGTGAACAATTGTAGGTAATATTAATTTAGAAAGTATGTTTGAATTTATTATTTTAATTAATTTAATCTTCATTGATAAGCAAACATTAAAGTTCCAAATGTCATTTCATTATTCAACTTTTCACACGTCATAAAGCTTAATCAAACACTTAATTTTGTTTTTGTTCTAAATGATTGTTTGATAATATTATTATATTACTGTAGCACAAAATAACAAATATTTCTTTTATTTATAAAATAAAACAAGCCAGCCTTGCCAGTAAAGATAACCTACTTCCCACGTTCGTGTCCCGCAGTGATTACGATAATAATCTGAAAATGAAGATCTTTAACTGTATTACCTACATATATAATAAAACACCACAGTCGTGAGGAAAATAGTATATTAAAACAGCCATTTTTTGTTATAAATAAATCTGTGTATACATTTCCAATTATAATTTTAAAAGTACCTGGAGGTGAAATGCATGACTATCATACAAGGTGCAGTTTTAAAACTGCACAATATTTCAGGAGGTTGTAATAAAACTCATAAATAATCATATAAAAATACGATACCTGGTCAATAATCAGTAAAACTTGTTATTTTATTTTTTTAATTTTAACCGTTTTTCAGAATAACTCTCTAAATAAACTTCTTAAAAAAATACAGAATCACCCGTTGCGATTTATCGCACGCCGTGTCACTGTGTGTGTGAGTGCATCAACCTGTACGAGGCTCCGCCCACTTATTTTACGAAATGAATAATTTAACCTTAGATGTAGATCGAATTCGATGATCATAATGTACATTAATATCTTAAATTTCGCTATTTAATTACTCGCTTTTAAGCATCATCACAATGTGAAAATCTTTTAAAAGTCACGTTGACGTCGCGTCGATAGGTACTTACGTATCAGCTGATGAATAAAATGTTAGGCCGAGATCAATAAACCTTATGAGGCGTCCGTGCCTCCGTCCGTAGGTAGGTATCATAGAGCGCGCGCGCTCGAGATTTAGATACGCAGTGGTACATGAACGTACCTACCAGACGCAGTGTCATTCTCAAGGTCAGTTTTCCGTAATAATTTCGTTTTTATTTGTAGATTAAATTGGTGGATGTGAAATTTCCCTTCGTACTTTTTAATGGGCTGAGGACCGACAAAAAACACTTCAAGATAATTTGTGCTATTTACGTAGATAGGTAGGTTTTTAAGTGATTTATCTTGCCTGTTAGGTAGGTATTTTTACCGTAGTTAAAATTTTTAAATCAATTTATTTACACTAATCAAATTGATTCGGCTAACAACGTATTTACAAATGACTTTTTATGTACTTACTAATAAAATAAAATAAATACCTAAGCAGGTACTTATGTTACCTGGAGGTGTTGTTCAAACAGACAGCAGTCTAGCACGACGTTGCTGATTTTCTTTTAATTTCGTAGCACAAACACATTCGTTTTAAAGTGTCGAAAGCACTAATCACTAGTGATCACCGTTTCACGTAACGTACTTGCCGACCGTAGTGAGGAAACCAAACCGTAGACCAGCATCCCGCGTGCTGGCCCGTGGCTCTCGCTTGAAGTATTCCAGGATATTTTCCTGCAAGGCGACAAGCAGGCCTTCGTTGCCGCGACCGTCAGCAAGCCGGGGAACGCCGAATCGTCGAAACTCGCGGAGTCTTTGCGTAGCAGCCAGTATTACCCTTTGAGATGGACGTTACGATGTTTCCACTGATAGCATACAAGCGGACTATCTCCACCAACTCTACATTGGAGTATTGGTCTGTCATCTTTCATCACTAGATACCGCAACCGTTAACCGAAGGCGCTGTGGGCGAATATTGCAAGCGCGTGTATGCACACGTCGGCGACGTCAGTTACACTAAACATGATCGATTGATCGATGGCGCGGGGGCGTGGCTAGGGTGTGTCGTGCGGGAGATTATTGGTGCTTTACGTTGCGTGTATGTGTGTGAAAGCGCGGTTTAAATAATGGTGCGTTTGTGTGTGTGAAAGCGCGGTTATAAGGGAGGTATCAGACTAGCAGAGTTTATAAAAAAGGTAGTTCACACATACCGATTTCCATATATAAGAAAAAAAATACCTACTCATTTTATTATTGATTCGGGTCGAGAATCACTAACATAATTACCTCCTGAATTTTTTTGCACCTTTAAAACTGCACCTTGTATAAAGTCTCCGACATTGAGTGAGTAAAGTCGTGTAGGCAGATGTGCCTCATTTAGTTACACGTACCCGGCCAAGGCCGTTTTATCCATTAGGCAATGTAGGCAACTGCCTAGGGGCCCCGCCAAGTTCTAGGGCCCCGCGCTTCAGGAAAAAAAAATAGACTAGGTTTCATAAATAGTAAAAAAAATTGAATTTTCGATGACATGCCATTTAACTAGCAATCCTAGCATTGGATTATGCGAAAAGCTGTCAACAGATGGAGTTTAATAAAACAGAATCTTTCATTAGCAACGTGTGAGTGCAAAGCATATTCATTGGCTTTTGCTGATAATTTTGTTTATATAAATTTTCATAATATAAAATTGAATCAAACAACTACATAGAAAAACAATAAAATATGTAAACTAAGTTAAAAAAAAATGATTTAACTATATAGTATATATAATTAAATTACAAACTTAGTTCAGAAATTATTTTGTACAACTTTTGAAAAACTGTTCAACCCGTCAAGTTCAACATAATTTTTGAGATTTTTTCATATTTTCTAAACTTATGGTTCAAAAGTTAGAGCCCCACTCTAACTTTTGAACCATAAGTTTAGAAAATCGAAAGGACATATTTTTTACTTTTCAAATTTCAGCTTTCTAGCTAACAGTCACTGAGATTATCCTCGGACGGACGGACAGACAGACAGATTTGGTGAAACTATGTAGTTGACTACGGAACCCTAAAAACAACGTAATTATGAATAAATTTGTGTTAGAAATAAAATATTTTAAGAAGTTAGAAGAGGGTGGGTAGGGGGGCCTCAGACGTGCATTGCCTAGGGGCCCCGACATGCATAAACCGGCCCTGTACCCGGCTTTAATTTTGGCTATAGAAGAATGTGAGCGGCGGTGCTGTGCTGTTCAAACTGGGCCTGGTAACTTTCTAATGACAAAATTGGACTGACAGTTCGCTTGTATCTTTTGTAATTAGGAGCTATTATTTCTTCTTTCTACGTTTCAGAAAGGTACTTTGAAGAGTGTTAACTTCCGACCCAGTTCACTCATGATTAGTACCTAGGTTGTATTCTAGATTTTAAAGTGATTTAATTGAATCGTAGCATAGCAAAAATAGTTCATAATAATGAGTTTTTTTGTTTTGTAATATTTTGAGACCTTTTTTTTATAGTAAGGTCGTTGCGTCATTGCGCCTCGCATCATATGTTCTCTTCGTGAAAGATGTCTTGTTCATCGCACTTGTCGGGCAAACACACGAAGAACTCGATCAAATTCATTATGGGCCCGCGGGAAAATGGATTCTGGTAGCGACCTCGTTTATCTCTCAAATATGGATATCTTTTGTAATTGAACATTTCATTTGTAGTCAAATTCATACATGCGTGCAGAATCTGAAATGTAAAACAAAGTTTATAGGACCACATCAGCATAGACGTAACGTAGGTGTCTCCTTACAAAGTACCTAGCTAGACCATTTTCCTACTGCGAAATTACGTAAACGAAATTTTTTCGCGTCATCAAATAATATTGGCAACGATCTAAATATTCGGACGATGACGATTAACGATGCTGCGATAACAACTGTTTTTGTTTTGTGCTCAAAACAAATTGGTTCTGTCTTTATTATAACGTATTCTTGTTACATTGTGAGAAGAACAGTTAAGAGGTAGTTTTTTAAATCACACTTAAACAATAAGCTAGATCGCATTGGAACCTATGCTGTAGATTGTACCTATACCTACCTATAGGTATTACTAGAATTATATAAATAATAGACTTACGGAAGTACAAGTAAGGATCCATCCTAAAGCACAAAACGTGATTGCCTCTAGTAGTCCTAGGACATACAATAGGCCGAAGCCTTCGAGCAGGAGGCAGTAGCAGGCGAAGTAGATGGAGAGGGTGCAGTTGATGGCGACGCTCATCACGAACAGGAAGAACCACATCCTGTTGCGAACCCCCACGCAGTTGTAGATGAACGGGCAGTGGTGGTCGAAGTAAGCTACGCAGCGCTTGCAAATGCGGCAGTGTTTAGCCCTGGGTACATTAAAAGATTATATAAAATTTAAAGTCAAATAATTATATTTCAATAAGGACTTTCTTATATTTCAATTTTTTTCTGAGGAGGTTATCAAATGAAGGAGTCGTTTGATGACCTCCCTTGAAGAAAAAATGGAGCCTGGGTGGAGCGAGCGAGTTTCAGAGTTTTACTGATTAAAATCCACCTTTCAATAAAACCACTTTTGAAATTAAACTATTTTTCAGATGGGAAATCATCCAATGACATCTCCCGCCCTAGGACGGAACGGGAGGGCATGTCAGATTTTTACTGACTAAAACCCACTCCTAGTTCCTTCGTTGCTTTGCTTTTCATGGCTAGGTTTTCTTTTCAGAAGCAAACCCATGGCCCCAGTAGACTTCGACCCTGCTGGGCCCTTACGGTTTGCTAACATCTCCTTGAGACGCGCCCTCGACGACTTGGGCTTGGTTCGGACGGTTACCCGGCCCGCGCTGACGGCGACCGGAAATCAGGATCGGGATCCCGGCGACTGGGGCGTGAGGGCCGTTATCTCGCGAGTGTGGCCACTCCCTTTGATAGCATTACTAATTCGCAGAAGGAGACGACCGCCTGCAACTCCTCGCTTCGGATCATGGCCTGTACCAAGGCCCGGCGTGAGAGATCGTTGCCGTCGATCGCCCCCACGAGGACACGGCGGTGCTCTACCCAAGCGGGGCACACCTCTACTGTATGCTCCACCATGTCCTTCGGGCAGTCCACACAGTGGTGACACCCGGGCGATTCTTCCGCACGAATCCGGTGCAGGAATCTCCCGAACTTACCATATTCGGTGAGAAACAGCGTCATGCGGCATCATTCGTCAAAGAGGGCCCCTCTTACCGCCGAATTATGGCGTGCCCTTAAAATTAGACTTAGAGCTGACATCATGGCTGTATAAAGGAGTACCTACGCTGAGCTGAGGACTTGAGGTGAGGAAGACATGTACCGGGCAAAGATAATTTTCGCCGCCCTTTACATACACAAAACCATTTAAGTCATGAACTAGTTATGTTGGGGGATGTTATGTATATAAGTACCTACATAAAATACGTGATATTGTTGGGATTATACCTACCTACCTAGTTGGGCCTTCTGAAGAAGGCCCGGATATCCATGAGAGGGCCCAATACGATAACTTATACAATACAATGTATGTCTTTTAAAGAATTTCACAGAAACTACTGAATGGATTGATATAGATATCATTTTAGTGGTCAGGTCGATTGAAGTGTCTTTGATGGTAGGTACCTACATTCCAACTATATCATCATCATCATCAACCGATTTTAATTCTGTATCACTTATTAACTGCTACATTATTCACGAATATGACGAAAATTTGTCTAGAGCAGAACATTTTTACTAGGAGTCTTCGTAATGGAAAAATAGTACAATCTTTTGCTTATATATGATATTTAAGGGATTTCCATAGAATGTCGCATTGAACGAATGTAGCTAAAGGTATTCCTCCAAAAGTTTGAGTGAAATCCCCATCAAACATAAACTGACTGAAAGAGTTGTTAGTTCAGAATGTAAAATGATAATAAATAATAATTGTATTCTAGTTTCTATGTTCTAGTCTAGTTGGTTCCTTATTTCCTATTTAAGTATTTCTTCTTCTTATACATAGTTCTACGAAATTTGAAAAGTATTGATACTTTACTCGATACCAGTATCGTTTCAGATTTATTGATATCGAGAAAACTAGCAGTATCGCAACAAAAGTATCGATATTGTTAGGTATCGAGTACTTTTAAATTTATTTTTAAAACTTCCGATTGAGTAATATCCGCGGAAATTGGAGTTCGGAACTTATCACTAATGGGACACTTATCAAACTTACTTAACTTAAATTTTGACGTATTAAATTGTCGGTACAAAAATAAATTAGAGCAACAGTAAAAAAGTAAATCAGGATTATTAAACTGTATTAAATCATCTTTTACTTAATTGATAAAAATAAATCAACTAAATAGGTACCAATCACGAGGAACTGGCAACACACGCTCTGAACATAAGCTATTGTATAGGAAGGGTAATCCCCTACGACCCAAATCTAATGATGTGACTTAAATATATACCTTATAAATACCGATACCTTAAAAATATCGGAACAAAATTATCGTGTCCAAATATACTTAAGGCCCAAGCGCCCGAAAAGTGCCATAAAACAGTGACTTTCTGAAACCTACTCCTCGGTAACGGCCAGGTTTTGAAAAAAATATATGTTTATTATAAGTAAATTCATGAACAACATTATCAACATTTGATTTTTTCGTGCTATTAAAACTTTTGTCTAAGAAAAATATTTAGCAATTTCGCAACTTTTCCCTACTTCTTCGAAACGGGTTGGATCTTTAGAAACATTTTTACACATAAAAATTGGTGGTTAAATATTCTTCAAAGTGAACATTGCATATGTAAATCAATCAATATTTCACAAAGAAAATGGATTTAAAGGTCAGCCGGGCGCTGTTGGCCGCAAATAAATGCACAGATTTGCGTAGGTACTGCCGCCTAGGCGGGTGCGAGAGGTGCGTCCACGTAATTTTGGCCAGATGGTTCAAGGGACTATAAGCCATAAGCGCCGTACGCACCATACATCTTGACGTATAATGCGTTCCAAATGAGAATAGGAAAGTCAATAAACTCGATCTGTCAAATTTTGATTGAAAAGTACGGTTTACAAAAAAAGCTTATTTACGTTTTAATGATTTTGTTTTTGTTTAACTGACCCTTACTTAAGTCATATTTAGAAATAGATAAAAAAGTTATTCATAATAATTGTTTAACAAATTATACTACTTTCTTTTTTATTTTCATTATTGGCTACATGTTAAATTCAAAATTCAAATTGCCAGCCATTTTATCGTCGTTGTTGGTGTTTCTTCGTGCGACTGAGTATCCAGATTGAATTTTGTCATAAATACAGGTAATAATGCCTATTTTGATTTAAAACAACAGTTAGTGATATAAATATTAAAAACCTCTATTAATCCATGTTTTATTTTATAAGGGAAAGCAGCAGTGATGATGACGGTGATGACGCCACTACTCAGACACTTCACACAGTTACGTAAAGATCAGCAAAATTGAAGAACTGGATTTTGATCAGAGTTTTTTCGTTCATGATTCGTAAATAAATTAAATTTAACAAATTTCTTTTTTTGCTCACCCTACTCAATTTCTTCGGTTTGACAGTAAGACGTAACGTCACAACATGGCCGGCGCTCCTATTCTCATTTGGAACGCGTAGTACGTCCCGCAGCCGCAGAGGCTATATACGATAAATCAGGGCTGCCAGGTGCAAAAAAGGGGTGATCGTACGACAATACAACTACTAAAAATCGTATGCCATGGAAATTTTGAAACGAAAAGATCGTACAACAAAAATAACTATTTATTTTTAATAAAAACTTTGTACTTCATCGTTGTACGAACGAATTATAGAATTCGTTTAATTTAAACACGTCTTCTCAGAGTATTGTCGTACGATCACCCCTTTATTGCACCTGGCAGCCCTGATTTATCGTCTGTGGCCTCTGCGGGACGTACGTCAAGATGGATGGTGCATATACGGCGCTTTAGCATCGAAATAAAAGTAACGATACTACTTAAGTATCTTAAGTACTCTTTGCGGATCCCTACTTCTTTCTTTCTTTCGAACTAAAATAATTCAACTAAAATATTTCCATTATCCAACCTTGAAGTAGGTTGGAAGGTGGCACATAAAAATTCTCAACCTGTCAACATGGGTGTGGATGGCTAATGGCAAGGTTGCAAGCTAAGAATAAGTCGATTTTGCCGCCCATCATTTTTTGCAGCTCTGGGCAAATGCCCGGCTGCTGTGCATATTGCCATAAACCCAGACTTCCCTGTAACTAAGGAATGCGACGGCTGTCAGCCAGTGATAAAAAACGAGGCATTTAACTTCTTCTCTGCTAGACTAGGGGATTAAATATTCTGTGTGACAATCATCATTATCATCAGCCTTTTTAATGTCACTGCTAGGACTTAGGCTTCCTCTCTAGGAGAGAGAGAATTGGCCGTAACTCACCACGCGGGCCCAGTGCGAGTTGATGAATGTCACATCTCTTCGAATTTTTGGTTCTAGGACATGCCGGTTTCCTCATGAATTTTCCTTTACCGTTTTAAGAGCAGTGGTGATGAAATAAATTACACAAAGTGATGCGCCTGGCTGGGTTCGAACCCGCGACCTACAACTCGTGAGTCGGGGACATTACCACTTAGCCATCACTGCTCAACACTACACTGCTGTGTGACAATATACCTACTTACATAAAAATAAAGGTTGTAATTTGTTGTTTCCAAAATTATCCCCAAATATCACAATTTAGATTCTTATTTCTTGGGTTAATATGCTTGAAACTTGGCACAAAGTCCTTTCAAAATATAAAGACTGTCATTATTAGTTTTCAAAATACGATTATTTTTTTATGAAATTGTTCTCGCGAAGTCGCTAGACAGTATTAGCAACGGTATTTATGCAAGCGATCTATGTACCGACATAACTTACCCGTTGAAATAACGGGTCACATAGTAGGTATAATGATATAATATTATAATAATTTAAGTAAAAATAATATCCAATTGGAAAGAACATAGGTAAGTACTTAATATTTTGAATAACTATACCTATTCAAAAACATGACAAGTACCTACCTAGATATTATTAAAATAAACAATAGGCAAAATATTTATTTATAGGTATTGCAAAATTATTATTAAAATAAATAGCTAGCATGTCGAATTTTAATGACTACGTACATGTTCGCAATCAAAAGTCGGTTGAAAATTGATTACCTACGTGTTACCTATTTATTTACTAGCAATAATTTTTTATTGCTAGTAAATAACTTTTTACAAAAAAAAATACAACCGACTTCAATGTAAAAAAAAACCCTTTTAAGTTCAAAATAACTTTAATTTCGGTAGTCGGTAGTTTTGTCTCTTCGTTTTTAGTTATGGTGCCACTACTAAAAAGTACCCCTCAGCCAAACTTAAATTCCTTATAGCCTGAGTGGATCTCATAACAATTCTAATAATCCCAAACACGGTTATATTACATTTATTTACTTTCCGGCTTCATCATCAGATCACTTTGATATAACCCCCCCCAGTAAAAAAATACCTATGTATTTATTATACATAGGTATAAAAGTTTGCACATAGGTACGATTCGAGGAATCACTTTTAGACCATCGCCGACGATACCTTTGGTATCTAAGTACCTACCCATATTTTTCTTATTAATACCTACTTTTTTATACGTCTGTCACGTTATCGTTCCACCACTCTTAGTTGAGAACTCCGCTCTTAAACCTACTTTTGTGATGCACGAAGTTAATAAATAATTAAATATTTAGCACTGAAGGCGCGCCGGATTGCAGCAATGTATTGAAACTGTAACTGACCACTGCAATCGGTGAAAGTTAGAAATATAGAAATAACCAACCAAATTGAGCCAGCGGCCCAGCGTGATATTGAATTACTTAATTGATAGTTTCTAATAAATGGGTAGACTTTTAATAGAATTTAATGCTGAATATTCAGCATACTTAGTGTCTTGTCATAAGTCGGGCGACCTTTTAAATAGGTTAATTAAATGAAGAATTTAATAAATAGGTACCTCAGCGGTCTCAAACATCGGCAAGTGTGGCACAATCGTGACAGAATCACGTTCCGTTTCTTCCATTTGTCATAATAGGGTATCTGTCTGATGGCTCTGTAATACGTCTCTGAATTTTGTGAGATGTAACCTGGGTCCCGTCTATTGGCAATGACCCAGCTGAGCCACATTATCGCATTCCAGTAAAGGAAACAATAATGCGAAAGACGTAGTGTGTTCCATGTTAGAGGAATGCACCTTATCACGTACATAGGATATCCCCAAAGAAGTACCGAGACTAAAAAGAAGAGTAGGGGGCCCTTAGAGTCGCCAGCGCCACCGAACAACAAAGCCCACAGTTCCGACAGTGGCGGCATCCAGTGCGATTTGCGTTTCATTTCCTTTTGTAATAATTTTACGACTTCTAGGTGTCGGTGACTCTGTGCAAGCATCAGTGGTGTTTTCCCATTTTTGTCACGGGGCTCCAGTTCAGCTTTGACCTAAAAACAGACAGACAGGTACATAAATTAATATTTCTTTCACAGAATTTTATAATATAATATACATTGCGTTGAATCTCCGTACCTTCTCACAAAGCAGTCTCACACAAGTCAAGTTGCCTGATAAACATGCCAAATGTAGCGGTGTAGATCCGAAGTTGTCAGTGCAATGTAATGGGACCCCTGAGTAGATGAGCAGGCGTACTAAATCCGCGTGTCCTTTATAAGCGGCCCAGTGAAGAGCAGTATCTCCATTAATGTCTGAGAGCCTGGTCGCTGCCCCCATGCCCAACAGGTATGCAGCCGTTGCAGTCTTTCCATACATACAGGCCGTCATTAATGGGGTTAGACCTGTAATAATTCATTTTGATACAAGTGCGGAAAGTTTGTCATTGCAACCGAGGCGAAATTCTGTTCTGTTATGGAGCCGAGTGCTGCAGTGCCAAATCTCCACGTGTATCAAACGACGTTTTTCAATACAGTTACGAAGAAAATATGTTTACTTTCTCTGAGAATTACGATGCATTTTTGTTCATTTTGAACTGAAGTAAATCCAAAGTTGCCATACATTTTAGTTTTGATTTAGATAGCAGTAGGCTATCGGAAGTATTTTTTAACTTTATCTGGCGGCGGCGGTACCATATAAAAAATGCTCTTCAAATCTTAAATTCAAGATTTTTTTCACAAATATTTAGAATAATAGGCTTTTTTACCTTTGCAGATTGAAGAAGAAGCAAAGATATCATCATCCTACTTAATGTTAGAAATAGAAATTAATAGTAGTTTATGTGACTAGGGGATAAAGCAGTGTCTTTAAGTCGCGGGCGGCATGTTGAATTCCGAACGAAACGAAGGTTGCTGATTTTAATCCCGAACGATAGTGAGGGATTTATAAAATTAACTCCCGAGCATTGCAAAAATCAAATCAAATCAAATATTTTTTACACCACCTGCTCGAAATCGAATCGAAATTCAAACCAAAGAGTATGTAATCACTATGATTCAAACTAGCCACTAACAAAAAAAAAGAAAATAGAATAAAACGTGCGTACTGACGACACGGAAGCATTATAGAAAATTGAAACTATAGAATCTTGGAGTAGTGAATTTTGTTTGTTTGATGAACTTGTAAATATAATACTTATATTTCTCTAATATATGATTTGGTCGACCAAATTGTCTTGTAATTATCTCACAGATGGTGTAAAAAGTAGAGTAAGCAACACGGGGATAAAGCTGTCTTTGTCTTGGGCGGCTTAAATTCCTCACTTCACTCAGGTTTCTTTATTAACTCCCTCGCAATGCTCGGGAGTTAATTTTATTAATCCCTCACTATCGTTCGGGATTAAAATCAGCAACCTTCGTTTCGTTCGGAATTCAACATGCCGCCCGCGACTTAAAGACACTGCTTTATCCCCTAGTCACATAAACTACTATTTCATTACTCATACTCTGAAAGTAGGTCTGAAGTTGCCTGAAGAGCGGGCTGAAAGTGATACTTTTCATCCCTAGGGAGTTTTACTTTAAAACTGACAGCTGTCAAATTATTAAAAAAAAAAATAGTTCTATCTTCACATTTCTATTGAACCATGTTCCAATTTTTCATACAGCCAGTCAATCACAGCGCGATATAAAATTGAAATAACAGACAAGTATTAATTAAATAATGTTATATTTTAAGTGATTGATTTGTTCAACTATTTCTTTAAAATACTTTATTTTTAAAAGATTACAATTAATTTATAATTTTTCATTAATGAGGCTGAATAGCTGGCCGGCCGCAGAAAAAAAAAACAAAATGGCGGGAAAGTGGCAAACAGTCGTTGGTTTTTTCGAGTTTTGTTTACATTTCCGTACAACAG
This sequence comes from Mythimna ferrago, assembly GCA_910589285.2. Lineage (NCBI taxonomy): Eukaryota > Metazoa > Arthropoda > Insecta > Lepidoptera > Noctuidae > Mythimna > Mythimna ferrago. The sequence continues at coordinate 16,656,202 of OU342675.1, forward strand.
AGATTTGTATTAACACGTTATGTTTATCAGATTAAAATAGTGATTTAATGCCTAATTTCATATGAGAAGAGGCTAAAGTAGTAATGGAATACCTTTTACCGCCTAAATCAGAACAAAGATACCTACTTAAAATCATAGGTACGACGACTCAGGTTTTACAAACTTTTTATTTTATTTTTAGTTTCCTCGTATTCGTAATGAAAAGCACAGTGTTTACCTCGGGGTGAAAGTAACTCATTTCGTCCCGAGAAGCAGTTGGCGGCCGAGCGCAGCGAGGTCGCTACTTCGAGGGGTTAAATGTGTAACAATGTACTATTAATTTAGAACACAGTTAGGTAATTGTTAATTATTTTATAATAATAAATTATTGTGTAAATAATCTTATTTATTCATGATATTCTGTTCATAAAAACATTTTAATTTTCATTAAATATTAAAACCTTAAAAATATTCGCCTCTTTGCTTTAAAAAAAAATATCACGGTTGACCGTGACGAAATAGGAATGGAAAAAACCCTTGTTATGATAAATTAAAAAAAAAACACGAGGGTGTTATACATGCCATGTTGAACCTATTCGTAATGCGATAGAGCCAGTTTTCGAGTAAGTGTATTGAAAAACTTTTTTTTTTAATGATTTGTTCTGAAGTTTAGCGGGGGTGTATATATGAGAAGGGTATTGAGACATTTTCACCTTTGAAGTCAGCAGCATTGACAGCAACCCCAGACTGTAACAGCACTTGCACCACCGATGCATGGCCCTTGCGACACGCCCAGTGGATTGGACGGGGGCCCTAGTAGCAGACAGAGTAATACATTATATTATCTACATAACATAATTCAACAGCAGCAGTCATCCTAGGTCCAAGTTTGTTTATCGCAAAATTGAAATAGCAGGTTTTAATATTAGTTATTATGCTTTTACAGTAACTATCTACACTCAAATAGTTACCTGAGTGCCTAAGCAGGACAGATCGATGGGGGCTCCTCGCTCGACTAGGTAGCGCATGACGGCCACGCTACCGTCTAGAGCGGCCCAGTGGGCCGGCGTATAGCCATGCTGGTCGCGAGCGCTCAATACTTCTACACCAAGCTTTTCCACCAGGCGCTCGATTTCCGATACTTCGCTGAAAATAAAGTTCGATTAAAAATGTACGTCGCTGCCCGCCAATTTTTTTAAGCTTGACACATTTAATAACGTCCGCTTTTTGTTAACAATTCAACCATTCAAAATTAAATTATTGGTAAGTGATTTAGCTGATTGTTACTGCAGTTGTCTGACGTTTCTTAGTGACGCTTCATTTCTGTACCTAACTACCAAATTAAACAAAACAACTGCCTACCCAGATCGGACAGCTTCAAAAATAAGTTGATGTAGATCTGAGTGTTGATTGTAGCTGGTGATAGTTCTAGGAGGTGCGGCTGGCGCGTCGGGCGACATGGGCGAACAGGGCGGCAGAGCCTCCTCGGCCGCCATCGTGCAGGGGGGCGGCTGCGGCAGCGCCCACACGCCGCGCGCCGCCCCCGGACTAGGGTACACCTATATGAACAGAAATCATTATTGTTATGGTTCAGGCACGCTAGATTCACCCGACTACTGCAATAACAGTGGCGACCATTTTGATGGTTGCCACTGTGGTTGAAGTGCTGCTCAACGAAGCTCGATGACTCCTGAAGAAACGATTTAACTGTCTCTGTAGTGACACCGGAGTGATGTTAGTGGGAAGAACTGTGAAGTTTAGTCAACAAGTACGAGTCTGACTTAGCCTTCCGTTCCGTTTTCCTCGGACGAGGGTCACTGGCGTAGCTACCAAAGGGCTAGGCGGAGTAGTGGCCCAGGGCCTCCAAAACCTGATTAACAAACCTCTTTACTACGCCACTTTAATTATATCAACACGTTTCAGTCAGTAAAAGTCTGATACCTCTCGCTAAACCCAGTGCAGGTTTTTTTTTTCTTTTTTTTTTCGATGGGAAAAATCATCTTATGACAACCCCCGCTCTTGGGCGGAGCGGGAGATAGTGTCAGACTCTTACTGACTAAAAAACCCATCCCGTTCCTTCAAGCCTTCATACCGGGGCTCGAGCACCCTTTCGGCCCTGGCCCCAGTAGGCTTCGACCCGGCTGGGCCCCTGCTGTTGCTGACCACTCCTTGAGGCGCGCGGGAACAGCGCGCGCCGTCGACGACTTGGGCTTGGTCCGGACAGTTGCCGGACGGCCGGACAGCGAACCCAGTGCAGGTTTAGTTATTTGATGATTACCCACGTAAAAAAGGGACCCAGTTTTTTTCTGCCCCAGGGTCGTTGGTTAACTACGCGACTGACGAGGGAGAGAATTTCTCCACAATAAAAATGGTAAGTACATTCTTTTCAATACTCTTATTCCACCGCTTTTAAGCATGCAATACACTGTTTTCCGCACTAGTGCAGAAAACGCACACATAGACACCGCTCACGGACACGATATCTCGGAGCGTCTCGGACCACTCGTCGAACAGTTCCGGCTAAAACGCTCATTAGTGTGCGTTCACCGAGCGTAGGTATAAAAAGTGAAGTACATGCATACATGGGATTTTCTTCTGTACCTATCTATTTTGTGCTGCAGCCCTCGGCTCCTTAACACACTCGCTTACGGCTCGTGCGAATTCCGCCTCGATTGCAATGACAAATTTTCTGCATTTGTATCATTAAGTACAGTAAGGCCGCAAAAGTCCATAGGAACGCTAATGATTACATTGCTACGAACCGAGCGAGCGCGATATTTCCGTGCGTATGTGTGCGCATGTATGAGTATCCACATTCCACAGATAACACACACTAAGGAACTGTCGTCGCACTGAGCTATATGGTAGCATTGATAAAATTCGTGCAAATTCGTCATGTGCTGGTAGCCGTGTGAACTAAGTGTTGGATTCGCAAATCACGTAACCCGAGTTCAAATCATGGTCGGTCCGTTGCAGTTATTTCTTACTTTGAAAATTCCCAATCTATATTGATTTAATTGTTTTTTTATATTTCTATGAAAAATACTATTGCATTTTTTGCACTAAATAGTTGCAAATTACGAATGTGATCTATTAACCACAAGAAGAATCACATTCGTAATTTGCAATTATTTAGTTGTTACATCTTTTCGATGTTATAAGGTGGAAATAAAAAGACGTGTTTAATAAAAATGTTTATTCTTTATATTTACAAATTAAACATTTATGAGAATTGTGACGTCGAATTGTTACCTAGACAAAAAGTTATCTTGTAACCGTTATCTATGTTACGCCTAAGATTGTTTGTTGGAAGTATACCCACTTAGACCATTCATAATATGAATAACGTAACAATGAACGGATATTCAAATTTTAATAAAATAAAATATAGGTAATTGTTTATATCCAGTTATTTATTGAAAAGTGATATATGATTTGGACTTTGTAAACATTTTATTTTTGTGTAACGTCACAATGAATGTATTGAGGTCATAGCTTAATTGTTCATTTTCTTGACGAAAAGAAGATTGAAACCAAACCTCAATTTCTGTTAAAAGAACTTTAGTTCTCACAAGATAATCGTCAATTAGATGAGAAAAATAAATTGAACTATAGTATTATGTTAAAACAGTGCGGGTAGAAGAATAAAAAACGAAATAGACTCATGATTATTGTCAACAAAATTGATAGCGAGTTCACTGCATTCTTAAGATGAGGCGATGGCACAAGTTAAAAGATATAGCTGTTTTAAACGAAAGTAAACACAATATAATACAGTGTTTGTTAACGAATAATCACAGATATGTTAAAATAAAATGGTAGGCCATTTAGTTTAGTTAACATTAAATATTTAGTGCGAAACGTAATCGTTCTTGTTTGTGCCTCTCTGTCAAGTACGGCTTTTTAGCAGGTTTTCTGTGATGCACGCCTTCAGCGTGAAGTGCACGGCGAACAGTATCCATCGAGGTGTCATATAATTCCGCAAAATGTCTCGTTGGTGCGAAACCATTCGTTTCGTATACGTCCACCATATGTCGTCGCTGCGCCTCGCTAATAAGCTTCGATCTCCCACTTCTCTTTCGACTAGCAAGGCTACCTTCTTCCTCATATCTTTTTAGCCAAAGATTTACAGTATTTTTCTAAAATAAAAAAAAATATATATATTAGGCAGCTATACCTACTTCACTTCATTTTCATTATATTAAATGTTAATAATCATAATTATTGAATATAATTTTAAAATAAAACTGCATTTATTAATCCAATAACCAATCCAATAAACCCAACGATTTACGTATTTCTCTTTTAAACCTCATAAAGATACGATCAATGGATTCATAAATGGCATACTTTTTAATTAGAAGATTAATTTGTAATAAAGTTACAATTCATTAATAGCTATTATACTCACATTCAGTCCGGTTTCTTCAGATATTTGTGTTTTATTAAGACCACTTTTATGCAGCCCAATGATAGTCGCCCTCACTTCAATACTAATATTAGCCTGCATTTTGCGAATATTACAATACTGTCAACCTCACGTCACTAACCAACAACTACAACCAAACGACAGTTCATTTCGGTTAAGTTAAAACTCGTGTCTACCTCGCAGAAATCTAATTCTTTATTTAGTTTTTTTTGTGATCTACCTTTCTAACTCTAAGAAATGTGTGAACAAGTTAAAGAATAATTTAATATATGTAATGCAAATACATAACTTCCAATCGGGTAAGAACTTACAAAAAGTCAATAATTGCGTGGGATTTGAACTTGCGGCACGCTGATTTGCGCTTCAATCTGTGTGCCTATACCACTGGGCCATCTTGACTTATGATAAGTTGATGAAATTGTGAATTTCAATCATTTGTTGGCGAAACTTGAAAATAAAAGGTCGTAAGTCAAACTAAACGTCAAACGAATATGTTTTAAGAATTCTTATGGACTTTTGCAAGTGATAGTACATACTATTTTGATTCTACAATTTAGCGCAGAATTTTGTACAAGACCGGGTACCTATTAGGTCAAGGAACGTTCTGCAGCAACACTTCGGCGAAGTAAGTAAGTTAATAAACTAGTGCGCCTCACCATCAACGATAGCACCACTGCTTACCATCAGGTGGGACCGCAGTCAAGCACAAGTTTATATATTGAGATAAAAAAAGTATTATAAAACAATAATAATATAAAACGTCAATTTTCTCAACACAAAGTTACTTAAGGCTAACACTTCACAATTTTCACACTGCGGTATAACTAAGTGAGAGACTAGTGCCTGAATTAGATTTCCATAAGAACCTGTACTACAGGACACCAGGTCCCTCCTGCAGCCACACAACTGGGTATAATCTAAAGTTCTAAACATTGTTTCACAGTTCAGAGAAGTTATCTATAGATAAAAGGTTCGATAAAAACAAAATGAAGAAAAAAAACAAAGAGTTAAAATATTTAAGAAATAGCAGATTGTTTGAGTAACCTGTTAATACGAAAAGCAAATGTTTGTGATTGTGCTGGTGTGTAGTGCTTGTGGAGTGGAATAGAGCTTGTGTAGAAGGGAATAAGATGTGTATGTGTATTGAGGTTGTGGAGCGAATACCGAATATAGTAGCGGGTATAATGCGCAATGATAAAAGGGTAGGAAGGCTGAGGGGAAGAATGTTTTATTGAATAAGATTGGCCAGTCAACTTAACGGTATCAACAAGTCCTCGGTGCCCTTATAGTCCAAACTTTTGAGATATTTGGTTACTGAGGTTTTACATTTGTAATAAGTCATTGGATAGATACCATAGATATAAGAAAGGAGCTTTCTGCTTATTTATAGGTAAGGTCAAAGAAAGAGGAAGAAATTATGCGAGTACGCTGTTCTAACAGTTCGAGTTTGCCCTAATGGCCCTTTTTTTAATGGTGGGAAAAAATCATCCAATGACATCCCCCGCTCTTGGGCGGAGCGGGAGATAGTGTCAGAATCTTAGTGACTAAAAGACCCACCCCCTTCCTTCTAGCCTTCATACCGCTCGAGCGCCCTTTCTGATAACCCTGGCCCCTGGCTTCGACCCGGCTGGGTCCCTGCTGTTGCTGACAACTCCTTGAGGCGCGCGGGAACAGTGCGCGCCGTCGACGACTTGGGCTTGGTCCGGACAATTACCGGACGGCCGGACAGCGAGCTACCCATTGCTCACTGTCCGCAAGCCCAAAAGTCAAAGTCAAAATCTTTATTGCAGAACACAGTACAATCAATTATACATTTCAGGATGTCATGTGAATGCTCAGCAAACTGTGTTGCCCGCGCCTACGGTGGCCGGAAATCGGGATCAGAATCCCGACGGCGGCGGCGGCGGCGAGAACGCGGTTGCCTGATGCGTTCGGCCTCCTCCTTTGTGAGCATTACTGCTTCGTAGAAGTCGGCGACCGCCTGCCACTCCTCCTCGCTCCGGACCATGGCCTCAACCAAGGCCCGGCGCGAGAGATCTCCGCCGCCGATCGCCCCCACGAGGGCACGGCGATGCTCCGCCCAAGTGCCCTAATGGCCCTAACCTTCCGTCGCTTATCCATATGGACTTTTGGGTCGAATTGTAATAAATAACGTTTTTTAAGCACAATACGCAATACGAAGGTCTGCCTAACAGTGAGAACATCCCAATCCTTAGAAAGGTCGACGGTAGAGGAGAATGGCACGCTATGCTCTCTCGACTTCAATAAGTGTCCTACTCTAATCTGGAGAACCTGGCCTACCATGCAGCAGGCATACTTAGTTTACCAATTTTCTTGGTTAAGTAGGATAGGTAAGTACATACTTAAGTAAATATTTATTATCCTCAAGTAACCAAAAAAGGGACGTTACCTATGTACTTAGGTAGATACACTTAGTAAATCTGGAATAAAAAGTCTTAGTAGGTTATGAGGTAGGTACCTTCAACATTATATCATTGTGTCTTGTAATGAGCACCGTGCGAGTAAGTACCTACCTAGGTAGGCTTAACAGCAACACCAAGTTTTGTCACGCTGTAATTATGAGTTCGCTATTAGGTATATATTCAAGGCATGAAGTTGCTATACACTTTTATACATACATTTATATAAATTAAATAACCGTGTTTCATTATATAATTCGAAAACACCGCGAGAATAACGCATTTGTTTCGCTACAGTAGGTATCTACTGTTCACCTAGTTATAGCCTAGAGGTGATGTCGATTTCCCGGGCGTCATCGTATTCACTGTTCACGCATATGTGGCAAATGAATAATCCCATGAACCGAGAGGAAAACATGGATTTAGCTTTAGTTTCCCTTACCTTGCTACTCACGGCGAGGCCGACGCCCCCCGCCACCACGGATCCCTCTCCGTCCGCCACGGCCGTATCGCCGGCAAACGAACGCACTGTGAAACTTTGTCCTACTCCAACTAGGTATTAAAAATTATAAGGACTATTCTCAAACAAAAGTAAAAACAAATCAGAGATTGCGTGACCTCTGACTACTAACACGGTTATTACAGCTTTTATATCGATTCATGGTTTCCAGAGCATGCGCTTTCCAAGCCATCAGTTGAGCTAAAATTTCAATTATTTTTAATTGATCCTTGTAAAAGCTGCTGCTTCCTCAAACTTTTTAATTTACAAATTGATTTTAAATAGGTAATGCCTTTATCATACAAATGATTTTGATGATGGAAGACTGTAAAAGCCAACAGCATCATGTTTTACGAACGTTTCAATAGATGGCGCTCATTTCATAATTTACATCTTCAAGTTTCAATTACACGTATTCATATCACTTCGTTATGATTATAAATCAACCTTGAACCATTAGAACTGATAAAGAAATAGCCTATTGATTAATCTAATATTTGATCAATTGCGATATTATGCAACTTCGCATGAAATATTGCAAACCGTATGCGCGGTGAATGCAAACGTGTAAACCGGCAAGCCAACCGTAAGTTCCCGGGTTCTAATCAGATTCGATTCAGAGATAGAAATTATGGTATAAAACTGGTTATTGTAAAATAAGCTGAATACATAACTAACCTCTTCAGCTCTGGAAACAACACTGCGGCGCCCGTGAAAATAGCCGTTAAGTATTTCATTTGTATTGATGATTGCACATTCCAATGCACAATTTTCGTCCAATACCTATTTTATTACCTACTGAAGTTGGTATTATTATTTAGCTACGTTTGACGAGAGTAAAAGGCAAATTTTGGATATTAGTTACCTACTCTACACGTTATTAAAACAATAATTTAGCTACGAAAATATACAGACAATAATATAAATAACGAGTACCTACATACAATTACCGTCACGGATCTTGAGCGCTAGCTTCAAGTTGCGCAGAAGTCAAACATTCGGTCTCTTTAGTAGTACGAAGTGAGACGCGAGGCGGGGAGTGTCAGTGATTGGCTCGCTGCGCCATCGTGTCATAGACGTCACTCCTGATTCGTTCCCTGTGTTGCTGCATGTATCTAACAACGAAGACGATTGGCTCGCCAATGTATGGAATGCGCAGCGATCCCCACTCTGACGCCGAGCGCTCAAGATCCGTTTCGGCAATTGGACCTACTTAGAAACCGAATGATGTTTAGTAATATTGTTCCAGTTTTTTAAATATGTCGACTTTATAGCGTCTCGTGGTGATACTGAGGTTGTTCACCTCTGTTTAACCCGTAGGCGAGGACATTGCAACATGACACATTTATAAAATAATTACATAATAAATTATTCTATCGTGAAACTTCATAATGATGATTAGCGCCATCTTTTGAGAAGAATGCTAAGATGTTGCAATAGTTCACGCCCAACATGTGAGGCTGTACTATAAAAGTGGGTTAGAAACAGAACTCATTTGTTTTTAATAGCTAAATTAGAATATCAAACGAATAATTAACTAATTAAATTATCCAAACTTTGTTGTTTATTTTACTACCTATTTCTTGAGGTTACCATAGAAGCAGTGTGTAATATACTTAGGTTTATTGTCAAAAACTAATTAAATACATGGATTCAGTAATCATAACTTAATAAAAAAAAAAAACAAATTACAAATACATGAATGGCAATCACATCAATAAATGTCATAATTTAAACTATTTCTCTATGCAGTATAAAAGCTGAAAATAGGAACAGGTAATAAAAAAATTCAAACACAATTTAAAATTGTGAAAATGAACTTTAATTCAGCAAATTTTATACTAAATGTATAAATATGATATAATCTAGATTTCGTTTTCACTACCTAAATAGACATCATGTTATAAAAAGTGTACAACTAAAACTAGTAGCTGATTAAACATCTCAATGTGGCTTATCAATTAGTTAGATCTTGTAAAAGCACTTTCTTTAAAATGGTTTTATTATACTTAAATAATAAGATTAAAATAATGAAAGCATTACAGCTCACAACTGATGTTGAACTTCCAAACAACAATCATATTCAATACAATCTTAAACTTCTAGTAAACTTGAAACATTTAACGAGCAAACCGAATAAATTATTATTCATAAACAAACTTAACAATGTCGATAGCCCAAAGTAATATAATATTTTCAACAAGAGTCAACTGACTGCACATATGGTTAGGGTGTGTACAAAAAATTCAGAAGTCGGGATTATTTATTTGCAATATTTCGTAATGCCAATCAATTGGGTATTGTTTTTGTCTATTTATTACTGTATTGATATTGTAAAGTTTATTAAGTCTTTCACATAAGCATTATCTCTTCTGGGTTTTGAAACTAACCGAGAGAGGTTGGCCATGAAGAACGTATCCATTCAATGCTTGTATTGCCATCGCTGCTTGGTCATAATTTCTCATCGTAACAAATCCAAATCCTTTACTCTTATTAGTTGAATGATCTTTGATTATCTTAACAGATACAATAGCACCATATGGACCAAATAGTTGCCACAGAGTCAACTCTTCCACTTCCGGAGCAATATTATAAATGTATATCGACCACGTACTTGGAGAATTATGATCCCCAATGGCATTCATATGATTTATCCAATGATAAGGTCTCACAAGGGGACTTTTAGGAAAATTATTATTATTGTTTTTATGTTTATTAGGGTTACTCTTATTAGCATACTTAACTGTTAATGGGTGTAGAAAGCCAGGCGGTGTAGTGGCATTTATGTTCTGAATGGCTCTTTCCGCTTCATACTGGTGCTCATATAAAACAAATGCTATTCCTGCGGCTATACGAGAATTAACTATTTTACCAAATTGTGCGAATAGTCCATGTAAATCCTGCAAGGTCAGTTCATTGGGCAGGTTACATACGTAGAGGTTCCAGTCGGCTTCTGGTTTCGAAGGGGGTTTTAACTCCGGATTCAGCAGTGCGTGGGATACCTTCAGCGTCTTGTTTTGCATTAGAAGACCATTAAATGCCTTACGTGCTTTGACTGCATCCTCGGGACGAGAGTACTCGACGAACCCATAGCCTCGGTTCGCTATCAATTTACAACTTTCCAGTTTACCCATTGTTGAAAATAGCGAGAACATCATATCCTGCGTCATGACTTCAGGAATGTAATTGACGATAAGTTTGGTGGGTGATTCGTCCGGCCCAAATTCATTATTTCCTTGACAATTACCGTCTTGACACGATTCCGACATTTTTTAATTGTTGTCGGTGAATGACATTTCACTGTAGTGTTGCGTGTTTTCTTACATTCGTTCGGAAATTGGCATGATATTCTCGATATTACACAATAGGTACGGCTGAGAGTGAAGTCCAAATAATAAATTGCATTAAATATTTTATAGACTTCATGTCGAACAAAAATGTATAGCTTTAATTTATTTTCCTTATTAAATCTCAGCGTTATAATAACTCAATCAACTTATGTAATCTATAATTATTGTCAGATTGGATTTGGTATGAATATTTGATTTTAGTGGAAAAACCGTTTTTATTACTTTACCGATATCCGTAAATAAATGGATCTGCACGAGTCGAGTGTACTTTAATAAACAGCAAAGAGTACAGTAATACTAAATACTCTGTCTACGTACTAAACAGTTCATTTACCCCCACCCCGTAATGATTGACAATACCATTGACAATTTCAGTCATAAGCGTCATAAGCGAAACGCAAAGTTGGGTTTCATAGAGAATAGCCCGCGAAATTCAAATTTTCTACCCCTTTTTGCAGGTCAGTCGTCTGGGATTTATGCCATTGTCTTGGTCGGAACCATTTTTCCCTTTTGTGTGTGAAACACAAAACACACGTGAACTTAATGACGATGAGAATAAAGAACACTTTATAGAGTGTAATATTGCTTCGTAGTCAATCTAGTCTAATATTATACAACCTGTAACTTAATTAACGCACATCCTGAAAATAGTTTGTGCAGAATCGTTTACTGAATCGATTTATATCATTTTTAATATAGGTAATTTTTTATCCCAAAAATAATTAAAACTACGGAAATTATTGTCATATTAACCCTGTACAGTCAAAACAAATTGAAATGGACCGTAAGTCAAAGTAATAAGACTTTTAAAATCGCAGTTTTATTTGTATTCATACAAATTCCATCATTCAATACAAAATAAAGAAAAATAAACCTTATTCCAAGAACGTTAAGGTCTTTACAAATGCATTGTAAACTTAGCGATTTGACCGCATGCACACACTAACAGGAACTGGACAAGGATACCGATAAACCACCTACTTACTTTCGTTCCCTTTCTCCCGCAAACTAAAAGCCCAGGATAAAGCGAGATAGCCACAATGAAGCATCGCTTGCGCGGCTACGGCGAAAGCTAACAAAATGTAAACATTAGTCACGCGCGGGCAATATTAGCGGAAAGAAGTTACGTAGTGTTATCAAATATTCTTTCGCGCGCAATGTCTTTCCAATACACTAATGTTCAGTATACCGAAATGGTGAGGACTTTGGCAATGTGTGGTGATAATGTGGCTCTCGCTTGCAGAACATTTAACCAAAGGTATAATACAAGAGTGTCCCGCAGGACAATGTTAGCTGCTACTCAGCGGCTTCGCGACCACGGAACGTTCCGTCCAAACACAGCCATCGACAGGGGAGCCAACGTGCGTACACGTACTCGTCTTCAAAACGAAATCCTGGACTATTTCGATGAGAATCCTCATGCCAGTACCCGAGAAGCAGCACCACACTTTGAATGTAGTCATATGCATGTGTGGAGAACATTTCGTGGTGATAAAGAACACCCATTCCACCTCAGAAGATGCCAGGAGTTGACTCCAAACGATTACGTACCACGTTTGCAGTTCAGCCGCTGGTTATTAGAAAATTGGCAGCGGAACATAATTTGGACAGACGAAAGTACATTCACACGCGTGGGGATGTACAATCAACATAACACACATTTGTGGATGCACGAAAATCCTCACGCATGCAGAGTCGATTCCTTCCAACACCGTTTCTCAGTTAACGTCTGGGCCGGTATCATTGGTACACACATACTGGGGCCAGTCTTCTTACAAAGATTAACAGGAGACGCATATTTACAGTTTTTACGAGAAACTCTACCTACGCTGCTAGAAGACATTCCTTTTCAAAATTTGCAAGAGGTATTCTACCAACACGATGGTGCCCCTGCCCATTTCACTAGAAGTGTTCGGCAGCACCTTGATGAAGAGTTTGGAGAGCGCTGGATCGGTCGCGGCGGCCCTGTCCAGTGGCTTCCCAGATCAGCTGATCTGACGCCTCTTGACTTTTTTTTATGGGGACGGATTAAATCCTTAGTTTATTTTAATGATACAACAAGTGCCGAGGACCTGAAAAATAGGATAGTGAACGCTTTTGAAATAGTGAGAAATGACACTGAAGTGCTTTCTAAATTAAAAGATCAATTAAGAAAACGGGCATTAAAATGTATTGAACAAGGTGGTGGACATTTTGAAAGTGTGTTAAAAAGACAACGTCGTAGGAGTGTTTAGGCAATCAGTATGTAAGTTAATTGATTTTGTTAAATTACTGTAAATATTTTGATTCAATCTTTTAAACACGCCGTCTCTAAATAATGTTGTCGTATTTTCAGCAGTTCATTACCGATTGACATTGTATCATATTCAATAAACGAAATTATTCAGAGTCGACAGTCCAAAGCCTGAAAAGTGTGATGGAAAGATGCAATCATAATGTTTACTAGACATAGACCGTAAACTAAACAATTCTTTTCTTCAACGTAAACATTCGTGTATTGTCGGCTTTTTCCGTAGTTACGATATGTTGTGTCGAGTCGAGCGGCGCGATAACTGCTTATGCGACTGTGTGCGTTGCGTGCGTAGTAGTATGACCAAAACGTTCTCCAAGAATTTGTATAACTAATTTAGTAAATAACAATGCATATACATGTTAAATTAAAAATTCAGTGTACGTATTATGATTATAACATAATATTCTAATTGGGGTGTTTGAGGGTGTGCGTTAATTACGTTACATGTTGTATATAAAATCTTTGGTTCTATTTTCATTAAAATATGATTTGCGACCGTAAAACCCCGTACGCATCATCCATCCTGACCTACGTCCCGCCCGTCCCGCCAAGCCCATACAGATAAAATAACGATAAATCAGGCCTGCCAGGTGTAAAATTTCAGTTAATTTTAATAAAAACTAGAAAAATAGAAAAGAATTTTAGTTATTTATATCAAAAACTTTGTACTTCTTGGTTGTACGATCTTTTTGTTTCAAAATTTCGATTTTTAGTAGTCGTATTGTCGTACGATCACCCCTTTTTTGCACCTGGCAGCCCTGATTTATCGTTGATTGATTTACCTCTTATTTATCTGTATGGCCTTGGCGGGACGTACGTCAGGATGGATGGTGCGTACGGCACTTTACATCTATGTATTTATTTATGGAATCGTAATAATTATCATCGTCAATAGAACCCCATTGATTGCTACCTATTTCATGAAAAAGTAATTCATATTTTACCGGCAGGGAACGAATCACGAGTGACGTCTATGACACAATGGCGCGGCGAGCCAATCATTGACACTCCCCGCCCCCGCGTCTCACTTCGTACCACTAAAGAGACCGAATATTTGACTTCTGCGCAACTTGAAGCCAGCGCTCAAGATCCGTGCCGGTATCTGTACCTGTTGCCCAAGTCCTTCGTACTCTTGCTCCACCCTTGAACGGGACTTCTCCCGTGAATGACTTCTCATTTGATGATTTCCCATCTTCAAAGAAAAAGGTACGTTCATATTCTTTTTTTTCCCACCATAAGGCAGTGTTGGTCAATCAATAAATTACTCATGACTAATTCAATCACGAATGATTTAGTCATTCATGATTGATGTGGAAAAAATGTAGTCATAACTTCAATTAATAATTATGATTGAATGAATTCGATCTCAAATAGAGATACAATAGAGCGGCTATCAGAAGAAACGTCTTAGAAAATTGTCTAAACTTAGCATCAGATATGTTACGCCACGCTAGACAATACGATAAACTGTGCTTAATTAATATTTTCACGTAGACTCATATGTTCATATTCTTACATACAACTTTGATAAAAAAAAAACAGGACAGGAGATGTACAAAGGCGACACGCAGTTGACAGATAAAAACTTTAACATTTTAAAATATTGAACAGTCAGTACTTTTAACCACTTCAACAACAGAATCAGGTATTATGGGGACGAAGGTTTCAATTACTATATGTGTGTGTGTGTGAAATTAAACTAAAAAAATCATTTGCTCCACAGCTATATTTTTTTTGACATAAGTACATCACCACTAAATAGGCAAACTATAACATTTATTATATTCGAGATTATTTTCAAACAGATTCTATACAGATTTGCAGTAGCACAAACATTAAATTATTACAGATCACTAACAACTTTGTAATATATTTTATAGTGATTATTATAAAATGTAAAATTAAAAACATGTTCCACTATCTATTAAAAATGCTTCTTATTTAGTCAACTTTTAATAAAGAAATTCGCTATTAAGTTCCGCGCAGACACTAACCGTTAATTTGTCTGGCACTCTCCAGTTTATCTTTCCGTTAATAACCGCTATTGCGGGGCATTCATCATTTTATCATTTCTACTAATAATTCATATTCAAGAATGCAAACGTTTGACCACTACGTCTGCGCGTGTTCTAATACAGTGAATAACGGAAGATAAGGCTTATTAACCATGTCTAGGTAAGTATTATGTAATATTTTTAAAAAGAGGTTGATAACTGGATTTTAAAGCAATACATGCAAGACATTTAAAGCTAAGAGCAACAAGTATAATTTCTTAGAATTACACCAAACACATTGAACTACATAAGCACCTCTCGTAAATGCATCTAGTAAGTATATATAGGTACATTTTTTTAAACATTATGAAGATCAAAATATTCCATATGTACATTTTTTCTATATTTTTTAAAAGTTATTTCTTAATTTAGGTGCTGTAAATAGATTTTAGGTCTAAAACAACTAAACAAGGATTTTAAAGTTATCTAACAAAATAATTTAATTTTATAATTACATATAAAAATAAGAAGGTACTACGGTCACATAATATAAATACCGACAGGTACATTTGGGTTTAGTTTAGACTGTTTAATATAACAGTGGAATGTTAATTATTGTGTAACATTTTGGCTAATGTACAAATAATATATTAAATAATACGTGAGTAAAAGCACACGTTTTGTCATCAATCTTTTAAATAATACCCATTTAAATATTTCTGATATATCAATACTAAAAAGTTCCAATATAAAATAAACTTGTAAAAATAAGCTGAGCTTGTCAATTAATCAACACCTATAAGCTAAATAAATATTTGTATAAAGCAAAATATTTCGGAACATTTTACTACACACAATTATTGTCATGATTATCATTTATAACAACATATAATATTACAAAACTCTTTGGTTAATATTTCGTCAAGGATTGATTTGTAAGATAATCAATTAAAAAAATAGATTTTTCACGTTAATAAAAGTGCCGAATACGAATCCTGTCACACCGAAGAGTACGATTGCGATATCTTTCCATAGTTTCCACTGGTACTTTCCGAGTTGGTCAGGCCAGAACGTCACTATCTCGATAAGCGGCGGGAAGATGAGCGCGAGCGCCGAGCTGCTGAACGCGCCCACCAGAGAAATGATTCCGCTCAAGTTGGGTATCAGGGCTGCCGCTAAAACTGAAACACAGAACGCTTATTATTAGTCAGCTATGTATTGGTATCGTTGTTCAATAAATTACTCATATTATCAGACTTTTAATTCAAGTATACTTCCCACACACATATGTACATCGGAGGTAAAAATCAATATTTGTTTGATAACAACATGATAGGCTTGTAGGTTGCGGATGTGGTAATGATGTAAATGTAGGTAGGTATAGATATCATTTGAATTATACATATTATTATATGAGACTCTTCTAATTGTTTTAGTACAACTTAGATAACCTACGAACCAGGCCAACACATTTAGGAAAGCGCAACAATATAAATCTATTGTTGCCAAGATAAACTTTCTGACATTTTAATTAAAAAAATATTCAGTTAAGGTCGATTACATTGAATCGTCATTTAACTTTAATCTGAAGAATGAACATGGCGGTTTGACATATTTTCTATCAGTACAAAAGCCGTAGATCCAAAAATGGACTGTGAACTTGGCAACCGATCCTATCTCAATTTTCCGAAGATTTACTTTTTTATACCATTTTATACTATTTCATACTCCTCGGCGTTGCAAGAAATCCCATCTCAGATACATTTGGCGCAAGAATCGACTTCATTCAACTTGTACTAACTTCAACTTCTTTTGGTTATTTATATTGTTCTATCTCGTTATAATATTAGAAAGAAGCATAGTATACAACTTTTGTTTTGTAATAAAAATATTAAAAAAGAACACGTTTTTTATTTAATATACCAGATGCTGTATTAGTTACGCAAACAAGTCCTTTCTTCATGCTGTCAAGTTGTCAAAATTGAGATAGAACCGGATGCCAGTTCACAGTCGATATTTTATTTCTCATATAAGTTTGAGATTCAAGTTTCGATAATCTAATTCAAAATCTACTTACATGTTATGGAAATGAGCACAACCCGAGTTACTGCTTCACCGTGTTTAAGAGCTTGTTCGTTCGACATTTTCGATTTTACGTATGGCCAAACAATGTTCATGGGTACGTAGAACTGTAATCCGTATGATAAGAAAATCGAAGCGGCCATCACCGCCCGAACACTTTGCGCCAACCTGCAAATAAAGAGAAACAATGAAACTTTTATCAATAAGGCAATAATAAGTATGAAACGTAATATTGAAAAGAGCAAACATTAGATGACAATAGTCCTCACAATTTCATGCTTGCTTTTCTCTACATTGTCTATGTTGGGTAGCCTAGGTGAGCATCGAAATGCAGGACAAGCGCCCACGATACGGTAAAGATTTTTGACGCTCATTGGATCGATAATCTAGTCATTCTACAATGGATAGATATTTAAAATAAACTGGCCAAGTGTGAGTTGGGATCGCGTTTGGGTACAGAACCCCAAAAAGTGTACCCACGATACACGAGTAGGAATTACTCGTGTATCGTGGGAACGTTCACAAAAATGTAAACTCAGATACACCAAACACCCAGACCCGGAATAACTAGGTATCTGTAGGCCATAAAAATATTTGTTTCGTGCGGGAAATCATCCTGCGACACGCAGCGCAGCAGCCGATCAATCAAACACTACGCTAAACGTGCCGAAAAAAATATAAAAAAAATGTAAAAATATTTTTGTTTCATAAATCGTAATTCATAACTGAATACTTACAAAGAGCTGGGCAGATTAAGCGTTATGCTGCCTTGCACTCGTTCGCCGTATTTCAAGTATCCGAAAAATCCGATGCCGGTATATAGTGCAGCTACAATCACCATGCCAGTATTTAGCACGCCATTCCAGCCACCAAAGTCCTCTGGGGTTTTCATATTGTTTTCTAAAGGTAAGATCTGGAATTAGTTTATGATGTCATTATTATAGATTCCCAATAAATCATACTCAGATAGTAAAATATTTAATGAGAGGTTAATTAGTAAAAGCAGTTAATTATGCAGGCTGTCTCCAGATAAAAATGCGAAGGTATAAATATTACGTTATGTTTTCCTTATGTCGCTGTTTATAATGACAATTAAGTAAACAAAATGGGGCTTCACGTAAATAAATGAAGTTCGTTGACTTCTTGATTATAATATGTACCTATCAGTTATTCCAATAAGCAAATAATTGACTGACTTTCTGAGTGTCTACAAAACAGGGGGGAAAGGGTATAGAGCTTCTTCGTGAGTTAGTAGTTATGAGAGAAATAAATACCTAGAGCTAGCCTTGGTATGTTTTCGGCCCACTAGAATTAATTCTCTGTTCACTACACGTACTCTACTTGCAACGAATAGGAAATGTCACATTTTGTATTATACATAATGTGTAGGTACGGTAATTTCATTTGGAACTGCTAGTTTTCACAAAAACTCGACACCACGTGTTGCTAAAACTACGTTACTATAAACTTTGATTTAAATAAAAATTATTAAACTTCTTTTTACTGTGTTATTGTCAAAATCGGTTCATGAGGACATTTACTGTTCTGAAGGGCATGGGATAGGCAGTACTGTGCCCTTTAATTTCTATATAGGATTCCGCCAAAAGCTTACGTTTTACGCATAGACATTAAAATATGTGACCAGTATCGACAGTTCCCGTAACTAGTGGTGGTGTTATTTAAGCGTGTCTACGACAAGTGGTTTACGATTCATAAATAACTCACGAGGTAATTAGTAACGCAACTGATTTTGATGCGGTTTTCACTAATTGAAAGAACAATAAACGAAGATTTGTGTATAATTTGCATCCAAGCGAAGCCAGGGTTAGAGCTAAAGTATAAAAATCTATAGAATTATTTTAAGCCAAATCTTCACTTAGTTAATTAGTAACGACGTAGCTTAGATAGGACCAATGACTATACAGGATAAGACCATAGGTCTAGTACGCCCATTTATGGAAGAAGACATAGCGACTGTTTAGACCAGTATCCGATGTTTCAACCTATGTGTGTCGTAGGTGTTTTGTATAATTCGCTTTTATAATATCCCCGGCGTTTTTGGTTACTGCTCCAATCCTATTGGTCACAGCGTGATCTTATTTAAAGACTAGTCTTCCCCGAAAAATAGGTTATCAAACACTAAAAGATTTTTTCAATTCGAACCCAGTAATTCCAGAGATTTTGAGAGCGCGTTCAAACAAAGAAATACTCTTCAGCTTTATAATATTAGTATTTTACCTTTGTAGATTGTATACACTTACGTTTCAGTAATTGTTAACTAGAGTGATAGGGAGTAGTTGTCAATGCAAGCAATTGATCAGAAATTTTATGTCCCTCCATGTGAGAATTGTCTCATTCAGTTCATTATGATTACTCGAAAGTAGAAATTTTCCTATCACTCGACAGCATAGTTAAATCGTTAAAGAGCATTTAGAACCTTATTGGATTTTGTGGGTGCCGATTGGCCGAGGTTTTAAGAGCAAATTGCGTCACCCTGGCGCATTCGTGTGTATGACGTCAAGATGCCCAACAATGCTGCATCACTACCAAACTATGTCATGGATCTGACGTCATGCAAGCTTTATTATTGTTCTATAGTTGTATTGTATCAATTACATTCCAGGGGCTTGTTAGTTGAGATATTAAAACCAGTCTATTTGTAGGGCACAGTAGGAAGACTGCAGAAGTGCAGACAATTTCTGCGTGCACTATGAATATTTTATTCAGTGTTCACGAATAGGCTAGTTGCCGTAAAAAATGTAATTAGTCCGTCTTTTAGATTATTCAAAAATAAGGGACACGTATTTTTTTATTTGTAAATTAAACCAAAAATGACAAAGATATAGCCCATTATGGTTACGTGTAACGTCACGCCCGCGCCGTGCTGCATTTTTTAGCACGGGGTGACGTCACACGTAACTTTAATGGGCTATATATTTGTTATTTTTTGTTTAATCGAAAATAGAAAAAGTACGTGTCCAATATTTTTTATAATCTAAAATACGGACTAAATAAAATGTAATTATTTTGACCCTGGAAACTACCCTACTGAGAATCTTTATTTTTAAATTTTTAACTGACTAATAAGGCTGGGGTTATGCGTTCGGCTGTACTTACAGTTTTTTTTTTATGTATGTTCACTGATTTGTCAGCCAACTATGGACAGGTATGGAAAAAAAAAACATTGAATTTTATGAATATATCCTAGATTGGTCCCATAGAAATGTTGTTATGATAAACTTGATAATATTGTGATGATTTTGTTATTGTTGTGATGATGAACTTTGAATATATGGAACGGAACTCCTCATAGGATCATAACAGAACTGTCGTAGCAAGTAAATTTGATTTGTTTATAGATTTAGGATACTTTAACTTCTAGCTTCATCATCGTCAGATCAGTTTGACATATAGGGGATATGTCGAACCAATCTGGTGATGAAGCCGGAAGGTAGGCACCGCAACTCTGTTATAAATCAATGTGTCCAACTGTCCAGTCGTGTTTGGGCTTAATAGAATTGTCATGAGATGCACTCTGGCTACGAGGCATCATCAAACTGATTTGATGGTGGAGCTGAAATGTGGAAGGTGGTGGTGGTGGTGGTGGTGATGGTGGGCGTTAAATAACGAAAAGACAAAGCTATAATAGAAACACCGACTTCCAAAATTATTGTTATTTTGCACTTTTTAGCTATTTTAAACTTACATTGAAGTCAATTGTATTTTTCGGTACCAGGGTGAATTTTTCAAGTGGGCGTGGATGGCAAAAGCCGATACTGAGGAATAGCGAAATACACTCATCAATGATAAGTCTGTATAAAGGAGCATCGGCTATTCGGCGTCCCATGACGGCTCAGTAACTCTAGACTTCCGGTCATGTATTGTATATAAGATTATATAATTGCAATCACCCATTTCCTGAACCCTTGGTCTGAATAAGGTGTCTGAATACGGTTAGTATTCGCTGTGTACTTCGGTCAATTTTATTGTAAGTTACGTTTGTGATGTTTTTAAACATCCGGTTTTAATATCAATCAGTTATGTAACAAGTTATTTAAAAAATAGACCATTAACATAAACCTGTTTGTTGTGGTTTAGGTGCCTATTATCTTTTTAAAACTAAAATGATAAATAAATTAGCATAGACTCAACACGTTTAGGTAGGTACAAAAGTCTTATTGGATCTTGTTGAGAAGTTATGTTTGTCTCAAAGGCATGACTGATCTGCGAAAGTAACGGAAATACAGACGACTTATAGTCATGTAGGTACTTCTAGTACCTACACCGTTACAATACTTTCGCCTATTTGCGCCTGGCCGCGTTTGCGAGAGTCGCTATCGAATGGCTCGTAGAACACGGTTTTGTCATAAGAGGATTTGAAATGTTTAATACTTTGACAGAATAATAATATATATTACTTCTGAAGAACATTTCGGACCAGAATTATACCTGCATACCAGAATTACCCCCAGACTACCCCCTATATTATTTTAGTCGTTTCAATCCATCCTAAGGTTGTCTAGTAGACAGGGCCCGAGCTATTTAGCCGCTTTTCGCCGCCCTGTACATACACAATACCATATAACTCATGAATCTAAGGCTTAAATATTTCCATTAAACCTGAAGTAGGTTTGAAGGTGGCAAATAAAATTCTCAACCGGTAGGTTGGGTGGATGGCTAGGTTGAAAATTATATTATTTTATAAGTCAATTTTGCCGCCACTCTTGTTTTACCACTCTGGGCAAATGCCCGGCTTGACCCGCCCCCTCCCTAGATCTGGCCCTGCTAGTAGATATCGCTGGCAGCGATAAGACCACCATTGTAGGTACCCATAGATTTAAGTTTATTTATAAGCTGTTACTTTTTTGGTGTACAATAAAGTTTATTCTATTCTAAATGTTTTGATTTCATATTAGCCACCTTTACTGAAATCACATCTCGAAATTGCGACCAGACTACTACCCTTCTACGAAGGTAAGTATGGTAAGTATTCGTTTTTCTTTAACGCAGACGCGCCAGCCTTAATAAATATTCTCATTTTAATGTAAATGTCGAGCATATTCTCACGTACCTATTTAATGAAGAAACCACAGACGGTTAGCGCATACGACGGTTATTGATCGTGAGTTGACCTCTTATAAAGTTGTTCTACTTTAAAACTGTTTGTACTTATCTCTTCAGAAAACCCGATTGCCGTCTGAGATTAAATATCCGTCTCGAATCGAATAGCCTCGGTGCATTACAGAAGAGGTTTGTCAAGCTAGCAATAAGCTAGAGCTAGGTACTTAAGTTTAGATACTAAGAACTGGTCAATTTACTTATACTTACATATCACCACCATTGAACGCTGGAGGGCTATATTTTTTCCGATAGTCATAAGCCTCCAATACCTATTATAGCCCTCCTGCCCATGCTACAAAGGAATCAAGGCTAATGTTCTACATAGATACAATATGGTAGAGTAAGATAAATTACAAAACGACATTACAACATAAATAATAATACATACATTAATATAAAATCAAACTCACCACTCCTATTCCTTCAAATGCATAAATAGCCGTACCAAAATATAAAGGTAATTGATGCCAGCTAGAGAATGCTTTCACAGTATGGGTAGGTGGCAAGTCTTGCAGTATATAGTAAAATGTTATCAAAAGGCCCCAAGCAGTCATTATAGAGGCGATCAGAGAAACTGGAGTCAGGTACTTTAAGTTCTTCACCATAGACAGGGCAACTATTGCCGGAAATAAGATAGCCAAGTACACATGTACTGTTAAATTTATGTGGAAAAAATGCAGTGTGTCTTGAAGGTTAGTGGCAACAAATAAAAAGTATACACAGCAAAATCCCAATTGTGTTAATACCAAAAATACACTGACAACATTCCTGAAACAATACATATTGCCATAAGTGTTATAATATTATTAAAAAGAAATCTTAAAATTTAACTCAAGCCCGACATGCTCTACCTACACAGACTATTCTTATATTAGTGCTGTAATGCGAAATTCTGTAAAACCCCAAAAAAAAAGAACAAATTTTCTCTATCTCTGAATGTATAAATCACACAAATCATACAATAATAATCTGGTATTATGCGAATCATTTAAACATTCATGAAAAGTTATAAAGTTCAGGGTATCAAAAAAATATTGAGGAGAAAAAGATAATGACCATTCATAAAGCATACCTATTTATCAACACTACTATTGTTTGTTAGTAAATCTTTTCATATCTTAATCAATATAATGAAGCCAGATATGTATTGTTTAGTGAGTAATATTCCTCTATGATAACAACTAAACCTAATTACTAGGAAGAGGAAATTTTCAATGTACATAAATATTATTTGCACACAAATAGTATTTATGACGGTATACCTATGTTAAGTGGTGATTGGCCGTAGGACTGGTCGGAATCCGTATCTCTTCCACTGCACAAGAAAGGGTCAACCAAGAATTGCGGCAACTATAGGACCTTGTCCCTCATCTCAAATGCCAGCAAAACCTTACTCCATATTCTAAACGACCGCATCCGCTACTACTTGGACAGGCAAATCGCGCAGGAGCAAGCGGGTTTTGTGAAGGGCAAGGGCACTCGAGAACAGATCCTCAATATCAGGCAGCTCGGCTGGGTGGTTAGGGTTGCTTATGGATGGTCCTACACGAAGTTGGAGTCCCTAATCATCTCATTGCCTTACTTCGCACCATGTACGGCTCAAGCCAGGGAGTTGTCAAAGTCGATAAATCAACCTCAAAACTCTTTAAATTTCGCCGAGGAGTGCGCCAGGGATGTTTTCTATCGCCTATTCTATTCAACATGTACGTTGAATACATTATGAGACGTATAGCTTCGAGAATTGGGAGGGAAGCATTACAGTTGGCGGCGTAAAAATTACCAACCTGTGCTACGCCGATGACACCACTTTTCTTGCGGCAAATGAGTCGGAAATGGTTGCACAACTGGAATGAATGGAGCGGATTAGCGAGGAGATGGGGCTTTCCGTGAACAGGCCGGTGAACCAAGGATATGGTGGTGGATTGGTCTGGAAAATTGAAGCTCACTGGCGCTTTACACCTAGAAATTGTGGACAACTTTATTTTCCTGGGCTTCAATGTCAGTAACGACCGTTCGTGCGAGAAGAAAGTCTGTAGAAAAATTTGCATGGCTAAGAGCGCCATGTCACAGCTATACAAAATCTGGAGGGCCCGTAACATCTCTGTAAAGACCAAAACAAAACTGGTGCGGACTCTGGTCTTGTCGATCTTCTCATATGGCGCTGAGACTTGGACGCTGAAAGCAGCAGATCGCAAACGCATTGACACCTTTGAGATGGGGCGCTGGAGAAAAATGCTCCGCATCCCTTGGACAACATTTCGGACCAACGAATAAATCTCCTCGCAGTTGTCGTCCGAGTGTCTTCGCCTAATTCTGCAATACTTCGATCACATTGCAAGAAAAAACGATGGAAACCTCAAAAGGCTAATAAATTGTGACCGGTAAAATAGACGGAAAAAGGACTCGCGGGCGCAGCCCAATGTGATGGTCCAACCAGATCCGCACCGTTCTGGACTCCACGGTATACAAGGCCCTTCACACCGCCAGATACAGAAATAAATGGAGAAACATCATTAAAATTAAAGTGATGGAGCAGGGAGGTCACGACCCTCAGCTTTGAGGAATACGACGCAAGGAGGGAGGAATATTTATATACATTGAAAATTTCCTCTTCCTATTAACTCTTCCTCTTCTAGCCTACTGGCTATTATACCTATATGAAAATACTGAGTTCATTTAACTATTGATATTATTTTTTCCCAAGTACTTTGATAAATTTTTGACTGAATATCTGTTTGTTTGAATGACTACCCTATTTATAAAAAATCAATAGGACATACCATATTGCCATTGAGCTGCGTGATTGATGACATCCATCACACAACAGACATTTATCAAATTCCAATGCAATGGTAAATGGTGTGGTGGGTTATTGTACAGATAAGATTAAACTGTTATGTGTATTAGATGAGAATATAGGAATTTAATAATTATACTTCCTCTGTACAACAGCTGTGATTTTCCATATTACTTGGGCATATAATATACAAATATATGTAACAATTGGCTTGTAAATCGCTCCATGATATTTAAGTTTGAATTTACACATGGACAACTAAACATCTTATGTCATCACTTGATTATTTTTTGGTATAAGTACTGCATAAATAACTGGAGATTAAAAAAAATTGAATAGTTAAATAAATACAGTGCATTAGAACAAACTGGCTAAGTGCAAATCAAGCTGGCACACAAACATAAACTGAAACTGGTACTGTGGTATATTATAAACTGAAAAATCATGTTTCTTGTACAAGTTATCTTTAATTTTATTATTTATTGTTAAAATGGCCATTGAAATAGGTACACACTCTCTGAAAATTTAAACTGGCTACCTATGATGGTTCATGACAGATAGGGGGCTTGCATTGATTTATTAAAATACCCTAATAAATCAACGGGTTTGGTTTTGGTTGGTTACTTTAGCTTTGTAAAATAACAAATGGGTCACTCTATGTAACGGGTAACAGGTAGAACAATTTTAACCAGTAATTTAATAATACTTTATAAGGGAACTGTATTCTTTTTATAACTTAACTAACAACATTTTTGCTTATCCTAAGTTGACATTAATTTAAGTGATTTAAAGCTTAATAATGATTTTCTTCTTATAAGTGTACAACCTGTTACACCAGCTGTTACATGGAATGATCCAAATGATAATTTTGTGATTTAAGCATCATAAATTAAAAAAAACTACATGTAAGAATTGAACCTATGTTATTTTATATTGGAATAACAGGGATTACACAATTTAAAACCATATTTAACACTTACTTCATTTTTTTAGCATATGGCCTCAAAGAAACTGGTCCTGATGAGAAAGAATCTTCAACAACTTCTGAGAAACCAAGGGCTGGCTTTTCATTTCTAATGCAGAGCTCGTGGGCACATTTTATGAGCACATGCATACAGTGGGTGCATATTGCTCCAATTATTAGTGTTGAAAACACACCTGGATAGAGTAAAACACTTATTATTTATATAACCTGGTTTGTTATTTAATTCATTAAACCCCAAGCGAACACCGGCGTTCGCGCACCTATTGTCTTTCTATTGTGTCTGTAATTTCCATGATTGAAAGGTTAAGGTTCAAATAAAAACTGACCAATTAACTTAATAATAAAAAAAGGTAAAACTTTTCCCAAGCTTTTTCATAGATAACTCTGATGCAAAAATTAATATTGATAATATTATGTTAATAAATGATGTGCTGTGCTTTTTAGAAAGTACACCTTTTTAAAGTTATGCCTATTTCAAGTGGAAAGTATCAGTAACAGAGCTAAACTAATAGTTTAGCTACACAGTTTTACTAGGAAGCACTAGCTTCTGATATTTTATAAGTGTCCATGTAGGTCTTTATGAGAAAAAAAAGTTTTGAATTTGTAATTTGAATTGAGGTAGAATTGCTTATTTAGCTGATGGCAGTCTCTAAAAAAGTGGTCCATTAATGAAAATTCTTTTACTGACAAAAATCTACAATGTAGCCATGCAGTGCACTTTTTTATCCTGAAATTTTAAAAATTGCACTTTACCTGTGGCCAAAGTGAAGGTAGCGAAACTGCGATAAAAAGTTAAGATGTAAGGTACTAGATATACAAAATCAATAACATAGAGATAAGCTGTCAGTATCTTTATAAATAAAAAATATTATATTTTCAAGTTAAAATATTATCATCATTTACTTCTTGATGAAATGAGCTGGCTTATTGAAGTATCGAGTGGCAATAAACAATCGATATTTGTATACATACACAAAAATGTAAACACTCACCAAGTACAAGACCAGCATTTTTAAAAGCATCTGGCATTGCTAGAATTCCGGTGCCTATGTTTCCTTTTAATAGGTGGATTAAAGTATCGAAGTTGGAAGTCGGATGCTCCAAGCATCTTTCGGAACCTGGGCAATAATCTTTAGTTTTCTCACTACAACATGGATCTGTCACTAATTCTACTGTCTGTTCAACACTTTCAATTGGAGTGTTGGGTCCCGTGAGCAGTGGTTGCTTTTCATCATTCATTATTTTATTTTATACTTTTATGCTTATAAAGTAAATATTATTCCGCAGAGCCATACGCTACACAGTCACCCGTTATCACAATGGAATGAAGTTTATTGAATAACACTTGAAATTAATGAAGACAGCAGATGTCGTTACTGTCGCATTATACCAAAGAGTATATAATCACTACGTTCTATTTTCATTTATCTACATTATACCACTGATAGGGCTGCCAGGTGTGAAAAAGGTGTGACCGTATGACAATACTATCCCAAAGAAATGTTGAGATAAAAAGATCGTACAACCAAGAACTACAAAGTTTTTATTATAAATAACTAAAATTCGTTAATTAATTCGTTAAATTATTAGAAAAAAATGCAACAAAATCAGGGCTGCCTAGTGCGAAAAAAGTGTGTAAAGTCTGTCTAATAAGTCAACCGACTTGGGATTTTTTTATAATATTTAATCATTTAAAAAATACTTATATTCGATACTTTTTATAAGGTTCTTCTGTTAGTAAACAATGATCTCTATCTCTTAATCAACCTTGATTATTGAATCCGTGTTGACTATATCAGATTTCATTAAATCCTAATAATTACCCAAGTCGTTTAACTTATTAGACAGACTCTACGTACGACAATATAACTTCAAAAAAAATCATATACCAATGAAATTATGAAATGAAAAGACCATGCAACCAAGAAGTACAAAGTTTTATTAAAAAATCGTTTAATTTATACACTTTTTCTTAGAGAAATGGTTCGATTAGGTACATCTTATCATTCATCTATTTATAATCTGTGACATCCAGCAGCTGGATGCTTTGCACGATGGTGCGTATGCTACGTCCAGCACCGGACGTACAGCACGGACGTACGTCAAGATGGATCGTGCGTATGGCGCTTTAGAAGCACCCTGAACCTCACGTCCAGTGTGATAGATAGAAGAGGTCAGTTAGGAGTGAGGCATATTTATCGTAATAGATAGAAGTAACAGATATTTACAAATAACTAATAACAATTGTTACTATCAACTTATTTATCTGTTATTTTAATAACAGACCCTCGAACACTGTTACCGCGGCTGTTACTGTTATTCATTGTAACAGTCCCTACACAAACAGACTGTTAGTTGTTACTAGTTGTTACCAGATACTCAATAAATAATAGGTGTGTCTCTTTTCCTCATTAAAGAATGGCCTTTGCGAAAAAGAGACACACCTATTATTTATTTCG
The DNA here is from genome assembly GCA_910589285.2 of Mythimna ferrago. Lineage (NCBI taxonomy): Eukaryota > Metazoa > Arthropoda > Insecta > Lepidoptera > Noctuidae > Mythimna > Mythimna ferrago. The sequence continues at coordinate 16,684,610 of OU342675.1, forward strand.
GAACATGTTTACTTCTCATTCTTACTAAAGCGGTTAAACTACGCTGAAAAGAGAAGCTGCTAGTATTTATTAATCCTAAAATATAGTTGGTGGTCTTGCAAGACCAAAAAGAAACGAAAAAGGGACTTCTAAATTTAGCTGTATTACCTGTTACGTGGCCTGTTACTGACCAGTGACCATAGTAAAAAAAAAAAAAAAATTTTTTTTATTTAATTAAGGCAATTTTAGATTTAGTTTAAAAAATAGGTCCATATTAAATAGTAAATTGTTTTAAACCAGCCAACCGAAACGCAAAGCGAACGCAATAAAGAATTGAATTGAAAGCTTTAAACTAGTCAAATATTGATCGTATAATCGTATCTATCTTTAATGTAATTAATATCTTTGGTTTAACGGAATTAATTAAAAAAAAATCCAGTTATTTACGAGTTTTTTTGGCCAACCAGTATACAAATCAAGTAAGAGTAAGAGTAATTTGCCAAAGTTGGTAAGTTTTACACAAATAGTTTTACACAATTTTTAAAATAATATTTTTATAGATTTGCGAGGCAACCATAAACAATAACATTTATTGTGTTAGGACTCCCTTATAGTCTTTGGTTTGACATTTGATTGGGATTGGTTGTAAAATGTTTCAAGTATTTACGACTTATGTCTATAAAGATGACTTTCAATTGAAAGTTATTTAGCTAATTTGTTTGTTTTATTTAAAATTTTGAATTTGAAAATTTTAGTTTTTCTTCTTTCATTACGATTGCGAACGAAAGTGGTAAATCGTAATAATAAAATTTTCGTAAAGATTTCTCTGTTTCTCAGTGTTTGTTTACGGCGTATTAAGTGATAAAATTAGTTGAACACTTTTAAATGTGCCAGTTTCAGAATTGTGTAGTAAACTGACAATCCTAAGCCTGTAATAAAGTATGAAGCAAAGTGTTCAGTTAGGAATTTTCTAAAGAACTATCCAATCTATAAAATGTTGGGGTTGGGGTCTCAAAAATTCAAATTAATTCATTTATTAAAATTAGGCCGAATGCAAGCATTTTTCAGCAGTAACTGGACGACAAAAATATAAATACACGTTTATACCTATTTTCTATACGATTTTCGGCTTTTAAGAGGACATAATAAAGAAGATATTCAACTGAGATTTAAATACGTATTTATCGTCCGTACAAAAATAACAGGCTGTTATTTATTAACAGGTATTTGGATCTGTTATTTTTATGTAACAGTAACAGTCATAACAGATATCGTGTTTAACCTGAACGCACCTCTAAGGTCAGTGCAGTGCATTATACCCTGCGTTCCGAATTACGTTATTAGTTACGACGATGAAGAGTCCAAAAGGATATCTATAATTAATCTTTGGATGAGACAAACTCGTTAAAAATAAGACGCCCGTTTTGTCATTTGAAAAAGGATTTTGAAAAAGAACCCTTTAAAAGGCTAGTTGCCGTAAAAAATTTAATTAGTCCGTTTTTTAGATTATTTACGTATTTTTTTATTTGTAAATTAAACCAAAAACGACAAAGATATAGCCCATTAAAACGTGTAACGTCACGCCGTACTGCATTTTTTCGCACGGGATGACGTCACACGTAACTTTAATAAATAATAAAGTAAATAAAATAATAAAATACATTTATTTCGGACTAAAAAATAATGTCAATCAATAAAAATTAATGACCTATATCTTTGTTATTTTTAGTTTAATCGAAAAAAGAAAAAATACGTGTCCAATATTTTTTTATAATCTAAAATACGGACTAAACAAAATGTAATTATTTTGACCCTGGAGACTACTCTATTGTATGCACAGTGTGCATGAATTCTTGGCGGTTTTTGAGTGAAGTTCAGTAGCTGTTTGATTTATTTTTTTAATATTCAACAACCATCACACAACGTCGTCTAGTCTCATTCTATAGTCTGAGCGATAAAAGAATGGTTGTGGCTAAAGATGTAAGGCCGGTCTAATTAATTAAACCAATCTGTTTTAAACGAAAAAAAAACCGTTTAAAATGGAAACAAACCATTTTTTTAAATTCAAAACTTATGGTGTTGATGGCCATGTTTTTCTTATTGTAACTACATTTTCTTGATTTGACCGAGCTAGGGATATCTAAGCGCACGGTAGTGCGCAGTTTATATTTTTCATTGATTAACAAAAGGGAAAATGTACTGAGAAAGACAACGAGAAAGTGGCAGTGTGTCCCATTTTTACCTATAAATTTAACTAGGGTAAACATGAACTTGCTGTTAGCTACAATATTCCAGTCAGTGATAACAGACCGATCCCAGTCAAAGTGATAGAACCATTTTCGTTAGAACTGGGTAAGTGGTCGTTGGTGGAACTTACCTAGATAGGCAGTACAGCAGTTTCTTCACGCTATTTTCCTTTACCGGTTCGTGTTTGCATTTAAATGTTCATCATCATTACAATCGAAAGACGTCTACTGTTCGACATAGGCCTCCCCCAGGTGTCGCCACAATTAACGGTTTCTTACTCATTACGCAAAAACTTATAAACGGATGAATTTAATGATAAACGTTGCAATACTATAACCTATATTTTTGCTAAGTTTCATCACGTGAACAAGTTCAATAAATAGGCTACTAATATTATAAATGCAAAAGTTTGTGAAGATGGATGAAGGTACCTCGTATGTATGGATGTGTCGCACAAAAACCACTAGACAGATGAACTTAATCATAATCATTTCAATAATATAGCACATAAGCTATAACTTTGCAGTTTCATTAGGTGAGCAAATTCAGTCAATAGGATAATTTTTATTATAGGGTGAAGCCGCTGGAAGAAGCTAGTCTAACATAGTTTCAAAATATCAAGATTTAACAGTCGCACTATAATGACGTCACAATGTTGCTTACATAACAAAAACGATATTTATCTACAGCAGCGACCTCAAATCCCACGATGGTTTACTTTCCGCACAGACTCTAATCATATTTTGATATACGGAAAAGATAGTCATGCGTAAAATTGACGCATGAACTTTAACCAAATATATTGTATTTGTATTTATTTATTTGAATCAAACTAATTTTGATTTAGATGTTATATAAATTGTCCCGTCCTTGGGCGGAGCGGGTTCTAGTGGCAGACTCATAGTGACTAAAAAACCCATCCCGTTCCTTTTTGCCTTTCATACCGGGGATGAGCTATCTTGCGGAGCTAACCCTGGCCCCAGGAAGCTTCGACCCAGCTGAGCCCCTGCTGTTGCTGACAACTTCTTGAGGCGCGCGGGAACGGCGCGCCGTGGACGACTTGGGCTCGGTCCGGTTAGTTAGAGTCTGTGCGGAAAGTAAACCATCGTGGGATTTGAGGGCGCTGCTGTAGATAAATATCGTTTTTGTTATGTAAGCAACATTGTGACGTCATTATAGTGCGACTATTAAATCTTGATATTTTGAAACTATGTTAGACTAGCTTCTTCCAGCGGCTTCACCCTATAATAAAAATTATCCTATTGGCTGAATTTGCTCACCTAATGAAACTGCAAAGTTATAGCTTATGTGCTATATTATTGCAATATTTATGATTGAGTTCATCTGTCTAGTAGTTTTTGCGAGACGCATCCATACATACGACTACCTCCATCCATCTTCACAAACTTTCGCATTTATAATATTAGTAGCCTATTTATTGAACTTGCTCACGTGATGAAACTTAGCAAAAATATAGGTTATAAGCTATATTATTGCAACGTTTATCATTAAATTCATCCGTTTATAAGTTTTTGCGTAATGAGTAATAAACCGTTAATTGTGGCGACACCTGGGGGAGGCCTATGTCGAACAGTGGACGTCTTTCGATTGTAATGATGATGAACATTTAACCTTTCAATCGTGAAAATTACAGACAATAGAAAGACAATAGGTGCGCGAACGCCGGCGTTCGCGCAGTTAGGCACTGTGCTTAGACTATTTACTTGTAAAATTTAAATTGTCAAATTAAGAACTAGATAATTAATATAAAACTTCTGTTCATTAGTGAAGCAGTGAAACAGCTGCGTAGACTCTGAAGCTCTTTTCGTTGACTTGATACATTTGCAGATAAATACTATAGAAAACATTAGAATTTGTACATCCATAATATTCCAATGGCAAACTTAACTACCTATTCATACGAAGACATGGCTTAAAAGACTTAGTATGCAAGCCAAAACAAAAAAAAAATTACATGAAATGTCACATGTCAATCAAACTGTCAATGTCACGATATTAGTGTTCCTGTTCTCAACCAAGTCGTAGAAGATTTTTGAAGATTTGCTTCTATGTAACAAAAGGGATTTTGGGGGAGTATTGGTCAAACAATGGGAAACGCAGGAAGTAATCAACCAAAAGAATGGCACAGAGATGCTGTGTCGAAGGCTCCTGATGTGGGGCCGTCCTCGCCAGCCAAAGAAGGAGAAGCGTTTACATTTGATAAAAAGGTTGACGATGATCGTATTGGTCGAGATGAAGAAAATAACATTGAAGATGGTGCACCGTATTATACCAAAGCTGTTCCTGAAAGTGATGTAGAATATAGTGGACCACGAGAGAGGTCCAACACTCTGACTGAAGGTAGTAAGATTATTGACGATGTTAAAGTTTTGCCAACTGTTTTCAAATGGGAAGGAGGGGGCAAACAAGTGAGTTATCCGTCAATAACACTTTGTCCTTCCTTATTATATGCTTTCAGTGATTGATTCTTTGGTTTATTTTAGGTATATATTAGTGGAACTTTTACTGACTGGAAAACAATTCCAATGGTTAAATCTCATGGAGACTTTGTTACTATAATAGATCTACCTGAAGGTGAACATCAGTATAAGTATTTTGTTGATGGTGAATGGAGACATGATCCCACTGTGGTATGTTTTGTTTGATTTTTTAAAAGAAAGCATATCATTGGCAGTGTTATACTTAGAATGTTAAGCATTGTCACGATTTTTTGCAGATTATTAACTAGTAAATGCAAAAGTAAGAATGATATTTTCAGGCATATATTAAACTTGTTACAGAAGGTAGTGGATAATGGAATGGGTAGTAAAAATAACTTGGTAACAGTAAAAATGTCAGATTTTGAAGTGTTCCAAGCACTAGCAAAGGATAGTGAAGGGATTCATAGCAGTGCCCAAACAGAGTATTCTCAGGTATGTGAGACAAAAATGTAATAGCAAGCTGCATGATAGTATATTAATTCATTAAACCCCAAGCGAACGCCGGTGTTCGCGCACCTATTGTCTTTCTATTGTGTCTGTAATTCCCATGATTGAAAGGTTAACCTTTCAGATACCGTCAATTTGAGACACAATAGTAAGACAATAGATGCGCGAACACTGGCATTCACTTGGGTTTTAATGAATTAACAATTTGAATGATATGTAATTTTTTTTTGCTTTTCAGGAAATACCGCAGTCAAAGCCGTGGGAGAAAGTTTCAGGGCCACCTATTTTACCACCTCATCTCCTTCAAGTCATTCTGAATAAAGATACACCACTGTCTGTAAGTATAAACTGTTTAATTTATTTTATAAGACCAATTTTTTTAAATCAAGTTGAATATCTACAAGTGCTGAGTTGTTTCATATTTTTTACAGTGTGAACCAACATTGTTACCTGAACCAAATCATGTTATGTTGAATCATCTGTATGCATTGTCCATAAAAGATGGTGTTATGGTATTATCAGCAACCCACCGGTACAGGAAGAAGTATGTCACCACACTGCTTTACAAGCCCATATAATCATAAATTCATAATCCGGTGATCTGATGTATCCTATAGTTATCAAAGCACAACATTATCTCAGTATTCAAGTGCTCTTTTGCAAAAATATCTTCATCAAAATAGGTAAAAAGTAATAATACTTTTTCTTAATCACTGAATATCATAATTTGGCACTAAAATGCTTGCAGTTAAGATAGATAGTTGTATAGCTGCAATTGCTGCATAACTAAATTTTATAAGCTCTTAGTATTATTATTCCTTACTATGTTTCTTAGTTAGTAGTACTGTTATGAAATCAAAGTAAAGTATTTCAAGTGCTATGGTCGTATTGGGCAATAAATAAACAAATAAGTATGGGACCTAGAAGAAGTTTGTATGTGTAAATAAGATCAGTCAGTAAAATAGTTGTGGTAGACAACAGTTTTTGACTAATAATAAATGAAAATTAATATTCTTACATATTTCTAAGTGCAGCCAGATGTGATAATGTACTATTTGTTTTTAAATTATTGACTTGTTGTGATTGTAACTATTAGTTAGGTATAAATTGAATGTGCTTTTTGTTAAAGTATAATTATGTAAACATTAGTGTGTAAATAAAAAGTCTATTACAATTGTTTTCTTTTATTTCATCAATCTGAATGTATTTACGTATTTTGTAACATGAAACTGCAAGTTGCACTACAACGCGCCCGGCCTTGGTACAGGCCATAGTCCGGGGCGAGGAGTGGGAGGCAGATGCCTCCTGCGAAGCAGTAATGCTAGTAAAGGAGGAGGCCGCAGGCAAGATAGGAACAGGAGTATCTCTCTGGGTTTTATCCCCCGGACTACTTATCTACATCTACACTAATATAATAAAGAAGTAAAGTTTGTTTTTTGTAAGAGATAATCTCCGAAAGAGCAATAATAAAAAAAAAACTGGTCAGATTGCTAAAAATTTTTCACCGACAGAAAACTGCTTTATTCCTGAGTAACATAGGTTATATTTAATGTACGCGGTTGAAGCCGCGGGAATAAGTTAGTCTCCTTTATTACGTATCGGTCGTTTTGCGGACTTCTTCGTGCTATCAAGCCTTTCGGCCTCTAACGGCCGCTTTGAGGGCATTTCTAAGTCTCCAGTTCTACTCTTCCACTCCGGGCTCTGCAACGAGCGACGGCCAACGTGATAAGGGACACAGCTGGCCTAAGCCGGCACCCTGAGCTATTTGCTGCCTCCCGATTTCTGACGGCCGCTGGAAGGTTCATTTATCTTTCATAATTTATATCTATTATGTTAATACCGCACAAGGATCATTTATTATTTTATTTCTTCACCTACCCTCTAAATTCAACTCTAATACGACCTTACGTATTTTAAGTTACAATCCTTTTTTTAAAACTGCAATGGTTTTTCCTTCCAATTCTGGCAAACTATGCCCTTTGGCCCACAATTTGTTAGGTAAGCGGCAGACATGTCCTGCGTATTGCTAGTAACCTAGAGCTCCGAAAAGTGGTTGCTCACAATGTGCCTCATCAGGAGGCTTAAATTCACCTAAAGGGTAATGGAAAGGCCTAAGCTCCGAGTTTCCTTGGATTGCATCTGAAATGAAGATATCCGCAGGAGAACAAGGTTACCCACAGAGCCGCTTCGGAATCGCCAAACTTAAGTGGCAATGGGCCGGGCACATTGCTCTCAGGCCGTTAGGGGTGAAAGATTTTAGAGTGGCGACTGCATATCTGAAGATGCAGCATTTGAAGGCCTCCCACAAGGTGGACCGATGACCTGATAAGTGTCGCGGGAATCCAATGGATGCGAGACCCACAGATGGACATAGGCTTCCCTCAAGTATCACCACGACCGGTCCTGTGCGCAGTGCCGTAACTAGCCTTTTCTACGCCCGGTACCGTTTCTGTAACTGAAAAAAGTCCGAGCTGGGTAAGTTTAATCTGCCTGGTGCATGTATTCACCGCATATGAGTGTTTCAAGAGGTAGGTACTTACCTATTTTGAATTCAGAAACGCTAGGAGTACGTGGTGAAATATTTGGTGGATGTTTTCCCCGCTGGGGTTGATTTACGATGGCGATCTGAGCGTCCGACTCTGGGTTAGGACCATGGCCTAACGGCTAACAGCGAGAGGGAAAAAGTACCCACCTTCTAATGAAATGAAGGTCCACTTTGTTGGGGATCTTCAAACGTTGAGTCTTTCGGAATGTGGTCGCCACTCCAGAACCTTACGACCTCATGGACCATCTGTTCTGCGAGCAATGTACCCTGCTCACTGCCACTTAAGTTTAATGATTCTTAAGGCTTTGTCGATAACAATCCGAATGATGTACATTAATAGAGAGGTATTTTCTGTGTACCACTGGATAAATGCACTCTACAATCAAGATTCACGCATTAAAAAATCAAAATATTAGCAAAATTATGTATTCGAACGTTTTTTTTAATGATTTCATAGTAAAAACTTAATAACAATTACATCAAACATCTTAATCTAAGTAATACGATAGTTTTATTCGAAAATAATTATAAATGTTCTTTGGGTTTGTCCCTTTAGGCACAGTCAAACGCACATCCAGGGTAATTATTTGGATATTGGGGCAGCGGCTTTATGCTGTGCGGTAAAAGGCTTATTACACTATCTAATTTTTAGGAAACCAATTCAGGAACACTTACTGCCAGTTTCCGGTACGTTGATCAAAATCAAAATTAACTAATCAGCTGTTAAATTAACAGCTGTGTCAAATCAATTTGGGTTGCTGAAAGGATGATTAGTGAAAAATTAACTAATCTATGATCATTTTGATTTGTCATGTGGATTGTTTTTAGTTATGGTCACATTGATTGGATATTTCAGTTTCAACTGTGAAATAGTCCCATAAGACCTTGTATTAAACCAGTAAAAAAAAATAACCTGCGTCGTCCTTGACAACAAAACAACTTTGCTTGCTACAGATAAATATGTCAAAACTCGCGTTAATTTCAAATAATTGTGTATTAATATTTAATAATATTTTTTAAATGGCTTCATGAGGGAAAGATTTCACAGAAAGATAAAAGTGCAAACTATTAAAACTGGTTCAAAAGTAAGTACGCCACAAATAAGTTACAAATTTTACATAAGTGAAGAAACACCTACATCTTAGTAATTAATAGATAATTATACATTTTAGAGGTTTTTTCTAGATAAAAAAACCTTATAGAACATAAAGCAACAAATGCGATCCCAATTATACAAAAAAAATAAGCTTGGGCATGTCTAATTAGAGATTAAAACAGCATCGCTGAGGTGCCTAGAACTCAAAGACAGCTCTACACTGCCTTTTCGAATTTGAAAAGGGTTACGAGGCCGAACATCGCTAATGAAAATGTAACTATACAATCGGCCAATGTCTTTATGTTTAGCAAGCTATAATTAATACAGATCTATAACTTCTGATCAACTTGGGAAATTATTTTAAATAAACAAATAAAACAATACAGATGAAGAGGTATATAATTTAGAAAGCAATCTTATACATTCTTTACAATTATAAAGATCGTCTTCTCATAAACTTTATTATATTTTTCTAACAAACTTATTTGTTTCAGTCACAAAATGAAATGGCAGAAACACTCCTACAACAGTTTTTAAAAGATGGAATAGCTGATAAGGTCTAATAATAAAACAAGATTGAAAATATCCTTGGAGTTTCTTGCACATTTTTCTCCATAGAGATCTACGCTTGGAATGTGTTGAAAAATTTAATGTTATTGTTGTTAATAGAATGTTATTTTAACTATTTAATACTGAAATTAAACATTTGATTTGAATCTTTGTTTATATTTAAATAATCATCCATCTTAATTTTTCAGTGATAGCTTATATATACATGAGATTAGAACTAAATTTATAAAGCTATTAAATCCACTTTTAATTATATCGCACTCTTTTTCTGTTAGGGGAATCGAGATGAATCGAGGCTTGATTTCAACTGGCTGTTGATTTATGCATCCTTATATCATCAGCTACTATTATTTGGAATGCTGTTGTTGCGTAAAAATAGTACTTTTTCCAATGCACTGATAGATTTGTTTCTGAATGTTAAAGGGGTTTTATTTTTGGATCTATCATAATTACTAGGAACGTGATTGCGGCTTTGCATTCGGTCCCAATTTTTTTATATTCTTTCTGAGTACTCGTAGGGATACTTCCTTTTTTGAAAAATTTGCCGAGTTTGATGCAATTCTTCATCACTCCTTGTGGATACACATATATCCGAAAAAGACATCTACAACAAAACACAAAAATGAAATGCTTTTTGCAAAAACACATTAAAAACATTGTAATTTTACTTAATAAACATGATTTCATACCGTAAAAATGATAATCTGCAGAGAAACCACAAGGTTCACGTAAATAGCCAATATTATTTATTTGTTAATTTGTCAACATGCACTGTAGGCGTGTGTAGCTCGTTACTGGAACCGACTCATTGTTCCACAAAATTTTAAGTGTTCCGAAAGATTGGTACATCAGTAATGTTTTAAATGTATCATTTGGAACAATTGGAACACTCAAACACTCTTTAATTTAAGTGACCAGCAGTCTTTTTAAAATTCAAATTTAAACGTAAATAGTGTAATAGGTATAACTAACGACCTGAACTAAAAACATCTGCTTTAAATTATTCTCAAATTAAATTTCAATAAAACTTATAATTTGACGCAACATAGCAGATCACGATTCATAACATTTGTATCTTGTGCGTAGATGTTTCAAATGTTCCGATGTTCCAAATTTTCCATTTGTTTCTTGTGAGCCGATTTTTCAAATGTGCCGTTTGCATCTATTGAGCCGATGTTCCAAATGTTCCGTTTGTTTCTTGTGAGCCGATGTTTCAAATGTGCCGTTTGAATCTATTGAGCCGATGTTCTAAATGTTCCGTTTTTATCTTGTGAGTCGATGTTTCAAATGTTCCGTTTGTTTCTTGTTAGCCGATGTTTCAAATGTGCCGTTTGAATCTATTGAGCCGATGTTCTAAATGTTCCGTTTGTATCTTTTGAATCGAAGTTCCAAATGATACATATCACTGTTTCGGAACATTTTAGTGATTCAGATGCAAATGTTCCAATCGCAAAGATGACATACTTTTCCCACGCCTAATGTATTGATTTCTTGACAAAGCTTTTGACAGTAGTTTAATCAATGATCAAAATAATCAGCGTTCCAGAAACCCAAAATGGCATTTCGCATGTGATTTTGTACTAAGATCTGACAGCGCGGTCAACTAATCAGATGATCAAATCAAAGTAGTTGATCATCCTTTCAGCAACCCAACTGATACTTGACAAGAGATTTGACAGCTGATTAGTTAATTTTGATTTTGATTTGCGTTTCGGAAACTCGATGTTAGGAAGCTAAGTTGTTAGCTAGTGATCACACTACACTAAATTCATTTAAAAAAAAAAGCGTTTCAATATGGAACTAGTGTACGTACGTTTAGGAACTTAAGATTCGATTCCAAGCAATTCGATCACTTGTTATATTCGCATAAGCGAAAAAGCTCTTTAAATAAAGAAAAAAGAATTGGTATTCAAATAACTATATTAGAAAAGAAGAGATATTCGTTCTAAATCGAAGCGTCGTCGTGATTACACTGTCCTAAATACGAGTAGTAGACAATTTAGGAAGAGCGGACGGGACCTCCTATTTACACTGAATCGGATCCAATCTGTTCTAACTGCGATTACACTTTCTGATTTCCTAAAAATTGCATAGTGTAATAAGCTTTTTAGGGTGATTTCGATGTTCTAAGTGGCGTGCGGATGGATACTTACACTATAAATTGTGTGCATCTGGATTGAGGGCCCATTTTTTAAATCCTTATGAAACAAAACAAGATTTACAGGGAATTTAGTTAAAAATTAGTAAAACTTAAAGCAATGAGCCATAAATTTCTTAAACGTAAAATAAAAAAGTTATGATTAAATAACGTGGGCCCTCAATCCAGACGCTTGCATAAAGAGGCATAGTCTAAATCTCGGAAAGTACGATGTCTGGGTAAATAATCATTATTTAGGAATTTAATTAAGTAATAATTAAGTATTTCTGAAATATTTAAAAAAAATCTCAAATATGATTACAGATTTATTGCGGTTTACCTTGGGCCCTCAATTCAGTAATGTCATTTATAAAGAATCTGCAAAAACTGAATTTATTTGACAAAATACATACGTACGACTTTATTATATTCTAATTAGATACCTCTATGATTAGTAAATAACCCTTCTTGCAGTCGGGTAAAAAGAAATAATGAACCAAGAGTTAATCGTTTAAAATTAAATGAGAGTTGAATTTTACTGAAACGTCTGAACTGAGGGCATAAGAATTTCGGCTTTATTGACTAGACTACTGTTTTTTAACCAAATTTGAACGTATCGTCCGTTCTTCTAGATGCTATAATTTAAGGAAAATTAATTTTTCAATTTTGTATAGGAGAACATTTTGTAGGGTGACCATAAAGTTTATCGTACTATAGGTTCATTTTGTAAAGCACAGTAAAATTCATACACATTTGCAAATAAAAGCATTATAATAATATATGTATCTCATTATATAGGAGACAATTTTGTAAGGTAGATATGATTTAATTACTTTTTTAGACTGATCGGTATATTGTTTGAATTCAGAATTGATACTGCTTTGTATGGCGCAATAATTTAATGATGGTATAGTAAATATTATTATTATCAGAATGCTAATTCATATAATTATGTAGTTCCAAACTGTTAATTGCAACAAACCATTGTGAGAGAAAATAAATGATATTATTATTATATTTTTATGATGTCGAAGTAAGTAGGTAGGTACCTAAATGTATTACTCAAATATTGTTTATTTAGTCCAGTGCCTGGGACGTCATCAAACTTCGAATTACGGTTACTGTAGATGAAATTAAAAAAAAACGAGTACAACAGTTCAACTAGTAAATTCGAATTGAAATAAAACATTTTGATAAAGTGCAGAAAGTTTTGCAACTGACGCGAAATTCACCCGAGCTGTATAGGCAAGGGTTTTATGGAGCCGAGTATGCAGTGACTTATTTCCATGTTTTTCAATACACTTAGAAGAAATACTTTCTTTGATAATTACGACACATTTTTGATCATTTATTACTGACGAAAATTTTCCAAAGTTGCCATACATTTTAGTTTTGATTTCGATTATATTTCTTCTAAATTCCTAAATAATGATTATTTACCCAGACATCGTACTTTCCGAGATTTAGACTATGCCTCTTTATGCGAGCGTCTGAATTGAGGGCCCACGTTATTTAATCATAACTTTTTTATTTTACGTTTAATAAATTTATGGCTCATTGCTTTAAGTTTTACTAATTTTTAACTAAATTCACTGTAAATCTTGTTTCGTTTCATAATGATTTAAAAAATGGGCCCTCAATCCAGACGCACATCTATAAAGTATATAAAGTTGCGTCTTACAAGTATTGAGACATGTTTTTTACTTTTAAAATCATATGACAATATATCTGTCATAAACATACGAAATACAAGTGAATCGTGTGAAAATACGTGTGATAAAGTAATTATTTGGTATACAAGTTCTCACAAAATTCATCCACCTTTTTTTGGCCTACCTCTCCCTCTCCATCCGTCCACATGTAGACTTAATTAGACAAAATTGAGTATCAAATAGTAACTAGCTAAAATAGAAAATAGAAAGTATTTTTCAAACCCGTCAAAATAAGGTAAGTTAGAAACCCTATCAATATGTCTGGTGGAAGAGGAACTGTCAAGGAACAGAAAAAAGATGTCCGAATTCAAATGTGACGTCACCGCAATTAGGGTGCCTTAAAATTATCCGTAAAGTGCTGCGCAACGGCAACAAAACAGTGCGGCCGCAGCGCTGCTTTGGCAGATATTAGGATGTTACATTTGTAATACTGATAGCATTTAACAACCTATGTTGATGTTGTTTTCTTTTTAGTGTTATGTGTTGTTCTAAAATAAACAGGAAAGTACCCAACACCATTTTTGCCTTGAGCGAATGTAATTCGAATTGCATTTTTAAAGTGAACGCACACTAATCCGAACCGAACGCGAGGAACAAATCGAAAGAAAAGAATTAAGGAATTCTATAAATGAAATCCGTTGAAACTCCGCACACCTAACCGCGTAAAAAATATTTCGATTCGTTTGGCGTGTTCGGTTCGGATAAGTGTAGGTACGTTCATCTTTATTTTAATTTTTCGAATTTCATAGTGCATCATTTCGATTCAGACAGCGCCAGCGGTAGCCCTATTTGAAACTAAAAATTTAGAAAAAACAAAAATAGAAATACTTGTCATAGCAACATATTAATGAGATTCTAATTGTGTTCAGTTTTAAACGTAATTACTCCGGCATGTCCGCCTAAAATGTTATATTTTTTTGTTTAGTAACTTAAACCATAACAAACATGCAATACATACTTAATAAACAAAATAATAGTAAATTGTATTATTTAAAATATTCAAACTTAATTATGTAGGTATCTACATAAAATGCATTAACAAAATAATACTTACATATTTGAACAGCGGCCGTATTATGACATCTTAAAACCATCATGTTTTCTGTGTGAGAAAAGGATAGTGCTATTCATCCTGTATAGCTCCGTCTCTTTTTCACACCGAAAACATGATGGTTTTAAGAGGTCATAATACGGCCCCTGAAATAACAGAATTGGTTATTATTAGTAATTTATGTATAACAATTTGCGACTGTTTAAACCAGTATTGTTTAAACTTATGTGTGTGTCCAACGCGTTTTTTTTATAATGAGTCTTTATTATGTACAGTGCGTTTCACTTATGTAGTTCCTTCGGCGTAATGTTGGCAATACGGAAAAACAGTGTTGCTATATTTTCAGTAATGAAATTACTTCATATTAGGGAGATTAACTGATATTTCGTTATTTTTAACAAATCAATCATTTTTTTAGACAAAAGTATTAATAGCACGAAAAAATCAAATGTTGATAATGTTGTTCATGAATCTATAATAAACATATATTTTTTTCAAACCTATTAACCTGGCCGTTACCGAGGAGTAGACTTCAGAAAGTCACTATTTTATGGCACTTTTCGGGCGCTTGGGCCTTAAGAGACATGAACGGTCAGTATTAGGTGGATTTTGAGACATTAATTTGATTAATTAAGTTCAATAAAGCAGAATGTCCAATTTTCGCAAATACCATTTTCTTGACTTAATAATGCTCCCATACACTAAAAACAAAATAAACTAAAAACCAAGAACATGGTCACGAACGTATGTTTTGTATGGAACCGCGCGGGCGCTCGCTTTTCGCAGTTTCAGACCTAATGCCTTCGTATGTGGACGTGTGAATGCAAGCAGACAACGCTGTATGTATGTATAAAGACGATTCATAAAAAACGCCTGCAACGTGTGCGTAATAATATGTACAGTCGATCCCTAAATTAAGACCTAGTGATGTGTGCCTCTTCCTTTACTTATGTATCCATTTTAGTCAAATGAGCATTATAATAAGTATAATGAGCGCCTTGAGGCGGTTTAAAATTAACTTACTATCTAATACTATGCAGTCAGCAACAAGAGACTAAGCCAAAGAAAAAAGAATGTACATAAGAATTTAGTCAGGTATACAAACTATTATTAAAACTGTAAAAGTTACAGTGTCAATCGAATTTGGTTGCTAACCGTATTTCAATATTTTGTTTTGAATTCATAATTGAGATTTTTAATGGCCACTGTAAAACAGCATATCAAATCGTTATAATACAATAGGTACCTAATACTAAATCAATTTGTGAACTTTATTATTAAATTATGAAACAACGACAGTTTTAGACGCTTATATTATACTTAATTAAGATGAAGTTGGAGAACAAACCATTCAGCACTTTGTTTCCGTTGCCAGATTTTATTACACTTGCTATATTTGAAACATATACCTAGGTCGTTATTTAATTACGAAAGATCTAACTTCATAAGTCCAGATCAAAGATCGCACATCATCACTTTACTGACTAATTTATTCCTTTTCATACGAATATGAACATTATTCTAGTAAAGTTTATATTTGTATGAAACGCAAATTTTACGTAGTATCATATTTATTAAGATTATTTAATTATTTGGTGGACATAAAGTGCGGTCTGAGACTCTCACCCATATCTATAGTTAACATTTAAAACTCTAATTACTTTTTCGTAGTAACTTCTAAAAGTGGCTCTTTGTCTTTCCCATCAGCCACACCCATATTGACATTACTTACAGGGTTTTTAAAATACATCGCAACTGCGATACTGACTAGACATATTGATAGCACTGTAAATGCTGTTATCACAATATTAAATAGTATATAACATACCACAGCTGTTATCACCAACTCCAAAGCACTAGCATATGTTTTTAATATGGAGTTCAGGTTTTTCAAAAAGAAACTAGTTACTATACCTACCACAGCACTGTTTATGATTATAAGTATTACAAAAATATTAGTTAATGAACTGAAATCGTCGAAAATTGTTCCTAATTCACCCTTAATCATTAAAATAAAAAAGTTGCAGATAACCGAGTCCAGGTACATAAACACATTCTGTAGGAATATATCGACATTAGAACCTTTTGTTTTTAGCAAATATTCGTTATAGGTACCAGCTAGACAGGAACAGAAATTCTGGAAATTAATGGATACGAAATAAATATTGAATAATTGTGACCAGAGATCGGTGTCCCCTTTCGATTGTATTGACGCTGCATCAAAGTTTTTGATCATACATCCCATTGTTAATACGCATAATGATATCCATTGCATGAAGGCCAACTTCTGCTTGAATAAGAACTGGAAGAAAAGATAAAATAAATGTTATTTTAGTTGTGCACAAGGGCGTCGCCAGCTTATGACTAAGGGGGGAGGGGGGGGCAATGGGGCAATATTATGGAGGACAAAAAATATGAACGCCGAAAGCTTGAAGCGTTACACTTTGGAAGTCTTTGTCTCGATGACGATTGTCATAAGAACGGTTCTAATTTCAATGTATAAAACTTCACAAGCCCTCGACAGCACAATAACTAAATCAAATTTTTAAACACAGTAATAAATATTTATTTTAACAAAAATAATATTTAAAACATAACCTGCGGGGATTTTTTTGCAAAACTTTCAACCACTTTATCATTAAAATTATTAAGGTTTTTATTTATTATAGCTCTGTGTACACTCATCATGGCCAGACCATTAAGGCGATCTTCTGCCATGGTGCTTCTTAGCCATGTTTTTCACACACACCATACCTACCTACATATTATTACACTGTTTAATGGCCTTGCGTTTTGGCAAATCTGATATAGTCGTGATGAAAATAGCGGCGATTTTAAAAACGGATGTGAAAAATCTTAATGTTATTCTGAATATTTCAATACTTTCTACCTACAATATACATTAAACCTTGTGATTTATTTACGTTTTGTCATGCGATGCAGAATTTATTAATAGGTAAGGAAGTCAATGCAGATGGCAGAGTCATATCCGCCAAACCAGAGCTTCTAGGAGCGATCGAGGCTTTCTATGGACAGTTGTACACGTCAATCACTAAACCCACTGCAAATCTAGCAAACGACCCAAGAGCTAGATTGAGCCGACACTATACCGAAGATATCCCGGACGTCAGCCTGTACGAGATTAGGATGGCTCTGAAGCAGCTTAATAACAATAAGGCGCCGGGTGACGACGGAATTACGGCCGAACTTTTGAAGGCGGGTGGAAAACCGATCCTTAAAGCCCTTCAGAAGCTGTTTGATTCCGTCATACTCGAGGGAAAAACGCCACAGGCATGGAGCGGAAGCGTGGTGGTACTGTTCTTTAAGAAGGGCGACAAGGCCCTACTGAAGAATTATAGGCCCATCTCACTTCTGAGCCATGTCTACAAGCTGTTTTCCAGAGTCATCACGAATCGTCTCGCGCGCAGGTTCGAAGACTTCCAGCCTCCCGAACAAGCCGAATTCCGAAAAGGCTTCAGCACCGTGGACCACATACATACGCTACGACAGGTTATACAGAAGACCGAGGAGTATAATCTGCCTCTCTGCCTAGCGTTTGTGGACTACGAGAAAGCCTTTGATTCGATCGAGACTTGGGCTGTACTGCAGTCTCTCCAACGGTGCCAGATTGACTATCGGTACATCGAGGTGCTGAAGTGTTTGTACGAAAACGCCACTATGTCAGTCCGACTTCAGGACCAGACTTCGAAACCTATCCTCCTGCAGCGAGGTGTGAGGCAGGGAGACGTCATTTCTCCGAAACTGTTCACGGCCGCAATGGAGGATGTCTTCAAGGTTCTGGACTGGAGTGGACTAGGCATTAATGTCAATGGCGAGTACATCACTCACCTTCGGTTTGCCGACGACATAGTAGTCATGGCTGAGACTACAGAAGAGCTCAGTACAATGCTCAATGACCTCAGTAGAGCTTCCGAAAGAGTGGGTCTTAAAATGAACATGGACAAAACTAAAGTCATGATAAACAACCATGTAGCACCCACTCCTATCAAGATCGGAGACTATACTCGAAGTTGTGGACGATTACGTCTACCTCGGGCAGACAGTCCAGTTGGGTAGATCTAATTTCGAGAAAGAGGTCAACCGTCGAATCCGACTCGGCTAGGCAGCGTTCGGGAAGCTACGCGGTATCTTCTCATCCAACACATACATACCATATTATATACGTAGCCAGCAAGATAGTGTCTTCTAGAATTAATAGAGTAATTACAATAAATTCAGGGATGTTATTGATGTAAAATTTTGGATATGGATACGGACGTCGGATACCTACGGGTAAAGGAATAATGTCATATCGGATATGAAATTATGACCATTCAGGCCAATTTCAACATGGGTTTTTGAATAATAACAGCACAACTCAAATCTGGCTAAAACATAACCTTGACGTTGTAAGAAACAGATTCAACCCAAAATAATGTGGGTATAATTATACCAAACATTAAAGCGCGTATATTTTTTTCTAGCCATTACTGTCCCGCTGTTGGCCAAAGTTCTGCCCCTCGTCTTATTAAAATAATTAGAAATATATATTCAAAAATTTTTAGCTTCAAATGTTTTTGTATTAAAGCATTGATCTAAGTAGATACTTACTTAGATTTAAATAAAAAAAAATGAATAAAGCAACATCTATGTTATTAGTTGACGGAACAAATTCGAATGAACACTAAAAAGCGACCAATCAATAAATTGATGTCCGTCAACTTTATTCTCCAGGTTGTACATATTTGCCGTTAAAAACTAAATTAACGTGAGTAGGTACAAAGGAACGTACCTAAAAGCTGTATAAAACTTAATAAAACATACATTGATGATAAGCCATAAAAATTTGTTCGACACAAAACAGGTTTTTAACTCGATCATAGTGCAACGCAAGTCATAAGTTAAAATTACAAATAGACACGGAGTCCTCAAAACAGCGAACCACTTAATGCAAACCGTTTTTTCCGAAAACCGGTTTTTGGACATATTTTTTATTTCCGGCTTTTTCGAGTTGTTTTATTATTACTTTCAAATGGCAGCATTTTTTTTTAGCAAACATTGTTTTAAAATGCTGAGGCTTGGTATCAGTCGTAGGTTTGTTTAACGTAACAGAGATAGCTAGACCAACTGTACATTTCTTCTGTTCACGATTATAGAAGATCCAGGCCGCCGCGTATTGTGAGAACTCAACATGCAGTGAATGCTGTCAGGGTCAGAATTCAAATCCCAGGACACAAAAAATCTTATTCATAGAGGAAATAATCACCCGCTAGATCGCTGTCGTGGATCATGAGGTTTTTACTTATCATAATATCATCACCTTAAACGAGTCGCTTATATAGAAGAGAGTGAAAAGATTAAAAAAAAATTGCTTTTTTGTTACACTAATGGAAATCTCAGGGATATTCTTGTTACCGATGACAAAATTTTCACAATCAAGGAATATTACAACAACCAAAATGATCGGGTGAATGGTTATGCGAAGTGATCAAGGTTCATTTTTGTGAAAATGGATGAAAACTTCAGCAATGTTCAAGACACTTTTTAGACGGCATACCTCTCTCTTTTTTATAATATACTAGCTGTGCCCGCGACTTCGTTCGCGTGGACTACAGGATTATGAATTTTTTTTTTCTAAAATACAGGTAGCCTAAGTTACTCCTTATTACATCAGCTAACTGCCAAAAAAAGTCCCGTCAAAATCGGTCCAGCCATTTAAGAGATTAGCCGGAACAAACAGACAGGCAAAAATTGTGGTCTGTATTAAAGGAAATGGGTTGCTCCAAACGTCACAAAATTAAGGATCTTAAACCTTTTACTTACATATATTTTTGCATTTTCATTTAAATTAATAAGTACATTTACATTTCTTTTAAATCGTTAAGTTTTTATTTAATATTTTTAGGAGATGCAAGATGTAGGCGGCCTGAATTTCTCAATCAGTTTAAAAATATCATTTACATAAACAAAAAATAGTACATTATGATACAAGTGTATAATGTTGGTGATTACCGCTGAGGTGGTATTTAGATCCGAGCCGTAGGCGAGGATCTTAAGAGAGCCGAGGACGGTAATCGCTAATATTCACGTGTATCATACGACGTTTTTCGACACACTTGAGAAGAAAAATTTTACAAATTAATCAATTATTGCTTTATCAGCCAAACTGTTTTTTTTTTTGTAGTATGGCGGCAAAAAATTGTTCTTTCTTCTTATGCGCGCGCATCCAAAATGGCGGCTATAGACTAGCTACTCTAGCTAGGCTGTTTGAATAAAAGTAAGAATGAGGTGGCTTATAATATGTTTATAAACAGAAAAAATATTTTTTTATTTATGAAAGGATTTATTAATTAAAAAACATGTAAAAGTTAAAATAGTTTATTTAAACACAAATTAGCATAAAATAAGCAAGAAGACACTAATTTATACTATTGAACGCAATACCTAGTGTATTTTTTTTTCGAATTCAATGTTTGATTTGAGAACAGAGGTTTAACAAAAAAGGTTATCACTACATTATCACATTTGTGCATAATGCTAATCAAAAAGTCACAGTTTGCACAGTTACAAGCTACATTATATACCTAAGTGTAGTGCAATAAATTATAGTCACTTTCTGAGCAAGTGTGTCGAAAAAAAACTTATTTTCAAACCGGTTACCCGGACCGGGCTAATTATTAGGAATCCCGAAAAAAAAAACCAGGTTTTAATTTTGGCCGATTTTACACTCCCTTCAGCGAATGACATTATCAACGAAGAAATTAACAAAATATTTACACCTTACAAATAACGGCTTGTTGAGTTTTTTTTTACTGATGTCTTTAATTATTTATTTTGTCATTACCTACTTCAAAATTGACATTTCAATTTTTATTTGATTTGAATATAAAACCGAATTTAATTGGTTTTGTCCTATTGTCAAGGTTTTGGATTGTCGATATTTTCCTGCACAAAGTCGTTTGCAGCGCCAACTACCGGATGCAATTGTAAATTTAAATCTACCTGGTAATCCCACAGACTTAAACTAAAAATATCAAAATCAATCCAAGGCGCCTCGTGGTCCACACGCACCTCAAAGAGATTGCTGAGGCTGCAAAATTGTTCGAAAGAGCAATTGCTGGACCTCGGTAAGGTCCAGCAACGAAAAGGACTCTGATGAAACATGGGTTTTATTTTAGTCAATAAAAGTCTGATACTTTCTCTCGCCCCTTCCATATTATTAATGATGATAAATATGTTTTGAGTTAGTATTTAAATAATGAAATTGTAATAAAACTACAATTGCTGACAAACGCGAAGGGACTTTACTTAAAAAAGGTCATCAATAGTGTGAAACCGACGCTTTTTTGTGTTCATTCGATCGGATAGCTAGTAATGTACATACAACATACATAATCCTTTTTTAGGTATTTCGTTTAAATCTATTTACATTTGAAGCTGATATTTTCAGGATGTCTATTTCCAAACCTACTCTAATTTTTGGCGTATTGGTATCGGGTTGTTCTTAGCGGTCCATGATTCTATTATTCTTCATTTCCCACTGAGTCCATGAAAAAATAAAAACATGTTTTAAATGTTCCTACACTTCCTGCATCAATTCCCAACGGGTCCACGAGATTTGTCTAAAGTACAGTCAGTAAAAACCATTTCTTTGGTTTCTTGCATTTTTGTACGTTAATGTTACACCTAAACATTGTCAGATTTGAGTTGTAGTTTTATTATTAGAAAATGTATGCACGTATGCACATACTTGAAACTTTGTTAAGAACAACAAGATGAACCAAATATAGTATTCAATGCAAATAGCATTTAAAATAGTAAATATTTTTGAAACTCCAATAATCTAAATAAGACATAAGAGCTACTCATATATTATATTTATTCTACGGGCGCACATGCAATGGTTTGCGAGTAACTAGTTTCTGCAAAACGTTACTCTAGCAGGAAATGAAATATCTTTAAAACTTTAGTACGCACAAATATTTACTCACATATGTAAGCTCATATACACTATTTATCTCTCTAATTATTATTCGTTTTCTTTCTGAAACAATGGTTTCCCCGTTTCCCCCCAACACTATAACTAGCACATTTTTTTTTTAATTTTGCGCATAGGTATTTAGAACAAAATTACGCACTGATGATCTATTGTATTCTAATAATTCTAGAAGACACTTTCTTGCTAGAGTAACGAACACTAAAAAGTACAAACATTAAAAAAAAAACAGTTAAATTTACCTGAAAGAGTAAAGCTGTTAACACGACTCGAAATTGCAGTAGGATGTAGTACGACGTAGGATCATAGTGAGACAGGTTTATGAACGCCAAGTTATTGTAGAAGCAGTACAACAACGATGGCACGAAGTACATCAGCAGTAACTTATAATTTGTGATAATGGCCTTCACTATGTGGGGCTTATTTCTGAAAGTAGAAAAACACAGTATTGTAACATTTATAAAGATTTAATTATGGTTCTCCAACACCAGCCTGTAGATAACAGAACTAATGACCAGAGATAACTCGAATAGAAACCGGAACCCGGTGTTATTTTAGCTGTTTTATGTGAAGTAGTTATTGTACTTATAAGTTAGGCCGGCCTTACCAATAAAATGTTTTGCTGGTTTCTAAATTAAGAATAATCATTATTTGGTACAAAGTTGGCAAACCTTACTTTAGTTAAATGCGTCGGATTTACAAGTAAAGGAAAGTTTGACAACTTTAAATTCTTAATTCAGAAATCACTTGTATTTAAGGCGAGATTTACAGACCGTAGTTACTTACTAAGTAACAAAGTGTCATTTAGGCAAATAATTCGTGTGAGGATTCACACAGCAAAGTAGGTACTTAACGTCTCAGAAGAACAGTTTGTGAATCTCGCCTTTTGCTTGATATACCTACATAAAATTCGTGTGTGAATAGGACTAATGGAAGTTTGCGCTTTACCGAATGATCATAATTATATTCAAATATTTATACAGAGAGCAAATTCTCAATTCTTCTAATGTTATCTGAATATATAAATAATAAAAACTGCATTTTTTAAACCAGTAAAATTAATCTACGAGGAGCACGTGACTATAGTAATAACAGCAGCATGATCTCTAAGGCTAAGCAACGCTTATTTTCAGAGGTCGGTTTGTGGATGGGTGACCATCTAAATATACAGAAATTCCTCCGGGCCTCGGAAAGCACGTTAAGTCGTTAGTCCCGGCTCTCATTTACAGACCTTTGACAGTCGTTACAGATAGGCAGCAGCCAGAAAATCACGTCTTGTCAAGTGGTATCGTGTAACCAGTTACTGAGTTGATTAGATCAGATACTGGTATTTAACTGCGTCCAGGTAGATTGGCAGATTGATTTTAATATTGATCTACAAGCCACACACACGCTTAAAATATAAATAAGAAACAGGATTTTAATTCTTTATTTTTCACCAAAACCTAACATATTAAGTATCTAATTAATCTATTTTTAGTATCAGTTTAAAATATTTTTCATTAATGCATTCGGAGTGAAATAATCCGGAAAGAAGAGAAAACCCCAGAATATATTTGTACATTGCTTCGTTAGCAAGAGGAAATGGCAGTACGTCGGCCGTCTGAGGAAGCACCGATAAGCGTTGGTGGAGAAAATCATAATAGTGGAGGTGAAGACTGCGTACCGGTAAGCATGGCATGACTGCGCGACGCGCCTCCAGGCGGACTTATGATGCCGATGCAAGGCCGTTGAGGCAGGCGGAAGGCAGAGAACCGGTAGATGTGGTGAACGTTGAACAGTCGAGTAAAGAGACCATATATCCAATATGTAATGGACTGTGATAAGCTGAGTTGAATGTAGGAAAAAATAACTTTGTATTATAACGTGCTATGCAAAAGAATAAAGTTAGAAATCTCATTATTTTTGAGAGATTAGGGGTGAATTATTTGACTACCTACTCTTTATATGGATGAGTTTTGTACTTACATATAAATCACATAGGGTTTATGATTTTGTCGATAGTAACTGAAAAATTAAAAAGTAATAAACGGCCGTGACAAAACGGGGAAATTCAAAGAAGGTAACAATTACACATTGAATGTAATTGTTTAGTAGATAAGGTATAACATCAAATAACTTTTCCCGCTCAGGAGCGACAGAGATAGTCAGACTTTTACTGACTAAAACCTACCTGTGTTCTTTAAGTTGCCCCTTGCGTTCCAGGGCCACGGTAACTTTTTGAAAATTTTCGTAGCTCTAGCAGGCATCGACCCTACTGGGGGCCTATCCATTTTGCCGAGATTTTTTTTATTGGTAACCCGCGAAATTCAAAGTTATATTGCAGGTCAGTGTCAAGTCGTATGTTGATTGATATATGATTTTATCACAACAGACTACTAACCTTTTTAAATGAGTTTTTCATGAAATAGCCTTTCAATTGGATTAAACGAACTGAGACGGTTGTATTGATGATGTTACGGTAAGAAAAGCTCCAAGTCTGTAGATAACTGAAACGGTGCATTCGAGGGTAGATACATTTTATTTGCGCTTTTGTTTAAGTTTTTGAGTGGGGCGAACGGTGACCGCTTTCAAGTAAAGCTTATTTCAACTATAAGATATAAATGCTATTATATTATAGCGTACCTATATAATATATTGCTCACCAATCACCATACATTTATTTAGAACACGTTCAAACTTTGCTATACTATATATTATAGGATTATAAAATGTATGGTGAGCGATATTGTTATGATATGCATATAAAATATAATAGCTAAATGCTATTACATTATAGCGTAGTCTGATATGAGCTTTAGGGCATGACCTAACACTAGTTTTAACCAACTGGACTTAGTCTGAAAAATAAGAATTTTTTTTAGTTGTCTATATCTAGGGCTGAACGCAACTTATACTAGCTACACTTACAGAAGCAGCAGTGTATATTTTGGAGTAACATATTTCAGATTGTTTCCAAAAGTCCGCGAGTCTATTGTTCTCGAGAAATGAAAGTTCGAACATTAGTTCCTAATGAGTCCACGTTATTATAAAATATTTTTCATTTTTTACTTTACGAGTCCAAGAGAATGTTTGGTACAGCAGTAAGTAAAAGTTTTAATAAGGGATAAATGTTTATTATTTCTAATTCTATAAAATAAAAGACAACGAATATTTTTATTTCATATACGCAGTAGGTATGTATGAAACGGTAAACATTACATGCATGTCTCCAAAGAGGTGAATGGTTATACATATAAGTGTTATATTTTATAACCATGAAAAAAAAGTTTTATAACAATTAGCGTAAATAATTTTAATCTTACACTAAAATACGATTTTGCATTATAATTCACAGTTTTAGAAATATCACAGTAAATCAAAATAATCTTAGAGCTGGTAACTATTTGTTTTTATTAAGACTTCAAATTGATGAAGACAGATAAGAAATGGTTTTTACCGACTGTACTTTGGACAAATCTCGTGGACCCGTTGGGAATTTATTGATGTAGGAACATTTAAATCCAGTTTTTTTTTTCATGGACTCGGTGGGAAATGAAGAACAACAACCTCTGGAAACAACTCCATATTTCATCATAAATATTTATCTTCCAATAGATATAAGATATTTTTAATTCTCTGGCTTAGATAACGATGTAATATATAACATCAATAACGACTTTATAAAATACCTACATGAAAAATGGCATTTTAGACAGAATGTAGGTTTCCTGTTTTTAGTATAATTCATTAATTAAAGGACTTTGGACATATCAAGTATTAACATGTAAGTTTCGTGTTTTATCTTTATACTAGCTTTTATCTTTATTCTACTCTACTCAACTCTATTCTACCCTACTCTACCCTATTCTACCATACTCTACTCTACCCTACTCTACAGTATATTAATTTCATATAGGTACCATTACACAAATCAACCGGTCAACTTAAAAATTTCAAATTGTCATATTTTCGACCATACTTACAATACGGCTGACGTAACTTGGCGAGCCTGAACATAGGCTCTGCGTATGTACGTTCTTTAAAAAAAAAAACTGTTATTGACATTTATTTTTTTAAACCAAACTACGAATAAAAATTATCTCAAAGTGTTTTAATATATTAATATTAAAACACTGAGACAGAGAGCTACAAAAAAATAACGTATGAATTAAAGAATCAAACTTAACACTAAGTACACAAAAAACTCAATAATATAATACGCATATAATACGCACAGGCGGGGACAAAAGCTGTCGTTGCATTGGTTGTTAACCAACGACAACTTTTGTCCCCCGCCTGTGCTCAAAACAGAGATAGCGACAAGAAAATGATAATTGGTGCCATTTTCGTGTGTTAGCGTAAGTGATATTACTGCGAATGGAACATTGCCAAATAAAAACGAAGCTTTATGAAGTTACCAAAGAGAGATATCCAATACGCGTGTCTGAGAGTGTTGTTTAATCGATTTTTTTTCATATCGATTGAAATTAAGTTACAAAAATATATTTATATTTAATTTTCTATGGACGTTTAAAATAATCTCTAACAGTCGTTATTCTAGTAGTTTTAAATAACTTTTTTTATAAATAACTGATATTTAAATAAATCACACCTTTCAACTAAGAAAATAAAATTTTAAGTTTTTTTTTTATAAAAGTTGAAACCTCGTTTACTAACGACAACATTCACTATAATTTTGTAAATCTATTTCGTTCAATTTCTCTTATAAACAAAAAATAATAAATTCCAAATTGATTGCGATACTTGAATGAATAAAGGGTCAATTGTGTTTACATGGAGTCAATCTCTACCCTCCTCCGCTCCGCGAACGTCGCCTCATGCCACCATTTGGTTCCTAAAAAACGTTCGTGCGCAGCCCTCTGCGCAAAGTTTGGGCTCGCCAAGTTACGTCGGGCGTACTGTAGTTTAGCTGTCACATTCCACTCATCATCATCACCAGCCTTTTTAATGTTCCCACTGTTGGGACTCAGGCCTCCTCTCTAGGAGAGGGAATGGGCCGTAATCCACCACGCGGGCCCAGTGCGTGTTGGTGAATGTCACATGTCTTCGAATTTTTGGTTCTAGGACATGCCGGTTTCCTCACGATGTTTTCCTTCACCGTTTTGAGAGCAGTGGTAATGAAATAAATTACACAAAGTAATGCACCTGGCTAGGTTCAAACCCGCGACCTACAACTCGTAAGTCGGGGCCGTTACCACTCGGCCACCACTGCTCTCACATTCCACTAGAACGGGATAAAAATGATATTCTATGTCCGTCTCCTGGTCCTAAGCTACCTCCCCATAAATTTTCAGCCAAATCGGTTCAGTCGTTCTTGAGTTATAAATAGTGTAACTAACACGATTTTCTTTTATATAGATAAAATCTGAAAATACATACGTTGTTCATACTTAAAAATAAAGAGACTCGGGGTAAAGTCAATCGCTTATCCATTATAATTATCCATGGTAACATTTTCACTTCGACGAGACAAAA
The DNA here is from genome assembly GCA_910589285.2 of Mythimna ferrago. NCBI lineage: Eukaryota > Metazoa > Arthropoda > Insecta > Lepidoptera > Noctuidae > Mythimna > Mythimna ferrago. Next base: position 16,712,369 of record OU342675.1, read on the forward strand.
CTTCTCTCAAATATATAAGTTCAAGTGTAACTTCGATGCGTTTATCCATACCATCCATACCTACTCTTTGATAGTAAATAGAAGAGATACGCAATATGTATACTTACTCTCTCTTATATGTGTACAACAATGCAGATATACATAGTTTAAGTAGTTCTGATAGGAAAACCACGAGAGTTGTATTGTATGCATAGCCGCCACTTTCATTTTTTGATGCAGTCACAAACACACCTGGAATAATAAAGCAGACATTTAGATTTGCCATAACACTATCGCTAATGACTTCAGATTCGTCATGACAGTACCTACAAGTTACGTTATCGCTCATGACTCGTTCTTAGAGGTCACAAAAGTCGCAATTACTTAAGCACGTGTTGCTGGATGTCAATTGGATTTTTCGATCTACTAAAATCTGATAACATTAGGTCTTTACCAATGAAGTGATTGCCTTTTCAAAAACGGGTCACTTTGAATTGTAAGGTTATAAGTCCGAGATGGGCTCAGACTGCATCTGCAGACGGCACTGCAGCTGCGGTTAACCGCAGTGCTGCCTGCGTTCGTAGTTGCTTCTGTTCCAAGCGCGGCGGCCAGTCGTGGCTTCACAAAGGATATAACCATTGCTTGGTTAACTTCAGTGCTTTCGTGCGAGACAGAATGTTTGACAACGCTACCGATAGTTTACTAATGCTTCTTTTAGAAGTGGAATATGATGACGAGTTTTGTAGAAGACTAACAACAATGAAAATTAATTTCTCTTTATCATCTTCCGAAAAAATCGTCATTTTTGCATGTGTGAATTCCCAGTTCTACGGTTCGCGACAATACTGACAGTGACGCTGCAGTTTGCGGTCGCTTCGTTCTGCAGCCACAGGTTGCGCGCTGCGGCTGCAGGCCGCAGTTTTGCCGCGGTCGGAATCAATTTCAAGAGATTGAATAGAAACTAGTGGTGGCGCTTAGCTAGTTAGCGGTTTGCGGTCTGCAGCCCATCTCGAACTTGTACCTTAATAAATTCGGATTGATTGATTTGGAATTATAAACTCAGATAAAGTTTTTATACCTTTGTCTAAATTAGTCTTCCATTTGTTTCTTTGGGTGTTATAATTTCTGTAATATCGCTAATTACTTGTGTTAAATTTCATCTTTTGAAATGACTGCAAAATACTATACCTAGCTACATCTTTTTAACGAATGAACTTTGTGTTCTGATAGCATTCGTTATTGTAATTTTATCCCGTAACTAGGTACCTTGGATATTTAGAAAGATGGACACATAAACCACAGATTTGTATATCCACAGATTTTAAACCTAATATTTTTTCTTTACAAGAAATTGTTTATAGGATTTATGAATTTAAGTGGAATTATATAAACTAGACTACTACTAGAGAGCCTTAGATATTTCCATTACAGAAAATTGTCAATCGGGATAATATTCCTGCTAGTTAAATTAGATCATGCTTTTTGCTAAAATTATGTTTTATTCCGAGTTCATAAATCATCTGAATTTGGTAATTAGCGAAATTGTTAGCATATTTGGCTACTAACATGGACACAGTAGAACACAACCATTGCGTGAGAAGAAACATACATGCATTGTTTAAGTATACAATACAAAACACACTGTAATCATTCTTGATTGTTGTGCGATATTGCTTTGATTCTTATGTGAGGCCACCTATTGTATGTAAAATTTAAGGCCAGGATTGACTAATTTTGAACTTTTTTGAACCTTTGGAAATCCATGAATATAAAAGAGATCACCGAGAAAAATTATTTTATTAATGCGTCTGGACGGGACGGGGGACGCTCTCAAGCGGCTCCTGCCCAACCTTGGGGGTTGGGCAGGAGCCGCTTGAGAGCGTCCCCAGTCCGGTTGAGTTTGGGAGCCAGACGTCGGAAATGCTCCTCGAAATTCCATCGGCTGTCGAGGATGAGTTCCAGGTACCTCATCGACGACCCGACGCCGATGCGAACTCCTACCGTTAGTTGGGAACTCAATGGCGGCGCGTTCCGAGGGCGGCGACCGTGAAAACACATACCTTCGGATTTGTGAAGCGCCACCTCGAGTCCCAACTCCTGGATCCTATCAACGACCATTGCAACCCCGCGTGTCGCTAGAGCGACCGCCGCCTGGTACGACTCTCCCTCGCTAAAACCAGCGTGTCGTCTGCGTAGCAAACCACGCTGACGCCGTCAGGGAAGTCGCCGCGTAGCACGTAGTCGTACCCGATGTTCCACAAGGGTGGCCCTAGTACCGACCCCTGCGGAACACCGCACGACATCTCTCGACGTTCCCAGTCTCCCTGGTGACCGGGGTAGACAATGTACCTGTCCGACAGGTAAGCCTCGACCACTTGACAGAGGTATTCGGGTACCGGTTGGTACCGGAGTGCCCTCCGGATCGTACTCCAGGGCAGGGAATTGAAAGCGTTGGCAATGTCCAAGGACACTGCCACGACACACCTACCCTGGGATACCGCATCCCCCATCGTGAGGGCTCGCACGCGCATGATGGCGTCCACCGTAGAGCGCATCCTGCGAAAGCCGAACTGTTCGTCCGAAAGGTCCGGCCCTACCCGTGAAAAGCGCGCGACGTGGCGGCTCGCAATCATTCTTTCAAAGAGCTTGCCCACCTCGTCGAGCAGCACAATGGGCCGGTACGCAGACGGAGAGTCCGCAGGGCGCCCCGGCTTCGCGATGAGGACCAGTTTCCCCGTCTTCCAGCGAAGTGGGAACTGGCCCCTCTCCAAGCATGTGCTGAAGAACCCTCTTAATCGAGGCCCGAGAGCCTCCATGGCCAGGACCCAGGCTTTCCCAGGCAAGCCATCGGGTCCTGGGGCGGCGTGCCTTTGCACCGCCACTCTCATCTCTATTTCGGTCACCTCTGGAGTATTGTCGTCGTCGTCGCTATTGCGGTCCGCGTCAGACACCGCAGGCGGAGGCGGAGCCATGGGCGGGGGGGGAGTGTTCCCCTTGCGCAGGGAACAAAGCGCTCACCACACCCTCCACGAGCTCGGGCCGGAGATTGAGTCAGCGGGGGAGCCCAGGGGCGGAGTTTCTCCCGTACCAATTTGTACGGGCGCCCCCACGGGTCCGCGTTCAGAGACCCCAGCCACACGTCGCGGGCCTCGAGTTTGGCCCGCTTATCTCCGCTCGGAGGGTGCGTTTTGCCTCTCTTTTACTCCACAACTTACAACATGACTACTGACTACACAACACAAAATACACAAACAAAACACACAACTTCACACACACATAACTTCTGCAAAATTATAGGTAGGTAGGGCTTTTTTATTTATTTTTTAGTTATTTTTTATTAACATTCTATTTTTGTATTATGCTTAGTAGTTTTTCATTATTATTAAATCTCGACTCTTGCACGGTAACATTGTAATAGTTAATTCTAGCTGTGGAAGGGGCCTGGTGACCTGTAACAGAAGTTTTTTTCGAAAATCTATAACAGGCACCAGTCTCTCACAAGGGTGGAATATAGCTGAGACATTGTCTTGTCAAAATTAACTTTAAGTCAACTTTGTGAAGAGAGAATAAATTTTTAGAAAAATTCGGGATTTTCTTGATTCGTGTGGAAGAAACCACCATTGTGTGAACCGCCGTAGGACACGGTGAAGCTTACGGTGGAGGTGTGCTCCGCTTGGGTGAAGCGCCGCCGTGTCCTCGTAGGCGCGATCAGCGGCAGCAACCTCTCGCGTCTGCCCTGGTACAGTTTATGGTCCAGAGTGAGGAGGAATGGCAGATGGTTGCGTCCTTTTGTGAAGCAGTAATGCCAACGAAGGAGGCGGTCGCACGCACGAGGGAACGGACTTCCTCAAACCCCCGGGATCCTGACTTCAATTTCCAAATTCCAACCACACCGTAGGCGTGGGCTAGTGAACAACGAGTAATGGGTAGCTCGCCGCCCAGCTGTCCGGTGGCCGTCTGGACCGAGCCCGAGTCGTCGACGGCGCGTAGTGTTTTACGCGCGCCTTAAAGAGACGTCAGAAAAACAGTAGCGACCCTGCAGGACAGGAGCCAACTGGAACCATGGGTAGCTTAAAAGGGAACCCCAGAGGTCCTGGAACGCAAGGCAAAGGAGGAACATAGGTGTGGTTTTAGTCAGTAAGCTTCGCTCTAGAGAGAAGTCATTGGATAATGATGATTTCTCACCCTAAAAAAGGCCCAAAGATGTTTTCTTCTCTTTCTTTTTAAAAATATTACTTATATTCTGATTAAAGTGTAAGCATGTATGTATATGTTCAAAATACTTAATACCGCTACACATTCCCTCCTATTTTGTTAATCAGTTTTTTTTTTATCTTATGGCTCTGGGATCTCATTCTAATAATACTTTTATATATTTATTATTATTATTAATATCAAGGCATGGATATATTTGTACATATAGTAGTTAAAAGTACTTTTATCTAAGTTCATTTGTTCATAATATATATACAAGTAACAATATTATTTATTTGTAAATTTAGTTTGTCAGAGAGACACCTGGGGCAAGATTGTTAAGAAATTTACTGCAGTTATTTGAGAACAACGGTACAAAATGCACTCACTACAAGTGGTTAATTGCTTTTGAATTTTTATGCTCTTTGCAATTAATTTAAGTTATGGATTTCCATTTTCTTATCAGTACCGATTATACACATACCTAAACATGGTCTATGTACCTAATGTAGATGTGTTTTGTTTAATTTTCCTGCTGCTTTTTAACAAGCATACCATACTTCCCACTTCCTGTGTTTTAGAGTGTAATAAATACATCACAAATATTTAAAAAAATTGAAGATAAGCACTGTTCATTACCTAGTATAAAAGACGCTGTTGGTCTGTAAAAAACTACTTAACTAATCCTATAAGTTCCAGATATTAAATTATGACCAATCATAAAAATTTACTTGCATAAAATGTGCTATATTGCAATACAAAAGATATAAATATACCAGAGTTATCTCTACTGAGTATACTTAGGTATGGATTTTACCTCAGATAATTGGTTAGTCACTATTTATGCACTTGCATCTGCTATAATTTCTATATTGAGTTCACATATTGGTTGATGTCAACGTATGACAATTTTTAGTTATTATTAATGGTTAAAGAACAAACAGGAACTTACCTTGAAATACGAAGAGAATAATGTACAGGGCAAAAACAATAAACGCCTCTTTATTGGGAAACAAATTGGAACATTGTGTCATTTTCCAATCAATATTCCGCCGATTTAATATTGAACTATATAGCTTAATTACAAGCCATTCAATAATAACGTCTTCTTCGAAATTATTGTGATCGTATTATCAGCCCATTGAAAACGAAATCCCACACAATCCGCTCATATGTCGAATGTCGAGTCGGGCACGAACTTAGGCACGAATAAGATAGAATAAAATAAACATCGCAAAGTCACAATCACAATAAATAAATGTCAATGTCACAGAGCATCTAAACAAGAGACGGAACTTAGAACATTCAGTTTTGAGAAATTTCTTACATTCTTTAGCCAACCACTTAAAAAAAACAAAGCTACCAACATGAAAACTCGAAGTAAAGAACTGTCATAGATAGGGATGCGCAACGTACAATAAACTTATCGATGTTCCGAGTTTACACTAGTGCATTTTTTATCGATATCGATAAAATGCACTAGTGTTGTTATAGGGGGGTTCCAAAACTGACGTATTTATTTTGAAAACTGGGTAAAATAAAACACTAATTTACATGATTTTATTTCATGTTTATTTATATATTTAATAGTTTAAACATACAAAGTTACAGAAGCTGTTTCTTTTACCGCTTTTCTACAAATCAACCTTTATACCCAAAGACATTAAATATATACCACCAATAGACAGGACATAGCGAACAAAAGTCCAAGCCGATACTTGTTACTTAGTAGTAACAAGTCGCTCAGTCTAGTATGATACCCGTAAACGTCGAGTCGTGTTTGTATCCGCTTTAGGCACCAAAAGAAAATCATTTTCTGAGAAAACGTGTTGAGTTGCGCATTACGCTATTGCAAATCTTGCTATAGTAAAATTATTGGACCTAACTTAGGTTTATTTTCGTAAATATTCTTGGTATTTACGCAGTAATTAATTAAAATTCAACAATTTCCATGAATAGTTCTAGAACATTTGTTGATTTTATGATAGCGCCATCTATTGCTGAAAAGTTTAACCTTACCTAGCACACACCAGTGGCGTAGCGTGAGTTTTCGCTGCTTGAGGTCGACCAGAAATACGCCGCTCTTTGTTGTTTATTATGTTTAAGAACACCAGTATTAAGAACGACTGCAGGTATCCCGTCGGGCCACTAGCTTTATTCTTACGTACGTCTTTCTGATGGATACGAATATCCGACATACTCGTCACGTACCCATCAGGAGAAACAGGGGGCGGTGCGTCACCGGAATTCAGACGCGAAGATTCCGCAATAAGAGAGGCAATTAAGTTTGTTTTCTCCTCAGCGATGTGAGCCAGGGACCCGTCGGGTTCCAGCAGTGGCGGAGGTGAGGGACGGCAGAAGTTCGATTCACTCGAGTTTGCCAGGGACCAAAACGCTTTACTACCAACGGGGTTTGTTCCCTATTCGGCCAATGTGGTCAAACTGAGAACTCCACAACATCTTAAGAGTCACGTCACTTGCCTTGTGCATACGAGTGTTGGCCCAAGGTCGGTATGCGCGTGTTTAATCGCGTCAGCGTGAACACGCTCAGTGCCAGTGGATTAATAAAAAGCAATATACCTGCTGCAGCACGCAGGGTAGACTTAACATCGACATCAAAATTTGCTTGGCAACGTACGTAACATTGCGCTCGCAATTTCGAATATCTAAGTTTTTTTTTCCAAATAAATAATTTGGCGCTTTCTGCCGCCTCCTTTCGTATGCCGCCTAGGGTCATGGCCGCCACCGCCCTCCCCTCCCCAAGCTACGCCACTGGCACACACTGAAGCTTCTACCACGAGTTCTTAACGTGATCTATTTTACGACCTAAACCGAACTGATAGATCCTTTTTCGTTCGTACTACTGACATTTTAACATATCATGGTAAAGCTCCTGGCCACCTACCGAGCAATAGTTGAATTTATACAAATTTTGACAAATTTAATTCGCGTGATTGCTATTCAAAGCTAGATGGCGTCACTGAGAGATAGGATGACAGTTTTTCTAAGACATTTCTCCTGATAGCCGCTCTATTGTATCTCTTTAAATCTCTTTGTTTATACCTATGGTTTTATGGTTTCAGCATGCCAAGCTTCTTTGATACCGCAAACTTCACATCTTCAGTGGCCTTTACTCATGATGGTTCACAAACTTGAGAACAACTTAAGAGTCTCCGTCTCGTTAAAATATGTAGTAACAAAAAATAGAAGAGTCAAATATCTCGCAAGAGTCACTTACACTAACAGAGTCAATATCTCGATAAAACCGATAAAAAGAACGAACAGGTGCTTAACTCAACGTTATACGTACAATCACAGAACTTATTCTGATGATTTATATTCCGAAATCTTAAAGAAAAAGGAAAAAACAAACAGAATAGTCACAACACAAACTTAATTACACAAAGGTAGCCATGTTTGTTTTTAAGTACCACAGACAATACTATAGTTAGTCTTTGACCACAGACTAAAACATCTAGTAAGTTCATTGTGTAATGTTGGTCAAATTGATGTTTTTCTCAATGTTGGCTAAAGAATGCACGAAATTCCATAGAAAAAGTAATTTGTTCGGAGTTTCACAAGACTGGTCAATGTCAATTAAACGTCAATGTTTTATGACAAAGGCTTTTACGTTTAAAAACGAACAAACGAAGTTTCTATTTTTTTTAATCACAAAGTCGTTCATTCACGATTTCGTAAAATAATATTTTCCCACACTTTGTAATTTTAAGTTTGTGTAGGTATTTTTGATTGTGAAGTTAGTAAAGTGAGTAACTAACGCGCCTGGTGAGAGCACAGAGTACTTTGTATTATACTGAAAGGTGTTTGACCCAAATAAACTCTTTTTCTTTCTTTTCTAAGTGAGAGAGTCAATTAACTTGAGATGAATGAGATGTTGAATCTTTAGTCATGAACTCGTGACAGAGCTACTGGAATTAGAAATAAAAATCAACTACTAAGTAATAAAATTGTTATAGAATTTGGCATTGTTAATTAATACATTTTAATTCAGTTTATTTTGTCTGTCTTAATAATTCAAATTCATACCTTGTAGGTATTTAGCTTGTGAATCTGGGTGTAATATATAGAGTCTGTGCGGAAAGTAAACCATCGTGGGATTTGAGGGCGCTGCTGTAGATATATATCGTTTTTGTTATGTAAGCAACATTGTGACGTCATTATAGTGCGACTGTTAAATCTTGATATTTTAAAACTATTTTAGACTAGAGTCTGTCTAATAAGTTAAAGGACTTGGGTAATTATTGGGATTTAATGAAATCTGATGTAGTCAACACGGGTTCAATAATCAAGGTTGATTAAAAGATAGAGTTCATTGTTTACTAACAGAAGAACCCTAAAAAAAGTATCGAATATAAGTATTTTTTAAATGATTAAATATTATACAAAATTCCCAAGTCGGTTGACTTATTAGACAGACTATAGCTTCTTCCAGCGGCTTCACCCTATAATAAAAATTATCCGATTGGCTGAATTTGCTCACCTAATGAAACTGCAAAGTTATAGCTTATGTGCTATATTATTGTAATGTTTATGGTTAAGTTCATCTGTCTAGTAGTTTTTGCGCGACACATCCATATATACGACTACCTCCATCCATCTTCACAAACTTTCGCATTTATAATATTAGTAGCCTATTTATTGAAGTTGCTCACGTGACGAAACTTAGCAAAAATATAGGTTATAAGCTATATTATTGCAACGTTTATCATTAAATTCATCCGTTTATAAGTTTTTGCGTAATGAGTAACAAACCGTTAATTGTGGCGACACCTGGGGGAGGCCTGTGTCGAACAGTGGACGTCTTTCGATTGTAATGATGATGAACATTTAAATGCAAACACGAACCGGTAAAGGAAAATAGCGTGAAGAAACTGCTGTACTGCCTATCGAGGTAGGTTCCACCATCGACCACTTACCCAGTTCCAACGAAAATGGTTCAATCACTTTGACTGGGATCGGTCTATTATCACTGACTGGAATATTGTAGCTAGCAGCAAGTTTATGTTTACCCTAGTTAAATATAAAGGTAAAAATGGGTCACACTACCACTTTCTCGTTGTCTTCCTCAGTCCATTTTTCCCTTTTGCTAATCAATGAAAAATATGAACTTAATGACTATGAAAATAAAGTACACTTCAGAATTTGTAATGTTGCTTCGTAAAAAATCTATTTAGCCTGTAAGGGACCATCTCGCACGTAAGATCCTTGGGATCACTTGGTTGTCCGTCTGTTTATCTGTTAAGACTAAAGGGTCTTAACAGATAAACAGACGGACAACCAAGTCGAACTCAAGAACGCTTGGAGGTATCAAGTTAAAATAAAACCATATACTCAAGTCTGTGGTTTTTTGAAGTTGTGAAAAGATCAGACTTCTGAGTTATCGAAAAAAAAAAGATACGGCCGTTTATGTCGCAAAAAACATATATTTCGATACTCAAGGGAATCAAAGTTCATAGGGTGAATCTCGTTGACCTAGAATCCTGAAATTTGGCATAAATCAAGGTCTCGTAGAACAAGTACAGGGAAAAATCTGAAAATTGTAAATTTGTAGAACCACCACAAAAAAAAATTGTTTGCAATTCGGAAAAATCTTCGTAACTCAATTCGGGAATTGATTTCATAGGTAAATTTGTACAGAATCTTCAGAACGCGAGTCCGACTCGCACTTGCCCTTTTTTATTTTAGTTACTGTATCCTTACTCAAGCCTGAAAAGAATTATTTCTAAGTTAGTCGAAACGCATTTTATAAAAGTATCAATACTCTTTATACTAGCCATAGAAAATATTGACCAAAACAAAATAAATAAATATCGTCATGTTTAAATGAATTTCCGTTTAATTTATATATATTTGGAGATAACAGGGACAGAAGTTTATCTAGGAAGTCTAAAAACATTAAAATAAAAGTGTTACGTACCAAAAAAACAGCATACCAATGTTTCCCAAATTCGTGACTTTGTTTTGATCAATAATGGTGTGATTTGCCATTTATTATCTTTGGAAAAACTGTAATATATTAAATATTGTTTCCCTTGCAGTTCAGTGAAATTTTTTATCACATTTCTGAAGATTACAATTAAAAATCACAATAAAATAACATGATAAACAAACCGGTGCCAATATTATATGACGTTTGGCATTTGACGGATGGCTGGGTTGGGTTGCTACTTAAAATCTTTAATGTTGTTTTCACTTTACGCCACGACGGTTCTTTTATCGCACAGACCAGTTATTATTACTGGTCAATCTGTGTTGTAAACATTACCATATTATAAGATTACTTATATTTTCTAATACTGCGACTGAAGGACTCTTTTTTTTTCTTTTTTTTTTTATAATGTTTAGGCTCGCGTTTGACCACAATCTCACCTGATGGTAAGCGATGATGTGGCCGACGATGGAGCACGATTCATCATCATCATCATATCAGCCGAAAGACGTCCACTGTTGGACATAGGCCTCCCCCAAGCGTCGCCACAACGACCGGTCCTATGCATCACGCATCTATCGGATTCCCGCGACCCAGACCAGGTCATCGGTCCACCTTGTTGGAGGCCGTCCAACGCTGCGTCTTCCGGTACGTGGTCGCCACTTGGAGCACGCTTGCCTAGAAGCAATCTAATCACTCTTGACTTAAAGACCCCTAGGTTATAGCTATCAGGAAACACAGACTCCGGCAGGGAATTCCATTCCTTAGCTGTATGCATAATGAATGTACTCCCAAACCGCTTTGTACGTATATTGTCTGTGCGATAAAAGAACCGTCGTGGCGTAAAGTGAACACAACATTAAAGATTTTAAGTAGCAACCCAATCCAGCCATCCGTCAAATGCCAAACGTCATAAAATATTGGCACTGGTTTGTTTATTATGTTATTTTATTGTGATTTTTAATTGAAATCTTCAGAAATGTGATAAAAAATTTCACTGAGCTGCAAGGGAAATAATATATTACAGTTTTTCCAAAGATAACAAATGGCAAATCACACCATTATTGATCAAAACAAAGTCACGAATTTGGGAAACATTGGTATGCTGTTTTTTTGGTACGTAACACTTTTATTTTAATGTTTTTAGACTTCCTAGATAAACTCCTGTCCCTGTTATCTCCAAATTTATATAAATTAAACGGAAATTCATTTAAACATGACGATATTTATTTATTTTGTTTTGGTCAATATTTTCTATACGATAATGAAGGCGCGTGCGGTGATCGAAATGACTGTTCTGCGACGTGTGTGTGTGTGATCCGAAAATGCCACCCGAGCTACCCGAAGACCGCCTCGGCATCCTTAGCCATGCTTACGGCTGCCGAGGCCGCCCGATGTCGCCCGACGGAGCTCTAAGGCGCCCTAAGCCGCTCGAAGCCGGCGTAAAGCGCTCGAGCTGTACCGAGCCGCACCGATGCCCACCGATAGTGGGCGCCGGGCCTAACAGGCTAAATAGATTTTTTACGAAGCAACATTACAAATTCTGAAGTGTACTTTATTTTCATAGTCATTAAGTTCATATTTTTCATAGATTACCAAAAGGGAAAATGTACTGAGGAAGACAACGAGAAAGTGGTAGTGTGTTCCATTTTTACCTTTATATTTAACTAGGGTAAACATAAACTTGCTGTTAGCTACAATATTCCATTCAGTGATAATAGACCGATCCCAGTCAAAGTGATAGAACCATTTTCGTTGGCACTGGGTAAGTGGTCGCTGGTGGAATCTACCTAGTTATGCAGTACAGCAGTTTCTTCACGCTATTTTCCTTTACCGGTTCGTGTTTGCATTTAAACGTTCATCATCATTACAATCGAAAGACGTCCTCTGTTCGACATAGGCCTCCCCCAGGTGTCGCCACAATTAACGGTTTGTTACTCATTACGCAAAAACTTATAAACGGATCAATTTAATGATAAACGTTACAATAATATAGCTTATAACCTATATTTTTGCTAAGTTTCATCACGTGAGCAAGTTCAATAAATAGGCTTACTAATATTATAAATGCGAAAGTTTGTGAAGATGGATGGAGGTAGTCGTATGTATGGATGTGTCGCACAAAAACTACTAGACAGATGAACTTAATCATAAACATTGCAATAATATAGCACATAAGCTATAACTTTGCAGTTTCATTACGTGAGCAAATTCAGCCAATCGGATAATTTTTATTATAGGGTGAAGCCGCTGGAAAAAGCTAGTCTAACATAGTTTCAAAATATCAAGATTTAACAGTCGCACTATAATGACGTCACAATGTTGCTTACATAACAAAAACGATATTTATCTACAGCAGCGCCCTCAAATCCCACGATGGTTTACTTTCCGCACAGACTCTAGGTGGGATGTCCACCATGTATCGGTGGCGCAACGCCGTACGTCTTGTGGTCCGATGATGGAACGGACTTGGCGGAATTAAATTGTGTAACTCTAGTGCACACTCCCCGAAGTGTAAACGATAGAAAACAGACAGGCTAGCAACTCGGCGTCGATGCTCAAGACTTTGGAGTTTTGACTTCACAAGAGCATCATTGCCTATGATCTTCTTGGCACGCTTTTCAATAGACTCTGTATCCATGGTCACGAAATAAAAAAAATAAAAAACATTACCATAGACTGGACTGTTGAGTCGCCGAAAATGGTATTAGTCATATTAAAATATAATGCAAAAATAGCCATTATTGCGTCGAGTTACAGTTCAAATTAGTTTGAATTGGCGTTGATCGCTCCATTTCAGTACTAACTGTGTCTGCTGTGTCGGTGCGGTGTTGTGGAACAGCAAAATGTCAAAATTACATTGATGATTTCCTACATTATTCTGAGTACCTAGTAATCTGATGTGCAGAACGCATTTATTTAACAACTTCTTTGGTGTGAATCAATATACTTATAAGTTGGTCGTACATTAGAGCCTTGATAGACGGCTAAAGTGTGAAAACATAGTTGGACGATAAACTGAAAGAAGCAAATTGTGTTATCTAAAGTTTTCAGTTTTCAAGAAAATCCAATGCGATGGCTAGTGACGAAGATGACAGTACTTGGTAAATATTGTGTTCTTTTTATTATTTTTCCTGTTTATTGTGATAACAACTTTCAATTATTAGAGAAGACATTAGTATCTGAAGCATTCTATCTTGTAATTTTTTGCATTACAGAGTTCAAAGCAAAATTATACTTTGCTGCCATGAATGTATTATTATTTACATTTAATTTATCAGTAAAATGTATTAAATGAGTATGCCAACATAACAAAGAAAATATAACATTGAGAAATCTATTTTAGGTTGATTGAATTGGAGTCTGCTCTTCTGGATGGCTGCTCAGCACAAGAAATTAATGTTCTCACCAAAGGCAAGAAGATCCCAGAAAGTTTACGCCCAGATGTCTGGCTTCTTTGTCTTAGCTGCCAAGAAGCAGGCAATCAACTGCTATCCTTTGATGAAATATTTGATCTAACAAATCAAAACGAACTGCGAGATGATGTCAAGAAATTTGTAAAACGACTTGGAAATGATGATGATGACAAATTGTCAGTTATCTCTGATATTGAATCAATAATAACTTTTTACTGTAAGTCTAAGTCCATCAATTACTGTGCAAATAATGGTTGGATTGAAATTTTGTTACCACTTTTGAGTTTGAAATTGCCCAGATCTGACACATACAATTTATTTGAAAGAGTATTGCAGCTGTACATTCCACAAGGCTGTTTCAAAAATGGTGTTCCATTTCATATATTACGGTTAATTCTTCAATATCATGATCCAGAGCTCTGTTCCTTTTTAGACACTAAACGAATAACTCCCGAGCAATATTGTTTGTCATGGTTGAGATCTCTTTTCGCTGGTACTTGCAGTTTAGAGGTTGTGCTTTTTATGTGGGATTTATATTTTCAGAGGTCTGATCCTTTTTTTATATTTTTCCTGTGCTTAATAATGATTATTAATGCTAGAGAGCAATTACTGCAAATGAAAAATGAAGATAAAGATGCTATAATTCAAACTTTGATTCAGATGCCTTCAGATCTAGAAGCTAATGATGTTTCTGACTTCTGTTCACTTGCACATTATTATTCCTTAAAAACTCCTCAATCATTCCGAGAAGATGTGTTAGAAGTACTGTTTTCTGATAGTGGAGTAGAAATTAATTCTAAACTCTATTCTCAAGCCCTGTGTCTTCCTGTAGCTGTACATGAATTAATTGAAAGCGCAACTTTAGATTCCGGTAACAGTGACAATATCAAGTTCTTTTTGGTTGACTGTCGGCCAGCTGAGCAATATAATGCTGGTCACTTGTCAACAGCATTTCACCTTGATTGTAACTTGATGTTACAAGAACCTTCAGCATTCAACACAGCAGTTCAAGGATTACTGAATGCTCAGCGACAAGCGCTCGCTGCTGGTTCTCTTGCTGCTGGAGAACATCTTTGTTTTGTTGGATCTGGTAGAATCGAGGAAGATAGTTACGCCCACATGGTAGTTGCTTCCTTCTTAAAAAGAAATACTAAACATGTTTCTATGTTAGAAGGAGGCTTTGTGGCAATTCATGACTACTTTGGTCCTCATATGACTGACTGCTTGGAGGAACACAATCCATCTACTTGTTTAGTATGTGCGCCTAATAACAATAATGATGGTGCAGAAATACACCAAACCAAAGTTATGGATAATATTCCAGCCAAACAGTTATTCAGTAAGTTGTCTTCTGCAATGAAAGCAAAAAGTCAAGAGGTTAGGGGTAAGTTAATTGAATATATTGTCAATCCAAATTCGACATACAATAATGGGGAATGGCATGTATCTGCTGGAGATAGAAAGGATCAAAGGTACAGGAATGTTCCTCCTGTATTTAGTATTAATGACGAGGATGATGATTCAAGGTCAGACAGTCTGAGGCGAGACTATACAGATTCAGATTCATTAGAAGAAATTGTAGAGTTGCAATCTTACCTCAAGGAACACAATGTTGTGGACAGTTTTCCTTGTCAAGAAGTACTACTTAATGGATATATGCACGATTCCTACTTAGTAGTTTCTGAAACACACTTGATTGTTTTACGCGACATTCCAAACAAAAGAGGCGCCGCGAAAGTTATGTCTAGGAGACCTTTGTCGACTATTGTTAAAATAACCGCTAAGAAGAGGCATCCTGAATTAATAACTTTCAAGTATGGTGTACCAGATGGTGACAATCTCTTGATAAAAGATATGGACCGCTTCCTTATACCAAATGCTTCCATAGCTACGAAAGTAGTTTCAAACCAGATTGTTCAACAGTTGGACAGCAAAGTATAAACACGAAGATTGCTTCATGCGCAAAATCTTACAGTCAATACTAAACAAATTAATGCTGGTTGCAATAGATAGAAAAATAAACAGTGAAAGAAACGTGGGTTGTGGGAAAATCATCGTAATTTAAAGGGTAGCTAATTTTTTCTTCCTCATAGGATGCTCTTCACCAATTTTATTCACTACTATTTACTCCATGAAATTGCTCCAGTATTTTCGTCATCGGCTAAAGAAATATTTCAATATTTCTATCTAGTATTATGTAAGTGACTGTAACCTGCTATGTCAATATTTTTTTTTAAACACGAATATTTATAGACGAAACGCAAAGTTTTCATTCAGCAGCTGCATTGCAGTTTTATCTGCTTCTACTACTAGATTTAAATACTATCCATTCGTTAATCAATATCTTAATTACGGTTTGCAATTTTGTGATTCGGATAAATCTTTCCTTATTCTGTGACATTTTCTACGACCTGTGTTTCTTTCCTAGTGATGTAGTCCACTTATTTTATATATTGTAAGTAGATATTCTTTAGCAGTTCTTGATATATTACTGAAACACATATTACCCTAATGAAATAAAGAATGAAGTAATTTAATATCGATCTTTAGTGACTGCTATCGAATTTGAAAAGGTGTAAGTTCACTTAAGATCGTCATCTGGAGCAGGATTAAGTACCTATTTACGTCGCTGAAATGTGTGTAACTTATCACCATTAAGTGGGACATTATTAATTTGTCAATTTACTTATATTAATTAGGTATACTGTAGCGGATATTATTATGCATATATGTATTAAATACATTAGTACCTACCTATATGTTTTGCGTTATTTATGTGTCTGTAAACTTCCTACCTGTAGACGGTGGTGAGTCGGTGACTAGGTGACTAGGTCTTACTGCGGTACTTACCCATCTGGTTGGTTGCATCCTGACCTGACTTGCCTGTTTAATTGACACTTAACAATACCTAGTTAAACGATACATTTAACGAGTCATCAAAGTACATATTCTTCTGCTTTTTTTATTATGAAGACTTCACTTGTGACAACTTTAATATTACATAGTCGAATTTAGTATATGAAGCAGAAATTGTAGGTATTGGTTGCGTAAAACCTATTTATTATAATTATGTTGCTTCCAACTTACTGTTTATTTTTTATGTATTCTAGGTAGATATATCAAAATGTGATAAATAAATTAGTGTATAAAAGTTGCGCAGATTTAAAGTATTGCCAAAATAATTTGTTTGCAAAGGACTTGAGTTAGTTGAGTGGCAAACGATAGAGAATAATAATAATTTATAATTATAATGAAGGCCATTTAAATAGACACGCCACACGATTCATTTTATTGGTTTGTGGTTTAGAAACCACTCCGGTGTTACATTTCGATGTATCTATTTATTTTCAACTTAATTAGTTTCCGGAACACTATGTCTTCATAATGAAATTATATGAATGTCTAGTCTACATAATAAATGTTGTAAGATGTCTTGGGCTTTGTAAAATAAGTCTTCATAATTGTACATGCTTGTTTTTAATACGCCTTTAATAGCAATTGATTACTGACTTGGGCTGGCCTAGATTAGCTCTTTGTTTTCCACGCAGAAGTGGATGAAATATTTACGGCTGTGATGCCGACACGATCGTTAATTTGCGACCATCCTTGGTCAAAAATTGGATCCTTAGAAAGAAATGCTTTAGATTATTATAATATATTATGTTCCATATAAATATTCGTCTAGGTGATCTAAGTCATTATTTTATTTTGTTATTTTGCTGCCTTGAATATATTCATCAGATGCTTAACTAATTTACTACATGTAGGTAGTAAATTAGTTAAGCATCTGCTTGCGCTAAAATTAACTTATATTTCAGGATTGTGCTCTTTGGTAGCAATGTTTATAATATTGATGCGGAAAATGCAATTTTGAGCAATGTATCTATGGCATCATCTGTAATCATAAAGGCACGCATAGGTTTAATTAAATAAGTAGGTACTATGTCTATGTGAAATTAAAAGATAAAATACCTAGGTCCTATAGGTATGAATTTATATTATGTTCTTTATGCACGTCGCTTTGTACATGCCCTGCATAAACTGTTTTCATGCATGAATTTGCAAGTAGGCTATAGATATTTTTGTTGAGATAATAGTGTACCTACTTATGTTTGTAATGGTACTACGAGTATAACTATCTACCATATATTCTTGACAAAAGGCGATTAATAATCACTATGTAACTCTGTGTTATAGATGTTCTATTTTCAGCTTAAACTATTTTTAAATTATTTGTATATTTAGTTGTTATTGAAATAAAGAGGTATATTACAAGTAACGTTTTCGTTTTCATGTCGTCGTTTTTCTAAAGGAGATACTTCGTCTTCGTCTTGTTAAAAAACTGGTGCTTTTGAACAACAATAAGGCTGGTGTATTATTGTTGCTATAGATGATAGCAACCAGTCGCAAATAACATACCTACAGGCAGATATGGACTAGGTAACAGCGATAGAAACACTGGGTGGGTAATACACCTCTAGGCAGCAAGCTTAGCCAAGTTGTTATTCTGCAATCGTTAACGCTGTCGAAAAGTGATGAAACGTATGGGAATGACGTCATCTCAACGTAAAGTCGCGTGGTCAAAACAAACGAATAGACAATTCGTAGCCAAGTTCACATCGTTCAAAATCGTTTCTACAATGTTTAACGTTACATCCTTTGTTATACAACAAACGCTACATTGTAGAGCGGCCGACTCAGGCGCGTCAACATGGCTACCAACTTATCGTTTTCTACAATTGCTGTCACCGAGGCGTTATCGATTAGAGAACGGAATTCGACACAAACTGGTTGTAACTTGGCTAGGGGGGCAGGTTAGATACCGCCAAATCTAACCTAGGTAAGATTGAGATACAGAAGATATTAGCTGTCTAGACTTATACGCTATTTGTTGTATGGCAGCTAAGACCTTAATCTAGGCAACCAAGACACCCAAACCTAAATTTAGGCAGGTGTTATAGCTGCCTAGATTTAGGTGTCTTACTTACCTAGAGACATTGATAGGTATATATGTATCACTATAGAGGAAAGTAACCAAATATGAAATACCATTTTATTTTTGTAATATAATAACATAAAAGTTCTAAAAAGTCAAAGTCAAAAGTTTTTTATTTCACATAGGCCTACATTGGCACTTATAAAACGTCAGAAGCTAGTGCACGGTTCGAAATTGGTCGTTTCCTATAGAGAAGAACCGGCAAGAAACTCCATGGTTACTCTTTTTAAAAAAATGGTTGTACCTACTTACAATATTTCCATATAACAGTATTAAAAGGTATTATTTAAGAACAGTGTAAACCGGTCTATATTGTACTCAAAAGCACAATAAAAATACTTAATCATTTAAAAAAAGTGAGTCAAAATATGAAGTAATCTAAGAATTCGTGGAGTCTACAGTGTTCTTCCATTTACATAATAAAAAGAGGCTATATAAAAAAAAAGGTAGAAAAAATAATAATAATTACAACTGTCAGTAAATGAGACGTTAACAACAAAAAAAAAAAGAAAAACTAACGAATTTAATGTGGTTGGAGTCAGATAATATAAAAAAAAAAACTCTCTCTGTCTCTTCTGTAAATGAAATCATTTTTAGTACTTAAGTACAATTTTCCACACGTTTGCACTTAATTTAGTAACACTCAGGTTATGTTTATATTAATATAAAGTTTAAAATTTTCTCAAAAACTAAGTAAATCAGCCAAAAAAAGTAGGTATCTAATTATGGAATAGATACCAAAAATGGAATACAACAAATCTATACCTATTTAAAAATTTTGACCAAATCTAAAAAAGGCCTTAACTTTATTTGTAATAATCATAACTCAAGGTATCGAACTCTGCATCAGCGCAATTACCATGTACCTAAAGCCTACACAAAAAATAATTGATCCATGTCTCGTCCGAGCATCTTAAAAAATAGGTAGGTACCTCAAAAAAATATTCTGAAAAAACTACCAACTCCCACTATGGGCACACCATTTGCTTAATTGCCAACTTGAAACCGGTACGTGAGTATTATGTTTTATAGAGATAGAAGAATACTTTTTTGTGCAGCTTGAAGTATTAATTTACGAGTAGGTAATGGCAGTATTCCATATTGAGATACTATTCCATATTTGGTTACTTTCCTCTAATATAAGTCGATGCCTAGAGATAACTAACGAATATTTCTATTGTTGTAACATATTTTAGCAAGCACGAAAGTAATCAATACAATTCAACACGACACTGATACGTTCATTGAATAGCACTTGAAAAGTGTTATAAAATGAATCTATAAATTCCCTGTGCATGTGGCGATCCTAATAATAAATAAATAAATAGCTCCTAGTAAGTACCTACTTATTCGGTTCAGTAGGTACGTAGGCTAAACTACCGACCTAAATATTAATACTATAGTTGCTACCATAGATATTCGGTTGCTACTCTTTAGGGAAGGATCTATAGACTATACCGATGACGAGAGACTTCAAGGATATTAAATAACACACCATTGTTTTAATTTTCATAAGAATTTTATTGTTTAGATTTATTATGTGTAGGTATGGTTTAAGAATTTGAATGCATAACAAACTATAAAATTTCATTTCACATAATACCTAAGTAGAAAACTGCAGGTAAATAATAAAATTTGCTAACATGCACCTTCCAAGCGACAACCGCAAACTCGCTAAGCTCAAGAGCTTGATTAACACCTGAGATAGGCGTCAGTTTGGAATAACGTTATTGATCCTCGTATAGCTATCCTAGTATCATTAATTTTATTTTTTAAGCCTATTTACAAAATACTTACCGACTTCAAAGTATTGTCTTAATTTGGGGAACGGATTTTTAAAAAGCTATTAAATGTAGGTAAAAATAAAGTTGAAAGCGAGGTTAAATAAAAGGTTCAAAAAATTAAATATGAGTTTGAATAATAAGTAGTATATGTATTAATTGCTTTTCCTAAGAACTAGTAAGTTATACCATAAGCCATATTTAATTATATGTACCTAGATTAATAATTCAATAAAGATGATTACATTTGATAAATTTAATTAAATGTTACTTTTATGATTCTTCAACCATATTTCGTAAGTAAATAATAATAAATCGTAATTAATTAGAGAGACATCCTCACTAAGGAACCGCTCAGTACCTACAGCGCGCTATGCTGTACCTTCGTACTGTGGTTCATATAGTCTACACGAACCAAGATACCATTGTAATTTTTTTTTTTTACATAATATTTAAGTAAGTACTTATTGTAAGTTTGTGTTTTTAGAGAAAAATAAAAAATAAACATTTAAAAAAATGCGAAGTGGGAAAAATATGATCTATAAATGTCTTCTGGTTTAATTAAATAGATACTACTTAATTGAAAAAAAAAAACATTATTTTAAATTTTTTAAATCGTTCTAAGAAAAACAACTAATATTCTGAAATAAACACTAGGTACTTGTTATTCATCCTAATTCTTTAAATGTAGGTATGTAAGTATTATCTAACAGCTTTCGAAAAATTCGTTGGGAAAGACTTTGGGAGTTACATAGGTAATTTATCGGTAGCTGTCGGTAAGTAAGGCTCAAAAAAATAAAAATAATGGTACATATTTATTGAGGTTCCGTAGAAATACAATAATTTAATTTTTAACCCAATTATTAACAAAATCTAGAACTCTTCAGTTTTCGTTGCTTCATGTGAAATGACCCAATTTTGAAATGAGCTTAGTGATCTTGTAGCTGGTCGTTTTTTAACGCATTACAGGCTATATGCACAACTACTTGAATTTCCACAGTCAATATTGATCTGATAGAGTCATTTTGTTAGTATTTTATTGGTATTGCCACTGCCATTGACGATCGTAAACACAACATGCGCTCGTGTTTATAGCCCATAAAGTTAGAAGGGATAAACTCCGGAAAAACTTAACAAATATCTTAACACTAATTTATCAAATCATTATCCTCTTAATACAAATAGTTTTATGTCAATTACAAAATCTTTGATAACACTAAAAACAATCAAACATCACTTAATATTTTGTTATGAAATAACGTTATTTATATTAGAATTCATTCATTGGACATCTTAACTTGTTTTCACTACAATTCATAACATTATTGTTATTAAATATGTACAGCACATTTTAAATTGTAGATTTCTGTAGAAGACAGAGATTTGTGTAAATAAGTACGCTTATTCTGCAATCTTATCACTTCGTAATTACCTACTTATTAAAATAGGAAAGACAGGAAGGTATTTGATATGTTTTGTTTAATAAGGTCAAGTTTTTGGTTTGTATTTTACTGATTAAGATTGGTTCTTACTTATTTATTTCGTTGATGAGTCATTCAAGTTAATTGCCTCGGTACTGTCAGAGCCATAATGTTAATTGACACACTTACAACGTTACTATCGTGATAACAGCTATCAAGTGGAGAAAACAAACATTTCTGGATCTGATAGGACGATGTACTTAGGTTATCTAGGTAAATTCTTTTCTATGTTCAGTTAGAATTCTTAATTATTTATTTTTATTTGGTACGAATTAGGTAACTATCTACTAACTCCATTTAATTTTTTCGGAATCCATGGTTGATCCTAAGTAGGTATGTATGTTGCAAGTGTAAAAAACAAATACACAGATACATAATACATAATACATAGATAATACATACATAGATAATACATAGATAATACATAGATAATACATAGATATTTACAATTCGTAAATTAAAAAATATGTTAATATAGATGTGTAGATAATTAACTATTTACTTTTCATTTTAAGTACTTAAATCATATTTTCATTACTCAAATACTGAAGGTGGGTCTGAAGTTGCCTGGTGAGGGTTGAAGGTAATACTTTTCACTCGGACTTTATCCCAGGGAGGAGAATCGCTTTCAACTGACAGCTGTCAAATTATTAAAAAAAACTGATTATATCTCCACATTTCTATTGAACCATGTCCCAAATTTCATACAGCCACTCAATTACAGCTTGATGTAAAATTGAAATAACTTAAAGATATAGTCTGTCTAATAAGTCAACCGACTTGGGAATTTTGTATAATATTAAATAATGATTAAAATATGATTAAAAAAATAAAATAATGATTAAAATAAAAAAATGATTAAATTTTAATCATTTAAAAAATACTTATATTCGATACTTTTCATAAAGTTCTTCTGTTAGTACCTAAACAATGATCTCTATCTCTTAATCAACCTTGATTATTGAACCCGTGTTGAATACATCAGATTTCATTAAATTCTAATAATTACCCAAGTCGTTTAACTTATTAGACAGACTCTAAGTACTAAATTTATTAAAGAATATATATTTTTTCTAAGTGACTTATTTTTTCAACTATTTCTTTAAAATACTTTTTTTTTAATTATTAAAGAAAAATATTTTTTATTTTTTCAATACTGAAACTAAAAAAGATAAAGGCTGAATAGCTGGCCGGCCACAGAAAAAAAAAATAGGCGGGAAAGTGGCAATCCGGCAATACGATATTCATTTGTTTTTTCGAGTTGTAGAGTTTTGTTTACACTTCCGTACAAAAGATTTGTATTCATCAGATTCACATAAATGTACCTACGCTTGATTTCATAAGAGAAGAGGTTAAAGCAGTAGTGGAAAAACTTTTACCGCCTAAATCAGGAGAATGAAATGTACCTACCTAAAATCATACAACGACTCAGGTTTTACAAGCTTTTTTTTTATTTCATATTCGTAATTATAAAAACGCAGTGTTTACCTTGGGCTAAAGACTTATTTAGTCCCTCGAACTATAGGGGACCTCTCTACGCTCGCCCGCCAACTCCTTCTCGAGGCGAAATAAGTTGCTTTCACCCATACATATCCGCTTTCACCCCTACCTACTATTAAATCAACAGTAAAATTATTGAGAGCACTATATATCTAATAGGTATGTATGAAATGGCAGCATATTTTGGAAAACTTACGGGCATTTTTTTTGAGATGGGAAACTATCAAATGACTTCTCACGCTCTACGATGCATCGAGAGAGCGTATGAGACAGTTACTGACTAAAACCCACAACCTGTGTCCTTTACTTACTGTTTTCGTTCCAGAGTCACGGTATATCTTTTCCACAACAGTCGGCAACAAGATTCTAGTAGGTAACACGTCTCTTACCTTATTCTTCTAAATTGTCACAAAAGATTCGATACCTAATCTGCTTATAGTACTTTTTGTTTAATTTATTTGAATTTTTCTTCTGTTTTGAATTTCAGTAGGTAGTACGTATTTTACTTAGTAAATAAAGATTTAGTACCTATTCTAATGTAGATAGTCCAGTTATTTAAGCGTTTCAAAGTCTCAAAATCTCGTGTCTGCGTCGTAAGTAGGGAATTCAATCCAGCATGAACATCGTGCTCCCCTTGCATGCCTGCAGGATTGAAGCCAGCAATCCCGCGATTTAAGTAGTAATAAACATAAACATTGATCAAATTTCTTTTTTGTTTTAAGTAGTAATAATCATAAACAACGATGAAGTGCGAGTCGGACTTACACCGAGTATTTCTTAGGCCTGAAACTGCGTTAAGCGGGCACCCGCGCGGTTTCATACAAAAGTGCTCCGTCGCGGGGACCAGCGCGGGTATCCGTCACGGGGAGGCGCGCCCCGCACCCACGCAACGGGGCCCGCCTCCGTGCGATGGAACCCGTCGCGGGGGCACGCGCGCACAACAACCTAGATTCAATAAACGGGCTTACTGGTTGTCGTTTTTTTTTTTGCTAGTCGTCGTTTTGCTACGCAATAATATATTAAGTTCTCCATCGACACGACTATACAAGCACACCGTTAAAATTGAACTAGCGACACTGCGTAAATCGGTCTCCGCGACGGATCCCCGCGACGGGGACCGTCGCGTAGCCACGGAGCCCACCCGCGTGTCCACGCGCGTAGACATGCGACGGTTGCCCGTCGCGGGCGCCCGCTTAACGCAGTTTCAGGCCTTATAAATTTTTCCTACTATTCGATTCCCTAATTGAGTTACGAAGATGTTCCGAATCGCAAAAAAAAAATACATATTTTGTAATGAAGATTTTCATACAAATAATAATCAACTGCTTTTATAGAACAATATAATAAGATATTTAACGGACCTTCGGAAAGTAAATTCACGTAGGTACTTTGGTAAATCCCGGGTCATAGGGTTACTAAAGCTGACATTGATTACGTTCCGTTCCATTTGCGATACATGACTCACATAAAAGTATGAAATAAAAATTTCTAAAATTATTTCGCTGCAAGGTGAAATCGAAAACAATATAATTATTTTCCATACAAATTCTACATATAAAAAATGTCACAAGTTCTATGTAAAGTTGTTTCTTCACTTTTTAATGAGGATGAGTTGGGTCTAATAAATAATCAAAACGGCGGCAGGTCGTCGGAATCCAATTTTCTTATAAAAAAAACTTCAATCCCGCAGAAAAGGTGCGGGATCCTGCGCTTGCGGGATTGGATTCCCTATTCGTAAATAATTACCTACAGGTCAAAAGATCACAAAAATCAGTTTTTTTCGACTACCTCAGTTTCTATAGCTGCAATATTACAGTTTAGATTTAACCGCAAAGTTTAGTTAATAGGACGGAACGTCTAACTGTACCTAAATAAAGATCGTATAATGGTGTGGCGAATGCGCCGCTCGCGAGCCGCTCGTTCGTACGTACGAATCCCCTGCGCCGCGCGTGCTTCATACGAACATGAAATGCACGCGCGCATTTCGCAAGCGGCTCGCGAAAGGCTCGCGAGCGGCGCTTCCGCCATATCTGTACACCTTTATGTGGACTCCTACAAATAGTACGTTTTCGTCATTTATAGCAGGTAAACAAAAAAAAACCTGTTTGTTGTAGGTATTATTTAATAAATAATATCAATTATTTGTTGCTAATAAATATTTTTTTTGTAGTTGATTGTTGTAGTTGCTATTAATTTTATATATACACCGTTATATTTTAATCGTTTTAATCCCGTGGAGGGTCGATCTGGTACATGAAACACTGTCGATTTGTACCGGATCGTCCCTCCACGGGATTAAAATGATCAAAATTTAGCGGTGTATAACACAAGGTATTTACGGTTGTGTGTGTAGCTAAGCACTGTGCACTCTCCGCCTTCCATCTTAAAAACGGTTGGGCGCATATAACAATTCACTCATATCTACAATTTTGATGTTTTTAAAACATTATTGGAACTATAGAAACCGGGATAATCGCGAAAATCCAATTGCTGTAACCCTTGCCCTTCAATGACTTTTGACGCAGCATTTAGAATGCCAAAAGGTGTTACGAGTTTCCAGCTTATTATCTCTCATTCCGAGGTTGACCCATTTTTATTGCTTAATTTACTGGACTATAAAGTCGAATTTTGTTGTTGGCTGTAACATTTAAGTATATATTCTGAAGGTCAGTGACGAGGAATTTTGCTAACTAAGTTTTTAGTAGGTTTAGAAGTTATTGCGCATTTTAGCTTGAATCTTTTGGTGTTAAAACTTTTATTTGTATCTAAATCTGACACTGCCTTGGTGGAGATTGAATGGTTGCTTATAAAATGATTTACCTACTTATATGAAGTTAGAAATTTTATAACTTATCGATGACGAACACAATGTCGGTAAATGTGTAAAAATGTCTCCTGAACGTAATATATTTTAACTAGGGTAGATAAAATATATACCTACCTACTTTTTAGGTACCAGGCACTTACTAGTACCAATTGACCTTCCTATTTATTGATATGTTTTGGGCATTACTTATTTACACATAAATTACATAATAAGTTATTATTTTGCTAAGTACTCGTAGATACTTATATCTGCTTATTTATATACATTTCAGGTTCATAAGCTTTCTTAATATTACTTAAGATTTTTATATCGGAAGAACAAAATTGATTAAAGAGGGACGCATTATTTATTTACAGTTCCTTTTACAACGCTTATTAATTTTGAAGATATTTTTTTCTTAAAGCAATAAATATAAGTTTTCTTTCCATTTCATGTGACAGGACTCTACCGAAGAATTGGTAAAAAGCTGACCAGGGATACAAGAAAATAACTAGGTAAGTACCTATCTAAATAATTATTTAACTCCTGAGAAAAGGAATGAAGGCTACCAATAGTACCTAATTTCTAAATAAAAAAGCCAATCAACTCTTGTTACATCTAGCAAACTTCATTCACATAAAACTACGATCCTTTATGATTAAAATTGATCCCACTTGATTGCATTGGCAATAGGCTTGTTTCTTTACATGGGATGATGATTGCACTCAACCAGTCAACCAACAGTTATCGTGTAACCAATGACTAAACAATTCACTTAGCATGTGACCGAGCTACTGAGTTGTGGGGAAGAGATGGGCAGTCGCTCTATGCCAAATAGCTATAGGTACCTGGGACCTTTTTCTTTTCTATCGACAAATGCTCAGTAGGTACAGAAAAGTGTGACGGAGACATTCTGTCCATTTTGTCACACACATTAAAAAAGTAGGTAAAAGACCAATTCAAAGCCCTTGAAAAATATTTTACTAATAAACTTGAACTAGCAAAGAATTTACTGCAGTCACAAGAAAACAACAAACGCTTAGAAAATAAAAAAAAAATGCACATACATACTAGACCCAGACAATTTGAAAAACAAAAAAATATATTTTATATGGTGCCATTTATTGGAATGTCGCTTACAAAGCTAAGATTAGAGGGACACATGTGATTATCACTAGACAGACGATTATAGAATAAAGATGGAAAAAAATAACTAATAAACTTATAGATTAAATGAGAATTGAGAAACTTAAAAATCTCAAACGTGAATACGATCTTTGTATTAGGTATATTTCGAGGGGACAAGCGATTGTCGATGTCGATAGAAGAACGTCCCATTTACTTATGTAGGTAAATCAGCTTCTGGTGCTGACACTAGTAGGATAGCTTTTCGAAGATTATTATGATGGGATACGATATTGTCGTCATCGGTGATATTTGACCAGAAGTCCGGTAGAATATATGGTAGGTACGTATTTGGCTATTTTTTTATTAATAATATCAAAACTAACTTTATCCAAAATCACAAGCAGAAAGAATTTTTCAAATCCATTCAAAATTAAATAAGTTAGACGCCTTTCAAATCTGGTGGAAGGGGAAACTGTCAAGTAACAGAAAAAGGATGCACAAAATGCAATGTGATGTCATCGCCGCCGTTAGAAACAGCCAACAGCAGCGTTTTATTCAGTTTTTAATCCTTTCATCATGAAGGCAAATCCTGAAAATATCGACTGTTTCTTTGTCCAAATCCTTGTACTTGAGTAGCTAGGCACGTACGGATCAAGTTTATATATAATTCATTAAGAACTTTATGATTAAAATTGTATTTTACAATTGACAGAAGATATATTATGTACACAGTACAAAATATTTAAGTAGGTGTGCCAGCTAACAGAAAAAAAACCAACGAACCTAACCCACTTGAACCGAATCCGACTGGATCACCTGATGTGCTAAAAGTTAAGCATTGTGGTTATGAAAATGACACGACACAGAATGATATTTTAAATAGGTTTAATGCATAAATTTGATTAAAGAAAGTGATTTGTGGTTCAAATCGGTAATGTGCTCTTTACTTTGTTTTTAGGAACTTTTTGCAGCGATTTAAGTAGTAGTAATAGGTACAATCGAAAAATATTCGCGATATAGTCGCTTGTTTCACGCCTTCGTCCACGTGAACACATTTAAACATCAGGGCCCCAAGTCTGCTATTACAATAGTGTCAGAATAGTCTATCATTGATTTCATAATTGTTGATTTTGAGTAAGTTTGGTAATTTACAAATATAATGGCGTCATTATGACTTTCCAATGATCAACCACTGACACTCCATTGAAAGAAGTGGGATAGAATGGTAATCTCGTACATATTTACAAATGAATGGCTTTTACGTATGCGGTAATCTGCAAAAATGTTGACAGTTCCTTTGATCAGTGACCTACCATTAGAACGTCATTGTGCAGTCATTGCTTTTAATAAGCTCGATATTGTCATTTTACCACAACTCTATTACGAGACCATTGACCGATTAATGATCGATCATTATGAATTAGCAGATTAGGAACTTTTAGCAAAATGACAATGGGTTCGTATTGGAATGACGAATTTATAAAAATAACAGACTTGGGCCCCTGTACTGTCGCGATACAGCATGAATACAGCAGACGCAACGCAGCATCGATACAGTCGTGCGCTATAGTGAACACTGGTGAACACCTATTGATGATTCTGTTTCAATGCAACGATGCAGTTGCGCGTTCGTAGCGATACAGCATCAATTCTAGCAACGGGTTTGCATTGATGTTGCAGCGGTGTGTTCACGAAACGTGCTACTGAATCGTCACAAAAAGTCGTCGTCGTTTTCTTTCCTTAAATACCTTTACATTATAATTATTGAGGGACGAATGTAAGGGAAGAGTTTTAGACGACACGCAAACAATTAATAAAAAAATAGTGATTATGTTTAAAGGCCGTAAAGTCGAGGTATACACAATTTTCATAAAACCGGTTAATATAATAGAAAACTTAATGAACATAATTAAATGATTTTGCTCAGTACATTTTATTGAAAGAGTCTGCTGCCAACTAAGATAAAATAAAATTAGAAATATGCACATTCATCGAATTTTTGATTCTACAGCTCAACATTCATACATTAAGCACTTTGGTTTCTTATGAAATACCTATCTTGGGTAGCTATTCTAATAAAATTATTAAAACTACTTACATCGAAATGTTCTCTCACGGAGATGATATGTTATTTTGGCGACTTTGAAAATGTCTAGGCACAACAATGGCAATTTCCACAAGATTTTTATTTTGCTCTTCTGTTTGGATCGATGCTTTGATACTGCCTAACTTGGGTAATGTTGCTTTCATTGTAGGCAACCTTTCATATTTTTAGGGGAGTGTTTCAGTGATTTTGAAATTCGAATCATAATCGAACTGAATTCATAATATATTAGCTTTCTTTAGCAGATATCGTCGAAATGCCGTATTTATATTCATGTTTGACTCATGGAACATAGGTACGTAATACACCACTTGTTTGGTTTTATTAGCAGTCTCGTATGGCTTTCTTACTTTATCCAATTTGGGTTATTTGTTTGTGCCTGTCCATGATTAGCATATTCACATTTTCACTCACGCGCGTTATATTATGTTTAATATGAACATATTACATATTTTATCACAGCCCATTATTTAATTTTAATGACTTGCTCTATCAAGCAATTGTGAGCAAGCAAATGAATATAATACACATTAGAGATGATAATAGGTTTTTAGATTTTTTTGAAGTTCCTGAAGTGCTGGAATCAGCCGTTGTCAGGTTGGCCGACGGTTGGGACAATGTTGAGGGCTTGATGACATCAACTGGAAATCGAGAAAAAACGCATTATTTGGTGTGCTTATCTTATGTCCATTCAGTAGAAAATTACATTATAATCAACCAATGACCGTGTCCACTGTAGTATAAAAAGTGGTCAAGGCTACGTCAGCCGTCACAAAAAAATTAATCGCTCGTTTTAAATAGGTAGGCCTTTATCGTTTAAATAGATAGGTCGTGATAGTCTTAAGTAGGGCAGAGTCAATGATGAGGATCAAATGTTTAGGTATAAGAAATAATGTCGCAAGTCTTGTCATCGTTCATGAATCTCATAGATGCCTTTGGTCTAAAAGCTAGCTGAAGGGCAGTTTTTTTTAAACGTTAATTCATAGTGGGTGCGATCACATATCTTTATGTAAACTTACATACACAACACACCCAGACCAGGAACACCTATCAGTAAGCCATACAAATATTTGTTCTGTGAAGGAATAGATCTAGTGACACGCAGCGCAGCAGTCAATCGCTCAACCACTGCGCCAAACGTGCCGTTCGACGGAAGATATTGGAATATCGTTTTATCCAGAATTAGCCCTTGTTAAAATTAAATTCCAGCAATTAGCATGAACAATAGAACAATAGGTTAGAACAATGGGTTTCTCAATAGCAACCGTTAGATTATATTGTGTTTTGTATAACTGTAAAATTCAGCTAAATGTTCGTACCCATAAAGCCTGAACTTATATTTCCCACTACTTGAAATGTTCTTGGAAACAACGCTATCAATGAAACTTTATTTCTTAATATATAAGTATGTGGTCTACATGATCTGCTAAACGTACCAAGATGCCTAGTAGAAAAATGTTAATTAAACATACCATTAAAAGTGGTCGCATATTTTTATGGGGGAAAAAATGAAAAAATATAACATTATGCCTTTTTTTGTTTTGTCTTTACACGATTTGTGCATTTGATCAGTGACAAGTTTTAAAAGTCTATTTCGTTTTCGCATACAATTACTAATAATGTAACACATTCTAATGTTTTTGCAGTATTTGGCATCAAATGAATCGAAACCACCATCTCGACTAGTTTCGCAAAAGTTGTCAATACTACAAATAAATTCTAAGCCCCATTTAACGGAGATCACGCCAGTTTAATTAATTCCACATATTGTGATACAAAACTAGGTACACTAATTTTACATCACATTATCCACTAGGCATCAATTTGCGAATTATTGCACTTTGCTTAAAAAAATCACGTCAAAAAGTTTGCCATTTCATTCGACGATTAATAAATTAACTTAATAAACTAGTGCGCCTCATCTTCAACGATTGCATCACTGCTCACCGTTAGGTGTGGGATCGCAGTCAAACACTAGTTTATATCAATAAGGAAAATTAATAATTTAATGATATTTCATACTACACGAAATATCTGTTATTTATTTTTTGTGCATACCGCATTGTTATCTTTTTTAATCCAAAGGTAGACTGGTAGAGAATGCACTGTTGCATTAAGTCCGACCACTACTGTAAAGAGAACGCCGCTAGCTTTTTCATATTTTTAGTTCTTTCTCCGGTTGACAGCTGGCAATTGACCACCGGAGAGCGAAAAATAAATTAGCATTTAAAACACAATTTAAAAACCATAAAAATGAATTTTATACCATTCGTGTATTGGCTTCCTAAGTATAAAAAGTTGGTTGTGGTTTCGGATGTACCTGAACAAGTTTTTGAATTACTAGCCAATAGAATACCTACTAAACTATTACAGGGATAATTTATTCCATCCGCAATCTAGATGTGTTTTATTAGGGTTGTCTCCAGGTTTGGAAGTTTATACCTATCGTATCTACCTCCTAAAAACTATTTCGCTTTACACTCGAATGGATCGTGTTATTTTGAGGCGACATGGAAGTCGGAAGTTTTTTGATATAGGTATGTTGAAAGAGTAATTACAAACAAGACTGTGATTTGAAAAGGTACGTTCTTTTGAATCGATAAATATTAATTTAGGTTGCCTGGAGACATCGCGGAATGCGATAAGGACGCCAATTGTACTTATGTTTTTTTTAAGTCTCAAATTGTAACATTTATTACCTTGGTGTACATTAAAGTACCTATATATCAGCCATCCACCATCTAGTCCATCGGACGACCCGATGTCCGACGAGTATCCAGGGTTTACGTTGTTGAAATATCTACGGTTCGGACTAAACGTTTCGCCTCGTCTTTTATACCGCTTACATCGAAGGACTGGAATAATTTGCCAGCTGCGGTCTTCCCGTCCGATTATAATTTAAGGTGCCTTCAAGCAAAAAGAGTGAATAGGCTCTTATTAAACTAGTGCGCCTCACTATCAACGATTGCATCACTGCTTATCATTAGGTAGGAATGCAGTCAAGCTCTAGTTTATATCAATAAAAAAAAAAGAATACAAAAAATCTATCGTAACAAAGATCAGTTGAATGCCTTACCTATAACAGTATCGTTTCTGACATCGGCGAACTTGTCGTCGATGCTCCTGAACTCCGGTATCGTGCTGACGCAGGTGATCTCGAGCCGCCCGGTGGCCACAATTTGTAGCTCCGATACAGTCACATAAAGATCCCTCTTGCTTGGTTTACGACTCTTGTGTCGGCTGCTCATGTGAATGACGTTCAGTTCTTCGTGTTCTTTTATTTCTGCCATCTGGAAAGGACATTGAAGTTTTAGGAAGATTTTTTATTTACTGGTCTGCTTTGTTTTGAAAATTAATTAGCTCGTAATTAGGTACCTCTGTTGTCAATTATCACCGAAACAAAACAGTACAATTAGAATTTAACAGTTACATAAAGAATCAAGTGTAACAAGTTATTGAATGCGGAGAGAATAAAAAAAATCTTTGTAGAAATACATAATCTATTCTCAGTAGATGGCATCTCAATGTTTGATATCTAACATCACTCCAGACATTGATTGTAGATTTATTTATGTACAAAAGACGATTTGTGTCAACTTCTCACCGCGGGGATCGTTTGGCATCTGAAGTCACTTTCGCTGCCTCAGGGGGAAAGCACTAAGATGGATGTCTCCAAACATGTATATTTGGGGTAAATAAGGAAAAATATTCAATGTGTTTCCACGTATTCCCGACAGTTGGTAGACGTGCACGTACGAGCATAATGGTTAATTTGCATAAAAGTAATTTCCTTGCGCCCACCAACGGATCCAAATGTGTATGTAGGTACATAAATATATGTAAATAAAATATGTTTCATGTTATTTTAGACTGAATTTAGAATTTAATTAGCTCGTTTCTAGTGTATAAACTTCACTGCAGGGATCTACAGTAGTACAGTACATACATATGACAACGTTAAAAATGGCGGAAAAGTCGTCATTCACTCATTTGAGTCGATGTGGAAATTAATTCTATTGGTGGTTTGAAAAAGGATACCATGCGATTTAGAAAAAACACGAGGCTCGTTTCAACTGGTTTCTGATGTGAAGCAAATAGCCATTATTGACTTACGCAATGTTAGAATTTCACTGATGATTTTTCTTTTACATTCACTATTGTTCTTTTAATATACAAATGTTTTTCTTTACACTTAAGTAGACAACTTTTTAAAATCTAATTCAAAGAATCAGCTACCTTTTTTTTAGGTTTTTAATACATATCAAGAGACTTGGCACAACCCCAGATATTGGCAATTATGCACTCGTTGAGTCAAAACTTCAAAGTCTGCAGCATCGATGCCGTGTTGCTAGCCTGTCGCTTTTGCACCGGTTTTATTTTGGGGCGGGGAGTGTGCGTTGGAATGCATAAATAAATTCTACCAAGCCCGTTCCATCATCGGTCCACCAAACGTACCTCCTACGGCGATGCACTGCTGGTTTACATAATCAAACCTTTTGGAAACACATTCATTGTGCGTACAACTAAGAGGTCGAATTCCCTGCCGGAACAGCGTTTCCTTATTAACCGACTTTGAAAAGGAGAAGGTTCTATGTTCGGCTAATGTATGTTCACCGATATCTCGGTCAATTGTGGACCGATTTTGAATTTTTTTTTTTTTAATTTAAAGGTTATGCTTCCAAGTTGGTCCCACAGAAATATTGTTATGATCTGATCATAAACTTCGAAGATATGGAACAGAACTCTTCATAGGATCACAGCAGAATTGTCGTAACAAGTAAAATTGCTTTGTTTATACGTGTAGTCGATAACTGACTGAAAGAAAAGGGGGGGGGGGCGATGTATCGAACTGGTCTGGTGATGAAGCCACCAGACCAGTTCGATACATCCCCCCCCCCTTTGTTTGTTTGTTTGTTTGTTTTTGGTGGTGGTAAATTAATCGTAATCTAACCGTGTTTGGGATTATTAGAATCTTTATGAGATGCACTTTGGCTACAAGGAATTTAAGCTTCACTGAGGGATACTTTTTAGTGGTGGTACCATAACTAAAAAGTAAAAAATAAAAAACTTTTTACAAAAAAAAAAAAAATAGGTAAACCGACTTCAATGTAAAAAAACACTGAAAAGTATAAAATAACTTTAATTTCGGAAGTCGGTGTTAAATAACGAAGAGACAAAACTATTATAGAAACACCGTGTTTTTGTAACATTGAGTATATTGTTTCTAGGTAAGCGTGCTCCATCGGTGACCACATCGAATGAGATAGTTATTACGCGCGAGCTTAATAATTAATAACGTATTAAACGTCTTGCTAGTAGAAATTACAAAAAAGCAAAAACAGTATCTTTTGCGATTGCTAGCTTCCCCTCTTTCATAAGGAAAACGTAATATTAATGGGTTTCGTTATAATAATCATGATCATCACCTGATTCTCCTTCAAGTTGCAGCCGGGTGGCCTGGTAGCGACATGGGAGGCGTGCGTAAGGGTCAGCAGCGGGGGAGGGCTGCTGAAACCGGCTTCGTACTCTATCGTCCTCTGCAGCCCTCTCCGGCCGTTGCGCTCGCTCATGGGCACGCGGAACTTGTGCGAGTGAGCTACCAGCTCGTCCATCTAGAAATGTTAGGGGGCTGCTCAGTGGACGATATAATGTTCAGAAGTTTAAGTGTTAGGAAAATGTACCAGTAGTGGATAATCATGGTCAATAGCTTAGTGAGAATTGTGTCAGGAATTCTGGTGCAAATAGACAGTTTATTCAATGTCAATTCTCATTGGATATGACAATTGGGTAGGTGAATATTTTTTTTTAGTTAATGAATTAAGTTACGAACCTTTCGAATTTGGTGGAAAGGGAAACTGTCAAGTGACAGAATAAGGGTGCATATACTGAAATGTGACGTCATCGCTATTTCAGTTTCTTTATGAGTTATATTATTGCAACATTACTGATATAAAATCTAATAAAAAAAAAAAATTGTTTAGTACCTATAAAATGTTGTGCAAAAATAAACACAGGAAATACTTAATTTCCTGCCGTACACAAAGTACACGCGTAGGCGTATAAAGGTGTGCATATCAGCTCGATACCTTATAATAGGTTAGATCAGTTAGATGTATAGATTACTAGAGTAGGTACGAGTATATAGACATATTTAAAAAAAAGTATCTCACACTAGGAATAACTCCTGTATCGTGAGTGCGTTCACAAACATAAATTCATATAGACACCCAGAGCCGGCACACCTATCTGTAGGCCATACAAATATTAGGTCCGCGCGGAAACTTGGGGATTGGCATAAGAAACGCTTTCCTTTCTTAACTTCGCCCACCGCTGAGCAAGCGGTAGACAAAGTTAGGCTGTTGATGATGATGATAATAATGATAAAAAAACCGTACCAAGTGCAACTAGCCACTACACAGCTCGTAGAAACGGCTTTCTTCCAGTTTGTCTTCTTTACTAGAGAAAACAGTAGAAACGGAGTTTTATTCAAGTTTGTGACAGCTACCTTCCTTCCGTTGATGAACCACGTGATATGAGGGGCTGGTACCGCTGGTGCCGTCGTGCAGTTGGCTCGTAGGGTCTCCCCAAAGCTGAGGTAGCGCGTCGGGAAGTCAATCCTAGGATGATGTTTCTGAGGATCTGGAGTATAAAAAATGTTCCACATTAAGTGACGCATTTGATTTCCTTATTGATCATCATCTTCATCATTTTAAAGACTGACAGATAGGTAAGACGTAATAATAAAAGAGCAAATAGAAAGAACAATTTCTCGTCACCACGTCCTTGTCTCATTGTTCTGTCTCACTTATCTGCAAAGGCTTGTAAGACTTTTTCCAGTTGAATTTGTAATGGGGTCTACAACTACTGTCAGCATTTTATGTTTTTTTTTCGAGATGAAAATCCTCATGGATGTCCTCTGCCTTGGGGTGGGTGTTGGGGCTGCCTCGGGACTATTCAGCACTTACTAAATAAGTGCCATGTAAGCCAACTTGGCTGTACCTGTCGATGACACAATCTTTTTATAATAATAATTGGGGACTGACTAATCATGTCTTGACGGAAGAAACAACGCAGATCGATCATAGTTCACTGATTAAGTACACATATTATTGCGATGGTATCAAACAATAGTGACATTAATCCCAATATTTTACGTTAATCCTATTTATCTAGTAAGCACAATAAAGACCGTTGTAATCCCTGCCGACCAACGGATCGCATATTGTTGTGAGCTCGAACAATACTTAGCCGCAAACAAATATCCACCAATATACCATTTTATCCCGTGCATAATACAAACAAAATGTCATGAATATTTAGATTACACGAATAGATAATTAATAATTTACGAGTTTTTCGTCATCCATTAACGACTTTCCCGGAGCAAGGTCTTTCGTCTCCATTTTGTGACGGTTTCTCGTTCTAGATTTTATTATACGAATCAGATCTTATAAGTTTTATTGAACTGTTAAAGGTTAAGTACTATTACAGGCAAATACTTTTTAATCTAGACTGTATAATTTGCTTGGTAATTTAAAAAATAAAATGTCCTTTTAGGTCGGTTACATTGTTATTCAAACATTTTTCTTATCCCTTATATTTATATCTAAGGGATAAGAAAAATGAAATATATAAAACATCTAAGCGCACGGTAGTGCGCAGGCCAAGTTCCAGCAACAGGCCGCGCGCATGCCGTGCACTACTTACACGAACCGTTTCGACCCACTTTTGATCCCCCTGTAGCTCAGTGCCTATTGCAAGTACAGAGATAAAATTCTATTTACGTAATTATATACCAGTACTAAAGCAGTATGCCAAATTTCATAGAAATAGCTTCAATAGATCCTGAAATATGACCCTGTGAATATAGCTAATTTTGGCACTGACTGACTCACTGACCGGTAATCAAAACCTTTAGGCTAGTTCCAATTGTCATAGCGTTATGAAATTTGGCACACAGGTCGTGTGTTATATGTATATTAACAAAAAATTAAGAAATTTAAGAAATCGGTCAAACGTGAGTTGGTTCAATCTAATTTCGAATTTTTAATAATAATATTTATGAACCAGTTATATGAGAATAGAAAGGGGGAGGGGGTATAAAATATGTCATAAGGAATTTAAGAAATCGGTCAAGTGTGAGTTGGCTTAATCGAATATCGAATTATTAATAAAATATTTATGAACCAGTGATACAATGAGAATACGATGAGGAGGGGGGGGGTATAAAATATTGTCATGTATACATAATCTCGACCGGGAGTGGGCTCTGCGGCCTAATTTAGCTCGAGCTCAAATTTCAGATGATTTGCCTACAAAAATTGAAATCCCACCAAAAACATACCTGTTAAAATGTACCTGTGTGGTGGCGAATCTAAACTTGGCATTGGATTGGATTTCAACGCTTTTTCAGGCGAACAATTAGCTAAGAAGAAAAAGAATTAGCCGATAGGAACTTGACCCCCTTTTTAACAGGTATGTTTTTGGTGGGATTATTTTTAGTTTATGCGAAACCTGAATATATGTAGTTTGCTTAGAATCAGCAACTGTATGGATTCCAATAGTTTTTTCACCGTGTTATATTTTTTCCCAATAATATTTAAAAAAGTCACAAGTTGGTTACCACCGACACTAAGTACAACACAGGATACGGCAGGCCATAGCGGGAATTAGACGTCAGAAAACAGCTGGGTGCAAATGCAAAACAACCTCTCAGCTGGCCTGGATGGCCCGGTCACTATGTATTTTTGCTGACATAAAAAGCTTATAACTTTGTGATTTTTCATGATACAGTTATGAAATTTTGTATATAGATTCTTTACATAAAAATACTAGGCGCGTGTTTCGGGTTTCGCAAAAACTAATTAACTAAAACTAATGTTGTATAGGCGTTGTACCTACTTAGGTAGCTACAACGCCTGGAATTTGTAATCAGATGTTTCCATAATGTTCACTGACTGAATTACGTGATAATCCCGTCCCAATGGATGTAGGTTTATTTCATGGCTAGTATAAGCTCTGACGAAGTGCTCCTTAGAGATAAATACGTAGTTTCTTTACGTAGGATACTGAAGGATACCAAAACTGAACAGATCTATGCTTGACTTCTAAATAAAAAACGCTAGGAATATGTGAGAAAAAGTAGTAAAATAAAAGGGTGGTTTGAAATTTAAACATTGAACATTTTATTACGTCTTGTGTCTGCTCTTTAGCTTCAATTGATACAGATCTGTGACATATTGGCGGGCTTCCCAGTGTTTTATCTTATATTCAGACTGCAAAATTTTAAGGTACCTACTCGTAATATTCAATGCATGTGTGGTAAATCCTGCTTGGATTTCGGTAAAGTTTGAAAGGGTGAACGTGAACCTAGAAAGCAAAAGGCATCTGAAGGATACCTTTGGGTTTTAGTCAGTAAAAGTCTGACACGCTCTCTCGTCCCACCATAAAGCGGAAAAAGTCATCAGATGATTTATCATCACAAAAAAATATATTGTAGAAATAGCTTCCACTTAAAATAGGATATCTACCGAAAATTTAAACACAAAATTATTACAATTTAATTTTATTACCTACTTAGAATACTACTAAATTCTAAAACCATCTACGACATGTAGATTTTTGGAAGTTCTGTATGAAATAAACACATAACTTTCTTATTCTTAATGATAACACGCAAATGATTCATAGAACCAAGTAAATAAGTGTGCATAACAATCACACTAACTTATATTAAAATGAGTTACAAGCCTGAGTTAAAAATGTATGTAAAACTGCGTTACAACGTTACATGTGAAACTGAGTTTATAACGTTACAATAATTATTTTACCGGCTTACTTTTTATAATACGGTGTAACTGAGTGATCTTACTTAGAACTATATAAACAGCGTCGTCTAAGAGGGTTGATCCTTCTTAGACGAGTTGATCCCTCTTAGACGACGCTGTCAGTACTGTGTTGAAGTTAAACCTGCATCCGTATCCAGTTGATGTAAGAGCTGACTCTTGCGAAGGCCGAAGGATATTCAAGTTCGCATCCATCACGTGCCACGAATGAACTGACGCCAATTAACACTTGCTGGCCTTGGACATTCATCGTCAAAGGTCCACCCGAGTCACCCTGGCAAATACCAACTCCTCCGTAGCCATTTGTGCAAATGTTAGAATCTTGTACCAGCTGTCCGTAGTATGAGCGACATTTGGCCAATGAGATCACTTCTAGCATAACATTCCTAGCCTGGGTATTTGTGGTAGGATTAGTTACGTCCGAGTACCTTCCATACCCGGCGGCAGTGACAATTTGGTCAGTATAGTCCATTTGCAAGAGATTCCCAGTCGGTAACGCTATCGGTTGAATTTGACCAGATAGAGGAACTCGAACTGCTAAATATAACATTGCAATATCATTAGCGAATGTTCTCGAGTCATAAGTTGGGAAAATAGCAATACCAGAAGCAGGTACTCGGACACCTCCATGGAACAGAAACGGTGAACCCAAGACGACGGTGATTCGGTGTGCTTGATTCCGTCCGTCGAACCAGCAGTGAGCTGCTGTCAGGACTCTGGTTGCAGACAGAAGTGATCCTCCGCACGCCGACGGTGAAGTGAGTCCGATGATGTCGATGAGTAGACCGGCCAGGTAGGGATGAGCGAAGACCGGCGCTACAGCTCCTCCAACGATGCGATCACTCAGTGCAGTCTCTTCCGTAAATTTTATTTTTTCAGCATTTTTAATGCCAACTTGCTGATGCCACCCAATCGATTCTTCTCCCGGAAGGCTGTGGCTCCACGCGGAATGAATGGACAACAGACAGATTACTATGAAGGCACGCATTGTTGACGATTGATGTGTGTGATCACCTTTTGCGACTTTATATACTGCAAGTTAAACTTTATCTGTAATAATTAAGCCGATAGCGTTT
Source organism: Mythimna ferrago (assembly GCA_910589285.2). NCBI lineage: Eukaryota > Metazoa > Arthropoda > Insecta > Lepidoptera > Noctuidae > Mythimna > Mythimna ferrago. Next base: position 16,752,625 of record OU342675.1, read on the forward strand.
TTATTGCCCTTATAAATAAGGATTAACACCCTTGATTAATTCATTGTAATTTTGCTTATGTTATATAATTTTGGGAGTCGTCTAAGCAGAGGTATTATATTGACTAATCTTGGGATTAACGTGTGTTTACGTTGGGAAATTCTGTGATGCGTTTGTGAATTTAAATCCCTATTACTGGCATTAGACCGTATGTTCTAGAAATACTCGTAGATTACTATATTTCTTGAAATATATTATCTTTATCCTTATGCGTATTAGAAAACAAAGTCCCGTAGTAGTCACCGCATATGTCTGCTGGTCTGTACAGAACGGATTTAACGGATTTCCAAAGAGAAAGGTGTAGGTTTATAATACATACATGCATATTATATTAGAAGAAAAGCCGAGAACTATAAAGATTTGTAACACCTGTGCAAAGCTGGGGGGATCCCTAGTTCTTTAAAACATATTGTATTATTATTTAAAAATTGGGAAAACCCATTTCTTACAATTTGATTGATACTACTAATTCCTTGATATTACGTAGGCAAAGGAAAAATATCTTTTGTTTGTAAATATGCAGCTTATCTAAAGCGTCTTAAACTCTTTACATATCTTAAATTTAAACCTGATGGTACTTTTTTTTCCGGTGGGATAATCATCCAATGACATCTCCCGCCCCCGGGTGGAGCGGGAGATAGTGTCAGACTCTTACTGACTAAAAACCCACTCCTGTTCTTTCGCTGTCTTTCGTACCGGGGCTCGAGCTATCCCTCGAAACCAACCCCGGCCCCAGCAAGCCTCGACCCAGTTGGGCCCCTGCGGTTGCTGACAACTTCTTGAGGCGCGCGGAAACAGTGCGCGCCGTCGACAACTTGACAGACAGCCGAACAGCGAGCTGGGCAGTCGGACAGCGAGCTACCCATTGCTCACTGTCCGCAAGCCCGCGCCTACGGTGGCCGTAAATCGGGATCGGAATCCCGGCGGTGGCTGGGGCGCTGTGAAACCTGATGGTACTCAAGATCGAGCTGTGGGTAAGCTCGACGTCCGGTATGGAGCAAGCCAGAGTCGATGGCGTGTTACGTTCCACGCGCGCCTCAAAGAGATGTCAGCAAAACAGACGAAGCCGATGCTCGCTAGGGCTGCGGGATTGTTCGAAACAGTTATCGTGGCCCGTTGCAAGGCAACTGAAGGAACACAGATGGGTTTTTGTCAGTAATTCCCAATTTCTGATTTAAGCATTGAAGTTGAGTATTTTTCAAACTCAACTTTAGCTTTTCTCAGAAAACCTGTCAAAATTTGTGATTCGAGCAGGGTTTTACATGTTCTTGTGTTGTTGTTTGTTTGTTGTGTTATATTTAATTCAGAAACCGGCTCTAAGTCCGACACTCCTCGCTCCACCAAGAGCGAGAGGAGTATTTCATGATTTTCCACATAAAAAAGGTACCTAACATTGATAAATTATATTATTGTCCAAATTAGGTAAACTTATTATTTTCTAGTATCAAAGCGACGACGGTAGGAAGACTAAGGTTAAATTAAGTGGAGGAAATCACTTAGAATATATAAGATTTTGGCTATCTTCCAACTTGTATTCCTGTATAAGGAGCAAAATGGAGGAAAATCAGGTTATTTTATTTTTAAAACAAGAAAGATAATTGCATGTTCTCTCCAAAAAGCGATGAAAAGAAAAAAAACTTAAAGAAAAAAATCATGTCTGTTTATTATAAATTAATATGGGAATAGAAAACATATTCGACTTACAGAATGAGGCATCTCGCTCCCGTTAACAGTAGCTACTTATAAAACTCTTTCTTCATTCATTTATCCTCCTTAACAGGGCCCCGATGAGTCATTACAGGGTTTCAGGAAATATAAACAAGGAAGTCTATTATGTATTTCTTGTTTTTTTTCCTTATTTTTCGCTCGCAATAAATAATCAGAAATTAAATAATGTGTGGCAGTGAGCAGGGCACACTACATAAACCTGATGGTCGATGGAGCCGAAAGGTTCTGGAGTAGCCCCGCGTACCAGATGACGCTGCGTTGGAAGGCCTCTTACAAAAAGACCGATAACCTGTTGAAGGTCGTGGAAATCCGATGGATGTGAGGTGTACAAGATCGGTTGTTGTCGTGACACTTGAGGGAGGCCTATCCAGTCTGGACTGGATAGGCCTCCCTCCTCGCTACTGGTAGCGGACGTCTTTTGGTTGAAATGATGATGATGATGAAATAATCATTTTTAAGTATTCGAAAGTAAACCGATTTAAGAGTAGATACGAGTAGATACGTGGTAGACATAATGTCGTGATGCCCGAGTGGTTAAGACACCCGCTCTCAAGCATAAGGTTGCTTGTTCGAGACCGGGCGTGTGTGAATTTATCAATTCTTATGTGCTTTTTAGGGTTCCGTAGCCAAATGGCAAAAAACGGAACCCTTATAGATTCGTCGTGTCTGTCTGTCTGTCTGTCCGTCCGTATGTCACAGCCACTTATTTCCGAAACTATAGGAGCTATACTGTTGAAACTTAGCAAGTAGATGTATTCTGTGAACCGCTTTAAGATTTTCACACAAAAATAGAAAAAAAGCAATAAATGTTGGGGGTCCCCCCCCATACTTAGAACTGAAACTCAAAAATTTTTTTTTCATCAAACCCATACGTGTGGGGTATCTATGGGTAGGTCTTCAAAAATGGTATTGAGGTTTCTAATATCATTTTTTTCTAATTTGAATAGTTTACGCGAGAGACACTTCCAAAGTGGTAAAATGTGTGTAACTCCCCCCCCTGTAACTTCTAAAATAAGAGAATGATAAAACTAAAAAAAATATATGATGTACATTACCATGTAAAACTACCAACGAAAATTGGTTTGAACGAGATCTAGTAAATAGTTCTTTTTTAATACGTCATAAATCTAAAAAAATACACTATTATTAAAACATCGATCAAAGTTACAACGAACTACAAAAACTTTTATATTATGTTACTTGCTGCTACGGAACCCTCCATGGGCGAGTCCGACTCGCACTTGGCCGGTTTTTTAAGATATTACTGACACCCTGTGCCTCAAAAAGCACGCCGTTGCAATGCCGTTGGTCCTGTTTGTTGTTGACAGTCATTACAGAAAGTCTGACCATCAGTCTATCTAAGGAGTATTGTGTTGTTTAGTAACTGGGTTGTAGAGGTCTGATAGGCACTAGCTCTATGTAAAACACAGGTATTATGCCGCATCCCGTTAGACGGGAAGCCGACCCCAACCTAGTTGGAAGAATTTTACGGAATTAATAATGACATGGTAGCAGTGACGGATTACGCCAGCGCGAGGCCTGTAGCAAATTCGACACAGGGGCCCCTGTGTAGACCTATTTAATACTATTATTCTGATTCTTTTTGTCAATCACCAATAACCCCATTGATTTTAGGATTGGGAAATCTTTTTTTGATTTAGGTATATGGAAAATTTAATGAAAAAAAAAACCTGTATTCGGATATTAATTTAAATACTTTGACCACCTATATTTTTTTTGCGTTCACGTGCAGGATCCCGAACGCGCGGCATGTGCAGCATTGTCTGTAGCATTGGACCTATTGGATTAGCCATGTAGCAAAAGTAGCAAACTTTTGCTACATGGCTAACCCGCCAATGCGTGGTAGAAATAACTCGTACTTAAATACGATTAATTTCTAGGTAGTATTTGACCGGTTAGATGATTTTCCTCTACTGTATTATTTGGTCTCGTTTTTCAGAAGCACTAAGTAACGTTCTCGTTGTTCACTTTCACCTGAAATAGCTGTTGATTTACTACCATTGGGTGAGGTATTTCCTTCCCGAACCTTTTCAGTGCTCGATTAATCATGTATTACGTAGCAGGGTTCCAAATTACGGACAATTTAGGGGTCTGCGGCTTCACCGGCTATCTGACGCTCGATATTTTTACAATCGCTTCGATGAGAAAAGATGACTTCTAAAATCTTTATAGAAGTTTTTCGGTCCGGTTTATTTTAACATTGTTCGAGCAATTTAGGTTAACACTCCTTGTTTTTTGGTAACCTTAAGTTTAGCAACATGGAGCTACATAATATATTATCTGGGTTACCTTACAGACACATCTGTATATAAAGTATCAGGGAACGGAAACGGATTCTCCTCAATAAAAACGAGACCGCGATATTTGTTGCTCGACCCCGGGCTTGATAAATGATCGGAGAGGAGAAATAACCGCCGACATACATTTCTTCACGAAAGAGAACAATAATTTTAACAATGTTTACAAAAGGGAACGTACAAAGTGATATTTTATTTGCATTATGCTTAGGGAATAAGAAATGTAACTGTAGGGAAGGGTGCGTTTATTTGAAACTATGTAGCTCGTGTCACTCGCGTGAAATTAGAACTAGAGAAATTATTACTACTGAGAGAACATGCTTCCGGGATGAAAGGGTTTATTCTAAGACAATGACATGGTCTATCTGTGTGTCTTCATCTAAATCCGTTCAGCCCTTTGATCATGAATGAGTAACAAACATATACAGACACACACATGCCTACAAATTTTCGTCTTTATACTCGTAATATTAGTGTGATTATATAGCATTTAGGGTACCATTTACTTGCAGCATTTGTCTATCTGACGCTGCATTTATTCAAGTCAGAGCTCACTGAATTTGCTCTATTCACCGAAAGCCAAATTCAAAACCTAATCAACGTACCATTTCTGATTCGAAATAGCTCTATTCCATTCAGCTATCCGTATCTTTCAGGCTGGATTGCTTGACTGTCCCGTGTGTTTCACTTTGGCTTATTAGCTGAAGGCATAAGGTTCAAAGTTGTATGATATTTGTGTTGTCAGATTTTAATGGTGCGTGTTATGGTTGTTTGGTATGCGTCTCACGCGCCGTGCGGCCGGCCTTCATCGTGCATTCTAATAGATCGCTAATGATGATGTTTTGGGCAGTAAATGGATACTTTTATAGGTGCCATCCTTTACGAGGACGGGTACAGTTTTATTTGTATTCAGTTTAAGGAAAACAATTGAAAATACAGATAAGGTTTATCTCTAGGTAATGCAAATTAATGTTTGTTTAGTTTTGAAGTTTGGCCACGTGCAATCGCAATTTCTAATAGAGGAGGATCAGAATATATTATGCATAACTGCAGAGTTCCCCACAATATTTAATCATACTAATTATTATAAAGGCGAAAGATGGTGAGTTTATATGTGTCGATACACACACATCCCGAGTGTATCGACTGTTTCTAGGTAAACTCACGAATATTATCATTTTTTATTTATTTTGGTATATAGGTATCTTTTAATGTGCGTACTTCAAAAACGAGATCAGTGCTTATTGCTTTTTTGAAATCGAATAAAATCGGAACGTAACAGTTGAACCGACGTATATTTATAGAACGAAAGTTAAGTATCGCGAGCGTACGTGGTAATAGCGAGTACTAAACGCAATCTAAATATGAAACCAAATTTATATACAGAAACAGTTTTTAATGACAAAATGCATAAAATAAACTTCAAATCACTCTCCTGTAAACTTTTTCAATTCCGATAGTTTACCTAGGGAAAGTCGCTATATATGTTTGTTAGTTCTTCATGTTCTATCGGCTGAACGGTAGACCGTGGTCTGGAATAGCGTACAGGATACTTTTGATCCCGGTATTATCCCTTACGATCATTTTCTACTATTACGCGGGCAAAGCCGCTGGCAGCAGCTAGTAAATACATAGGTAAGATCTGGATAAAATGGGTTCGCAGAAAGATTTCTATTAAAATTCCACTTCTTGTGTTCCAGTAAACCCACTCCTTGATTCACAAAGAGCTTTCTATCTGAAGCTTTTTGGATATTTTCAACAAACTTGAAAACAGTAACAACAAAATCAATTGTGGATTAGACTTGAGACAAATTTGAACGTCGTACTAGATACGTAAAATTATAGCTAAGAATAATTAATTATTTTAAACGTCACTCTCTCTCAACTTTAACTAACTAATATTAGACTGGAACAAAGAGATTTAATATCGTAGACCCGTACTCGTACCTACTTGGTTCGTCAACAAGCATATCAAAGAGAAAATAGTCGAAATAGCTCATTAAGTGCATTCAGCGTTAGATTATTTCGGTCTAGAATCGATCGTACGTGGTATTTAGAACGAAGCAAGATTTGATGTCGCAGTTTGAAAGCTCGATTCGTTGACGTTCAATTGTTTGCACAATTTGACGGAGCTACGGAGCTACGCTTTTCGTAGCAAGTAGCTACGACGCTATGAAAATAATGGTTTGGGAATAGATGCCTAAAGAGTACGCCAGAGATTTAATACAATCGGGTGTAGTCGAATTCGGGATTTTCTTGTAAAGGTAAAGTACGGTTTAATTGGGATAAGTTCTCTACACATCTTAAAACACAGAATAGAATATTTATTTACTCCTTGCAACTAAATCTGACATTGTGCAAGATTTCGATTAATTATTTATAGTCGAGATAATATAGACAGGTACTTATATTTACTTACTTTACAAAAGTTATCAAAATTATCTATGCATCACTATCAGTGTCAGCTTGTTCAATGTGCAATATAATGATACAAACTGATAAAAACTGATTGATTCAGTTTTAAGTCCCTATAAACCTGTCTTTACGTAAGCAAACAAAGATAAACTTACGGAAAACAGTGAGTTGTTTTTCGGTAGAGGCTTTAGTGAAGATAGGTGTGTCGAGCGACACCTCGCAGGAGTAGCTGCCACTCGCTGCGAAATCCAAGTTCTGCAGGATTATAGAGTTTTCCGTAGCTAAAGCGATCTGAAATGAAGCAAACAAGTCAATTAGTTTCAAACAGAGACGCTCACTGAATTTTAATAGAATAGCGCCATTTGTTACAAAGACGTAGTTTGTGGAGCAATTTGTTGAAGTAGTATCGGTAATTAATGTTTAACGTGAGAACAATGTTGCCTGTTGCTTTCTCAATTAGTGCTGCAGTTATCGATTATAAGTGTTTTTATTTTAATAATATAAATAATGGTCACACCATTCATTACGTACCTATCAATTAGGATAAGCACGATATATGGCGGCGGGATCGATTCTAACACAGGTCAGTAGTCAACAAAAACAATAAACACCGTAATTTTTGACAGTTTGTTGTTATTATATTGCGTTATCTTTGTAGATATTTTTTTTGTTCTGTCCCACTCCTGGGCAAACCACTCCACTCCACTCTTTCCATCTATCGCGCGCCCGGGCTTTCTCTTGCCAGTTCTGGTGGAGCTAGACAAGTTCGTCGCGCCATCACCTTCGCGGTCTACCGCGACCCTGTCGCACTTGTTCAAGACACCAACTTTATGCTACTTTGGCCCACAGTTTGTCGGTCATGCGGCTGAATTATCCTGCTCAGTTCAGTTTAGCAGCCTTTTGAGCCACATCAACTATTCTGGTTTTGCAACGCAGTATAGTGTTGTGAACTCGATCCGTTAATTTAACACCTAGTGTACTGCGTACTTAGCAGATATATCTATACATTTTTATGAATATAAGTAGTATATAAAGTCACTGCTTATTTCTTTAAGAAATCTCTTTTTATAAACATCTGGTCCCAAATATACATTGATTCAAAAAGACATCCTTCCCTTTCGAGTTTGTTGTGGCCGTTCAGAATTGTGAATATCATTAAGTTAAGAGGTACCTACACGAAAATATTCACGCTTACGACAAGGATGGCTCAACAAGTGGCCAGGTACTTATTATGATTAGGTGTTTGAATAGAAGGAATGTGGGAGTATGGAGGTAAGTAGTAGTAGAGGCAAAGCCTTGCGTTGGATTTTTGTTGGTCAACTCCGCTCGGTCGTTCGAAATGATTTCAAATATTTTTTCACCGGTAAGTAAGCACATATTTACCCGTACGCCTAATAAATTATGTATGTTATTTCATTAGCGATATTTGGTAAGTTTTATTATTGATAGATAACGAGTTTTTATCCACTTGCATAATAATTGTTCTCCATCCGATTTACACAAAGGACGTAATAACAAAATAAAAGCTTTGAACGTATTTAAATGTTGTACAAATGTAACGATTCGTGGTTGGATTATTGTTCATGCAAACCATTATTTATTCAACCACTCTATTATTAATTAATTTGAACATTACCGTACCTATTGTAAATGCTAAATAGTGGAGTAGTATAATGGTAGCGTTCAGTTCGAAATACGAGTATCAATGGAATTCGGATGCCACTTGCCGTAACCTCGACTTAGGCAGTTAGGCCTTCAGACAATTCACTCGGATATTCACGATTCGCTAGATTGACCCGGTAGTGAGGTCGACCTGTTACGCCCTCCTGCGGTGGAATGGAACGAGCAATGTGCATGCAATGCGAGCTACCTGAGCCACGCCGAATTAATTTAAGTGCACTTTTACATTAGGTGCATACAGCCTGCTGTTAGCACACGTTATAGTCTTTATTATAACTTTATGAGGGGTCTCCATAATATGTGGATTATAGTAGGAAGGTGGCTGGGTGGGTAATATAAGCTTTGGAGTTTTATGAAAGCATTGCATTGGGTCTATAAAGCCATACGCGCGTTTACTGTTTTGCCTTTAAGTGGTTAAATAACATAGTACAAATTAACTAAATGATATTGAATTTTTTCGATGATAGCTCTATACACTATAAATAGTCCACAAAACGTATGTAGATTTATAATAAGTACGTTTTCTGATGAACCCGACTGTCATAAAATAAAATAAATTTCAAATTTGGATTAACTAAAACACAGCTCAGTATCTAATTTAATAAGATAAGCGTTGAAAATTACATTTAAAACTGAAGTTTGTGAGAGTGAAACAACCCCACGAAAACTGCGGGAAAATAATATTCAATAATGAGAAAATGAAACTTGGGAAGTGTTCTCCACGGTTGCAAAACAACTTGTATCACGCCTACATTTCACCAAAGAGTTTTTTATTTTCTTAACCTACTTTCCAATATTATTTATGGGGTTCTTAAAATACTGGCTGTTAATATTTCCGAAGCACCTTGCACTTACTTTTTTTTTTGGAAGAGGGCAGAGAAACTTAACCTGTGGCCTGTGGACCCATGGAAAGGCAAAATATTGTTTTTTTTTCATAAAACTTCACGTTTTTTTTTAATAAACTCCCATTCCTCTCATAATTCTCCAAAAAGTGCAAAGTTGTTGCGACTAACGAAATCAGCATTTCGTGCAACAACTTTTTAATTTAAATTTTTGGGCGATGTGGTCGCTAAGCGACAAAGCCCTTTAATTAAATAATAAAAAAAAAACTTTTTAATTTTCTTTTTTCTGTAGACAGACAGGGGGGCCAATAATACGACGAAGGGAATTCTGAAACGTGTGTGAAGTGTGAAACGCATTATATGTGTATTGTTGAGTAAGAATTTCGCCTCGGTTGCAAAGGTGAATTTTCGTCACTTGAATCAAAATGTACTTTTTATGAGTTAGAAAATTATCAAATGATTACCCACTCTAGGGTGGAGCGAAAGGGTGAATCAGATTTACAGACTAAAACCCACCTATGTTCCTTTATTTACCCTTTGCGGTCTAGGGTCACGGCAACTCTTTCAAAATGTTCTCACAGCGAGGTACAAAGTTTGGCTCAGTAATAAATACACAAAAGTTTTGGGAATAGCAGAGGTTGCTCTAATAACCAGGGCCCACTTAGCCCGGTTTCACTGTATTTATTTATTTGCGATCATACTAAATGTACATATAAAGAGGTAAAGTTTGTTTTTTTTGTTTGTAGGAGGTAATCTCTAAAAGTAATGCACCGATTTCGGACATTTTTTCACCGATGGAAAGCTGCTTTATTCCTAAGTGGCTATATAGGTTATGTTTTATGTATGCGGACGAAGCCGCGGGCAAAAGCTAGTGTATTATAATGGCGAACGTTTGTGAGAGTGTGTGTGTATGTATGTGTTTGTTACTTCTTCACTGTTGAACGGTAGAATGAATTTAGATGTTTGTCACATGTAGACCATGCCTTAAAATAGTACCTACATAAGATACTTTTTATCCCGCGATCATGGTTTTTCTTCTCTTGGGAAGATTTTCTACTATCACGTGGGCAAAGCTGCTGTCAGAAGCTAATACAAAATAAAGGTCATTTTCGGCCTATACCTACAATTCAGTCTGGATAAATCAGAGAATGTCTTTCAATAGGATACATGAACAATGTCCCGGGTTCGCTTGAATCGTCGCCAGAAAAGCGTTTAATTCATTAAGATCTATACAATTAGACGGGGAACTAGCGAAATGGCACCGGAGGAAAACCTTCCTGTACGGTGACCATGCTTTTATTTTTACTTTGAGAATGTTTTGAACAATGGTGTGTAGGTACTACTGCTATTGCATGTACCTAGTCATATATTTTTAAAGGATTTAATCTCCGTTTTTTTTAAAGTTCAGTCAAGAGTTTTGTGAAATCCTTTTTTATTATAATTATATCGTGTAGCAAAGAGTATCTCCAAATATACTGGAATTCCGCTGTTGATCACGGCTGTCATTTGTAAATGTTTGACAGTTGTTTCAGACAATCAGAAGATCGGTAGAGCTAGCGCAAAATAAGTTGGCGCGTGGCCGAAATTGGAAACTATCGTTTGCCGCCATCTTGACGTTTATGTCATGTGTCAGGAGAATGTGTTGTGTTTTGTGTTTTTTGTAAATAGTCGTCATTATTATACCAAAAGTGATTAAAAGCGCAAGCAGGGATATTATCTTGAAACTCAAACGTGTTTGTGAAGAGAAATGAGAAAATATGGGGCCTACGGTACCATTTTCCAAAAATAAACGCATTTGTCAAATAATTTTTCGGGTAACCATAACAATAAAATTCCCCTACATATGCGCACCGGAGTGGGACCTAGCAAGTCAACAAAGTTTGTTGAAAATGGATTGCTACTATGTGCTTAAATCTTAATCAAGTGCAATTCTGCAAACTTCATTCATGAAAGAATAAATAGTGCCAAATCTACAACCGAATTGTATTGTAGTAATGGATAATTTATAATGCATCATACCACTGCATATAAATAAACAAAGCCCCTACATAAGACTAGTTACTGTAACGCCAGAAGAATGACTGAATGTATCTCTACAAGAAAATATTTTTTAAATCGGATAAGTTAATGGAATTCAAAATGGTCAAATTAACATTGGAATCATCCGACTATTCTGATAAAGACTAGCGTGGATTGTGATGCTAAAAGTGCTAATTAAATTATTAAGATATTCAATAAAAGATTTACAAATTTCTCACAACTTTTGTTTTAATAATTAATGTTATAAAAATAAAATATAGTCGATTTGTTTAGGGTTTAGGTACTAGCTGAAAATCTTGACATGTTTCTGTACCTAAAAATGCTTTTGTTTAGATAAATTACAAAAAAATAATGACAGTTACATTGTTTATTAATCTATAATTTAAAAAAAACCTGAACGTATTATAATATATAACTTATGAAACATCTTTCCCATTTTTAAAAACGTATTTCTTTTACAAGGCATATCAAAATTGTTTACTTTCTTTTTAAAAGGTATTATAAAATAATGTCATATAGCTAATAAATTCTTTAATTTACACTGTGTTATGAAAGGGCGTTTTTATTAAATTAAGGAAAATAGATTTGTCAGGCTGGCAACATTAAGCACGCCCCCAGCTACGCGCCAAGTTATCGTGCTCGCGCTCTAATCTGACTATAATATTAGTGTAATGAAATGTTTACGCTCTTGCCTTTTTGAGAACATGATAATGTTACGTATATAATCCAATCTTTCAAAGAACGGAAAACATTTAAAAAAAATGTTCTCCATTCCAAAATTTAACACTTGATGTAAGTACCTAAATATGTAAGCGAGTAGGTGCGGTTTGTATATCGAAGTAGTATCCCTAATGTTAAGTGAGTATGGGTAGGTTGTAGTGTGAGTTAACCTTACGGTTCCGGCGATGCCTAGCGACCTACCATTACTTATGCATCGGCGTTATCTTGACCCAACATCAATTGGTGGGTACGGCCGTAAGCGGTTATTGTTGATAGGGGAGGCTATGGTGACAATGTACCTACATGTATGCTTAATAACCATAGATACCTATTCTATTTATATAACCTATTAGCTGACCCATAGTATGATGTCTCAAAACTTCCGAGTTCATACAAACATCTTGAAATAGAAGAAACGGAAAAGAAGCACGGTTTTCGCATGTTGCCTAATTTCTTCAGTCAGTATATTATAAAAAAATCTTCAATAAAAATTAGACGAAGCGGGCCAGCCGCTACCAAGTTCATTTACTTTATAATATAATTTATTAATTACAAGCGTTGCACTTGGTAGTCAGTAGATCAACTCTAGACAAAAGAATTTTTTATAATCGATTGTCAATCATTTTAAAATAAATAGGTTGCTTCTAGGCAAGCGTGCTCCATCGTTGGCCACATCATCGCTATCTATCAGGTGAGATAAGGGTCAAACGCGAGCCTATCCATAATTAAAAAAAAGGTATGGCATTGATATGCTATACTAGAATGTCACGGAGTCAATCATTGAGGGATTTGATAATCGTGTTTGCAGATAGAATCTTACTTTGTGTCAATCCATGGCACTTTGTCTAAAGCCACAGATAGCAAAAGTCTACTTACTGTAACCGATAAAAATATCGCATAACTTTCGGATAAAATCAAATTATTTTCAATTTGAGCTTTCCATTTACGATGAATAATGAGTGCATTTTCGGGCTACTATTTTCGAGTCAGTTATTTATTGAGTTTTTTTATTGACTCGTATAAATATTAAAGAATAAAGCAATCAAAGATTATTTTTCAGTTCCGGCGGTTATATTTCAGGCAACCTTAGCACTGGTTCACTAAACAGATTCATGTAAAATCTTATAGAATGTTATTGATACCAAATACTGAAATGTTATTTATTTTTGTAGATTTTATTTTTTTTAATAATAAAGTAAATAAATCAATATTTATATGCTATTAATTTTCTGTGAAAATCTTGAGATTTTTCCGCTTATATTTTCATCACATAATTTATTCACTTTTTGCCAAATGACTTAGAAACGTAATTGTTATAGATTACAAAAAGTTAACTTAAAAATGCGTAATAGAATAAATATGAAACTGTCTAATCTTCTTTCGTTATCTTATTTATAACTTAATTCTTACAGACATTATAATACCGCTAATGAATCATTTAAAAAACTGCTGTCTTAAGTAAGTACCTACCTAATATATTGAGTCTTTATCTATGAAATTGCTATATATTTAAAAGACTAAATATGAGCTGTGATAACGTATCTTATAGACAGGTTTTTCCTGTTTCAAAATCAGTTATTCACTTGTTTATGTGGGTATTGTCACTGTAATAATCTTTTTTTTTTAATCTAGTAAGTTTCGTTTTGTTTTGCACTAGTGACCTGCCCCGGCTCTGTACGGGTACAAATTATGTCCACAAATCTTAATCTTTTATCGCTCTATATTTTTTAATTGTTTTCTTTATTGTACAGGTACACGTTATAAAAACACGGGACAAACCTTTATGAAAATAAGCGTTTCATTGGTAACAGCAGCAGTTTTATTTTATTAGTCAACACCGCATCACCACTTCCAATAATGCAACAGAAAAGTTTTAACTAAAATTCACTCAGTATTATCAGGATCCGAGGTTTTTTAATTTTTTATGTCTTACGGCCTTCCACTATATGATTTTATTCTTGTCAAATTTTAAGTTAAAATTAATTCGTATAACTTGGTAGACTTAACTTCGCTCATCCCAAATCCATTTATTTACAATCCTTACTCATATTTTTTTCACGCTATCAAATGACTAAAAACAGGTTGACAAAAAACAAACAGATAATAGGGATGTAGTTTCAAATTAAATAAACATAAAAAATAGACGAGATAGCTAACTTGCACTCAGATCTAACTAAAGTCAAATCGTGTGGTGGCCCTAAGGTAACGTTGACCTGGAAAATTAACTCCGCCCGCACCATTACCCAACTGGCACCTACGTCTGTACATTTTTAAGGTACGTTCACATATTCAGGACCGTTGCAGGAAGTGAAAAATACTTGGGATAATCTTGGGTAAATACTCTTGATGATATTGTGTATATCTTAGAATTAATCACTTCATGATATGGCCATCTAAAACTGGGTAGATCGTTTAAACGTTAACGTTACGTTACATTTGATAATATGTCAATCCTCGTTTGGCCATATCATTGATGTAGGATTTCTATGATAATAAAAGATCTAAAGAAAGTAGGCCAAACGAGAATTGATATATCATCAAACTTTAACGTTTAAAACGATCTGGCCCGTTTATTTGGCCATTTCATAAAGTGATCAATTTCTAAGATCTAGATATAGATACGGACTTATAGGATGAATCAGAAAGTAAGCGGACCTGCTAATGGTGGTGACGGTACTTACATTACTAATGTGGAATACATTGGAGACATATAATAGTGTGTAAATAAAGTTTAGATAAAAGAACAGCCATAATACTTGTTACAGAATTGTTACCGATAGTTACTAATCTAATCTATACGAAATAGTATTTGCCGGGTTGATTAACTTCTACACCGGCTCTGTTTATCAGCAAAAACTAACGAGGCACACGCTTAAAATCGTTATAATATGTGGCTTTTAGTTTTTTTTATACCGTGTACATTGGTCCGCGGTCCATCAAGGACTGAGTGCGGAAACCTGACCACAAAGGTAGAAGAAAAAGAACCTATAGATTAAATCCAATATGGATAAGTTAAAAAATATTTAAATTATTAATTTAAAATGAAACACATTACGTTAACAACAGTAATGAAATTGCTTAATCAGAATAAAAGGTTTGCTACCAAATATGTCTACATTTCGTATTAAAATGTTTTAATTAAATCTTACACGTCAATAAATGTAGCACGGCTCATAATTGGCGGTTGTACCTCACACAAAATCTACGCTGGCAGTGATTAAAATGTTTTCCGTTTTAACATTTGGAAATATTGCAATCAAATACTGTCACCGGTTTAATTCCGGTTCATCAATCCGGCTGGCGAGATTAATTCACTCATATGTAGTTTATATGACAGGAAACTTTTATTTGAGTTTGATAACAAAAAGGTTTCGATATGCCTGATTTGCGGTGCAATGTTCGCTCATATGAATGTATTGCAGCAGAGATTGTAGCAGTGGTGGCCGAGTGGTAACGGCCCCGACCACCGACTTACGAGTTGTAGGTCGCGGGTTCAAATCCAACCAGGCGCATTACTTTGTGCAATTTATTTCATCACCACTGCTCTCAAACCGGTGACGAAAAGATATCTCAAGGAAACCGGCATGTCCTAGAACCAAAAATTCGAAGATCCACCAACCTGCACTGGGCCCGCGTGGTGGATTACGACCCATTCCTTCTCCTAGAGAGAGGAGGCCTGAGTCCCAACAGTGGGAACATTATAAGGCTAACTCTGCTATGTTTTGCCTAACTCTGCTATGTTTTGCACTAAGTGATGTAGTTTCAGATTCACATCATTACCTCAGTCTAGGTACCCTTGACGTATGATGTGGTTTTAGTTTTCTGTGTAAACATTATACAGGACTACCTAGAATCGAGGCAGCGTACATAGAGCGCTTTCTAGGCTAGACTAGCAAGCAACCTAGGATGGCAATTAGATTCTCATCGGTCACTGGGCACTGTGGGAGTCAGGTGTAGTTAAATCAATGCGTAGATATTCGTCTAGCTCTAATATATGCCAGATAATTGCTTGCCCGGAATCAGGCGGCAGGGAAACTTTGCGACCTCATAGATTCTTGTGTTTTTTTTTTTTTTTTTTTTTTTTTTTTATGGTGGGAAAAAATCATGCATTGACATCCCCCGCTCTTGGGCGGAGCGGGAGATAGTGTCAGACTCTTACTGACTAAAAGACCCACTCCGTTCCTTCTAGCCTTCATACCGGGGCTCGAGTGCCCTTTCGGATAACCCTGGCCCCAGTAGGCTTCGACCCGGCTGGGTCCCTGCTGTTGCTGACAACTCCTGGCGCGCGGGAACAGTGCGCGCCGTCGACGACTTGGGCTTGGTCTGGACAGTTACCGGACGGCCGGACAGCGAGCTACCCATTGCTCACTGTCCGCAAGCCCGCGCCTACGGTGGCCGGAAATCGGGATCAGAATCCCGGCGGCGGCGGCGGCGGCGATAACGCCGTTGCCTGATGCGTTCGGCCTCCTCCTTTGCGAGCATTACTGCTTCGCAGAAGTCGGTGACCGCCTGCCACTCCTCCTCGCTCCGGACCATGGCCTCAACCAAGGCCCGGCGCGAGAGGTCTCCGCCGCCGATCGCCCCCACGAGGACACGGCGATGCTCCGCCCAAGCAGGGCACACCTCGACTGTGTGCTCCACCGTGTCCTCCGGGCATTCCGCACAGTGACGACACCCGGGCGTCACTTCCGCACGAATCCGGTGCAGGAAACTCCCGAACGAACCATGTCCGGTGAGGACCTGCGTCATGCGGAAGGTAAGGACGCCGTGAGGTCTTTCCAGCCACGCCTCAAAGAGGGGACTTACCGCCATGATTGTGGCGTGCCCATGACGGGGTTGCGATAGTCGCTGAATAGATTCTTGTGTTGCTAGTAATGGGGTGGAGGAGTGGAGTGCTCTTCTTTCTTTTGCTTATACGTCTTTAAGAGTCCCAGCAAAAGAGTTGCCTGGTAATGTGACATCTAAAGTCAAAGCAAATATAATGTCACCTCTACACTGTCATGGCGGTGAAGTAGACGCGGGGAGGAGGTCGGGTTCCCGTTCTATTAAAAAAAGTATCGAGACAAAGGTTTTCGAGGGCGACTTAAGAGGCGCGGTGCGGCTAATGATGTCCGACGACTCGTTCGCTCGGGGGGATGCCGACACCCTTGCTTCGATGAAACTTAAGCACCCTAATCCTTCACGTCCTCTCAGTTTTCCACCAGACCCTGACCCTTCATTTACAGCATTGTCAGTCACTGTGGAGGACGTGGTATCGGCGCTTGGTTCTTTTTATTCTGGATCAGCAGCAGGCTTGGACGGGATCCGTCCGGGGCACCTCAAGGAGTTGATTTCTGTGTCGGCAGGAGAAAATGGAAGACGCCTTGTGGGGAGTCTGACTAGGCTGGTAAACTTCTTACTAAGTGGTCAGTTGAACCCATGCGTTTGTCCGTTCATGTACGGGGCATCACTCTTTGCACTGAAAAAGAAAGATGGTGGAGTAAGACCAATTGCGGTCGGTAGTGTCTTTCGCCGTCTTACTGCTAAATTAGCTTGCCGTGCAGTCAAAGAGGATATGGCCCGTTACTTGCAGCCACATCAGTTGGGTTTTGGCACACGTCTGGGTTGCGAGGCTGCCATCCACGCCACGCGAGCATTTGTGATGGACCCGGAGAACGAAGACTCGATACTGCTGAAGCTCGACATTCGCAACGCGTTCAATACTTTGGAAAGAGACGTTCTGTTGAGTGAGGTAAAGGAAAAAATCCCTTCTTTATATCCCTTCCTTCATCAGGTTTATAGGCTGCCTTCTAATCTTTTTTCTGATAATAATCTTATTCCTTCAAAAGTGGGAGCCCAGCAGGGGGACCCGCTCGGGCCACTCGTTTTCAGTTTGGCCATTCAGAAGACGATTGTCGAGCTGAAATCCGGTCTAAACGTATGGTACCTTGACGACGGCACTATCGGGGGCAGACCTGAAGATGTTTTTCAGGACTTAGAAACTCTAGTCCCTCGACCCAGAGACCTGGGTCTGGAGGTGAATCCTTCGAAGTGCGAATTCTTCCCCTGTAGTACAGAAGCTCGTACACACTTTTCTCGTTTTGACTCCTTTCTTCCTGGCCTCAGAGAACTTTCACGCTCCGACTTCAATCTCTTAGGATCACCTATTTTTCTTAGTGCAGTTCCTGAGGCCATTACTTCTCGAACTCAGCTTCTCCTTTCTGCTCACGAGCGTCTTAAAGATCTTTCCGCGCACATTGCGATTGTCTTGTTGCGTATGTGCTTCGCTCTCCCAAAAATCACATATCTGTTGCGGACCACCCCTACTTGGCTCTGTCCCGAGGAAGTTTCCTCGTTTGACAACGCCTTGAAATCGGTGGTGGAGTCTGTTCTCAATGTTTCCCTAGATGGGCCCCAGTGGACGCAGGGGGCTCTACCAATCCGATGTGGTGGTCTCGGGGTGCGCTGTGCACGGGATGTGGGTCTGCCGGCTTTCTTGGCGTCTGCGCATGGGGTTGCCAACCTAGTCACTGTATTACTCAATACTAATGGTGACGGGGGAAGCATACCCTTTGCGTCGGATGCTGTGTCAGCTTGGTTGGCCCTCAACCCGGGTGTTAACGCCGTGTGTCGCTTCCCTACTATCGACCGTCCGCATCACTAGAGCTGGCCGCCATGACAGCGCGCGAGCAAGACGCGAAGCGAACGCCCAAACACTCCGCCATTACGCGCACACGCGAACCGACGCAAACATAATTCATCTTGTACAATTTTGTGTAATTTTCATTAAACCCCTGTAAAAGTATCAGTACTCGTTTGAATTCATCTATATCCTCAACACCGGGTGCAACAATCCCCGAATCAGAACATGTTCAGCGGGCGTGGGATGACGGAGGGGTGATACTGCTCCAGGAGCAATTGTTAGAGGGTGCGTTGGGAGTCGATAGGGCCAGACTACGAGCTGTGTCGCAACCCGAGTCCGGGGCGTGGTTACAGGCGATTCCTTCGCCTCATCTGGGCACTTTGCTCGACGATGACTCTTTGCGTGTGGCGGTGGCTCTCCGCCTGGGCTGTAAGGTGTGCGAACCACATACATGCACCTGCGGTTCCATGGTGGAGGCCGATGGCCATCACGCACTGAACTGTCGGCGCTGCACAGGGAGGTTCCCACGTCACCATGCCCTGAACGACATAGTCCGTAGAGCCCTTATATCGGCAAACATCCCCTGCGTGCTTGAGCCTTCAGGTCTTAGCAGGTCTGATGGTAAGAGGCCGGATGGACTGACTCTGGTACCATGGAAGAACGGGAAGTGCCTGATCTGGGACGCAACTTGCGTCAGCACTGTCGCCGCCAGTCACCTGAGTCGCACCATGCACACTGCTTCTGCTGCCGCTGAAGACGCCTGCTCTAAAAAAAGGCTGAAGTACGCTACCTTGGAGCAGCTTTACCATTTTGTGCCGGTTGCTGTGGAGACTCTGGGCAGTTGGAGTACGGAGGCAAGGTCTTTTGTGCGGGATTTGGGCCGTAGGCTCGGTGAGGCAACGGGTGACTCCCGGTCCAGGTCGTTCTTGGTGCAAAGAATGGCCATCGCTATTCAGCGAGGTAATGCGGCGAGTGTTATGGGCACCTTTGCACCGGGAACGATCAGGGGCGGGTTATTTATTGACATTTGACGTTTCCTATGCCAGATTATTCTGGCATATATTAGAGCTAGCACTAACTTCAATTGATGTAATTTCGAGTAAAAGAAAATTGATCACTAGAAACAATAGACGCTCTGTCTCTTAACTGGACAATTAAAGTTTGCCAGTAGTTTTAGCTTCTATTGCCTCTTTTATTTAACATTTATTGCTGATAGGAAATATTTAGTAGGTACCTCACATTAACAATTTAACGACTGTTCAGAGTATTTTAGAGGAAAATAGTGCCTAATTTCATAGGCTAAAATAATTTCATATTGTATCTAAACGAGAGACTCGTGTGTCGAATAGTTACATTTCATAGCTTAAATGGTAGGTAATTAAGTAGGTTTTCAGAAATATAAATTATCTACAACGTCATTTTGAAGATAAAATATAACGATTTTCAATAGTTAATTTTTTTGACAGTAACCTTGACGCGTTGGCAACTGGCGTCAGTTACGAAGAAAAATTTCTTCCACTTTGTCTTTGTTCCAACTCACGTAAAGTGCACTGCAATCAAGCAAAGCGACTGAAATTATTGCTTGTTCCCTTTCGAACTTTGCTTTTCATACTGCAACGTTCTCCTAAAGATGTACTCCCACCTTTCACAACACAATAGTTTAACGACCCTGTTGCAACATAAAAATATTTTGCAGACACACCCCAATAAATTTTTATACAAACCACAGTTACAGTTTAGAATAAAAATAACCATTGTTTTGAATATAGGTACCATGCTAACGCGGGGGTTCAACACGTATCTAGTTCAAAGTGCCCATTTGTTGGTCTGGAACTTGCATAAACTAATTAATTAAGCTGCTAAATGAGTTAAATAATAGTGCAACGGCAAGGCAAGAAGTTTTTTCGTCGAATTTTCACGTGAACTTTTACAGTTTCAACGTGGTAATTATAAAGGCACACAGTACAACGTACTACAGAGTAGACGTCTTTTCAAGGCTTTCATGTTCAGTAAATGTTTGCCGTTAAATAGGTATACATTGAGACAAATGTTTAGAAACGGAAGTCAGTTTTCACTTATATTTATTGGAGCGTATTTGAGAATAATACTTTATTTTGTTAACTAAGAAGTTGCGACAGCTAAACGTTACCTGAGCGGAAATATTTTTGAGTTTCTTTGGTTTAATTAGTTGACTTTTTATGTTATGTTATTGTTTGAAAGTTTTGTAACAGCTTACAACTTCAAGAGACCGAATAGTATGATAACTGATGAATGATTAAGTATTTTACCTAATGTCCAGATGAAACCTGCTGTCAAAATTGACGTAGCCCCCAGTTGATTAATTAGGCGTACAGCTAGTTTACTGTTACCTTTGTTTGCTCGGGCTCCGCGCCCGGCGCCGTTCATGCAAAATGTACGCTTTGGTGCGAGTGTGTTCGTTATTGTGACTGAGTGGAAGCTTTGCAGATCGCGACTGCGTTACCCGAGGTAATGTCATAAATATGCATTACAGACTAGTGGCTGCGACTCCTGAGAGGTGACGCCCGCGACAATTCTACGCGACATTGAGCGATGGTACGTGAGGATGATGGAGAACGTATTCCGCTATGCTGTTGCCTTTCATATTCTCAAAGCTAGCTTCACGAAATAAAACAAGACATTAAAACGCTGACGTATAGACTCGAGTGTGAGAGCAAGTTAGAACACAAAAGCAATACACTCCTAGTTTTAAATTACACATCTTAGGAAAGCGAAATAACAATTTTGTTCGTGGCTATTCAGGCCGAGAGAGCGTCTGTTATAGGTAGCGTTGGAAAATGTGCATTATTCACTTACGTTGAGCACAGCTCCGGGGGTAGTAAAGTTTCTATAAGGTGGTTTCCGGTCCCTAATGTACTGGAAGATTTTGGTGCCGTGCCGGAGGAAGACCACTTTGTCGAGCAGATGGGGCGGCACGTCGTGCACGCAGCGGAGCCGCACCGAGCCGCCTCGCGCCGCCCAACGCTCCATTTGTAACTCCACGCGCACCTCTGCGTGCCCACGGACTGTGAAAAATACAAGCATGTCACTCGCTATCACTCACTCTGGTTAGGTTGGCAACTGTAGGGGAAATCTTATTAAAATATTTTGAACCTTGTACCTATGAAAGTGGCGCTAGATCGTTTGTCATGTACGGTCATGTAAAGATAGGGATAAGACGCATACTCGTATATGACTAAAATAGTTATGAGTATGCATGTGGATGGAAAGGGAGAGGAGAGGCCGAAGAAAATTGGATGGATTGTGTTAGGAATGATAAGAAAAAAAGGGAATCAGTAATAGCGTGACGGTTGACAGGACAAAATGAAAGAAAAAAAAGTGTTGCGACTACCCTAAGTAACATGCGGTAAGCGCCGGAAGGTAAATACTTATTTAAGTATATACTTTAGGTTCATGTAGTGCGCACTAGTGTTCTATAATGTAAAGGTAAAGGTACAATTATTCTGAAAATAATATGTTCGACATACTACCTGACATAAACATATCACATCAGACTTCAGTGTAGTATTGTAGCCTGTTCAAATATTATGTACCTACATTTAGGTACTAAATAATTCTTGTTGACATTATATAGGTTCGTTCCAGTGTTGGTGTCTGATCAAAACATGCAACTACTAAAATATAGGTGAGCAGTGTGGAGGTACATAATCCCACGCGCTTTGCACGCCCCTTGTGACAGGCACAACAATGTCCTTTTTATGACCTTTGTCACGTTTTTCAGAAATTGCGTCGGCTCCCTTCTGTTCACACGATCCAAAAGAAGCTATGCCTTTCTCAAAGAATTATTTCCATTGCAATTTGAACTCTTTTTACTGAGATGTAAAGTTCTCGGTACCTAGTTGTTTGGTGTTGGGAAAATGTGTCTTTGTTAGTAACATTCTCGGGTGCGCCTCGGTAAACTCAAGGTTCATGACAACACGTTTTATACACGCTGTTATTGTGCGGTGGGTAATGTAAAAGTGTAATACCATCATATAAAGAAGCATAATTATTGTAACAACCGTCGCATGCCAGTTCGGATCCGTGAAAATCCAAATTATGGGTGTCTACTTGTTGTTGGTTTCAGAAATTCGAATATAGAGTGGCGTTCATTTTTACAACAACGTAGCTGTTCTGCTTAGGCAGGTGAAAAACCAACTTATATGGATGTTTGCTTGGTGTTGATTACAGAAATTCGAATATAGAATGGCGTTTATTTTTATAACAACGTAGGTTGGTACTGCTGCATGCGTGGGTAAGAATTACCAACACTACAGTCTACTACGATTTCCTTAATCCTCATGTGGGAAGGAAGAACTGACGATGAAATATAATGTGCAATCAAGTGAAATGGAAAAGCTCTGCGGAATAGCTCGCATCCTTCTTGCGTGCTATAAACCATTTCCGTCAGTTTTATGATTTGCACGTTTTATGATTTTCACCGCTACAATGCAAGTTTTAGTTGGTACGCTACGGTACAAAATTAGAATACTTATTAGACAATATCTAGTCATTTTAATATTGAAGTTAAAAAATTCAAAAAGAAAACAGTTTAAATAGAGACATTCGTGTATAACGGTAATAAGAACCAAATATGCTTTTATAATAAGCCAGTCCTTGGATAAATGCGTTAAATTAGGCGTGTGTTCTAATTAGCATTAAATACGTTGATAATTACAAAGGTGTTTTGCGTGAAATTGTCAATAAAGGCAGCCCTATTTAGACAGTCTATATAAGTAACTACGTACATATTTGTATAACCGCTGTCCACAGCTATTAAAGTCAGGGCTCCTTATTTTCAGGAGCAGGTTTTAAATGGGTTTACTTTACCGCTAAAGAAACCTCGCTGAAAATATTTTTTATTCAAATGCTGGCGACCCACCTTTATCCGTACCGAACGACCCTAATGAAAATATTTACCATAACGAGTTTGCAGCCGAAAGGTGTTAGTAATACTGATGTACTTAACACGATTACGCTCTTTGCTTTGGACTCGTAAAGCCTGATACGACATACGACCGGATGGGTAACCTCTAAGGCGATGAGCACACAAACGAAATGCAAAAAAATACTCATATCCTTACAATGAAAAGGCATTACGAATATCTTTTTTTTTAGGTATACAATTTTTCTGACAATCTGTGTTCTTTCAGTTGCCCGTTACGTCCCAGGGACACGGTAACTCTTTGGAACATTATTTTAGCCTTAGTTACAAATATCTAACTTTTGATTTTTGAGATCAAATTATATCCTCATCAGCTGAGTTACAGGTACCCAAAGGGTAAGGGAAGGGCAATGTTATAATAGGAAACTCCGAGTTTCCTTGCGTGATTAAATTAAGAATGAAGATATCGGAAGGAAAACCGCAGGTTACCGACATAACCAGAAGAGTCGCCAAGTTTAAGTGATGGTGGACTGAGCATAGTGCTTGCAGAACAGATGTTCGTTGGGGCCAAAAGGAAGGCCTTCTAAGTGGATCGATGACTATATAGTGAGGTTCTCTGCAACTGATATAATCAGTTCGACGTTCGCCATTTTGAGTTGTTGTAGCGATATCAGGACAGGCCTATTTACAGCAGTGAACATCTAAGGGATAAAAAGATGATGAAATTATATTATTCACTAGCTTTTGCCCGATGCTTCACCCGCATTCATAAAATATAGCTTATGTCACTCAAGAGTAAAGCAGCTTTCTATCGGTGAAAAAAATTTAGGAATTGGACCGGTACTTTCAGAGACAGAGATTACCTACTACAAACAAAAACAAACTTTACCTCTTTATAATATTAGTGTAGATGGATATAATTTAGTATAAGTCTAGTAATGAGATTGTCTGTTCTTAATTTCATTCACGCAATCGCAGCTGCTAACGCGCTCGGGAATTGGTTACATTAATTTTGAGATAATTTTGTTCCAGAAAATGGGCCAAAGTATACAGTCCAAAAGTGTACGTGCAAAAGATCGCAAGTCAGTTGCGAACATAATTACAATAACTTCTCATGAATGTCCACTATGTGACAGTAGAAACTGTGAAAGAGAGCCCTATTTTTCTTCTCTATGATACCTAGTAGGTACCATTATCTAGCCTATAAATAAAAGAGCAAATAGAAGGGAATTATGTGTCTTTGAATATCAAAAATAAACTTTTCTATTAACTAATATATGAAATATATATATATACCTATCTGGCAGATTCCGGCGTGTGCTACTACGCAATTTTTTTTCAAAAATCTGTCTTTCTCGAAAACCCGCTCTTATCCCAACCGCTTTTACGCAGGCAATTTCCTGTTTTCACACTAGTGAGAAAAGTGTACGAACTCGCCCCTGCCATAATTTTTTACATTTATTGTATCAGGCTGGGCGCTAAGCAGCGCGCGTTTGTTCATTTCTTCTTAAGTATATTATTGTATCGAAAAAAAATCGTTTGTTACACGTGGAAATTTTTCTCTACAGCACTCTGCTCCAAAACACCCTCGCTTGGTCAGGCGAATTCCACCTCGGTCGCATAAACAAACTTCATTTTGTTGATGGTTTGTACTTAAGTTCATAAGCCTTTCTTTTTATAAGATACCAAGCGACGCAATATGAAACGTAGAAGTGCTAACCAAATGCTCAGAACGTGATCAACAAAATAACTGAAATTGTGATCATAACTGTTGAGGATTTAGATGCAAACATACCTAGATAATACTCGAGACAACTGAGTATTCCAGACACCTTTGTTATAATAAGTTCGTACTCCAAGAAAAAGTAATTTGATACAACATATTAAAGTAAGTAAACCTTATCTAATTCTTTTAAACTAATATCACAACAAGCTGAAGTTAAAAAAACTAAAAACGGAATACGGATAAGTCTACGATTGTATTTATAAATGCAATAAAAAATAGTAAAATTCGATACGGCTACAAAAAATATTCTTGAGGGTTATTTCAGTAGCTTTTAAGCCAAGTTAGTTCGTGAATAAGTTACTTCTAGGCAATGATCCGCCCTCAAACTGATATTACCATCAAGTGAGATAGTGTTCAAACGCGCACACACGTTTTTTTAATGTTAGTTTAAATCTATTGACTTAAAGGATCATTTCACGGGATAAAAAGTCTTATACCTATCCAATTCCAGAGCATGGTCTACTCGTGTGTCCATCTAAATTTGTCAGGCTTTTAAGCGTGCAGGAGTAACACACAGATGTACAAACATTCGTTTTTATAATATTAGTGTTATAACCTATGAAAGCTGAAATCGCTGAAAGCTGCAGAACGCAAACGCATCGACGACTTTGAGATGTGATGCTGGAGGAGGATGCTCCGTATCCCTGGGACAGCATTTCAGACCACGTAACCATTTTGCAACAAGTCAAAATCTACTCACGCTTGTCTTCTGAGATTCTTCACAAGATTCTGCAATATTTCGGTTACATTGCAAGGAAAGGATGAAGATGAGATAAAGCATCGGTCACGACCTTCATCATTGAGGAATACGACGAAAGGAGGAGGAACTTATGAAATTCTGATTAAGACTCGGAATTCGTCCTGTTAGCTTTGCTGCAGCCGGGTAAAATGGTAAAATTGATTGTTAGAGGTAATCTCTGGAAGCTGATTCGATTTGAATCCTAAAAAATGCACACAGTCACGAGATCGAAGCCGCAGTATAAGCTAGTTCTAGATACACACACCTTTTTCCATGTACTCAAATAAATGCTATTAAAGTTAATAATTAATACGATGTATGTGACGATATTAACAAATAATGTTCTACAGATAAATAACATTTTAATTACGGAGTTCAGCGTTAAAATACGGATAATTCATCAATTACGATAAGCTTAGGTACTGTCTGTGGGTATTTTTAATCATATATTTAAAAAATTATTCGTGATTCCTGACAGCAATGCTTGTCTAGATGTTTTATGTTTTTTTTTTAATGTCGATTTAATGTGAAAATGAGTCCATCCTCAAAGGACTACGTTTGGCTGTTAACAGAACGCTTGATAATTATGTAATCTAGAATTATTACTGAATGCGTTTCAGTTTACTAATTCACTTTACTGAGCGCATTCTAAACGACCATTGCTGAATTCGTGCTGAAGGGGCACGACAAAGGCGTTACTAATTCATCAATCTACATTAAACTGTACTGCAAAAGCCCATTGTCTACTAGAGCAATAGAAGTTTCGACAAGTTTGGGAACTTATCACATGAACGTCAAGCTAATTTAACACGTCTCTTAAATGTCTAATAAACTCATCAACGCTTAGGAATACACCTGTTCTGTTTATTTGTCTTACAAAAGCAATAAAACGAGGCGACCCGTATGGTATTATTCCGTTTCTGAATGACCTACACCCGTATGTTCATATAGCAGCTTCATCAAACATTTTCATTGTTTCAGAATAAAATTAAATTCTCTTCGCAATGTTGTTTGAGCATTAGTGCCATTAATTGCACAAGGGAAACTAGAAGCCTTTATTGTTGACCTATCTCTTTGTTTCCCTGTTATCAAAATGTCTCTCGTTTATTTATTTATATGTTTAGTGACAAATGCCGTGAACGTGCTCGAGACAGTGAGTAATGTGTGGCCGGGACAAGTGTCGTGTTCTCACTATCCTATAATCCAACATTAGTAACTTCTGTTACCGCTTCCAGCTTTCTGCTAAGTCAGCTTATGTCGTACTGTAGTCGTTCTGAATTATATATAGCCCCGAACAACTTTCTAAGATGAACATACGAATGTTATTTTTCAACTTGAAAGAGCTCTTGCTAGGCTTAAGATATCTAATGTAGTAATATGTCTGCAGGCAGATATATTACTACAGGCGTGTATCTTATATACATATAATGCCTGCGGACATATTAACTGAACATGTAGATAAGTTTATTTTTAGTCGCCTATGTTTTTATAACCTGTGCATAATATCCTATGAGCCGAAGTTTGGTGGTAACTTCATAAGGAAATATCATAATAAAACTTGGAAACTGTCGTAAAAATAAACGACACAAGTTGAAAACAAATAAAAGCGTGCATGTGCCACGATTTCTTTCACCCCAACTGAAGAGTAATCAGTCATCATTAGAATTCGAATTCTTAACTGTAGTCGTTTCCATCATGAAGCACCATTCTTCATTGTCTAGACGTAATTTAAACAAACGAGTAGCTTATCGCGTTAATGTTAGTATAAGTTGTCAATGAACTTGGATTCGATGAAATGCTCGTCATTAGGGTGAGGTAGAGCGTAACGATCGAATTTATAAATTTAGTAGTTTTCTAGTCTAGGTTAAAGTTTGAATCAGATACCAGAAGTTAATGTTCTAAACTTTGCGCAAACTTCTTACTAAGGTAAGCTTTTGAAGCTCGTTATACATCTCGACTAATTAGATAATGACTTGGATAATCTGTGTACGTTAAAAATATATGTTTGAAAATTTACATACCCTATTTATTTGATGGATTGAACAAATACTTTTTATTATTTAAGAGTCTCGCAAATGTCGCCACCACAAATTATTAATAAGCTGGTGTATGCTTATAAACACAATAGCCGAAGGTTTTTCTCTAATGAATTATAAAGGCTCCCGTTTCAGAGCACGTGGATTTAATATTCTATACAATAAAACTCAGCACAATCGTAAAACCTTTCTGGTTATATTAAAAGTGTAATTTGTTGTTTTCGAGAGACTTAAAAACACTTTTGTGAAAATTGAACCTAAAGGTAACATTTGTTTGAAAATAAAACGGCCCATTAATAAAATGCGACCGAAGTTTTGAAACGACACGAGATATTTTCCTGGAAAATATGTTCCTTTTAGTTAGAGTAACCTACTTTGTGTTAAAATAACCGCTTCCGTAAAGTAGATCAATTAATTAGGGCAGTATGACGGCTTTCAATATCCATTACAGTTTTTTACTTGTACATTGAAATACCTTCTTTGTACGTTACGTTTTCGTCCGTTATTTTTCTTAGGAGTTGATTCAGTTCAACTTTACGGCACAGCGGATGGAATAACTTAAATGTAAAAGAATCATATACCTACTAAATAGATGGCAAGGAATCCCCAGAAGGTTGTGTTTGTGCTTTCCTTCAAGCTCTCGAGGAGAATCGCGCGGTATACGTGTTCGTATCACACGTATGTACGTTAGATTCGACCCATTTCGCAACACTCATTTATAATTTAAAGATCAATGTCTCCAGCCACCAGGTTACAGACGTACACACACTGTTCTTATTGGTAGTTATATTACTAGCACATAATTAGTATCTTTTGCTTCTATTAGTATATTTACTTACAAGATTGTATGCATAAGAAATAATAACATTCTTTTTATAGATACCCATTGGACGCAATGACAATAAAAAAAAGATGTAAAATAAGAAAAACAGGTGGCTACAGATCTTGGACGATGCCCGGGAGAGTCATAAGGGCTTGTCCCATCCAGAAAGTAAACCTTTTTCCCGAGAATGTCTGTTGGGCAAGACCGCATGTAAATATATCTCCATAAAAGATATACATACGTAGTTTATATATTTACGGTTACGTATGTGCGGAACCAATTATCGTTGATAGGTTTCGTGAATTGTGTACAGTTGGATGAGTTCATATAAATAATGTGAAGAGGGCGCCGAGGTCTTCATTTATTTACACTTGCACTTGATCTTTCCCTTTTTTCGTATCTACCTCACGTCAGCATCACGTTTCTGTCCATTTCTGTACACTAGGAACAAAGATTTATTTACATTTTGATAATCCCCGAGTTTCATATTTTCATAACATACACAAAGGTTGTATTTTAAATTTAATTAAAAGACAATGTAGACTATAGTTCAGCAATAATTTAGTCTCAAGCCGTTCAATAGAATTTCAAAGTTATTGATTGACTTATTGATAAACCAAAGCTCTTGGGCATAATGGACTTACCTACTAAAGTATTTATAAGGGACTGCTAAGAATGTGCCTTTCAACGATTGCTATATAGAGCAATTGTGACGATAGCCATAATCGAATATGAGTTTTCAGCACTAAAATAAATGACTTTGTAGTAAGAAGAGTATCCGCTATCCAGTACATTTATTTCCTAGTTCGGTGTAGTAGCCAGGGCGCAGTACTCGACCTATATTCTGAGACGTCCCTACACGGATTGTATCTGTTTTTGATGCAAATATCTTGTGTGCTGATGCAGTCTTCTTGAACACAATGAGACCTCAGGCTTGATTGTTATTAAAGTTTTCCACGAGCAAGAGCTTGGTTTGAGTACTGCTCTGACGCGTGCAACATTCAGCATTATGTTGCTTTGAGTGCCTATGCAGTACAATTATTTATGAAAAGAACACAATATGAATAGCTGGAGTATCACTACGTAAATTATACCTAAGTGCTGACTGAGGTGTCTACCGTATAATATAGACTAAAGATTTTCACAGGGATTACAGTTAAAAAAGTTGTCAAAACACTTGCCGGAGGGTCATGCTCTGCTCATTTCCATGAATAATTCATTAGGCACCTTTGACAGCAGTTATTTAAATATAGTGAGCTGTATTTTTTTAGTCTAGTTACTCTGTCCCATTCTGATATATGAAACAAAAGATAATATCATTTGGTAGCCAAATTGGAGGTAATTTTTATTCGACCGGCCCAAGCTTTTCTCGGGAGCAATTTAATTCCCGGTGGATATTCCGAAGTAATTCTTTCATACCATATCAGTCGAGCCGTTATCAATTGTTGGTCTATCATTGCAATTGATTTTTATAATAATAATAATAATTTTTTTTAAGAAATATTTAAAAAATTAAATTATTCGCGAAGAAGATAAATAAAGAGATAATAAATATTTATTAGATTAGATAATAAATGAACGGTAACTTGACAGTGTATCTAAACATGCTGGCTTATTAATTCCTTCAGTTTAACCAGATCCGACGTTAATGTTATTTCTGGTTAAAGATATTTATTGCTCATAAAGAATTTATTTAGCTTGTATAAAATATAATCTAGCTCGTGGAGTGATATAATTAGAAATAAGGGCAGCGTTGATTGCCCTGCTGCATGTGAGTTGGTGTGAGTAGAGCGTGTTACGCTTTTTTGCACACGCTAAAAATTCTAACGATATTTTAAAGAGATTTAATAAATATGTCATGCTAAATAATTTGCTGAAAATTAATGCGGGTTTACGACAACGGATGTTTAGTAGTGAATCAATTTATTAAAATGTATTGTAACCTTACAGTCGACTTGGATGGCTTCGACGTTACAGTCGGTCATCTGTATTGGCTTTTGACAGTAAAACAATTAGTGTACTCCAAATGCAGATCTGCTGGACTGGAAATTACTTTTGAAGAGTATCACTTGTAGTTTGTGCTGTTCTATCTGTATTTGCTATCTCTCCGAAAGACTTGGTCGTTTGCATTGAATGCCAAACTATATGAAATACGCATCGGCTAATAGCTGCTAGTGTCTTAACAATAATAATAATTATTAAGAGGCTGCTTTTTCACTCGCCCATCATCAACATCCAACGCAATCCAACGCGATGTTTGACGAAAAGGCAATGCGAAAAAAGAAAGATATCGCGTGAAAACTCTGTTAGCATTCGATAATTCCGTGATTTACTCGAATATTTTACAAAACTTGTCTCAGGAAATACGTGTTTTTTTTAAACCTTAAAAGTTTTTGAAAAAATTGTTGTTGTTTAGAATTTTGATAAAATTTGCAAGGCTCCTATTGTTATACTTTTTGACTTTTTAAATTTTGGAATACATTGTGAAGTGTCAAAGTTCATGCAAAATAGCAGATTTTCAGAGGTCTTTATTGGATCAGTTTTATACAAATTTATAAATTGATTTCAATAAAAGCCCAGATTAATATCTACAAAATACTGTGTTTCCAAAATATCTAATGAAAAACGTGTAATAACGCCATAATCGCGTAAGAGCGGTTGTATGAAAAACAGTGAAAATGTATGTCGAGTTGCATCCCCTTATGTACGTTTTTTGTGAATTTAAATTTTAGTTTTTGTTTACTATTCATAATATAAATTAATCATAAGTAATATCCTAGTCTACTCCTAATATTCCAGAAAGTTTTAATAAATATAAAAGTAGCCAGGATTATAAAATGAAGAGTTGTAATATTAGGATAACAAAAACGAATATCACTGAGCACTCATCCGAGATTAACTTAAAATACGCAACGTGTCATCTGTCATAAAGGCCCCTCGAGTGGAGGGCGAAGGTTTCTGGTGTCTAGATAACTTCTACTTCAGCTGAAAACGGGACGTGGAAGCTTCAGCGAGAGAGCTACTTAAATAAAACGAACTGGAGCATCTCCAAAAATTTAAGCATTCATTATTTTTTCCATTTCACAAGTGCGGTCACATTCTGTAGCGGGTCAAGCAGTTTTCAATCTTTATAAGTAAGCTTTAACGATCCCTTGAGGGTGGCTTTGAATGCGTAAAGGGATACACCTGAATAATTTTATTTGATTACTTCTCCGTATTTTAATGCGTTCGCATTGATCTACTTGAATTTTCATTAGCGAGATTTTTTTCTTAAAATTCTAACCGTTACTTTAATTACAGATTAAAAGCATGTCTTAACTTGTGTTAAAGAATATTTTGAAAATATTGTATAGTAACGAACACAGAAATAAAACAGTTGTTACTAAAAATATTTTACGGTGAAATGTGACTTTGAATAAGAATCACAACCGCAAAGTCTGCAACTGACGCGTGACGTTTAAACTGAAAAAGTTTATTTTAATGCGGTCGATGGAATTTGTTATTTTGGTGCTTATAAAGAATTGATGGAACGAAATGGGTTTATATACTTCACCAGGAGTGCATATTTCAGCAGGTACAAGCACAAACTGCACTGCCTATTATACATGCAGTTTTATAGCTACCCGTGTGTCCGTGCGATTTTATCGAGCTTTCTCGCGTTATTTGCGTCTGGTCACGTTCACTGTCTAGATCCTCTACTAGCCATGCTTGATATGCGCTACTGGATTATTATCTAGAAAGAAAAAATGAGACGTAGGTAGGTGGTACCTAAGTCTGGTAGGTACCAGACATAGTTAAGTTTATTGTTTTAAATTTGGAATTTGCTGCAGGAATATGCAAGGTTTGCAATTCTTTTAATGGGTTTTCACTTGTAATGTTGAGGAGATCATGATCAAAGTCTTGAAATACAAGATGACAAGAGAAAATCTACGATAAGATTTTTTATATTTAAGATTTTCTAACCAAACTGAGTTACTTGTCTGATAGCCTAAGGCTGAAATAATCCAAAGTTTTTATCACATCTTTGATCTTAGCCAGTTCTTGCCTAGTTTCAGGTCAAGGTTGGTACGCTTTTTGAGATGAGTTGCATAAGGAGCCGTGGAGGCGCAAACGTGAGATAAATCACGATTCACGCTCATGTGGCGTGAATTATTCTGCTATACTTTGAAACTAACCTATTGCCTCGCTCTTTATTTCTACTTGGTAACAAGAGTAGATAATCTACGTTATTACCGTGTGTTATCTAATTTCAATTTTAAAATTATAAAAAAAGAGGTAAAGTTTGTTTGTAGGAAGTAATCTTTAGCAATACAGGACCAATCTTGAAATTTTTTTCACAAGTAGAATGCTACATGGTTCCTGAGTGACATAGGGTACCTAAATAAAAATGATGTGGGTCAGATAGTATATTATATAATATAGGTCTGAGATCATAAAGCTAGAACTACATTAGACCGACGCACACGTGTACCACGCCTGAATTTGTACGTAGAATGACGTAGCGTGGCATCGCGTGGCGTGGATTTAATGTAGCTCTACTAGTCTAGTTTCCATGTGAAATGTATGGAGACCGACGCGCCCAGATCGGCGTGTGTGGCACACGTGTGCGCAGTGTAGTTCTACCTTAATCCTTTCTAAAAGTCTCAATGTAAATATATTCTGTTCTATAAGTCTCATTTTCTATGCTTTTTCATTAGGTAAAATCATAATATTTTATTCGATAAAGTAATTACATGATGTTATTTCTTTGACCTCACCACTTGGGGAAAATGCAATAATCGTAAAGTATTCTTTCGTAGACTATTAAGAATTTGGTTGGAGTTGACGATATTTTAATAGTTTTGGACTTAATTTCTAATAATAAAGTGCCTACAGTATTTGACATGAGTAAGGTCATAGACAAAATGACATTCTTTTAGCGAAAAGGGATATGTTGGATTTTTTGAGAATTGTTATTTAAACTTAAACTAATATTACAAAGAGGAAAGATTCGTATTTTTGTTTGTTATTTATTTATTTAGTAGTTACATGGAGGATTTACAGCTAATAAATCAGATAGAAAAAGGAAACCATAATAATAATCATTAGAAAGCCAATTACAAGTATGAATAAATTCAAAAACCACTGACTCATTTAAAAAATCTTTTGCCAATAAAATCCTGCTTTGTCACTAACTAATATAGGATATATATTTTCTACTTTCACGCTGGCAGAAGTTGGTTTATTTATTAATAACAACTGTCATATTTATTTATAAATAACAAATGTCAAAATTCCAAAACTCCTATCCTAATGGAGTGCGTGCGACTAACGAGTGGTCACGTGGTCAATACAAACACAAACATTACAGCTGATAGAATCTCACTTTGTCAAGACTATAATTATAATCATTTTATTTAATACTAGTGTCTGCCAGCGGTTTCGCTCATATGACAGTAGAAAATACATATAATACCTATGTCACTTAGTGACTTTACTAGTGAAAGAATTTTTAAAATTGGTTCTATAGTTTTTGAGTTTATTCATTACTAGCTTTTGCTAGCAGCTTCGCCCGTGTACATAAAATATAGCCTATGTCACTCAGGAATAAAGCAGCTTTCTACCGGTGAAAAAATTTTAGCAATCGGACCAGTAGTTCCAGAGATTACCTCCTACAAACAAAAAAAAACTAAGTTTACCTCTTTATAATATTAGTGTAGAGATGTAGATAAACAAAAATACAAATTTATCCTCTTTAAGGGGCCGGCGACGGATGAATTTCCATACAAACGTAATACCACGCTCATTTGCAGTTGGAGCATATTTCCAACATATAATGATGATATTCGGTTATAGACAATATTTATCTAGGTTCCTACGTCGAGAATATTAGAAATATTGTTATTTTTAATACAGGAAAAGCCAAATGGCATGTTTTGCCATTTACGCTGTAAAAA
Organism: Mythimna ferrago; assembly: GCA_910589285.2. NCBI lineage: Eukaryota > Metazoa > Arthropoda > Insecta > Lepidoptera > Noctuidae > Mythimna > Mythimna ferrago. The sequence continues at coordinate 16,787,252 of OU342675.1, forward strand.
AGTGCGAAATACAATTCGCTTAAATTTCTTTTTGTTTTTAAAAACAGGAAAGACGTAGGAACCTAGATAAATATTGTCTATAACCGAATATCATCATAATATGTTGGAAATATGCTCCAACTGCAAATGAGCGTGGTATTACGTTTGTATGGAAATTTATCCGTCGCCGGCCCCTTAAAATATTAGTATAGATTGGTTTCACAATCACAAAATCTAAACCGATATTTTCTATACTTATGATTAAAAAATGTTGTTGGATATTTCGTAAAAAATATTGGAATTTATTTATTTATGTCGTATGTACACACAAACACTTATAAACGAAAAAATATATACCTATCTGTATATGTATAGTATATTATATAGATAGAAGAGTACAAAGGTGCTGCTTATACGAGTAGTGTGAGGATCAGCCCCTGTTTTTTGAAGTTGGGATATCATCAAATAACTTCTTCCACTCTGTGTGAAGCGAGAGGGAGTGACTGACTTTTACTGACTAAAACCCACCCGTGTTCCTTCAGAGTTCCAGGGCTGCTATGATTTTTTCGAACAATCCCGCAGCACGTGAGTAACTGAGCAGAGTTTGCTTTGTTCGATAAGTACCTAGCAATAGACTGACCCAAGATTGCAAACAATCAAATACGGCATCGGTGTACAATGAAAGCAGCGAGCATCCACCGAACGTATGGTGTAGTAATCTAACGACGATAATGTATATTAGTTATATGTTTGTATTATATAACAAATAAAACTGATAATATTTTTTTGATTCTGTTTTTCTCAAAACATCATCGAAATTGGTTATTAAACGAAGATGCCAATGCATAAAGAAGAGTATGGTGTGGTTGGAACATTTCGCTATATCTTTTCTAATACACATACTAGAAAAATCACTCTTACACCTACCGTTCTTACCTTACAATTTTACTGTGTTTCGCAATAATGCGGAAAAGTGCGTGAGCTCGCCCTATCGTATCAGGCTGGGCGCTAAGCAACCCCTCGAGTCGCTGGTCAGCCTCCGTTCATCCTCCTCCAGCGAAATTTGTCACTGCAGCACTAGGCTCCATAAAACCCTCGCCAGGGCGGCTCGAGCGAATTTCCCCTTGGTCGCTATGACAAACTTTCTCAACTTGTATCAAAATGTACTATTGTACACACGTAACCTAATGGCTGTGACGTCATATTTCATTAAGTACATACACCCTTGTTCTGTTACAATTGCCGTCACGAATCTTGAGCTCTGGCTCCAAGTTGTGCAGAAGTCAAATATTCGGTCTCTTTAGTGGTGCGAAGTGAGACGCGGGGGCGGGGAGTGTCAGTGAATGGCTCGCCGCGCCATCGCGTAATAGACGTCACTCCTGATTCGTTCCCTGCGTTGCTGCATGCATCTAACAACGAAGACGATTGGCTCGCCAATGTATGGAATGCGCAAAGCGATCCCCACTCTGACGCCGAGCGCTCAAGATCCGTTTCGGCAATTGTACTTGACATTTACCCCTTCCCCTAGATTTGAAAGGTTTTTAACTTTTGTAGACTTACATAATATTGAACGGATTAGAAAATTCTTTCTGTTTGCAATTTTGGGATTAAGTTACTTTTTGATATAAATAAAAAAAAGACGTGTGGCACTCGGGGACTGCCGCGGTAAAGCTATTGCATAGCATTTTTTATCAACTTATGCAATAGACCTCGCCAACAGCTGCTTAACCCCACCCATCCAAAACCAGACCTCGCCAACAGCTGCTTAACCCCACCCATCCAAAACTAGACCTCGCCAACAGCTGCTTAACCCCACCCATCCAAAACCAGACCTCGCTAACAGCTACTTAACCCCACCCATCCAAAATGAGACCTTGCCAACAGCTGCTTATCCCCACCCATCCAATACCAGACCTCGCCAACAGCTGCTTAACCTCTTCCATCCAAAACCAGACCTCGCCAACAGCTGCTTAACCTCTTCCATCAAAAACCAGACCTAGCTAACCCCACCCATCCAAAACGCCGACAGCTGCTTTCACTCATTTGTTTTCTTATCGGTCACCACGCTCAAAAAACAAATGAGTGGGGGGTGTTAGGTTATTTTCGTTACGGAATTTCTGGATTCGGTCTCCACGCTCAAGGCCCGCGATAGAAGCTATGCAATAGCTTATAAAAGTAAACTATCCAATTATATTTTGTTTTTCTCACCTTGGTCTTATCAGGCCCAACCTCCTCCAACCCAATAAACTTAATTAATACAAACTTATACACTCGAGACATGGTTCGTGTCGAAAGTCTATTTGTGTTATACTATTAGGACTAGAACAATGTCAAATTCATGTTTTATAACTATAATAGTGTTTTCGGCTGTGGAAAATATAGGTAAAGTTTGTGGCGCGTGACAGCACTAGTTTATTGTTTCCATTAACACAGCATGGTTTAAAAGGGTGGTGGGAAACTGTCGACCACTTATTTACGTATCTATATTAAATCAGGAGAATGATTTACCACCACCGGCTCATTACACACAGTTGGAGCACCGACTACATATTTCTTATGTTAATGGAATATTTATTCACTAGGTACATACTCGTATAATGCATTTTATTTTTAGGAGGGAAAATTGATTTAATTACATCTCCAGGCCTTGGGTGGAGCGAGAGAGCATGTCAGACTATTACTGACTAAAACCTACTCCTAGTTCCTTCGTCGCCTTTCATTCCAGGGCCGGGTTTTCCTTTCAGAAGCGAACCCTTGGCCCCAGTAGGCTTCGACTCTGGTGGGCCTCTACAATTTGCTAACATCTTCTTGAAACACGCTTAGAACACTACGCGCCGTCGACGACTTGGGCTTGATCCAAACGGTTACCGGACGGTCGGACGGCGAGCTACCCATTGCTCACCGTCCGCAAGCCCGTGCATTCGTTGCCCGGAAATCAGAATCGGGATTCTGAGACTGAGGCGTGAGGGACGCAGCCTTGCGTGTGCGTCCACCTCCTTTCCTAGCATTACTGATACGCAGAAGGAGCCGAGGCGACCGCCTGCCACTATTCGCTTCGGACCATGGCCTGTACCAAGGCCCAGCGCGTGAGATCGTTGCCACCGATCGCCCCCACGAAGACACGGTGGGGCTCTGCCCAAGCGGAGCACACGTACTATTTACTTTATCAATTCATTTTCTAATTCTTAGGTAGGTAATACATTCTTCTTCGCCGTAGGCATTGCGAACGATGAGCAATGGATAGCCACCAAGCCGGCCATCTGGTAAGGACCCGGCCCGAGTCGAAGGCTCATATTGTACCACACGCGCCTCAAAGATATGACAGCAAAACTGAAGGGGCTCAGTAGAGCCGATGCTTGCTAGGGCTGCGAGACCGTTTGAAAGAGTGACCGTGAGTGGCGTGATTTGGTAATTTTCTACTAAAAAAAACCGGCCAAGGGCGAGTCGGACTCGCCCATGAAGGGTTCCATAGCAGCAAGTAACATAATATAAAAGTTCTTGTAGTTCATTGTAACTTTGATCGATGTTTTAATAATAGTGTATTTTTTAGATTTATGAAGTTTTAAAAAAAAACTACTCACTAGATTTCGTTCAAAATAATTTTCGTTGGTAGTTTGTATAGTAATGTACATCATATACAACTATTCAGTTTAGAAAAAAGTGATATTAGAAACCTCAATATCATTTTTGAAGACCTATCCATAGATACCCCACACGTATGGGTTCGATGAAAAAAAAATTTTTGAGTTTCAGTTCTAAGTCTGGGGACCCTCAAAATTTATTGCTTTTTTTCTATTTTTGTATGATTATCTTAATGCGGTTCACAGAATACATCTACTTACAAAGTTTCAACCGTATAGCTCTTATAGTTTCAGAAAAAAGTGGCTGTGACATACCGACGGACAGACAGACAGACAGACAGACAGACAAACAGACAGACATGACGAATCTATAAGGGTTCCGTTTTTTGCCATTTGGCTACGGAACCCTAAAAACATGTACAGCTTCATTCGACGTACTAATATGTAGAACCAACCCGCACTGGGCCCGCGTGGTGGATTACGACCCATGCCCTTTCCTAGAGATGAGGCCTGAGTCCCAGCAGTGGGAACATGATAAGGCTGACTATACTATGCTATACTCATAGTCATAGGTATATTCAACATTTCAGAAATACAACAATAGTAGGCATTCGTTACCCGATCTCGTTATGCCCCATCTACTTTCTAAAAAGTGCCCCGAATTTATTGGTGAACAATCGTGCGTAATTCGAGTATTTCGAGCTTAACCGCCCATTATAATTATGAGCTATTAAGCGATGTAATGGTTTCGAGAGGAACACCGGTTTACCGAATAATGACGCTTGACATTTTGTTTGTCGAACGTTCCAATGATGACAATATTATGTACGGGGGCGCACGATTTCAGGTAAATTGATGCCAGGGAAAACAGGTGCGGTCTGTTTGCATCCGCAGAACTACAATCACTGTTCTGGATTTGATAAACTGTTTTGATATTGGTAGGTATGTGAAACTATTTCGCATCATATCTTTGTTTTTTTTGTAGCTCGGGTATCATCAAATGACTTTCACTGTAGGGTGGCCACTGTAGGGTGATTAAGAGGGCGTGTCAGACTTTTACTGACTAAAACCCACCTGTGACGTTCAGTTGCCCTTAGCGTTCCGGGGCCACGGTAACTCGTTCAAAAAATTACGTATCCGACTGTTTTGCCGACATCTCTTTAAGGCGATCGACTCGGGTTTGGTCCTTATCAGACGGCCGGACGATGAGCTACCCACTGCTCGTCATCGCGTCATATCTTAAAGATAATCCCAATACTCACACTCTAAGCAAATAGCTACCTATCAAAAGGAACATAGAGAATGAATAGCTACATAAAAGCACACGTGGCAAGTGAAGTGCACTGAATGAGACAGATAGCGGTGAGAAAAGGTGAAAAATGTTTTCATTTTTTACGGAAAACGCCTCGCGTCGACCGCGAGCATTATATATTCACTAGATAAAAAATGTGATTCCTCATCATCCATTTCCACTGAGCGTTGTAATTCAGATCGTACTATAGGTACTACAGAAGGATCTGACGTAAGACTTCATGCTTAGCTCACTTTATAAATTATGTAGTTTTATATATAATATAGTTTTTATTTTATTTAAAAAAAATGTTGTCCCACACTAAGAATTACTCATGCATTATGGGTGCATACAAAAACATGTAAATTCACATAATTATAACAGACACACAGTAATTGTGAACTTGTTTTGCCGAAGGTTATGGTGTGTTGCGTCCCCCAGTGGTACCCATGGGTGCTATGGAAGACGATCGAGGAAATACATACATAGAATTCCTTGACACATCAGCTCCGATCGAACAGTGTTATATTATTATGATTTAAATGTCCGATAAATCGGTATATTTTGGAGCTAAATTGTAAATAATGGCTACCCGCTGTGACAATCAATGTAGAAGATCTAATTTCAACAGTGAATTTCAAATGCTGTTGTCCACCATGTTGCCTGAAACGTGTGCGCAAATAGAAAGTAGGTTTTGTTTCGTTCGAACCAGTTCCATTTATTTTCCTGTAATCGGATTATGGGGCTAAACTCGCGGAGCGGTTTTTTCTGAGCCCGCATACGGTTTGAACTTGTATAAATGAAAAATGTTAGCTTATCTCGTTTTTAACTTTTAACCATGGTCAGGTTTAACCATGTTTAATAAAGCCATATATGTCAAAAACTGACATAATTGTAGAATTTTCGTGTTTTGGCTGTTTTTTCTAAGCAAAACTTATGTAAAGACAGAAGACCTACTTGCAGTATGTAAATACTAGCTTCTGGCAGCGGTTTCGCTCGCGTGAAAGTTGGTTTCTTCACACAAACTTTGGACCCCTTTGGGGGTGAAATTTAGAAAATCCACTCTTACTGCTCGGCTACATCAGGAAAGGATGCTTTGTGCAGAATTTCACATTCCTAGTCCCAGTAGTTTCGACTGTTTGTTGATATGTCATCAGATAGTCAGTTTCTCTTTTTTTATATATACAGAAAACACGCCATATTTCAGTTTCGTTTTTAAGTATAGTCATATTGAATGTTAATTTGAGGACCTGGAGATACCAAGGGTCCAAATTCACTTCCCTTGGTTTCCCCCGGGGATCATCCAGGGGTGCCACGGGTCCGAAATGATTGTGTTCTTTTCTAAGATATTTTTTGTTGTCAATGTGCCCATTTTATAATTTAAACGATTATATAAAAATGTCAAAAAGCGACAGCTGAACCAATTTAAAAACCATAGTCAAATTATAAGTGACTTTGGAAATGTTTGGATATAATTTTGATTGGATTTTTTTTTGGAGGTTGAATGAAGCTAAATTATTTTTCTTTAAAGCAGAAATTTGTAATTGAGAAGAAGAAATGGATTCTTCCTTTAAATGATCGCCGTTGCCTCCTCGTTTATGTTTGTTCCAATTATTTATCATCACTACTCTCACTACTCGATGTAATTATATTTTTTTTTGTAAAAGAGATTTATATAAACACTTTCTTAGTCCTTTAAAATTCAAAATATGATTTTGCGACATATGGTAACGCTCCTGTCAGGATGGTCGGACAATTCTACAAATACGTCAATATGTCATGGCAATTTTCTGTTTAATATAAAAAACTTTTTACAAAAAAATAAAAATAACCGAGTTCACTAAAAAAACACAAAAACCATCAAAATAATTTTAATTTCGAAAGTCGGTGTTTCTCGATATTGTTTGTTCCTTATTAAACACCGAATTCCGAAATTAAAATTATTTTGATGGTTTTAGTGTTTTTTTAGTGAACTCGGTTATTTTTTTTTTTGTAAAAAGTTTTTTATTTCACACTTTTTAGTTGCAATACACTTACAGCCAGAGTTCCTTTTTCTCATGACAATTCCAATTAACTCAAACCCTGCTAGGATACATTATTTTATTATGTCGTTCCCGTGTCTACCTTCTGGCTCCATCATCATCATCAGATCAGTTCGATAGTACCTTATAGCCAAAGTGCATCTCATGACAATTCTAATAAGCCCAAACACGGCTAGGATACATAGATTAATTACGGAGTTCCGGTGCCTATCTTCCGGCTCCATCATCACCATCAGGTCACATCGATGATACTATTTTCAACATACCTATTCAAAACCATTCATTTATTTGTATTATCGTAGTCGCATAACTATGTTCATTGTGATATTTGTGTGAGTATATATGAACTTCCATTGGCCACTACTGGTCTTCATCACCAGTTCCACTTCATCGAATGTCATGTTTTGACTGTAAATGCCTTTGATGAAAATACCAAAAGAACTTTATGGTTGCCTATAATATTTGAGGAGTTCCCTCGATTTCGCCAAGATTCCATCATCAGATCCCGACTTGGTGACTATGGGACCATTTGGAAAGACCCTTTCCCTCCTTTATACCCTTTCCAAAAAAAAAAGAATTTTTCAAATCGGTTGGCAAGCGACAAAGTTATGCGCGAACATACATAAAAAAAAAATACAAACATCCGAATTGAGAACCTCCTCCTTTTTAGAAGTCGGTTAAAAATAGATTTGACAATTTTTTCACGACAATGGTCTCCTGCCGCTCAAAAAGTATTATTTAAAAAAAAAAAAAAAAGTTAAACTTGTTTATTCGGTCTCAAACGGTTACATTACAAATGTGAATGAAACAGCCCCAGTAAGTTATTAATAATACTTGTGTTGGGGTCGTTTCGCTCCTTCCCTTAATTGGTACTTAACAATATTGAGACATATTAACAAATAAAATAAAATTAAAAACCAAATTTTAAACAAACAGAAACAACAACTAAAAAAATAAAGAATATAATTAAAAAAGCAGCTCTGTGTAGTGAGTGGTTGTGTTGTGAGTAGAGATGGGCAAAGTGTTTCTGCCCGGCGGGAAAATATAGTAACTTCCCGGCATTTTGGGCATTTATTTTTATTTGCCCGATAAATGCCCGATCGTAGGGCATAAAAATATGGGACTCGTTAAACGTGATTTTATGTGGTTTTTCATGTAAAATAGTATGTATTAAAGAAATGAAAGAAGAAATATGAATGATTGAACACATTCTTATTTTAAAATAATAACATGAATATACTTTTTCATGTGAAAACAGAGATAAAAGACTTTACTTTGAAGGAATGCGAATGATTAAACACATTTTCATTTTAATATAGTTTTTCATGTAAAACAGAACTACATATAAGACTTTACTTTGAAGATTTGTGAATGATTCAATCGTGTCGATTAGATACACTATAGAAAGACAACGACAGCGTTTGCTTGGGGTTTAATGAATTAAACACATTTTCATTTTAAAATAACACTATTATACTTTTTCAAGTAAAAATAGATAAAAGACTATACTTTAATATCAAATGTAATAAATTATGTTCTAAGTTACAAGAAATAAAATAATATGTACTAAACAAACAATAAAAAACTAGTTTCGGCATTATTAGAGACAACATTATAAAAATTTTAATAATCAACATCAATATAATTATAATTATCTAGGGAACTATTGATGACACTGGAAGGGTATGTTTTACTTTAATCACATTTATTATAAACATATACTACACGCCCGGGTGTCGCCACTCTGCGGAAGGCCCGGAGGACACGGTGGAGCACACAGTGGAGGTGTGCCCCACTTGGGCAGAACATTGCCGTGCACGGGAGCAATCGGCGATCACTTGCACCGGGCCTTAGTACAGACTATGGTCCGGAGCGAGGAGGAGTGGCAGGCGGTCGCCTGTTCTGCGAAGCAGTAATGCTTGCAAAGGAGTAGGCCGACCGCATCAGGCAACGGCGCTCACAGCACCCCAGCCGCCGCCGAGATCCCGATCCCGATTTCCAGCCACAGCAGGCGCGGGCTTGTGGATTGCGAGCAATGGGTAGTTTGCTGTCTGATCGTCCGGTAACTGGCCGGACCGAGTCCAAGTCGTCGACGGCGCGCGCTGTTCCCGTGCACCTCAAGGCGTTGTCAGCAAAAGCAGAGGCCCAGCCGAGTGGAAGCCTACTGGGGCCAGGGTTATCCGAAGAGGAAACTCGGCTTCGATACGAAAGGCAAGAAGGAACGGGGTGGGTTTTTAGTCAGAGTCTGACACTATCTCCCACTTCGCCCAAGGCCGGGGGATATCGTTTGGATGATTTTTACCCACTAACAAAAAAATAGGATTCAATAAAAATATCACTTTTCCTTTACACTTCACAAACTTCTACCGCTGTTATTCTTATAAATATAAGATAAGTTTTGATATGCCGTAAAATGCGATTATGTTTAAAAGGGTGTCAGCCTGGAAATTGGTCATACAGATCTCGAACCTAGTTCAAATTCCAGCTCTCACAAAAGTTTTAGGGCGAAATTCACCAATAAAACTTATCGTGACTATTGTAATTCTATTCTAATTCTATTCGTATTATATTCTTATTCCATTCTAATTACATTCTAAATTTACTTATTACGAATACCTACTTTCATTTTATTCATAGTTATTATAATTATGAATCTACCTACTTTTACTTAAAATTACTGATCGGCAAAAACACTTACACAAAAATAACTGTAAATTAATTAGCACTGTTTTTAAAACCAATAAGTATTTACTTCAAATTGGGAAACCGGAACCACAGAACACAATTATCCTGGCGCGTACCTCGTGCTCACAATGCGCGCACAATGCTCGAATAGATTAGTGATATGCGTGCGTGCGTGCGGTATCTACAAATGACACAGGATAACTAATAACAAAATGGCGGCACAACGCGGCGTGTGTGCGCGTCCCTCACACGGTGTGTGAGTTTGTGAGGGATGCGCATACAGACCGCGCTGTCCCCACTTTGCGCCTTCGCATGGTAGGTAGAAGTGATATCTGTTATAAACTAGTACTTGACTGCGATCCCGCCTGATGGTAAGCAGTGATGCAATCGTTGATGGTGAGGCGCACTAGTTTATTAAGAGCCTATTCACTCTAGCCTTGAAGACACCCAAATTATAATCTGACGGAAAGACCGCAGCAGGCAAACTGTTCCAGTCCTTCGAAGTTCGCGGTATAAATGACGAGGCGAAACGCTTAGTCCGGACCGTAGATGTTTCAACAACGTAAGGGTGGATACTCGCCGTGCGTCGGTTTGTCCGATGGTAGAAATGAGATGGCGGAATCAAGTCATGCAATTCCTGCGCACAAATGGTTGATGACATTAAATGGTTCTTTTAAGACATTTTAAATATATTGCAATTTAATTCATAAAATCATATACGTACCTACTTAAAACAACTAACCATAACAGTGTACGCATCTCTTGCCGTACTCCTCTCACGATGCAAGTGTTTTTACGCCGCCGCCGGATAACTCGTAACATTTGTGTTCGTAAACATGGTTTTGTAAAACTTAAATTTTGATAGAATGTGCAAATTCATATAAAAACACCTATAGAGACTTAACCATTACTAAACTTATCGATTTAAGCCAGTTTTCAAAGCTAACATTACTGTCATGAATTAATTTTGGAACAAAAAATAAATTCCCAGATAAATGCCCTCGGGCAGGAATTTATGGGCGTTTATTGGGAATTTTCCCAATCTGCCCAAAATGCCAGGGCATTTACCCATCACTAGTTGTGAGTATTTGTATGTGTAAGTGTATGTATATGTTAGTGTATGTTTATTATACAGAACAATGTTGAATTATCGCGACATTCCGACGTATTTGTGAATTTTCCACCGTGACCAAATTGTCAGGGTAGAAAATTCACAAATATGTTGGAATCAATAAGTCACCTATAAAAAAAATGTTGAATTGTCACTTTTTGGCTACTTTATTAAACAGAACCCGGTTTAATAATGGTCTAACAGCATTTACGGTGGTTCTTGATTACCTACTGTATGAATCTGCTTGTTAGCTCCATTTCCAAACTGTATGCGAGTTCAACAGCATGCGTGCACGCAGAAATATTGCAATGATCGTTTTCAGGCGAGTTGAATTGCAACCGCAAACAAAGCAGCGCGTCGAAAATTCGCTCCTTAACGTCCAACAATTTATGTTGTTCATAGAATTTAATTAAAAGTTTGAGCATTAACAATTTAAATCTTGAAACATAATTAGGCGCTGGGTGCTAAAATAAATTCAAATTCTTTTTCGAGAGGTCCCTTCTTAACAATGTAGTCTGTTTAGTTAACAAGTACTTCGGGAGCAGATGCTCATAGATTATTCGATACGAATACATTGAGAAAACGAAAACGCCTCAGTTCTGTAAGTAAGGCGTAACACATGGGTGGGTATATCGAAAGGTTTCTCTTAACGACACCGAAATGGGCAATCATTACAGCAGTTGGGCCCAATTCCTCGGTGTCTCACAGCCGTGGCTCGGGAATCAATCACTTTTATGTAATGTCCGATGGACTCGATATGGCCGTAACGTAAAGCTAAGTGCAAACGGAAAAGATTTCACCCTTCGGGATTGTGGATATAATCTTGTGATGTGAGAATAATAAGTTTAGATGTAAATATTATCTAATAATATGGTTCCTTTCTTGATACCGGGCCACTATTTTTCATATTTTTAAATGTTTTTATTTTAATATTGAGAAATATTTAAAAATGTAGTAAAAAAGTTAGATAAGAGTAAACATAATAATAATAAAGATTTGTCTCGTAATATTATTTTTTACATTAGAACAGATCTGATCTTTATCTTTGGTTTTATTCTCCATGAAGCTACACCTACATAAAGTTTGTTGAACGTATGTAATACCTAACATATAGCAGCCTACCTGCTAGTGACTACGTACGTTCTATTAAACCTCGTTCCTATGTTGGATTATTCTTAAAGGGAAACATTTTCAATCAACTAAACTCCCAGTGTAGAGCTAGTTTTAATGTCACTGTCAAAATTCTGTTTTTACTCTGGAATAATATGGAGTGAGTGCATGGCTTGTAACGTTTACCATTCGTTTTATTTTGAAACAAAGGTAGATATCGATTTTGAAATCACGCGGATTTCATTGCTTACACTTCTTCCAGTTTGTCAGTCTTAGCGCTCTTGAGTCTAGAGCTTCTGTTTTCTCCACAACTTAATTTCAAAATATTAATTCTTCACAATTCTAGCCACCATTAATTTTTACTTACACATTTTAAAATTAGGGTAAATCAGGCTCTATACGGCCCAATCAGCAACGTGTCCCACTTGCAAAACTAAGACGCGTTTAAAATTACATAAACTGTACAGCGCAAGTTAAACTTGCATTGTATAGTTTATATCGCCGTCATACTTATAAATTAACCAGATCGGCTTAATTATGCACCAAATTTTAAATACGTGTTTTAGTTTTGCAAGTGAGGCACGTTACCGACCAGAGCATGTACGCCTTGTTTATCTAACCCCAATATAAACCTTTAAACCCAATATCTCTCTGAACCTATATCTTATGTTAACGCAAACGAAGTCGGAGGCAGAAACTAGTTTTAAATATTTTAATAACGTAGAAGTTTAATTAGTTAGTTTAATGTAAGTATTAGTTTGAATTTGAAATTGATATAGCCTTAACCATAGGTACCGAAAGGGGAAGAATAAACATTTATTTAACTTTAACAAGAAACGCTTACGAAACTCCTGACTAATCCGACATTAGGACGCAATCAATCAAAAATATAGAACAGAACGAATGAAAAGACGAACATTTATTCCACGGAACCTGCGCGACAGTTCTATAAGGAAAAACAGCGTTACATAAACGTGTATGTGACTGTACCTGGCTTTCTATAGTGCTTGTACATTGAAGGTTATTAATCTGTGCCAACTTTACAGATGTCAACTGGGAGAACGTTACAGCTGTGCAACTTCCGAAAGAAAAATATATGGATTTTCTACCTCATTGCTTACCTTCGGAACTACACTCGAGAGATATTGGAGTTTATTTTAGAATATCTTTCGTTCGTAGCCTATATTCCGTAGCAAACACATGCAGTTCTTATTCAGAGACAGAATTGTCGTCATAAAGAGTTTCTGAATTAATAATTCGGCCTCCTTTGTTGTAGAGAACAAAATGGATGTAGGTAGTTATTCACTTGAAGAAATTCTTAAGGGTGCCGCCTTTTGTGACATCACGCGGTTAGTATGGTTACACAGAGTTAAATGTAACATTTATGTACGTACTTGTCTTTGTGCAACAACTAATGAATTTTCTACACTAATGTTATAAAGAGGTAAAGTTTGTTTTTAGTAGGAAGTAATCTCTGAAAGTACTGGTCCGAATGCTTAAATTTTTTCACCGATAGAAAGCTGTTTTATTCCTGAGTGACATAGGCTATATTTTATGTACGCGGGCGAAGCCGCGGGCAAAAGCTAGTTTATTAAGGTGGGTTGGGGGAAGATCGGCATTGGGGTAAGAACGTATAAATCAATATACTTGTTTTCTTTTCTAGATAAACCTTCTTCTCCTTCTTATCGGACTTCTCAAATTCAATTCATTTGCTCTGCCCATAGTAAAAATCTCCGATCAACGAATAATCGTCTTCTACGATGTCCCTCACACCGCTCTGGGTTTATCCGATCCTCTTTCTTTGTCCAAGCGATCTTTCTTTGGAATGCGCTCCCGTTGAACATCAGCATGGCATCCAACCGGTTCTCCTTTAAGGTGTGTAAATGGCTCGTGAACACATTCGCAAGAAGTTGGCAGAATCATCACAGCAGTGATTTGTTATATTCATTTCTCATAATAATTTTGTTTATTTGTATGTTTTTATGTAAGTATTTATTTTTAAATTATGTAATTATGTATTTATGTTGCTTTTAATTTTCTTTTTGTTTGTTTGCCTTGAAGTTGCACCTACCATGTTATGTCTCTGCACCACCCTAAGGTCGACTGGTAGATAATGCCTAAGGCATTAAGTCCGCCTTTGTACAATTTTTTTGTGCAAGAAGTATTAATAAATAAATATATCACTTATTTAGCTTTATTTTTGATGCCAGTTACATTGCTGGGCAAGGTGGAACATAATGACGCGGCACGAAATATGACTAGCATTAAAAATAAAGCTAAATAAGTGGTATAATTTATATTTATACGGTCTTACCCTAATGCCGATCTTACCCCAATGCACTATATGAGACTGGCTGCTGCCAGCGGCTTCGCCCGCGTGAAACCAAAACATTTTTCCAAGGGCACATGCTCCCGGGATAAAACGTAACCTATATACTGTTTTAGAACATGGTTTACCCGTGTGCCATAATTTTATCTAAATCTGTCCAGAAGTAACACACTCACGCTCAAAAACTTTCGCCTTTGATCGATCTATTTTAAGTTTCTTTTGTTTTTAATTTTTAATCTCCCCTTTAGGTTCATATTTATATACTCTAAGCTTGTGAATTGTGATTCATCCTATTTTTTTTAATATTCTTGTGTGGAAGGAAAGTATTTCATTTTAAAATACGAAGTTATTTATCTTCTTCTTAGCGTATTGATGGCAAAATTAGTTATATTCCTTGCCTGGCCCAGAATTCGGCCACGGCAATGCCGTCCGCTGATGCTGTCATTAGGTCCCTACGTGAGCAGGCAACGAAGTTATTTATGTTGATATTTTATATTCAATGTTTATGTTACACATTACATCTAAGGCAAAGTGGCTACCTAATAAATAATTTTGGTGTCGCCATTACAGTGTCAAACGATCCTTTGTTCCTTCATTCGGTAAAACAGAGTAAATAAGTCACTTAAAGATAAAAAAAAATCAAATGATTAACATGGAACATTTTATAAAGTAAAGTCGATGCTTTAAATGTGTTTATTTTTTAGTTCCTTTCGAAATTATAAACCTGTCAGGGATATCATACATATACAAGGCTTGCAGCTTTTTGACAATCTAATCTACTTAGTTGATGAAATCTCAAAAATGTTTGTTGAATCGGGACAAATTAACGCTAGCAAACTCCGCTAAAATATTATTCATATTTTATAACGAACACCATTTTATTTTCACGGTCCGTGAGCTTGTTGAATAGAAAACCTGAATGTTTGCATTTGATTTTAATACGATTATACATTTTTAAAGAAGAAAGATTGTGTTTAAAACGTGTTCTATTATATTATTTTCATGAAGGTTTTAACAAAGGATAAATTTGTTTGGTTTAATGAAAAAGCTTGTATTACATGTTTTCTAAAAGCGAGACTAGTCATTAAGTTTGGAATTTACTCAGATTAACAAATATAAAATAACAAAACCACACACGATTACATACTATATAAGACTAGACCGTAGAAAGGCACAAATCTAAACTACGCATTATCTCTTAATACGGCAACGCCACAAATGCGTTTGTGCATAACTGTACAAACTTGATGAATCTAACAATAGTTCCCGACAAGCAGTTCTATAGATTTTTACGTAAAAACCTTATAAACGGTCACTGCGGAAGCGACCGGCCAGCCAGCGGAACGCGTCCTAAAGGGTCATATTTATGTCCGTATGGTGCTGGGATATCGCACGGTCTCCTGCGGGGTGGCACCGGCGAGTCTCCTTTCCGGTCTAGCAACGTTGGGTTTGGAGGTACCAGTTCTTGCACACACGCACGAGTGGCGCGTTTTGGTGCAACGCCGGAGTGAAACTCCACTGCCGCGACAAATCGCGGCATGGCGGGTAGAGTTACGGAGGGAAATCATCAAATAATTATTCCAGATTCACCCACGCCGGAGAAGTTATTCGATGACACATTGACATCCCAAAAAAGAAAATATTAATTTGAATTAATTAAAATACCTGAATCTCTTGAAACTTATTCCTATTATTATTGTAGCGTGTGTTTATTCAGGCTTAACTCCCGATATACACTCAACGGTATAAATACTCGTAAAGCCCAATCTAACATGAACTTGTGAATAAACAAAAGCTAAACCATTAATATTTTCGGTGAGAACTCTAGCCAAGTTGCTAATCTGCAATTATAGTCAACGCTAGTAGAAAGGTTCAAATGTTCGGGAATGACGTCATCTCAACGCTCAGTCACGTGGTCAGAACAAAAGAATTGGCGGCAAGGTCAAGTCGAAGCGTTCGACGCAAGCGAAACTTTTGTAAGTTGGCTAGGGGGGCTGGTGCGCTGAACTAACTTCTTTAGCTTGTTCACATTAGTATACATAGGTAGTGACTATAATTAACTGTAGGAATTTATGCCAAAGCTTATTTTAAAACAATCATATTGACGAAGTTGTCGTCGCGGGCGCTGGTGCAGCATACTCTGAGTCTGCGGGTTGGTACTTACAAAAAATAGTTTGTGGTTTAGATATTGTTTTTAATTGCAAATTATCCGAATTAAAAAAACAGCGTTATGCGTGTTATTATATATATATTATAGTTATATTAAGAATAAGAATAACGCTTTTGACTAAAATCACCCTAAAATTATTACCTACAAATTAATAAAATAAATACATAGGTATATGAGCAAAAGTAAAAAAAGAGAAAGATTTTCGGCTTTAAAGAGAAATTTATTACCCAGAAAAATTAGTTAGATTTTATTAATCTAACTATTATTTCTGGGTAATAAATGGGTGGCAAACTAAAGTAAAATTATTCAAAAGAGACTTGGCTCTTATTTCCATTAAAATATATTTCCATTAATATATTTATGTAATAGTTATAGTTTGAACACAAGAACGAGTCTTGAACCACTTTTATTATCTCTGAGTGTACCTATCTTTACAGTTTTATTGTGTTAAAAAGAGAATGCATTCCCAGTGGTGTCAAATATTTTATGTAAATGTTTTCACAAAAATAACGTTATATTTTATAACCTATCATATTTTCATTTACTATGTGTACTGGCCTTTTAATAATATAATTATTTTCGATGGAATACATTTATTTCTCTGGAGATTAATATCGACTGGACATCGTGTTGAACGTTACTGACCTTGTAGTAAATAAATATTTTAGTGGGTACAAGCGCCTTTGAAAAGATTCTATCTGTAATGTTGATCGAAACACCATGTCGACAAGTTTACCAAACTTCACGAGCATGTACTCTGGGGCCAAAGTTTACGGGTTACGGAATTAGTAGGTAGAGGAGTTAGTTCGAAGGTAAATTCGACACTTAGTCGATAACTTTGGCCAAGTTTAGAAACAGTTCGACATAAAATGTCGATTTAATTTTTGCGTACAACCGAGCCGAACTCTTATTTAATATGTCTTTATCTTTATATCCTTATAACATACCTATTATAAAACCAAGTTCTCCACGGCGGTGTCTATTTGAATATCTGTTTGCGAAAAATTAAGAAGAATTAATTTTAATACGTTTTTACCAATAAACAGAAAGCTTTATGATAAAGATTAAAGTTCAATATTAGCATATAGATAGTAGAATAAAGCCGAGAATTTTAAAGGTTTCTAATACCCGTGCAAAGCTGTCATATTGCTAGTTATTGTATATTTTATAATGCCATATTATGTGGTAATTTTTTCACATTTTTAGAGGGTGTTTATCGTATCATATCATTTAGTTGAGTAGCAGATGATCTTCACCACCATCTATTTAGAGGTTCAGACCTACCTATCTACCTACACAATAGATATGCATTCTTCCATCCTTCCATCCTTATATTTTGCGACCAAAATATGGAAGCAAGTAAATCTACTATATATTTGCATCGATTAGAGCGCAGTGGTGCTGGCTGCATCCCGCAGGATAGTTTTATCCACACAAGTCTGCGCGCTGATTGCGCGGACTGAGCAAACAGAATAGACTCCCAAGTCAAACATTCCGGCGTCGGACTGCTCTTGTGTACCTACGGATGAAACTTAATTTATTCTGAACACATAACATAATACATAGCTTTTGCAGCCAATCAAATATGTAAGTAGTATGAAGAGTAACTTCTTTTGGCGGGTGGTTTCGTTTTGGTGAGTCACAGTATTTACAATTTTCTTCTTTAGATGTGTTACCTCAGACTACGATATCTCTATTTAGAAGCTAAATTATTTGCTTCATCATAAGAAAAAAAATATCAGATTTATATTGGTAAGTAATCTACGTGGGAAGCCAAAATATGTAAGAGAAATATGTGTATTAAGACCTAGGCACACAAATACTACCTACAAATAAACCTTTTTGTACACATAAACACTTTGCTCGCCAAACACGTATTTTATTAATTATTTTCCCCAATAAACGTCGAGCTTCAGCGCGTGATACGGGTTATTTCCTTTATTACTTATTCTGTGTATCAAAAAGTAAACAGCAGTCTAATATTTTTCATAATGGTAGGTACCTGGGCTCGTTCTAATTGGATTATTCATTAAAGTAACGGTAGAGATTACGCTACGGTTGGTGGATTCGGGGGTCAACGATGGGTAACTCTTTCATTCAAGTAGACACTAAAGCGGCAAAATCACACCAATTAAAAATCTTGTTTCTAAAGAATTCAATGTAGTCGTATAGCTGTATACATTTGACTTCCAGTCCCACATAGAGCCTTAGAACCACAGATGTTAAAGGCATCACCCGTCAGAGATTATCGTATGTAGTTAAGTAATTGGGAACATACACCAGAGGCAGGTTGAGACCTATGACGTTGACACACTCATGGGCCATATTTGGGACATAAAAGTGATTTCAAACTGGTTTACGTATGTAACAGGAATATTAATATTGTGTCCTGTGTCATTTCTTTATGTAGTCCACCGGGATGGTGTGGCCATTTGCCAAGCCCAATTGTTTTTTGTGAGCTTCGAACTCAATTGAGTAAATAGAGGACCCTCGTGTAATACCTACTTCGTGGTTGGGAAAGTTTTGTTGACAGCGGTACACATATACATTACACCCCTATTTTTAATTAATACAAAAAAATTGGCTCTGTCTATCCATACTCGTTACTGAACCGAAATCCTAAAACTGACTACGAAAAATGTGTTCTATATAATTGCTTTATTTGTCATAAAACAAAGCAAACCCGTGATTTTGACAAGAACTTCATCATAAACCCAAACTAGTTCAGGTTTTTGATCAAAAATCTAATTTGGTGAAAAACCGGCGACATATACGGCATGGTTGTCGCAAAGGTTGAGCGAATGGCTGTGGCGCTTTGTTGAGTTCGATTCCCGCACGGAAATAGTACATTTTGATACAAGTGCAGAAAGTTTGTAATATAATGATAATTTTAATGAGAAGATAATGATTATATGTTTTTTTTTTTTTCTTGTTATATTGTAATATAATAATGACTCTCTGCAAGTATTGGTTTCGACTGTTAGTGCAGAGAGTAGCTGTAATAAAATAAATAAATAAACCCTTTAAGTTGCTTGTTGTTTATTGTATTTCAAGAAAAATAAATACTGATATTTTGTGCGACGGTAAAAACAAAATAACGTCAAGCTAATAACAGTATTTAAGTGTAATTGTACGTACTTACATACCTTATTAATAATGTATACAAGTAACCTGTGGAAAAGTTGTGAATTTCATATTATACCATATTTCTTTATTGTACACACAAGTTTCAATATACAATAAAAATAGGACAGTTGATGTACATAGGCAGGCTTAACGCACAACTGGGTTTTCTAACAGCATACCCTATAAATGAAAATGAAATTTTGCATTTGCACATTGTACAATTGTTTGATCTTCCCAAATAAAATAAAAATACTTTTAATTATTTTCTCAACATTGAACTTGTAACCTCATTTCAATTCAAGTATTAGTTAAACGGTTGTTACTTTGGTTAGCATATCGTATTAACACGAATTAAAATTTGGCCAGCTGTGACCATTCGGCTGTGTCATTAATTCAGCTTGACTGTTTAGATGTCCCATTTTGTGTGGTCGCACGCAGTAATTACTGTTGGGGCTACATTTGTATCACATATGAATGGTACACATATTATGATAAAATGTACTGGGCACTTAGGTATATTTATGGCATTTAGCATTTTTTGTACTTATTACTTATCTTTAAATTTATATAATTCTTCTGTACTTGTGTTTGTCACTGACCTCTTCTTAAACGGCTTGTCCGATTTGGATATGTGTACATTTGGGCCCCTGGATGGTTTGAGAATGCAGTTGGATCCAGTATGTGCGACCAGGTTCTTAATTTTTTTCTGCCGAAAAACCAGCTTTCAAGCAGGACAACATCTGTCGGGACCGCTAGTATTAATATAAATTCTGAAAAAATAAAGTAGGTACCTAATCTTTATAGAGGTAAGTATTAATAACGGACATATACTATATTTAGTAAAGTTGTGAAGAAAAATATATATTTTTCTTCATAATTTTACTAAATAAGTACTGACGTTAATTATTATTATAATTTGACGCCATAATTGCTCCACACAATGTCAATAATTATAAGTTTGTACCCTGTAATTGCTCCATCAATTTTGAAGAAAGTTCAAAGAAAGAATTTCTAGTTTTCATGCGATTGCATGTTGAAAAAACATGGTAAGTAGAATTGTACGTAATAATAAATATAATGAAGAGAAAGATTTTTTGAAATGCGAGTCAATGATCGGAAAATTGTGATCATAATCAAAATACAAACATGCAAACAGTAATTGAGTTATGATTTCGTGGGTACTTTTTATTAAAAGAGACTGACCAAACTGAATGGTTCTATTATTATATTATTTATTTGTAGGACTGATGTTGACGTTATTAAAAAAAAGATTTATACAGAACTTTTATAAGAACAAAAAACAGTAGTTATAAGGAGGAAATTGCGTCGTCGTCCGAAGGCGCGCGAGCGGCAAGTCGACGCTACTACATTCACTTATATTTTTGAAGCCAATTTATTTTACGATTCTACTTAACTTGGTTTTACTATTAAAGTACTCGTATAAGCTAGCCGCCATTACGCCATTTTAGAAATGTTTTTAACCTACTTCAAAAAGGAGGAGGTTCTCAATTAATTTTTTAACGATTTTTTGTTGGTTGATGCTCTCGATTACTCATATGCCTGCACCGTTTTGGATAATTTTTTTTTACTTGAAAGTGTTTACTTCCCAAGTGGTCCCATGATCCCAAGGTCAGGTTCTGCCTGTGGCGTGTTGGAGAAATTAAGGGGAGTCCTCAAATTTCATACGTAATTTGTAATGGCTATATTCTATAGGAACCTTACTATAGAACTTGCACACTATTTTAGGCTTAGGTGAGGATAACTATAACTAAAAAGTGCCAAATAATTTTCATAATAATCTTCACCATCAACGCTTGCATCACTGCTGTTTTATAATTAAAAAAACTTTTCGGAAGTCGGTGTTGATTAACCATACACAAAAACAGAAACGTCGCCTTCTCGAGTTTTTTTGCAAAAAAGTTTTTAATAGGCAATATTTTTATGCAAGTATAAAGACTTATATACATATAATATTTAAAGAATACTTTTCTGAGGGTAACGATTATGATTCTGCAATCGGTACCCTTATTCCAATATATTTATGACCGGTATCATGTCATCTTCTTCGGTCGTCTACATGAGACGTTATTTCAGTCACCCTCTTACCATTGTTCACATGTTATTTTTTGTTTTCCCCTCAAAAAAATTATGGACGACAAATTTCTTCTTTCGTTTCATTGACCTTTTTTCAAAAAAAGTTAAAAAAAAACTTTTTAATAGCACACAATGACTCATCGTTTTCGCATCCAAGTTATTGTCGTTCTGAAATTCAAAGAGCTAATATTTATTGACACAGAAAGACACTCAATCATGATTTCGGAGCATATCGAATTAATCGTTTCCGGTCGATCCGTCAGTGGAAACTCAGCTTTACTAAATTGGATTTTGATTCGATATTATGTTGAACATAGGCGTTTATAGCGAGATTGATTGCTTTACTTTTGAAGCACATTCACACAATCCCATTAGTTTGAATGGAACTCGTTTATGCGTTTTTAACACAATTAGCAGTTGCTTTAACTGTTGTACGTGCATAAAAATATTTTTTATCGTTAACCGTAGCTGTTAAAGTTCTCTGAAAATTGTTTTTTTTTCTGTGTGCTGTGTTGTTATTTTGATTGAGGGAGTATGATCGCAGCTTAGTTTCACGTTTGGGTTCTTTGGTAATCTTTAAGTTTTATGTTTAACTAGCTGACCGTAACTTCGTAGCGCCTAATAGTCAATGAATGTAGTATATCTTTCGATATAGTCAACCTATTGCGATGAAACAAAGCCTAAGTAATATATCATTTATACACAATTTTATTGTATAAAGTTATCTACATCGATTTGGTATATTTTAAGTGATGCGCGCACAACTAAAAACTTCTACAGATTTATCACTACATATTACAATACAAAGTCCCCCGCCGCGTCTGTCTGTCTGTCTGTTCGCGATAAACTCAAAATCTACTGCACCGATTTTCAAGCGGTTTTCACCACTCTATAGCGTAATTCTCGCGAAAGTTTCTAGTATATAATTTGTTAAGTTTTTATATTTATTTCTGTGTACATTAACGATATTTGTTGAAGATGTCGGGAAAAATAAGCCGTCTGGGAGCTTTCAACTAAAACGCTGCCTAAACCCTTTGAGATATAACAAAATAATGTATGGTGGAATTATGTATCTTATATGGTCTACAGAAAAATCTAAATCTTAATCTAAATCTGTTTAAATCTTAAGGTTAACATACTATATCCATTTTACTACTTTTAAAAATTGGCATTAATGAAGCGTTTATTGGAAAGCTATTTACATAAATACGGTATTAATTCTTAATTTTTTTTAAATTCTTATCATAATAAGTTACTTTGTGTTCAAGGCTATATCAGTATCTGTAAATTACTTTTCATTTAAATCGGACGAACCATTTGAAAGTTATCGTCAGTTTATTAATCCTTAAAATTAAATCTGCGCGATAGCTCCTGCGAGTTCCGCTCTTCAGTCGCTTCGCATGACGCGGTCGCTGACCCTATCCCGCACCGTCTTGCCTACTGTTTCTTTAGCTATTAAGCCGAACGAAAATAACGCACGACTGAAGACTGTGTTTTCTTTCGGTTGTTGTTGAAAAGTTATAATTGCATTTTTGTTTTGTGTTTGTTTTCTTAACTAACACAACACCAACAATGGTAGTAGGTATATGTGAATTAAGGTAGTAAGAACTTCACTGCTCACGCGTGTAAAACGGAGGTCCAAAATTTATGAGGCGTAACCTAATGCCACGCGGGCGAAGCCGCGGGCAAAAGCTAGTATATAATAAATCTGTAGAAGTTTTTAGTTGTGTGTATAGACTAGCTTCTGCCAGCGGCTTTGCCCGTGTAAAAGTAGGTTTGTCCATATTAACTTGGGACTTCCGTTTCATTCACTTACGAGGTCAATTTTGGAAAATCCTTTCTTAACGTATTTAATAAATAACACGTATAAATACCAACTAACACCTATCTAATAACTATCTGAGCGCTAAAATGTGCGATCAGTTCAGTAGTTTGAACTGTGTGTTCATAGATTAGTCAGTCAGTGAAGATTACCTTTAATATACTACTCTGTCAAGAAAGTACCGGGAAAAGATCAATAATACACAAAATTTTTCTTTTTCATCCAAATTTATTTTATCACCTTCAAAGTATGCCCCTTCAGAAACGATGCACTTACGCCAACGAATAATCCAATCATCAAAATATTTTTTAAACGCTGTTTCCGAAATTGAGTTCAGTTCTCGCCGCGAATTCTCCATTATGTCTTCTACAGATTGAAAACGGGTGCCACGAAGTGGTAATTTGAGTTTAGGAAAAAGATAGAAGTCGGCTGGAGCCATATCTGGCGAATATGGTGGCTGCTCGATGGTATTTGTTGAGTGTTTGGTCAAAAATTCGTTCACAATGATGGCCTTGTGCAAAGACGCATTTTCGTGGTGCAAAATCCAAGAATTTTCTTTCCACAAATCTGGCCTTTTTCGTCGAATTTGCTCTCTTAAATGCCGCATAACGCTCAAATAATATTCTTTATTTACCGTTTGACCTTCCGGTAAGATTCCGAGTGGATCACACCGCGATAGTCAAAGAAAACAGTCAACATGACTTTGACTTTGATCGACTTTGGCGTGGTTTTTTCGGTTTTGGTTCAGTTGGAAGGCGCCACTCCGAAGCTTGTTGACTTGTTTGCATGTCAAACTCGTAAACCCACGTCTCGTCGCCAGTAACAATGCGTTTCATGAATGTTGGGTCGGAATTGACTCGTTCTAGCATGTCCCCAGCGACTCTCATGCGATTGAGTTTTTGGAGAAAATTCAGGTCTTTTGGGACTAGCCGAGCGGCAACATGTTTCATACCCAAATGATTAGTTAAAATGGTACGGATCGACTCGTGAGATACAGAAAGTTCGGCGGCTATCTCTCTCAAACTTGAATGAGGATTTTCAGTCACTATTTCCTTCACTTTTGCGATGTTAACTTCAGTTGCAGAGGTTGATGGCCTACCAGAGCGAGGCAAATCTTCCATCACATCTCGACCGCTTTTGAATGCTTTGTACCATAAGCACGTGTTTTTGATAAAGTCGATTCACCGTAAGCCTTCTATAACATTTTCAGGGACTCCGAACACGAAATTCCATTGGCGATGCAAAATTTAAGACAAACTCTTTGTTCGATGTTTTTATCCATTATGAAATTCGCAATACACACTAGATATGATATAACTAAAAACAGCACTGTATTTAATATAAATAATAGATGCAACTCAAACTCCGCGCTAAAATGGAAAACAGTTGTGCCAATCTAGCAAAAACAAAAAAATCTAAAATTTGATTTTAGAACCATAAACAAATCATCCATTCCCGATACTTTTTTGACTGAATGTATACATATCTAACCCACATTATTTTTAGTTTATGTGAAACCTGAATATAGTTTGTTCAGAATCACTAACTGAATGGATTCCAATAGTTTCTGAATACACTATGATATAATTATGTTTTTCCAAAAATATTTAAAAAGTCATTAAAAACCCACTCCTGTTTCTGTTTTGCCATTATGCCAGGGCCCCGCTCTTTTTGGCTTTTGGCTTTGACCCTGCTGGCCCACTTTTTTTTTGTATGGTGTGAAGTCTTCCAATGACAACCCCCGCTCTTGGGCGGAGCGGGAGATAGTGTCAGACTCTTACCGACTAAAAGCCCGCTCCGTTCCTTCTAGCCTTCATACTGGGGCTGGAGTAGTGGAGTTCCCTTTCGGATAACCCTGGGCCCAGTAGGCTTCGACCCGGCTGTGCCCCTGCTGTTTCTGACAACTCCTTGAGGCGTGCGGGAACAGTGCGCGCCGTCGACGACTTGGGCTTGGTCCGGACAGTTACCGGACGGCCGGACAGCGAGCTACCCATTGCTCACTGTTCGCAAGTCCGCACCTACGGTGGCCAGAAATCGGGATCGGAATCTCAGCGGTGGTGGCGAGAGCGTCGTTGCCTGATGTGGTCGGCCTCCTCCTTTGCGAGCATTACTGCTTCGCAGAAGTCAGCAACCGCCTGCCACTCCTCCTTGCTCCGGACCATGGCATCAACCAAGGCCCGGCGCGAGAGGTATCCGCCACCGATCGCCCCCACGAGGGCACGGCGATGCTCCGCCCAAGCAGGACACACCTCGACTGTGTGCACCACCGTGTCCTCCGGGCATTTCGCACAGTGGCGACACACTTCCGCACGAATCCGGTGCAGGAACTTCCCGAACGTGCTATGTCCGGTGAGGACATGCGTCATACGGAAGGTAAGGACGCTGTGAGGTTTTTCCAGCCACGCCTCAAAGAGGCACTGCTCTCCCTACGGTTGCTGACAACTCCTTGAGGCGCGTGTGAAAAACTACGTGCCGTCGATGACCTGAGCTCGGTCCGGACGGTTGCCGGACGGTCGGACGGCGACCGACCGGAGGACACGTTGGAGCATACGGTAGAGGTGTGCCCCGCCTGGGCAGAGTACCACCGTGTCCTAAGTTGGACACCATGGACATTAGGTACAACACAGGTCACGGCAGGTTATAACGGGTATAAGGCGCCAGAAAACAGCTGGGTGCAAGTGCAAAATAACCTCTCAGTCACCTGGATGGCCGGTGACTATGTGTTTTTGCTGATTTAACAAGCTTATAACGTTGTGATTTTTCATAATAAAATTAGATTAATAGATTCTACATAAAAATACTAGACAAGTGTTTCAGGTTTCAGATAAAACTAATATTGTATATGTATCCATATGTTTATTTTAAACAAAATCATGCAGCAGAGCTTACCATTACCGTAGAATCAAACTCAAGAGGCTCAGTATGCATTAATTCCTAATAGCTGACTATTGAAATATTGTGCAAATGAATCCGTGTATGGGGCCTATAATGTTGGCTTGTTTAGCACATACTTGTACATAAAATGTTTTTGCAACTCGCTTTCATTTGAACATCCATTCGTAAAGTGGGGCGAGCGTGCACGCCCATAAATAAAGAATGTCGTGTAAAAGGCGAAGCTTTCGCACTGAATTTTTTGTTTTGCGTACATTAACCGTGCGACGGTATTAAGAAGCGCGTTTGGGTGCACAAGGCCGCTCACAACTCTCTGCCACCAGGACGAGTGGATAAGTAGCTTCAAGTATTTATATAAACATTAGGAAAAGTAAAGCCGAGCTTGGGTAGTGGTTAAATGGAAATATAATTGTAGTTAACGACGTTTTTGCTATAATTGTTGGATACCAAAATTCTCTCAAGTCATTTAAAATTCTGTAAATTTTAATAGGCGTAGTTTTGATCCCAGGGTACAAATAAAATTGCTAGTTAACGCTGGTAGTAATGGTATTTGTGAGAAAACATTTGTAATAAAAATAAAATTGGAACAATGTAATCGTTTGCTTGAAACGCGATCGTGTCCAGTTGTCTCGAAGTGTGTATGATAGTACAATGTGACGTAGCTGCTTGCGTAGTCCGCGGTCTACGAGCTACGGCGTAGCAAGTCTATGTGCTATGCCTCCACGCTATAGTAAGGCCCGTATTAATAAACGTCACTCAATACTCAAGCATTACTTAAAACTAGATTCAAGCCATTTGATTGGTTGAAACTAGTTTTAAGTAACGCTTGAGTTTTGATTGACGTTTATTAATACGGGCCTAAAACTGTCTCGACATTGAAGCTAGTAGTACCTACTACATTATACAAATGCACACGTGGACCAGGCCTGTGACGTCGCGTGGTATCGCGTGGCGTAGATCTAGTGTAGCTCTACAAGTATAGTTCATATATAAAATGTGTAGAGACTGACGCACTCAAATCGGCGTACGTGACACACGTGAGCGCAGTGTAGTTCTACCTTTAGAACTGCACATTTGCATATGAAATTATGTATGTCAGTGATATTTTCTTTAGTGACATTATGAATTATTATCATTTTTTTTAATTAAAGCAACATAGCCATGTTGTAGTGGCAACCTATTATCACTATTACTGTTTTGTGTCGAAGTAATTTTCGTTTGTACAAAGTTAGTCGTCTGAGAATGATGAAATAAGATTAGAACTCTTTAGCTAAAAGAAATGATATTAATGAAAAAGTGTAATACACTTTTGCCTTTGTTCAACATAAATATCTCGACATAGTGCGTGCGTGACGTGAACGTGGGGAGGCTATGTGTAATATGTCACGAGTCTCCATTACTTAGGAGCTTGTTAGTCTTATCTAGATCAAACTACGAAGATGAAGAGAAGCTTAAACAAAACAAACGACTTCGCATCACCGAAATGTTTAACTATATTATTATTTATTTATTTCTTTATTGCACACCATAACTTTGATCACAAACATTTATAACATTATAAGTGTACAATAGGCGGTCTTATTGTACAGGCTAATTTCTACTAGACAACCTTTGGATGGACTGAACGAAAGGAAAAGATTTGCAGCTGTCAGTGTACAACATATGTTGTTGTAATAAATATAATAAATAATAATGTAAAAAAAAATAATAATAAAAATACAATAAAATATATATACATTTATATCATAAATACATATTCATATTCTTATTTATTTTCATATTCTTCAGTACAAAATGTTTTACAAAATATCTACTTATGTTAATGCAAACTTTGGGCATAAACACGGGGTCAATCCGACCCGTCACTCTTTCGAACCGGTCGCACTCCGAAGAGGGTCAAATACTGATGTTACGGGTAATTTATTATCACTCCCTCTTCCACAACGAATTATTTAAGAGGTGAAAATCCACTTTGACTAATTGAGTAATTACTTTAAGTAAATAAGAAGCGTTTAATTTGACTTGATGATCACACTAATGTTATAAAGGTGAAAGTTTATTATGAATGTGTGTGTATATTTGCTCGTAGAACGGGTGGTCGATGGGGCCGAAAGGTTCTAGAGTGGCGACCGCGCACCGGAAAGCGCAGTGTTGGAAGGTCTCCCACAAGGAGTACCGATGAGGTCATCGGTCATCGGTGGAAGCGAGATGCACAGGACCGTTCGTTGTGGCGACACTGGGGGACGTCTATATCCAAAAGTGGACGTCCTTCAGCTGAAAAGATGATGATGTCTTCACACTTAATTAAACGGTACACTTGTATTTTGATATTTATGCTCGTGTGAGAGAGTAATAAATAGCTATCATCACACTAATATTATAATGGCGAAAGTTTGTGTTTATATGTGTTATTGCTTCATGATCAAGTGACCACAAGGATTTGGATTAACTTTGGTACAGGAATAGCACATACAATTTTATTTTCCTGGGAGTATGTTCCCTAGGTTTTTTGACTATCACGCGGGCGAAACAGCTGGCAGAAGCTAGTCGGTCGTAATCCTAAGTCACTACTTATTATACTCTAGTACACGTTTCGAAGTTTAGACTTTACTATATCGTTCTTAGTTTAGTTAAAATGATGGCAGTATGGTGCAAATAACGCCGTATACACATGCGGTTTTTAATCAATTTCATGACTATGGCTGCATCTTTCTGGTCCCGTGCCAGTAGATCTATTTTTACTAAGAAGAACGTGTTGGAGAGCGGTTTCCTTGGCCTTTGCTATTAGGCACAACTTTATCGATTCAAACCGTACACGTTTTAATGTTTAGAACACTAAGGGCCAACATATCTATCAAATGTTCCGTAAAACGTAGTGAATAGAGACTTAGGGGTGAATATAGACAAAACTTTAAAGGATAATTTCTTGATATTTGAATATTTTTTTGCAGTATTTAACTATATCAATTTATTAATAAATTGTTATTCTAAAAAACCGATGCTGTGTTAGAGGCCGATATTATGGTATCAAAGTGAAAAACCAAACCAAAGTTTTGTCTCTATTTACCCCATTTTACTTGGTACATGTTAAACTAACAAGAAATACCCTATAAGTATTATTACTATAACAAAAAAATACCTGTCGATATCGAAAAATAAGTCACGCTTTCGCATTGCCAAGCATGTACCTACCACAAAAAATGGATTCAGTGATACACTCGTAGAAGCATGCAGGTTTTTTGCAATTACCCGTATTGATTACAACATTTGGTGCAGTATACGTAGTAAAAATGCATCTTCAGAAAGTTATGTAAGTGCATGCACGCGGGCTACACTTTAAATAACGCGAAGGTATCGCGCAGTTCCCAAGGGAGCTGTTTCTTGCACACAGAGCGCTCGTCTTGGCCTACAGTCTAATACTCTGGGTCCGGAAAAGCACATACGACCATGCGCTCGAATGAGATAATGTATGTACGAGCATATGCCTGCACCCTCGTCTAATTGTACAATACGAAAGTGTACGTTCACACAAAGCATTTTAGGTTACTATTGTTTCTCTGTTTGAGATCTTGGTCGCAGTGTTTGTTAGTATTTGTATAGCGGATGGAAAGATAGAAAATTATGTCCTATATACACAGTAAATGACTGTTAGGTGTTTAGTATGAGCTTCTTATATTTTTGGGTAAAAGCAATGTTTGTTTTGTTAACGAGTTGTGTGTGCCAATTTAGCCAATCAAAGCATCGTGTACGATAATTGAGCTGATAACATTAAGTTTACTTACAAAAACTAGCACTGTTAGTAGCAAAATGTGTACTAATCTACTCCCCCAATTTGCTTATACAAAATGCGCTACAAGATAAGCGGAAATTTTATTTTCCTTGTATTTTCCTATAGTAGCGTGGTGAGTTAATTCCAAGAATTAGGTCACCATTTTTATGCCCTTTTTAGTATTTGTTATAACAATAAAGACTGGCGATTCTACCTCTATTCACTTAGATTTTACAACATAGTAAGATAATATAACAATGAAATTGGGAAAAAACCAAACTAACGTAAGAAGCACTAACGGACAGACAGAGCGTTGCCTTTAATCATATGTTGGGGTGAGCACGAACAAATAGCATTTTTATATATGGTAGCGGCGGTTGACTGAATTCCCCTCGAAAAGTATGTGTGATGCATGAAATGTTTATCATTGTTTCATTTAGTTGCTTTCTAACATAAAACAAATAAATTAAAGAGTCAAAGAAACCCTTCTGTCAGACACAATCAATCTTTATTTAATTTAAAAGAACCTTGAATACTGAGGGGCGTCAATAATTACATTTTAAACGTGATTGCTTTCTATTTCGGTCGCAATGACGAATGTTCGCTAGATCGTCCCTGCGAGAGCTCGCGCCGTCTCGGCTGCGGTGTGTGGCTCGGTGGCTTGTATATAAATATTTACATAATGTCTCCGTCCCTAACGTCAGCGGTGGAAATCAGTGGCGTCGCGTCGTATTGTTTGTTTTGCTATTCTTCTCGCATCTTGAATTTCAGCGTTCTACGATATTTCTGTTGAGCAATAGGCAGTAAGAATATTGTTACAGTAAAGTTAGTCAAGATTGAATATGTATACATGTAATTTGATGTTTGTGCTCGTGTGAGATGGCAGACAGCTACAATCACACTAATATTACAATGTCGAAATACGTATGTTTGTTACTCCTTCATGCTCAAATAGCTGAACGAATTTGGATAAAATTTTGTCCACGGGTAGATAATTTCCTAAACTAACCACATAACATAACTGTTTTTATCCCGGGACTATGAACACGAGACCTTTGAGATATTTTTATGCATGTGAAGCCGCTATTAGAAGCTAGTATTAACATAAAAATAACAGAAGATCATCCTCACTTTATAGTCCAAGATAAATAATTGCATTTGAAAGTGATAGAATAGAATAGATAGTGATGTTTGAATAGAAAGATTTTATTTCAGATTCCCAAGAAATGGAGTCAAACTAAAAAGATGGCAGAAACAACAAAGCAAATTGTATCGTGTTCGATAAACATACGTATGTAGATACAGCTGAGTTTTTGCTAACAGCCACTCCGTCAGGTAATAGGGGACGCTTCAGTTGAAAGTTTATTTTAGTTGCAATACAAAATGTCGTCACTTGGTTGACAAATGTCAGGTAAGTAGGTCAACCGAGGTGTAAACGGGAGCGTGCAGCAGTTAAACAGTTTTATTAGTTCAATATTCATTGAATTCTTTATTCCTTTCTCACAATGCTGCTCGCTATTTATCGTTATCAATTTGATTCGGAAACTTTGTTGGATATTAATGCTAAACAACACTTGCTATGCAAATACGACTAATTGTAGCGTACAATGTATTCTCGTAACAACGTGTTCCAGCTAATAAACAATCTGTAGCAAACAATAATATCTGTGTATCGTGTCGGTCGTGTTTGACAATTAGCCATACATGATTAGATATTTATGAGTTCGGTTACTTTTATGTTGAGATAACTATTTCAGGAAGATATTAAATGAAAGCGACACAGTATAGCTCGCTGCGGGCCCGCCCGCGCTTTTCACGGAAGTTAAATTTGTCTGCCGAAACATCTCGTTGGGGTTTACCCTTTGATAACTTGAGTGTTACTCATTAGTTTCCCGACATTGATAAACTTAAGTGTTGGGGCGTCGTGGGGGGCTATATTTCAGCGAGGTGACCTATATAGGAGCGTGGTAAATGCCCTCGTGCTCAGTCCTCTCGCAAATTGCTCAAGTTTAAGCGCGTTAACCCAGGACACGATTTAGCAAATATCGCTCAGATGCAAATCCGAGTCTCTTGTGGTAATGCCGAGAGTTATTACATCGTTCGAACAACGCCCAACTTTGTCCATGAATACCGCCTGATTTCTGTGAAGGTGCGATGTGGCGATGTTGCCATGCCGCCGGAAACTACAAGTTATTGCTTCATATAGCTTAAATGTCGTAGAACCTGCTGTAATTTGCTTATCATGTTACAGGAAATGTATTCATTTATTGTTAAACATAACAAATATCTCGGCAAAAATGTATATGTGAAAGAATTCCAAGTTCTCTATATGGCTTTCCTTTTAAAAGAAGTGAAATCTTACTAAATATCAAGTTCTTTCGATTGTCTGTGAGTCGTAACTGTAATAAAAAAAATATTTTGTAAGGTAGACTTGTGTAGTACCACTAAACATACCCACGCTATCTACGCGCGCTCTATGCTGTGTGTACGTGGTGTGTGTGTCTACAGAAGGATTTTATTATTGTTTATAAAAATTTAACTAAATTCTCCAGGTCTGTATATCTAAGCGTGTGGTCAAACCATTTTTTAACCTATGTCCTTATTAATTTTCAGCTTCCATAGTCACTTGGAAATTCTGTTTTTTTTTTAAAGTGGGTGTAGAGAAATTAGAAATAATTTATATTTCTGTTTAGAAATAATTAAATTAGAAATAATTTAAATTCAGTTGGCATTTGACTCTCGAGCTCGAGAAGTTAAGCTTGTTGTCCAAGTGGGTACCCTATAGGTAGGTACTATCACTTGCAAAAGTCCATAAGAATTCTTAAAACATATTCGTTTGACGTTTAGTTTGACTTACGACCTTTTATTTTCAAGTTTCGCCAACAAATGATTGAAATCCACAATTTCATCAACTTATCATAAGTCAAGATGGCCCAGTGGTATAGGCACACAGATTGAAGCGCAAATCAGCGTGCCGCAAGTTCAAATCCCACGCAATTATTGACTTTTTGTAAGTTCTTACCCGATTGGAAGTTATGTATTTGCATTACATATATTAAATTATTCTTTAACTTGTTCACACATTTCTTAGAGTTAGAAAGGTAGATCACAAAAAAAACTAAATAAAGAATTAGATTTCTGCGAGGTAGACACGAGTTTTAACTTAACCGAAATGAACTGTCGTTTGGTTGTAGTTGTTGGTTAGTGACGTGAGGTTGACAGTATTGTAATATTCGCAAAATGCAGGCTAATATTAGTATTGAAGTGAGGGCGACTATCATTGGGCTGCATAAAAGTGGTCTTAATAAAACACAAATATCTGAAGAAACCGGACTGAATGTGAGTATAATAGCTATTAATGAATTGTAACTTTATTACAAATTAATCTTCTAATTAAAAAGTATGCCATTTATGAATCCATTCATCGTATCTTTATGAGGTTTAAAAGAGAAATACGTAAATCGTTGGGTTTATTGGATTGGTTATTGGATTAATAAATGCAGTTTTATTTTAAAATTATATTCAATAATTATGATTATTAACATTTTATATAATGAAAATGAAGTGAAGTAGGTATAGCTGCCTAATATATATATTTTTTTTTATTTTAGAAAAATACTGTAAATCTTTGGCTAAAAAGATATGAGGAAGAAGGTAGCCTTGCTAGTCGAAAGAGAAGTGGGAGATCGAAGCTTATTAGCGAGGCGCAGCGACGACATATGGTGGACGTATACGAAACGAATGGTTTCGCACCAACGAGACATTTTGCGGAATTATATGACACCTCGATGGATACTGTTCGCCGTGCACTTCACGCTGAAGGCGTGCATCACAGAAAACCTGCTAAAAAGCCGTACTTGACAGAGAGGCACAAACAAGAACGATTACGTTTCGCACTAAATATTTAATGTTAACTAAACTAAATGGCCTACCATTTTATTTTAACATATCTGTGATTATTCGTTAACATACACTGTATTATATTGTGTTTACTTTCGTTTAAAACAGCTATATCTTTTAACTTGTGCCATCGCCTCATCTTAAGAATGCAGTGAACTCGCTATCAATTTTGTTGACAATAATCATGAGTCTATTTCGTTTTTTATTCTTCTACCCGCACTGTTTTAACATAATACTATAGTTCAATTTATTTTTCTCATCTAATTGACGATTATCTTGTGAGAACTAAAGTTCTTTTAACAGAAATTGAGGTTTGGTTTCAATCTTCTTTTCGTCAAGAAAATGAACAATTAAGCTATGACCTCAATACATTCATTGTGAAGTTACACAAAAATAAAATGTTTACAAAGTCCAAATCATATATCACTTTTCAATAAATAACTGGATATAAACAATTACCTATATTTTATTTTATTAAAATTTGAATATCCGTTCATTGTTACGTTATTCATATTATGAATGGTCTAAGTGGGTATACTTCCAACAAACAATCTTAGGCGTAACATAGATAACGGTTACAAGATAACTTTTTGTCTAGGTAACAATTCGACGTCACAATTCTCATAAATGTTTAATTTGTAAATATAAAGAATAAACATTTTTATTAAACACGTCTTTTTATTTCCACCTTATAACATCGAAAAGATGTAACAACTAAATAATTGCAAATTACGAATGTGATTCTTCTTGTGGTTAATAGATCACATTCGTAATTTGCAACTATTTAGTGCAAAAAATGCAATAGTATTTTTCATAGAAATATAAAAAAACAATTAAATCAATATAGATTGGGAATTTTCAAAGTAAGAAATAACTGCAACGGACCGACCATGATTTGAACTCGGGTTACGTGATTTGCGAATCCAACACTTAGTTCACACGGCTACCAGCACATGACGAATTTGCACGAATTTTATCAATGCTACCATATAGCTCAGTGCGACGACAGTTCCTTAGTGTGTGTTATCTGTGGAATGTGGATACTCATACATGCGCACACATACGCACGGAAATATCGCGCTCGCTCGGTTCGTAGCAATGTAATCATTAGCGTTCCTATGGACTTTTGCGGCCTTACTGTACATACGTCGGGGTCACCAATGTGTGCGAATGTGTTTCCACAGCTTCGTTTACTATACTATATATATATAGATGCAACTGCATTTTAAGTTATGCGGGGGGGGGAATGGTTCGTATACCATAACCTATTAGCGACTATACGTTATGGTACACGAATCATTTCTGTGTCTACTTTTGCTTTCAGAACTTCGCTGATACGCTATGTGTATAAATTGGTTCCTTCATGTTGCTCAAGGTTGTAAAGTCAAATGGGGGGACAGTGACATACCAGACCACGTACAACACGTAGTAGTAGCCGTGAATCTACTCGCAAAAGATTACTACTTTTCAACTCTCTCTACATTTTATTTCGTAAAAGCTGGACAGTTTAACTGCTTTCGCTTCGAATAATTTGACATTCTTTAAGAGTTCTAAGGCTCGGTTACGATATCTGGGCACAATAAAAAAAGCTAAAGAGACACCCACCGCAAAAATATTGTCTCCGCTGTCGTCTAAAGTAAGTAGAAAGCCAAGATAAGACGGAGCGAGCATTGTTGATTTTAGTATCCTGCACGACTTTTAGGTAACACGTGAGATACACAAAAAAAAAGAATTCTACCACTGAATTCAAGAAATATTTATTGACGTTGTAAATACAATTGAAATATGAAAATGGGAAACCTCAATTATTTATTAATATTGCAGAGATATTCTGACTAATCTTTATGAGACGGGAGTCGCTTTATTCGAGCTCAAAAGGTTCTAATAAATAACAGAGCGAGACGAAAGGCATCATTTGGCTCATGGTAAGAGCCCTTCATGTAACAAAATACTTCTGGCTGTTGAGGGTTGACAGAATGAGAACAAAAAGCTCATTACTGGAGCTCCGGTCGGCACTAATACTTGTACACTTACAATGAAATTACTGGCTACGTTTGCTACGGCAGCTACGACGCTCTACGACGTAGCGGAAGGTGCTACGCGATTTATGATATTATTATAGTTTATTTCATGAATAATGTGCAAGGTGAGCTTGTTGTAGTGGCTGATCCTTTGGTGAACTAATATTTCTAGAGATCTTGCAACGAAAGTTTTGGTGTATAATTTTAATCCTTGCGTTTAATGATAAACTGCTGTGCATATTTGATCGAAAAGCAGTTAAGTTTAGAACTGTAATATTTGCGTCTGAGCAAAGTATTTAACAGTACAATTCCTTCACAGCCACCAGTTTTATACACATTAGAAGGCCCTAGGTCCGTTCGGATACCAAGCACATTAATATTAACTTACCGACGCTACTGTAACTAACCGCACTCAACAAAGATGCATTTACTTCGATGTTTTCTTGGAAAACTCATTACATGTAATGTCGCTATGATATATTGCTTCAGGTACTTTAATGCACTAGTGCTGTATTTACGACATGTAACTTACACATGAGATATGATTAAATGTCAACTGCTGTGTAATGAATTCGAATTAATGTCGAGAGCATGGCTTACTTGGCCGAGAACTTCGAAACTTTTGTCTTAGCGAAGTTTAAATATAAATGTAAATATATGTATATGTTTTAAGTACTCGTAAGTATATTTGGAGGTTTCCTGTGTAGTTTTCCTCCATTAAAGGCGTTCCTTGGAGGGTAAAAATTCCAATAGGAAATCCTCGAAATCAGCACATTTGTTAGAAGAAAATATTCGGTAGATAAGATATTATTTGGCGATAAAATTGGGATAAGGTTATGTATTTCCATGAAGACATTCCGCCAGTTATAAATGTGGGTGTAAGGTGTTGTAAACAGGTTATGTATGTGATGTCGAGGTGGTTCCGCCATGTGATAAGCTGCTCCGATCGACAGGCGAGCACGCGAGCCGTGCCGTGTCGTATCACGTGCACTAAGCACTATTACACACACTATCAATTACCTTGTCATTGCTTCCTTTAATGGACTTTAGTTATGTAGTTGTTGGTCATGCTTTTTTTTCTTGTTAGATGTCAAAATATAATACATGGTCGTAAATGTAAGGACTAATTGGAATCAATTAAAACGAACTACGTACTAGTCGGTTACGTATATCTAATAAGTATTTGATATCTGGTACGTAAATTGTCGATTCAATACATATTTTTGAAAACATTACTATTTTCAATACAATTTTAGGGTTCCGTAGCCATATGGCAAAAAACGGAACCCTTATAGATTCGTCATGTCTGTCTGTCTGTCCGTCCATATGTCACAGCCACTTTTTTCCGAAACTATAAGAGCTATATTGATGAAACTTAGTGAGTAGATGTATTCTGTAAACCGCATTAAGATTTTCATACAAAATTAGAAAAAAGCTATAAATTTTAGGGGCCCCCATACATAGAACTGAAACTCAAAATTTTTTTTTTTCGTCAAACCCATGCGTGTGGGTTATCTATGGATAGGTCTTCAAAAATGATATTGAGGTTTCTAATATAATTTTTTTCTAAACTGAATAGTTTGCGCGGGAGACACTTCCAAAGTGGTGAAATGTGTGTCCCCCCCCCTGTAACTTCTAAAATAAGAGAATGAAAAAACTAAAAAAAATATATGATGTACATTACCATGCAAACCGCCAACGAAAATTGGTTTGAACGAGATCTATTAAGTAGTTTTTTTTAATACGCCATAAATCTAGAAAAAATACACTATTATTAAAACATCGATCAAAGTTACAACGAACTACAAGAACTTTTATATTATGTTACTTGCTGCTACGGAACCCTTCATAGGCGAGTCCGACTCGCACTTGGCCGGTTTTTTTGGTCTGTACTCCATTGATTGTCGATTCAATACATATATAAGAAGTTTTAATCGACTCCAAGTTTTTTTCCGCCATGTCCCTTATTTAGAAACATGACGCTTTAATTTGAAGGTGGTCGGTTTTTCCGGTTTACCTCCACAACCCTTTGTAACATTAGAATTGATCGTTATGGAGGGAAGTAGTAACAACATACGTATTATAAGAAACGGTGATCTTCACTTGTATAACCAAGATGGTTCTAACATCTTCCGCTTTTAGGCGGAGCAAGAGGGTGTGTCATATTTTACTGACTAAAAACCCACCCCTGTTTCTTCGTTGCCTTTCATACGAGGGCCGAGTTTTCCTTTCAGAAACAAACCCTTGGCCCCGGTAGGCTTCGACCCTGCTGGGCCCCTACGGTTTGCTGACATCTCCTTGAGCTCGCTGTCGACGACTTGGGGTCTGTCCTGATGGCTACCGGACGGTCGGACGGTGAGGTACCCATTGTTTGCCGTCCGCAAGCCCGCTCCTACGGTGGCCGGAAATTGGGATCGGGATCCCGGCGTCTTGGGCGTGAGTTAACATGGGTTTCGGAACTATTTCTTCGAAACTATGACAATCTGCGTTTGAAATTAAAATTACTCTCCCTCAGCACTTTACTTCATGTTCCTTTTAGTGAATTTCGGCTTCCTTAAGCTCAGTACTCAAAATTATATAGCTTCCATCGAAAGACGCACCCAAGAAGGTGAGTATGCAAACGGATTATAACGTAGATACCAGTTACATAAACAAAATTCTCTGCAGATGTGCGATTTGAATGCAGTTTGCAGATCCAGCCGCTGCCTTCCTCTACTACCAAATAGCTACGAAATATGTATAAGCGCTTTATCTACTCTTTCGCTTGAAACGACATGTTTAGTTTGCATCCAAAAAATTGTTGATAAAGTTGTTAAGTGTCCAAATAAGGTACCATGATATACCAACAAAATAATTGACTTTGTTTTATCTAATCAAGATTATGGCCAGTCTAAGGACTGCAAAAAAATCGTCATAATTGGAAACTGAATTGACTAGACTTTTTACGAAAATAAATAATCATAGCTTAGTTTTTTTTGTGGCTTGACTTCATGACTTTTGGCTAAGTTGAACTTTTAATGTTGCTACTAATATCAATCTTGGTCAAGTAACATAATGTGCTTGACTTTATTTATTGACAATAAATAGGTACTTAAAAAGTACATTTCCGAATTAGATAATAAACGTAAAAATAAAAATAACTGTTTGTGCTTAGAATATAGTGGCTAAAATGACACAAAATGATAGAGTCATTACAATAAATACAATATCGCGAATCACATCATCAGAAAAAGCATGGCATTAGACATTTCAACTGCCATCCAGCCTAATGGCGGAATAAGAAAATATAACATTTGACATGACATCTTGCCATTCGGGCCGTTCCAAGGCTGTTCGTTCAAAAATGCGTTTTTAAAGTTCATAAGCAGGCACGTAGGTATTATTGACATAATATACGTAATCTCACCAAGTTTAAGTTGGAATATCTTTAATACTCGGTTTCTATTAATAGTAACGTCTAAGACAAAATTGTTTAGAAATATCTTTATCTTATTTTATACAAGGAGCAGTTTTAAAACTGCACAATATTTCAGGAGGTTGTAGTAAAACTCATAAATAATCATATAAAAAAACGATACCTGGTCAATAATCAGTAATACTTGTTATTTAATTTTTTAATTACTCTAAACTAAATCGATTGATCGATGGCCGCGGGGGCGTGGCTAGGGTGTGGCGTGCGGGATGATGATTGGATGATACATTATTTATGAAACTATCGTTGCGAGTTAGTGTGTGTGAAAACGACCTTTATTGTTCCGTGTTTGTGTGTGTGAAAAAAAGCGCGGTTATAAAAAAAAAAAAATTACCTACTTATTTTATTATTGATTCGGGTCGAGAATCACTAACATAATTACCTCCTGAAATATTTTGCAGCTTCAAAACGACACCTTGTATTTGTCGTCACTATAAGCAAAAAGACCTCGCCTTGATCCTTTATGTAACTTGCATACATAAAAGTATATATGCATTTAAGGCAATACAATTAGTTGTCCCATGTGTTTATAAATCAAAAGAAGTTTAAGTCTTATAGGCTCGCGTTTGACCACTATCGTAGCCTTAGTAACCATATCCTGCCAAGGCTTGTGGGAGGTAAACTTGGAAGACTCCATGGCCAAGATGATAGCATAAGTAATAGTTACACATATAAAAAGCGAACTTTCACAGTTGCAAATCTCTTCCTTTGAAAGGGAAACGATTTCGTTTAGTGTTGAGGTGCAATAGTTCGAATGTGCCGAAGCTTACAAAAACTAATGAAGCAGTCAATGTGATAGGGAATCGAATGTTGGTGTTATCATGGAACGTGTGTAGACAGTGCTCAGAAATTATCAAGTAGTTTCAAATCTAAGTTATAAATAGGAAAAAGATGCATGATTGCATGAACTATTTTTTTGGTTGTTGATATTAAATTGTATTATTGTAAACACAATGTAATAAAACTTAACTAATCAAAACTATGTCTACACTTATAATTTATTGTCTTGATCATTTTAATATTTAACTGACATTGTAATTGTAATTTATGACATTTTGAACCAGTATATATATTTTTTTGTAATTGGATTTATTATGTAATTTATTTTAAGGAAACTATAAATATTTTGTGAATTTTGAACCAACATAGAAATAAGTGAATACAATGTTGACCAAAAGTTGTCTTTTTAAATAAATTATTCTATATATCTCCTTTATTAGTCTTTTTTTGCATATCATTTACATTTTTAAATGTTTTTTAAAAGAACATAAAAAAAATTAAAAATATAAAATTATTATAATTTAAATATGGCGTAAAAATTCTTTTGAATCGCCGTCGACTGGAAACGTGCCTAAATGACTGGCGGCATCGTCACGGTGTAAGGCAATCTTTAACAGAGGGTTTGATAGAATAAACTTTATTGTACACCAATATAGTAACAGTTTCACAGAAACTTATGGGTACAATGGCGGTCTTATCGCTGACAGCGATATCTTCCAGATAACCTTGGGATGGACTTTAAGAACTTAAACTAAAAAAGGGCGTAGTCTGCGGTGTACTGTAAGTTTGGATCCCAACGGCTTGAAAATATAACTGCCGAAGAGATTTTATTATATTTCCGCCGCTTGAGGTTCTCCGCAGCTGCAGCACAATGTAATACATTATTATTTGAATTCTTCCTTGTTTGGACACGGACAGTCACCAACTGGTTACCCCCTTTTCTAAGGTATTACATGAGAATGGTACCCAATTGATGCAGCTGTCTACGTCACTCTACGTCATTTCACGTAAGGATAAGTACGTTCCCTCGAAAAAGTCGCCTGCGATATTGCTGGAAACTTAGATTCCAATAAATTTTCTAGTTAGGGATTCAATTTTAAACTAGATTAATCGAGTAAATAGGTTATCAGATAAACGTAATTACACTATTATTATATATAGTGTATTTGAATTTTACAGGAATGTATTTGTATGATGTATTTTAATAATATGTAATGGTAAATATTGCACCTACCACAATTTGTCTCTGCATCACCTAAAGGTTAATTGGTACAAAATGCCTTATGGCATTAATGGCCTTTAGGCCGCCTTTGTACTCCTCTGTGCATGAAGAATAAAATAAATAAATAAATATCTTATTCGGAACATAAAGATATTTGCAATGGCATATATGTAT
Source organism: Mythimna ferrago (assembly GCA_910589285.2). Classification (NCBI taxonomy): domain Eukaryota; kingdom Metazoa; phylum Arthropoda; class Insecta; order Lepidoptera; family Noctuidae; genus Mythimna; species Mythimna ferrago. The sequence goes on from OU342675.1 coordinate 16,828,822, forward strand.
ATCACATCTAACTTTCCTAACCCGATAACTGATCGGCGCCATTCAACTGGTTGAGTAATAATGATAATAATCATTTAGTTATCAGGAAATTATTCTCATACGAGTATTAAGACAATACAAAAAATAATGCTTACTACTTTGCTTGTTGCTTTTTTTAATGCTTAGGTCATTCATATATTGGGGGACCAAGTGACAAAAAGTCTGAGGGCGCCCCGGCACGGACATGTTAGGTACTAAGAAGATCATGAGAGATCGGGGGCCTTACCATGACGTGTTAAAATGTGTGCGAGTGAGAAAGAGGGATCCCTCAATCCCTCATCCCTTTAACAGTTCAGTTTAGGTCGTCAAATGGATTGCGTTAAGAGCTCGTAGTAGGGCCGCAGCTTCTTCATATTGGGTTCCTTTAAAATCTGCACAGATAAATAGCCTCCGTTAGCTTATTTTCCTTCCTTACCGTCGCCAGCACTTTAAATTTACGACTTGCCACAGCCTCTCTTAAATGTCTGGGCTTGGCAAGTAATTAAACGTTATCGATTAATTTGCCTAGCTGTGTGATTAAATAGCTGAATATCAATTAGGCGGCCAGTTTAATGATGCCGTTTTTTTAAAAAAGCTAGGCAGCTGTTCATTGAATGGCGAATTAAGCTAGTTGACTGCGATATACTTGTATAAACAACATGCCTATATCAACCATATTATGTGTTATATATTTTAGAAATAGGCGAATACCCATTAATAACTTATGAAAATAACTGCTATCAGAATCTTTACTAAAATTACAGTGTTTTTATTTTATATCACAAAAACTGTATAAATCACAGAGATTAGCTTTTTTATTGCTTACGTGCTCAATTTTTTTTTTTATCACAAACAGTAGATTATTTTATATACATATATTGTTTGAAATAATTTATCCATGTATTACTTTCATCACATCATATTTTGACTGAAAAACTATTATAATTATTTGCTGTTAGGAGCAATTTTAATTAATATGTAATGGTATATATATATTGCATCTACTACAATTTGTCTCTGCATCACCAAAAGGTTGACTGGTAGAAAATGCCTTATGGCATACTTTTGTACTATTTTGAGCAGTAGAATAAAATAAATAAATATATCAGTTAGTTTGTGCCAACCTCTTGTTCCGCCGCTTTACCTTCCACGTGTTCTTGGTGTACTTATAATTATACTCGTAGCATGCCAAAGATATTCCAGATTCCGGACGACTTTCTTCTTCTATCTCTAAAGATTTTGGAAAATAAGACTTAGAATTATTATGTAGTTCTGGCAAAACTTCTGGGTCATTTTCATCGTTTAAATTGAGTTTTAAAATATTTTAGACGACTTTAAAATATCTTGTAATTCATTTACATTCATTCTCATGCATATCTGGCGCAACAAAACAGATATAACATTAGAAGGTACAATTTAATTGGGAAAGAATTCTATGTCATAGGACACCGAGCGATTTTTGGCAAAATAATGTCCTTATTTTTTTTTTGATTGGTTACTAAAAGCCCGAAAGTCATTGTAAGATTATGAATGAAAAACGTATAAGAAAACAGTTAGTACAGTATTTTCATAATCGTCAATATTTTACAAAAGAACAAACATAATTACTTACCACGTCGTACTGTCATTGCTCACCAAAATGACGAAACCAAATTAATGATTGTTTAAGTATTTACAGAGGCACGGCAATTAACTAAGTGATCCATTTCATGGTAAATGTAGTCTCTGCAAATACACAGATCTCTTCAAACCCGATGTGTTGCCTATTCATCCCATCAATCTTGTGAAGCTGTCCAAGTTGTAGTTCTGCGGAAGATCCTCTAGACCTCTATATTTCTTATGGAATAGGTGCGTTACTCTGTCTATCTATACCAGTGGTTTCCAACCTTTTACCAACTTTCTTTTAAAATAACTATTCCCACTGCACACTCCTGCTTATACAGGGTAAAACTAGAGAGCCGATGATGTATCCCGAATGTGCGCTATTAAATCGTCAAGTTTTGTTTACTTTATGTAGTTACGAAAAATCTGAGGCAATAAAATTCATTGTTATCTCAGTAATTTAGATTATTAAGCTATTGCATAGCTTCTATCGCGGGCCTTGAGCGTGGAGACCGAATCCGTAACGAAAATAACCTAACACCCGTCACTCATTTGTTTTTTGAGCGTGGTGACCGATAAGAAAACAAATGAGTGAAAGCAGCTGTCGGCGTTTTGGATGGGTGGGGTTAAGCAGCTGTTAGCGAGGTCTGATTTTTGATGGAAGAGGTTAAGCAGCTGTTGGCGAGGTCTGGTTTTGGATGGATGAGGTTAAGCAGCTGTTGGCGAGGTCTGGTATTGGATGGGTGGGGATAAGCAGCTGTTGGCAAGGTCTCATTTTGGATGGGTGGGGTTAAGCAGCTGTTAGCGTGGTCTGGTTTTGGTTGGGTGGGGTTAAGCAGCTGTTAGCGAGGTCTGGTTTTTGATGGGTGGGGTTAAGCAGCTGTTAGCGAGGTCTGGTTTTTGATGGAAGAAGTTAAGCAGCTGTTGACGAGGTCTGGTTTTGGATGGAAGAGGTTAAGCAGCTGTTGGCGAGGTCTGGTATTGGATGGGTGGGGATAAGCAGCTGTTGGCAAGGTCTCATTTTGGATGGGTGGGGTTAAGCAGCTGTTAGCAAGGTCTAGTTTTGGATGGGTGGGGTTAAGCAGCTGTTGGCGAGGTCTAGTTTTGGATGGGTGGGGTTAAGCAGCTGTTGGCGAGGTCTGGTTTTGGATAGGTGGGGTTAAGCAGCTGTTGGCGAGGTCTGGTTTTGGATGGAAGGGGTTAAGCAGCTGTTGGTGAGGTCTGTGTTTGGATGGGTGGGGTTAAGCAGCTGTTGGCGAGGTCTCATTTTGGATGGGTGGGGTTAAGCAGCTGTTGGCGAGGTCTAGTTTTGGATGGGTCGGGTTAAGCAGCTGTTGGCGAGGTCTGGTTTTAGATGGATGGGGTTAAGCAGCTGTTGGTGAGGTCTGGTTTTGGATGGGTGGGGTTAAGCAGCTGTTGGCGAGGTCTGGTTTTTGATGGAAGAGGTTAAGCAGCTGTTGGCGAGGTCTGGTATTGGATGGGTGGGGTTAAGCAGCTGTTGGCGAGGTCTAGTTTTGGATGGGTGGGGTTAAGCAGCTGTTGGCGAGGTCTGGTTTTGGATGGGTGGGATTAAGCAGCTGTTGGCGAGGTCTGGTTTTGGATGGGTGGGGTTAAGCAGCTGTTGGCGAGGTCTGGTTTTGGATGGGTGGGGTTAAGCAGCTGTTGGCGAGGTCTGGTTTTGGATGGGTGGGGTTAAGCAGCTGTTGGCGAGGTCTGGTTTTGGATGGGTGGTGTTAAGCAGCTGTTGGCGAGGTCTATTGCATAAGTTGATAAAAAATGCTATGCAATAGCTTTACCGCGGCAGTCCCCGAGTGCGACACGTCTTTTTTTTTTTTTAATACAACTTGTAACTGGAATTATGCACACCCTTATAATTATCGGGTAGTATTTAAACGAGTGACTGCAAATTAAAATTTTAAGTGACAAAAATAATTATTTTGGGTTATAGAAATAATAAGTGAGCGACTGACTGCGAGTGACGAGAAATCAATAGAACAGCGACTTATAAACTTTAATTTGAGTTACTTAAAATACAAAATGAGAAGCTTCATAATATTTGAGCGACCTAATATTTGTTTGTGTGTAAATAAAACCCAAATAATTAAAAAATGGTGAAATAAAATCTGCGAGCAACTTGGTCGTAGCGTTCGCCGGTCGCTGCCGCGGCACCGCTCGCTTCGCTCACTCGGCTCACGCGCGGTAGGTCACAGTTCTAACCTAACCTAACCTAACCTATTTCACCCAGTTCAAATGATGAATCTACCTGCGACTAGATAATTAGACAATGATGAAAACATTTGCTAGCGTAAATTCCTTATTTAAAACCTCATTTTTATTTCTAGTCGCTCACTTATTATTTTAGTCGCTCACATACTAATTTTACCGCTCAAGTTATTAAAGGTATCTCATCATCGGTCGCTAAGTTTTTTTTTTAGTCGCTCGTTTTATAATTCCCCATAATTATCTACACCACAATCTGAAAATTAATTTATAATTTAATAACTGTAATGCAGTGTTTTTTAAACAAATTAGTTACCTATCCTAATTGTTGGCAATTAATATTGAAATCGACGCACCAAAATTGTAGCGCAGCGGCATTGGTATCTTTACACGCACACACAAACAGTCACGCCAGTGACGCAATTAAGAATTTTTCAAAATAGGTAATATTTTTATCCTAAACTAATTGTTATTTTGGGATAAAACAATCGCCTATTTTTAAAACAGCTGAAATCGATCCAGTAGTGACTTCCCCCGCCCTTGGGCGGATCAGGAGATAGGCTCTTACTGACTAAAAAATCCATCCGGTTCTATCTTGCCTTTCTTACCGGGGCCGAGCCTCTCTTTCGGAACAAGACCCTTGGCCCCAGTAGGTTTCGACCCAGCTGGACTCCTACAGTTGCTGACAACTCCTTGAGGCGCGCAGGAACTGTGCGCGTCACCGCGCGTTACCGGACGGTCGGACTGCGAGCTACCCATTGCTCGCCTTCCGCAAGCCCGCGCCTACGGTGGCCGGAAATCGTGATCGGAATCTCGGCGGCGGCTGGGGCATGACCATGGTCTGTACCAAGGCCCGGCGCGAGGGATCGCCGCCGCCGATTGCCCCCACAAGGACACGGCGATGCCCTGCCCAAGCGGGGCACACCTGTACCGTGTTCCACTGTGTCCTCCGGGCAGTCTAGACAGTGGCGACACCCGGGCGTTACTTCCGCACGAATACAGTGCAGGTACCTTCTGAACTTACCATGTCCGGTGAGAAGCTGCGTCATGCGGAAGGTCGTGAGGTCTTTCCAGCCACGCCTCAAAGAGGGGACTTACCGCCATAATAGTGGATTGCCCAGCACTAGGTTGCGATAGTCGCTGACGCCATTTCACCATGAGATCTCGCCGCAGCGTTTATTATGTTACTTGTTGTTTATATAGGTTTAGGTAGGTCTAAATAGGTTACATATTATAGTAATATTTTGGATTTCTGCATCCGCTTCATGAAACACTTTACGCTCACAAAGCGAAGCATGACCCACAGGTTGAAAATCCCTGATCTATACTTATATATACCATCTTTGCGAGTAGGTGAGCGTCTGATTAAATTCTGCCGGTGCTAGTCTGATGTTGCACACGTCCTAGTAGATAGTGAATGGCGAGGTAAAAGCTAACCCCGCCGGCATCGAATAACACGTTAACGTTTATTATTACATGAGAGGTAGTAGTAGTACTACCGGTACTACACGTAACACACACGTTACTTTATTACACCGGTATTATAGATTTAACTGATACACCTTTTTGGTTTTACAGATGACCGAAGTATTCGCGGTGTTTTATGTTCTATAAATATCTGCTAGGTATACGTTGCCAGTGGGCCGCGATATTCATCTTTTCACTATTTGATTTATTTTAACTTTGTGAGAGAGAAATTCAGGAAAGTAGCTTATCGGAGTTATGAGTCGAGGTTTGGTAGGTTTCTACGTATGCTTGTATAGAATGGTCACACTCATGTCGTACCTGTTCCGGTGAGTAAAATTCTATTCCATGAATTATGCATAAAATATGTATTAAATGCGGGGATCAAACCCTCGACTAGCAGCGCAACAGCCATTTGTCCAATCACTGCACCAACCGTTCCGTCAGTTAAGTTAAAAATAGCAAAGAAATATTTCACTTGCTTCAAATTATTTTACATCAGCACCAGCTATTCCGAAACAGCAAATCTTAAAAATGTAAAAGCAACAAGAATCCGCGCCTGAAGTTTCCCCATCGAAATCAAATGCGATGTAATCAGTAATTTCATTCTCAGCCGCCACTTGGTAACCGTGCTCTAACAGAATACGAAGTAGAACAACATTGATTCTCCTCGTTATTGCGAGTCTCAAATAAAAAGGTCGATCCAATCGTGAACTAGCCTCTCGAGTCATCAATGTGAAACAATCAATATTTGTCGTTCATTTTCAATTATTTCTTGTTTTATTGATATTCCAGTTTTATTGGACATTAGCTTTTGCTCGCAGCTTCGTCCGCATATATAAAATATAGCCTATGCCTTTCACAAATAAAGCAGCTTCCTACCGATGAAAAAAATTTTGCAATCGGACCAGTACTTTCAAAGATTACCTCCTAAAAACAAAAAAAAAACAAACTTTACTTCTTTATAATATTATTATAGTGTAGATATTAGCTTCATTTTATGCAACATATCGTGTTTTCCTCGGTCGTGAACCCATGGCAATCTTACTGCAATTTCGTTATAAATTCTACGTTAATATTTTATACTATATGTATCATAATTTGACCACGTTTTAATTTAGTAAATTCATCCAATTATTGTGATTACGCACTTTAGTCCGATATTTTATCCAATTTGAAGTTGATAAAAAAACTTACTAAACGTTTTCAAATGAGTTTTTTTAGATATAATCTACTACTGTTCAAATATCATGTTTCATAAGCGATTTCAGAAGACCAAGCTCCATTTTTTACGGCCCTCTATGCTAATAAATTCTATTAACAGAGTGGGCTGTAAAAAACGGATCCTGCTACCCTTGGAGATATCAATGTTGGTTTATAAAAGTAACTTCTACGACAAACTTCTGATATTTTGATAGGTTCGGCCGCCCCGACCTATTCAAAGAGTAGGTGCTCATCGAAAGGCTCCTTGAAAATAGCTTGCGATACAAATGATATAATTAGAATAGAACACTACTTTCAATGTTGCCATTTAAAGTGGGCGTTCAATAAGATTCTATTATGAATGGTTTTTGGAATAAGAAAATTTATTTTTAGTCGATACTCAGAAAAAGCTTTTTCAATTTACATTGTGATTCGTCGTACTGCCTAAATGTTGTTCCATTTTATTAAAACGGTATTTTGAGATATCATTTTATGCCGAGATCTAAGCGCACGGCAGTGCGCAAGCCAAGTTGCAGCAACAGGCCGCGCGCATGGCGTGCACGATTTACAGGAACAGTAACGACCCACTTTTGACCCCCCTGTAGCTCAGTGCCTATTGCAAGTAAAGAGATAAAATTGTACTTACGTAAATATATACTAGTACTAAAGCAGTATGCCAAAGTTCATAGATATAGCTTCAGTAGATCCTATATCCTAATATAGCTAATTTTGGCACTGACTCACTGACCGGTAATCAAAACCTTTAGGCCACTTCCAATTGTCCTAGCATTATGAAATTTGGCACACAGATCGTGTGTTATATGCAGATTAACAAAAAATTAAGAAATTCAAGAAATCGGTCAAGCGTGAGTTGGCTCAATCTAATATCGAATATTTAATAAAAATATTTATGAACTAGTGATATCAGAATAGGCAGAGGAGGGGGGAGGGGGTATAAAATATGGCATAAGAAATCGGTCAAGCGTGAGTTGGCTGAATCGAATATCGAATTTTGAATAAAATATTTATGAACCAGTGATACAATGAGAATACGATGGGTGGGGGGGGGGGGGGGTATAAAATATTGTCATGTAAACATAATCTCGACCGAGAGTGGGCTCTACGGCCCAAATTTAGTATAATTATAATTTAGCCCAAAGTTGTAAAGGTTAATTTATTTACATAAATAATTAATTTAATTATACAATTAATCAAGTGTGTGCAGAAAAACCTGCCAAGTTCAAATTTAGAAGTATTATAATTTTAGATATTTTTAACCAAGTACATATTTTAAATTGGGTGTATGGTAAAGTGAATTTCGGCCAGATGGACCGTTGACGTGAATACGGTGGCGGGTAGTGGCTGGATGCGGAAGGCGAAGGACTGGTTGTGGTGGCGAGTCTTGGGAATGGCAAATGTTTACCAGTGGATCAGGCTGTTGATGAAGATGATTATGATCGATTTTAAAGTGCATCTAAACTTGGCATTGGATTGGATTTCAACCCTTTTTTAAGCGAACAATTAGCCTATAAGAACTTGGCTTCCTTTTTAACAGGTGTGTTTTTGGTGGGATACATATAACATAATTTATTTGACACTGATTCGAGCCTTGTTATTCGTTTGATATTTTAAATAATAATGTGTAATTAAAATGACTCGCGAAGTCGCGACGCATTATGTTAACTGACTGGCGACTATGACACTACTGCATAAATTAAAACCATCCACTGACTTTTCTTTGGGTCGGAGCGGGAAGGCGTGTCAGACTTGTACTAACTAAAATCACACCTTTGTTCTTTCTTTGCCTAGCGTTCCAGGACCCCAGGTTCCAGGTCCGAGTTGGCTTCGGTGCTGCTGGGTGCTCCTTCGTATTACTGCTTCGCAGAAGAAGGCGGCTGCCTATTATTCTTCCTGGCTCCGGATTATGGCTTGTAACAGGGCCCAGTGCGAGAGGTCGCAGCCGCCGATCGCAATGAGGACTGCCCAAGGGCGGGGCACTGGCCCAAGTGGGGTATGCTTGCACCTTTTGCTTCATTATTGTAATACACGTATTGTTGCTTTTAGACTAAAAAAAGGGTAAATTGGCTAAATATTTTTTTTTATTATTTGTTCTTTTATACTCGGCGCAGTCATTTAGTTTCTCACCATAAAAAAAAACTGGGCAAGTGCGAGTCGGACTGGCGCACTGAGGGTTCCGTGCAAACCCGAATGAAGTCTCGTAGGTTTTTCCAAAATTATTTTTTTTTTGTCGTAGGTAACAACAAATTTACTGTTTTCAGATTTTTTCCTATACTTGTGCTATTTATATGACCTTGCTTTGTGCCAAATTTTAGGATTCTGTGTCAACGGGAAGTACTCTATGAATAGTACTCTATGGTCTTTGAGAGCATCAACATATACGTTTTTTGCGACATAAACGGCCGTATCTTTTTATTCGTTAATTTAGAAGTTTGATTTTTTCACAGCTTAAAGGGACCGCAGACCTAAGTATATGGTTATAATTTCACTTTCCTCCACGCGTTCTTGAGATAAAGGATCTTGACAGACAGAGATACAGACGGACGGACAGCAAATTGATCCTAAAAGGGTTCCGTTTTTTCCTTTTGAGGTACGGAACCCTATTTAAAAACAAAAAAAAACGTTACCGTTACCTAACTACCGTAGACTACATCATTGTTTGCTATCTTCTAGTGACATAGCGGTTAAACCATAAAAAAAAACTATTATAATACCTAAGTACCTACAATTATGTGAAGAACATAGTGAGAGCATTTTAACTAGGCACTGTTTTTGTGGTAACATCGATAAATTGTTTCTCTGTTGTTTTAAAATCTTTATTTGAAGAAATTTTACAAATTGTATTGTGTACGTAGATTATAGCTTTATTAGTTAATATACTAATAAAATAATATAGTTGGTATATATTCTAGTGAACCAGAGACCGAAGAGTTTAGTTTCCAAACGTGTGAAAGCAAGTCCCACCTCTCAGATCAATCATTTAACACCGAGCTTAATGAATTAACTTCATAAGCCGCTGGTGTATCAGGTCATGAGCTTTGGAACAAAATGTTCAGGCTGCAAAAGTTACCGACTGAAATAAATAACCGTAACTAGTAATAATTAATGCTGTATATTTTGAGTATTAAAAATATTAAACCCATGCTAAACTTCAATATAAATTAAGGTTTGGCACGAATTTAGCTGTTTCTTTCGTTGGTAATATCTCCTAACTATCACCTTTTTACTTTAGTATCTAAAGTCCTTTTCTCTTTATAACCTTCATGTTGTTGAAAATATGTAATGATTTTAGTGTAGGAGTTACGGTCTATAAATTTCGGTTTAGGGGTGCGTGCTAGATAACCTCCACGTGTGCTCTCTTGCTGTTCGTCCCAGTTCATGCATGTATGCATCTGCATTTTATATGCGGCTGTATGTAGGCATTCGCTGGGAAGAACAGTGGGGGGGACGGTGCATCCTGGGCGCCACTGTAGGTGGCTCTCTTACTTGTGTCATTACTTATGGCATGGGTAGGGGAATCACTTACAGTGGTGGCGAATAATCAGCAAAACCCAATCCAAGGTGTCATACGTACCGAGCCGAGGGATGCGTGGCCAAGGGGGAGCTTGGTTCCTATCGGTGTCTCTCCAGGGAGATGGCAATCCTGGAGTAGTAATTTCGCCTTACCTGGGCAAGCGGGGCTCTGCCCAGGTGGACTGTTTATTTCCCTAGCTTCTCGTGGGAACTGTATGGATCTACACCTTTTTAAAAAAAATACTCCATCTCTGGACGATGACGAACGTCCGGAACTCTCGAGTAGTCTGACTGGGTCAATTCCCGATCTGACTGCTCTCTTGCTCGGTTCTGAGGGAGACTCCCTAGTCACCTTGGACACCGAACTCAACCCTCCTGAGCTGGAGTCGGCAAACGATGGCACGAGGCCTACTGAGATGGACTCGGAAGTGCCGTCGGGAACTGACCTCAGTCCCAGGAAACGACGGTTGACAGGAGCAGCGCGTAAGCGCCTGCGGCGCCTCAAGGCTGGCGGTATGGACCCCATTGAGGCCTACAAGCTGGTCACGGAGCGGTTGGCAAGTGCGCATACTCCTTCGACTGGTCTAATGGCCGATATGTCCTCGGGGAAGAGGCCGGTAAAACGATCCCGATCCGAGGACGAGTCGCCAAAGGATCATGTCAAAAAGACTACGCGTGTGGACGAAAAGTCAGGGTCAATTCCAATGATCCCTGATGAGCCGTCCGCAACTCAGGTCGGACCACCGCCTGAGACAAGCGCTATGTCTTTTAAGGATGCCCTAACTAACATCCGGGTGGGAATCCGTAACAAGGAGCCCATGTCGGACGCGCAATTGGGGCTCCTTTACAAGGACATATTGAGGGCGATTCTTAACGCCCCTATGCCCAAAGCCCCCGAATTCAAAATTCGAATTGAGGGCTGCACTTTCAAGCCGGGATGGCTGCAAGTCGTAATTAAAAACGACTACAGCCTGAAATGGCTTGAAGAAAAAGTGGGGACACTAAAGCCGTGGCCAGAGGCGGAACTCTCGTTCATTAACGAGAAGGACTTGCCAAAAGCTAAGGTTGGGATCCTCCACTTCAAGACAGAAGATGTCCTGAAAACTCCAAGAGATGCCCTCAATCTCCTGGAAAAACAAAACGACCTGCAGACTGGCTTGTGGAAGGTGCTGAGCGTCAAGAAAGAAAGGGACGGAATCACGACCGCCCTCTCTATCGATGATGCCTCTGTAGAAGCCTTGCGCAAGCTAGACTGCAGGCCGCAACTAGGCTTTCGCAAAGTCTGGATTCGCATTCGCGGCGATAATACGCCGGCGAGGGCTGAGCAGGTGGCAGGAACTAGCCAATCTAGCGCAGGGATTCTGCCACCTGCTCAACACGCTCCTAGGGCGGGGCCGAGCGTCCAGGTCTCTGGTAAAACGGCAAAGCGGCAAAACGCCAAGCCGAAACCTGGAGGCCAGGGCGTCAGGAACCGCCCCCTCGGAGCACCACCGACGAAAAGGGCTACACGTCCCAATCGATCGGGAGTGGAGAGCCGACCGGCCAAACCTCGGGGCTGCCCTACAGCCCCGAAGCCAAGCGGGTCGAATAACGCCACTTAACCCACCCACCGACACAAACACACAACACTAACACAACACAAACACACCATAACACAGACACACACAAACACACAAGTGGTGCAGATCAACCTGCACCATGCCAGAGCAGCCACGGCTGTTCTGGAAAAACACTTCACACAGAAGAACCTTCACATTGCTCTTATTCAGGAACCGTGGCTGGCTAATACTAACACGGTGTCTGGACTGGGCTCTGCAGGTAAGGTCGTACACCATATCGGAGGAGTCAAACCAAGAGCGTGTATACTTTTCAATAATAATATTGATTTCTTATGCATACCAGGCCTGTGCAGCGATGACCTGATTGCAGCTTATGTTAATGTCAAGAGCGGAAATGGACGCCTCATCGTGTGCTCGGCATACCTGGACGGGACGAATACCGACCCATCCGAGGAGCTTGCAAAGGTAGTCGAGTACGCCTATGCCAACAATGCCGAGCTTCTCATTGGGTGTGACGCCAACGCCCACCATACCAACTGGGGCAGCATCAACGACAGAGGTGAGTTGCTTCATGATTTTGTACTAACTAACCGCCTCCAAATAGTTAATGAGGGATGTAAACCGACCTTTGTAACTAGATCGAGGAAGGAAGTTCTTGATGTAACTCTCGCTACTATTCACACTGCCAGGCTGATAACCAATTGGCATGTCAGTGATGAACCATCTATGTCTGATCATCGACTAATTAAATTCGCACTGAATACATCCAACATTTGCGAAACCATCACTTTTAGGGATGCAAAAGCCACGGACTGGGACTTGTACAGAATAAAGCTCCAGGATAGACTCCAAGACTTCCCTAAAACCATACGCTCCCCTGAAACATTGGATTATGCTGTTGCTCAAGTTACGGAAGCCATTACAGCCTCTTACGAAGAGAGCTGCCCTCTAAGAACTGTGAGGGATAGAAAAGTGACGTGGTGGAACAAAAAGCTCGATGTTTTAAGGGAAGAATCACGTAGGTTGTTTAATAAGGCTAAATCGACTGACGACTGGGATCGGTATCGGAAAGCTTTAACTACCTATAATAAAGAAATCCGAAAGGCGAAAAGACTGTCATGGAGGAAGTTCTGCGAGGAGATTACTAAAGTCCCTCAAGGAGCCAGAATCCACAAAGTCTTATCCAAATCGCCTACAAATCAACTGGGATTCTTAAAGAAACCAGACGGTGCCTTCACTGCATCAGCGGAAGAAACCCTGAAACTTCTGGCGTCTACACACTTCCCTGGCTCGGTGATGGCACCAGATAACATCGTACAAAATACTCCTCATATCCGCCTCACCAGGCCTTCAAATGAAGACTGGAGAAGAGCGGCGAGGTATTTTAGACCGAACAAGGTAGAATGGGCTATAGACTCATTCAAGCCAATTAAATCTGCAGGGGATGACGATGTCTTCCCAGCTCTTCTGCAGCAAGGGAAGACTATTCTCATCCCTATTTTAATCAAAATCTTCAGAGCAAGCTTTGCCTGGGGATATATACCAGAGAAATGGACTATGGTTAAAGTCTGTTTTATCCCAAAGGCCGGTAAGAAGGACTACTCTCAACCAAAGTCCTTCAGACCAATAAGCCTTACCTCCTTCCTACTCAAGAGTATGGAAAAGGTTATTGACGAATGCATCAGGGATGGACCATTAAGGGATAACCCTCTGCATCCGAAGCAACACGCTTACCAAAAAGGAAAATCTACAGAAACTGCTCTGTTAGAACTAACAGACAGGATCGAAAGGGCTTTGGAAGATAAACAGATAGCCCTATGTGCTTTCCTTGATATTGAAGGAGCTTTCGACAACGTCACCATAGACGCCCTTTCCAAGGGAATGAAGGCGAAAGGGATTGACGAAACAACTACTCGTTGGATCGAATTCATGCTCCTCAACAGAACTATCAGTGTTACCTTACACGGAACTACAAAGAGCTTCAAAACAACTAAAGGGTGCCCGCAAGGAGGCGTTTTATCGCCACTTCTATGGCTACTCGTTGTTGACCAATTGCTGGTTGAAGCCTCTACAAGAGACTTAGATGTACATAGCTATGCTGACGATGTGGTGGCTTGTGTTGTCGGCCCCTGTCACAGCACGGTATCATCTATACTACAGAGATCTCTGAACATTATTAACACATGGTGCACAGAAAACAATTTATCGGTTAACCCGAGTAAAACAACAATAGTCCCCTTTACTAGGAAGCGTAAGTTGGACAAACTTGTAACGCCCACTGTAAAAGGGACTCTCATACCATTCTCCAGCGAAGTCAAGTACCTGGGCGTAACTATCGACCAGAGACTGACCTGGAACACTCACATTAACAATGTGATCCAAAAGGCTAAAATAGCTTTAGGAATATGCTGTCGCTTAGCAGGGAAGAAATGGGGCTTAAACCCTAAAATCGCCCTGTGGTTGTACACCGCCATAGTCAGGCCGATAATAACGTATGCCTGCGTAGTATGGTGGAGGAAAACAACTCAAGTGACAGTCATTAACAAACTTAATGGTTTGCAGAGACTTGCATGCCTCATATCAACAGGGGCCATGTCCACAACCCCAGGAGCTGCTCTAAATGCCCTGCTTAACCTACCGCCACTTCATCTATTCATTGCGAAGGAGGCGAAGGCAAGCATGTACAGAACAAACAGCACTGGCAAAGCAAACTGGCGCTCTCAAGCACTGAGATCGCTACACGAATCAGTACTTGAACACGATCAACTAGCTATGACAACAGACGTCATGCTTCCACAGTGTAATTTCACAAGGAATTACACAGTGGAACTGCCGAGCAGAGAGGATTGGTCAAACAACCTCATCACTTGCAAGGCTGGAAGCCTGATCTGGTTTACAGACGGGTCCAAAATGGGTGAGAATGTAGGATGTGGAATATTTGGCATTAGCCCGAAATTCAGCAAAAGCTTGAATCTGGGTAAACATGCTACCATATTCCAAGCGGAGGTATACGCCATTATAGAATGTGTGGAGGCCAACCGTCAACGAAACTACATAAATCAATTAATTCTGATTTACTCAGATAGCCAGGCAGCTCTTAACGCCTTGAACTCGAATACTTTAAATTCGAAACTGGTAAAAGACTGCGTTAACAAACTGAATGACCTGGGGCAAAGGAATAAAGTTATTCTGAGATGGGTACCAGGTCATTCTGGAATCAACGGCAACGAAAAAGCCGATGAACTTGCACGGGCTGGGGCTCAAGGTCATCAGATAGGTCCAGAACCCTTCTGTGGTATCTCAAAGAACCAGGCCATGCAGACCCTTAAGGGCAACTTATTTGGCGATTCAAAAAAGAACTGGTTGGTACAACCAGGTCTGCTACACGCCAAATCTCTCATAGAAGGCTACTCACAAAAACGAACTGCCGAGCTTCTTGAGCTTAGCAGGACGAACATCTGTGCGATAGCCCGCGCCTTAACCGGCCACTGCAAACTAAACAGGCACCAATTTCACATGAAACTGAGTGACACTGATGTTTGCCGGTACTGCAATCAGGAGAGGGAGACGCCTAAGCACCTCTTGTGTGAATGCGGGCCCCTTGTCCACAAACGCAGTGTCCATCTGGGCCGACACATTATTCGCCCGGAGGAGATTAAAACTCTAAAAGCTAGGAGTATTCTAAATTTCTTGGAAGCCTCCGGGCTAAAAGAGTTACTCTAACAAGGTGGCGAGTCACAATAGATCTTTTAGGTCGCAGTGACTACATCCCCTACACTATGGGTGATGCATAGCCCCTTATCTTCTAAATAATAATACGGTCTATAAAATTATCGAAGTCTTCTACACAGAAATCTTAATTTAAAATCCACTTGGGTGCTTAAGTTGCCAACTACTTTAATGTACACTTAACGCAAGTTTTTACCCAATATTTTATCCTATAGTACAACACCATTATGTATGTATTTTGCAGCAATTTCTTTAAAAGTAAAGTGTTCTTAATAAAAGTCTATTGATTTTTTTACAAGGTATGAATTATTTAGTTTTAGCTTACCTGCAAATATCCTAGCATGTCTTAAATAAGAGACTGAAATAAAGATGATCTCCTTTCGGTTGCCAGCTAGACGAATAAATAAGTCAGCAAGTGAATTGAATATTGATTGTGAAATGAAAACGAAAACGTGAAAAAAATCTATTAACTGAAACTGCTCTTGCTATCTGGATAAAAGCTTATAATATAGCGACAGTGTATCTCATGAAGTTATATATATGTCGTGGAGGCTAGTTGCCGTAAAAAATGTAACTAATCCGTCTTTTGGGTTATTCAAAAATAAGGGACACGTATGTTTTTATTTGTAAATTAAACCAAAAGTGACAAAGATATAGCCCATTAAAGTTACGTGTAACGTCACGCCGTGCTGCATTTTTTTTGCACGGGGTGACGTCACACGTAACTTTAATGGGCTATACATTTGTTATTTTTTGTTTAATCGAAAAAACAAATATGGACTAAATAAAATGTAATTATTTTGACCGAATGAATTGAATTGAATGTAACTACTACTATTGGTCACTTCGTGATAATTGTGGCCAACTAAAGCTGGCCAGATCGCTTAAACGCTAACATTTGATGATATGTCAATCTTCATTTGGCCATATCATTGATGTAGGATTTCTATGATAGTAAAATGTTTAAAGAAAGTAGGTCAGACGAGGATTGAAATATCATCAAACTTTAAAGTTTAAAAGGATCCGACCAGTTTTACTTGGCCATAACATGAAGTGATCAATTTCTATGATCTGGCCACGACATATATAAACATAATAACATAACACAAAACACTCACAAAATAAACATAATACACACAACACACATAATGTTTTGATTAGTCTTTTGTTAAAACTCAAATCAATATTCGTTTATTTATTTATTTAAATAATGATTAATGTACTCAATAGGGACCGGATTAACATAAACATTTCCATGTTTGCATACCTATGTATTTAATGCATTTGTTTAGTGAAACCATCCTTAGCGGTAATAGCATATTTTACCCAAGATCTAGTTACGATATAAATTTTATTATTGTGAATGTGAGAACTACGTGGATTACTCTTTCCTTTTCTTTTATTTTCACATGATGTCTGGCAGTTTTGAGTATTTGATGTGGCCTACCCAAATGTCCTTTCTTTGGCATTGTTCGTCAAGTCGTTGAGCTCCTTAGTAGTCCTGAGTTGAGCTACACGCATACTGATAAATGCTTGCACTGACTGGACAGGTCCACTTAGAACTGTGTGGTTCTTTCTTCAAAAGACCATCTCAGGCTCAATCTGCACGGTTCTCATATGATTTGGCCATTACATGTTTTGCTGTATGTACTTTAAAAGAGACTTTGACCCCTGAGTTTGTTTCGGTGTTTCTTCTCAGGGTAGTCAGCTAGGAAACACCGGCCTCATCTAGCATTAATTGACGAAAAAAAAAAAATTGACGTGTAAAAGTGTTTTTATAAAACCTACTTGCAAAATAAAGATCATTTATCATTTATCGATGCATATTATCGATACATTTACAATATTTTTCCGAGTGAACTTAAACAAAATTTTGAAAAAATATTGAACAATTGCCCAGATATTGAACGTTTGTGTCAAATTGATAGTTTTATTAATGGCACGGCAGATCTTTCGCCAGTTACTAAAAGTGCTAATATAGCACCCAAGTTCAAATTCTGCCCAGTAACTTTAGTGGATGTCCCAACAAGCAAAGTAATCCTTACCTTTTATCACCTATCAAAGGATAATTTAATAATTATATGCTGATTTTGAAGTTAAAAAAAAGTGAAGTTATAATAAGATGATAAGAAGAAGGTATAAATTGCACAAAGTTCATTAATTGTTCATTTATAATAGGGAAAAAAATCTCAACAGCTTTCATACGACTTAATGGGACTGAGAATCATTATTATATTAGTAATCAAAAGGAAGAAAAGAAGATGTTGGTACACCTGTTTAACGTGTTTTTTTTACTTGTTTACCAAGCCGTTTTTATGATATGTGAAAGGAAAGTATAGATACTAGTACCACGGAAATCATCCAAAGTGCACATATTTACAAGTTGCAAGTGTACATATTTGCGATGTTAATGTGAAATTGTTACTACTGAAGTGTAGTTGATAATACCTACCTACATATGTTTGGAGCTTTGTAGAATTCTCTCATTCATAAGGTTAAAGAATTTGTCATACCTTCTGCCAAAACTATTTTAAAAGAGAAATAT
The DNA here is from genome assembly GCA_910589285.2 of Mythimna ferrago. Classification (NCBI taxonomy): domain Eukaryota; kingdom Metazoa; phylum Arthropoda; class Insecta; order Lepidoptera; family Noctuidae; genus Mythimna; species Mythimna ferrago. Next base: position 16,846,693 of record OU342675.1, read on the forward strand.
TTAGTAGGTGAAGTCAGAGTTCAGAAGTCGAAGTTAGGCGGAGAGTCCGGCAAATCTGGAATCTTTCCATCTGTATAAACTTTAGGTACTAGAAAATAAAAGCTTTTGAAGTAGGTTTTATGGAAAAAATCTTACAATAATACTAAGTAAATCCATTATTATCTTTTTCAATTTCAAAGAACATCTTGAGAAACTTTCGAGACAAGGTAATAGTTTTTAAACAAACTGTTTATTTTGTATCTGAAACGATTTAGGCGAAGAAAGGAAAAGATTCGAAGTTTTTTCCACACGGGTGAATTAGGTAGTTATTTTGGGAGGCATAGTGCAAACTTAATGATAATATTTATTGAACGATTGTTCTTTCTAACTTATTTGATCTTATTTCAAACTAGCTTCTGCCAACGGCTTAGACTTAAAATCGACGACTAAGATTTTATAAACTTTTTATTTTATTTTTACTTTCCTTGTATTCGTACCTAATGAAAAGCATTAGTGTTTACCTCGGGGTGAAAGTAACTTATTTAGTCCCTCGAATTGGCGGCCTCGCTACGCTCACCCACCAACTCCTTCTCTCCTAGGGTAACAATCAGTAACAATGTACTATTTATTTCACATAGGTCTATATAGGCACTTACAAAACGTGTGAAGCGACGGCATGGGTTCTGTTGGTTGTGGTTCTATGGAGAAGAATCGGGACAAAGCTGCCAGTTATTCTTAAAAAAAAGTTTGATTTTATAATATTTCCTTGAAATAGTCATGAGAGGACAGTGAAGACCAATCAGCGTTGTACCCAAAAGCACCATAAAAATAATACCTAATATATTTTATATGTGTACTTAAATAAATATAGAGATATTAATAATAAAGTGGCTCGTAATAATAAATGGATCCGCGGAGTCTACAGTGTTCACTCACTCACACACACATTCACATTATGAAGAAGAGGCTTTACAAAAATAAACTTATAAATAAATAAATGACAAAGTATGTATAACAAATCACTAGTGGCTGTGGTCTAAATGAAGTAAAAAAAAAATTACCTCGGCGTAATGATACATTTAGTCAGAAGCATACCATTTTTAATTGAATAGTAGCATCCGTACTAATTGGTCTGAAACCCCATTGAACTGAAAACGTCAAGTCACTTTTTAAATAAAGAAAAGAATCTCATTCTCCGAGTAGGTATTTGAAGAAACAGTGAAGCTAAAGTTCACCCGTGTAGCGGATTACCCACCAACATCACGTTCCTTGATGAAGGGTTCAATGTATAAAATATTACTCTGCGACAAAAGGGTGCCGAACTCGGGGCTTAAACGTGCACCGCGTGACTCCGACGAGTTCCATTACCTACCTCCGAATAATTTTCGAAGCGGCCTATCTCCCTAATTATGCTGTTATGGTTGTAAAGGAAATTACGTAGTTACGCACTACGGCAATACTATTCGTTTGTAGGCTCAGCCCACGCAACCAGCTCGAAACGGTAATACCTACCGCATGCCCTACACGGCCTGTTTAATCTGACCCTTTTAGTCTCTAGACCCTCGCATGTCATGATTTAGATCCCTGCATTTTATAAGTATTATTTTATCTTGTAGACCTTGGTATTTATGTTCGCCTTGGCTCATGCTTCACACGTTATTTTCGATTCAGTTACCTCAGACATCTTTGTTAATTTGATAAATGGATGGCCCTTGCTTGACTAAGTTATACCGAGCAGTTCCGGCGCCCAAGGCAACAGGAAACTGGAATAGTCGAATTTCCCGTAAGGTTGTGGCAATCTGTAGCCGGTAAATATAGCTATGTGACATAGGTATGCGCGTCACCTAACACAATTTTTGCCCGACACTTTCAAGGAATTGAAACAGAAGTGTCCCCGAGAGCGATTTGGATGTTTCACAGAAATTCAGTACCTACAGCGTATATCTTTTCTCGTTCCTGTTTTATTTCAGTACGTTGTCTTTTATTATCTAAACTGAATTGAGCGTGATCGTGAACGTTGCTCGGTGACGAAGCCGAGCGGGGACGCGTCGCGTCGCGTCGCGCCAAATTGATTGGTAATCAGGAGCGCAATCACTATACCGTACTCCGTGGGGTAACGAACGAACATATTGAGGAAGTAGCATGCGGTAACTGCATAAAATATCTTTCTTAGTACATTCATAAATAAATTAGGAAATCTCTTCTAGATTTAATATTAAATTAGTTTTATAAGCGTACAACCATGCAAACAGTATGTTTTTCTGTAGCAAACGTAGAACTTTAGATTTTCTGTTATCCCTTGAGAATAGTATGTGCCTTTCGTAGTCACAAAGAATCTATGAGCAACATTTCAACGTAATCCAATGTTCTGTAAAGTTTTGTTTGTGTGTAGTGTAAGGTGAAACCTGTTCGTTTGAAACCGCCAGAGAATGTCGAATCTTTTGTATACCCAATACCCATATCAAAAGTGTGTCGTCCGAATTTTTGGAGAAAAATATTGTTCAAAATAGTTTGGTTTTGAATTTCCAATTGGTATAATAATTATGAGACGGCTAGTTTCTGCCAGCGGCTTCACCTGCGCGGAATGAAAAAAAATCCCAAGGTAATATATACTTCCGAAAAAAAAGTATTCTAAATGATATTCCAGGATATGGTCTATTCGTTTGCCACAATTTAATTTGGCAAGCGAGTAGACCATATCGCAAATCAAAAAAGTGACAAACATACTCTAAGCTTTTATAATATTAATGTAACATTTATCAAAACTCTGAAATACACTTTCCAAATTTTTTTTCCAAATCTTTCCTCTTCAATAACTATAATGTATCTATCTATACTTAATTTATACGAATAATTTACATTTGAAAAATACTTGACTAACTATAATTACAGTAAAATAAAAAAAAAACTCTAGACTAATTAAAATTAACTAAAAATAAATTAAAATATGGCGTCAAAAAATTCGAAAATTTAGTTTTAGCACGTTCCTTAGAATATAAAGCAATAGAAGATACTAAGTGGCATAATTCATATGCACTAGATTCATGTGTATATCAAGAACATTTGGGCATATTTGTATGCCACTTACTGTCGCAGGACACAGAGATACCTATATAAAAAATTTTGTAACAACTCAATTGTACCTGTGTGCACAAATAAACGTTTTGTATTTATATTTGGGCTACGTAGTAGGTACTTACATCTGCGTACTCTCCAGGCAGGTAACGAATAAAGCATTTAACACGGTTTTAGGCCCCAGATCAGAGATGCTATCACTACACTGTTTAAAAAATACTTAACTAACTATAAATACAGTAAAATCCAAAAATAATAATAAATTCCTTAAACTAATTACAACTAAATAAAACCAAACTAAAATATGGCTATTATGATATTCCTTAGAATTTAAAACCATTGAAGAAACCAAGTGGTATAAAGTTAACACTCATGTGTATATCAAGAAAATTCAGGCTACGTACTAGGTACGTACATCTGCGTCCTCTCCAGGTAGGTAATGAATAAAGCATTTAATATTGTTTTAGGCCCCGGATCAGTGATACAATCACTACACAGTTTACTTGGGCTAAAACATAAATAGACCATCTGGCCTACATTCATGAGCTAACCTTAAATAGACCAAGGTGTGGATTCTATGCGAGCCGCGTATTTGATTAAGGTGTGTAACCTTATAAGCATATAAAAAAGTATAGTATTGTCATAAAATTGTGGCAAAGTGTGAGGTTCCGTTTATGTTGCCTTATAGTTTGTAATAAAACCATTAAATGTAAGTACAAGTGACTTATGTTGTACTTGGGTAAATCAATAGGCTCAGCCCATATTATGTCAACGAGTTTGCATTGTTCTGTTTTGATGCAGGTTACAAAAATAACTGAATGTAGAAAACTCCTTTTTGAAGTCCTACTTTATTATTTTCATAAAACTTTTTAAATTCAAACGTTGAAGTTGGGTGGGAATGAGTTTACTTGACTGTAATACAGGAAACACCAGAAAAACTGAACGACTTTTGCAATTCGGCAACGGAACCCTAAAAGCGAAGTGTGTGTTGGTTTCTTTCTGTAGAACAATGTCTTATATATATAATACTATTGAATGTCCCTCCATGTGGTATTCAGTTCGCTTTCAAAGGACCTGCGAGCCTCCAATGCCTCTATTGTTCACTTATCCTTGGATTTTTGGTAAGGAATCAATACTACACGATTTTATCGCAAGACTGAAATCTGGGAACTCAAGGCACTTTTTTGTTAAGCAAAAATGTGACATGAAGGTTACTTTTCAAAAATGATTTTTTGTCAAAAATTGAATGGATAAGAATAAAAGTTTTGAACAAAAGATAGTATTAGGATGATGATAGGGATCAGTGGAGAGAGGTCAAACACTTCTTTCCATTTTAAACTTGGCAATTATTCCAGTCCATGAACCTTTACGCACATTTTCAGACCCCGCTTCTTTTATTAACATTTTCACTCTTCGTAACTGATGAAGATTGATAGACGAGTAGCACAAACTAAGAGTTTTACGTAGAATAATGTCGTTAAATCCAAACGTATTTCCAGAATGAAGTCATTTTACTGAATTTCAAGTGTTTTAACCGAAATTGTTCCAACAACTCACCCGTGAAGATACCACTGAAACAAAACTAACTCCCATTTGTAACAGTAAACAGGATTAGTAAGGATATAATAATGAAAATTACTACTAAGATCTTAAACGGCGTTATAATTAACGTAGTTAATTTGCGTCGCTGCCTCCCAAGTAAAGCACTTGCCTTATTTCAGTTGTTAGCATTAATTAACAATTTAATATTATTACGTTGCGTGGGTTACGATTGTATATCACGGTTATATCACAACAATATCGTAAATTATGAGAATAACCCAGTCTTATCATTCTTGAACAAATTAGCACTTTACGGGAAGTTTTTTTTTTACAAAATTACTGGTTTCTTGAAGGTTAAGTATGATTATTCAAAGTTATTTTCATTTTACTTAGGTTTATAAAAAATGAACTAGAAACTTTGTAACTATCGATATATACTAAAATGGATCCGTATTTCTCTTGCCCACGCCATAACTTGTCGATTTCAGGCATCTCTTTTAAGTCTTTTGTTTAAGTTTTCTAATACTTTGCAGAGACACCAACGAAAAAAAAAATTAGAAAAATTGTTTAGTAAATTGTAAAATTGCTAAAGAAAACTATGACTAACTATTTAGCTTTCGCAGTTTTGACAGTTCATAGACAAGACAGGTCAACGTCTGTCGAGTCAGCTAATAGTTGGTTATGAAATAACTAGCTGTTGCCCGCGACTTCGTCCGCGTCAATTTCTGTTATTATGATCGCGATTAAGAAGTTTTTATAAGAATATATTTTAAAGTAGGTAGTTCTGCGTAAATGATATTTTTAGTTTTATTTTCTTGTGGCAGTAAAACATACTGTTTTTCTCCGTAACCCGATTTTGATAACGCTACATATAGCGGCCGTGTGAAAACCAGTCTTGACGTAAATCGTTTGCCCCTGTGATTTATTAATTGTTACGGCAAAAGATAACTTAACGGGAAATTGAATTCTTTTAAAATAAAAAGGAAAATCTTTTGGAGTCATAGGGATGCGAGGTATAAGCACTGTTTGACCAACTGCTGGACCAGTCAAAACTATTGCAACGATCACGTTATTGCGAAGAAATTTGACGTGAAGTCGGTTCCCGTTACACAAATTTGGTTAAAATTTCTATGTTAAATTATTGGGCACCTATTTTTAACTTGAGGAAATGTGGGGAAGACCACTCGGGCTTAAAGAATTAAGAAACTTCTGTGGGTAATGGACCGCATCTTCTTGATTCATTACATCTCGTGGAAGTTTAGTTAAAATTAAGTCGATAATTTCTTCAACGCTAGTGTTTGTCGCCGCCAATACTGCCCTTTGACACATCCATTAATAATCTTTATTTTCTATTTCTTCGATATTAGGGTAAACTTTCGATATTAAATCCTCAAGTCTAAGCTAGTCACTCTTTCTCCTAAATCGGGGTCAATTTCAATTTTATTTTCAAAATGTAATGTATGTGTGTATGTATGTGTGTGTGTATGTATGTGTGTGTGTATGTTTCAAGTGTATGTATGTGTGTGTTTGTTTTGAATAATAACTTTTAGATCATTAAAAGAGGAGTAATTCTTTCATACATTTTTATTGGGTAACTTGAACCGTTTACGCAGCGCACGCCACGGAAGCCATCAGATATGAATAATTCTCTCCGTTTTTACAACATTTTTCACTGATGCTTCGCTCCTATTGGTCGCAGTGTGATGTTATAAAGCCTTCCTCGATAAATGAACTATTATCCAACACAAAAATAATTTTTCAATTCGAACAGGTAGTTCCTGAGATTAGCGCGTTCACACAAACAAACTCTTCAGCTTTATAATATTATAGTATAGATAAAACTTTGATTCAACAGCAAACAATATTTTGGAGCCTGAAACTGACGCAATCATAGAGGTGTGAATAATGGTAAAATTGTTCAGTGCGAGCCGTGCTTCATAAATGTAGTTTTACTGAGAGCATATAAGCGTTATTAATGCGTTCATCCTAAAAGTATCAATGATCGTTATTACCTTTTTTTTTTGTACTGTGCACGAAGCACATTGCTCGCCGTCCACAAGCTCATGCCTACGGTGATTATTACCACTACTGAGATAAAATTTCTTGCATGTTTCATTATGTTTAGATAAAAAACATGTATGGATGGATAAGGATAAAGGATGTTTTTTTTTGTCTTAGTAAAGATATCCTTTGATATAATTTTGTGTGAAAACTCTTTTTAACATGGTAATCTCGCGGACAACAATAAATAATTAGTTCATATTTCGTTCTAATTATTTGTAAAGCAGGTGTGTTTAACAAACAGTTTATTAATCGTAAAAACCTTGTGTCTATATCACAAGGGAATATGTGCACAAGTTCCAAGAAGTTCAAACTTACAACACACGGTAACATGGGTAGATCGACATCAGTTCACTCCAGTCTGTGTCTTTAGTTTTCTTTTCAGTTGTCCCTAGGGATGAGACTCGGATACAATAGTGCTGTATCTCAATATTGGTTTTCGTATTCGGATCTTTACAAAAAATCATATTTATGCTAACCGAATTTATTTTCGATATCCGTAGTAATTGATAAAGGAGTCCAAAAAAACGATTAGCATAATAGCATAATCAGCCTTTCAATGTTCCTACTGCTAGGATTCAGGTCTCCTCTTTAGGAGAGGGAATGGGCCGTAATCCAACACGCGGGCCCAGTGTGGGTTGGTAAATGTCACACGTAGGTATACGAATTCAGTGCAGTGGTAATGAAATATATTACACAAAGTAATGCGACTGGCTGGGTTTGAATCCGCGACCTACAACTCGTAAGTCGGGTCCGTTACCACTCGGCCACGACTGCTCAATGCTCAAAATAACGATTAGGTAAGTTAAACTATTTACCAAATAAAGTAGGTACACTTACTCAAAGCAAATAACATTGAACTCCTAACACGTCTCAATCGCAAAAAAGCCCGTTTGATAAGTTCGTCATAAAGGAAGCCCCCATAGATTTCCCATTACCTAAACGCTTGGACTAAGTTGTACAAAAGTTGCACGCCTCCATAATCTTGTTACAATATGATTAACTAATCCGCAGTACATAAGGAGGTACAATAACATTATGGAGATGTACGCCGAGGAAACCCTCCAATATGTTCGAGTGAAACAGGGGCGCGCCACTTTCCTTAAGCGCTCTTGTGGGATCTTGAATCTCTCCGGCGCCAAACTTATTTCTGTATCACATCAAACTTATAAGTTACGAACGAATGAGTTTACGTAGGGACTGGACTAAAGAAAGTAGCTCATACGATCTCGTTTCCCTGTTTTTCTTTGTTGTAAATCTCTGCTCATCATGTTTATTCTTTTTGTTATTGTGGGCAAAGGCATTTTCAAGATTTTCTCTGATTAATTTTTCAACGTTTTTTGCTTAATCCTTCATATTCTTTCTAATCCAGTTTAGGACGTATTTTTTTTTCAAATTAGAATAAGAATTGAAAACAGAATTGCATCGTAAAGTTTTAACGATGGAATTGGCTGTTAAAAGACTCTTAAATTGTTAAAATGCTTATCCCAAGACCAACCAAGGCGAGTTTAATCGAATGTCAGTCAACTAGATAAGTGATAACAAATTGTTCGATGAGAAAAAGCTCTGGTTTTCAATTATTGTAAAAATGTATACTTATATTTACGTTAAAATAGCATGCAATACCAACATTAGAGGAGTATATAGCAGATTGGAAAGAAAATTAGTTTTCGCTTTATTATTACAGCCATAATTCTCTAAGGGTTTATTGATATTGAAAAATTTTTATATTTGAAGATACATAATTATAATAATTTTCTAAAAACTGATAACTTCTGCAAGAATGTTTGTACATTTAAATCACGACATTCAATGTCTGTTGGTATTAATTCGTTTATGTTGCTGTGCTAAAATTTTTGATTCATTTTTTTGCACTTCACAATAAAAATTACTTGTTTTGCGGGGAAAAATTACAGTTAGGTACATGTTAATATTATGTTTCAAATTAACAGTCACCGGCAAACACGAGTCGGCTAGTTTCGTGCTGGAGTAATGATATGCTCCCAATTTCGTGACTGATTACCCGCAAACGATAAAATAAATACTTACAAGAAAACCCGGCCTCCATTAGCTGCTGAACCTATTTCTGTGAGCTTAGTTAACAAACATGTATGTATTCTGACAAAGTTTCACAGAGTTTCGGAGTTTGCAACTGCCCACTTTGTCTGCTATCCACCGCATGCTCACCTATTTCCAAAAGTTTTGCTGTACCCCTAATTATGGGTCCATGTGTCATGAGGGATACCAAAGAACTGACACTGTAACTCGTCCAATTTTATCATACAAATCTTGAAGTTTTTAGTGTTGAACTTAGAACAAAAATAAAACTTTGATACTTAGCTTTTGACATGAAAACTTAAAGTGTTAAAGACGGGCTAGTGCAAGCTGTTCAGATAAGATTCTTGTGTAATATGAGTCAAAGAAAGTACTCATGTGTTTGTGTCCATACGAAGGGAGTCAACATAATATATCTCATGTTGACATTCTTCGTAGGAACAGGAAAAATATTAGGTACCTGTAACAGCTCTCACAAAAGTATTCGTGGAAGGAAAGAGCTGTTTCCTAATGGAAAAACCTGTTCACCTGGTACTACGAAAGTACTGGTAAGTACAGTTTAAACTCCAAAGTTTGGGAAGTTTTTACATTTTTATTTTACATACACCGCTTTAAATGCGCTGGTTTTAATAAGGCGTTGTGTTAACTAAACAGTACCTTATTTATGGTTTTTAGTTACCTTAACGATAATAAGAGAGGATTAAAAGATAGTAAATTTAAAATTGCTCATTGAAAGTAATGGCAATTTAAATTTAATAAAATATATAAACCGCCTTTGTAAAGCGCTATTTATTAGTTTCAAAGTTTCAATAAATAAATTAAATAATGTATGCGTAGTAACAGTAAATTATGAAATAGGTTGTCCTTTTTCTAAACTAAAAAAATAATAAAGTGACTTTATTGCTATCACACAAAAGAACTATTCTTTAAAATTAATTTCTAAAGATTATTTCTCTGCATTGGTCCATTTTGCAGTTCCAATTTTCGATGACGCATCTGAGTACTTCGAGTATTTGGTAAATAACGCGAGTAATTTTGGCTACTATTCTTGTTCAGTCGTACGTGGCTAATCCATATAGATTACGGACTTCCTAAAGCCCCAAAGGATAAAGTCGTGGGGTGTAATGTCACGGAATCTAGGTGGCCAAAACACTGGAAGCTCGAAATTAACTATTATTCACAAAATTTATCACACCATAAAGTCATTGTTTCACGTGTCGTGTGGTAAATGGCACCGTCTTGTTGGTGTCCTAGAGTTTCTCTAAGTGCTCGAAACACATTTTCTACTATCATGCGGACGAAGCCGTTGCCAGCAGCTAGTATTGAATAAAAATATCATGATAGCAACACATGCTCCATCTGTCATAAAATCCATACATATGTGTGCAAACTTTAGCACTGTGGCTAAGGCTGCAGTTTTGGTTTGGGTGTCTATTCTGCCTCGGTTAGCCATTGTGGAGTGTATCATGCGAAGTTTTTCAACACTCACGAAAATTGACTCTTGCCACTTTTTTATGTTTTATTTTTGAAATAGAAGACCTTCAAATGAAGTCCATTTTAGAGTGGAGCGAAAGGGCGTGTCAAGCTTTTACTGACTAAAACCAACCTGAGAACATATTGGTCTTTGACTTCCAGGACCACGTCCAACTTTCTAAAAATCCTTTGGCCTTAACGTCCCTACTGGGTCCCAATGGTTTCGCTGACATCTCTTCGAGGCGCGTGTAGAACTACGTGCGCCGTCAATGACTCGGGCGCGGTCCTTACTGGACGGCCAAACGGCGAGCTACCCTTTACTCGTCATCCGGGCTCTTAATACTTAAACGGAGCCTTACTTAATTAAAAAAAAGGTTAGAAAAGTATTTCACTTAATATCAAAATGTCAATAATTCCCTAAATATTCGGAACTTATCGGCCGTCTTTCATCACTCAGGCTCAGTATCTACTTAATTGAGCTTAAAAACAAAATCCATTAGAAAGTTCATCAGTTTACACGTTAATTAAGCACACTTAATGGGGCCCGCAACTGATCGAGGCCGCACTTTACGCGCGATACGTTCAAGGGAAACTTAATGACTTCTACCATAGAATTAGGTAAAAGTATTTGTTCTTATCGGCATATATATTAACTGCTTAAAAACCAATTACTTAGTAGGGAAGTAAAATATTTTGAATCTGCGAGCTATGTTTTTTCGTAAGCTATAAAAAAACTTAGCGGAGCGAGTCCAATGACTTGTAGGTAGTTTGTACGCAATGTCAACTACTACCTACAGGTCATTGAAGTCGCTCAGCTGACGTTTTCTTAAAGAAATTAATTTCGTACATGCGTAAATTAATACGAGTTTTGAAAAAAAGGTACTTTATTTTTTAATTTTATCTTTACATATCGATAGTGTTTCATGTACCGCATCGACCCTCCACGGGATTGAAACGATCAAAATTTAGCGGTGTATATACCGAATACATAATGCGGATAGTTTTAGATGGTTGGGACAGGAGTGTGTCTATTGGAGAGCGCTTAATATCAAACCTGAGATATGCAGACGACCTACTCTTCTTACGACGTCACAGGCAGACACGAAACGGCTTCTTTCGCTTCTAGCAGCAACCAGTTCTGATTTTGGCCTCGCCATAAATCACGATAAAACCAAATGCACACGCAGTGCCACGGATAGAGAGAGATGGAGAAGTTCGCAAAATCCGCAATCAAACTACCAGACGATCCATGACCACGACCACTCTGCCAGGAGTGTACGACTAAGAAGAAGAAGAATTACAAATATCTCGGTTACATAGTTCTTCATCGAATTACCTGACGCTCTGGGTGGAGCGAGAGGGAGAGTCAGACTTTTATAGACTTACAAACCACTTCTGTTGCCTTTTCCGTTAAATGGCTACAGTAACTTCCGCAGCAAAAGGTATCGCGTCTAGTGTGTTCTAAGTACACAAGTAAATAAAGCCACAAGAAATAACATCATCTTAAGCACCATACGAGGGAAAACTTTACACCCTGCGTGTTTATTTTGGTCCAAAAAAGTGTAATAAACTGGCTAATTCTCCTGTTTTGTTAGCCTAGCAGTATTTTATGTCGCATGTCAGTCCTAGATTGATTTATTTCTGCTGAGGCACCCACTGCCTTCCTCGAGTCCTCGACACTGTTTAATGATTCATTTCTGAGTCTTAAAATATATCTGGCACGGAACAATGGCTGTGAGAAATAAGCTGGAATTTATTGTGCGACGCGGACCGTCGTTCGGTTTTGTTTCTACAACAGCCTTCAGAGATAATACTCAGTGATTCGTGCTATTATTATTAAGTGTTTTATTGTTCTCGTTTACCTTTAACATTGTTGGTGAAAGGGTGAACAGTCCTTTGTATGTGAATAATGATTAAGTAAATAGGGTGTTACTGAATGTAAAATTTAAGGAAAATTGCTTTTACTCAGGTTTTGTTAGCTAATAGCTGCTGTACCAAATTCTGCAGAACGATCATTCTGGAATTTTACTATTTTACATTAATATTGTTTAAACCGTAGATGTTCCAGCCGAAGAAGCCATGGGTTGTGCGAAAGAGAACCCCGGGGCCCTGGAATGAAAGCAAAGAAAGAACATAGGAGTGGGTTTTAGTCAGTAAAACTCTGACATACCCTCGCGCTCCACCTTAGAGCTGAAGAAGTCATTGGATGTTTTCACAGAAATAAAAAAAATATCTCTCGAGTACGTTTCAGTGTTTCTTTTCAAGGCTAAGGAAACACTAGCTTCGTCTACTTTATATTGACGAACAAAAAGTATATATAAAAATAAATAAAATTTATCATGAAACATGGCTGTTTGTTCGTATTTCCCCCAGTTTTCCGGCTACATAAACTAAAACATTCCAGATTACTACATTCGCTAACCGTCGACGTCTAATTAGTGGAAATTAATTCGACTTTGTTTCGGTGTTTTAACTATTTGTGTTAATGCTTTGTTAGTCTGCAAGCTGTACAGTCGGGGCGAAAAGATTTTACTTGTAGCGGAATTAAAGATTTTATTAATCGTATTGGCATCTTTGTGCAATTTTTAGTCATTTATATTGCAATATCTTTATAACACTAAAATTATAAATTTAAAAAATAATAAAATAAAAAGCCTTTTATTTCTTGCCAAATAATAAAATTAATTACAAAATAATAGTTTATATAATTGCATGAAATCGTAAATTTAATATTTAATTAATTCTCACTCTAACATTCAAAATTAATATAATTATTTTATTACAAAAAAAAAATTAAAATTAAAAATTATCTAATTAAATCTATGAAACACATTCTAATCATATATTTATTTTTAAATTATTTCATTCATTAATATTATTAACATAAATATTCAAATTATTTATGTTAATTGTGATTTATGAAACGTATATTTGTCCTAATAGCAAGAACCCCGCTTCGTAGAAGGTGAAGGCCTCCTCCAGAACCACCGGTCACTATCTTTGGCTGTATCCATCCAGTGAGTGCCGGCGACTTTAGCGATATCATCGACCCATCGAGTTAATGGCCTTCTTTTTTTTCTTTGGTCGGGTGGACCTGGCCATAACGTCACTCTTGTTGTCCAGCGGCCGTCACAGAGTCTTGCTATATGTCCAGCTAGCTCATCGCCATTTTTGTCTTAGCGCATAATTGAGAGCATCTATGACCTTTGTTTTAAGTCTTATCTGAAAATGAGGAATCTTTTGAATTATGCGTATTTTCACGATACTCCTTTCCATGCTCCTTTGACATGATTTAATTTAATTTTTCAGTCGACTGGTAAGTTTCCGTGTCTGACAAGCATATGTTAATGAGGGCAGCAGGCAGGTGTCCATAACTCTCTTCTTGGTTTTTGTAGGCATGCCACTTTTTATTATTTCTTTAAGACTCCAAAACTTTTTCCATGTATTTTTTATTCTTCTATCGATTTCCATTTCGTTATTCTGTCCGTCAAATGAGATCTGTTTCCCAAGGTAAATGTAATTATTGACGTAGAGCTATGGTGTGTTTTCGACGTATATTATAGGTATTTCGATGTGATTAGTCATGATGTTTGTCTTGCTAAGGTTTATTTCCAACCCCGCTTTTTTACTTTCTTCATGTAGTGAGCTTAACATAGATTGAAGTTATTTTGTATTTTCAGAAAATAAAACTATTTCGTCCTGGAATCTCAAATGGTTTATTTACTTGCCATTTATATTTAAACCGCATTTGCTCCAGTCTAGTTTGCTAATGATTGACTCTAGCACGACTATAAAGATTGTCGGAGATATAGGGTCCCCTTGCCGGACCCCTCTTTTTAAGTGTATAGCTGGTCCTGTCTGTGGCTTCCAGTTTTATTCTACTCGTGGTTTTGTCATAAAGGTTTTTCAGAACTCTTATGTACTCTGTCTCTACATGCTGAAAGTGTAAAGCTTTCTATATAGATGCTAAATGAAGATGTTAAATGCTTTCTGATAGTCAATGAAGACTATGTTGTATGTTGTTATGTTGTCTTTGGAATTCTTGATACGTCTCGATCAGCATTTCTAGTGTGTGGATATGGTCCACAGTAGAGAAGTCTCTACGAAAACCCGCCTGTTCAATAGGTTGGTGGTTTTCAATGAATTTTCTTATCCTTTTTAGGGTTCCGTAGTCAACTAGGAACCCTTATAGTTTCGCCATGTCTGTGTATCCGTCTGTCTGTCCGTCCTCGCTTAATCTCTGTGACCGTTAGCACTAGAAAGCTGAAATTTGGTACCAATATGTATACCAATCACGCCGACAAAGTGGTAAAATAAAAATTGGAAAAAATGTTTAATTAGGGTAGCCACCCTATATGTAAAGCGGGAAGTGATTTTTTTTTTAATTTAAACCCTAACGTGTGATATATTGTTGGATAGGTATTTAAAAATGAACAGGGGTTTACCAAAATCATTTTTTGATAATGTCAATAAATTCGGAAATAATCGCTCCAAAAGTAAAAAACAATGTGTTCCGCCCGCCTAACTTTTGAACCATAAGTTTAGAAAATATGAAAAAAATCTGAAAAGTAGAACTTTATAAGGACTTTCTAGGAAAATCATTTTGAACTTGATGGAAAGAACAGTTTTTATACAAAATAATTTCTGGACTAAGTTTGTAGTATAATCGTATATGCAAGCATTTTTTTTAACTTCGTTTACATATTTTATTATTCTGAACGTATCTTCTTTCAAGCAAAAAAAGAATTATTAAAATCGGTTTTCGCAATCCAAAATTACCACCGAAAACTTCTTCTGGTACCTATGTATTAATTAGTAACGCAATTCCCCGAGAGATGGCGCTTTACTTTGGGCTATTTCGCGTTCGCGTTGTTAGAATTTTTCCTGAGTTGATGAGGTCGGGTATTATCGAATTGTTTGGTTGGTCTCTCCTTGGCATTGGCGGTATTATATTATAACTACATAAAACTTCTATCAGGAACATGCTAAGGCAATTTAGAATAAAACTAAAATTATTTTTTTTAACGCCATCTATCAAAATGTTAAGGTAAAAACGAGTTCATAAATGGTTCGATAGATGGTGTTGCGTAATAACGTTATCTTTTTAAAAGTCGATGTTAAGATTTTCGTGCTTTCATGACTTACCGTGGTAAAAAATCGTTGCATCTTAAATATATTCGTAATTTTACTGTGCACAATCGCTGAAATTTCTACTACTTGCATACTGTTTTAGTTATTACCGTTCTTTGTGGGCCCGTTTTTAGGGTTCCGTATTTATTAGAGTTCCGTACTTAGTATGTCAACGTAACAAATAGCCTTTTTTTAAACTCATAAGTGGGAACACTTATTGTGACGGATGGGAAACTACGGAACTCTACACTGAGCGTGGCCCGACACGCTCTTGGCCGGTTTTTTCAATTAGGGATGAAAATAATTTATATATTGATGGCAGCAGGCTGGTATGTGTGTAGTTGCTTATGTTGTTAAGGTCGCCTTTTTTTTCGGGGGGTTTCAGCTTAATTTAGTACCATGTTAAACAGTCGTGTTAGTGGAGTTATTAGATGCGTGCGTCCTAAATTTAAAGCTTCGTTTGTGATCCCATGAGGGCCGGGGCTTTTCTCTTTTTTTAATGAATCTATTACTCTGATAACTTCCATTTCATTAATTGTGCTGATCTCACCGCCATTTATTGGTATTTGTGTGTTGGGTGGATTGAACACTTGGTCTGGAGAGTTGTACAGGTTTTCGTAGAAGGCCGTTGCTCTACGTAATATTTCAGGCCTATTGTGTGTAACATTTTTTGACCCTTAAAGTTCTTCAATCCATGTTTTATATAATCTTAACTCTTTGTAAGCTCTCTTAACGCTGCCACTGGTATCCAGATGTGTTTCAATAATTTGTGTGCGATGGTTCTTATAATCGTTTTTAATATATTTGCTCACAAGTTTGTATATAGCTTTAAGTTAGTTTTTCATAAAGCGTGTTTTTGGTTTTGTTGATTGTAATTGTTGTCTGCGATGTAATAGCCTTTCAGTGTGGACTGATAGTGTACTTCTTTTCTCCGTATTTGCATGTGGTATAGAGCTTTCTTCAGGCTACTGTCTATAGCGCTTAGTATTTTATCGCAGTATTCTCGAACAGTGTCGTCTTCTTGCGAGTTGTGTACGAGGCTCTTTGAGTAGGTTTTTAATTACTCTTTGTACCTTAGAATATCTTCTTTACATTTCAGTATATTCCCTGAAAAGTTACCAAAGCTTTTTCGACTCTTTTTACTTGACCGCAGTGTCAGTGTGGCCCGAACAACTTTATGGTCTGGATAAAAAGACACATTTAAAACCTCTATGTTTTGAATGATCCTGTGTTTGTTTGTCAGAATATAATCTATTTCATTTCTCGTTGAGCCATTTGGGGATCTCCAAGATCATCTCTGGTTACTTTTCTTTTTAAAAAATAGTGTTAATTATGGCTAAGTTGTTAGAATAAGCAAATTCAATGAGTTTTTCACCTCTACTGTTTCTGTTTCCGTAGCCGTGACTTCTAGTGACTAGTGTTTCGTTTGGTTTTGGTTAGCCAATTTTCGCATTAAAATCGCCCATAACTATTATATTTTTTCCTGCTAGTTGTACAGCTCTATCAACTGTGTTGTAGAAAAATTCCAGTTCTTCATCGCTTGCAGTTTTCGTGGGAGAGTAGACTTGAATTATACTGCTTTCGAAAATGTTGATTATTACATTAAGTAGTGCTACTCTCTCAGATAATCTAAAAAACTAAAAATAACAAATAACATAAAACTTTTAATATTATTCTTCAGGTATTTTTTGACTATGTATCCTACTCCGTACATACCCGGTGTTTCGCCTAAGTAATAAAGGATGAAGTCGTTGTGTTCTTCAATAGAATTTCCAAGTCTTCTAATTTCAGAGAGACCCTAATATCATATTTTACGTTTTCTAGTGATTCCATTAGTTCTATTAATCGGCTGTATGTCGACAAAGTCCTGACAGTAAACGTAGCTGCATATAAAACATTGTTTTCTTTATTTGTATAATTGTTTGTTGGGAAAATTTTCTTCTCTGGAGGGTAAGGTCTACAACTCCCACGGGGACCGGCTGTATTGGGAGCGAAGAGGTGTGGGTGGTTAGTTGCTATTTGGAATTGTTTGTAGAGTAATTCTCTTTGTTGTTAGTGCTATTTGTATTTGTTGGCCTTGTAAAGAAATTTGATATATCAGCGGTTTTGTTTTTCTTTATTGGGTTTGTTTTTTTGTCAATAGAGACCGTGGCTCCATTATTTTCCGGGGATTCTGACATATTCCTTTTTCTATTTTTTTTTTAATGGTTTTCATATTTTGATTTTCTTCCACGATAATTAATTTGTCATATTTTAATATACCTTTTTTTCCATTTTCTCTAGCTGTTTTAAGTTGTTCCTGTAATTCTTTGCGTTTTTGGAGTACATTTTGAGGGAAATCTTCTTTAAAGTAATAGGATTTTCCTTCAATTGATTTTTTGTTTTTATGCCGTTGAATTTTCTTTTTTATAGTGGAGAAAGTTAACAGGACAGGTTTCACTTTTTCTCCCTTTTTTCCGTTTCGAGGTTTCTATGGTGTTTGTGTCACAGGTAATCTTTAAATCTTTATTGATTATTTCGACAATATATTTTTCTCTCCTTCTATTTCTTCTGGAATTCCAAAGAAAATTAAATTCTTCCTCCGTGCGTATCTCTCAACATTGTTTATTTTCCTTTGTTGTTCTTCAATTTTCTCTTCCAAAACTGATTGTCTTATTTCGATACTTTCTAATCTATCATTGACTTTGGTGTTTATTGTGTTCGTTATTTCCTTTTGCATAAGTATCATCTGAGTTATTTGTTGTTTTATGTCTTCTTGGATGTTTTTGAGCATTTTCATAACTTCTTCCATTTTGATTTACATGTAATTTCAGCATAAAAAATGATTATAAGTTGTGTGGGTCGATATAGGTAAAGTTTTTAACTATTGAACTATAGATGGCGTGGTTGGGCTTGATATTGAAATGATGATTACAATGCCGATGTCAGTTTCTGCTGATGCCACTATTGCTCAATAGATGGCGTTGCTAGTGCCTGTGATCAGTTGTTTATTTTATGCTGTGTAATGTTTATTTTGTAGGTTAGAAATTTGTAACTTCACGCTTATAACTTTGTTTACTCACAGTTTTACTATGTTATCCTTTTCAGTATTCAAGCTTATTGTTTATCAGTTGTCCAATAGGCAATTTTAGTTTTTTTAGCGATATCTCACTGGTTTTCTTCTGTGAGTCATTGTTCGATTTTATCCTTTATTTCTTCGACTTTTCGTAAAAATACGGACGTTCTTCTTATTGCACTGTGCACATTGATTGCATTTATAACTTTTATGATAATTAACACTTTGAAATTGATACTTTGGATATTTTAAATACCCAAAATTTGCGGAGCGATTTAAAACCAGCTGTTAACGGCACAACGGTGGCGCCCTCTCTACTCACAAAAATTTTAAAGACTAAAATATGTGAGTGTGTGTTTTCCCGGTCGAATGGCTGAATAGATTTAGATGGAATTTGGCATAATAGCACCTAATAATAATAATCATTTGGGATCATTTTCTACTTTCTGAAGCAGGACAGGACTGAAGCCGCTGGCAGCAGCTAGTATGACATATAATCTAGATAGGTCATCTACCTACGTACCTATGACTATGAAATACAGGACACACTGCTAATTAGGCTTCCTAATGAAGTATCGATAACTAAAAATAACTTTCTTTCCCGATTTATTGAGTTAGCTTCATGTTTATTGCGTGCTCTCATGATTTTAATTTATTTAATACAATATACAACTACAATATGTATGCTTATAAACAACTAATATGTTATTAAAAAAACTTAACCATAGGTATTTTAATAATATACACTAAAACAAAGCGTCTTAAATAAAATATGTCATAAAATATTCTTTTGCATCGCTGTCGACTTGAAGAGTGTCCAAAGATTGGAGGCATTGCCACGTTGTATGGCAATGCTTAATCTCTTGCCGAAGTTAAAGCCACCCTTTAGGTCACGTGAAGTGTCCACTAGGCGTTTGCATAAACCATAACTCCACATTATGTACACTTAACTGTGTCGATGTTTAATATTGTCTTCATATTTTGTAAAAAGAATTATGAGATTTAATTTAAATAATATAGTCTATTTAATTATATATTTTGTTTGTTTTTTTTTTTTTTTTTAATTTATACACACTGTGTCTACATATCTTATCTAACTGTCCTGTCGCAGGTCTGCTGGAAGAAATTTCGTTAGAAATAAGCAGGTCCTTTGTACTCTTTTATCCTTATTGTTCTTTTCGATTTTAAGTGTTTGTGAGTACATAAATTAAAAAAAAAAGAATATTTATTTGGAATCAATTTTGTTTTGCTACGTGACTGCAGGTAGACGCTTTCGTGGACGAGTGTACCGTTTCATGGAGTCACGTATTAACTGAGTTAAGTCCACATATCTACGAGGGCACCCAGTTCCGATGTTTTGATTGCCTTTGAAAATTAAGAGTGTTCCACTGTTTGTTTGTTTGATTGTTCTTAATAAAATCAAGAGTTATTGATACATGTACATATACGTATACGTGTATAGGAAGTTTGTATTCATTACGGTTTGCGCCGGTATCATATGCATACATACATATTATTTTAATGATAGAAAAATATGTTTCTTCATTACAAATAAATAATTCATGTAAATTGTCGTGGTTATACATGTAAAATTGGAAAGCGGTTAAATGTTCCAGTAATTTGATGTACAACAATAATTCATTAACTATGTATAATTACAAGGACCGAAGAATAATATTTCAGGCGTCATGATTCTCGAAGAGCTGAACAAAATTTTGTAATCTTGTCGAATATAAATTGAATGAATAATAGAATCGGCTTTGTCGAAGGCTAAATTTCGTTCGCTGAAATCGCCTTCTTATGCTAATATTTAAAATAGACAGTTCGCCGTTCATCGATACAGGAGCTGGGCTTATGCAAGTTTCGAGCTGGCTTGCGATCCACTTGCTTTTAGCCCGACGAGATGTTTTAGATATATCTTTAAATATATCGTTCTCGAGTCGCATGAAGTTAATATTTTATCAGTTACAGTAGTCGAAGCTACTGATCATGTAAATTCAGTTTGGATCGATCTCAATAATGTTACGCGTGTAGGCACGGAAATAATCTGTGTGATAGGTATATAATTACTTGGAAATTTATTTCTGTTTATATCATTAGCAGAGGTAGATTAGGTACAGGTAGAGTATATTTACTTAAGCGTCGTGAAAGTAACATAGAGTTGATAATTCCTCCTCTAAAATCACGGAATCATAAACATGAAGACTAAATCCCGGGATTTAAGAACAAGAACTAAATTATTATATTAAAGTATGTTATTATATTTTAGAATTGTATACTAAAACTATTAGATTAAAACAAAACTCTTTAAATTAGCAGTTTTAGTACGGAACTCTAGAACATAATAAGAGCGCGTTCCTACATGTCGTGTGTCAGATCTGTAGGGTAAGTGCAGGATAGATGCCTCAGTGGGATAGATGACTTGATTTTTATTTCACTATGTTAGGAGTACTGTGAGAGTTAAATTTTACTATAAGTAACGAGTCCTCCCCCCGCAAACCTCGGTGCCTGGAGACTGTGGACGGGAGCGCACGCGTTTCGTCTGTGTGAGTAAAAATTTTCCGCGGCGAGACGACAAAAGGCGCCAAAATAAGATTCGTAAGTTCTTTCAACAGTGTATTTTTTCTTTCGCTTATAGTGTCTACTTTTTTTCTATTAGTCTGCTTGAATTGAAGATTTTATAGTAAAAACTCATCTTTTGTTTTTATTGAGAATGGCATCTATCCCTACAAAAAGTATAGTTGCATCGTTTTTTATTAGGATAGATGCCCCTAAGGGCAACTATCCCTAATTCCCTGTTTTTGTAAGAGTTGTATTGTTGCAGGAAAGCAAAATCTAAATGTGTATGGATTGCATGTGATAAATGTCAACAGTGGCTACATGAAAATTGCACAAGATATCAGAATTATTGCACAAGATGCGGGAAATTGAAAACGCATGCTTCAAGTAACAAATAATCTACAATTTAAGTACCTCCCTATTCTAAGAATAATTTAGTCTGATACCAAAGCTGATTGCACTTTTTAAAATCAAGAAAAAAAAGACTAAAGAAGTATTTAAATTCCTACAAATTATTACTACCTAGCAGTAATTTTAAGTAAAATATGTTGATTAATATTGAAATAATTATGTGATCGTTTTATAGATGACAATGTTTATTTGTGTTAAAACACCATAAAGACATGATTATAATAATATAGTGGTTTGATTTCAGAATAAATCAATTACAATGTTTGACTAAGTCGTCAGTCGTCGTCGATTACCCACCAGGGGCACCTATCCTCAGAAGCTTTTTCTTGATAAGTCTTCTATCCGCCACAGTAGGCGTCTATCTCATTTTTAGAGGTCCAGAAAATTACAATTTACACTAAATCTACACACTCTATACCAGTACGATTCAGATAATATAATACATTAAGAAATATATTTAATATCTCTTAAAGAACAAAATGCTCTAAGATTATAAATTTCGGATTTATTAAGCATTTTCGAAAAGTGGGGCATTTATCCCGGACTTACCCTATATTAATCGGATATCGGCGCCTCTGTTCGCACTAGTCCGATATAGGGGCCAATTTTTGGCACTCTACCCGAGGTGACTGTACATGACGGATATCGACGAAGTTCGTGTTGTGATATATTATTTGAGAATACGAATAAAGACAGCTAAGGAAAGAATATCGGAATTGGGGAATTGATTCTTCAGGATTTATATTTGTTTCCATGATAACGAGATACCAAATATCGGATAAATGTGAACAGCGTCACACTTACTCATAGACGAGCAATACAACACGACTTTTTTTCGCGCGTAGAGGACTGGCGGGTGTTTTACCCGACATTTTTTATCGGCGCCGACACAAAATCAATGTCACACAAGTGCGAATAGCTTCATATTAAATTTTTTACAAAAAAAAATACAACAGACTTCTGACCGATCGAATTGGTCCACAATTGATCGAGAAATCGGTGAATTTATATTAAAAAAAATACATACAGCCGGACATAGAACCTCCTTTTGTTTGAAGTCGGTTAAAAATGCTCTGTCATTACAACATCCGAATAAAATCCTAACACACAAGTGGGAACGGGCTGTAAGATTTTTCAATATTAATTCGTTAGAGAGTTCTTTTGATTTTGATTTGATTTATGATTCCGGGATTTCAAAGGAGGTATTATCAATTCTATGCTACTTACTTCCACGAACTTTAAGTATATACTGTACTTATATAGACCTCTGGTCATTAGTCAGAATATCGTACTACTTTTCTGGTGAGTTTCATAATAATTATATTATATGAAACCTAGACACATATTAGGAACGTTTTTCTTTTCTGTCGACATACAATTTTAACCCGTGAGAAGGCGCGCCTCTGTTAGTTACATGAAGAGGCGCGCGCGAGCAAATTACTCACACTACTTTAAATGCTCATATTTCTACTTTTAAAGTACTTATTGACTTATAATGGATTTATATGAATAAAACAAGGTTTGATAAGTAAGAAAATAAGTATTTTTATTAAAACTATGAAACATAAATGCAACTTCTAAAACAAATAACAAATCAACTAATTTTTACTTTCTAATTTTGACAGTCTTCATATAAATCACAATAAAAAATCTTACATATCAAAACCTTAAAAAAATTACTCTTCCATGAGATCTGGACAAGTGTGCCTCTCGAAACACATTAAACACATATATGTAATATGTTCGGTGCAGAGTAATTGCTTGCACAAAGTGCAAGCTTTTTTTGATCGTCTATTCCTACGTCTAGGACATATAGAACAGAATCCGCTTGGCCTAGGCTCTGAAATAGGTCTAGGAGCCGACACAAATCGTTTCATTAGAAACTTGAGATCTGACTATATGTTCTCCATGCAAATTCGGCGTGAAATATGTGGTTTTACGGTTTGTTCTTCGTTCGGCCCACTGAGTTTTGTCCCACATAAAAAATTCCTGATTTGTCCCAAACTACATGCTACTTTCGTCCCAAAATCTTATTTTAATTATTTTGTTCTCGATTCGTCCCATTTAATATTCCTTGTTCGGCCCATATTTTTTTTGTATAGGCGATTTTTACACTTTTGTACACTCAGCAACAAAAATGTTTTACTATTTTGTTTGTACAAACTATATACTAGCTTCTGCCGGCGACTTCGCCCGTGTGATAATAGAAAATATTTGCCTATGTCACTTTTTGTAATGAGGTAGGATTTTGCTGGTGAAATTATTATTAAAGTCGGTCTTGCAGTTTTTATTTTATTTTATTCAATACCAAAAACATAAATCTTTCCTCTTTATAATATTTGTATAGAAGCAAAGACTTAATAACAGTAAACTATTCAAAACAATCGCTCCTCTCTGCTTTCTCCTTGAGAGAAAATTTAGACGTATTGTTTTGTCAAGAGCTGACATCACTGGAATCTGTTTAGAAGATTATGTAAAAAAGTAATGTTTTTATAATACGTCCTTTATCTGTTTGCTTGTATTGATTAATTTTGGCCAATAGTATTATTTTCCGTAATCAGTAAAATACTCATGTTGTTAAAAATACTCTCACTTAATTCTTTGTCGGTGAATTTTGGAGTAACTAAAATTATTATGTCTTTAATAATATTTATTATAAATCTGACTATTGTGTATGATTGTTTAAACTGTTGTAATGATAAGATGGTTTTTATTATTTTATTTCTGCATTTTTCATTACGATACTTGATAGTAAAAATGATTTATACATAATTTTAAGTAATTGTTTTATTATTAGAAACCGAATTTACACTGACAAAATACTTAGCCAACTGTAATTATAGTAACGCTAATAAATAACAACAAAAACTCTTAAACTAATTAAAACCAACTAAAAACAAACTAAAATATGATGAATAACAAATATTAGTTAGTTTTAAGTGCGCTCTTGTCATGGTCGGTGTTCCAGCCGTATTGGAAACCCTGGTACGCGACGATGACAACAGACCGGCTGGCATGTCGTTCTCATGGAAGATAGGTAGGCCTTTAGTATAGGATGTTATTTGTGTCGATACTCTTGCGCCATCCAATCTTCCTAACTCGTCGTGTTGTGCTGATGCTGCCGCTTCGTCTTCGGAGAAGCTCAAGCAGCGGAAATATAATAATCTTGTTGGAAGATATATTTTCGAATCGTTTGGGGTTGATTCTCTCGGATCATGGGGTGTGCTCACAAGTTGTAGTATAAAGATCTGTCGAAACACTTCGCGTGACCCAAGAGCTTCAAAATTTTCAAATAAGCACTTACATTATTTTTGTTGACTGTACTTTTAAAGTACTTGTAACTTGGGACGAAACAGAACTTCAATAGTGATGTGGGACGAACAAATAATTTTTTGGAATGTGGGACAAAACTTCGGGACGAACGAAGAACAAACCGGTTTTACCAGCTCAAGCGCCATTTCTTTTAGAAATGTACGTCTTTCAATCAAAGTTTTGGTGTTAGCTTTGTATATTATTTGGGCATTGATTTCAGTTATGTTCAAAATAGAAAAAAATAAGCGCATTGGCCATCGCGAAGTGATTCTGGCAACGAAATAATCCTCTTTCTTGTGGTCTACTACATCCACTCCTCCTTTTGTGGAATTGTAAAATGTGATAATCTCGGGTTTAGCTTCATTTCCTGCTTCTTGGTCTATTTTATTGTCATCGTGAAGAGATGATAGCATGAGGACAATTTTCTTGGTTTTCTTCTTTGGTACATATGATAAGATCATCATATCTTCACCGAAACCAAAAATGGAACTTGGCATTGGCCTCCGTCGGTCGCCCATTTTACATGTGTGTTGTAGCTAAAAACAAAAATATTATTATTAAAATATTACTATAGAGTATTTAGATAATAATTAACCAATTTAATATAAATAAATAAAATAATATAATCTAGAAAATACAATTATACTTTTTTAATTGGAAAAATAAATACTTACACGGATGGGCGCGTGATGAGCAAATTACCGCACGATGGTACGCGGCCTCCAGAAACACTTAGCTGCGCGGTCGCATCAGAACTGACCGGTACGAGAGTTTCGTCACGGGGGAGAGGATGAATAGTTAGGAAGGTACCTAGGCGCTTGAGATATTAGGGCGTCGGTATCACCAAAAAATTTTGCTTTAAATTTTTGTGTGAGTAAATTGCTCATAGCGCGCCTTCTCACGGGTTAAGTGTGTCGAAGACACATTTTGTCCACACTGTCACGAAATTAAAAAAAAAAGTTAAATAATGTTCAATTCGGATTGAGAAACTTAATAATGTCAGCGTAAATACGATATTTACATTATTTTTCGAGAGGGAGAAGCGATGATTGAAAGACCCATTAACTTAAGACTATTTATAAGTGATTTAAGGAAACAAATCTATAGTATAGTTTCTCACCTGCAATAGCCCTTCCCAGCAACAAGGCGCTGAAGAGGATGGAGAGCATACGCCCTCTCCCTCGAACCACCATCATGCAGACCTGGCAGGGTCTCTCAACATCAACTGGTCATCATTGCACCCTGCCGCACACTGTTCTAATATCTCACCTCACACTTATTTACACGGCACACATTATCGTATATTTTTTAGGTATAAATATTCGTTTACACTTCACTTGGTTGATGTTTTAATTTACTACACTTTGAGCACTATGCAGTATTAAATAACTTTTATTTAGTTGACGCTTTATAACTTAATCTAATTTACACTGGCGGAAATAAAACGTGAAATCGGTGAGTACGTACCTATAGTACAACATAAATTATTGTAAAGGTTCCTAATTATCTTGTTGGCGTAACTTCTGTTGACGCCCTGTGTCCCAGTTAGAGGGGACTTAGGATCTAAATCAATTCAAGTCAATGTTGTCGTAACGATTGCATCCAGGATCCTTAGATTACATGTTTACCAAAGTATTTTTAAATAACTATACAGGTTTTTCATCCAAATGACGTGTTTTTTCACACTAGTATTTGTAAATAATTAGTGCATACTTTATGAACTGAAATTATGAGTCGTAAAACGGCGGGTTACTGAATATACACATGTCGTTAATATAATGCCGGAATTTATGAGCTTGGAACCTTACCGACTTTAATAAGGTGTAGACTGCGAATGTACGAGTATAGCTTCACATTTGCGCTAAGTACCTAAAGCT
The DNA here is from genome assembly GCA_910589285.2 of Mythimna ferrago. Taxonomy (NCBI): domain Eukaryota; kingdom Metazoa; phylum Arthropoda; class Insecta; order Lepidoptera; family Noctuidae; genus Mythimna; species Mythimna ferrago. The sequence continues at coordinate 16,873,222 of OU342675.1, forward strand.
AACTACTATAGTATGCTTTTCAGTCCGTTTTCTGTGGAGTATGGTTGATTGCTATCCGGTATACGTTAGTAATAATTTAGTATCGCCGAAGTTTCGCACTTAAATCTCTGGAGAGTGACGCTACTAGAAGCGAAAGTTAAAATGCTATCAACCCCTGTCCTGCGAGATATTTATACCGTTCTTATATTCATATTCATAATTACACTCTGAAACAGAATTGGGAAGCAATTTGAGTAATTTCTGAACATTGTGTTAAATTTCGCAGTCGGGTCACCAGCCATTGCACAGCGGTCGAATCAATTAAAATCCTATTAGTTATTGTTTTGTAGGACATGCATAGTTTATTAAATAGACAATCATGATTGATTTGATATGAGTGTCCTTTAGCCGCATGACACCCATTACCGAGTCCGAAGGAGTACACTTAGTGTTGTTCAGCTTGACATATATATATATTTATTTATGTACATAAAAACACTTAAAATCGAAGAGAATAAATACAAAATAGTACAAATAGTACAATAGTGCTGCTTATTTCAAACGAGATTTCTTCAAGGAGACGAGAGTTGAATAAGAGAGGCAGACACAGCGAGTATAAATAATTTAGAAAAAATAAAATATATCTACTATATTATACAAATTAAATCATAGTACGTAAGGACATAGATATACATTAATAATATATATTTACAAAACAGAACTTTACGATTTACTGAAGGGAAGAAAAACAAAATTATGTAGGCATAGGATAGATACTTAAACTTTTTGGCAATAATTCAGACTGCGCATATTCCCTTAATGGTCACACGTTAACATTAAAGGGGCCTGAGTTTAAGTGTTCTCTTGAAAGAATATCCTCGTAAACTTTGTATCTATACAAAGTGAGTGTCAATTACATGAAAAAGGGAACAACAAACATCTAGCGGCTCCGACAAAACTTTACACGAGAGTTAATTGTGTCCGCAGTATTTCTGTTGTTTCTCAAGAAGACAGTAAAAACTTGGGAGTCGTAAACATCGGTCAGAGGTACGGGAACAGAGACCACAATGTCTACGTAAACTTTTTAGGCTGTGTACAATATATAAGGATTTCTTTTTACTGTTTTACAGCGCGAAAAGGGATGGAGTCGTTTGTCGATTTGTTTTGTCTTGGCTGTAAAAGTGTTGGCTGTAATAAAGCTGAATGTACGAGTATTTTTTTTTTATTATTGACAGGCTTGCGCTTGACCTCTATCTCGTCTGATGGTAAACAACGATGTGGTCACGCTTACCAAGAAGTAACCTATTCACTCTTGACTGACTTCTAGGGAAGATACCCATATTTATTTACTAGTAGGTACTTTGCCAGCGATTTCTTTCACGTTTTCATAAAAACTTTAGCACCCCTTAAACCTTATTTAGGAGATAGTTTTAAAAAACTATTAGTGGCAGCCTTTATTACAAATAGTGAGGTTATGCAAGCGTGAAGTAAAAACTAAGGTGCAGAACATGTTGCATCTCCTGAACTACGCTCAAACTGAGAATCTAATAATCGGTCCCTCATAATTTTCAACATTACGCACAACACGCGTAACACAATCATGAGTCACCGATATCTTTAGTCTGGTGGAAGACACTTGGCTTGTTCCCACTTAAACACACTCTTTCGATACCACCACATTCAAACCCACACACCCTCATACCCACACACACTCACACATCACAAACACGATTCTCAATCACACACACATAAGCAACTCAACAGTCATTTTACTTTTAATTTAAATTTAATTTAACTTTTATTTTTCTTTAATTCTTTTTAATATGTACTTTCATTAGTCCAATATCAGCTTACCAACTCTATAAAATCTTTTAAAAGGGTTTATAGTGTCCAAGTAGCAGTAGAATACTGGCTCCTAAGTCACAGGTATTCCTTGTTTAGGAGTCAGGGTGTCAACTTTTGTGCGCCTTTATTTATTGTAACTTAACTGATATTTATCATGTTGTAAGGATTTGTGTCAATAAAGTATTATTATTATTATTCTTCATTTTGATTAGAATTGTGCTAAGTTTATTAACTTATGAAATGAGACTTCTCCAAACAATATTTAAAACTCCTAAATTGTTGTAAAAACAAATAATGACAACCTTTATTATTTTCTTAGTTTACTATTCGTGCTTACTTTCAAGTATATATAATGGTACACGAAATGAGATTTTGTATACCAATGAAATGAAAGTAAATGCACATCATACTCGTAGGTACTGCCGCCGGCCCCGCTAACCTTTAAAACCATTTTCTTCACGAAATACTGATAACACTCTGAACTAACACTGTAGAACATTCAACCAGCACTTTTTTTGTGTTTTTTTCAGTGTGTTAAATATTAACACACTAACACGGAATATGAAGAATGTTATTAAAAAAAAACAAGGGTATAAATGTACCTAAATAAAAAATACATTTAAAATATTATTACATATTATAAAACAAAGCCCACCACTGCGTGTGTCTATCTGTGTAAACGCGATAAATTCATAAACTGCAGAGTGTTTTTCACGCAGTTTTCTCCAATAGACAGAGTGATTTATGAGGATGGTTTAAGTGTATAATAATACAGACATTTCTAGCAGAGTAAAGCCGAGAATTCCAAAGGTTTTTTTAACATCCATGCGAAGCTTGGGCGGATCGCTAATATTATAAAGTAAGGGAAAGGAATATTTGAGACGATTGTATATTCAAAGTCATTACTCTGCCACCAATCAAGGGAAAATTCCCTTGATTGGTGGCAGAGTAATGACGTTATAACAACTGGGTATCAGATGACGTGGTAACAGTTCATGCTTAAATATCAAGTAACGATTCTGGGTCGGAGCGGGAATGTCGATTAGTGTGTTGATTTAAAACTAAAGATAGTTGTTAATAAAATTTTTGTTTGAAGTGGAAATCATCTAATGATTTCTCCTGCTCTAAAATAGAGCGGGAGGGCGTATCAGACTTTTACTGACTAAAACCATACTCATGTTCCTTCAGTTGCCTTATATGTCCCGAGACCACGGTATCCCATTTCAGAAGCCGACCGATGGCCCTAGTAGGCTTTCACCCTGCTGAGCACTTATGGTTTTGCTGACATCTCTTTGAGGCTCGTGTGGAACACCACACGCCGTCGACGACACGGGCTCGATCCCGAAGTGTCGGACGACTGCAAGCCCACGCCTACCGTAGCTGGAAATCGAGGTCGGGATCCCGGCGACTGGGTCGTGATTAGCTAACGCGTGCGGTGTGGCTCCTTCGTTAGCATTACTTCTTCACAGAAGAAGGCGACCGCCTGCCGTTTTCTATCGCTCCGGACTTTGGCCTATACCAGGGACGGGGGCACGAGAGGTCGTTGCCACCGATCGCCCCCTCGGGGACACGGAGGTGCTCCGCCAAAGTGGGGCACACCGCCACCGTCGACTCCACTGTGTCCTGCAGGCTGTCCACACAATGGTGACATACGGGCGTTTCTTCCGCACGAATCCGGTGCAGGAACTTCTCGAACTTACCATGTCCGCTGAGGACCTGCGTCATGCGGTAGGTGAGAACGCCGTAATCAGGCAAACAGCGGACTTACCGCCATAATTAGGGCGTGCTTAGTGACAATCAGCCCATGACGTATGTATCTTTACGTACATTTTACAACAAATAATTCAAATTGTACCTTTACAGTCTAAAACCATATTTGTATACCGAACAGTGAATCGATATTTATAAGTAACACCATGAATGTCATACCTATTTTTAGTAAATAATTACATTTGATTTTGTCTCTTCTTTGGGATTTCTAGAGAAAACTTGGCAAAAAGCTTTAAATAAAGTCAAGGTTAACAAAGATGCTTAATTATTTTTGCATTCTCTATCTTCCTTAAATCGGCTTAATACTAGCTTTCGTCTCCGTATTACCTAGAGCTAGTTGTATTAAATTAACGACCTTAAGTTATTTACTATGCCCAAATACAGTTGACCTTTGAAGTGGTTCATTGGGATTGGAGACAGAGTTCAAGTCATACTGGGTTTAATTTGATGTGCTGCCTAGCTAATTTATGTATTAGCGTGTTTAGTAGGAAAGTCTTTATTACCTTTCATCACTAATATACACACACGGTGAGACGTAGTTAAAAATACCAACACAGGTAGCATTTTTAAGTTTATTTATGACTAGTTTTTGCCCGCGGTTTCGCTCGCGTACATAAAGTATAGCCTATGTCACTCAAGAATAAATCAGCCTTCTATCGGTGCAAAATTTTTGGCAATCGGACCTGTAGCCTGATTCACGTAAAATCAAACAAGCCAAATATCGTTGAAGTTTTGTAGGCGTTCGATCGAAGTCCTATCCAAAATCGGTGTTCACGTGTTCCTTAATCAGGATTGGATAGAACGACAACTCAACTGGCTCGAAACTAAACGATCTGTCGACGACTTATTTCCAGTTACATTAATAAGTATTCTACCAGGATAATGTAATACAGATTCTTTTTTTTAAAATCGACTCTTGGACCAAACGACTTTAAAATCGGTGTCATTTAAATTCGATTGATGGATGTGAATACGGAAATGGATTAAACGACTAAATCGCTACGATATCGTTACGGTTTTGATTACGTGAATCGAGCTACAGGACTTTCAGATATTACCTACTTTATATTTTAGACTTAATTTATTGTTTATATTTTTCTTCTTTTATGGATAGTAATTTAATAACTGATATAGATGATACATTTGTAACTGTTTCAAAGCAATGTAAGGTTGAGGAGGGCAGACAATATTTTTCCGACATTCAAAAGTCATTAACCATACTAACCCAAAATATTCGCAGTATTTATAAAAATATAGATAGCTTTAACCTTCTTCTTCATAGACTAAACTTTGAGTGTGATATATTGGTACTAACTGAGTGCTGGTTGTGTGATCGTCAGGCCAACCTCCCAGAAATACCTGGGTATAACTTATTTTATACCACAATAAACAACAACCAAAATGACGGTGTGGTTGTTTATTCCAAGGAAACTATAGAGGTCACAGTCGAAGAAGTTCCTCTAACTGACTGACTGACTGTATGAGTAATTGCTTGATCATCAAAGTTGGTACAACCACAGCAATCATTGCTATGTATAGATCACCTTCTGTTAGAAACTTAGAAACTTTTCACGCTTCCTTAAACCAAATTTTTCAATCAATGTGCTCCTATAAGAATATTATACTAACGGGTGATATTAATATAAATATAAACTCTGATAACTGCGATGCAGGGACCCAAGACTATCTAAATATCTGCTCATTCCATGGTTTTCTTCCCTCTCACTCTTTGCCTACTCATCAAAGCGGTTCCTGCCTTGATCATATGATGATTAAATCCAGCTTATCTTACATTACACTTGTTGCTAACTCGACAATTACAGACCATCACGCTGTCCTACTGCACCTAAACCTGGCGCTGCCAAAGCAAAATCGACCTCGGACCAAAACGCAATTAAACACAAATAAACTCGAATATGATTTACGCAATCTTGACTTTAACCCAGTTTACAATACTGCTGACGCTAATTTTGCTTTATCGTACTTAATAAAAAATGTTCAATTTGCAATATTACGTAACACTACTATTTCTTCCGTAAACAAGAAACTATATAACATTAAGCCTTGGATTACTCCGGGCTTGATTCAATGTATAAGACAGAGAGATAGACTTCATCAGAAAGCTAAGAAAAGCTCTGACAATCTCATCATTCAAATCACCTATAAAAGATACAGGAATTTTTGTAATAACCTCCTAAAAAACTTGAAAAATAACTACGATAAAAATGAATTAAATAAAGCAGGAAACAACTGTAAGCAACTTTGGAAACATATTAAAAATGTCACTTATATGGCAAAAAAGCATGAATCTAATTCGAGTTTACTGCTTATTAATCCCTCACCTCTTTCATCAGCTAACCATGTTAATAACTTTTTTGTAAATGTTGGGAAAACTCTTGCTGAACAGATTCCAACACATGACTGTGTCCAAAGACCTTTGCTTGACTTAAGAAACAGGTGTGCCCTTAATTCTTTTGGCTTGCTGGATACTGACGAAGACGAAGTTACTCGAATCATTTGTGGACTAAAAGTTGATTCTGCAGTAGGATGGGATAATATTAGTAATAAGATCCTTAAACTTTGTAAGCATATCCTTGTTCCGCCTTTGACGCATATATTTCGTATCTGTTTTTCCAAAGGAATTTTCCCTAGATTTCTGAAAAAAGCAGTTATAATCCCTGTTTTTAAATCCGGAAGCAAAGATTTAGTAAATAATTATAGGCCAATATCGATATTTTCTTCAATTTCAAAAATACTAGAAAAAATATTAAACAGTAGACTAGTGAACTATTTGGAAAAAAACAAACTATTATCCTCGGCGCAATTTGGTTTTAGAGCCAAATTATCTACAGCTGATGCAGTGCACAACCTGACTGATTACGTCTCTGAAGAACTCGGCAAAGGTCAACAGACCCTGGGGGTGTTCCTTGATCTAGCGAAGGCTTTTGACACTGTGTCGGTTCCTTTGCTAATAAACAAATTAGAGGCTATAGGAATAAGAGGAACACCGCTAAAACTTTTTGCTGACTACTTAAATGATCGATATCAATGTGTCAAAATAGACAATATTACGAGTGATGAGCAAAAAAGTTCTGGATATGGTGTTCCCCAGGGAAGTATCCTGGCCCCTACCCTATTTTTTATCTATATAAACGATTTATGTAATCTAAATATTAAACAAGGCAAAATTGTTTCATACGCCGACGACACGGCCCTAATATTTTCCGCTAAAACTAGTAGCGAATTGTACGAATACGCTCAATTGTGTTTCAACACTGTGACTAATTGGCTTCAAAGCAATTTACTAACATTGAATGCTGACAAGACAAAATATATCCACTTTTGCATGCGCAAGCCTCAATCTAAAACTGCTAACTCTCATCTATATGCCCATAATTGTGGATTCCGATCATCCAGCATGTGTGATTGTCCCTGTATCTTTAAAAAACGTGACATTAAATATCTCGGGGTTACAATAGACGAAACGTTCTCTTTTAGACCACACATTGAAAATCTAGTAAAAAGATTGCGCAAATTAATCTATGTTTTTAAGAAATTGCGAGCGATCGCAGATTCAAAATTGGTGACGCAAATTTATTTAGCCCTAGGTCAATCTGTAATCCAATACTGTATCACTTCCTGGGGTGGAGCACTTAAAACTCATCTACTGCCTCTTGAAAGAGCTCAGAGAGCAATTTTAAAAGTAGTCAATTCCCTTCCCTTTCTCTATCCTACAGATCAGCTATACAAATCTTGCAACGTGCTTTCAGTTCGCCAGCTTTAGCATTATGCACTTAGTATTAAAACAGCACACCATGCTTTCCTACAACACCGAAATTACTAATAAGAGACGGAATGATATTGTTTGCGATTCTAATGCATCCTCAAAATATGTATTTGTAAAAAGATTTTTTACTTTTTTAGGTCCATTTCTATACAATAAATTAAATAGAAAATTAAGTATCTACAATTTAAATAAGTATAACTGTAAAAAGATGATTCTTCAATATTTCCTAAGCATATCTTATACTGAGACTGAAGACCTACTTACTGTTTGTAAATAAAACACGCCGTATCTCTCAATATCTGTAGATTTAGTTAGTTCTTATATTAGTCATATTTAGTGTTAATTTATTTTCTTTGTATTTAAGCACTGTCTAGCCTGAAGCACAGGTTCACCCTAGTTCAGGCAAATAAGCAACTGTGTTCTTTATAGTATTTAATCAACTTTATTGTTAAGTGAGCCCTATGTTATAAATAAACGATTTATTATTATTATTATTATTATTATATTACTACAAACAAAAGAACAGCTCAGTTTTTTTTTTGCTCCGCCATAGAGCTAGAGATGAGAAAATGATTTTTCACCTTAGAAAAAGGAGTTTGGTATTAATATGCATAATTATTATGCTGGTTATTTTTCGTAATTATAAAAGTGTTTATGAAGCATTTTTAGGTGGTAATGCACTGTCAAAGACAGACCATTTTTGCCCATCTATACGGATAGATGGGCAAAAATGGTCTGGCCTGTTTGCATGCACACGGATTCATGTGTCCGCTATGACCTACCTACTCCCATTTCAACCAAAAGAAAATTTTCACGATAAAAATAATCGGCGGTCTGTTGGAATTAATAATATTTTGTTGAAAATATTTTTTATCAATATTTATTTAAGAGTAAGCTCCTGCTACCGGCTATGCCTGTGTAAAAGTAGAAAATAATACCAAGAAAATACATTCCGGGGATAAAAAGTAAGAGTATTTTATATGCTATACCAAAACATAAAAAAATTTAGATCATTTTAATGAAACGTGATACCACCGGCGGTTATCTCTGTACGTGCTATGCTAGTGCACCCAAGGAAAACCCCTGGTTGGTTCGTGGTGGGCGCTGAAGCAGATGGACCGGGAGCTCCTCTTAGAAGCCGCGAGGGTACATGCCTGGGTACAAGCACCGGACAGGCCTGTCGACATCGACGTCGAGGCGGTGTGGTTCCGGAAGGCCATGTCGCAAATCTGCGACGCCCAAAACGTGCTAAGCGCCAGGTGTACTGGTGATCGCCGGAGATTGCGGTATTGCATAACGCATGCAATCACGCGCGGCGCCGGTACGCCAGACACTGCAGGTGCTGCATCCACCCGCCAGTTGCGGAGGCCAGAGAGGCGGAGCTTTATGAGGGATACAGAGTGGCGAAGCGCACCCTCCGAGCGGAGATAAAATGGGTCAAACTCGAAGCCCGCAACGTGTTGCTGCGGTCTCTGAACGCGGACCGGTGGGGGCGCCCGTACAAGATGGTACGGGAAAAACTCCGCTCCTGGGCTCCCCCGCTGACTCCGACCCCAGCTAGTGGAGGGTGTGGTGAGCACTCTGTACCCTGCACGAGGGGAACACCCCCTCGTGGCAGTACGAATACTGAGTGCCAAAAATACCACCCCAGGATGCAACGGCTTGCCGGGGAAAGCCTGGGTCCTGGGCATGGAAGCTCTCGAGCCTCGACTAAGAGGGCTCTTCAGCGCATGTATGGAGAGAGGCCAGTTCCCACTTCGCTGGAAGACGGGGAAACTGGTCCTCATTGCGAAGCCAGGGCTCTTTGAAAGAGTCATTGCAAAGCGCCTCGTCGCGGCTGGCTCGGGTGGGGCTGGAACTTTCGGACGGCCAGTTCGGCTTTCCCATGATGCGCTCCACGGTGGATGCCGTCATGCGCGTGCGAGCCCTCACGACGGGGGATGCGGTGTCTCAGGGCAGGTGTGTCGTGGCAGTGTCCTTGCACATTGCCGGAGGGCACTCCGGTACCACCGGGTGCCCGAATACCTCTGTCAAGTGGTCGAAGCCTATCTGTCGGATAGGTACATAGTCTACCCCGGTCACCAGGGAGAGTGGAGACGCCGTGAGATGTCGTGCGGTGTTCCCCAGGGATCGGTACTAGGACCACCCTTGTGGAAAATCGGGTACGACTACGTGCTGCGCGGCGACTTCCCTGACGGGGTCAGCGTGGTCTGCTACGCACGACACGCTGGTTCTAGCGCAGGGAGAGTCGTATTAGGCGGCTGCCGTTCTAGCTACTCGCGGGGTTGCGATAGTCGTTAACAGGATCCAGCAGTTGGTAATCGAGGTGGCGCTGCACAAATCCGAGGCTATGTGTTTCCACGAGGTATGAAGTTCCCAATTAACGGTAGGAGGAGTTAACATTGGCGTCGGGTCGACGATGAAGTACCTGGGACTCGTCCTCGACAGCTGGTGGAACTTCGTAGAGCATTTCCGACGTCTGGCTCTTAAACTAAACCGGACTGGGGCTGCTCTCAAGCGGCTCCTGCCCAACCTTGGGGGTCCAGACGCAGGAATCGTTCGGTCCATGGACCTTTATGGGGCGCTAGTGTGGGCGCCGTCGCTGCGTCAGCAACCGAAGGCCCAGCTGAACGCATGCCAGAGGGTCATGGCAATACAGATGGTGTGGGGATACCGCACGGTTTCCCGCGAAGCGGCGAGCCTCCTTGCTGGCCTGCCACCATGGGATCTGGAGGCAACAGTCCTTGCACACATGCACGATTTGCGCGCGAAGATGCAACGTCGGGGCGAAAGCTCGCTGCCGCGACAGGTCGCGGCATGTCGGACTAAACTTCGGCGGGATCTCGTGGTGAAATGGCGTAGGAGGAGGCCGATCGTATCAGGCAACGGCGCTCACAGCGCCCCAGCCGCCGCCGGGAATCCGATCCCGATTTCTGGCTACCGCCTTGATTATTATTAAAATATGGTCTACCTATGTGCCAAATCCGTTTAGCGTGAAGGAATATTACACCTGCAATGTACATACATACAAGGGACGAGTATTAATCACCACGCTTACTTAATGGCAATTGAGGTTGGCGATTTCGATTAAAATCTTAGTTTCCTAATGAGGTTTTCCTTCACCGATGTAAGATATCATGTAAGTAAGAAATGTCTCTTTTTTTTTAGGGTAGGAAATAATTCAATAAGTCCTTCCACTCTGGGTACCCCAATAATTTGAATTCTTAGAACTATCATAGTCGATTTGAAATATAACAATATGGTTTACTAGCTTCTGCTAGCGGCATCGCCCGCATAAAAGTAAGTTTGTCCATAAAAATTTCCTACCCCCGTTTTACCCCTTTAGGGGTGGAGTTTCGTAAAATCCGTTCTTAGCGGGTGTCTGCACCCTATGATGAACCTACCTGCCAAATTTTAAGTTTGCAGGTGTTACAGTTTTTGAGATTTCGTGATTAATCAGTGAGTGGTATTTCGCTTTTAATATAGAAGGTAGAAGAAGATTAGGATATCTATTCTTGTATTCGTCTTCTCTCTCTGTTTTATTGCACCTACCACAATTTTTCTCTGCGTCACCCAAAGGTAAAATATGCCTAAGGCATTAAGCTGTACTTTTGCGTGAATAAAACATTTAATAAATAAATAAATATACACTTGAAAGGCGAGGTCTCTTCCTTAATATAACCGTATAAATTTTGAAATGGTTAAATTCATTAAACAATTCATTTTTCATGGTTAATTTTATTGGTTGGTTGGTTTTCAATTTACTACATGGAAGTGAGCTAGCCCAACTTAAAACTTAATTTTACTGTAGAACTAACCTGAAAAAACCAATGTCTACTAACTTAGGTGTGTGTAGTATTTGTTGGGGCAACCCGGCCAAGAGCAAGCCGTGAAGAAAATACTCGTTAATCGGATTTATTGTAACGAAAAAAACAATGTATGTATCTCACAGGAAACATAATATGGCATGTACCTATCTTTAGATAGAGATCAGACATTGTTTCCCGTACCCTGACGTTTGTATTGATCTTCCGCGATGTTACACAGTATACAGAAATAAAAGTGCGTGGTCGTTACTTTCAGAATTGCCATTTAGCGAAGACAACATCAATCTATGTCTTAGTGTCTCCTCACTGATTCCTCAACCGACCATCCGATTATAAATCTTCATTTACTAAAAATGGCGAAAATAACAGCTCTCATTTTCCGTTCTTTTATTTATAGTTACGCTGCTGCGTTCTTTCATTTCATTGATTAATTATACTGGTTTGTTTGATATTGAAATTTGAATGGAAAAAAGATTGTGTTTGCATTTACTAAATGAAATGGACATTTCATTTGAATAATTTATTTAAAAATTGTATTTTTCCATTACCAGCTCAAATGCAACCAGTTAGATGATGTAGAGACTGGGGGCGTGCTCCAGGATTGTATTTCTTTGGTCTAGTATGAATGATCTTTTCATTCACATCTTCAGACAACCATAATTTGATCATTTTACTTTCAGACATTACTTGGTTACAAAAACATAACCCTCCTTCTGGTGCAATAGGGTAAAAAAGCAACGCTCTTTTACCCGATTGCACTACAATATTTGATACTTATTTATCATACACTTCTGATACATGGTTACAAAACATAACTCTCCTTCCGGCGCAGTCGGGTTTTTTTTTGGTGTGGAAAGTCATCCAATGACAACCCCCGCTCTTGGGCGGAGCGGGAGATAGTGTCAGACTCTTACTGACTGAAAAACCCACCCCGTTCCTTCAAGCCTTTATACCGGGGCTCGAGTTCCCTTTCGGATAACCCTGGTCCCAGTAGACTTCGACCCGGCTGGGCCCCTTCTGTTGCTGACAACTCCTTGAGGCGCGCGGGAACAGTGCGCATCGCCGACGACTTGGACTTGGTCCGGACAGTTACCGGACGGCCGGAGAGCGAGGTACCCATTGCTCACTGTCCGCAAGCCCGCGGCTACGGTGGCTGGAAATCGGGATCGGAATCCCGGCGGCCTCCTCCTTAGCGAGCATTACTGCTTCGCAGAAGTCGGCGACCGGCTGCCACTCGTCCTCGCTCTGGACCATGGCCTCAACCAAGGCCCAGTGCGAGAGGTCTCCGCCGCCGATCGCTCCCACGAGGCCACGGCGATGCTCCGCCCAAGCTGGGCACCCCTCGACTTTGTGTTCCACCGTGTCCTCCGGGCGTTCCGCACAGTGGCGACACCCGGGCGTCACTTCCGCTTTAATCCGGAACAGGAACCTCCCGAACTTGCCATGTCCGGTGAGGACCTGTGTCATGCGGAAGGTAAGGACACCGTGAGGTCTTTCCAGCCACGCCTCATAGAGGGGACTTACCGCCATAATTGTGGCGTGCCCACCGGCGCAGTCGGGTCAAAAGCCAACGTACTGTTCGTTCAAGTCAGTCAGTTATTTAAAATAATTTTCCATCAAATTCATATCCTATTTTTAAAATGCACAATCCATTAAAAGTGTATTAGATTGTCCAGTTTGCATGCTAACAAAGTTCTTAATGCGATCTCGTTAGATACGAGTATCATAGAACTCGAGAAGACTATAATAAAATTGCAACAACAATGGCTGATAACTCTTTATAATTGTACGTATTTTTAAATAAACTAGAGTCTGTGATAAAAGCTAAATTGTCAATACAATAAGGACAAAAGATAACAAATCTCTTGAATTCGTTGATTTATACAATTTTCCCTAAAAAGGTTCGCAAGAGAAATGGTGAGCGACACCGGAAATATGTCAATCATGGCGCAGTTTTGGTAAAAGAATGTATCAATATGACACTGAGAAAACATTGAGGGGAAAGAAAATTTTAATGAAGAATCGCACAGATAATTCACGTGAATAAACGCTTCGCTGTATATGGTAAAATAGTCGCTGAATTAAAATTTTCACGCAAACCATGTTTTTCTATAACATTAATGTGTTATCTAACTCAGGTACGATATTAAGCAAGCCTAATTTAATTATCTTTTTTAAGGCTTGATATTTTATTATCCTACATTAGACGACTTTATTAATTGTACATTTTATATATTTAAAAAAAAAACCCACACTTGGAATGACTTCTGTATAAGGTGAGTTTCATCATCATCATCATCATTAACAGCCTTCTTAATGTTCCCACTACTGGGGCTCAGGCCTCCTCTCTAGGAGAGAGACTGGGCCACGAGAAAATTCACCACGCGAGCCCAGTGCGGGTTGGTGAATATCACATGTCTTCGAATTTTTGGTTTTAGGACATGCCAGGTAAGTTTACAAACATGTAAACAGACATATAAGATACCCAGACCACGAACAGCTATAGATCTGTTTGCCATATATTTAAATATTGGTTTCATTCGGGAATTGAACTCGCGACACTCAACGCAGCAGCAGTAAATCGCTCGACCATTGCTACAACCGTGCCGTCAAAATAACTGAATATATCTTCAAATCCGTAAATCAATTGAATACGCCGATTTGCGAGCTTCGCAATATCATTGAATAAAGTTAAGAATTAGGTCATAACAGTATATAATTGCGTACTTACTGCTTCATAACATAGATAAAAAGTGTCGGGTTCTAATTCATCGCGAGCAAGCGATTACAGGAAAATACACAGGCCTCCTTACTTCACTCTGCCACATTATGGTTATAAATTCAACAAATGGGCGATGGCGTGGCCTGCATTACGGACGGCTCCCTGAGGATTCGTTCCATTGTATTAATTTTATTAATTTCGTTGAAACCAGTTACGTTTTTAACGTATGCGTAGTATCTTACTAAACTAGGACAGGTTATATAGGGTAGGCTTTTGCCCGCGTTATCGCCCGCGAACATAAAATATAGCCTATGTCACTCAGAGAGCGTCATAAAGTCGAGACTAAGGAATTTGTTACTCGAGAGCGGCGGCACTGCATCGGGTGTTTTGGTTGGAGACTCATTGCGTACTACATAGGCAATGAGTTTCGAACTAAAATGACCCGCCAGGTCTGCTACTGTCGAGAAATAAACTCTTCGAGAAAAAAAAGATAAAAATAAATAAAGGCAATTTTGTTAAAAAGTAAAATTTTGTTAAAGGATTATGCATGTAATATTTATTGTACACATACTGAAACCTACTCATACTTTTACTGTATATGTGTTGCTTTGTCAATAAATTGATTGTAAACGAGCGTTTCTCGCCATCAAACTATAAAGTTTGGCGAGTTAAAAAAATATGTTAAACAATTGTTAAAAGTTATGAGAGAAATAAATTAAAAAAAAAAAAAAAAAAAGATAAAGTAGCTTTCTATCGATGAAAAATTTTTTGCGATCGGACCAGTACTTTCAGAGATTACCTCCTACAATCAAAAAAACAAACTTTACCTCTATAAAATACTCGTATTACAAGTAGTGTAGATTAGTTTGAAAGTGGCGCCAGTAACTGAAAGGTTGAAAGGAAATCGTTTGTCTTGGTATGGTCATGTAAAGAGGAGAGATGAAAAGCATGTTGCTAAAAGAGTTATGAATTTACATGTGGATGGATGGAGAGGGAGAGGGAGGCCAAAGAAAAGATGGATGGATTGTGTGAGAAGTGATATGAAAGAAAAGGGAGTTAGTGATAGCGTGACGAGTGACAGGACAGAATGGAAGAAAAAAACGTGTTGCGCCGACCCCAAATAAAATGGGACAAGGGCAGGAAGAAGAAGAAGAAGTAGTGTAGATTACACCCTCGGTCATTGACAATCAATTTTGTTAATTAGTTTTAATCAAGATTCACAGTGAGAAACCTCTAGAGCTTGTTTCGTTAATCCCATGAATTTTCAGACAAGAACGGAATTCTGAGTTGTGATTCATAAATTCAATAACGCAGTGCGGTTTCAAGTTATATTTCAACTCAATATCTTAAATGAGTTACCTAAATGGTTGTAGATAGAATGTATTTAAATCACTTTGCCTAATAAGTGACAAAGCAGTTAATTTAGTATATAATTATGTACACACATGGAAATAGTAATATATAATACATCTAATTTTTTGTTTGTAGGAGGTAATTTCTGGAAGTACTAGCGCGATTGCTAAAATTTTGGCACTGATAGAAAGCTTCTTTATTCCTGAGTGACACAGGCTATATTTTATGTACGCGGCTGAACCCGCGGGCAAAAGCTAGTTTTAAATACAAAGGAACTGCTTATTTTTAAAGAAATTTCTTCCAGCAGCCCCCGAAAGGAGAAATTAAATGGAATGTAAACAATAGTGTGTAACAACAAAATAAATCTTAAGCTAAAATATCAAATAAACCTAAATATATAATTTGAATAATAATGAATATTTTCATTATTTCAGTAACTGTAACAAAAATTAGGCAATAAATTATTATATCGTCACACATACGGAAGAGTGTCAAGGTCGAAGATAATAATACGTGTTCCCGTATTAGTGTATAGTATTGTACGACGGTCATTTACCAAATTGAACTGACGCGTCGCGTGACCGACACGACGGCGAGGCGTGACCGACGCGGCGGCGAGGAGTCACCAAACTTGCGGGCACGCGTCGTACACGCACGCCGTCGCTTATCCCTGTCCTGTGTACGCACTGTTATATAATTGAACATAGGTACATATGTTTAGGGTGTGTTTAGATCTCATTTAGATTTGACTGTATGAGTTTCAGTTTGTTGTTTGGTTTAATCGCAGGACATGCCAGCTTTGCGGGATTGTTTAAAAGAGTAACCGCGGCCCTGGAACGAAAAGGCATCTGAAAAACACAGGTGTGTTTTAGTCAGCAAAAGTCTGACAATCTCTGGTGTCAGCCGGGTTGACGGGGCCAGTTTACGGGATCGTTAGAAAGACTTACCATGCCTTTGCAAAGAGCAATGAAGGAACACTGTAGGATTAAGGCAGTAAAACTTTGACACTCCCTCTTTCTCCGCCCAGAATGGGAAGAGTTATTTGATGATTTCCCAACCCAATTAATTTTTGTTTTTCCCAACTACGTTAATTTTTTACGACTGCCTGCTTGTCAGGAGACGCATGTGTTGTTTCTTTAGATTCTATTCTATGCGCATACTGATTTATTTAATTATTTTTTATTATGGATAGGTTCGTGTTTGACCACTATCTCACCTGATGGAAAGCGATGTTGTGGCCGACAATGGAACACACACGAACACATACGAAGTAACCTATTCACTTTTGACTTAAAGACGCGTAGGCAATTAATGCCGTAGGCAACAACAATACACAATACACTGTTGACTCACTCAACTACACAATACAACTATTGTACATAATGCCGGCCATACACAGTCAAACCTATCGTCCAATCAGTATGACGCTACCGATTTGATCACACAGATTTGACCGTGTGTGGGACTGTGTGTGGATTGGTATGACAACATGTTGGTCATACCATTTCACTCCCACAAATTCCGATTGGACGATAGGTTTGACCGTCATAAGAGTGCGCTCAGTTTTTATATGACTCTAACTACTATTGGACGGAAGAAGTGATTTTCAGCATCTCTTTGTTGTGTACAAATTAAAGCTTGGCACATGTTATTAAATTAAATTTCTCAATAGGTTTAGTCTTAATACATTACTATGTTACTCAACAGCTTTTGCCCGTGATTTCGCGTACCCACGCAAAATATATCCAATATCACTCAGAAATAAAGCAGATCCTTTCTACCGGTGAAAAAATTTTTGCGATCGGAACAGCACTTTCAGAGATTACCTCCTACAAACAAAAACAAACTTTAACTCTTTATAAAATTAAGTAGTAGTAGAAGTATTATTATATTCTTATTTTCAAATATTCATAATCAAACAATAACACTTGCAAAACTACCTGTTCAAATAAACTGACGATATCCAATCACTGTGTTACAGATAAAGCACCAATTGGATCGGGGATTGTCATCTTGTCTATGGAGCAGGATCGAACGCATTCGTTTGATGATTGTTTGGTAAATTGGTGTCGCTCGACGTTTGTTTGGGCTTAAAGCATTGCCACGTTCGTAAGCCTGCTTTAGACTGTAAAGCAGGTACCTACACAAGAATTTTCCATTTCAAACTCTGTGCTTTGACTAACGCTCTCCTTTGTCTAAACAGCTAAAAGGGTGAATTACTGGAACAAACCTACTATATCATACAAAGTAGGCTAGAGTTAACGTTAAAGTTTAGTATTGAGATGATTTTGTAAGTGGAGTGTTGCTGTATTGTGCTCCGACCAAATGGTTACAATTTATGTCGATAATTAACAAAAGTTGTAATTGGAATACGTGTCAAATAAATACGAAATTGACGATCACTTGCATTGTCTAAACTTTCAAGAATTAGTTGTAAAATAATTTGACCACAATTGCTGTCTCTCTGTTAAAGCGTTAAGAGCTTTATTAATATACTATTTCGACAAGTATATATGTTAACAAGTAGCGAGAGCTCGGCTGTACTGAGAACAAAGCATCGTTGAAAGCTTCACGAGTCCCCACTGCACAATTGACGGACCTACCAGTACCGGTATGATAACTGTGTCATTTTACCCCCCTGCCTCCTTACCCTAGTAACCATCTTACCCCAGTTACTGTCTTATCTCCATTACCCGTAAAAACGCCCCGGGAAGTAATCTCACTCCGAGTAAAACATTAAGTTGACAATGCTAACGCGATGTGATAACATTAAATCTTGAGAGTTGTTCTCGTTAGTAAAAGCCGTGTGAAACAATTTCATTAATAGCAATAAAAGGGCGTATGAGTTACGCTGAACGCGCTAATATTCCATTCCATGAGTCACGAGTTTATTTATAAACGTACGCGAAATTCTAAGAATTTTGTTTTCGTGCTCAGATTTAGTTGTACATGCTGCCTGAAGCACTTATAGGATAGAAAATAGAATAGAATAAACATTATTGTACACCAAAATAGTAGCAATTTCACAGAATCTTAAATCTATGGGTACAGAGGCGGTCTTATCGCTAAAAGCGATATCTTTCAGACAATCTGCTCTATTTCTGTTCTTCTTAGAAATTGACTGACTGACATATCAATGCCAAGCCTAAACTACTAGAACTAGGAATATGAAATGCACGAAAAACAAAGGTTTATTTTTAAAACCTAGACGGGCGCTAAGAAGTGGTTTTTGGAAATTAAATCTTTAAAAGGGTGAAAAGGGGGAATTCAGTGAATTGTATGCGAAATCACCGCACTATCGTATTAGGTATTTACCTGTAATGATAGTTGTACTTAAGGAAATAAATAAATGAACTTTATTATGTGTACCAATAATCAAATAGTAACCTAAGTGAATAATAAAGGTTGTCAGTATTGTTTGTTATTGACTGGCAGAAAATGCCTAAGGCATTAAGTCCGCCTCTGTACTTTTGTATGCTTATAGCTTTAAATAAATAAATAAATATTTGTTTTCAGAACTACCCTCAATAGAACAGTTTAGAGAGTTTGAAAGATTGTATGGAGGATTGTTTATCTTAAATTAATAAACTTGAAACTTGGCACAAAATCTAATCAAAATGAATAGTAAGGACTATTTATTGTGAATTTTTCAAAACTCTTCTTCTTCTTTGTCCAACCCTCTTCCCAGTTTAGCTGGGGTCGGGTCTCCTTGTGCGTTTGCGCCAGAGAGCTCAGTTCTGGCTTGTCTGTGCACTCAGACTCGCTTGCTAGATTTCTCTTTACATATTTGACCACCTGGCGGGTGGTCGTCCCCTTCCTCGTGGTCGGAACTTAATGAATTTTTCAATACTATCCTCAAAATTCGGTTTAAAGAGTGTTTTATGAAAATATTCTCGTGAATGTAATGTGCATTAGGTATATATGTGAAAATAACTCTGCTAGTCTGTTACGCTTACACAGTTAAACTACTTAACGATTTTGATGAAGTAAACTTGAACCCCAATAAAAGACATGGCTGCTTACTATCTGACTTCGAATTCGACTTCCTGTTTGCAATAACAGACACTCACATGGACGAAAAAAGCTAGTCACAATATACGGAAATAAGAAACATAAATAT
Organism: Mythimna ferrago; assembly: GCA_910589285.2. Taxonomy (NCBI): domain Eukaryota; kingdom Metazoa; phylum Arthropoda; class Insecta; order Lepidoptera; family Noctuidae; genus Mythimna; species Mythimna ferrago. The sequence continues at coordinate 16,892,625 of OU342675.1, forward strand.
TACCTAACTATTTGTTTTTTCTGGCATAATTGGCTAAATTGATCAAAGCTTTTATTGCTAAAAGTTTAATCTAGCAGAAAATTCACATTTATGCGAGACACCAATACGCGGTTGATATTAAGCGATAAACCCTCTAAGTTTGTTTAATCTAAGTACATCTGAAGGGTTCGGTAAGGTCAAAAAACCAAACATTTTAAGTTAAATGTTTCGCAAAAGTAAAACGTCCGAAAATATCCTCTATGCGAAAATTCTAAAGTAGCACGAAAGATTACAGGAAAATTATAGCGGTACTTTAATTCCGTGTAATAAAGTTTGGACAGGTACGAAACCCGCAGAGCCCAACTCACTTAACCGACTTTTTACAACTCGGCGTAGCTGTTTTAGTGTGTCGTGTGTTACGCCTTTGCCCCAACACCGTCAAAAATATTCTGGTCATGGACGAGAGCAACAGCCCAGAATGTGTGAGAATAAGGAACTTTAAACACAAAAGGTAAGCATTATCTCGCAATGGTCAGACGATAAAAGTGAGAATATTATTCTTATTCCCTTTATTAAACTCTCCTAAAACTAATCTAAAAGTTTCGTAGCAATAAATTCGCTGTGCTACGCGGCTACGGAAAGCGTAGGCCTGTGTTTCGTAGCCGATTATGACGTTAAACATAACTCCAGGTATTTCTTGAAAATCCGTTAATTTATTGTTGGCGCGGCGGCGGTAGATTAATAGTCTGGACTAATTATGCAAAATAATTGGAGCTAAGGGAAACAATGGCATGTGATGTATTCAGATTTCCGGGTTCCGTGCACGATGTGTTGCATGACCAAGTGATTCGTGAATGAAATCGGAATGCCAAAGATAAAACATTCCACATATCGATAATCTCGATTTTTACTTTCGTATCGTTTGACGTAAGCTCGTAAAAGTATACGAGATAGGTTTTCTTAAACCTCCGAACCTCGGACAATGCTATAAAAAGATTTCGCGAAAAATTCCGCCGAAGCTTCTCTCAAGGTAAAACTTAAACGAAATATTGTTTTTGTTGGTGCGGATACCGTTTTGGCGCGTAGGGAAAGTGTTTCTCATAAAACTTTGACTTTTTTCATTGTTTTCACCAAACACAAAAATTGGAGCAAGTTTTAATTGAAACTGGAATTGGAATGTAGTGCTTTGTGAGATTGTAACTATGTAAATGTTTTGTAATTTTTATTAATATTTAACTAGGTAATCCATAAAATAAAAACACGAGAAGTGGACACAACAATGGAAATCGCGTATGAAAGAAAACTTGGTCTAACACCTTTTACAAAACGCGAGCTGTGGTTTTTATGTAAATGTATGCGGCGCCAGTTCCTGTCATGAAGGAAATAACAACAACTAAGTAATTATTATCAAGACTACAATGCTAATATTCAATATACAGTTCCTATTTGCCCTAGAGTAGGTACATATTTGGTATGTGTTTGTGAACATTTCTGTATGAACACAATTGTTTGTAAGCTTGTTTGAAAGTTGGAACAATTGTTAATTAGTACTGCATCATTTATACGTATTTAAATATATTTGTGCCTATCTGCTTAACTTTGAATGTATTTGAATAATTTGTTTACGGAAAGAGTTTTACTTTTCAAGTTGGTAAGTAGCTATAAATACATAATGAAAATTCCTCCTTATTATTTGTGAAATTAATCGCTTGGAGATATAATTTGTTTCGATGAGAAGTTGACAATTAACTTCTCCTGCTCTAGGTGGAGCAAGAGGGAGTGTCAGAATTTTACTGACTAAAATCCACCTGTGTTCCTTCAGTTACCCTTTGCATCGTAGATCTCGTAACTCTTTCAAACAATCCTACAGGAAGGTATAGGTATTTGTTGCAATTTATGGCTAATGTTTTGCCAGTGGGCAGGGCACCATTGCTCGTAGAACGGATGGTCGATGGGGACATAAGGTTCTAGAGTGGCGACGCGCACCGGAAAACGCAGTGTTGGAAGGCCTCCCACAAGGTGGACCGATGACCTGCTGAGAGTTGCGGGAATGCGTTGGATGCGAGACGCACATGATCGGTCATTGTGGCATCGCTTGTGGAGGCCTAGGTCCAACAGTGGATGTGTTTCGGCTGAAATGATGATGATATTTTCCTAAATATTTAAGATACGATTGCGGATCAAAACATACATATTTGATAACATGAGAACCTCTACTTGACGGTACCTGCCTGTTATGGCATGTATGAAAAACATTAGGTATTGTTGGTCCCGCATACATCATATCCGCACCCTGCGGATCAGTTATAAATATCCGCGGTATACGCGTTCCTTACCCACGTCTTTGTTATAAATAATCCCGTATGTTAACGTAGTTTAGTACATCAAACCGTTTGCCCAACTAAATTGAGGTACTGACCTCAACATAGTTAGGAAAATGGGTTTTTCTAGTCTGTCTAACTGGGTGTAACTAACTACCATTATTTTATGCTGGACACTCACCATCATCTTACCGCTTTAAATGTTGGCATGTCCTTGCAAAAGGAGGAGGGTTGAGAAGCATTTTTCGCCCACGCCACACACAAAAAATAAAATTTTCAGTCCGACAATTTTAAAAAAAGATAAATATTATTTTATTCAGTGACATTTACGTAATAAATAGTATAGTAAATCAAAGCAATGAATGCGCAAACAGAGAGTATTTCTCCTTTTTTGTCTGTAGTTTTTTCAATTTAAGTTATTATTTCTGAAACAAGCGCTCCATGAACCATATTCATATTGAGTTTCAATGATACAGGACCTAGTAACATGTAGAAACGTAGTGGATTGTACTTTTATTCATAACAGCATATTGTGTATCACCAATTAATATATTATAATGTACGATTGTTTATTTTCCCAAATAAAATAAAACAAAAATTTAATCTCACGTGTATTCGATCAAATATATACATATACGTAAATTGCATCAACTCCAATATAAAGCTGTTTAATTGTAAAGTTAACCGTCCCAAATAAAACAAATGAACTTAATTTTAATTTACAATAGGTTGCTTGCTAAGAATACGGCGCCGAAATGTGTCGCAAATGAGTTTCTTACTCAACACAATGGAGCCCTGTGTCGGTGGCGTGATAATGTTAATAAACCATTTTTATGACGTTTTCAAGCCTTTGCCTTCTCCTACGGAAATAATGTTAGGCAAGAAATTCGGAACAGACGTTAACCTACTTCTAACTTCGTTTGTTCCGAAGATTATTTGTTTGAAACTAGTCAAGGATAACATTTTGTGTCATTAAGTAGTTCTGTAAGTTTAGGTAATACTTTTTTAAAATTATTATTATTGATACGCTCGCGTGTCAAAACCTAGTGGTCAACACTAGGTATCTTACCTGCAAGCCTAGTCAAGTTACGACTTTATCGTTTCGAATCTCTTACTACAGGTGGTAACGCCTCCGAAACCTTTGTTCTGACTTAGCATTGAGATGATGTCATTCCCATACATATGAAGTTTTCTACTAGCGTTATCGATTGTAGATTATCAACTTCGCTTAGCCCTCTGATGGTAATTGATGACTTTATGATCGACGATGGTGAACGCTTGCTTTGAACTATCCTATTCACTCTTGACTTAAATACCCCTAATTAATAGCTATCAGGAAACACAGAATCCGATAGGAAATTACAATTCCTAGCTGTACGCAGTATAAATGTGCTTTTAAAATGTTTTGTACGTATAGGTGGGACATCCACTATATACCGGAGGCACAAAGCTTTAAGTCGTGGTCCGGTGATAAATTATCTTCAGACAGTAATAATATAAAGGCAATCGTTTCTGAGTGTGTGTATGTTCGTTACTAAGTGTGTGTACGCTCGAACGGCTGAACGACTTTTGGATGAACGGATTTTGTTACCCACGGGTGAAACATGTCTTCGAATACCACATAGGATACTTTCTATGATGAGGATGGGGCCCCAGAAAAATTGTAACGATGTTATTTTAAGGGGCTCCTATTAGCCGATGACCTTTTGAAAGCCTATTTTCAACTTGTATAAAGTACCTTAAAAGTGCGTCATGAAATTCTGAAAAAATATAATACAATACTTTGATTCATGGACTACAATTCTGTACAAATATTTTTTTCGTTTTTTGTTTTACGTTTGTAAAATAAATTATAAAAAAAATTCTACTTGCGTTTACTGTTTGTGCATAAACTTTTTTACCTAAGCGATTACCAACACGAAATTTATACCAATCGATAGCAAATATACCTAATGATTGTAAATATTGTGCAAATACTTTGTAAAGTAACAGTAAGTACATTTTTTCTGAGATATTAGCATTTTTTCGATAATTTTGTAAATCATAACCTCAAAATGTCAAATAACAGGTCGTCTAGGCCTGGGATGGGTGGACATACGTCAGTTTTCTCGCCATAAGGCTCCCATATTTACGTAGATTAATCGTTTAAGGGTAATAAAATAGGGAAAAAGGGGTAAAAAAATTCAAGGTCATCGGCTAATAGGAACCCCTTTTCAATAGATTGGGTTATTTTTTCTGAGCTTTCTGCCGCTCAGACTTGGGGCTCTGTCTGACCGGGGGCCTCTGGCATTTTTCCAGCCTTGCCATCCTATAGTTCCGCCACTGCCTGGGAGTATGTTCCCTTGGGACAATTTTACACTTTCATCCGAGTGAAACCACTGGCAGTAGCTAGTTAAAACATATTTTGGTATAAATATAAAGTTGAAATCGCTAGCTTTTTTATAGAAGTTGGAATTTACTGAATAACAAAGTGTCCGGATCTGTCCGGAAATGTTTTCACACTAACGGTCACGTTCCATGTAGCCGGCAATCTTTATGTAAGCCCCTTCGTTAGTGCTGTTGTTACTTCAAAAACTGCCATTGCACACAACACATTGACACGTGTTACCGTTTGGAACTGAACAAAGTTGCTACACTAGCTCGGATATAATATAAAACCAGTTTTTATTTTGGAAATAAGTTTAAAATTTAGAGGTCTATTATATATTTATATTTTCGACCCTGATTTTTGTATTTAATTGTCAACCTTGACGTTTTTATTGAGAGACACTAAACCATTGAATTTTTACGTACCTATTTAGTAGTAAAGAATAGATATTGATTCAGATCATAGCGGGACTGAACTCGTTTTTTCGTATATTTTTTCTTATCTGTGTATATAATTCCAAAATTTTACTTTTTCATAAAATGTTTGATGGCACTTTTTCGTGTTTCTGAATTGAATTGATGCACTAAGCAAATGAAATGAAATATACATAACCAGCGGCCCGTCCCGGCTTCGCACGGGCAATAAATATAACCTATGTTACTCAGGGTGAACGTAGCTTTCCAATGGTGTAAGAATTTTTGAAATCGGCACAGTAGTTTTTGAGTTTATTCGTTACATACAAAAATACAAATCTTTCCTCTTTATAATATTAGTATAGATAGTATTTCATAAATAGTGATTAGCTTATAAGTCCTTTCGTAAACGTTTATCTATATTGAATTGAATATTGAAATGAAATGAATGAAACTGTCTGACTAATATATTAACGCACAGCCGAAACTACAGGGCCTCAAGTCTGCTATTACAATAGTGTCAGAATGGTCTATCATTGATGTCATAATTGTCGATTTTGACAAGTTTGGTAATCTACTAATATAATGGCGTCATTATGACTTTCCAATGGTCAACCACTGACACTCCATTGAAAAAAGTGGCTGAAAATGGTAATCTCGTACATATTGACAAATGAATATTTGACATTTGCGGTAATCTGCTAAAACTTTGACAGTTTATTTGATCAGTGTTTGACTATTAGAACGTTATTGTGCAGTTATTGGTTTTAATATGCTCGAAATTATCATTCTACCGCAATTCTATTACAAGACCATTGACCGACCAATGATCGATCATTATGAATTAGCAGATTACAAACTTTTAGCAAAATGACAATGGGATCGTGTTGGAATGACGAATTTATAAAAATAGCAGACTTGGGGCCCTGGGACTAGGAGCGTGAAATTTTGCAAAAAGTTTTCCTTTTTAACGTAGGCGAGCAGTAAGAGAGGATTTCCCAAAAAAGGCCTCCTAAAGGTATGAAACGAGGGTCCAAAGTTTGTATGGAAAAACCTATCTTCACACGAGTGACACCGCCGCGCTGGCAGAAGCTAGTTATTTATATAAGTGCAACAGTAAAAATGCAACACTCCTCTATATTTCGGTTTTTTGAAATTCGAATGTACCTATGAAAAAACGTACATGATACCGCCCGTAATACTGTGATTTATAACAACGTCATACATAAAGTACATGCATTGTTAACTCCAACATGTTTAAATACTGCTACTGCTGCACCGCATTGAATTCATTTTATCCATTATTTTTAATATGAATGGTGCACCGAGGAGTTGAAACTTGAGTTTCCAGTCAACACAGAATATCGTAAAACATAATGCAAACTATGGAACAAAACATAACGGGGAAACATGGCGACCGACCGGGTGGCACCTACTAGAATTTAGTCTGTGGAGTTACTGAAAACTAATAAAACTTTGCCTTGTGCCACCAAAGTCTGCTTCGTAGCAATAAGAATAAATATCACAACGTCATATGTCGGCTTATAATTGGCCATACACGGTTCATGCTCACGGGTAACGAGGTACCGATTTGAAGATATCTGCCCGGTACAATTGTTATTACAGTCCACTGGACATTATATCCAATATATTTTTCACAAAGTAAGCTGAAATACAACCAACTATTAAAATCTAATAGACCCAATTAAATTAATTAACATTATTGTGCTCAATCATGGCATTTAAAAAAACGGTGTTGTAATAACGAGTAGTTTGGAGGAACAAATTATAATTCATGCTAAGCCTGGCCAGTGCCTAATTTGTAAGGCAGGGGTCACCACCGGACGGTAGAGGTTTGGGATCGGCGATCCGATCTATAATGTGGGAGGAAACAGTGTCTTCGGTAAGCTTTGTTTAACCACACAATCGGGATCATGTTCTCATCGCTACATCAACATTGTTATGAACGCTTCGATCTCCAAAAATCACAGGCCCCTTTTGAACACAAGAAAATCACAATATTATCTCTACAAAAACCTTTTGGATTAAAAGTTCATGACCTTACCAATACGGCTGTTGTTGACGAAGGTTTTATCGATAGAAAACAATTTTCACGAAACACATGTGCACAAATCGTGCATAAATAAATGATAAAATAGCGTGATAAACAATCTACATGGCCATTAAACTTGACGTTTTGATAGAGAACAGGTCATAAGGAAGACTACAAAAACTTACATAAAAATAATTGGTGCAGTTGATTCTCAGTTTGACACGCACGTGATGTCGTAAATCATGTTGATGTGATGTTCATTATGGGTTCATTTATTTCAATAATAGATAATTTTGGGTACAAGGCTGGACGTCCTATGCAAATCAACTTTCGGGTAGCTTAATAGATCAAATATTATCTGTGTCATCGTAAAGCTACTCTGTGTATGTGAACCAGTGTGTGGCTGGGAAATTAATTGGAGATTAGTCATGTATTTGATTACATTATACGTTACAACTATCTTTGGTATTTAATCAGAAATTCAGTATGCCCTAAGTTAAATTATATGGCATAGCCTTTGAAAATGGATTGTAAAAACTTTTATGTCAATCGGTGTCAACCAGTAAGTGTGCTAATGTGTGTCCCACTTAGTATAAAGCCATTGGCCATTTCTTTAATCAGTACCAAGTCAAAGGAGACACGATAAGTGAATGCCCGCAATAATTGTGAGTGGGAATCGTCGCCATTCAGGACGGGCGGTAATCAGCTATGTGCAGGATGATGATACAATAAAAAATACAATCACAGAGGGGGTGATGATAAACGTGCCAATTTCAATTTATCGCGACTAGGGCGTATTATATGGGCAGAAGAAACGACCTTAGTCGTAACTCGTACATTTATGTCGTATTTCACGAGCTACGTGGTAATGGCGCCACGTACGGCGTCAGTTGAACCTTGACAGGCGACTTCAATATGTGTATAGACAATTTAAACAAAATTACAGTTGGCCGCCAGTGTATTTTAGAAAGAAGGGTGCCGTCTGTTCGGGCCGTGTATTTTAAGTTAGCCAAGCAGTTCCTTTTTAGATCAGGGCAAAAACACCTTAATACCAGCTCCTAAATAGAATAATACAATTTTATAAGTGTTTAATTTCGTCTTCGCAAACAGAGTCCCACTTGAATCGTAACGAAAAAGGAATTGAAAATGAAACGGTTTTCATTTTATTTTTGGAACGTAAGAGATGGAATTAGTCTGGTAGTAAGGACAGGAAATAGACACACATTATAAATGTATATTTGTTTACTCGGATGAAAATCCTGTTTATCAATATCTACACTAATATTATAAAGACGTAAAGTTTATTCCTGAGTGACATAGGCTATATTATGTACGCGAGCGAAGCCGTGGGCAAAAGCTAGTATGCAATAATAATATATTTACGAATATACTTACATATTCTGAAGTCAATTTGGACGTAATTATAGTATTTAACTTTGAGAATTCACTAAACAGAGCAAAGTCAAAATAATCCAACAATTCCAAAATGAAGCGCTCAGGGTCTCAGGAATGCTGTAAACACACCCTGGTAATATGTGATGACCTCCACCGTGACCTTAAGATTGAATTCGTCTCCAACATCATCTAATGCAAGGAATCCACGAACACAGACTTCACCGACATGTGAACGTTGAGGTAATCCAGCTGTTAGACAGCATGGAATTAGTGTTAAGACTAAACCTGAGTTATTGTAGTGTTCAACAGTAATGAAAGCTGTGCTATACATATAACATATGAACAAAATATTTTCATAAATTATAAGACTCTAAGAAAAAGCTACGCACTTGTGTAAAAGTGTAAAAGGACGTTATTCTTAGTTATAACTTAATCTACAACACACTACTATTACGGTACTGTTAAATAGCTTATGATATGGTAATTTGGGCTACATTGTAATCAATTTCCCGTGTGACAAATGAAAATCTTTGAAATTATTTTCAATACACTTATTCGAAAACTGACTCTTTTCGCACTACGATTAGGTTCAACATGCCATGTTTATCACCCTCGTGTTTTTTTTATTTAACACAATAAAGGCTTTTTCATTCCTATTTCGTCACGGTCAACCGTAATTTTTTTATTTAATGAAAATTGATATTGTGTTTATGAACAGAATATCATAAATAAATAAGATTATTTACACAACAAATTAACCTGTGTTCTAAATTAAAAAAATATTTGAATTTCTATTTTTAATATTAAGTAGGATAATAACGGTTTGATACCTTGGCTTCCTACAAAGGTAAAGCACGGGAAAAATTCTATATCACTCAAACTAACAAAAGTTTATAATTATTTGTGTTATTTGTGAAAAATATGTTGAACTTAAGATTTGAAGAGAATTATTTAGATGCTAAGCCACCAGATATTGTGATTGAGATAAAAAAAATACCTGCGATTTTCTGCTGCTGCCATCTAAATCAAAATTAAAATGTATTGCAACTATGAAAAATTTTCTTCAGTAAGTACAAAACGACCGATGACCTGGTGAAGGTTGCGGGAATCCGATGGATGCGAGACGCACAGGATCGTGTATTGTGGCGACACTTGGGGGAGGCGTATGGCCAACAGTGGACGTCTATCGGCTGAAATGATGATGATGAAGTACAAAATGAACAAAAGTGCGTCGTAATTTTCAGAGAAATTATTTCTTCGTAAGCGTATTAAAAAAAGTCGTTTGATACACGTGCAAAGTTGTCACTGCAGCCCTCTGCGCTATAACGCACGAGCCGTATTCCGACTTGGTCGTAATGACAAACTTTCTGTACTTGTATCAAAATGTACTACTTTCTCATCACGTGTCATTTTATTTCCCTGATTATATGTCAAATAATGCTAAAAATTGAGACACCTAATATTACAAAAAATAACAATCAATTATTGTAGATATTTAAACTAGTGCGCAATTGAATCATCGCTTACCATCATGTGGGATCCGTAGTTAAGCACTAGTTTATATCAATTTAAAAGTATATTTATTTTTGTTATTAAATAAAACAGTAAAATTGAAAGCTTTATTTATTTCTTATATTTGTGACTTTGTTTCTATGATTCGTCAGCTAGGACACATTTTAGCGGATAGCAAAATCGTGTCACCAAGTGGTCATATTATATATTTATTCATTTCTGGGCCTTTGCGAGGATACGAGGGGCTGAGACAAATTTGCAGAGACCCCTTAGACACTTTTCATGGAACATGGTACAACCGAGGATTATCTCGTTCGCGCTTTGCTAGTGCTACCTAAGGAAAATCCCCGGTTGGTGGAAAATTATTTCGACATAAGGAAAACAGGTTGGAAATATGGAAAGGTTGACTGGTTGCATAAAGTCCGCCTATGTGTCAGTACAGTACCTACATAGTTTAAATCTACACTTCTACACTAACGTTATAAAGCGATTTAGTTTGTTTTTTTGTTTGTAGGTGATAATATCTGGAAGTACTGGTCCGATTGCTAAAATTTTTTCACCGATAGAAAGCTGCGTTTAGCACATAGGCTTTACTTTATGTACGCCGGCGAAGCCGCGGGCAAAAGCTAGTAAGTTTATAGAACAAATATTACTTTATTATTACTTAGCTGACTCGGCAAATGTTGTTCTGCAATATAAATATCGAAGAAATAATTGAGGAGACAGGTTAGGAGGGTAAAAAATTGCCTACAACCTATTCTCAGATCTTATAGGTACACAAATAAAATTAGAACCTAAAATTGTATTTAAAGAACGATGATGAAATTTGTATGAGACCCGTCCCCCTATCCAACAGATACCGACAGATTTGAAAAAAAAAGTGTCATTCGAAGCGCCTAGTTGAATAGAGTTTTTCAAAAATATGGGGTTTAAGTTTTATAAAATATTTTTATTTTAACCTAACCTAACCCAAGTGTTTTAGACCTTAAACAACACAACATAACATAGTCCTGTCATATATTTTTGAAGTCGGCTTTTCAAGATCTGTATGATTGTACAAAAATATTTGAGGGCATTGCGTAAAACTGCCCCGAAAATTACACTTATTGAAATGTATTTGTGGCCACCAACAGCTTTGAAACAGGTGTTATTTTTTATTATGGCGACACTCTTCAAAAGTATGGGTTTTAGGTTTTATAAAATATTTTATTTATAACCTAACCTAACCTAACATCAAAATGACTCACCAACTCTTACATCGACCAACAGATTTGAAATGTACCTCAATCAAAACACTTAGGCTAGGATAGGTTAGGTTAACAAAAAAATATCTTATAAAACCTAAAACCCCATACTTTTGAGAAATGTTGCAATAGTAAAAAATTCTCGCCTTATTCATTAGTTTTTTTTTTTTTATTTAAATAAAATTCATAAAAATGTGTCAAACCTTTTCAGAAGAGTTCAACAACAAACCAAGATTTTTATATATTAGATTACGAACTATGTAGTTTTCCTTTTCATATTTTATTCTTGCTAATAAAGCACAAAAATAAGAAAACTGTATGTGATAAAGTTTAGGCCATACTTAGAAGGAAACAAAGTTTCCAGGCTATCGGTGCTCAGTAGTAATTGCAGTAGCGAAGGTTTTTTTTCTCTTTGGTAGCTCCCGCTTCGTTAGTAAGCGGATGGTGGTGTGCGGATGACCGCTCTTTTGTTCCCCCCCACCCCTTCCCCTTCCGGTGGCCAACGCTTCCTGAACGGCTATTATGTACCTTCTTTAATAAATCACCCTCATTACGCTGTATTTCAAAAGGTTTTTCGGTCAATTTGTATTAATTTGAAAGAAAACGATCAGTCACTAATTGCTAATTTATTTAAGTTAAGACACTTTGTCCGACCACGCTTTATTAGATGCCAAATTATAGAATTTGTTCTTGTCCTTTTCGGTTCTTAGAACTGAGGGCTTACGAAGAATTTGAGTTATTATAGGGACTAAGGACACATTGAAATAATTGTGTAACGTAACAGAAAGCTGTAAATCCTGTGCTTTCACTTATATTACTTTATTATAAAATAAATAAAACTCTCTTTTTGTATTTTAAAAACAAATTCACGATATGAGTTGAGCACTTAACCGAATTGGTCTTGGAAATGTAATGTCTCACCAGCGAAAATATATTGCAGTACGAAGAAACTTGTGGAAAATGGCATGAAATAAACGTTGTAGTTCACCGATATGGCGAATTTTCATTTAAAGCACTTCAGTGGGTTGGGATTAATTTGTAGTTGGCACTTTGAAGCATTTATTTCGGGCTTTTTGTCCCACTCTTGCGATCCTGCTCTACGAACTATTTTTGGTTTTTGATCAATTCGTAGGTAGTAAAGTTTTCAGGTATCAGTAATTTAATTACTAGTATTTACTAGTAATATTATCTGTATATGTATAAAGAATCATGTGCTTCTATAAAAATTCAAGAGCAATGAAAATTTTAAATTTAAATTTTCATTACTTTCATAAAACATATGCGGAAGAAATATCTATCATTTACCAATGCCTGAAAATCATTTAATAAAATATATGGTTATCCCGATTGTTCTACATGGGTAACATGGGTATGTAATGTACGCTGTATAATACAAGTAATATTTTAAGTATGTAGCTTTTGCATATATATAATATATATAAGTTTCTTTTTACGTATAATATGAAACGAATCAAAGCAACTTAAATAAAATAAATCATGAGCTAGTCAGCTTTAAGGCTTAAGTTGGAATAATTTATGCAACGGCTGCCTAATTTAGCGCTGCGCCAAAAATTCGCTTACGATAACGTTTTATGAAATCACCAACTTTCTCACTTATTCAACACTTCGAAATATTTTTAAATTTTATTGGGACACTTATATTTTTATTATTTCGTTTTCGAGCTTCTTGTAATATTTTATTTAGTTGTTCGAGAGTTGTAAGCTTTAATGCCCCACTTGTTGAGGGTGCAGCGCGGTCCGGTATCAACGTTCGCGCGCTCGGCGGAGCGTAGGCGACTGCGCTTCCCGCCCATTCATTGAACTGGCCTTATTTACCCACGTTCTCTCGATCCGATCTCGATTCGTTCCCGCCCGCAAATACTGCAACTGCCAAACGAATTGTACTTACAAACAATCCAATCATGGGCAAACTTTAACTTTTATGGCTTGGATCAGCATTTCTATTTTTTAAACATCCTTATAGGTTGGCGGTTAAGTACATACTTTATCACAGTTTTCCTCTTGTTTGTAATTTTTACCGACGGTTTTTTTTTTTTTAAAGTGTGGTATTCTTGCTTATTGATTTGGTTGTTACAATACAAACGACTGACTTTACATCACAATATTCATGTTTATATTACTTCAACATGTGTTTTATATTACATTACTCGCATGTTTTTAAAACAAACATTTCCTACCTATATTTATTACTTCTCCATCATTTCCTGACAGCTAAGCATTTGAAATAAATACTTCGTTCCACGTACTTAACACGTTCACGATGTTATCAGGGAAGTAGTAACAATTAGTAGGAACATTAATTGAAACCACGTTAGACGTAAGTACGAGAGGTTAAAGTTGGTAATTTCGTCGCCTATTCTTGGTTAGTGACAGCCGCAGTAGATAGGCAATGAGTTGGCGAGGTATCCTGCACTGTCGACAATTCGACTAGCTTTGTGCGAGATGAGATTCGAGTTTTCGACTTCTATTTTTAAAAAAGTTGTGCTTCAGAATATGCATGTTTTTCGCGTAGAAGACGCTGTAATGAAAATAAAATTTGAAGAAGAAAAATATGATACGAGTATGTAGATAAATTGAAAATAAATTCTTAGTCGGTTTGGTATTGATTGCTTAATAGAGAGCAGTGGTGGCCGAGTGGTAACGGCATCGACTTCCGAGTTGTAGGTCGCGGGTTAAAACCCAGCCAGGCGCATTACTTTGTGTAATTTATTTCATCACCACTGCTATCGATACGGTGAAGGAAAATATCGTGAGGAAACCAGCATGTCACGGAATCAAAAATTCGAACACATGTTACATCCACCAATCCGCACTGGGCCCGCGTGGTGGATTACGGCCCATTCCCTCTCCTAGAGAGTAGGCCTGAGTCCCAGCAGTGGGAACATTATAAGCCCGACTATGCTATGCTATGCTATGCTTAATAATAATGATCTACGTTTTTATTCTATACAGCTGTCTTGGTTAATTTTTCGCTTTACTAAACGCTGTAAAAGGCGGTAGTTGTGCAGAAGTATATTTTTTTTTATAACAATTAAAAATCTTGTCCCTTTTCCTGAATTCATTGGCTCTACTTTTTCCGCTCTTGGTAAGTACCTACTTATTTGCAACTGCAATTTTTCTTTTCAAATGTGTTCTATGAATTTAAATACTAGGTACATTGTTCTGTCTACTGAGAACTACACATGAGAATAACTTCTAACAAATTCATACCTGTAAAAAAATTAACTTATTTACTGTGAATGTTACGTTAGGTGATTATGTTTGTGGTACTTAGAAAACTTCGGATAATATATTAATCTGTACCAATGTTCATCAACTTCTTCATTCTACCTCATTTTTCTCCTGATCTGTATACGAATATAATATAATATTCGTATAATATAATATAATATAGATCTGTACGCCTGTTATCTAGGTATTTAGAGTCATATCATTAACTAGTGTATGTCTACGTTTTGCTTTTATGCGGAGCGATGCCACATAATCTTCGCTTTTCTTAGTAAAGCTACATTTTCGCTGTCTTTATCCTTATCACCATCATTTTGCTTGTTATTTTTTATAGTTACGATTATGATGTAAACAAATCTTACTGGTAATTTAGCTTGATATTCCCTCCTAAGACATCATCAGTGAAAGATTATTTTATAATAAGTACGAGAACTGTTTCGAGACGGCGCGGGGGAAGAAAGTCCAGAACGACTGCCCCACAGCTGGGACAGCCTTTGCCCAGCAGTTTAACAGTTAGAAAAAAGGTATCAGTTTTACATTAAGATTCTTTTTAAGGGGCCGGCGGAGGATGAATTTCCATACAAACGTAATACCACGCTCATTTACAGTTGGAGCATATATCCAACATATTATGATGATATTCGGTTAAAGACAATATTTATCTAGGTTCCTACGTCGAGAATATTAGAAATATTGTTATTTTTAATACAAGAAAAGCCAAATGTCATGTTTTGCCATTTACGCTATAAAAAAGTGCGAAATACAATTTGCTTAAATTTCTTTTTGTTTTTTTAAAAAAGAAAGACGTAGGAACCTAGATAAATATTGTCTATAACCAAATATCATCATAATATGTTGGAAATATGCTCCAACTGCAAATGAGCGTGGTATTACGTTTGTATGGAAATTCATCCTCCGCCGGCCCCTTAATATGAATGTAAACGATTTACTTAGAAGTTTTAGCAAGCTTACTTAGTATTGATTGATGAAATACCTACGACCTGACGACTGACCTGATGACTGGCCTATTGGTCTAGTGGTTAGTGGCCCTGACTGCTATGCCGAAGGTCGTGGGTTCGATTCCCACCCAGGAAAAATGTTTGTGTGATGACCACAATTATTTGTTCTGAGTCTGGGTGTAATTTATCTATAATATGTATGTATTTAGAAATATATAAGTATGTCTATCAGTTGTCTAGTACTCATAACACAAGCTCTGCTTAGCTTGAGACTAGACGGCGTTGTGTGATAGTTGTGCAATATTATATTATATATTATTATTATATTATTCAAAGCGGTATAAAATTCACAAACAATGCGTAAAACTGATTTCGTGTTTTGTAGCAGTCATTAACATCAAGAACAGCTAAACAACTATAATTATAACTTGATAAATGATAAAACTTGCCGATTAAACCCTAAAACTGCGGCAATTATCCCGTAGTTATTTTTATAACTGTAGTTGCTTTTTTTGAAGTTTAGCTTGTTTGCAGTTAAAGTGTTGCAAGAGAACTTACAATTTGCAGTGATGTTGAGAGTGCCGTGCCAGTAATTATGCGACTGTGAGACCGTGCAAATGGCAGCTCCTTCACAAAAATAAGAGAGTATTCTCAATTTTCTTCAAAGAGGTATTCTTTAGGATGTTTTATTTTAAAATAATTAAATTTCTACATTGGTCATTTATTCGGTGCTCCGTAATATAACCGAAACTATTGGATATCCGAAGTAAAAATATCTGTAACCGATACTCGTACAAAAGTTCAGGATAGTTTCGAATAAAGATAAAATTGATTTTGACCGGTTAAACAAATGATAATTTAGACCAATCAAATTCTTGATACTTGTAATAAAATCATAATACCTACTTGTAATAAAATCTTGATACTTTTAATAAAATCTTGATACTTGTAATAAAATCTTGATACTTGTAATAAAATGTTTATACTTGTGTTTTTCTTTTAAAATTTTCAAATTGTAATATCCGTATTGAAAACTAACGGATAATCCGAAATAGTTTCATATCCTGAATCGTTTACGAAACCTGCGTAATATTATTCGTAAACGATCTAATCTCGTAAATTACATATTTATAATATCCCAGGTTTGTAACGAATGATTTTCATGATTTGTAATGTTGTGATTCTTTGTTTTTAATGGCATATCTATTAATCAAAGTAGAGTTGTATCTATTTTGGTTGCCGTAAATATAACCCAGACCAAACATGATAATCAAATATAAAGATAAATGTGGGTATAGCCTGAAATCGACTACAGTGACCTATCGGGGTTAAAATTATCGTTAGGCTAGTCTAGTTAACTGTTATGACGACGAGGTTTGAGATACTGCAATGGTTTAGGATCACTTTCATGCCACTTAGTTATTGAATTTAACCCAACGTACTCGAATATTTATGACCAACTTCTAACACATAGTACGTAACAATAAGAAGAGAGTTTTGGTGGGGATTTCAATATTAATAACTTATTTTTACCGGGGGGTTCACCCGCATACATAAAATATAGGTAGCCTGTCACTCAGGAATAAAGCAGCTTACTATGGTGAAAAAAAAAATAGCTATCGGACCAGTACTTTTAGAGTTTTTCTCTACACCCCTACAAACATAAAAACAAACTACTTTTTATAATACTAATGTAGATATATGATGGAATTTTTTCCCCCAAAATATTCGACGTAATAAATCAGACCATCACACTAATATTATAAAACCGAAAGTTTGTTGTTTCTTCTGTGTATGTGAATAATATAAAGCACATAGGATACTTTTTTATCCCGGGAGTATGTTCCTATGGGTCAATTTTTTTCACTTTTACACGGGAGAAGCCGTTGGCAGTAATTATTATTATAAAACCAGAAGGTTGTTTGTTTGGATGTTTCTTACTTCTTCACGTCGAACGGCTTTTTTTTAAATTGTTGATAGGTTCGCGCTTGACCGTTATCTCACCTGATGGAAAGCGACGATGCAGTCGACGATGGAGCGCGCTAGATTCCCGGTTTACAACCCGGCTACAACCGGCTGAACGGATTTTGATGAAACTTGGTACGAGGGTAGACCATTTCCTAGAATAGTACATAGGATACTGTTTATTCCAGGAGCAAGTTTCCTTCGGAAAATTTTCTGCTTTAACGCGGGTGTAGCCTGCAGCGGCTAGTATTCAAGTAAAATATCAAAATAAACGTTCAACATAAAATAACGATGCCGAAAAAGCAAGACTGGGTAATGAAATATTTTGAATGAAACGTTGAACGAGAAACTGAATGTTGACAAGAGCTACAGCCACCGTGCACGACCACTACCTCCGAGCTTGACGGGCCCAGCTTATGTTCTTATATTATGAAATACGAGTTTTATCTCTAACCTACCTGATATCTGCTATCTTCCTCCCACTTCTAGCCTAATTCACCATATGTCATTCTGCACCGTTTCATCTCTGAACACCCGTTCAGATCGGGTATTTAGCGTGATTCTATAAGAAATTTTTCTATAAAAAGTTTTGATATATCCAAACCTTCCGTTTATCCTGCAATGCTCACAAGATGAAAAAAAGGAGGATTTAAAATTAAGCCAGTTTGTGCTTTTTTTCGATGATTTTGGCATGGTCTTGGTTTTTCACACATCATTTAATATAGAATTATAAGTAAAATAGAATTTAAAGCACAGAAAGATTATTAAATCATCCTATTTTTCGCGCTACACCAACGGTTTCAAATGAATATTTATCAAGGCTTATGAATGAAGCAAAAAATACTTCTACTCATTTGAAATACACGTTTCAAATGATCGTTTATAAACCTTTATTTGGCAAAGTTAATTTGATTGTCACAAAATGTTATGCCTTCGCCTTTACAGCTCAGTTTATTGTTATCAATCTCGGGAAATCGGCGATTTGCTAACAGTTTAGAGTCACGCATAACTGAAATCCGATTTGAGAGCCCGGCTTTGAATATTCATGTTGTTGCTGCGTTGTTTCATGCAATTTATTATACTTAATTCATTCATATACAGATTCGTGCAGCTTATGTCCTTGTATTTATAACATATTGTACTAGCTAACCCGAAAAACGTTGTCCTGTCCTTTCTTTTTTATTTCCGAGTTCTTTAAAAAAGTCACATAGAAAAATGCACTTTTGTCTCACTATTTTTTTCGGCTTTTCAATATTCTGAGAACCTATTTGTGGTGTCCACGTTTACTGCTAGATTGTTAAACAAAAGTCACACACTATGGTTTCAACAAAAGCCGCAGATACCGTTGAGCAAATAAGTCCTCTCCTGTCCTTTGCAGGTGTATACGTAATTTATCCTTTATCAGCACGTCACACCATTGATTTCCTATGTCTATTTAGAAAATTAAAAAATAATAATTTTGCTAAACGTTTCAGTGTACTTACGACATACAGATTTTATTTAAATACGAGATATTTATCAGAGACGTTGAACTTCCGATTGATTTAGCAGTTTTAGTTCAAAATAACGATAAATTTTAATCTACACTTACAGTAGGTGGCCATATTATTAGGGACAGCACAATTTTTTTTATATACTTTAACTGAATGTACTCGTATATACTACTACCTAACTGAATATATAGACTATACTTTAACTGAATTTTTCAAGCAAATGATTGGTTGTAGGTCCGGCTAGTATTTTTTTTTTTATGGACTTTGTTGATGCAAAATTAAAAGCAAAATCATTTATATATTTTTGAAGAAAAAGATACGTGCAAAAATTATATTACGTAATCAGATAACGCCAGTAGTCTTATTAACAGTATATTGTACTATTTTAAGTAATATTTTTACCCGGCTTCAGTCTGCAACAGTCATGTTTTGGTGTTGTTTGACCCAGTGCAATCGACTCTTTCCTCATGACGTCGGTGAGGCGTGGTTTTTTTGGTAGGCCGACGACCTATCAACTCCTCTTTTGCCTACAGTCGATGAATCCTATCGAAAACTTCTGCGCTCTAAGTAAGTTGGGCAACACTCTTTTTACGAGATATTTGCATTTTAGGATCTGTACGAAGAGTGATGATCCTTTTCCTGCCACATTTTTTAACACGGTGTGATTCGAAGTGACACGGTGACACGGTGTGATGAGAAGGTTTGTTTTGATGAGTTTTTCTTTTAATTCTATAAACTACAGACTTTGAAACACCTGTAATAGCTGCTATATCTCTCTGGGAATGTTTGAAGTGTAAAAATAATGTTTGAATTTGTGTATGTTTTCGTGGAGATGTGTCAGTCTGCCTTGGCCATATTAAAAAATAATAATTTTAAGAACAGCACCATATACCGTTACCACAATAAAAAAATCACTTATAAAACTTAAAAAAAAGCAACGTGATTAGTCTTAAGGAAAAACTAGTAAAATCAAACTATAAACTATAAATATTTTTATTCCACTAACCAAATAAAACCCAATTTTCAAAAAATGTAGACAAAAGTCAACAAGGTTAGAAGTAATACCGCTGTAAAAAAATGGCGCGAACTCACAGTTTTGCCACATATTAAAAATAATTATAATAACGCCAGTAATAATACAAAATAAAAAAACCTTATATTAATACTCGTATATTGGTTTGCTTAAAAAGTGTGTTTCATATCTATGAGTACTGTCCCCAACAATTTGGCAACCGATGGTATATACTGAGGTACCAACAATTTGTAATTGTCGCGCGAGGAATCTTTTTCCTCCCGTGCATTCTATCGATTACTCTTTCTTTCAATTGTTGTTTTGATTCGTATTTGACATGTTGTAAACGAACTCACAACTCGGTGAGGTATAAACTAACCGAGTTTTTAAGTAAGTAGTTTTAGTGGCGTTTCATTTGACGCTTCTGCCTCTGCCTCCATTTCCGATTCCAAATCCAATTCCGATAAACCAAATTTAAAAACTCCGCTTCCGAATTCGTTTCTGATATAAGCCTTTCCGTTACATCCTTAGGACAACCGTCTTGCTAAGGGTTTCGTTTCACCTAAATAATGGGTTGTGGAACTTATGGAGGGCAGATAGGTGGTCGCTCCATGTAAAATACAGGTATCCAGGTGCATCCGGTTAGACTGAAAGCTGACCCTAACTTATTTGGAAAATGACTAAATGAAAGAATTGGTCAGATATATCAATACTTTTGACACGACGAAACAGTTTATACTCGTAAAACCACAAAAACCTATTAGGTTGATAGTTCTTTATAATGACCATTCTATAAATTACTCTAACTATATACACGAAATCATAATACATATTTATAAAGACACTTACGGAGATGTACCTATAAATAAAGAAATGGGTTTTGAGACGAGAGTTGATACGATCCGTTTATTATCCTAAATTGAAGAAGTAATCCGGATCTAGTGGCCTTCTACGGAACCGTAGAGCTGCGCTAATAAATTATGTAAGTCTGAAATGTACACTTTCTTATAGGATTATATATAGTAGACAGGTACTGAGGTACTGTATAGCCAGTTTTCGCGAATCGAAGATACGAAAATCCTTTATATGTAGTAATTCATTGAGTTATTTTAGTGTAGGAAGTCATTACACGTATAAGGGCGCTTTCAATTTTTTGCATTTTTTGACGGCCTGCTGCGGCGCGGATGCTGTGCGTTAGGCGTATTGTGTACAGACGATCATATTTTTCATACAAAGTGGTGCGGTAACCATGCGGCGAACGGTCGACAACAGGACGGCAACGTCACAAGCACCACGTGTTGGTCGGAGTTGAATAGCGCATCACTGGTATACAAACGCACGGCAGCCAGATACGTTTACAATTTAGGCGCTTGTTGTCGGACTGTTAACGTACTGCAAGCGGACGGTTGCCGCACATTTACAATGCTGCAGCCGGCTGCTTATACTACGTATAAATTAAAAGTGCCCTAAGAGTTGTACAACTATTTTGGAGTTTAATAAATAGTCTTCTACTATATTCTATTCTTATATCTAACTGGTGATCAACACCAACTTTACACGGGTGTTTAAATTCTCGGCTTGTCTCTTCTATAATATGCATGTATTTAAACCTTCCTCATAAATCAATTAGTCTATTCGTGTAAACAGCATGAATATCCGTTCAATCGTTTTTAAATTTATCAGGAACAGACAGATACTGACGCGGTGGGGGACTTGTTTTATAATATAGCATAATCAGCCTTAAAAAGTTCCCACAGTTGGGACCAGGCCTCCTCTCCAGTAGAGGGAATGGGCTGTGAATTTACCACGCGAGCCCAGTGCGGATTGGTGTATGTCACATGTCTTCGAATATTTGGTTCTAAAACATCCGCATGAACAGTCGGTTTCCTCACGATGTTTTCCTTTACCGATTTGAGAGCAGTGGTGATGAAATAATGAATTTGAACTCACGACTTACAACTCATAAGTCGGGGCAGTTATTACTGTGCTATCTCTATATTAAGTAATTAATGTGTAAGGATATTTGATGAATATCAAACGTTAGAATTATGGGCAGGTAATGTATTTTTTATTATTATTATTGATAGGCTTGCGTTTGACCACCATCATGACCACCATGTTCTGTAGTTACTTTTTTCTTTTTAATCAATTTATTGTTAGTTTTTATGAATGTAACATGTAGCATGCACTGCTGATAAAACCTTTCTGGGAATTAAATATGTAATACCCATAAACTTTCTTGAAAATTGCATGATGCTCGTACCCTGTATTTATTTAAATACCTACAAACTAGGGAACTTTTATAATTACATTCTGGTAAAAAGAAACCAGCAAACTTTGTTTTAATTTATTCAAGTATTTACGATCTTAATAATGATTAAAGTAGGAATTCCTTCGTCGTAGAAAGGGTTTTATGTTAATAGAATTTCTAAAAATAGAAAGTAAATAACAATAGATATTACATTTAAAATATAATTTATCTTGACATTTTACACCTAGGTAGATACCTTTTCCAATTAACCTGCGTTTGGTGAATCGTCTGGCCTGCCTACAGATGTCATTGAAATGTTACGGCATCTATTGACTGACTAAGCTCAAGCATTTTTTGGTGGAAAACCATCAAATGATTCCCCCAGTCTGAATGAGTATCAGACGTTTACTGACTAAAACCCCACTGTGTCTCTTCAGCTGCACTTTGTGATCCAGGATCACACTAACTTTGGAAGGACCCCGCAAATACCTGCTAGGCTGCGGTGGTTCAATGAGGTTCTTTGCATCATATTAGAACTTGGTACATCTATACCTTTATTTATATCACTTGGTTTGAAGGACTACGACTACTGAGTTATATAATCATATAATCGTTGGCTTTTTCTGTTGTCCTGGTGCAGTCGCCAAGACCAAAAAAATAAAAAACTAACCATTATTGACAATTAATAACAACTTGTAACTGTCAATTTGATAGTCGTGTTGGAGGATAGTTGATAGAATATGGACTTAAATCTGTAGGAGCCTTTAGGTTAGGATTCGCACACCAAGGGGCAGGGCTCCGTACAAACTTACCTATGTAAGTGGTTCGATTCCTGAATCGAAGAATTCAAATCACAAAAAAAGTAATTATTTTGTGATGTACACTTTTCCTACCTACTACTTTTTCCTGTACTTGTGAAATACAAGAATATACGTATGAAACCTTGCCTCTTGCCTTTCAGGATTTTTATTGAACGGGAAGTACGCTATGGGTTTTAATTTCCTTGCGAGTGATTTTTCCATTGCTCCAAGGGGTAGCAGACCTGAGTATTTAATATTAATTTCATCTGACTTACACGTTCCTGAAAAAAAGGGTCTTGACAGACGGACAACACAGTAGTATAACGGTAAAACTTTTGCCGACTGAGGTTCGGATCCCTAAAAATAACATAATGAACCTAGGACAGCGTTAACAGCTGTTTAGTATTCTCGCTTCGAAGACGGTTGGTCTTGTTAGCCTCGACGCAAAGATTTCTCTGCCAAGTTCTTCCTACTTTTATGTGGATTCTTCCCACACGCATAAAACTTTATGTTTGTCAATACGAAACATGTGAAAGCTTTGTTTTCGGTGTTTGTATCTATGTATTATTGTCTACTGAACTAATATTGTAAAGAAGTAAAATGTTTGTTTGTTAATAAATGTTTTCAAATGTGTTTTTTTTTTTTTTTGAGTGATACTGTTATTCACTGACTTTTTATCACAAAGAGTACATGGTACCTACCTGGAGGTTAAGGCACAGCAGCGAGGCCAAAAATTTGGGGAAAATTTAAGTTGTTTTTAATTTCGCGCGGTTTTCTTCACTCTGTAAATGTCCATTTCATACAAGTATTTATAGTAATGCGTAGAATACGCACCTGGGACGCGTTTTTTTTGCATTTTGGAATTTTCCAATGAGATCCGCACGATATTAAAAACACCTTCTATTATTAGTTATTCATTGCTTACTTGCATTAAAGTTCATCTACGTTTGATATAAGAAAGCCTGCGTACAAGGTGATTTCTTTTCCTCACTGTGATCAGTGTGTTGTTCCCATGTGGATAACATCATTTATATATTTATTTAAACTGCAAGTACGATAGTGGTATATAGGCGGACTTAATGCAACAAGGCAATCCCTACCAGTCAACCTTTGGGGTTAAAAAAGATAATATTGTTGTAGGTGTGTACAATAAATATATATTAGATATTACAAATTAAACAAATAGAGAGAGATTACATTAAATGGCATACAGCTGAGCGAGTTCAATGACCCGTAGGTAGTAGTCGGCGTTGCGTACTAACTACCTACAGGTCATTGAACTCGCTCAGCTGACGTTTTCTTAAAGAAATTAATTTCGTACATGCGTAAATTAATATGAGTTATGAAAAAATAGTAGTTTATGTGACTAGGGGACAAAGCATGTCTTTAAGTCGCGGGCGGCATGTTGAATTTCGAACGAAACGAAGGTTGCTGATTTTTGCGAAGCGGCGAGCCTTCTGGCTGGCCTACCACCGTGGGATCTGGAGGCAACAGTCCTTGCACACATGCACGACATGCGCGTGGAGATGCAACGCCGGGGTGAAAGTCCTCTGCCGCGACAGGTCACGGCATGGCGGACAGAGCTCCGGCGGGATCTCATGGTGGAATGGCGTCAGCGACTATCGCAACCCCATCATGGGCACGCCACAATTATGGCGATAAGTCCCCTCTTTGAGGCGTGGCTGGAAAGACCTCACGGCGTCCTTACCTTCCGCATGACACAGGTCCTCACCGGAAATGGCAAGTTCGGGAGGTTCCTGTTCCGAATTAAAGCGGAAGTGACGCCCGGGTGTCGCCACTGTGCGGAACGCCCGGAGGACACGGTGGAGCACACAATCGCGGTGTGCCCTGCTTGGGCGGAGCATCGCCGTGCCCTCGTGGGGGTGATCGGCGGCGGAGACCTCTCGCGCCGGGCCTTGGTCGAGGCCATGGTCCGGAGCGAGGAGGAGTGGCAGGCGGTCGCCGACTTCTGCGAAGCAGTAATGCTCGCTAAGGAGGAGGCCGACCGCATCAGGCAACGGCGCTCTCGCCGCCGCCGCCGGGATTCCGATCCCGATTTCCAGCCACCGTAGGCGCGCGGGCTTGCGGACAGTGAGCAATGGGTAGCTCGCTGTCCGGCCGTCCGGTAACCGTCCGGACCAAGCCCAAGTCGTCGACGAGTTGTCAGCAACAGCAGGGGCCCGGCCGGGTCGAAGCCTACTGGGGCCAGGGTTATCCGAAAGGGCGCTCGAGCCTCGGTATGAAGGCTTGTAGGAACGGGATGGGTTTTTTAGTCAGTAAGAGTCTGACACTATCTCCCGCTCCGCCCAAGAGCGGGGGTTGTCATAAGATGATTTTTCCCATCGAAAAAAAAAAAAAAAAAAAAAAAAAAAAGGTTGCTGATTTTAATCCCGAACGATAGTGAGGGATTAATAAAATTAACTTCCGAGCATTGCGAGGGAGTTAATAAAGAAACCTGAGTGAACTGAGGAATTCAAGCCGCCCAAGACAAAGACAGCTATATCCCCGTGTTGCATACTCTACTTTTTACACCATCTGTGATATAATTAAAAAACAATTTGGTCGACCAAATCATATGTTAGAGAAATACAAGTATTATATTTACAAGTTCATCAAACAAACAAAATTCACTACTTCAAGATTCTATAGTTTCAATTTTCTATACTGCTCCCGTCAGTGAGAACAGAATAAAACCTATTTTCTTTTTTTGTTAGTGGTCAGTTTGAATTTCGAGTCAACTTGTTCGATGCATGTACATTTTAATTCACTATGTTGACGATTTTTGGTGTTCCAAATTCAAATCTCACTATTTCCTAGGGATTGGTCATACTGCATTATCTCCCTAGGGATAGAATGTAGTAAGTGAGGTTTGTATGACGTATAAAACGACATTATCGAGCAGGTGGTGTAAAAAGGTACTTAATTTTTTAATTTTATCTTTACCAATCGATAGTGTTTCATGTACCGGATCGACCGTCCACGGCATTAAAACGATTAAAATTTAACGGTGTATATGCTCAAACATTCTTTCAAACGTCGCCCTGGAATACATATTACATGCGAAGCACAAAATGGTAATTTATTGTCTCCACAAATTTCTTCTATGAGGCAAGCAAATCATAGTCATTAGGATCTAGCAGTCCAGCTAATATGTACCCGGCATAAAATTTATATTGATTAGCTGTCTTCGCTGGGACGCACACTCGGCATGACTTCACAAATTGGCTTATAGTCAACTCGCAATCAGTCGATTGCAAATAAACACAGAGAAGAAAAAAATAATATTAATAATAATTTCTGCGTCACAGACGGAGACATTTCTCAAACAGCAAAGCTTACAGCACTATAAAATCAATCTTTTCCCTTTCCCAAAGGTAATATTAATGCAAACACTGAATAACCACCTTAATGGATCTCTGTATAGAAGAACCATTAATTTTATTATTTGGGGAAACATGACGGGGCGTAAAACCCTTTCCCGCCGCCACCTATTAATATAATGAAATCAAACGATGCTCGCTTATTTTGTTATTCAACCGAAATGTATTTTTGTTTAGCTCTGATGAAGTTTTAATTGTTGACATTTATCGCTGCACCTGAGTGCCGTTAATTTGTACGTGTAAAGTCGTTAATTAGCATTGTCGGGTTTGATTTTGTTTCATGTTTGTGCAGCCTGTATAAAAATATGTAAATTATGATATTACTTCATCATCAGCTTCTTAGCCTTTTTGGTTTCCACACTAAACAGATGTAGCTGCATAACCGTGTTTTACATGGAGCAACTGGCCATCAGAACTCCAAAATCTAGTTACTGGGCAGACGATGCTTCTTGGATAGACTGATGGTCAGACTTTCTGACGTGTGACTACCTATAACGATTTGCAAAGATATACGAATGACAACCAGGACCACCAACCCGCACTGGGCGCGCGTGGTGGATTATGGCCCATTTCCTCCCCTAGAGGTCTGAGTCCCAGTAGTGGAACATTATAAGGCCGACTATGCTGACCGGGACCAACGGCTTAACATTCTTTTCGAGGCACGTGGTGTCAGTAATGTCTGAGGTATACTTAGAAAAGAACATATGAATTGAAAAATTCACATTGGTAGATACTTACCCGGTTTCGGACTTTTAACCTCATGCATGAGAGGCCATCCCTTAACCATTGAGCCATCACGATACTGTCAAATTGTGATAGTACTACCAGACATAACACCCGTCTAGTCGTAGGATCCGGACTTTACACTCTGTTCCTCATACCTCCAAAACATATTAAAACTTGACACTTGCAATCATGATCCATTATCAATACTAAAAGTGTTAAACGTAGAATATTTTTAAGCTTCTCTCATTTTCTATATAATATGATACTGAAGGGTAGAAAATCTGGAACACGTTT
Organism: Mythimna ferrago; assembly: GCA_910589285.2. NCBI lineage: Eukaryota > Metazoa > Arthropoda > Insecta > Lepidoptera > Noctuidae > Mythimna > Mythimna ferrago. The sequence continues at coordinate 16,920,039 of OU342675.1, forward strand.
CTGTGCCACGTATAGCGTAAAATCAATACAGTGGTGACAAAAAGTCTATCAATTAGTACACAATCAGACCATTTGAGCTCCGTATATACCAGCCTTCCTAAATCAGGAGTCGGTCATCGAGCCTACTATTTTAGAAGCAGTTCATATCCAGACAAATATTTAAATCGTGTCTAAATATGTGGATACGCCGCAAATATTTATACAACGATGATAAACTTCCGCTTCTACAAATATATCTTTAGTTTTTCTGCAATTACCTTAATGTCTTATATTCAGGATAATTAGGTTTTACGTTTTCTAATAAAAAATATAGCAGAATTCAGAAATTACACTTTTATATTAAACCTAATCTTAAACAATCAGTACAATTACTATTAATAAGTTAACTTAACTATATCACTGATATGAGACCACATTTGACCAAGTTTTCTTAATCATATCGGCAGCCTTTTCTCCAATCATGATGGCGGGCGCATTGGTATGTGCACACGTGGGCCGCGGGATCACGCTGCTGTCTACAACGCGGAGGCCATCGACGCCATACACCCGCAACTCAGGATCCACCACAGCGTAAGGATCAGTATGAGGACCCATCCTACAAGTCGCAATCTGATGATGTAGCGTAATTACCATAGTCCTAATCGCACACTCCCAATACGCATCTGAACCAGGAACAAAACTCCTACATGCGGGGTAGTCTGCATAGTACAGTTTAGGACTATATTTATCAAATGCTTGTGAGTTTGCGAGCTTAATTACATATTTGACAGCTTCTAATATCGCTGCCATGTCTTGCGGGTCTGTCATGTAGTTACCGTACATTTTTGGATGTGAATACGGATTAGTGTCTTTCAGTTCAAGGTAACCCCTGGACTTCGGTTGCGTCAACATTATGACAGCTGACCATGTATCAGTGCCATACAAAGGTGAATAGGCGTTGTCAAATATTTTTTTAGAAAGACTCCAGCTTTCTCTAAGCGCACCTCCCGAATCTAAAATGAGAGAACCGCCCATACTTAATAATTCAATGTCCGGCACATTCTCTGGATCTTGTGATACCGAAGTCTTCAAATAGCCAATGCCTTCAACTCCTCCCGTCGTTGTTAACAGTCCATCGCCGAAGTGTAACCATTGTATAAGATTATTCAATGTTGCGATTTTAGGCTCTAGCAAACTGGCGTTAGTAGTACTTAATTTGAAGATAACTCCAGGGAACGCAATGTGATCGTAAAGAACCCTTCCAACTTGTATATTTGCAAGAACAGGAATTCCCAGCGCTTTTAAATGTTCCTCCGGTCCTATTCCTGAGAGCATGAGCAGTTGGGGTGAAGCTATTGGACCGGCGGATAAAATAATTTCCCTGCGGCAACGCACGGTGCGCTTAACTCCGTCCTTGACGTACTGTACGGCGTACGCTCTCTTAGAGTTGGGATCGATGACCACTTTGGTGGCTCGGGCGTCCGTGAGGATGTGCAGGTTACTTCGTTTCTTATGTGGGTGGAGAAATGCTTTGGCAGCGCTCATTCGATGGCCTTTATTGAGAGTCGCTTGCGTGTAACCGAAACCAAGTTGGTCAGGCGCATTGTAGTCAACGGTGGGGATGCCGTTTTCTCTTCCAGCTTTAAGGAACGCCTCAACGAGTCCAGTCCTGAAAACGAAATACATCGTCAGCTGGTTACTTCTCCCAAGTCTTAGTTTTAATTAAGTTAGAAACTTTAGATAGTTGAAATTAATAACAGTTGGTAACTTACTTGAACGGAACATTCTCGACTGTTAGCTCTCCGTCACGGCCACGGTATGATTCGTTTTTGTACTTTTTGAGTTCCGATTTTTCAGATTTTATATAATACCGCAAAACTTCGTCGTAGTTCCTGTAAGAAAAGAAAAAAAATAAAGTAAGAAAAGTAACTGTTAACCCTTAAATACTAAGGGAAATCTACGGCTTATACCCCAAAAAGCTTATTATGATGCTACTAAATCTGGCTGTGAAGATTAAATTGTCTATTCAAATCAAGTTTCTTATTGAGATTTATTTACATCTGTAAAACGAATTTAGAAACATTTTGAGATATAAAAAGTAGAGCTGACTTATCCAACGTTTCGAATCCATAATTGGAAACGTGATTATCCTCGTAATATTAATTGCATAAAAAGCCAGAAGCGATCGCTGATTCAGATAACGTATTCAAATTTCATCCGATTCAATGATATTCGATTATAAGTTAAGATTCTCGACGTTTACCCGGACAGGATTTCAGCGTACTTGAGTAATACGATTAACTGATACTAAACCGTTTTGATATCTAAAAACAAAACGTTAGGGCGTTCATAATATTAAATATCCACTTACTAAATAGGGTGGGAAGTAGTTTTTCGTGTCTGTACACTATTTTTTTAAACTACTTATACAATTTTCACTAGGTGTCATTCGGTATTTAAAGAATTTGTTTCAAAAAGTTTATATGTGCATTACATTATGAGGATTGCGGAAGTCCGATGGATGCGAGACGCACAGCACCGTTCGTTGTTGGGACACCTTGTCCAACAGTGGACGTCTTTCGGCTGAAGACGGTTATGACAGAAATCTTGATGAAATCGCAAACGAGAAGCAGCCGAACGCGCGACACTAGTTATTTATAAATATAGGAGACAAAGTAAGTACTAAAAGGTACGCTAATACTTCGCTGCGGAGAGTTATATCTAGAATCTGAGTTCTGGGTCATAAACCTTTTGGCCTAACCGAGATAAATTAGCCAAAGCTCTCCAATTTTTAAATATAGTGCTCAATGGATAGAATAGAATAGAATAGAATAGAATAGACTTCGATTTTCGGTAAACAGTAGCAAGTCTATGCAATTTAAATGAATTCCCAACTTTCACACATCTTTTGTATTGCAATGAGAAATTAAAAACAGATTCATTTTATATTTGGCTAATAGACCGGGCGCTGGAAGGGGTTTTGAGTGTGCAAAAAATGAGCACTGCATTCTGTGAATAGTTTTGGACTCAAAAACGCATGCAGATTATGATTCTGGATGTTGCCAGTCATTTTATTTCACACTCCTCTCCTGAAACACAAAACTATTCACAGAAGGCGGTTCTCATATTTTACGTACTCACCACCCATTGACGTCTGCATTATCATGGGTTAAAAATCCTTATTTTTGTCTCATTTTATTGGTTTGGTTTACTTCTAACAGCCAGTATTAGAAGTAAGTGGCCATTGTTTCTCTCCTTTCTCTTTGTGTCGTTTGTTCTCCATGCCGAGGGTCGCGACCTCGACGAATAACTTTAATGTAGACAATATTTCGCCATGTTGTTTTACTTTCGGCGAAGTGGATAGCGTCGCAAACCGTAGTCTCTAGTGTGGAATAGATTCGATCTGACCAAAGTAACGGACTTCTGCCTCTGAGTTCCCCATCTACTTTTCCTGTCAGCATTAACTTTTATGCTGTTATTTAAAATGTGCAATGGAAAAACTTAGTAGGTACCTACTTCTAGAAATAAAGGTGGCTGTTAACTTTGTGCTCGACAATACTGCATAAGAACGCCGAGACATCTAGCGCTACAAAAGAACTAAACTGCTTTTATTTAGAACCGTTAGGAAGATGTGACAACTCTTAGGGCCGGTTTCTGAATTGAGTTAAGCACGTGCAAATCCTTACTTACATTCTAAATTTTGACAGGTTTTCAGGCTAAAGTAGAATTTGAGAAATACCCAACTTCAAATCAGAAATCTGGGGTTAAAGAGGCTTATGTCCAGTAGAAACCAACTTTCGGCTGAAATAATGATGATGAAGACGAACGGACTGAAAATGTCAGATGCAAAAGCCAGAAATGTTTCCTTACGACGAGTGCAATATAATGTTGTAAGAAGACCCAGATGGGTATCGCATCACTGGTTTGAGGTGGCTTAAGAAAAAGATACATAAAAGACTTTTTCAGTTACTCAGCAGTAACTTTTTCAGCTTAACCTTTTGCAATAAGGCAGCATTAACTGTTCAAAAAAAAAAGATTACCATCCATAGTTTCCATCAGCAGCGATCCTGTCCCAGTCTTGCGGACGACCTCTGGTATACAACATGTAGTTGATGACGCTGGTGCCACCCAGGGCGTTGCCTCGAGGCCAGTAGCAACGCTCGTCATTGCTTCCTGCAACACAGAAAAAAAAAATATAATACTGTATCATTATACAGATAATGCTGAGGCAAAAGCGGCCTTTATTTGAGGAAAAATGCAAAATTAATCTTAAAGTTAGTTAGCACTCTCATCTTACTGGCTAAGCAATAATCCTTTCGACATAATTTCGATTATGATAACCAATCCCAGCACAGCAGTTGTGGCTCAGTGGCTCAGCCTCGACTTACGAATTGTAGGTCGTCGGTTCAAACCCAAGCAGGCGTATTACTTTGTGCAATTTATTTCATCACTACTGCTCTCAAAACGTTGAAGGATAACAACGTGACGAAACCGTCATATTCTAGACGCAAAAATTTTAAGACATGTGACTTTTACCAATCAGCACTGGGCCCGCGTAGTGAATTACGGCCCATTCCTTCTGGTGGAGACAATGCGACACCCGAGTCTCAGTAGTGGGAAAATTATAAGACTAATTATTCTATTTTGCTATAGATAATAAATCCCAGTAGAAATTAGGTAACTACATAGGTCATAATAAGCTAAGTGCACCAGCGTGAGTGCAAACACAAGTGCACAGTCTCTTCCTTTTATGGTTATCTAACACGACCGGTAAGATATCAGGCGAAGAACCTTATTTTTTTTCTAAAATGAAAGTATCTTCGGTTACTCAGATCAGCTATTTACCAGTGAAAGTCCCCGTCAAAACCGGTCCAGCTATTTCGGAGATTAGCCGGAACCAACAGATAGACAGATAGAGAATAAAGAAATGAAAACGAATAAATATATATTCTTTATAAGTACAAAAACAAAAATTATATGTTATTTTCTCACAATACTACGAATGTGTCCGTAAACAAGCCCTTGATTGGGGACAGCGACCTTAGTGTCAAAAAATGAAAGTTTAATTAACTTTATTGCTACAATTATAGCATTAAAATATTAAGGTACTACGCAGTAAAATAATATGAAGTTTATGTTTAATAACATTTTAGTTTATGTATCGTTTGTAGCATCTTTTGGAAGGTTATTTAAACAATGAATTGTGAGATTTTCAACCATTTTGAATTTGTTAGTGGTGGATACTGTTTAATAACGTAATTAGCATAATTACGGATTATTATAGTTAGTTAAATATAAACACAAGAGTGTAAATATACCGGTATAATATCACTAAAGAAGTTTTCCTCCTTCCATATCCTATAATACTCGTATACATGAATATACCTATTTTATTTTAAACTTGTAAAATGTTTTACTGGCTATATTAATATTCGAGCAATGACTAAAGATCTGACTGACTGACTGGTCAGACATCATCAGACAATACTACCTTCCTGATAAACAAAGTTGCCTTTATAACCTACTACAGTATGAGCTCTTATCAAACTATCTAAACTATACACCGTTAAATTTTAATCGTTTTAATCCCGTGGAGGGTCGATCCGGTACATGAAACACTATCGATTTGTAAAGATAAAATCAAAAAATAAAGTACCTTTTTTCAAAACTCGTATTAATTTACGCATGTACGAAATTAATTTCTTTTAGAAAACGTCAGCTGAGCGAGTTCAATGACCTGTAGATAGTTTGTACGCAACGCCGACTACTAACTACAGGTCATTGAACTCGTTCAGCTGACGTTTTCTTAAAGAAATTAATTTCGTATGTGCGTAAATTAAGGCGTATAGTTCCTTGAACCATCTGGCCGAAATTATGTGAACGCAACTCTCGCACTCGCCTAGGCGGCAGTACGCAAATCGGTGCATTTATTTGCGGCCAGCAGCGCCCGGAAAGCGCTTTAAATCCATTTTCTCTGCGAGATATTGATTGATTTACATATGCAATGTTCACTTTGAAGAATATTTAACCACCAATTTTTATGTGTAAAAATGTTTCTAAAGGTCCAAGCCGTTTCGAAGGAGTAGGGAAAAGTTGCGAAAAGTTGCGAAATTGTTAATTTTTTTTTTTTTGACAAAAGTATTAATTGCACAAAAAAATCAAATGTTGATATTATTGTTCATGAATCTATAATAAACATATATTTTTTTCAAACCAATTGACCTAGCCGTTACGGAGGAGTAAGCCTCAGAAAATCACTGTTTTATGGCACTTTTCGGGCGCTTGGCCCGAAAAGTGCCTTGGCTTCAATACGAGTTTTGAAAAAAAGGTACTTTATTTTTTGATTTTATCTTTACAAATCAATAGTGTTTCATGTACCGGATCGACCCTCCACGGGATTAAAACGATTAAAATTTAGCGGTGTATAAGCTTCGCAGTCACATACTAAAGCCACTTCATTCTTTCGTACGTGATAAACATAAAGCTTATATTCTATTCACACGAGAAAAAAAAACGTTCAGACGACTTGAGAACCTTCATCTTTTTTGGAAGTTGATTAAAATAAGTATGTTACCGTCCTAGTCCAATATAATGTGGAGATATAACAGTTCAGGCTGAATTTATTTATAACAGTATTCTCATCTCCTGATAGTCAGAATCCTTGAGTCGAATACCAGAAATACGCCGATTCAATCATGCTCGACGAATTCCGGAGAAACTGTTATCTTAGATCCCGCATGGATATTAATCAGAAAAGACTAGCCAAGGAGTAGGAATATAATATCCGCCTCCCTTCTTATCAAGTAGGAGACAAAACAAATCTAGGTTAATAGACAAATAGGAACGTTAACAACTGGAGTAAGCCCAGTTGCTAAGGACCAAAGAATCAAACTAACAGTAACGTTGATGGATCCTAAATAGTCAGTACATGAACGCACTGTTTATTAAAAATACTATTAGATATTTAACATACACGTTGAGTTTTCCAAAGAACACACTCTCATAAGAAATGAAATGCCGATATTCACGATGATGTGAAGAACATTGACGTTGTGGTAAGGCTTCAAGCTTGAAAGGAAAATAATGTTCTCTAAAACTGACAATGAGAATCGGCTAACATAGTGAAATATTTCCGCCATGTGCTAGCCAGCCACTTACGAATTGATGGGAAGAACTGGTGGAGATGTCGGCTATAAAATGTAAAAGTTTCGCCCAAATGTCAGTTACTGGTTTAAATAATCTTAGCACGAACGTGTTTTCATAAAGAGGCAGGGTACGATATCTCTCGTGTGGAATGAAAATCATTGCAGTACATCGCTGCACCTCAAGATGGCCTAAAAGTTCACCTGCAAGTACTGTAGTGAAGATTCAGAGCTAACTGTCATTTAATATCCTAAGAATATCAGAGCTAATCGCTGACTTGGCGTTGCCTATTCAACGCTGAATTTATAAAAGTACAACGATGCGAGCAAACTTCAAGGATAACGACATTTTTTATTTTGTAACTAGGACAATTTCAAATCTGTTATTGACCCCGTACGCATTTACAATAAAAACAGCCTCAGAAATCGCTTTATTTAAAAAACTGAAATCAGCAGTGTGCGGCTTACTAAATATATATCTACAGCTACATGGTGAGTTTTAATTCAAAGGTAATCCTTCAAGGGCTGTGAGGGCTCTTAAAAATCAACGACGTACCTAAGTCAGGTTGACCGAGGGGTTTAAGGTGCCTTTCTAAGAGGAACAGCATACCTAACAGTTCGTTTTTGAAAACATTTGTTCATATAAATAAATCCTTGTTTAGAAAGTCAAATATTGGTTGCCTACATTTTAAATATTGAGCAGTAATACTGAAGAGCTGAGTTTTAATTGAAGAATTTTAATCGCCCTGACTACTAACTCAACTGTGGAGCTGTTGGTTATTGGAGCCGCTCCTGGTCCGTCGACCAATGTCTGTCTGTAGGTCTTACGTCAAAATATGAGAGAGAAAGAGAAAGAAGGTCCTCTCACAGACAGACATTGATCTACGGACCCGGAGCTTGTACGGCTCCACAGTTGAATTAATATCTAAACGCACAGGGAAGAAAACCGGCAAATTTGAAGAGCATTAATAAACATTACTGACCTAAACAAATTCCAGGTTGATGCTCCATCCTGTATGGCGTCACGTAGTCAGTCAGCAACATCGTGGACACCAAAGCAGGCACATCATTGAGGAGGCTCTCTGGCTTCCCGGCCTCAATGACCAGCACCATAGCTTTTGGTTTGTCTTCAGTAAGTCGCGCAGCTAATACGGAACCCGCCGTTCCACCTCCGACAATAACATAGTCGTATTCATCAAGCGGATAATTGTATCCTGAAAAAGAAATAATTGTATTATTAGCAACAACTACTTTTATTGAAACTTATTCTGAGGGAGTGTAAGAGATAGTGAAAAATATGAAAAGTATAATATCAATGGTAAGTTTCCTCACCTTTTTTTTTCATAGGTCAAAGACAAACGATATATCTCTCAATCAATCTAAAAAATAAGTATAGTCACTATAAACCGTCAGTATGGGATGTAGCCGAAAACGTGGATATATATATATTTAACTGTGTTGTAAACTAATAAGTTCTCAGAATATATATATTTTTTTATGTTATGACCTAGCTTAACTTAAAAACGCGATACTTGTCGCTGGAAAGGGAACTTTTAAGTATCAAGTTTCTTTAGCAACCTTCAAGCTAACAATAATGTAATTAAATCTTTAGACCCGACTGTGAAAATAAAATAATGAGAACAATGAGATACGAGTCTCGATAATTTTGGTGATACATTGTAAAACTATGGTCTCAAATTATCAGATTTCGCATGGAATCTAGCTTATTTGATAACAAATAACGTGCGTTTACCTTTGGGTAGAGGATAGGAGTCTCGCAAGAAGTCCAAAGGGTCTTTGGAATTCGTTGGTTTGTAGTTGGCGACTATATCCATCACGGTATTTGCCACAACACTTTTCGAATTATAATACCCAAGAGGTAAGAAACGCCTCTGTCTCTCGTAGTTATGTCCCTTTAGCAGCTCTTCTATAGCCTTCAGACCTTGTGACTCCTTGCCACTTTCAGTTTCATTTTTATTCAGCGGATAAGGCCATAGTATCCGACCTTCTCTGTAATCTGTTTCATCTTCGACGGATGCAAATTCATCTTCTTCTAAATATGTACGAGCATGAGTTAACGATATTGTTGATATAAGGAGTATCAGAAGCTTATATTTTAGTCTCATTGTATCTGAAAAAGAAAAAGAAAATGATAATAATTACAATTTTAACACTTATATACTCGTACTATAAAAAGTATGTATGGTGGGAATATTTTCATAAAACTATAGATATGTTCGTATTTGTTGAGGTCAGTTTTTGCTTAACAATTAAATAAATGGAGAAGTTTCTATTTTTATTTTATTTTTTTTCATAAAAGTACTAAAACATCTCAACAAATGAACAAGTTCCATCATGTGATGTCACATTACCTTCTTCCATTAGGTATGTTGAATTAAAAATATTACTACGATTAGATAAAACAACAAGCAGGCAAAAAACATAAAGAACTAGGAACAGCGTGAGAGCTCAGGTGCGATCAAGTAGCTAATGAGTGATTGAGTGACGAGACGACAGAAGCGAGTGAGAGACTGAAATCGTTTTACGTAAACATTAATTTCCGAGTAATTTATAAACAGTTTTTTTTTTCTTTCTAGGTTTTGATCATTATAATTATGAATATTAACTATCATTAAAACATTTATTAATCATTAAACTACATTATTATACTACTTTACGTTTTTTTTTTTTGAGGTAATGGATGATTTCCACATCAAATGACTTCCCTCGCTCTTAGGTGGACTGTTCACAGACAGAAATTCTGGACCCTTTTTTTAGGAGAGAAAACCATCCAACGACATCGCCCCGCTCTTGGGCGGAGCGAGGGATAGTGTCAGACTTTTACTGACTAAAAAAATCTCTCCTGTCTCTTCGTTGCCTTTCGTACCGGGGCCGAACCTTCCTTTCAGAAACGGATTCTTGGCCCCAGTAGGCTCAGACCCTGCGGGGCCCCTACGGTTTGCTAACAACTCCTTGAGGCGCGCGTGAAACGATACGTGCTGTCGATATCTTGCTCGCTTCGGACGATTACCGGGTGGTCGGACCGCGAGTTACCCATTGCTCGCCGTCTGCAAGCCTGCACCTATGGTGACCGTAAAATCGGAATCGGAATCTCGTTCGGGGCGTGAACGCAGTTGCCTCACGCGTACGGCTTTCACCTTTGCTAGTATTACTGCTTTGCAGAAGGAGGCGACTGCCTGCCACTCCGCTACTGCCGCCTCGCTCCGGACCATGGCCTTTACCAAGGCCTGGCGTGATAAATCGTTGCCGCCGATCGCCCTCACGAGGACGCGGCGATGCTCTGTCCAAGCGGGGCATACCTCTACCGTATGCTTCATCATGTCCACACAATGGTGACACCTAGGCGTCACATCCGCACGAATCCAGTGCAGGAACCTCTCGAACTGACCATGTCGCCGTGAGGTCTTTCCAGCCATGCCTCAAACAGGGGACTTACCGCCTTAATTATGGCGTACCCAGCACTGGATTAGCACAGTCGCTGTCCCAATTTCACCATGAGATCATGCAAGAACTCTCTCCGCCATGCCGCAACTTGTCGCGGCAGCGGAATTTCACCCCGGCGTTGAATCTCCATGCGCAAATTGTGCATTGGTGCAAGGACTGTTTCCTCCAGATCCCATGGTGGCAGTCTGGCAACGAGGTTCGCCGCTTCGCGGAAAACCGTGCGCCCGTGCGGTATCCCCTCGCTTTCCGAATGGCCATGATTCTCTAGCATGCGTTCAGCTGGGCCGCCGGTCGCTTCCACAGCGATGGCGCCCACATCCACCATAAAGGTCCCACATACACCGGTGCCCCATAAAGGGCCATGGAACGAACAATGCCTGCGTAGAGTCTCCGGCAGGATGCGCCTTGAAGGCAGCCCCAGTCCGATTCAGTTTGGGAGCCAGACGTCGAAAGTGCTCCTCGAAATTCCACCGGCTGTCGAGTCGAAAACGAGTTCCAGGTACTTCATCGTCGGCCCGACGCCGATGTGAACTCCTAGAAATTGTGGACCCCTACGGTTTTACTGATATTTCTTTGAGGCGGGGGTGGAACACAAGACCTACGAGGCATTTAAGGCAGAAGCTTATAATAAGAGTAATAAATAATTTACTGTTTTGGCGCTTAGATATTTTATAGAATTTCAAAATGTTTTTGTTGTCACGTAGGTCTACACAGGCACTTATAAAACGTCAGAAGCAAGTGCACGATTCTAATTGGTCGTCTTTTATGGAGAAGAACCGGAAAATTCAATGGTTATTCCTTAAAAAAAATGATTGATTTTATAATATTTTCATATTACAATATTAATAAGGTATGTGAGGATAGTGTAAACCGGTCAATATTGGACCCAAAAAATTAATGAAAATAATAATATTAATAAAATTGGGCCGACATAGAAAGCAATCTATGAATCTGCACATTATAAAAAAGAGACGATAAAAATAATCCTATCACTAATGAAGTTATGGTGGTTGAACTAAAGACTAAATAATAAAAAAAAAGACGTGTGGCACTCGGGGACTGCCACGGTAAAGCTATTGCATAGCATTTTTTATCAACTTATGCAATAGACCTCGAAAACAGCTTCTTAACACCACCCATCCAAAACCAGACCTTACCAACAGCTGCTTAACCCCACCCATCCAAAACCAGACCTCGCCAACAGCTGCTTAACCTCTTCCATCCAAAACCAGACCTCGCCAACAGCTGCTTAACCTCTTCCATCAAAAACCAGACCTCGCTAACAGCTGCTTAACCCCACCCATCCAAAAGGCCGACAGCTGCTTTCACTCATTTGTTTTCTTATCGGTCACCACGCTCAAAAAACAAATGAGTGGGGGGTGTTAGGTTATTTTCGTTACGGAATTTCTGGAGTCTCCACGCTCAAGGCCCGCGATAGAAGCTATGCAATAGCTTAATAAAAAAATTCGCAAAAGAAAAAATAATATGTACCTATATAATTAAAACAAAGATGGAGCAGTTAATAAATATATTTATACGATAATGCAGTTAATGAGTTACTAAAGAATCCACATGAGCAGAAGTTACTTTTGAAGTAAATATATGTATATATAGCATTATATAGCATTGCAAACTTTAACCAAGCTCGTGCTACATTATGAATTTGCGACCGCATGGCTGGCTGACACGACAAAATCCTTAAATCCATGTATTGGTCACGCACGTGGCATAATGATGACAATTGTACCAATCGCGATGGTGTTAGATACGGAACGCATGATACGAATAAACACGGCCACGAAAGGGGAACGAGGAATGTTTGATAATACCGCCAATTGCCTGTTTCAACATTTAGTCTATATAATCTCTTGAAGCAATAAACTTATTATGTTTTTGACAGTTGGTCCTACATAGATAGTAGAATTTTAACAGGCTCCTATTAAAATTCAGTCAAGTCAAATAAATATATTATTATTATTTATTTTACTTCAGATACAAGATCCATATTTTGTGTTAGAAAGTAAAACTTAAAATTATGTTAATAAACAAAATGTACAGATAATAAAAAAATAAATAATTTAATATTCATTGGTTCCAAATTCGATAATTTACAATGTATTTTTCGTATGTGCCTGTTTTTTTTTTTTAATAAAAAGTTTTAAATTTTACGTGGATTTTAATAAACTAATGGTGTTCACAAACTAATTATTTACATTTTAAATAAAACTATATATTTCTTTTTTTGTTTTTTTTTTTGTTGCATATAATTCACTTCAATTTTCTTTAAAATAATTCAATAGTGATAAAATCTCGACCAACTATATAAAGTTTCTAGTATAACTGACCCAGAGTAACTAATTATGACTTTATTAGTTTTATAATCATGTTGTACATGTTAACCCATAGGTAACGAGATACGGAGGAAATGATGAAGATTATTAAATTATTGAAGATATCCGATTATCTCACGATTATAGTTGATATATCCGTTCATCAAATTCATTAAAATTGGTTGATTACATTACTTAGTTAAACGTTAAATTATAACTGTATCTGATTACGGATACAATTTAACGTTTACACTGAAAAACTAGACTGATCTAGTTCTTAATATTAATCGGTGATATGAAAATTAAAAATCAATTATAGTTTCAACTCTTCGGTTGTTTACAATTATTACTTATTCACCAAAACTGATAACAATAGTCTAGTTACGATCGTGTAGAACGAATAAATTGTTGTGATATATATTGTAATACGTAATTTATAAACTTTGACTGGTAGTAGACCTAAATAAAACTGTCTATGTATTTGAACGAAGTTAAAGTGGTGACTTGGTTATACACTTTGAGCTTATACAAGTTAACTAAACCGGTTCAATTAATTACAACAATACACAGTTGTTAACTTTGCACTTTACTGAACTTTCATCAAACAACGGTTAAACTTAGATGGCATGTTTTAATAAGTGACAGTTCGCGTTCAATTTGCGGTAAAGTTTTTAAAGTTCGTAACAAGTTAGGTAATGAGTTTTTAATTTGTTTACTTATTTTACAGAATAAATTATAATAAGCTTTGTATTCAAATAAAACTAATTTAAATAATAACTATTTAAATTAGTTTTTTTTTGTCATTATGATATGCAAAGATGGCAATAAACTCATATATTTTACGATATGGGAATATTTAGAAAAGGCATAATTTGTGACTGAAAAAAAAAATAATTCAAAATTTAATCAAATGTAAAATGTCACTCACCTTAAAATTATAAAACTAATCGAAACAAATGCGAAATTCCGAATTCCTTATTGTTGGGCAACCTGCACGTCTTGCTCCTGCAGAGAATGGTTGAGGAATGACAGTGGGGCATTCCTCGGAGTGGAAGGAGTGCGTATGCGCCGACTTACCAAGACCGCGCACTTGAATTTACCGCTACTTTGACATAATGACCAATATCAACAAGATCGCAAGCATTTACCGAAATCCTTGAAACAGGTATAATTTTACCCATATTTGCTTAACAGTTCATTCTGATGCTAAAATATTAAATTAAATGTATAACATTTTTTTATGCATGTATTTCATTCAAAGCAGCCGTTGGTATTTACGTCATTAGGTTTGTCTTACTACTTAAAAAGACGAAAGCATCGTCGACCACATAATCGCTTACCATCAGGCGAGATGGTGGTCAAACGCTAGCCTATCAATAATAATAAAAAAAAAAACAAAAAGCACGTTTCAAGTTTATAAGCTGTCATTGACAGATTTTCATAGGATCATATTTATGTATTTTTTTTGCAAATATGTCGACAGTATAATAATAATAATAATAATAATAATCAGCCGATAGACGTCCACACAGAACATAGGCCTTCCCCAACTAACAATAAATAACCTTAAATTGGCGAAATAAAATACGAAATATAGTTTAAATATCTATAAAGTTTTATTTTTTTAACTTGAGTAATCTTGGGTCAAAATTTAACTGATTATTTGAACCACATACACTGTACAGAGTTCATTACTATGAACACATCGAGCATTTTTGCAATCTTTAAATGTAATAATTATTCTATTGCTACAGAGCTACCTTTAGTGGCCAGAATTCAGTCATGATTAGTTAGGTTAACATGACAAGTGTGGTGCGAAAGTACGTGAGAAAAAACCATTTTTTATTATAAAACGCTTAGAGAAACATAAATTAAAAAACTTATAAGCAAGATCTGATGATGTGGTTTTCAAATTTGGCACAGCAAAAGAAACCATACGAGAGAAACAGCAAAAGATCATACAAATTTACAATTAAGTCGCGCACTACATATGATTAAGTACTTCGCATTATATGAGCGATTAATAAATAATGATGACTGTACAGTCGTTGAAAGGAGTGATCCCGTTAAGTACTAACAAAGGAGAACAAATAAGAGTCCATATCTTATAGTTAACTACACGACAAACCATTTGCCAAGTAATTCCGTTACAGGGCATCGCACGTAGATCACAAAGGACAGGGATATCTATGCAGGTGTGCCTTCCAATTATTCATAGGAAGTTATGGCCATATACGAGTAAATTAGATAAGAATATTTTCTAAGGAAACTGTGCTATATGTTGGTAAATAACAAGCAACTAACGGTGATGTGAATATATGTATGTACAATCATGTTACAGATATGTTTGGTGAATTATTACCTCTCATATTTAAAGCGTCTTAACATAGATTTGTAGAAAGTAGGATATTACGGTTTATGTCTATACATAGACCGTATTATTCTCTATGTCTATACATAGAGCATTTTGTTTATATTGGATAGTACACCTTTCGATTTTTGCGGTACTTCAAGCACCGTTTCTTTAACCAATTGGTCTTTGGGTTCCAATATTAGATGATAGTGTTATAATAAGTTTGTAAGTACGAAACTATTGACAAATACCACATGGTCATGCAGTCGATGACATTGAAATTCACTTACCTACACCATAGCAAAACATGACTTGGTAAATCAGATCAAGTGGTTACGTATAAAAATTGTTTCGTAATCAGCTAACATCTAACGATACGCTGCAATTAATATATGTATAAGTAAGTGCAGTAGATGTGACACAATATATAATAATAATCTAGTTACATGAAATTAGTCTGTACATAAGTAGTAGTAATAGTTCTGCAAGAATTTTCGTAACGAAGTAAGATGTTGTGCCAGACGGTTGCAGAGTCGTAAAATAAAATTAAGAATTCACATTTTGTAGCGACTAAATTATATTATGTAGGTACAATATGTTTATTTTAATTTTCTATCCCAATGAATTAATTTTGGCAACATCAATATTATCTATTAGAAAGTTGATAGAATAGATATCTGAATACCAACCCGGTTTAACATAATTGTATCGTACGTATCTACTATAGTCTCGTATATCACATCATACTTATGATATTGTAAAGACGAAAGTTTAATATATACAATATGTTTGTTACTCCTTCACGTTCAAACGTCTGAACAGATTTAGCTGAAACTGGTCTCAAGGTTAGACTCTTAGACTATATCCTGAAACAACATAATATATACGATGCTTTTCATTTCGGGATTATTTTCCCTTGGGGTAAATGCAGAAATACTTTCACACAGATGAACCCGCTAGTTAAAAAGCTCTTCTTCCTCCTTGCGTCGAACTTCTCAATGCTGAAGGTCGTGACCTCCCTGCTTCAACACCTTCATTTGAACGATATTCTTCCTTTTGTTATTGTCTCTGGCGGTGTGAAGGGCACCGTACACCGTAGAGTCAAGAGCAAAGAGTCAAGATTAAGTTTTTAAGTTAACTTTACAGTAAGAGCTTCAACATCAGAATAACACAAAGGCTATACTTTACAAAAGGGGTAACTTAGTACCAATAAAACGCAGGCGAAGCCCTGGGCAGCAGTTAGTTCCCATACTTAATCAAACGATATACTACGCATAAACGTGTGTTGTTATTGAAAAAGATAAAAATGGTCCCAACTTTTTCTGCTTTCTTTTGAATATTTATGTAAGAGAGAGTTAATGTAAATAAGTGTTGATATTAAGAAATTATATTGTTTATTCTGTGCCTATAAACAGAAAGTTTTGCGATATTATTGCGGTCTCAGCGCCAGATTGCGCCAGAGAGAAAAAAAAATCATCAATCGACATTTTTTTTTTGGTTTGAATATCATACAATGACATCCTCTGATTCTCAAAACTCCTTAAAGCATTTAGAGATTAGAGCTACCCCAAATCCGCTCTAATTAAAATAATAATTAAAAAAATCCAACATGCAGAAGAGAACAAAAAAGAATTGACGAAAATGCTAGTAAAGTCAGTGTCATTGAAGAAATGTCATTTGATGATTTCACACGTAAAAAAGATGCCAGTGCCTTCACAATGGTGGTCCTGATGTACACATTGATCTCACTGAGTTTAAAAAGATCATCAACTATGAGTTTTTTCTCTCTTTTCATGAGTAAATTGAGGTTCAACCGGTTCAGTTATTTTTAGACTTGAATGGTGTTGTAGGTAATTTGTAAAAAAACTGTTTGCAAAGATGTACACTGGAATACCGATTGGGCCATGAACCCGAACATTCCCTGATACCTGTTTCTTGATGTGCGTAATGCTTTTGTGTTCCCACAACTATGTATGCGATGGGATGTACCTACCTATATACTTCTTATTTTAGCCTATAACTATAAAGTCTAATTATTATTTATTCAAATTGACCAACATTAGGCATTAGCAAAAGTATACACAATTAGATTATTTCGGTAATGAGATTGTGCTTGTTTAAATTGTTTTAATTTTGAATGCAGTACTTTAAAAAAAAAAAATTGCAATACTAACTATTGCAATATAAACCCAATAAATATGTTAAAAATTTGCAAAGTCATAGGAAATGAGACATATCAAGTGGTAATTAAGTTATTTTTGGTATTGTAATGACCCGAGAATAATTTGCTTCCTTGATATGTAGCCTAATAAGGTTCATTCACCTTTATATTTCTGGTATCAGAGTCCGAGACATCCGAGGTTAACTTTAATAAAAGCAAATCAACAAATTTTCATTCAGAAGTTGATTCCAGAGATTATTTAATAAACATCTAAACAACATACAACTGTAACTTACTTCTTTGTAATACTTGCCTACTTTATAAAAATGAATGTTTTAAGTAACAGATATCTAAACATATTTATTGGTAAAAATTACATTTACAAGTTTGATTAGACGAGTACTTCGTTGTGTAAACTATTGCTAACATTAAATTACAACCATTTCATTCCATTGAAATTAATTAAATCATAGTAAATAACGGGACGCAGGTCCTTGAATTAAACAATAAAAACGATACCTACTATGACCATACGTAATATATAGATACTTTTACAAACTAGTCTATCGGTAGGAATGCTAATGAGAGTAAACATGTACCTATCTCGCGAAACCAGTAGGAGCACTTTTTATTTTTGTACTACTATTCTATACTCAGTGGACTAATTTTTCGCAGCGAAAGTGTTTGTTTATCGCGCGATCATTAAACAGGTTACTGACATAATTATGTATAAAATATTAATTTGATGACTGAATTATTATTGCAAACTCGTGTCTGTCACGTAGTCGTGCTTTGCGTCACCTGGAGATAAAAAGGCAATTTGTATTTTATGGAAGACGTCGGTATATTTATAGTGTAATTATTTATAAAACACATTCTAAAGCACGTGAAATTTTGAAGCAATTAATCACCTTTTGAGAGCAGTGGTGGCCGAGTGGTAAAAGCCTGGACTTACAACTTGTAGGTCGCGGGTTCAAACCTCAAAACTTTGTGTGTTATTTCATCTAAATTGATGGAAACGGAAACTGGCATTTCCTAGAACAAAAAATTCAAAGACATGTGCAATTAACCAACCCTCACTGGGCCCGCGTGGTGGATTACGGCCCTTTCCCCAGTCCCAGCAGTGGGAACATCAAATGACTACTTAAGCTACATAAATTACTTTTGTTTAAATCTTACTTTATGATTTGTGGCATTTTGTAGTATTTTCCTTTTTCACCATTGTCTAAACCTAATAATTTAGGATATAAATGGTTTGTAGAAGTTTTTTTCTCTCCAATGATAAAACTAAAATCCTACGTATGGATGGAACTGAGCTTTTACTATCATATAAAGCAAAATGTTTTCGCCTGCCATCTAGCGAATGATACGAAAACCATTCAGCTGTACTACTCACTGCTGGTCAAACGGATTTCGCGGAAAAGCGAGTGAATTTAACAAGAAGCAGTGTAACGTTACATAGTAGTGTGAAAAATCTACGTGAGATGGCGCTGATTTACTATTTCATACAAAATATAGTGTTTGGAATTTATATATTTTTACTAAAAAAATATAGCTTTACTCACATAATCAGTAATCAATCTATTTCCAAGGTTGCCGGTATAGCCCGAAGAATCGCCAAACTTAAGTGGCAGTTGGCAGGGCACATTGCTCGTAGAACGGATGGTCGATGGGGCCGAAAGGTTCTAGAGTGGCAACGCGCACCAGAAAAATGCAGTGTTGGAAGGCCTCCCACAAGGTGGACCGACGACCTGGTGAAAGTCGCGGGAATGCGGTGGATGCGAGACGCACAGAATCGGTCGTTGTGGCGACGCTTGGGGAAGGCCTGTCCAACAGTGGACGTCTTTCGGCTGAAATGATGATGATGATGATTCTATTTTACAGTGAGATTGAAAATAATGTTTTATAATTTCATAAAATCCTGTGTATTGGGGTCACAAGTTACAAAACAAATTGTAAGCATCCCTTATTCGGATTCTCACTTTATTATTTAACTAACGCCTGGGAACTGAAAGTGCGATTTAAATACCTGTATCCATTATTGATGAGAATTCTACCGAGATAGGTATCGCTTCGATTTTTAGCTTTAAATCCACCCCACTTATTCTAGGCACAGTCTTCGTAACAAGATAATGGATTTGGTATCCAGACAGGATCCTAGCAAACGTTAATCAAATGAGGGTGTATCAAGATCTTATCGGGTGATTTTCATCTTAGAGAGCTACTGTTGGGAAATTAGTTACTGGGCCCGGGTAGCGATCTATCGTATTTTATATAAACCGGGCTAGCTATAAAATTGATCGCGGCTAGAAAGGTTGACGTCACGTAAGTCATTTGTTTCAATTAAGCGACAGTTGGCTTGCGTACCAGAATCCAAATATTTTCTTTTAGTTTTCTTCTGTCATAAATTGTCGTAACTCTATTTGTAGTCTATGGACTTGAAATTATCAATAGGTACATAAAATAAAACAGTAAAATTGTGGACCTATTGAACCAATCCTGTTCAAATTTTTCATATATAATTCTTATAGGTCAGATCAACTGTTAGGCTATAAATTATCACGCTATTTGTTGTGGTCGTAATTTAGTTTGTAGTCTAAGGACTTGAAATTATCTAAACATATAAAGTAAAACAGTAAAATTGTGGACCTATGGAATCAATCCAGTTAAAATTTTGCATATTCATATAATCCTTATAGGCCATATCAACTGTTAGGCTATAAATTATCACGCTATTTGTCATGGAGGGTTAGCAATAATAAATAATTTTAAGGTCTATAAAAACCTATACGTAATTATTTTATAATTTTTACTGGTAACTTAAGTACCAAAACTTAAAAATGAAAAGAACATACATATAGAAGAGCACAAATATGCTACTTATTTCAAATGAAATTTCTTACGGCAGACCAGAGACAAGAGAGTTGGATGAGAGGTGTAGACACACAGTGTTTATAATGCTAGATTTATTTTAATTACGTAATTACTAATATTTAACACTAGAAGCGCGGACTATCATTGTCAATTTTGACCATTTTATTTTTACTACATTAATATGGAGAGATGGTATAAAAATGAAACTGATAACTGATTAAACAATATTTTTATTATTTATTACAAATATTTGGATGTACTTTGCGATTCCATTCATAATAATACTAGACCAGGAAGAACATAGGAATGGGATGTCGCGCACGTTTCTGTCTCATCTTGCAGGAAAGTCTTCACACTTGATTCATTCCCTTAGAGGACGGTGATGGGTACCTAATCATAAACTAGTAGGTATATTCTTCCAAACCAAAGGTATGAACCTATGAAATTGTCGTTTTTTTTAAACGGTTTACTTTGATCGGTAATTTTGATTGACTTCTCAAGTTTATATTAAAGGTGTTTTTTTTTGTAATAACCATTTATTGGTTTCCTTGTGTTTTGCATTTTCTGTAATATTGCTACTTTTGTTTTTTTTTTCTAGGCAACTTCTTATGTAAATTCATATTAGGAAGAAGAGTCTTTCTATTTAATTCAATGTCTTGCTTATCTGGTACGATACTCACAGGTAGACATTATAGGTGATATCTCAGTTGGGAATAAAAAAAAAACGATACACACTTATGTAATACTTAATTACAGAAACAAAGCAATCTAATATATGTACATAATATTTTTTCTGCTATGTCTCTTAACGACCCTTGAAAGCAAATATCAACGCGGTGTGAATACCAAATAATTGGAATCAATATTGCCTACCGATAACAATAAATTAGGATTGCCGAATTTATTCATGAAACGGAAACTTATTTTATTAATCTGTATAATATATTACAAAGTTCCGTACATAACATGTTTTATGATCAATATTTTATCGTAAACCTCTGTGGATTGACTTTTTGCTGTCTTCAGACAGTCCCTTTGAGAAGGGTGGGGATCCGTTTAATCAGTTAATGCCTGACCCTTTATTTTGCTGAATTAAGGTCAATATGACAGAACAGGGACATATTTAAGGACTTCACTAGTGACGGTATTCTATTAACATTTTATGAGTAGAGTTGAGCAACGTCGGTGAGAGCTTGAATGTTACTTAGCCTTAATGCTGTTAATTTCTGCTAGAAGTTATCTACTGTTTATTAACTACTACTTAATGACTTACACCCCTGGCACTTCTCTCTCCTAGAAAGGAGGACTGAGTTCTAGTACCTATTAGAAACGTTAAATGGTAAGGTGTTATGTTAATTACTTACAAAAACTAAAATGTTAGCACAATGTTAAGGAACTTGATTGATTGGTTTTCTGCATTAATAGTAGATTATGTGACTAGGGGATAAAGCAGTATCTTTAAGTCGCGGGCTGCATGTTAAATTCCGAACGAAACGTAGGTAAGTGAGGGATTTATATAATTAACTCCCGAGCATTGCGAGGGAGTTAATAAAGAAACCTGATTGAAGTGAGGAATTCAAGCCGTCCAAGGCAAAGACAGCGTTATCCCCGTGTTGCATACTCTACTTTTTACACCATCTGTGAGATAATTAAAGACAATTTGGTCGACCAAATCATATATTAGAGAAAAATTATATTTAGGCAAAGTTCATCAAACAAACAAAATTCAGTACATACTCGCAAGATTTTCAATTTTCTATAACGCTCCCGTCACGCGCCAGTAAGCACGTTTTATTATATTTTCTTTTTTTTTTTGTTAGTGGCCAGTTTGAATTTCGAGTCAACTTGTTTGATGCACGTACATTTTAATTCACAATGTTGACGAGTTTTGATGTTCCAAATTCAAATCTCATTATTCCCTTGGGATCGGCCATACTGCATTATCTCCCTAGGGATAGAATGACTTGCTTTAGGTGAGGTTTGTATGACGTATAAAACGACATTATCGAGCAGGGCCCCAAGTCTGCTATTACAATAGCAATAGTTCCAGAATGGTCTATCATTGATTTCATAATTGTTGATTTTGAGTAAGTTTGGTAATCTACTAATATAATGGCATCATTATGACTTTCCAATGATCAACCACTGACACTCCATTGAAAGAAGTGGGATTGAATGGTAATCTCGTACATTTTACAAATGAATGTCTTACGTATGCGGTAATCTGCAAACATTTTGACAGTTCCTTTGATCAGTGACCTACCATTAGAACGTACAGACATTACTTAAGCTCGATATTGTCATTTTACCACAACTGTATAACGAGACCATTGATTGATCAATGATCGATCATTATGAATTAGCAGATTAGGAACTTTTAGCAAAATGACAATGGGATCGTGTTGGAATGACGAATTTATTAAAATAGCAGACTTGGGCCCCAGGTGGTGTAAAGTAGTACATTGTTACCCTAGGGGTGTAAGTAACCTATTTAGTCCCGAGAAGAAGTTGATGGCCGAGCGTAGTGAGGTCGCTAATTCGGGGGACTAAATAGGTTACTTTCAACCCGAGTTAAACACTGTGCTTTTCATTACGAATACAAGGAAAGTAAAAATAAAATAAAAAGTTTGTAAAACCTGAGTCGTCGTATCGTACCTACATATATATTTTAAGTACGTGTCTTTCTTTTGATTTAGGCGGTAAAAGGTTTCACTAGGTACTGCTATAGACTCTTCTTTTATGAAATTAGGCGTTATAGTCTGTCTAATAAGTCAACCGACTTGGAAATTTTATATAATATTTAATCATTAAAAAAATATTTACATTCGATACTTTTTATAAGGTTCTTCTATTAGTAAACAAAGATCAAGATCTCTTAATCAACCTTGATTATTGAACTAGTGTAGACTACATCAGATTTCATTTTACTGTAATAATTATCCAAGTCGGTTGACTTATTAGACAGACTCTAAACCACTATTTTAATCTGATGAACTTATCGTGTTAATACAAATCTCTGCTATACGGAAATGTAAACAAAACATGAAAAAACCAACGCCTGATTGCCTCTTTCCCGCCATTTTGTTTTTT
This sequence comes from Mythimna ferrago, assembly GCA_910589285.2. Classification (NCBI taxonomy): domain Eukaryota; kingdom Metazoa; phylum Arthropoda; class Insecta; order Lepidoptera; family Noctuidae; genus Mythimna; species Mythimna ferrago. The sequence continues at coordinate 16,943,433 of OU342675.1, forward strand.
TTTTCTGTGGCGGCCTGCTATTCAGCCTCATTAATGAAAAATTAGAAATTAATTGTAATCTTTAAAATCAAAGTATTTTAAAGAAATATTTGAACAAATAAGTCACTCCAATATATAACATTATTTAATGAATACTTGTCTTTAAGTTATTTCAATTTTATATCGCGCTGTGATTGACTGGTTGTATGGAAAAATGGAACATGGTTCAATAGAAATGTGAAGATAGAACTAGTTTTTTTTAATAATTTGACAGCTGTCAGTTGAAAGTAAAACTCCCTGGGGATGAAAAGTATCACTTTCAACCCGCTCCTCTGGCAACTTCAGACATATTTTTAGAGTATGAGTAATGAAATAGTACATTGTTACACTAGGGGTGATTAAATACTTTCACCCCGAGGTAAGCACTGTGCTTTTCATTACGAATACAAGGAAAGTAAAAATAAAATAAAAAGTTTGTAAAACCTGAGTCGTTGTACCTATGATTTTAGGTAGGTATCTTTCTTCAGATTTAGGCGGTAAAAGGTATTCCACTACTGCTTTAGCCTCTTCTCTTATGAAATTAGGCGTTAAATCACTATTTTAATCTCATAAACATATCGTGTTAATACAAATCTCTGCTGTACGGAAATGTACCTAAACAAAACTTGAAAAAACCAACGACTGATTGCCACTTTCCCGCTATTTTGTTTTTTTTTCCGTGGCCGGCCTGCTATTCAGCCTCTAGAAATTAATTGTAATCTTTTAAAAATAAAGTATTTTAAAGAAATAGTTGAATAAATAAGTCACTTAAAAATATAATATTATTTAATTAATACTTTTCTTTAAGTTATTTCAATTTTATTTTGCGCTGTAATTGACTGGCTGTGTAGAAAGTTAGAACATGGTTCAATAGAAATGTGAAGATAGAACTAGTTTTTTTTTAATAATTTGACAGCTGTCAGTTGAAAGTAAAACTCCCTAGGGATGAAAAGTATCACTTTCAGCCCGCTCCTCAGGCAACTTCAGACCTAGTTTCAGAGTATGAGTAATGAAAAATATCTTTTTACACCACCTGCTCGATAATGTCGTTTTATACGTCATACAAACCTCACTTAAAGCAAGTCATTCTATCCCTAGGGAGATAATGCAGTATGGCCGATCCCTAGGGAATAATGAGATTTGAATTTGGAACACCAAAAATCGTCAACATTGTGAATTAAAATGTACGTGCATCGAACAAGTTGACTCGAAATTTAAACTGGCCACTAACAAAAAAAAAAAGAATAAAACGTGCTTACTGACGGAAGCATTATAGAAAATTGAAAGTATAGAATCTTGGAGAAGTGAATTTTTGTAAATATAATACTTATATTTCTCTAATATATGATTTGGTCGACCAAATTGTCTTTTAATTATCTCACAAATGGTGTAAAAAGTAGAGTATGCAACACAGGGATAAAGCTGTCTTTGTCTTGGGCGGCTTGAATTCCTGACTTCATTCAGGTTTCTTTATTAACTCCCTCGCAATGCTCGGGAGTTAATTTTATAAATCTCTCACTATCGTTCGGGATTTAAATCAGCAACCGTCGTTTCGTTCGGGATTCAATCTGCCGCCCGCGACTTAAAGACACTGCTTTATCCCCTAGTCACATAAACTACTATTATTCCCATTAAAAAAAAAATATATGAAAAAATGAAGCATCGTTTAAAAACTACTTCATCTAACGCATTTCAACGCGATGTTTGACAAAAAGGCAACGCGAAAAAACAGAGATGATGCCTGAAAACTCTGTAAGCATTCGGTAATTCCGTGATTTACTCGAATGTTTTACAAAACTTGTTCCAAAACTTGTATATTGGAAATACGTGTAATTTTTTTAAACCCTTCCTTTGGAATCTTGATAAAATTTGCAAGGTTTCTATTGGTATACTTATTTGACTTTTTGAGTAAATTGTGAAGTGTCAAAGTTCATACAAAATAGCAGATTATCAGAGGATTAGTTTTACACTTTATAAATTGATTTCAATAGAAGCTAGATAATATCCACTAGATACTGTGTTTTCAAAATATCTAATGAAAAATGTGTCATAACGTCATAATTGCGTAAGAGCGGTTGTTTGAAAAACAGTGAAAATGTACCTAATAGTCTAAGATCCGATTAAGAACGACCTTCACCGGTCTGTTTAATGGATGAAACGTATTTTATGATTAAATAATATAACGCGGGTGGGTTGCCTAAGAAATTCCTGGCCAGACTTCTTCTTCCTGATTCCTGGCCAGACTATTATTAATTAAAAATTGAAAATTTACTTTTTTTTGTAGAAAAATGCCGTTATTCATACCAGATTTTTTGCAGACAACACTATAAAATCGTATTCGTAATGAAACAGCGTTTATTTTGATATAGAATTTGTTATAATATATCAAAATAAACACACCTGTTTATACATACCTGTTTATACCTTTTTTTTATGGTGGGAAAAAATCATGCATTGACATCCCCCGCTCTTGGGCGGAGCGGGAGATAGTGTTAGACTCTTACTGACTAAAAGACCCACCCCGTTCCTTCTAGCCTTCATACCGGGGCTCGAGCGCACTTTCGGATAACCCTGGCCCCAGTAGGCTTAGACCCGGCTGGGTCCCTGCTGTTGCTGACAACTCCTTGAGGCGCGCGGGAACAGTGCGCGCCGTCGACGACTTGGGCTTGGTCCGGACAGTTACCGGACGGCCGGACAGTGAGCTACCCATTGCTCACTGTCCGCAAGCCCGCGCCTACGGTGGCCGGAAATCGGGATCAGAATCCCGGCGGCGCCGGCGGCGCCGGCGGCGGCGGCGATAACGCGGTTGCCTGATGCGTTCGGCCTCCTCCTTTGAGAGCATTACTGCTTCGCAGAAGTCGGCGGCCGCCTGCCACTCCTCCTTGCTCCGGACCATGGCCTCAACCAAGGCCCGGCGTGAGAGGTCTCCGCCGCCGATCGCCCCCGCGAGGGCACGGCGATGCTCCGCCCAAGCGGGGCACACCTCGACTGTGTGCTCCACCGTGTCCTCCGGGCGTTCCGCGCAGTGGCGACACCCGGGCGTCACATCCGCATGAATCCGGTGCAGGAAACTCCCGGACGAACCATGTCCGGTGAGGACCTGCGTCATGCGGAAGGTAAGGACGCCGTGAGATCTTTCCAGCCACGCCTCAAAGAGGGGACTTACCGCCATGATTGTGGCGTGCTCAGCACTGGGTTGCGATAGTCGCTGACGCCATTTCACCATGAGATCCCGCCGGAGCTCGGTCCGCCATGCCGTGACCTGTCGCGGCAGCGGACTTTCACCCCGGCGTTGCATCTCCACACGCATGTCGTGCATGTGTGCAAGGACTGTTGCCTCCAGATCCCACGGTAGTAGGCTAGCCAGAAGGCTCGCCGCTTCGCGGGAGACCGTGCAGTATCCCCGCACCAACCTGTTTATACCTGGCAATCCATAGTTATGCCAGGAAACAAATAGGCAACCCAACATTTTTATGTTCTAAAGGCTTCACCCTTTCGGTTAGTATTAAATTTATTCGTTAAACACACCGGTGCATTTTATACATTAAAAAAAAAAATTGTTTGGCCAGGAATTTCTCAGGCAACCCACCCGCGTTATATTATTTAATATACTAAATTTATCATAAAATACGTTTCATCCATTAAACAAACCGGTGAAGGTCGTTCTTAACCGTATCCTCTACTATACGTTGAATTGCATCCCCCAAGACACAATAATTGTCACTTACACGAGAACATTAAAAACATTAAGTAAATAAAATGTAGCAATATTGACCTAGTGTAGGTACCTACATGAAAAATACATTTAATTGATTACTTTTTATAAATAATTGTAACTAAATACTAATAGAAAGGAAAGGAACCCTTGGCTTGTCAATCAACTGGGTCTTTACACAATCGTATTGTATTTTTGTTACTGGGACAATTTTGTATTACCTACATAACTGTATTAAATAATCTGTATTAACTATAATTAGAATAGAATTAAAGCTTCTGTCGGCATATCCACCTACATTATACATGTTTAAAAAGTATAGTGATATCCATAGCAGCAATACTAGGAACAAACACAAATTTGTGGTTCCTGCAACCAGGCTCAAAAAAATAGGAAGCTCATTTACATGCCAATGTATACACTTTTATAATAAACTTCCCAGTCACATTCAAGAACTTAGCCTGAATAAATTAAAAGCGAAAACTTTGTCAGAAGGCTTTTTATACTGTAAAAGAGTATCTTGAAGACAAAACGGTTTGGGATTGATCTGCTCCAGTACTGTACTATATTAGTGGTTATAATTATATGTCCTTTTTTATTACTGTTATTATTATTTTATTTTTTTGCATTTTGACATTTGATGATAAATAAAATAAAGTTTTAAACAAAAGTTTAAAACTTTATTTTACAATTTGACTTAGAACTTATAAGGTTCTTTATTTTATTTTACCATTTGACTTAATTATTTTTATTTATGTAAAGTGTTACATTTTGTAAATTGTATTTAATTTCTTATTGTGAATGTAGGGACTATGAGAATTTCTTTTTCCCTTTCTGTATTTTTACATGATGTCTGGCAGTTTTGAGTATTTGATGCGGCCTACCCAAATGTCCTTTCTTTGGCATTGTTCGTCAAGTCGTTGAGCCCCTTAGTAGTCCTAAGTTTGAGCTACAGGAATACTGACAATGCTTGCACTGACTGGACAGGTCCACTCAAATCTGTGTGGTTCTTTCCTCAAAAGACCATCTGAGACACGAATCTGCATGGTTCTCAAATGATTTGACTATTACATGTTCTTTACTGTATAGACTTTAAAAGAGACTTTGACCCCTGAGTTTATTTTGGTGTTTCTTCTCAGGGTAGTCAGCTAGAAAACACCGGCCTCATCTAGTTCAAACTGACTGAAAACAAAATTGACGTGTAAAAGTGTTTTTTTTACCTATTTGCAAAATAAAGATCATTTATCATTAAATCATTAAATGTATTTTATAGGTTATTTCCTGTAGGTAATAGATTTTTTTTTTACACCTAAACGAAATATTATTTATTATTTAGTGTTGATCGAATAATGAACGTCATTGTAACGACGAGAAACTATTCTTGTCTAAAATCATGATAATGTAGGATTTTAATAGTTGGTTCAGAATATTAAAAATTAGCCTAATTAGTGCCTCATTAGTTCAGTTCTTACAAAGGAATATTTTGATAAAATACGTCTATGAAAACCATTGTTTAGCAAGAACTTTGAATAGGTAAAACATTGAACAGTTTTTAAAGTTTGGAACAATCGCTTTGAAAATATTTCGCGTTTATATTCTAGTAATAGTTCACTTATGTAATAATTAATGTAGCTCGTAACAAGTTATTTAGCTATGCTATACTCATTTATTGTGGACAGCATTTGACTCAGAAGTATTTCAGAGCTTCGCACTTTTTAAATGATTCTCAGAACATTATTATTGACTTACTAAACTAGAAAAGGTATTCATATTAAATATCTTTTTCAGCAATTGAAATTACAATTTAGTTGTTACGGATTATAATAAGTATAACTCAAATATTTTGAGTACAATGTACTTGTTGGAAAGGAGGAAATTAAATCTAAAAGTATACTTCTAAGTTACACATCACAATATTGGTATACACTGTTCATTTATCAAATGAAGGTTTCGCCTTTATAATATTCGTTTCGATATTTTTGTGTGTACAATATAATAATTTTATTTATTCATTTTTTTTAAACGGTTTTATTTAGCTCACCCCGTTTGTTTTATTTATTCTTTGGTCAAATTTAGTAATTCAAATTTCACCCTCTTCCTGTCAACCGATTAATCTGAAATTTTGTATACACTTTGGATTTTGGTGACAATACAATTATGTTTATTCATTATCATTATAAATTCAAGATGGCCGCCGCTACAAAATGGCGGATAATTTATGTTTTATTAATCCCATCAATATGGGTATCAAATGAAAGGGCTCAACAAGCAGAATATAATATACTATAAAAAATTGAAATCCAAGATGGCGGCCGCTACAAAATGGCGGATAACGTAGGTTTTATCAATCCCATCAATATGGGTATCAAATGAAAGGGCTCAACAAGCAGAATACAATATACTATAAAAAATTGAAATACAAGATGGCGGCCGCTACAAAATGGCGGATAACGTAGGTTTTATCGATCCCATCAATATGGGTATCAAATGAAAGTGCTCAACCAGTATAATACAATGTACTATATAAAATTAAAATCCAAGATGGCGGCCTCTATAAAATGGCGGATAACTTTGGTTTTATCAATCCCATCAACATGGGTATCAAATGAAAGGTCTCAACAAGTAGAATACAATTTACTATGCAAAATTGAAATCTAAGATGGCCGCCGCTACCAAATGGCTGATAACAATTTTTTATCAATCCCACCAATATGGGTATCAAATAAAAGGGCTTGACAAGAAGAATACAGTGCACTATACAACCTCAATATTTAAGATGGGCGCAGCCACCAAATGGCGTATAATAATAAGATTTAAATTTAGAAATTGAATCTGTAATTTAGGTATCTGATTAATCCAGCCTGAATCCACCACCCAAGTCAAGATTTTGTATCGTGTTGAGGACTGTGTGGCGTTAGGGTGGCTAAAAATGATACGTCGTTAGCGGTACACCACCTCAGTTAAGGTGAAAGGTTAAAACGCGCCGAGAACTGTATGGCATTAGGGTGGATAAAAATGATATGTCGTTAGCGTTTTCCCCTCAAGACTCAGGCGATAATAATAATACGTAATAATAATTATCATACAGAATGCGAAATAAAAACTAAAAACTAGAAAATAAAAATAGGTAAAAAAACTTTTTAAGTTAAACGGTTTTATGTTAAACATACATTGCAATGTTTAAGATAAATGTACTAAAAAACCAAAAAATAATAAAATAGATACAGTCGTGGGAATTATAAACATATGCATAGACTAGACTAAAATAAAACCGTGGGGCACGTCAATTGTCTACAATCGTTGATTAAAATGTTAATTAATTTGTAGACAATTGACGTGCCCCACGGTTTTATTTTAGTCTAGTCTATGCATATGTTTATAATTCCCACGACTGTATCTATTTTATTATTTTTTGGTTTTTTAGTACATTTATCTTAAACATTGCAATGTATGTTTAACATAAAACCGTTTAACTTAAAAAGTTTTTTTACCTATTTTTTATTCCCAACAATACCCTTACAGACTAGTCCAAATCGATATTGAGGTTTCTTATTACTAAACTTACAAACTAGGTTCCGTAACAAATTTTAAAAAGTGCTATCTTAGTGAATTCACTCAGAGTACAATAAAATATATCAACGTCGTCCGCTATGAGGTTGTTAATAATAATCCCCCACCCACAGCTTTCACGCAATGTCATCTAATCCCAAACTAAGCAGACCTTGTGGTATGAATACCTACTAGACAACTGATGAACATATTTATACATTTCTAAACGCGTACATACCTACAAATTAGGTAAATTACACCCAGACAAAGAACAATGATGGTGCTCATCACACAAATATTTGACTACCCAAGTCAAATTGGGGATAAGTACGATCGAACCCACGATCTTCGGCATAGCAGTCAGGGCCACAAACCATTAGACTAACAGGCCAGTTATTGTATGTTTTACACGTGCAGCCTGTGGACTAACTATACTCAGCGGACTATCAGCGCCTTGCGGGTCCAATATAATAACGGGTACAGGATGTTGATGGGGCTGCCCCGCTTCTGCAGTGCATCAGGTATGTTTGCAGAGGCGCACGTCGATGGCTTCCACGCCATCGTTAGACAGAAATCAGCCTCTCTGCTCTGCAGAGTGCGGGCTAGCTCCAACTCCATCCTGAAGACCATAGCAGATAGGTACGATTCTCCTTTGTTAGGTGATGTTGTTCTCCGATGTTTCAGGAACAACCACATAGGTTATAAGTTTTCTCTCAATTGTTTACTAACCCATATGGATGTCACTAATCCGAATGAAATATTATTTTATTTTATTTTTATTTATTTACCTCCCTGTTCTTTACGCTTAAACAGCTGATGGAAAGACCTTAAATAGTACATACAACATTTTTTTCATCATTTCATCCTAGGAGTATGTTTGGTATAATTTTCTACTTTCACGAAACGCACAAAACTTGTACTTCTCAATTTTATAGTATGATGAGAAGACAATCATGTACAACCGAACGTTCAGGCGCAGGTCCAATTTCGCAGAACGATCAGACGCAGGTCCAATTTCGCAGAACGATCTGACACAGGTCCAATTTCGCAGAACGATCAGGCGCAGGTCCAATTTCGCAGAGCGATCAGACGCAGGTCCAATTTCGCAGAACGATCAGACACAGGTCCAATTTCGCAGAACGATCAGGCGCAGGGCTAATTTCGCAGGACGACCAGGCGCAGGTCCAATTTCGCAGAACGATCAGACGCAGGTCCAATTTCGCAGAACGATTAGGCGCAAGTCCAATTTCAGCACGTGAGTATTCATAAACACCTTCAATTATCAAGTTTTAGACTGCTTCAGAGAAATTCTTAAGAGGGCCCACTTTTCCACTTGTCACGTCAATGTCGAGCATGGTTTAAAAGCTGGTTGCTTGATCTAACGCAATCCAACGCGATGTTTGATGAAAAGGCAATGCGAAAAAAGAGAGATAATGCCTGGAAACTTGGAATTCGGTAATTCCGTGATTTACTCGAATATTTCACAACACTTGTTCCTGGAAATACGTGTTTAGTTTTTCAGAAACTCCGAAGAATCTCGATTAAGTGTGCAAGGCTTCTATGGATAAACTTTTTTATATTTTTAATATATGAACGTACATTATGGAGGACCAAAGTTCACGTAAAATAGTAGATTTTCAGAGTCTTTACTAGATAAATTTTACACTTTATGCTTATTTGTATTTCTAGATAATATCCACAAGATAGCTGTGTATCAAAAATATCTAGAATAAAATGTGTAATAACACCATAGTGACGTGAGAGCGGTTATAAGGAAATGTACTTCGAGTTCCAAAAACAATTAGCTCAACCCGAAATTGGAATCGCTGTGTAGTCACGTTTGCGACGACGTGATTAACAGCGGGGCAGTTAAGTACTAAGTTTTTTGTTCTAGGGCATAGTGGGTGTCAGACTTTTACTGACTAAGACCATACGTATGTTTCTTCTTTGCCTTGCGTTCTAGGATTCCGAGTTTCCCTTTCGGAAGTCAACCCATGACGCCAGTAGGTTTCAGCATTACTGGGCCCCTACAGTTTAGCTGACATCTATTTGAGGCACGCGTGGAAAACTATGCGGCTTTGATGACTCAGGCTCGGTCCGGATAGTTACTGGACAACCGGACGTTGAGCTACACATTACTCGTCGTCCATAAGCCTTATAATTTTAGGCTGGTCCTATGAACTGTTGTCAGTCTTGTCTTGCGTGATATACTTTTGCCTTTCAATAACGTCTTATTTATATAAAAAACTTTTTCAAAAAAAAAAAAAATTTAACCGACTTCAATGTAAAAAACACTGAAAAGTACAAAATAACTTTAATTTCGGAAGTCGGTGTTTCTATAATAGATAGTTTTGTCTTTTCGTTATTTAACACCGACTTTCGAAATTAAAGTTATTTTGTACTTTTCAGTGTTTTTTTTTTTTTTTATTGAAGTCGGTATAATTTGATTTTTAAAAAAGTTTTTATTTTTCACTTTTTAGTTATGGTACCACCACTAAAAAGTACCCCTTAGCTAAACTTAAATACCTTATAGCCAGAGCGCATCTCATAACGATTCTAATTATCCCAAACACGGTTAGATTACATTAATTTACCTTCCGACTTTATCACTAGATCGGTTCGATGCATCCCCCCCCTCCTTTTTTTTCAGTCAGTCATCGCCTACACATATAAACCGAGCAATTTTACTTGATATGACAATTCTGCTGTGATCCTATGAGGAGTTTCATGATCAGATCATAACAATATTTCTATAGGATCAATTTGGAAGCATAAATTTTCAATAAAAAATAATAATTTCAAAATCGGTCCACAATTGACCGATATATCGGTGAACATAAATACAAAAAAAAAACATACATTCAGCCGAACAAAGAACCTCCTCCTTTTCGAAGTCGGTTCATAAGAAAAGAATTGGCTCTCAAATGAGGTAGAAACTACAAATAGATAATGCCAGCACATGGTCAGTACGGCGCGTCGTATTCCACGGACGAGGCCCACGTGAGACGATGCTTGCCTCAACGTCTTTCAAACTTAGATAGATGACTTTCTTAAGAAGGACCAAGTTCAAATCGTTCAAAGGCGTTCTTACAAAGGTCCCGGCGGTCTTCACACCGGGACAGCTTTTAATGTTATACAAAGCACAGGTCCGTTCGTGTATGGAGTACTGCAGTCACATATGGGCTGGTGCTGCAAAATGCCACCTGGCATCTTTGGACTCGGTGGAAAGGCGTGCAAAGAGGTTAATTGTTGATCCAGATTTGGTTAAGTCCAACCTTCAAAGCCTTGAGCACAGGCGTAGGTTAGCCAGCCTTTCGGTGTTCTACAAGATGCATTTTGGAGAGTGTGTGCAGGAATTGCATGACTTGGTTCGCCATCGCAATTCTACCATCGGACAACCCGACGTACGGCGAATATTCACTCTTACGTTGTTGAAACCTCTACGGTCCGGACTAAGCGTTTCGCCTCGTCGTTTATACCGCGTACGTCGAAGGACTGAAACAGTTTGCCTGCTGCGGTCTTCCCGTCCGATTATAATTTGGGTGCCTTCAAGGCTAGAGTGAATAGGCTCTTAATAAACTAGTGCGCCTTACCATCAAAGATTGCATCGCTGCTTTCCATCAGGTGGGATCGCAGTTAAGCACTAGATTAAAAATGATTTAAAGAATCTCATTGCAGGCTCGTAGAGATTTTTGCAGAATTGTTCGAGACAATTACCGTGGGCCTGGAACGCTAATTGCAAATGAAGGAACACAGATGGGTTTTAGTCAGTACAAGTATGACATTCCCTCTCTGAGCGGGAGCAGTTATTTGAAAATTTCCTATTAAAAATGTACATAGTTTGTAGATTCTGTAAAAAAAACTTACCAAATGACTCAGTTGAAGTTATTTAAACATTTCTCCGCTGACGTCCTTGACTTACTTAGAAATTTCAACAAACATTGCTTACAAAAGCTAGCTATTGCTATGTAAGCAGGTAAAGGTATTTTAAAATATAATAAACATTTTGGGAATCACCAACAAAGGCATCCAATCCTATCCTATTCCTATCAGACAGAACTCATTACTCCTATTTCCGTTTTTTTTTTTGTTATTTCGACGAGAATACGGTAGATACTCACCATGCAATTTCACGGTGCCTTGAACGAAAGAATTCAAAGATACACAGATACGTATCAAGTCATGAAATAAGGATCCTTAGTACATTTGTTTACCTTTAAACTGAATTACTGGACGACGATTATGTTGAGCTTTCGAGCAAATAACAAAGCTAATTAGAACTCCTTTGACTATCGGAACAATAGAACGTGTTATGAATAAATCGAAAAACAAAGTTAAACTCGTTAAAAAAACAAAAAGCTCGTTTTGACATTTGAAAAAGGCTTTATTGTGCGTTTCACTTAAATAAAAGGTTCCTTCGTCGTAATGTTGGCTACCCTGTCAATCTACAGAAAAAAAAACTTTTTACAAAAAAATATATAACCGACTTCAATATTAAAAAAACACTGAAAAGTACAAAATAACTTTAATTTCGGAAGTCAGTGTTTCTATAATAGTTTTGTCTCTTCTTTATTTAACACCGACTTCCGAAATTAAAGTTATTTTGTACTTTTCAGTGTTTTTTTAACATTGAAGTCGGTTATATTTTTTTTTTGTAAAAAGTTTTTTATTTTACACTTTTTAGTTATGGTACCACCACTAAAAAGTACCCCTCAGCCAAACTTAAATCCTTATACTAAACTTAGATTCTAATAATCCCAAACACAGTTAGATTACATAAATGTATCTTCCGGCTCCATCATCAGATTAGTTCGATACATCCCCTTCCTCTTTTCTTTCAGTCAGTCATCAACTACACGTATAAACATAGCAATTTTACTTATTACGACACTTCTGCTGTAATCCTATGAGTAGTTCCGTTCCATATCTTCGAAGTTCATGATCAAATAATAACAATATTTCTATGGGACCAACTTGGAAGTATAAACTATCAATAAAAAAAGTTATTCAAAATCGGTTCGGCTGAATGTATGTTTTTTTTTTTTGTATGTATGTTCACCGATATATCGGTCAATTGTGGACCGATTTTGAAATTATTTTTTTTGTTGAAAATTTATGCTTCCAAATTGATCCTATAGAAATATTGTTATGATCTGATCATGAAACTCCTCATAGGATCACAGCAGAATTGTCGTAACAAGTAAAATTGCTCGGTTTATACGTGTAGGCGATGACTGACTGAAAAAAAAGGAAGGGGGGGATGCATCGAACCGATCTAGTGATAAAGTCGGAAGGTAAATTAATGTAATCTAACCGTGTTTGGGATTATTACAATCGTTATGAGATGCACTATAGCTTTAAGGTATTTAAGTTTGACGTAGAGGTACTTTTTAGTGGTAGTACCATAACTAAATAGTGCAAAATAAAAAAAACTTTTTACAAAAAAAAAATACAACCGGCTTCAATGTTAAAAAAACATTGAAAAGTACAAAATAACTTTAATTTTGGAAGCCGGTGTTTCTATAATAGTTTTGTCTCTTCGTTACATAGCACCGACATCCGAAATCCGTTTTTTATTTAATTACATAATGTAATACTGACGGTTAATTATGGTAAGTAATAAAAACATCAAATGTCAAAACGGGTATTTTAACTTTTCAAACTACAAAATAAATAAACTACAAAATATCATTTGGTACGACAGCAACGTTCTTACTTTGAGAAAGAAAAATTTTGTTACATATACGTACTTACCCCTACCATAGACAAGGGTCGTTGTTTAGCGAAGGAACTCAATATTACTGCTATTTTGAGCTGTCACGAACAACGTCCGACTTTCGGATCACCGAGTACCATTTGTGAAATGAAATATTGCCGTATATGAGTGTCTATTTAGATGTCTGTGTACATATATTGATAATTTGTCATATTGATTGATGAAAATTAAATTATCGTGATCCCCCGGGACGAACTGGAGCCCTGTTGTTCCAATGCTTGATATTAGTCGTGAGGGAATTTAATTAATTGGTCGATATTCGGTAGACCGTTGGTAGACCCGTATTTTATTTCAAATAGAGTACAAATAAACTTAGGGCCCGTGTATTTTGAAGAACGTAACGTGAGATATCAATATTATTAAATAGGCACTAGCTTCTGCAACCGACTTCACCCACGTGAATAGTACATTTTGATACAAGTGCAGAAAGTTTTTCATTGCAACCGAGGCGGAATTAGCACGAGCCGTTGGCGAGATTGTTATGGAGCCTAGGGCTGCAGTGATAAAGCACGTGTATCAGACGACTTTTTTCAATTCACTTACGAAGAAATGAATAAACGGGGGTTGACCGGCGACTCGTGGGGGTTGACGTGCGCCCAGCTTGATACGATAAATGTAATAAAATTGTGGCGGGAGAGCATGCGTACTTTTCTGCACTAGTGCGGAAAACAGTCTATTACGTGCCTAAAAGCGGTGGGATGTGAGCGGGTTTTCGAGTAATTTTATTGAAAAATATATGTATAGCCTACTAGCACTTTGTCCGCGGCTTCGTTCACGAGGTACGGTTTTCATAAAAACTTTAACACCTCTTAAACCCTATTTTGGGGGTAGTTTAGAAAAAAATAATGACAGTCTTTATTATTATTCATTTTGGTAGACTGTGCCAAGTTTTAAGTTTATAAACCCAAGGAATGATGTTCTCCCTTATAACTTTTGACACCCCCTAAATCATTTCACAGGAATTTCACAGGCATTTCTGAATAACTGATAATAAAAACGGATGCAATCGTTGATGGTGAAGCGCACTAGTTTATGAGGAGCCTACTCACTTTAGCCTTGAAGACTAAAGTGAGAATTATTTAGGTTAAATTTTTTGCCAAGTTTCAATATATTCCACAATTATCACACAGCGCCGTCTAGTCCCAAGCTAAGCAGAGCTTGTGTTATGGGTACTAGACAAATGATAAACATACTTATATATTTCTAAATACATACATATTATAGATAAATTACACCCAGACACAGAACAAATGATCGTGCGCATCACACAAACATTTGTCCTGGGTGGGAATCGAACCCACGACCTCCGGCATAGCAGTCAGGGTCACTAACCACTAGACCAACAGGCCAGTCAAAAGTATATTACTCCAAGGAATAAAATTTTGCATACAAACGAATTTCCGCCCTTTTCATCCCTTTGAAAGTTGATTTATCAAAAACTCCTCCTTAGTGCTCACCTACATCATAAAATGAAGCTTTGTGTAAAATTGTACTACGTTCCTAGTCCTAGTAGTATCTCCTGTGCGTTGATATCTCAGTCAGTTTCTCCTTTTATACATATAGATTGGCTTTTATACATATAGATTGGCTTTTATACATATAGATTGGCTTTTATACATATAGATTGGCTTTTATTCTTCTCGTTCAACATACCACAGTGTCTCAAGACGAAAGTCTACCAGTGCGTGTTGCCAGTGATGACGTATGGTTCCAAAAGGCTGTCGCTCACAATGGGCCTCATCAGAAGGCTTAAAGCCACCGAAAGGGCAATGAAAAGGGCTATGTCCGGGGTTACCTTGCGTGATCGAATCAAAAATGGAGATATTCGCAGGAGAACTAAGGTTGCCGACATAGCACGAAGAATTGCCAAACTTAAGTGGCAACGGGCAGGGCACGTTGCTTGCAGAACAGATGGCCGTTGGGACCGAAAGGTTCTGGAGTGGCGATCGCGTACCGCAGACGCAGCGTTGAAAGGCCTCCTACAAGGTGGACCCATAACCTGGTGAAGATTGCGGGAAACCGATGGATGCGAGACGCACAGGATCGTTCATTGTAGCGACACTTGGGGGAGGCCTATGTCCAAAAATGGACGTATATCGGCTGAAATGATAACATAAAGATGACACTCAGTGATAAAAAACAAACTACTGAGGTGTCAAGGGACACCCGGATGGAACGAAGTTCCGTTCTGGCTTGCTTTCTATAAGAGAGAGAGAGACACACAGAGAAACATGCGCACGCCGCACGGCTTACAATAGCTTACTATAGCAAAAAGTGTCGTTACAACTTTTCGTGAGAATTTTTTCCGTCTAGCCAATACAATATAACTAAAAAATACTATCCTATTTTATGTACATTTTGACAGCACTATTTCAACATCTTCGAAACCATGAAAACGAAACTCGTGACGAAAAAGTTGATAATTTCTGACAGCCGCTATCTTAGATTTACATTTTAACAGCACTATCGGCTTCAACAACCTCGAAAACCATGAAAAATACACCCATATTGAAAAAATTGATAATTTATGGCAGCCGCCATCTTGGATTTACATTTTGACAGTACTATCGGTTTCAACACCCTCGAAAACCACGAAAACGACACCCATTTCGAAAAAGTTGATAATTTCTTGCAGCCGCCATCTTGGATTTACATTTTGACAATACTATCGGTTTCAACACCCTCGAAAACCATGAAAACGACACCCATGACGGAAAATTTGATAATTTCTTGCAGCCGCCATCTTGGATTTATATTTTGACAGTACTATCGGTTTCAACACCCTCGAAAACCATGAAAACGACACCCATGACGGAAAAGTTAATAATTTCTTGCAGCCGCCATCTTGGATTTACATTTTGACAGTACTATCGGTTTCAACACCCTCGAAAACCATGAAAACGACACCCATGACGAAAAATTTGATAATTTCTTGCAGCCGCCATCTTGGATTTACATTTTGACAGTACTATCGGTTTCAACACCCTCGAAAACCATGAAAACGACACCCATGACAAAAAATTTGATAATTTCTTGCAGCCGCCATCTTGGATTTACATTTTGACAGTACTATCGGTTTCAAAACCCTCGAAAACCATGAAAACGACACCCATGACGGAAAAGTTAATAATTTCTTGCAGCCGCCATCTTGGATTTACATTTTGACAGTACTATCGGTTTCAACACCTTCGAAAACCATGAAAACGACACCCATGACGAAAAATTTGATAATTTCTTGCAGCCGCCATCTTGGATTTATATTTTGACAGTACTATCGGTTTCGACACCCTCGAAAACCATGAAAACGACACCCATGACGGAAAATTTGATAATTTCTTGCAGCCACCATCTTGGATTTATATTTTGACAGTACTATCGGTTTGAACACCCTCGAAAACCATGAAAACGACACCCATGACGGATAAGTTAATAATTTCTTGCAGCCGCCATCTTGGATTTACATTTTGACAGTACTATCGGTTTCAACACCCTCGAAAACCATGAAAACGACACCCATGACGAAAAAGTTGATAATTTCTTGCAGCCACCAACGTGGATATATATTTTGCAAGTACTATCGGTTTCGACACCCTCGAAAACCATGAAAACGACACCCATGACGGAAAATTTGATAATTTCTTGCAGCCGCCATCTTGAATTTCCATTAATAGATAAAGATTTAGTTTCCAAGCCAAAAACATTAAAAAAAATTAGTGAAGGAATATTAAAGAAGGAAAAAAAAAAGAAAAAAAAAAGCAAAAAGTGTCGGTACAACTTTTCGTGAGAATTTTTTCCGTCTAGCCCCCTTTCACAACGCGCGATAAGGATTCCAATAGCTTTCTACTGTTGAAAGAATTTTCCAGTGGTTCAGTAGTTTTTGAGTTTTACATATTACAAATAAAGTTCCATAATAAAATTATCCTCTTTATCTTTATAGCATTACTATAGACTAGCTTATTGACGCGGCTTGGCTTCAGCTGTGAGACAGATCACAGATATTTACCACTATTTTTTCAGTGCCAAAAAGTAGGTATTCTTTGACAATCGGCAATAGTGTATATTTCAGTCAATGAGAGATTTTTTGTGTTGTGATAAGTGGGTACTTTAAGGCTTTTTCCTTTACAAATAGAAGCCAACAATGAACTATATTTAACGTCTTTATTGTATAAGTTATGATGAACAAGGGTTTCCTAGTTTTTCTTTCTTAACATATTTTTAATGTTCACAAACATCAATAGAAAATCCACGAAAGAACCAAGTAGGTATTTCTATAGGGGGACCCGGTCTTGAAGTCTTTTCTTCTCCGCCAACGTAAAGCGCCCTTAATACGGGATTTTCTAAGAATCATATATTTGCTGGTAGGTATTAAAATGTTTTTCATCTTATTGATATTACGTCCCCCACTTCATAGGAATCACTGATCTAAATCCTTGAAAAGCGATTAGTGTTTTTTATAAAAGTCCATGCCGAAATCGTAGGAAGAAATAGATACAGACTGCGTATACGGTCGAAAATCACAGCTGAGCAATAGTCTGGTATCAGTTTCATGAGGAAACTCCTGAAATAATATTTGTGATATCTACGTAATTTTGTACTAGATTTGCAGAATTGTTTGGAACAGTTACCGCGGACCGGAATAGAAAGTGCAGCTGGAGTAACGCAGGTGGGTTTCGGTCAGAAGTCTGATACTCCTTCTCGCTCTTCCCAGATAATAGATGAATACTGACCCCAACTAAAAAGAAAAATCTTAATCGTTACATTAATCATCAGAATGAATTAAAGCCTGACTGACAAAGTCAGGTTTAATTCATTTTTTTTTTGACTATGTAGTGGTTCCTGAAATATTACAAGTGCCCATGCCCATAAGTAGGCATAAGTGGAAAAAATTCAAACGTTATTATTTACTCAGGATAAGTACAACACAGACTGCGATATTTTAAAAAGTAGCGCTTTTACCGCGTCTGTGTTTACAACTCCGCTTTTGAGGGTCAACGTGTGATGTTATTCCTCATTGAATCAGGCTATAAATACACAAAAAAAATTTCAACCCGACGAAGACGAAGTAGTTCCAAAAATTAGCGTACCTAGTTAAACAAATAATGAACCATTCCGCTATACAACATGTAACTGAAATAATGCACACCCCAATTAGAAAATTAATGTTTAGAAAGTTATGTTACAATCATAATTCAGGCACTGAAGGTAATTGCCCAAATGAGGCCATCTGTGGACAAGATACTAGAAAAAAAATACTTTGTGCATTAAGGGGCCGGCGGAGGATGAATTTCCATACAAACGTAATACCACGCTCATTTGCAGTTGGAGCATATATCCAACATATTATGATGATATTCGGTTAAAGACAAAATTTATCTAGGTTCCTACGTCGAGAATATTAGAAATATTGTTATTTTTAATACAAGAAAAGCCAAATGGCATGTTTTGCCATTTACGCTATAAAAAAGTGCGAAATACAATTTGCTTAAATTTCTTTTTGTTTTTTTAAAAAAGAAAGACGTAGGAACCTAGATAAATATTGTCTATAACCAAATATCATCATAATATGTTGGAAATATGCTCCAACTGCAAATGAGCGTGGTATTACGTTTGTATGGAAATTCATCCTCCGCCGGCCCCTTAATTTTGCCAAAAAAGAAACATATTATGAACTTACTTCCAAATGAGCACCTACAATCAACAACAATTCGTAAAATCAGTAACTGTTTTGAAAAATAAAAAACAGTATTATTTTTAACTATATTTTGAATAAAACCGTTTGATGTAGACCAGGTATGTACTAATTCACTTAACCTTTCGAATACCATAATTAGAGACAATGATAAAGACAATGAGAGAGCGTTCGCTTGGGGTTTCATGATTTTTTTTTCAAATAGTTTTGACGTTCTAAATTCAAATCACATTATCCCTTAGGGAACGCCCATATTATAGATCCCTAGGGACAGAATGACTTGCTTGGTTGAATGGTTGTATGACATATAAAAGGGCGTTATCTAGCAGGTGGTGTAAAAAAAGCAATTTAGTTTCACTAAAACATTCCCTTTGATGAAATTAATTAGTATACGATTCCACGAGGTGCAGACTCAGTACGTAATATTAATTAAAATGTTTCTTCCACTTCTCCGGCGTAAGCTTTGATATAGTACTCGTAAGAAGCCTTTTAAACCTAGTTAGTAGTTAGGTCACTGGCGTGTGGTAATTTAATTAATTCAGACGTATTGTGACCGCATGTGAATAATTACGAAAGAAACCAACATGTTTTACTTGTAAAAAGTTTCTAATTTATATATCGTAAACATACTTACCAATTTATTTATTTATTTTATAATTTATGTCCACACAATACACAGAAGAAGAGAACATTATAATAAAACTTTGTACAAAGGTACCTACTGCTTATTACACAAAGAAATTTCTTTCAGCAGACCTGCGAAAGGAAAAATTAGAAGAGATGTAGACAGTAGTGTGCAGAAAAAAGTAAAGAAGAATTAGTGAAATCTTAAACTAATAAATACTTATATAACTACATAATATACAACTAAATAATATACAAATATGACTATCACACAAGAGTATCCCTACATACTTATTATAAGACAAAACCCCTCACAGAGTCTGTCTGAATGTTCGCGATAAACTATAAAACTAAGAACGATTTTCATCTGGTTTCATCTGTATACATAGTGATTTAAGAGGGGTTTTCACTAATAGACATAGTGACATAATAGTACATGTAGAATTGTATATCTTAGTAGAGAAAACCTCGAATTCAAATAATTTGTAACTCTTGTGTGAAACTATGGCGGGTCGCTAGGTCGACACTTGACTGAGCGGTTAAATAAGATAATTGCATGTATGTGTTTCAGTTTTTAGTTTTTTTTTTGTATGTGTAATGGTGTAATATAATACAATAAAGTATATAATAAATAAATAATAAGACACTTTTGGAATAAAAATATAATCAAATATAGGTATAAGGACTACTGAATAGTTCCTAAGATTATTTCCTACAAAAAAACCGGCCAAGAGCGTGTCGGGCCATGCTCAGTGTAGGGTTCCGTAGTGTCCCGTCCGTCACAATAAGTGTACCCACTTATGAGTTTAAAAAAAATGCTTGCATATACGATTATACTACAAACTTAGTCCAGAAATTATTTTGTACAACCTTTTTTGTACAAAAACTGTTCTTTCCATCAAGTTCAAAATGATTTTTCCTAGAAAGTCCTTATAAAGTTCTACTTTTCAGATTTTTTTCATATTTTCTAAACTTATGGTTCAAAAGTTAGAGGACACACGCACATTGTTTTTTACTTTTGGAGCGATTATTTCCGAAATTATTGACATTATCAAAAAATGATTTTGGTAAACCCCTATTCATTTATATACCTATCCAACAATATATCACACGTTAGGGTTGAAATTAAAAAAAAAAATCACTTCCCACTTTACATATGGGGGCTACCCTAATAAAACATTTTTTTCCAATTTTTATTTTACCACTTTGTCGGCGTGATTGATATGCATGTTGGTACCAAATTTCAGCTTTCTAGTGCTAACGGTCACAAAGATTAAGCGAGGGCGGACAGACAGACAGACATGGCGAAACTATAAGGGTTCCTAGTTGACTCCGGAACCCTAAAAACACAAACTAACAAACTGCTTTTTTATAATATCAGTGCAGATATGCATATTAAATTGTACAACTGAAAGCTCAAACACGGATATTTACGACAGCTATTTATTACGGCTGCCATATAATATAATCATATCGGATGTTGTCTGCATGTATCGCACATAACACAACTTTATTATCCCTTTATTTTTGTATTTCCTTAAAAATCCTATTTGAATGCGGACAGCGTCACAGGCAGCACTAGTTCAAGTTTATTATAAGCAAATAATTTGTATTTCACTTCCCCTACTACAGTAACATTAGATTTTATGGACGACAGTAGTGTATGAACTACGAATAAGATAAGATTTGTAACTGGTAACTGCCTCCGACTTCCTTAAAGCAATCAGGGTTCCCGCGAAAAGATCACTGCGCTAGTTTAAAAGTTAATTCTACTATTTACACACGGATAAGGAAGAACAAAAGATTGCCGTAGTGTTTCAAACTTGATAAGCCACAAATTAACTTTTCTTTTACTACTTTTTATTTACTCATTGAAGCGCTAACAAAACGTTTGTCTTCATCATTAGTAGTATGTGAACTAATTATGTCAGTCCAGTAATTGTACGCTCAGTTGGCAGCGCACTAATATAAAAGACGTATTCAGAGAGTGAACACACGTAGCTCGAAAGATAAATACAAATTGGAGTAATAAGCAAGTCTGCATGCCGGCGAGGTTCATATGCCGTAACGACAGCTTAACATTTCCCTCGCAGATAAGGTGGCGCGTAATCCACGCGTCACCGAGATCACCTTAAAAGTTTTTTCTCCCATTCGTCCGGAGTCGTGATAGGCCTCCATATCGAATTGAAATACATAAAATCGAAGTGCTCGACATAGCATCAAGCCGCGTGTCATACGCATTAAACCGTAGTACATTTCAGAACACGTACGCGTGTACGTGTTCACCCGACGTTGCCCGCTTTACCCCATTTCCGCACAGTGAAGTGCAATTAGGAACTTATCGCCAGAGATACAGAGGCAACTTAGCACTTACCACCGCGGAGTCAGATATTACTAGAAGTGCTGTTTGCACTTTGAACTACAGAACTGAGTTATACTTGAAAGTAATAAAGTAAAGCTGCCCTCTGAGGACTATCATCACTGAACGAGCAATTTGTTTTGCAAATCTTACTAACTACACTTGCTCAAATTAAATAAACTTTAGACATGTTCCAAAGTATCTGCAAGAAAGCTTGTAGATATTGATGTTAATAAGCCCTTAACCAACTTGAATATTCTCAATTATTTTAAATGTGAGCTGTCATAGAAACAAAGTTGTAGACCATTTCGTTTAGTTTCCTTGTCGTACAGAATACTTCCTTGGGATTTGACCTGGAGGATACAGCTATGGCACAGTTATGGTAATGCTAAAGGAGCCACGCACTCAGGCAGACATATCGCGTTGGCTCTCCGAGGAATTCTCTCAAATTACTGCAGCGAGACAGTACCTACTTAGTCGTGCTCACTTTTCTCTTTATCTACTGATGTAATATTTCTATCCCGAGTTAACCTCCTTACCTACATACATTTAGGAGTGTATCAAGCTTCTTTTGGACGCACATACATGTGTATATCTACAAACATTTATCTTGCAACTGCTGGAACAATTTCCGACGACATATATCCTTGTTCTGTGTAATCTTATTATGAAAAATCTTTCCACCGGGCTATAAATTCACAACTTCAGATATAGTCAATTTCCTTAGATTGAAATCTACAAATATGGAGATAAAAACCAAGTTTCTTGGTTGGAATTCATTATTAATCCTATTTCGTAGCGAGTTGTTGGATTGAATCAATACATTTGGTGGATACGACGTTTTAACTCTCAAGGGACAATTTCATTACCCGAAGCAGGATTATATTACAGTGTCTAAGTTCTATTTATTGAGTTCGATTTAGTTTTCTTTGTTTCATTGTCGGGAAATCTTATGCGTAGGAGCTTTATTAAACGGTTAAACATCCATATTTTTTTCCTTTCAATTAAGTCTTACTTATTGTCAATATTTTATGGAAATGTTATTACCGAATAATCTTCTGAATTTGAAAAACATGTTTTGTTCCTTCGGATCGTTAAGAGATTTCCATGCTTCATGTACTTTATCTTTAGACTTGTAAATAAATTCCAAAAAATGTTCCGAGCCATGCAAAACAGAACATGTCGCTGTTTCGCTGTGCCATTCATAATTTAGAGGTTTTACAGTAATCGAGGTTTTGGAAGCTACACGTAGAGACAACACGAGTGACAGCAAAAAGTAGAAACATATGTTTTGAGATATTCCTTTTAAAAAAATGCCGATCATTTCTGCGAATCGTAGTGTTGGTGTTTATTCAATGATTGATAAAACCGAAACAATATGACTTCCATGTATTGTGATAAAACAATAAAACTCACTCTATTATATTCATTCTGCGGTTTGTTCTATTGTGCGAGGACTAATTTGCAGTGACCTTTTTCATTCACTGAAAAACTCGCATATACCTAATGCAACTACAATACAAATGACTGAGGATTGACGCTGTGGTTGAGCGATTGGCTGCTTCACTCTGTGTCGCGGGTTCGATTCCTGCACGGAAAAATTTTTCTATGATCTACAGATACTTACAAATATAAAGAAACCGGTTACCGGTGCAGGCGAGTCTGTGCGGATCGGTACCGCTCGGTGCAGGATAATTCTCCCATGTGTTTTTGCGCTCAATTATAAAGAAACAGGTTTATACTTGTCGGTACCGACTGCCTGGACCACGGAACCGTTCTGTGGCCTGGACCGACTCATACGGGTTTAAGCATTGGCCAGTGTAGTGTTTTACACATACAGATTTACCTGTTTCTATACGTGGTTTGACCGGTACCTATCTGTACCAACCTGTACCGACAAATCAGGACCGAAAAATCTGTACCTTCCTTTATGTTTGCACCCTATGTAACTTTATATTATCTATTAACACACCCACGATAGATAGGTATAGAGATAATTCAAAGTATCGGGCAACATTTTATTTAACAAACTAAAAACTTACTTTTGTGTAGATTATTCCTAACAATAGCCTTTATGCCACCAAACTTCATACCACTGAAATACGCAAGTTACGACGAACGGGGGGAATTAGCAAAAACAAAAAGCGTAACGAACATGTAAGGAGCAATTTCCAAGTAACGCAGTTTACGGATTCAATGTGGTCTGAATTAAATGTTATCATTATTATTCCATTTATTCATTACATTTAAATAAATAATATTTTTAAATATTTAAAATATAAAACCTTTAAAAAACAATATTCTACCGGTATCGGGAACAGGGTCCAAGTTACCGGCGGTTAGGGCTCCAGAGAAAGAAACCTCCTAATTATTATTATTACTAAAAAGATTACACAGTTCTGGCTAAGGTGATATAGACAATTAGACATGTTATGTACAGGCCCGTAGACCATATCGTGAAAAAGTGTATTCCCATGGCCACAAAGAAGAGGGGCAGAGATAAATTGCAAATTACCTGTATGAAAAATGTCCGGAAGGACATGCAAAAGCTTGGCTTTACAGATACCAGCAAAGTGAATGGCGCCGAAAGATTAAGAATAATCCGTAAGGGGAATAGGTGAGGACAAAGAGAAAGACAATAATGTTATATGATTATTGTGTTTACATTTGTATCTAACAAACACATTAAAAATCTATACATACAATAAATCTGTACATTTACAGTTGTGCGCGTATCACATAAAATATACAAAATCGATTTTGATAACTTTTGTACATTAAAATTGTGTGTAGCTTTAATAATCAAAGATCCGATAGAAGAAATCTCTTCACTCATGTGGTATTTGATTATGATAAATATTATATGCTAGATAATGCGATCATTAAGACATTGCGAATAGGTTGCCTAGCTAAATCTGATGCCAGTGATGTTAAACAATAAAAATTGTTGTTACATTTTTGACATCAATAAAATTATCCCTCATTTGTTATTTGGGAATGTCGAGCATGAGAACGTGCCCCAAGGAACTGAAAAACTATAGGTTGCCTCCTTTTTTTGTGCAAATAGGAGGGCTGCCTCGCATAAAGAAGTGAGTTAATGACCATAATTTACCATCATCTTTTATTTAATCGTTTTTTTTTTTTCATGTTAATTTGTGTTTTTAGTCTAATAGAAGCTATTAGTAAGTATAGAACTCAGTTTGTATTTGGATAAAGTCGAAGTCTGTTGATGAAGATGATTATGATCGATTTTAAAGTGCATTTAAACTTGGCATTGGATTGGATTTCAACCCTTTTTAGGCGAACAATTAGCCGATAAGAACTTGGTCCCCTTTTAACAGGTATGTTTTTAGTGGGATTTCTTTTACGGGTCTCGTATTAATTAAGGTTTGTTTCATCGCAATCGGTTTACTATAATAAAAGAAAGGTATACTACATTCATTGATTGTTAGGCTGCACGAAGTTCGCTGGGTCAGCTAATAAATCTCTTTGGTAACTAAGTATTAAAATTATGGTCCACACTAGGAATTACTCCTGTATTGTGGGTGTATTTAGAAACATGTACGTGTACAATTATCTGTACACCATGCAAAAATGTCCCGTGCAACCATGACACGCAGTGTAGTAACCAATCGCTCATAGAATAGAATAAACTTTATTGTATACCAAAATAGTGACAATTTCACAGAAACATAAATCTATGGGTACATGGCGCTCATCCACTGCATCAATCGTGTCGTCGAAATTGCTATCAAGTTCATACCAACTCATTATCGGCGGCGGCGGCGACCTCTTGCGCCGGGCACATCCTTCTGCGAAGCAGTAATACTAGAGAGGTGGCCGCAAGGGAACGTACATCTAGGTAGACGCCCTGGGCGAATCGCAGAGCGATATCCGGCCACGTCATGCAATGAGAAGCTCGCCGTCCACTCATCCTATAAGGTCCAAACCTAAGTCATCGCTAGACCAAGCAGGGCCAATGCTCGCTAGGGTCATGGGATTGGTTTTGAAAAGGATATACTCATGGTCCTGGAACGCAAAAGGTAACTGAAGGAGCATATGTGGGGTTTAGTCAGTAAAAGTCTGACACATCCTCTTGTTCCATCCTAGAGTGGGAGTGACATAAAATGACTTCTCACCTCAAAATAAAACTTACGCTTTGAGTTATCCAAATAGGTATCTAGTTACATTTATAACGTAGATACTGTACCTACTAAATCGGGATACAAAAGTTTCACAGATAAGATACACAAATCTTTTGGTATAACACAAAACAAAATCATAGTAGCTTCCCCTCCATGAAATGTAGACTCTACGAAAATTATGTCTTAAAAGATAATTTACGCACTGTAACTGATGGAAGATGGCTTATAAACATATAAAAAGCCTTTTTATGACCTTTTTATACGTACAAACATCACATGAGCTTCGTCAAGTTGACGTTCCCTCAAGAGAACGTGTTTACACCGAGTTTTCTTATATTTTTTTGTAAAAGTAAATGTGTTTTCTACCGGCCAGTGACGGGCGTCAGAGAACACAATCTGATTTACTGGTTTATTTTATACTAGCTTCTGCCAACGGCTTCGCCCGCGTGAAAGTAGTTTTCTATATACAAACTTTGAATTCCCGTTCTATCCCTTAAACCTTTCAGGTTAAGGTAAGGTAAGGTCAGGTTTGGTAATTAGAGACACAATAGTAAGACAATAAATGCACGAACGCTGGCGTTCGCTTGGGGTTTAATTAATTAAGGGGTGAATTTTGAAAAATCTTTCTTATTCTACTTCCGCCTGACCACCGCTAGGTTCATTTTTCTGTGCACTCGAATCGAAAATTTCAAAGGGTTTGGTTTGGGCCGCGCCGCAGGATTCAAGCGAAATTTTTTTTAAGTGATCAGGCACAAATTACTGCGATGGTACATTATAATATAACCTTTGCATAGAATTTCAGAGTACAAGAGAATCCAAGAGTTTGGGCTGAGCGTTAATGAGTTAGTGAATCAGGTCTCTGCCTTTTATATCAGATAGACATGTTTCTTCTAACATATAGGACATAGGTGCATTTTGCTATAATAGTAGTAATATAGGTCTCAGTATCCCCCTGCAGGAGAAATGGTTTTTAACAAAGAAGGTTCAAACACAGAAGAGAACAGAGTAAACAGAGAAGGCTCGAGTATAAATAAATAAGCTTGATATATAACAATACTCAAGGACCTATGGCCAGGTTTCCTTACGATGTTTTTCCTTCACTGATATCAAAGATGTCTACGATAAACTTAAAAAGTACCTACGGAGTGAACGAAATATACATGTACATTTCAGATTTTCAGGGAAAGGAAATTATTAGGTGGGTACGTCAGAAGGCGTGCCGAGAAAAGGTTTTCTATTTGGGCACTATTAAAATAATGCCTGTTTTTATTTAAAAGGCGGACATTATCGTAAAACAAAGAGAAACATGAAAGTACATTAAGCGTTTTATTTACAGTTTGTATAATATCAAAAAGCTACAATCAGTACCGGTAATGTCGACGGTAACTTTGTTGGTTTTTTTGTAATACTGTCACATTAAAATAATTACAGCAACATTTTATCCTACATCGTAAAACAATGGAAATGAATCGCTTCATAAAAGTACTTTAGTCGTTTTGACAATATTAAACTAAAATATCACAGATTTTGTAAACATTCTAAAACAACATTTTAATATAAAACTACATATACACTAACAAAGTAATATAGATACCTAATTACTAATAATACATACAACCTACTAGGTAGTAGTTAACAAAAAATATTAACGTTTTTGGTCTAAGACATGAACCTATTGGAGACGCAAACAATTTTTATGAACATAAAAGACTACGTCTTTCATAAAATAATAGACTCAATAAAGATACTCTAGCCTGGACCAGAATGT
Organism: Mythimna ferrago; assembly: GCA_910589285.2. Classification (NCBI taxonomy): domain Eukaryota; kingdom Metazoa; phylum Arthropoda; class Insecta; order Lepidoptera; family Noctuidae; genus Mythimna; species Mythimna ferrago. The sequence goes on from OU342675.1 coordinate 16,971,076, forward strand.
ACAGCGTTACTTAGTTTATTAAAAGGTAATGTTGATGTTTATTAATAGTGTAAATAATAAAGTGCACCTCGCGAGCGGCGGACTATCTGGAAATAAAATTGTCAAGTGTAATTAAAACTGGAAGTTTTAATTAATTAAAATGATTGTTACTGAATATCAGCTCAGTTTTATTGTAGGCTTGTTTCATTTAGTGTCGGCTTCGCGGTTTGGAACATTGAATTCATTTTAGCGGGAATATTGTTAATCTACAAAATTGACTTTGCGTCCAATTTCGGACACTTTTTATTCAAATCTTACTGCACAGGATTTAATTAGCTCGAAAAAAATGTTTAAATTATTATAATTATTCGTTTTGCCTTTTTCTTAATTTAAGAAGTGCATGTAAAAAGAAAGTATTATTAAATAATAAAATATCTTACTGCTAGCTTGGTGTTCCATCGGTTTCTTGACTTCTATACTTGCGCTATGCGTTGGCATTAGACCTGTAAGTGTTAATACAGTTAAGCAAAGAAAACATCGATCCTATAATGTTCCGATACACGTGATGTAAGGTAATGATTACTTCAGTACTTAAGATGAAGGAACGAGACAAATTGAGACTTATTAAGTGCAAAGTTAAAAAGCAGACGATAAAATCGCATTTTATATGTACAAGTCCGAAAAACCTTGTAACAAGTTAATCCAAAAAAGGACGCGCTAGAAATGACATAGAAGACACGAAGCAGGAAGGTTGAATGGCCATATTATCGAACCCAATCTAATCCCGCCCTAATAGGCCCGACGGTAGGATAGGCTACCCTATGTATTGAGCGTCATCACACGTACTAATCACGAGCAAAACATCCAGACATCCGAAAGATTTTATGGCTAGTATACCGTAGTCGTTAAATTCTACGATATTGGTAGCATTAGTATCAGCAGCAACTCTCTACTGGACATAGGCCTCTCAAAGCCCTCGCCATTTAATATGGTCATGCAACTTCTATCCGCTGACTCATGAATATAGTATTTTCACCTAACTTGAGGGTGACCTACTACATGTCTGCTTGCACTCTTTGCATACATGCAACTCTGTAAGTTTATAATAAATCTTATGAAATATTTTTTTTTCTCGATATCTTATAAACTACCAAAGACTGGTATTTATATTGTATTTTACATATAATTTACATTTTCACTATTATAAATTAATTAATTATCTACACTTATAAACAACTTAATAACTATAATCACAATAAATTACAAAATAAATATTGTATTAGATTTATTTGTTCACAATATATCTATTTATATTTTACTAGCTGACCCAGCAAACTTCGTACTGCCTGTAGTCCTTTTAGCTAAGCTGTGAAAGGAGAACGCCATCTACAGGCATTACCAGAACCAGCATAATTCATTAAAAATTACATTTTAATTAGAGATGGCGTTGTATTCGTTTTTTTTTTAATGAGTTTTTCCATATTTTTTCACCGTTTAAACGTTCCTTGGAATTCTACGAATATTTCAAGACTGAAATTAGCCAAATCGGTTCAGCCGTTCTCGAGTTTTAGCCAGACTAACAGAATTACAATTCATTTTAAGCGATTGCATAGCTTCTATCGCGGGCCTTGAGCGTGGAGACCGAATCCAGAAATTCCGTAACGAAAATAATCTAACACCCCCCACTCATTTGTTTTTTGAACGTGGTGACCGATAAGAAAACAAATGAGTGAACAATCAATCAAAATTCAATTCAATGTGTGAAAGTGTAACTTCAATTAATATCAAAGAAAAAAAAAACAAAGGAAAAGAAATACTGCATAAATAAAATAAATAAATAATTATAATTGCATAAGTTGATAAAAATGCTAGGTATGCTATAGCTTTACCGCGGCAGTCCCCGAGTGCCACACGTCTTTTTTATTTATAGGTATAGATGATTTCGCATTTATTAAGTGCCTACGAACTTATGTTGTTATCGAGCGATATATTTATAATTAAACTGTCATAAAATCAATTAAAAACTTCAAACAGACTTACCAGGGTAATAAATAGTGGTTCTATTATTAGTGTAATTAGCTAAAGGCAGGCTTAGGAGACAGACGAACTCCTCCCAGGGGCTGGTGACGTCGTCATCATGCACCAACGCCGTCGTCTCCACGGAGTACATTCCCCAGGAGTCCATCCTCATATCAGTGACTGCCCGCTCCAGTGGCTTGCTACAAAAAGAACAAGTTAGAGTAACTGGCCCTAACAAAATTGTAAAAAGAATTTTTCAACAATGGTTTTGTAGGACTTCCTGCTCACGAAAGGCACTAGAACGTTGGTATAGAAAATACCGGCTAACTAAATTACCTTATACCTTTGTTGAAGGCAAAAGCAACTACGGTAGAAATAATGGTGTATGAACTTTATAAAGAACTCGTGCTCAAATTACGTAAGAAATTGTCAAAAGCCTAAAGAAGTATTGTCTTTGAGATAGTACTGGGACATAAACCTTATTTTTACCTTACGGCCAAGAATTACTGCAGAAATACGTCTGCCTATATTTGTCTGAAGGCTGGCTTTAATCTCAGCATTTCGCCATTCAAAAGTTTAATCTTTCAGAAAGTTTATAGCTATAAAATTTTACTGTGTCTTGAGGGAATCGAGCAAGAAAAACTAAAGCACGTCGGGTGAAACACGTCACTTGGAAATTGCCCCGAGCGCGGCAGTTTGTTCACTAGTTCCGTCTTGAATTGGAGCAAAATGCGATAACATTAAATAGGTATGTTTTGTTCCAATAAAAGATAAGTAATAAAATACAATCCATTAAATGTACGATCGCAAAGAACAGGTAAAATAGAAACGCAAACCAATCTATACAAGCGACCAAACTCTGTTAAGTTCCAATTCATCGCCTAGTAAACTAAAGAGATCTGTAATCTGCATCTGTTGTGATAATAAACGCGTACAAAACTAAAGAAATAAGCAATACCTTTGTAGTCATATTTATAATGTATTTTTTATATTTTTTCTATGTGTGTACATTGAAACGTACATAAATATATAAAACACGTACTACAAGATCATCAATATTACATACAGATTCGAATAACAAGATCACTTGACCTTATCTCACTTATGAATTACCCATAAAATTACCGTCTCCCCGTCTGAAGATTTTTATATATTCTTCCCCCCCCCTCGTTCACTTTCTGAATAAATACTTTATACCTTCTTTTATTAGTCTTGATAATTAACTTTTTTATTATGTCTTATAAGATTTATTTTTAATTTTCGTTATGTTGCTAAGCTGGGTTGGGATTCATGAACAGATTTTCCGATCTGTTTCGTACAATCAGATTATTCCAAGAATATATGCTGCCCGTTCACTTGATGGAAACCCTAAGAGCTTTTTATGACACATACAGGAGCATTGATCTTTTATTAAGTTACGGGAATCACGAGTAGCATCCTTAACGGGTAGATATACAAGTATAGCTGTGCGTGTGATAGGCACGTCATATGTCAGTACGTGTGTCAACTACGTTAATCCCGGCACAGGTCTATCCGGAGTAGATTCAATTGTTACCAATGCTATTAGTTTAAGCTTCGGCGTTTGATCGCTTCATGTTAAATACTAAACGCATATAGGATCCTACATACCAATTGGTTTATACTCACCCTTTCGATAATATTGTCATCACTGGTCTTGGATATAAGTATTCTGCTACGCATTTTAATGTTACTAAAAATACATATTTTTTCTCTTGATCGAAATGAAAGCTATTCCCCGGACCTGTGGAGTAAAAAATAACTGTGAATTACACTTAACAATTTATTCTTTAGTAAGAAATCTAATATATAATTTATAAAATCGGGGCACGTTTTAGGGAATTTATTTCTACCTACATTAGGTTAGTTCTTATACTTTTTGTAGGATTCAAGCGAGGTCTTTTCAGCATCTTAAATATTAACTTGGGCTTTGGGGTTTTTTTTATTGTCTGACGACGTAATGTCAGTCTATATTCTTTTTGTCAACAACATTTCTATGCAGATGACATGGTGCTGCCACAAAATATATAGGTACAGAAGACAATCTCATGTACGTACTTCACTTTTTATACCGACGCTCGGTGGAGCCAAGACGCGACCGAGACATCGTGTCTGTGAGCGGTATCTATGTGTGCGTTGCTCGAGCGCGCTTTGTATGTAGATTGACTTCTGTACCTATATATTTTGTGGTGCTGCTCAGTGTTTCATTCCGTGGCCTGAGAAAACTGGTGACTGTGTGAAGTACCTACGTCAGGGCTCACGGATATATTGTGAAAAAGAGTGTTGTTAGTGTATGGAGCTGATGGAAAATGCCCAGAAATGGTACTACCTCGAGTCAAAATGAACGGTGTACCGTTATCAAGAATACACTTGTTTAAGTAACTTAGGCACGTATTAATTACGAGTCTCAAGGATGAAGAGGATGATGAGAGAGAGCGAAGGGCGCGAGCAGAACGAATATGATTGCTGGTAGATTCTGGCGTGTTTCTGCGGAGGTTAAAGTACTCTCCAGGCCCTGGCACAGGTTATGGTCTGGAGTGAGGAGGATTGGCAGGCGGTCGCCTCCTTCTGTGAAACAGTAATGCTAGCTGGAGTCATCGACGGCGCGTAGTGTTTCACGCGCGCCTCAAAGAGAAGTCAGTAAACCGTAGGGGCCCAGCAGGGTCGAAGCCTACTGGTCCCATTGGTTTTATGAAAGTGTACCCCGGGGTCTTGGAAGAAGGCAAAGAAAGAACAGGAGTGGGTTTTAGTCAGTAAAAGTCTGACACATCCTCCCGCTCTGCAGATTGAGAGAAGTCATTGATTTCCGGTTTAAAAATAAAAACATAGTTTAAAAAAACTAAAAAAACACGCTGTCATAGCATATCAAACTAAAAAGTGTAAAATAATTTTCAATATAGGTAGAAAATAATAATAATGAATGAATGCTCGATTTACGAAAAATATGGCACAAAGCGCCCCACGCTTTTTTCACAATGATATTAATATTTTTCGTTCATTATTATTATTTTCTACCTATATTGAAAATTATTTTACACTTTTTAGTTTGATATGCTATGAAAGCGTGTTTTTTTTATTTTATTTTTCACAAAAAAAAAACGGATTATTGTGTTGTCATCAGTCTTTGATGAGTGTGCAAAGTTTGAAGAAAATCTGATTGCCCAAAGTAGACCAAAATCGAGCTCAAAGGCGTTGGTTACAACCATACAGGTGAAGCTAATATAAGCGTGTTAAAAAAGGTTAAAGTTGGTACTATTTTTAGAAATTTTGGTTCCTCGTTTTTGTAGATCATGTAACCTATGGGTGCATTTTACGCGAAAATGGTACATAACTCTTCGCGTTCTGTGTATTCAATTAATAGCACAAGAGCTTGCCCATGGGGCTGCTACGCATTTGTAGCGCATCAGGGATGTGTAAAAAATGTGTATTAATTGCTTTGGTGCAATATTTCGTAAAAGAGGTGCATCCTTGGTGCGCAGAATGCGAACCTGTTACAACCTGGACATCCTGTGCATACTAACTATACGAACAGGATGGACGTTGTGTGGTAAATGATTGCTCCAGTATTTCGTCGGGTTCATTGCTCGGTATACTGGAGTAATGGTTATTTATTTGTGTGTGAATTTTGTTGTTTTTTTTATCATCAAGTCTCTGATATAGTTACCTGTATAAGTTTATTTATTACTAGCTTCTCGCAGCGATTTCACTCTCGCGAAAGTAGAAAATATATGCTTATGTCACTCACTCAATATTCTAATGGAATAAATCTCCCTCAAATCAACCAACTGATGTTTACCTATTTGCTTTAACCGGGAAGGAATGTATTGAAGTACATTTTACAATACATTCCTTCCCGGTATCATCCTATTCATATTAATGAATTATCGACTAAATGGAAGCTGTACACACTGACGGCCAAACTCGATAGTAAGGCAAATCGCTTTGTCCTGCGTAGAACTAATTCGTCCGTAGTGCGTCCTGATAAACTAGATTAGCACAAGCGTAGCTCTAAACACAGCTTATTTGACTTTGAATGGACGCAACCAAACTATCATGCAATTTGAACTCACACCGTGAGTTACATAGATGTTTTAATTTTGGATAAATGCAAAGTGCAGGTAACGAAATTGAATGATGTTTAATTTTGCATTAAATATGTGGCGAGTTTTTTCAAAACGATGCGATTATTTCTCCTATTCTTTGTTTTTATGAGATTATCATTGAGCGGCACGTATAAGCAGAGAAAGAGAAGCAAATATTTTGACTTAACCTTTTTTTAGGTGTGAAATCATCTAATGACATCTCCCACCCCTGGAGGGCGTGTCAGACTTTTACTGACTAAAACCCACTCCTGTTCCTTTTTTGCCATCGTTCCAGGGCCCTGGGGTTTACTTTAGCACAATCCTGGGCCTCAGTAGGCTTCGACCATGCTGGACTCCTACGGTTTGCTGACATGTCCTTGAAGCGCGCGTGGAACGCTACGCGTCGTCAACGACTTAGGCTCGGTCCGGACGGTTACCGGATGGTCCCATTACCCATTGCTCGCCATCCACAAACCCGCACCTACGGTCGCTGGAAATCGGGATCGGAATCCCAACGGCTGGGGCTTGCGTGAGGGCCGTTACTTAGCGCTAGCCGCCGCTTCCTTTGCTAGCAATACTGATTCGCAGAAGGAGGCGATCGCATGCCACTCCTCGATCCGGATCATGGCCTGTCCCCGAACCCTGACTATGGTATGTTCGCGGACGAATGGAAAGCGCCCATTGTATCAGTATGTCTGGAATTCTATGAATGTATGTATTTTATGTCTCTTCTAACTATTGCTATTGGTGGATGACCGTTTATGTTACAGTAAAACCAGGAATTAATGGTAGGAATTCTCGTAAGTACTAGAAAAAAAAAATTGAATGAGGTAATCAACATGTGGAATATGGATAAGATGTCAAGTAGAAATACAAGTGCTATTAGTCTTTGGTATTAGAACGGAATAAATCATTCTGAGTGAGTTGAGCAGTCCCACCGACAAATACACTACAGCCAAAATCTTTGACGCTGGTCACAGACTTCACGTATACAAGTAGTACTATACAACCGTATAGTCTAAGGAAGCTGAGTATTTACACAGCCACGTTTCTAGACCAGGGATTTATTTACAAGTTTACCGACTAAGTACCGACCCGAAATTAAATATACGACGCGTAATTGCGAGCATTTCGAGTAAATTACAGGGTCTGATATTACACAAACAAGAAGCAGATTATAATATCAGGTACTCGTAGTATGTAGTCAGTGCTTTTATGGACCATATTATTAGACTTGTAAGAAATAACAACACTAACCTATGATCATAGAAGTTTTTTTTTTTACATTCATTTGGCAGGTCATACAATTGTTGGTTGATCAATACAATAATTATAATTCACCGAATATAGACAAAATACGTAATTTTGAGTACACAATGTTTATTTAATTATACAAACCCATAGAAAAAAAAAAGTTTATCTATTTATATAAAAATGAATCCTATTTCCTTGGTCACGCCATCACGCGTGAACGGCTGGACCGATTTCGCTAATTCTTTTTTTGGTGTGTTCGTTATTGTGAGGAGAAGGTTCTTATGAAAAAAAAAATGAAAATTAGGGTAGTGTAGGGTAGAGTAGAGTAGGGCAGTGTAGGGTAGAGTAAGGTATAGTAGGGTAGAGTAGGGTAGAGTAGGGTAGAGTAGGGTAGAGTAGGGTAGAGTAGGGTAGAGTAGGGTAGAGAAGGGTATAGTAGGGTAGAGTAGGGTATAATATTGTGGAGCAGGGAAGAGCGGGAGCGAAGCCGTGCGGGCAAAAGCTACTCAGAAATAATTTTTGGCTCACAACATATATCCGAATATATTGCAGCTAACATAACTTAGAAGAAACCCAAAATAAAAATGGCCACCACCTTCCCAATATAGGCCAATCACATGCTTACCTGTGGTACATAAAATATGAGCATCATTAATCACAACAAAAATCAACTCGCACATAATATTGAACGGCACACCGTAATGGAGGAAGAACAGAATGGATACAAGGAACAGTTAATAATAATTTAATTGATTCTACGAATAGTAGAAAGTTTAGAAACATCAAATTAAATCTCACCATAAAAAAAAAATCTTCATCGTATCAATATCGATTATAAAAGCTTTTGATAGACACATTCTTGGTGTATAAGTACTAGAAATGACTAAAATATTGTCACAGTAAAAAAGTCACACTTCAAGTAAATTGTAATTAATTTTTTAAAACAATTGCGTTGCAACGCGAATTTATATCAGGAAGGGTATACTCGTACACCAACGTGATTCCTTGGATCCCCTGGGGTTCTGGCTCGTACTGAACCCTCTGTCTTCTAAGCTGCAATGCTCTCGTGCCGAGTATTGTCTCAAACACGCTACAGACTAAACAACAATTCATTTATATTAAAGTATTCGCTTCGAATCAAAACAGATGAAGATGTTGCAGCAGATTTTAACCAAGATATTGACATGCAGCATGGTCTTGATTCTTGATGTGACATGAAAAGTAAAACTAGTCACATGATACGGCCCAGCAGTTATGTAATAAACAGAGGTCGGAATTAGAGAGTTATTCATGTACTTATACTGATTTCATACAGCGAAAGAATATAGCGTATAACTGGATATGCTCCAAATCCCAAGATTAATTTTATAGAGCGAATTTTTTTATGACTCTGTCAGAAATATAGCAGATAAAATTTCTTCCTGCACTAATGATGAGGAGGAAGTTTTATTTTGTAAACCTAACCTCAGTTGACAAGAGAGATCTTTTTCAATGAAAAATACTAATAAAAATTGTATGTTGTCTTCGTTTTATTTGTCATATCTATTCTGACTTTATTAGTAATTTGGTAATTTATTTGTGGTTTGAATTATTATTTACTAGTTTTTGCCCGCGCTCCCGCTCTTCCACCCTACTGTACCCTACTGTACCCTACTCTACCCTACTCTACCCTACTATACCCTGCTCTACCCTACTCTACCCTGCTCTACCCTGCTCTACCCTCCTCTACCCACTCTACCCTACTCTACCCTACTCTACGCTACTCTACCCTACTCTACCCTACACTACCCTAATTTTCATTTTTTTCCACAAGTACTTTCTCCTCACAATAACGAACATAACAAAAATAGAATTATCAAAATCGGTCCAGCCGTTCACACGTGATGGCGTGACCAAGGAAATAGGGATTCGCGTCGCGTCATAAAGGCGTAGGTAGGTATAGTAAAATACAGAGTTGAAATGTGTTAGATAGAACAACGAAATCTTGAAGGTTTGTTTTTGGTAAATGAATTATGTTTTGTAAAAATTCAGTACAAAAGTTGTTGTTTATGATGTTAGTAATTCAGTTCTGCAAGGTTGTTAGTGTTTTACAAATAACCCTGTATAGTTTTGTCTATTGTTGGCCACACGGGATTTTTTATTTGAAATCCCGGGAAGAACGATTTGAATAGTATTTCTCATGATTTGACCATTACATGTTTACTGTATGGACTTTACAAAAGACTGACCCTGGAGTTTGTTTTGGTATTTCTTTTCAGGGTAGTCGGCTAGAAAACACCGGCCTTATCTTGTTTAAACTGACGAAAAAATAACATTAACGTGTTAAACTGTTTTTTTTAAACCTATTTGCGAAATAAATATCATTTTTCATAATATTTTATGCACGTTTTTCTTTGTACAAATTATATCTCCATCTATAAATATCACATCAAGACCAACGTATTTATCGTCCCTATTTTAACGTACCATTTCGGGTTATTAAATGAAGAAAAACAGACAGAGATTAATTAGAGAGAATCTGCCGCATAACACTTCAAAACATTAAAAAAATATAACCGACTTTAATATTAAAAAAACTACAAAATAACTTTAATTTCGGAAGTCGGTGTTTCTATAATAGTTTTGTCTCTTCGTTATTTTACACCGACGTCTGAAATTGGCCGCAGGCTTGTGGACGGCCAGTAATGGGCAGCTCGCTGTTCGACCGTCCGGTAATTGTCCGGACCGAGCCCAAGTCGTCGGCGCGGCGGCGCGCAATGTTGCCGCGCGCCTCAAGGAGTTGTCAATAGCAGCAGAGGCCCAGCTGGGATGAAGCCTACTGGGGCCAGGGTTATCCGAAAGGGAAGCTCGGCCCTGGTACGAAAGGCAAGAAGGAACGGGGTGGGTTTTTTTTTAGTCAGTAAGAGTCTGACACTTTCTGCCGTTCCTCCAAAGGGCGGGTGTCATTTGAATGAATTTCACCCACCAAAAAAAAACATGGCTAATTTATCGGAAAGTTAACTGTTTTTATCTTAATCTCTACTTACACACTCTACACATTTTGGTGAGAAAAAATGACGAAGCAATAGCTAGAATTCAATTAATATTTATATTAGGTAAGTAAAAGTTTACGGATGTATTCGTCTAAAACCGTCTTAACAAAATGATCGTTAAAAGACAGACTAAGACTACAATCAAGGATGAATCGGAACATGTCACTTGACCCCTGAAAACCGGGACGTCCCGGGCAAATTGAGACCTGGCAATACTACCTGTGAGCCTGTCTTTTTAACACACTTGTTATATCTTAGTACCATTATGTAGAAAATGATTTCTTTTTGTTTAGGTAGAGGTCGTCGTCGCAAACTTGGATTGTAGAGACCGCACCACTAAGACGTTTAACTTATTTCTACATAATTTTCGTCAAACTCCTATGTCTCCCACAAAAAAAAAATAAGGCATAGGTACCTACTTATTTCATAGTTTAATTCATTAAACCACAAGCGAACGCCGACGTTTGTGCTGTAAAGTCAATGAGACTTTCTAGTGTGTCTCTAATTGACATGATTGATAAGTTAAACCATTTAAGCAAGAGATTTTTTTTTCGGATGGTTTTCATTTTGTTATGTTCGTAGGTACTACATATAGGGTGACTGGTAATTAGTGACCGATAATTATACACGTGATTGTACTTATGATTACAGACAACTTTCCCAATGAAAATTTTTTTATACTCATTCTTTAACTGGAACATGTAGGTGCCTACACTGATTACATATACCGATAGGTTTGCAAGCGGCGCGGGTACACTATCATTATTGTAGGTAAGGTACATGAGACAACGACGTTACGCGGCTGACAGCTGAAAGGTAGCACGCGCGCGCGCGTATTTGCGCAAACAGCTGTTTTGTTATAAAGCTAATGAGTATAAAATAAAATTTCTTTGCGAAAATTGTTTGTAATCATGAGTATAATATCGTGTATAAGTATCGGTCACTAATTACCAGTCACCCTATAAATATAAGCCCTATATGTCCCCAGGCGTTTAGACTTCGGACCGCGCTTTTTTTACTTACCTAGGTATCGAAATCCGTCTCTATATGTGTCTATCTGATAGTGAGCTTACAGGGCGTCCGATTTTATCATTTCAATTCAAAACAATTAACCTTTCAATCGTGGAAATTACAGACACAATAGAAATGGTATAAACCAATTAATCGAATACTAAGCATAATATCGATTTACGTGTTTTTATTTGTTTTCAAATTTTTAACTGTTACAATTTTTAATTTAGCTTAATAACGTCCGATTTAACAAGTGTGATATAAAAGTTATCCATTCCGATTATATCAACTATAATATAATCTAACAATTTTGTAAATTCGAAATCTTTTAAAAATAAATCGAGATAATTTTAATCCATCATTACCAACTCAAATACTTGACAATGAAATTGTAATAAGTACTCAAACTCAATACAGAGAGCTAAAGTCAATTGAGTACCTAATAGGCCTAATAAAAACCATTTTAAGTGACAATTTGTATTATAAAGGCCATATTATAAAGTATATCTCCAAAGGAAATCGAACTTTGTTTTGATAGCACATTAAGTCTGTTGTTCCAAAATTTGAAAATGATCTCAAATAATAAATTTAAGTTTATCTGCTTAGCCTAGCTAAAGTGATATAGTTTGTCTTGGTCTGACAGTTTACTTGACCTGAGATTACCAAATAATTACAACCTTGGGCTACACTGATTAGATAAAACAAGAGAAGACGTACTACCATTTTTTTTTGTTGTTGGTAGATTCGCGCTTGACCGCTATCTCACCTGATAGAGAGCGACGATGCGGTCGACGATGGAACGCGCTTACCTAGAAGAAACCTATTCACTCTCGACTTAAAGATTCCCGGGTTGTAGCTATCAGGAAATACAGACTCCGGCAAGGAATTCCACTCCCTAGCTGCACGCACAATGAATGTGTTCTCAAAACGTTTTGTGCGTGTAAGTGGGATATCCACCATGTACCGGTGGCGCATAGCCGTGCGTCTGGTAGTCCGATAATGGAACAGGCTAGGCGGAATTAGGTTATGCAATTCCGACGCACACTCTCCGAAATGCAACCGGTAGAAAACCGACAGGCTAGCGACCCTGCGTCGATGCTCAAGACTTTGAAGCCTCGACTCGACGAGTGTAATTTCGCCAATTATCCTTCTGGCTCGCCTCTCAATTGCCTCAAGTGCATCAAGCTGGTATCGGGCAGATCCGTCCCAAAGATGAGAGCTTCTTCTTCATAAAGTTTCAGCAGCTCTTCCGGCGGCGTGAAGTACTGTCTGACCTTTGCGAGCTTTTTTTAGCCTACAGATATTTAGAGAAAAAGAAATAGCTAACTATATAGTTGAATCCTGCGTCAAAAATATAAGAACCCTGCAAGCCCTAAAAACGTAGGCAAAACGGTAAAGCGGTAATATCTGGAAGTAATGATTCGATTACAAAAATGGTTAAAAAGAAAAAAAATTGTTCCTGAAATGATTTATAGTTTAATAAAATATTATTAACTAGCTTTTGGCCGCGGCTTCACCCGTTTACATCAAATATAGGCTATATCTATGTCACTCAGAAATAAAGCAGCTTTCTTTCGGTGAAAAATTTTTGCAATCGTACCAGTACTTTCAGAGATTACCTACAAACAAACAAAAAAACATTAAACAAACTGTCCCATCTTTATAATATTAGTGTAGATGTAGATTATAATTATTTGACTGATATTTATAAAGCTACTGCCGAGTGAAACTAAATTCATCATAGAAGACGCAGCGATGCGGAAATGTTTGAAAGAGTTACCGCGGCCTTAAAACATACAAGGCAACTGAATTAACACCGGTGGGTTTTAGTCAGTAAAAGTCTGACACTCCCTCCAACTTCATCCTGAGTTGGAAGAGTTTTTGATGATTTCCTACCAAGAAAAGCCTAAAAGCCACGAGCAAAAGCTAGAGCCACAATACATAAAGTATTTCTTCGAGCCTAAATTAAATGGCTGAATCGCTTAGTTGATTAGTTTTTAAGAAACATATTAGGTATTTGAAAGTTTAAAATAAAAAACCGGCCAAGTGCGAGTCGGACTCGCCCATGAAGGGTTCCGTAGCAGCAAGTAACATAATATAAAAGTTCTTGTAATGTGTTGTAACTTTGATCGATGTTTTAATAATAGTGTATTTTTTTCGATTTATGACGCATTAAAAAAAAACTACTTACTAGATTTCGTTCAATCCAATTTTCGTTGGCAGTTTTTATAGTAATGTACATCATATATTTTTTTTAGTTTTATCATTCTCTTATTTTAGAAGTTAGAGGGGGGGGACACACATTTTACCAATTTGGAAGTGTCTCTCGCGCAAACTATTCAGTTTAGAAAGAAATGATATTAGAAACCTCAGTATCATTTTTGAAGACCTATCCATAGATACCCCACACGTATGGGTTTGATGAAAAAAAAATTTTGAGTTTTAGTTCTAAGTATGGGGACCCCCAAAATGTATTGCTTTTTTTCTATTTTTGTGTGAAAATCTTAATGCGGTTCACAGAATACATCTACTTACAAAGTTTCAACAGTATAGCTCTTATAGTTTCGGAAAAAAGTGGCTGTGACATACGGACGGACAGACAGACAGACAGACATGACGAATCTATAAGGGTTCCGTTTTTTGCCATTTGGCTACGGAACCCTAAAAAGTAGATAATTTGATATTTTGTAGGTACATGGCGCAATTCAAAATCGATCACTATCATAGTAATTATGTGTTAGGTATATCGTGGTTTCGCAGTCATTGTAGCCACGAGCGCTCCGTTCGGTTCACGAGATTATGCATATATTATCGAATATAGCTGGCACCTTATTATAATTCCCTATCGCTAACATACAATAATATAAACAGTTCTAGTATAAACAACGTTGCTGAATATGATTTACATTCTATTAAACAAACCAATATTATTTATTCATGAGTAATTAAAATCCATATTTTGATAAGGTTCATGAAATCATAACCCATTGGGATTGGCAGTTGTAACATTATTATCACGTACTATTTACTATGATTATTTGACTAAATACCTTATAGTAATTATGAATAAAAATTGGGGCTCTTTATGATTATGAAAAATCCGTTATTGTGTCAAAATACCTACATAATTGAATTTCCTTATTTTTTAAATGCAAAGAAAATATTCCTCTAATTAAATCTTCAAGGTTCTGTACTGGAGTGGACTAGGCATTAATGTTAATGGCGAGTACATCACTCACCTTCGGTTTGCTGAAGACATAGTAGTCATGGCTGAGACTATGGAGGAGCTCAGCACAATGCTCAATGACCTCAGTGGAGCTTCTTTAAGAGGGGGTCTTAAAATGAACATAAAACTAAAATCATATTAACAACCATGTAGCGCCCAATTCTATCAAGGTCGGAGACTCTACACTCGAAGTTGTGGACGATTACGTCTACCTCGGACAGACAGTCCAGTTGGGTAGGTCTAACTTCGAGAAAGAGGTCAACCGTCGAATCTAACTCGGTTGGGCAGCGTCCGGGAAGCTACGCAGTATCTTCTCGTCCAACATACCACAGTGTCTCAAGACGAAAGTCTTTGACCAGTGCGTGTTGCCGGTTGTGAAACGTGGTCGCTCACAATAGGCCTCATCAGAAGGCTTAAAGTCACCCAAAGAGCAATGGAAAGGGCTATGCTCGGGGTTTCCTTGCGTGAATAAAAAATTAAGATATCCGCAGGAAAACTAAGGTTGCCGAAGAATTGCCAAACTTAAGTAGCAATGGGCAGGGCACATTGCTCGCAGAATAGATGGCCGTTGGGGCCGAAAGGTTCTGGAGTGACGATCGCGTACCGGAAGACGCAGCGTTGGAAGGCCTCCGACAAGGTGGACCCATGACCTGATGAAGGTAGCGGGAAACCGATGGATGCGGGACGCACAGGAACGTTCGATGTGGCGACGCTTGGGAAAGGCCTATGTCCAACAGTAGACGTGTTGGCTGAAATGATGATGATGATGATGAATTCAATTATTCCCTAAGAAATTTCAATTCCCTTGTTGTATATATATCTACCTACTACGATGAATAATTGTAGATTGTACGTGTTTATCGTAGGCATGTAACGAATTGATCCAAGTCTTATCTAATTACATTTAAAATATCAAAGTAGTAAGACAGATAGACTTAATGTTACAAGTCGTTGTCTACCTCTGAATTTTTGGGAGTTTCTATAGAAAATTCTGTAATTATTTCCGTTTTATGTCATCTAATTAACTAAAACCATTCCAGAATTCTCTGACTGAGTCTGTGTTTCCTGCTAGCTATAGGTAAATCCAAGGGTCAAAGGGGTCTTCAATTTAAGAATAAAAACGTTACAGATTAGCAACCATGCACCATCGTCGACAACTTCATTGCTCACCATAAACTTAGATAGTGGCCAAACGCAAGCTTATGATTTATAAATAAAGTTTTCGTTGTTAGAGTCCCAGCAGTGGGAACATTGCTATAATATTGATTATGCTATATTATGGTAAAAGAGCAGCAGCCTACTGGTTAAATTAGCCAGTTTTCATTAGCCGGTATTTAACTAAACTTCGATGGATACGAGTCGCACAGGACCGTTTATTATGGCGACACTGGGGGAGGCCTATGTCTAACAATGGACGTCTTGATGATGATTTAATCAAATTACTGAAAGATAACTAGCCTAGTAATTGAGTAATATCTAGGTATATACCTACCTATGAAATTGACGTTTTTAAAACTGGTTGCTTTTAAGTGTTCGAATCTTTGGATTGACTTGAAATTATAAGTTCAAATAAACTTTATATTACCTAAAGGTACGTTATTATTTTTTTCGAAATTAGTTATTTATTGGTTTCTTTGTGTTTTGTATTTTCTGTACTTATAATGTAAGCTAATAAAAAAAATCATAGGTGGAAGACCTACTCGTATTACGTATAAGTAAAAATTATGTAAGAAAATTTATATATATATTATGCTAAAAGAAATACATATCCATGCTCCTAATACCAAATAGAACAGAAAAATGGTAACACTGAGAAGTCAATTTAATATCTCTCTCTCAGCAAAATATCTTTTCGTTCGAGACATTTCACGTTGACAGCTGAGTTAATTTACACCCACTACAAAGTAACGTTTTCAATTTTGTCTGGTTTTTAGATTAACGTCGGGTAAAGGTCACATTATTATAGTAGAATACTTTATTGAAAGTTTATTATTATAATAAAAACGAGACAGTATTTAAATAACAGTATTTTTAAGGTTAAGGTTTATTCTACATTATATTGTAAGAACAATGATAGTTATCTAGACGTTTCAATATTTTACTGGGTAACATTTGTGTGAGTGGCGTTATTAGGAAGCAGGGATGTTTTGGAGGTCCGCCAACAGGACCACAACTATCGGATATCCGAAATAAAAAAATATCCGTAACCATCCCCGATATAAAATTGCGGATAATGGTCACGCCACAATTATGGCGGTAAGTCCCCTTTTTGAAGCGTGGCTGGAAAGACCTTACGGCGTCCTCACCTTCCGCATGACGCAGGTTCTCACCCGACATGGTAAGTTCAGAAAGTACCAGCACCAAATTCGTGCGGAAGTGACGTCTGGGTGTCGCCACTGTGTGAACCGCACGAAGGGCACAGTAGAGCACACGGTAAGGCCTGAAACTGCGTTAAGCGGGCACCCGCGCGGTTTCATACAAAAGTGCTCCGTCGCGGGGACCAGCGCGGGTGTCCGTCACGGGGAGGCGCGCCCCGCACCCACGCAACGGGGCCCGCCTCCGTGCGACGGAACCCGTCGCGGGGGACGCGCGCACAACAACCTAGATTCAATAAACGGGCTTACTGGCTGTCGTTTTTTTTTTGCTAGTCGTCGTTTTGCTACGCAATAATATATTAAGTTCTCCATCGACACGACTATACAAGCACACCGTTAAAATTGAACTAGCGACACTGCGTAAATCGGTCTCCGCGACGGGTCCCCGCGACGGGGACCGTCGCGTAGCCACGGAGCCCACCCGCGTGTCCACGCGCGTAGACACGCGACGGTTGCCCGTCGCGGGCGCCCGCTTAACGCAGTTTCAGGCCTAAAGGTGTGTCCCGCTTGAGGAGAGCATCGCCGTGACCCTGTGGGGGCAATCAGTGGCGGCGATGGCCATGGTCCGGGGACATAGGCCTCTTTCTGCGAAGCAGTAATGCTAGGAACGGAAGAGGCCGACCGCATCAGCAACACCGCTGCCGGGATTCCGATCCTGATTTCTGGCCACCGTAGGCACGGGCTTGCGGACGGCGAGCAATGGTTAGCTCGTCGTCGCCCGTTGTCCGGTAACCGTCCGGACCGAGCCGAAGTCGTCGACGGCGCGTACTGTTACCGCTTGCCTCATGGAGTTGTTAGCAACTATAGGGGCTCAGTAGGGTCGAAGCCTACTGGGGCTAAAGGTCAGCTTCTGAAAGGAAGGCTAGGCCCCGGCGCACAGCTATTTCTACACTAATATAATAAAGAGGTAAAGTTTGTTTTTTTGTTTGTAGGAGGTAATCTCTGGAAATAGTACTCTGGATAAAGGCTATATTTTATGTGCGCGAAAATTAATTTTTAGAGGCATCTTCGTAATTTTTCTATAGTACTAAAGTAGTTGTATTACCGGTTGAATACGCCAGCCTTGAAACCACTCTCAGAACGCTGGCTGACAGGTGGGACTCTTCGATCTTGGGGTGGTGGATACGACTGCACGCGGTCAAATAGACATTCCCCAGGTTTGGAGCGTATCACCCAGCTTAGAATAAGTACCTATTTGTTCTTTATGTTACTAACACTAGTTCTAAGTTCAAATTGTAATTAACATAATATGACAAGTCCCAAATTAAACATTTTATTATTATTTCCTATTTATATACAATAATTATATTTTTTAAATATTTCTTAAAAAAAAGCATATTAAAAATAAACATTTACGGTGGATAAAGGCCTCACCCAGGTCTCCTTGGCTAATGAGAACTGGCGCAAACCTACAGTTATGGATGCTAATGAACGCAGGGAAGTATGGCAGCGCAAGGAGCTTCAAGCGTTATTATTATTTTGTTTATTTTTCTAGTAATATATCCTGTAGAATTTTTTTTTCTAAGTCTGTTCACTTTAGTGCATTATAAAACTCGTGATTAGCTCCTATAGTCATCTTAACCTAATAGTAAGTATTTCTATATTTATGTACATACATTAATTAAGAGTTAATTGGCTATGGTAATTACTTACTGTACACTAACATCGATCTTGTCTGACTATCTTCCGCTATAAAGGTGGACACAACACACGTGTAGTTACCGCTCAGGTGTGTCCCAGGGTTTATAATTTTAATGGCTCGGAAGGCTTGTAGCGGCTCATCTGAAAAAAAATAACAAGTTTTCATAAACACATCAGGTTTAGCGTTATAGCGAATAGCGTTTTGGGAACACATTCATTATGCGTACAGCTAGGGAGTGGAATTCTCTGCCGGGGTCTTTGTTTCCACATTTGTTTCAACCACCCGTCTTTAAGTCAAGAGTGAATAGGTCACTTCTAGGCAATCTAACTCCATCGTCGGCCACATCATCGGTTACCATCAGGTGAGATAGTTGTCAAACGCGGGCATGTCAATGATAAAAAAAAAAGTTGGCGAGACGATCTAGACGTGTACCATAAAGACTGGTTTGAGACTGGGTGCAGGAGAAGAATGCCTGGAAGGACTTGGGGGAGGCCTTTGACCAAAAGTGGGACAATAATGGCCAGGTTAAAAAAAAAAAATCACTTCTATATTCCACTATGGGTTGCCCCACACTAAGAATCACTCCTGTATCGTGGGTGCGTTCACAAATATGTTATGTCACACAAGACACCCAGACCCGGAACAACTATCTGTGAGCCATACAAATATTTGCTTCACTCGGGTATCGAACCTGCGACACGCAGCGCAGTAGCCAATCGCTTAAGCACTGCATCAACCGTGCCGCCTCATAGAGGTTAGCCAGTTAATAAATCTTTAGCCAATTATGCTCAAGTCCCACGTAATTGAGAACAAACCTATTGCACCCTATTGTCATAAACTGGAAGCAAATCCAACATCGAGCAGCTACTGAGAATTTCCAGGATTCCAAGAAATATCAATTTGTGCGACCCGGTACCTGTTCTTTATTCATGCTCAGCTTTACGTAGTGGGTTTTTTAACCCCCGACTGAAAAGATCGGTGTTATAAGTTTGAGGTGTCTATGTGTCTGTGCCGTAGGGTTTGCAAATTCCCGACATATTCAAAGTCCCGGGACTCGAGACAGTCTACAATCAAAGTCCCGGGAAGTCCCGGGATTTCGAGTCTTAGAATTTTAGTGTGGTTTTTTGAAGAATTTTAATTTACTTAATTTCTGGTGATATGTATTAAAAAAGGCTTCTTTTTTTTTGTAGAAATCCACATTTATTAAACAGAAAATTAAGTCTTAATAACTTTAACGTTAGATTCACTTTTAAGCAGTTAAATCTTACTCTTCCATCTTTCCGGGGAGTGTGTGACCGTGCCGATAATCGACCACTTTGTGCTTTTTGAGGTAACGCTATCTTTTACTGTCAATTCAGGCTCTTACATCGACGCAAAAGCTCCACTGGCTGCCAAAAAATTGGGGATCTTAGTAAAGGTGAGACGATACTTCTCATCGGAACAACTTTTAAACCTTTATCACGCTATCACTAACTCCTTTTTCTTTCATATCGCTTCTCACACAATCCTTCTATCTTTTCTGTAGCCTCTCCTTCTCCATCCATCCACAAAATTCATAACTCTTTTAGCAACATGCTTTTCATCTCTCCTCTTTACATGACCATACCAAGACAAATGATTTCCTTTCAACTTTTTAGTCACTGGCGCCACTTTCAAACTTCCCTTAATATACTCATTTCTCACTTTATCTATTCTCGTCACACCACACAACCATCTTAACATTCTCATCTCCGCTACATGCAATCTTTTTTTATCCGTCTTTTTCACAGCCCAACATTCTGATCCATACAGAATGACACGCCTTGTCACGGACTTGTAGATTTTACCCTTCAACTTGAGGGTATCCGTGGGTCACAAGTTGTTTACGTGACCTGTCGCCATTTCATCCATCCTGCGTTGATCCGATGTGTTACGTCCCGGTCTACCTCACCATCCCCTTGGACGAGCGACCCGAGGTACCGAAAGTCGGAACAGATCGGTATGGGCGTTACGGCGAGAGCTAAGGGCACTGGATTGGAGAGACCGCCGAAATCGCAGAACAAGTACTCCGTTTTAGTTCTACTCAATTTCAGGCAAACACTCTCCAATCTATTCTGGCCCTCTAGGCCACTCTCGGCAACCAGCACAATGTCATCGGCAAACAACATACACCAGGGAGCCTCTTCCTGAATGTCCGACGTCAGAGCGTCCATTATCATCAGGAAGAGGTAAGGGCTGAGGGCCGACCTTTGGTGTAAGCAGACAGCCACATCGAAGCTGCCAGTAGTGCCCACTGAAAACCGGACTTGGGACCGCTCTTGGGACCGGACTTTGGACCGCTCTTACATGATTATGATGTTATTACACATATTTCTTCAGATATTTTGGATATACTACTCTGTCAAGAAAGTACCGGGAAAAGATCAATAATACACAAAATTTTTGTTATTCATCCATATTTATTTTATCACCTTCAAAGTATGTCCCTTCAGAAACGATACACTTACGCCAACGAATAATCTAATCATCAAAACATTTTCGTCGCCAGTAACAATGCGTTTCATGAATGTTGGGTCGGAATTGACTCGTTCTAGCATGTCTTCAGCGACTCTCATGCGATTGAGTTTTTGGAGAAAATTCAGGTCTTTTGGGACTAGCCGAGCGGCAACATGTTTCATACCCAAATAATTAGTTAAAATGGTACGGATCGACTCGTGGGATACAGAAAGTTCGGCGGCTATCTCTCTCAAACTTGAATGAGGATTTTCAGTCACTATTTCCTTCACTTTTGCGATGTTAACTTCAGTTGCAGAGGTTGATGGCCTACCAGAGCGAGGCAAATCTTCCATCACATCTCGAATATAAATAACAGATGCAACTCAAACTCCGCGCCAAAATGGAAAACAGTTGTGCCAAACTAGCAACAACAAAAAAATCTAAAATTTGAATTTGGAACCATAAACAAATCATCCATTCCCGATACTTTTTTGACTGAATGTATAGATATCTTGTGGATATCATCATGGCTTTTAAGGAAATCAAAATATAAATTTGTGTAAAACCAATCTAGTAAAGACTTCTGAAAATCTACTCATATATTAAAAATATTAAAAAGTACATAACTAGAAGCCTTGCACATTTAATTAAAATTCTGAATGACGACATTTTTTTCCAAAAACTTTTAAAGGTTTTAAATTACATGTATTTCCTGGAACAAGTTTTGTGAAATATTCGAGTAAATCACGGAATTATCGAATGCTATTAGAGTTTTTCGGCAGTATCTCTCTTTTTTTCGTCAAACATCGCGTTGGATAGCGTTAGCAACAAACTTTTAAACCAACACTCAGAGCGGGGGATGTCAATGCATGACTTTTTCCCACCATAAAAAAAAAAAAACCAACACTCAATGTTGATGATAGACGAGCGGAAAAGGACCCTTTTAACAAAATATTCACAACATCGCATCAGTTCTAAAAATAAAACTGATTACCGTTTATGAAATTGGGATTTTTTGTCTTAATTATGTAAAATCTTCAGTGCATATTAAAAGTTCACTGAACTTGTATAATAATATCTTCTGCCAGCGGCTTCTTCATACAAACTTTGGACCAATGTTTTATCCCCTTAAGGAGTGAAAAATTAGAAAAATCTTCTCCTAGGGCTCGCTTACGCCACAAAAGGGAACTATGTACAAAAATTTACGCTTCTAAATTCGTTAAAAAATAAAAGGCTCGTTTTGACATTTCAGAAAAATCCTACTTGGAACAATAAAATAATAATTAATTACAGAAAGTGTTTTAATGTTATTACATAATGATAGACGGTTACGTAACGTCAATAATAAGAACATCAAATGTCAAAATGGCCCTTTTATTTTTTGTGAACTTCAGTCCAAATAGTTTCGGTTGTGTGTTAACATGTCGGTCAGTCAGTATATATATATATATATATATATGTAGGTACATATATAGGTATATATATATCTAGATAACTACTGAATCAGTAGCTACCTATTTGGAACAAGTTGAATAACAGGAAATCTTCAGAAAAGTTTTCTGCGTAATGTTTAGGTACGTCTATGAATATGACATTTGGATTATTTAGGATAATGAAGTCGGCAATTGACTGAATTTATCGTGTTATTTATTATGCAGGTTCTATGTTTTACCTTGTTAGCTATTTTTGAAATGTTTTTATTTTTTAATTCTCTTATTTGATAAATACTTAAAAATTTTGATGACTTCACAAGCGTGTTTGTGTGTGCGTTCGTAGATGCCAATACTGATGCGGTATAGGTAAAGTGCGTCGATGCCCATTCTATATGCCTACTATTAAGATACCTTACTAATTTCTTATTAAAACACTACCTAAATGCATTTAAGTAATATTTCAAGGTTCATGGTTTTAATTGTAGCTTAATTTTCTAATTGGGGTGTATAAGGGTGTGTATTATTCCAGTTACATGTTGTAAGTAAGTAGGTACAGTTTGGCACATCGTCATCATGTGAATTTGCGGCCCCATAGCGGCCACTTTCCCACCGACATATAAAAACATTATAGGTGAGAATGAAAAATGGAAGTTGGATTAGGAGCAGGTTCGGACGGACGACGGACAAACTCCTTCAAAAACACCTCCGCAGGGTGACTTTTAATTAATTGGCAATCTCTTAGAGGGTAAAAGTATTGACTCATGAATATTAACTACTTTATTACGAGATATATTCTTAAAAATTAAATCTGCTGTTCAGAACTTTATGTTCGCATTACTTGATAAAATGTAAGTATCGACGACTATTTTTTTGCGATTTCCGAATTCGGCCAATGAATTAAAATTAAACCTATACTATCACAAACAACTCTTCTCCTGATATTCCCCTATTACCGCGTGAAAGTACGTTTTTTCTATTCAATCTTTGGCCCCCGTTTCACCTCTTAGAAGGTGAATTTTGGTTGCGATAGTCGTTGGTAGGATCCAGGAGTTGGGACTCGGGGTGGCGCTGCACAAATCCGAGGCTATGTGCTCTTACAGCCCTCGGAACGCGCCCCCAACGGGTTCCTAACTTACGGTAGGAGGAGTTCACATCGGCGTCGGATCGACGATGAAGTACCTGGGACTCGTCTTCGACAGCCGGTGGAATTTCAGGGAGCATTTCCGACGTCTGGCTCCCAAACCTTGAGGGTCCAGATGCCCCCTGCCGGAGGCTCTACGCGGGGATCGTTCGGTCCATGGCCCTCTACGGGGCGCCGGTGTGGGCGCCATCGCTGCAAAAGCGACCGGCGGCCATGCTGAACGCCTGCCAGAGGGTCATGGCAATACGGATGATGCGGCGATACCGCACGATTTCCCGCGAAGCGGCGGCCCTTCTTGCTGGCCTACTACCGTGGGATCTGGAGGCAACAGTCCTTGCACACATGCACGATATGCGCGTGTAGATGCAAAGCCGGGATGAAAGTCCGCTGCCGCGACAGGTCACGGCATGGCGGACAGAGCTTCGGCGGGATCTCGTGGTGAAATGGCGTCAGCAACTATCGCAACCCAATGCTGGGCACGCCACAATTATGGCGGTAAGTCCCCTCTTTGAGACGTGGCTGGAAAGACCTCACGGCGTCCTTACCTTCCGTATGACGCAGGTCCTCACCGGACATGGCACATTCGGGAGGTTCCTGCACCGGATTCGTGTGGAAGTGACGCCCGGGTGTCGCCATTGTGCGGAATGCCCGGAGGACACGGTGGAGCACACAGTCGAGGTGTGCCCTGCCTGGGCGGAGCATCGCCGTGCCCTCGTGGGGGCGATCGGCGGCGGAGACCTCTCGCGCCGGGCCATGGTACGGAGCGAGGAGGAGTGCCAGGCGGTCGTCGACGTCTGCGAAGCAGTAATACTCGCAAAGGAGGAGGCCGACCACATCAGGCAACGGCGCATCGCCGCCGCCGGATTCCGATCCTGATTTCCGGCCACCGAAGGCGCGGGCTTGCGGACAGTGAGCAATGGGTAGCTCGCTGTCCGTCCGTCCGGTAGCTGTCCAGACCAAGCCCAAGTCGTCGACGGCGCGCACAGTTTCCGCGCGCCTCAAGGAGTTGTCAACAACAGCAGGGGCCCCGCCGGGTCGAAGTCTACTGGGGCCAGGGTTATCCGAAAGAGAACTTGAGCCCCGGTATGAAGGCTAGAAGGAACAGGGTGGGCTTTTAGTCAGTAAGAGTCTGACACTATCTCCCGCTCCGCCCAAGAGCGGGGTTGTCATTGGATGGTGTTTCCCACCATAAAAAAACAAAGTGGTGAATTTTGGGAAATCCTCTCATAGTACACATCATAAAAAAGAAATCTTGAGTAAAATTTCACACTCCTAGTCCAAGATGTTTCGGCTGTGCATTGATTGATTTGACAGGCCGGTTGATCTAGTGGTTAGTGGCTCTGACTGCTCTGTCGGAAGTCGTAGGCTCAATTCCCACCCAGGAGAAATGTTTGTGTAATGAGCATGAACATTTGTTCTTTGTCTGCCGTGTCTTGGTCTAATTTATCTATTGTATGTTAGTGGAGAGCCGTAATGCGTTAAATTAGTAAAACCTCGGAATCCGGGGCCAGTTAATGAATCTTAATATAAACTATTGGACTGTATTGTTAAAGGCTCAAATAAAAAAGATAAAAAAAAAAATTCATAAAAAAAATATCTTCAAAAATCTTACTTTTCAGTAAATTGCGCTCTTGTTTTTTTTACCGGATATAAACTAGTGCTTGAGTGCAATCCCAACAATTGATAACAACAATTTACTGAAAAATAAGAGGAACAAAAGAAAAAAAAAGGTTTAACACCCAAGTTTGCAAACTTGAACACCCTGTACTACCCCCATGGTGCTCGAAAAACTACGACATTTTGGCACTTTTTTTAGATTTTTCGTAAAATCAACCCGAAGAAAGCGTTTTTTAAGTATATTTGCTTATAACATAATAAAGCCTTACGTCTAGGTGCTCCCTGCTGTTCTCCTCATCGCTGCCACTGTGGCGAAGTCGTCAACAGCCTCAGATACCACGGTCTGTCATGCAGCCGTAGTGCGGGTCGCATAGCGCGACACGCGAATATCAACGACAGCATCAGACGCGCTCTTGTCACCGTCGGCGTTCCAGCCGTATTGGAACCCCATGGCCTGGCACGCGACGGTGGCAAGAAACCGGACAGCATGTCGTTATTTCCTTGGAAGATGGGAAGGCCTTTAGTATGGGACGCTACTTGTGTCAATACTCTTGCGCCTTCACATCTTCCTAGCTAGTCGTGTCGTGCTGGTGCTGCCGCTGCGGCTGCGGAGAACCTCAAGCGGCGGAAATATAACAACCTTGTTGGAATTTATATTTTCGAACCGTTTGGGGTTGAAACTCTAGGATCGTGGGATCCGAGTGCTCACAAGTTGTTTAAAGATCTGTCGAAACGTCTAGTTGACACTTCGCGTGAACCTTTTACCTCTGACAGAGGATAAGCATTGCCATACAGCGTGGTAATGCCGCCAGCCTTTTGAGCATATTACCAGTCGACAGCGATGTGAAAGAGTTTTTTGACGCCATATTTTAGTTTGATTTTAGTTAGTTGTAATTAGCGTAGGGTTTTATTATTATTATTATTTTTAATTTACTGTAATTATAGCTTTTAATTGTTTATGTAATAAGTTAAGTTGATTCAAAGGAATAAATTAAAAGAAAAAAAGTAAAGCTCTTCTTTTGCTTCCTACACACTATGGTCTACATTTCTTTTTGATTTCTCCTTTCGCAGGTCTGCTGGAAGAAATTTCTTTGGAAATAAGTAGTACCTTTGTACTATAGTCTGTCTAATAAGTCAACCGACTTGGGAATTTTGTATAATATTTATCATTTAAAAAATACTTATTTTCGATACTTTTCATAAGGTTCTTCTGTTAGTAAAAAATGATCTCTATCTCTTAATCAACCTAGATTATTGAACCCGCGCTGACTACATCAGATTTAATTAAATCCTAATAATTACCCAAGTCGTTTAACTTATTAGACAGACTCTAATGTCTCTTATGTTTTATCTTTTTCTGTTATTTTTGTGTGTACATAAATAAATAAATAAAGCTAACTAAATATACTAGGTACAATTTGAGCTTAACCCCAGTACTCTAGGTTCATATAGTTGCAGAGATACAGTTTGTCAAATTAGGCATTATTTTTTTAAAGTGAAAATTTTGTGTTTGTGTCATATTCAAAGACACGTACTGGCTAAACTAATAGTCCTAGAGAAAAGTATTAAAATTTGTATCAAATTTAATTAGCTTAAATTTGATACCAAAGTAATGCGTCTAGGCTTCATAGTTTTCTAAAAATTACAAAAATAACGGGTTCGTCTATACATATAATAGCTCTGTGGAAGTTTTTTTTGGCAAAAGAAACATAGGATAGAGCACTTGAGCCTGGTCTTTCTGCAAGTGCACGACCTTAACCTAACCAAAAAAAAAAGAAACTGAAACAAGTGACAGAATTTTACAGTTTACCGAGCACTGCGGTAGAATTGCTCATCTCTGACTTGCTGTATCTTCGTAACCAATAGACAAATTTTTCTCAAGTTTCGCTCAAATTGTAGCAAATTTAGCTATCTATATCGCACTACGATTCGAATTATAATAATAAAATTATCTATACGAATCGTAGTGCGTAAATGTCAGTTTTCGAGTATTGAAAAATAATTAAAAAAATGAAGATCGGTTAATTTTTTTTTAACCTTTTTACATATATTGTTAAAAACACATTTCACATGTGGGATAGTTGTGGAATATTATATTATTATTATTGATATGTCGGTAAGTCTTTTTTTATATAAATAGATATAGATGAAGGCAGACTTACCCGAAATTTTAAAACTCATATCGACTTTTCCTTTTAAAAGTCCAATAACTTGAGGTCGCAGTGGTGGTATCCACTGGTACACCAGTCCGGTGGACCCGTTGAAGAACCACTTGATGACCAGGCCGGGGCCTGGGGTCTCGCCAGTGCTGTAGTCGCAGTCCAGGATCACTGACTCCGTGCCTAACTCCACTAGCGATGGTACGTCCATACGTTTGATGTTCACTGCTATACATTCTGCGAACAACGAATTGACGTATTTAGATGAGTAAAATAATATATGATTTAATTATAAAATCTGCAATATTTGCCAAAGTTCCTAGTCCCAGTAGATATGGCTGTGACTTGATACTCGTATGTCAGTCAATCAGTTTTTCCTTTAATAAATATACATAGATGATTAACCATCAATCAATATAATAAATGATTGAAATCATTTTAAAATAACAATTTTTTATAAGCATAGCCTACAACAACCGTTAGTTAAACACATATCTACGAAAAGACACTATCAAATCACTTTCAAGGACATATCTACGAGTACTTATTTAATCTAATATTGTAATAGTGTCCATGGAGATTCTTGCATAATCTTCTTCCATTCCAAAGCGTAGATCTCTAATCTACGTTTTGGAATGTGACATTTCAAAAGTGTTTGTAAAAGGTTTATTTGAAATAAAATGCTATAATTCTTTTTTTTTTAATCTTTTGAATAATTTGAGTACCTAGATGTACCTACTTAGTAACAGAGACACTAGGAATTACTACAAATTATTTCATTTTTATCCGAATTGTATGAAATTTCTTCTTATCAAATGTATATTTAGTAGTAAAAGAGGTATATGTATGTATCTACTCTTTTACGCAAAAAAATCTTGTATTTTTCTGCTGAGTAACATAACATGGGTTGATTTTTCAGTTCAAAGTAAGTATTATGTTGGTACACATAAGCTATTTCATCTTAAATTATGCAAATCGAACACTTACTAAGAATTTTGGATTCAGACCGCTTGACATCGACGAATACATTTTTAAAGGGTGTATTCTGACAGTAATCTCGTCTTCAATGGATTAGATACGCACATGCAGGCTTCGGGCTATATCTCGTTATGACAGTTTAAGCTTACCCGAAGATTTGTGACAGTCAAATAGATATCTAGCTCTGGTATACCAGCTACTATAGTTGTATAATTATATATCTTTATAAATATAATTCTTCTGTATGTGTGTTTGTCAACTAACTCCTTCTCGATGATTTGACCCTGGATGGTTAGAAAAAATAATTAAAGCCGGTAGGTTGCGCTGTAATCGTGTTTGCAATTATTATTATTTTTTGTCATATAAAGCCAGCTTTAGGGCAAGACATCTGTTTTCATAGTTGCTTAACTAACTTTATTGAGTTTCTATGTGAGTGTGAAATTTCATTGAACATTTTTGGTCTTCTTCATCAGTTCCACTTCATCAAATAATACTTTTGACTGTAGAGTGTATCTACACTCTACAGTCAAAAGCTTGCTTGAGTTCTCGATGAATATACCAAAATCACTATATACGTATTAAATCACTATATGGTTGCCTATGCCTATAATACTTGAGGAGTTCCCTCAAATTTCCTTCTGGATCTTGACATCAGATTTTGAAAAAAAACATGGAAATAATGTGATTGTGGAAGCATAAGCTATTCAGTAAAAAGAAAAATGCAAGTTGATCCATATATGACGGAATTCTGTGAATTCTTATTTAAAGTTGGTTGAAAAAAAAAATATCCACCATCTTAAATAAAAAGGATGACATATTCGTAGTCACAACCCCCAAAAATGACTATCAGATCAAATTACTCAATTAAAGTTGTTAAAAATATTATTTTTAGTTAAATTCTCTATCAGTAAATCAATATCCATCCAATTCTAAAAAGAAGTATGATAATCGTACTTAGTGTTATACAAAAAAGCATCAATATTTGCAGACGCAGTATACAGATCGGCACAGGCTGCGACTTATTTATTTTTTGCAAGAAAGCTATACACACGTCCTTTCAACAGCGCGTTCGCGGAATGAGGCTTGGAAGTTGTGCGTTCAATGAAAAATGTATAAACATTTTTTTAGAGTGGTTTTATTTTGGTTATAAATCATAAAGTTATTTATGTAGGTTCAAAATATTTAGCTTGTACCTGTGTGTAGAAGACTATATAAGCTGTATTATTTTACTATTTTTAAGCTAAAAATGTGCATTGGATTTAGCTTACCTATTCAGACCCCTTTTTTGTAATTTTCTTCGATTATTCCGTTGGTAAAATCGTAATAATATGAAAATTTTATATGAAATCATGATATTTTTTATGCCACCGTGGAGATGAATTCAAAATTCAAATATTTTTGTTATTTGTTGTTGCCTACATGGGCCAGTGCACGGTTCCAAATTGGTCGTTTCCTATGCAGAAGAACTGGCAAGAAACTCCATTGTTAAAAAAATGGTTGATGTTACAATATTTCCATATTACAGTATTAGTAGATATTATGTAAGAAAGTCAATATTGTACCCAAAAGCACAATAAAAATAATAATAATAAAAAAGTGAATTGTAATAAGAAGTAATCTGTAAATACATTGTCTTTTATTTAATACCATGACATACTAATAGTTATGATTCCTAGTGCAACATAATGGTACCCGAAAAACCGAAATATTTGTTTGAAATTGTAAAAGCGTCCTTAATTTTTAAATTAAATTTAAAATAGTGGTCAATATACATAGTAAAGAATGGTTTAATTACTGATATATGTGGCATCGAACAATTGTAAATACCGTTAGATTATCGTCTATCTCGCTCAATTGTAAACTATCGAATGATTGTGAACCGTACAATATAACTCATTTAATCATATAAAGTTTTAATCAATTTATTCACGATCATACAGTACAGTAATGGGTAGCACAAACACAAAGTACTTAATTATGAGCGATCGAGACCCGCAGAAAGAAGGCAGCGTGCGTTTATATTCGCGTGGGGTGATTTTCGGAAATCGTGACGGACGCTAACGCGGGCGGGCGACGATTGGCGCGCGCGCGCGGGGTACGCAGGACGCGGCTGCGCGGGTGTCGGGAAGGGGTACGCGAGTGTGCGCGAGCGTCTAAGGTACTTGCTTCACCTACCTAGCGTTCGATTACGCGGCGCGGCGTTACACTCATTATTTTCGGTACATTATTAATCTATCAAATAATGTAAAAAGGGTAGTCAGCTAGGAATTACCGACCTCTTCAAGTTTAAACTTACATCATCATCATCATCATCTTCCTGCCCTTGTCCCGTTTTATTTGGGGTCGGCACAACACGTTTTTTTCTTCCTATTTGTTTTTTTGACGAATGTAAACTAAAGTGTTTTAGTGATTATAAATTGACCTCATTAAGCTACGAATTTGAAACTCACAGCTTTCAATTAGCTATTTGAAATTGTTGTGGAAGTAAAATGAATCTGTGATTAATCAAAGAAGTGCAGTTTTAATGATAAATTAGTGTTAGCCACCGAACATAGCCAGCACTGAACGGTTTACTGTAAGAGCGACCAATCAGGGATAGCCTTCGGACAGTTTTCAATTTAACTCGCAATAGATTGTGATTTAACAGTATCACTTCGATAGATTATAATCTATCGAAATATAATGCGTTAAATTGTGCGGTTCACAATCTTGCGATAGGTAGTTTACAATCTCACTCGGGAGTTAGATTATTATAATTTAATGGTATTTAAAATTTTACGGTGATATAATAATATGTAAAAAAAAAACAAAATTGTCTTTTCATGCATTGTCTAGCAATCGAAGTTATGGTAGGTAGTATTTGTCTGAAAATCGATAAAAGGAAAACTTTCACGAATAAAGTCATTATAAATACGCTAAAGTCAGAGCATTATGAAATTTTAGAAAAGAATATTACAAGTTAGTACCTTGGAAGTAATAAACATTTACTAAATATAGAGGTTCTATAGCATTTGTTCTATAAAGGGAAAATGTCTTTTTAATAAGATGTTTATTACGAATTAATCAAAATGAATGAGCAAAGAGGAAAAAAATTCTTCAAAGATCTTTTGATGATACCTTCATATTATTATACTAGATCGTACAAAGAATTGTTCACTGACTAAAATCTTCCGTGTAAATATGACAGCTGTGTTTCTGTAGTAACTAGCTTCTGCCAGAGTTTTTGTTCACTTGATTGTGGAATATTAATCCAATGTCCTATATTCCAGGGCATGATCTATCCGTGAAACAATTTTTTTACACCACCTGCTTGATAATGTCCTTTTATATGTCATACAACCATCACTTAAAACAAGTCATTCTATCCCTAGGGAGATAATGCAGTATCAGTGATCCATAGAGAATAATGAGATTAGAATTTGGAACATCAAAAAATTTACAAAATTAAATGAATTAAAATGTACGTGCATCGAACAAGTTTATTCGAAATTCAAACTGGCCAATAACATAAAATAAAACACTTTTTACGAAAAAAAATACAAACGACTTCAATGTTAAAAAAACACTGATCAAAATAACTTTAATTTCAGAGGTCGGTGTTTCTATAATAGTTTTGTCTCTTCGTTATGTAACACCGACTTCCAAAATTAAAGTTATTTTGTACTTTTCAGTCTTTTTTTAACATTGAAGTCGGTTGTATTTTTTTTTGTAAAAAGTTTTTTATTTTACACTTTTTAGTTATGGTACTATCACTTGCAAAAGTCCATAAGAATTCTTAAAACTTATTCGTTTGACGTTTAGTTTGACTTACGACCTTTTATTTTCAAGTTTCGCCAACAAATGATTGAAATTCACAATTTCATCAACTTATCATAAGTCAAGATGGCCCAGTGGTATAGGCACACAGTTTGAAGCGCAAATCAGTGTGCCGCAAGTTCAAATCCCACGCAATTATTGACTTTTTGTAAGTTCTTACCCGATTGGAAGTTATGTATTTGCATTACATATATTAAATTATTCTTTAACTTGTTCACACATTTCTTAGAGTTAGAAAGGTAGATCACAAAAAAACTAAATAAAGAATTAGATTTCTGCGAGGTAGACATGAGTTTTAACTTAACCGAAATGAACTGTCGTTTGGTTGTAGTTGTTGGTTAGTGACGTGAGGTTGACAGTATTGTAATATTCGCAAAATGCAGGCTAATATTAGTATTGAAGTGAGGGCGACTATCATTGGGCTGCATAAAAGTGGTCTTAATAAAACACAAATATCTGAAGAAACCGGACTGAATGTGAGTATAATAGCTATTAATGAATTGTAACTTTATTACAAATTAATCTTCTAATTAAAACGTATGCCATTTATGAATCCATTCATCGTATCTTTATGAGGTTTAAAAGAGAAATACGTAAATCATTGGGTTTATTGGATTGGTTATTGGATTAATAAATGCAGTTTTATTTTAAAATTATATTCAATAATTATGATTATTAACATTTTATATAATGAAAATGAAGTGAAGTAGGTATAGCTGCCTAATATATATTTTTTTTTATTTTAGAAAAATACTGTAAATCTTTGGCTAAAAAGATATGAGGAAGAAGGTAGCCTTGCTAGTCGAAAGAGAAGTGGGAGACCGAAGCTTATTAGCGAGGCGCAGCGGCGACATATGGTGGACGTATACGAAACGAATGGTTTCGCACCAACGAGACATTTTGCGGAATTATATGACACCTCGATGGATACTGTTCGCCGTGCACTTCACGCTGAAGGCGTGCATCACAGAAAACCTGCTAAAAAGCCGTACTTGACAGAGAGGCACAAACAAGAACGATTACGTTTCGCACTAAATATTTAATGTTAACTAAACTAAATGGCCTACCATTTTATTTTAACATATCTGTGATTATTCGTTAACAAACACTGTATTATATTGTGTTTACTTTCGTTTAAAACAGCTATATCTTTTAACTTGTGCCATCGCCTCATCTTAAGAATGCAGTGAACTCGCTATCAATTTTGTTGACAATAATCATGAGTCTATTTCGTTTTTTATTCTTCTACCCGCACTGTTTTACTATAGTTCAATTTATTTTTCTCATCTAATTGACGATTATCTTGTGAGAACTAAAGTTCTTTTAACAGAAATTGAGGTTTGGTTTCAATCTTCTTTTCGTCAAGAAAATGAACAATTAAGCTATGACCTCAATACATTCATTGTGACGTTACACAAAAATAAAATATTTACAAAGTCCAAATCATATATCACTTTTCAATAAATAACTGGATATAAACAATTACCTATATTTTATTTTATTAAAATTTGAATATCCGTTCATTGTTACGTTATTCATATTATGAATGGTCTAAGTGGGTATACTTCCAACAAACAATCTTAGGCGTAACATAGATAACGGTTACAAGATAACTTTTTGTCTAGGTAACAATTCGACGTCACAATTCTCATAAATGTTTAATTTGTAAATATAAAGAATAAACATTTTTATTAAACACGTCTTTTTATTTCCACCTTATAACATCGAAAAGATGTAACAACTAAATAATTGCAAATTACGAATGTGATTCTTCTTGTGGTTAATAGATCACATTCGTAATTTGCAACTATTTAGTGCAAAAAATGCAATAGTATTTTTCATAGAAATATAAAAAAACAACTATATCAATATAGATTGGGAATTTTCAAAGTAAGAAATAACTGCAACGGACCGACCATGATTTGAACTCGGGTTACGTGATTTGCGAATCCAACACTTAGTTCACACGGCTACCAGCACATGACGTATTTGGGCGAATTTTATTAATGCTATGGTAAGAACAGAAAAATAATAAATGTTTTGCTCAGTGCGACGACAGTTCCTTAGTGTGTGTTATCTGTGGAATGTGGATACTCATACATGCGCACACATACGCACGGAAGGATCGCGCTCGCTCGGTTCGTAGCAATGTAATCTTTAGCGTTCCTATGGACTTTTGCGGCCTTACTGTACCACCACTAAAAAGTACCTCTCAGCCAAACTTAAATACCTTATAGCCAGAGAGCATCTCATAACGATTCTAATAATCCCAAACACGGTTAGATTACATTAATTTACCTTCTAGTTTCATCATCAGATCAGTCGGATACATCACCTCCCCCTTTTCCTTCAGCCAGTCATCGACTACACGTATAACAAAGTAATGTTACTTGTTGTGCCATGAAAAAAAAATGAAAAAAATGATTAAAATTGTCTCAAATATGTATTTCTGTGCGGTTAATTTGTGAATATATATTTGTAGACAATTTAAGACGGTGACAGTAACTGGTTTTGTTAAAGCACAATCGGATAATCTACCGAAAATAGATGCATTTATTATGAGGTCAGCATATTTTGCATCAAATCTCGATTTTACAAGCGCAGAGATCAAAGGAGTAAAAGCTGTGTGTGTAAATAACATAGATTTTTGTTCATGTTTAAATAATAAAACAAAACATAACATATACATACCATTTGTGTTTAAAATTGTTCCTAAACTCCTAATTTACGTCTATATCATTATACCTATTTTAATATTAACGGTCTAGTAATATTAAAATTAAAATGTTAACTACCTTATATATATATATATATATATATATATATATATATATATAATTTAACGTTATATTATATTATTGAAGCTCACTCAAATACGATATATTTATATACTTTTTGTAAATATTAAATAAATGCTATTTAGCGACAAGTACGTACGTACTTGTTTGTTTCAACTTGTGAACTAGGTCAGTTTTAGACCGAATCTTCTACTGCTTAATAGCTAATTCACACTAAGCTGTACATAAATATAGAATAGTTACGTTAAAATGATATCTTTTTTATCTGTTATAAACTAGTACTTGTACTAACTACGTAAATAGTACTACTTGGGCTGTGCTGCAATCTCTCCAAAGGTGCCAAATTGACTATCGATACATCGAAGTGCTGAAGTGTTTGTACAAAAACGCCACCATATCAGTCCGACCCCAGGACCAGACCTCGAAACCTATCCTCCTGCAGCGAGGTGTGAGGCAGGGAGACGTCATCTCTCCGAAACTGTTCACAGCTGCAATGGAGGATGTCTTCAAGGTTCTGGACTGGAGTGGACTAGGCATTAATGTCAATGGCGAGTACATCACTCAGTAGTAGTCATGGCGGAGACTATGGAGGAGCTAAGCACAATGCTCAATGACCTCAGTAGAGCTTCTCTAAGAGTGGGTCTTAAAATGAACATGGATAAAACCAAAATCATGATTAACAACCACGAAGCGCCCACTCCTATCAAGGTCGGAGACTCTACCTTCCAACATACCACAGTGTCTCAAGACGAAAATCTTTAACCAGTGCGTGTTGCCAGTGATGACATATGGCTCCGAAACGTGGTCGCTCACAATGGGCCTCATCAGAAGGCTTAAAGTCACCCAAAGAGCAATGGAAAGGGATAAGCTCAGGGTTTCCTAGCGTGATCGAATAAAAAATGAAAATATCCGCAGGAAAACTAAGGTTGCCGATATAGCACAAAGAATTGCCAAACTTAAGTGGCAATGGGCAGGGCACATTGCTCGCAGAGCAGACAATGACCTGGTGAAGGTAGCGGGAAACCGATAGATGCGGGACGCACAGGAACGTTCGATGTGGCGCCTCAAGGGGGGAGGCCTATGTCCAACAGTGGACGTGTATCGGCTGAAATGATGATGAATGATGATGAAACTAGTACTTGACTACGATCCCGCCTGATGTTAAGCAGTGATGGAATCGACAAAAACAACAAAACACAACCGATAATAGAGATATATTATCCCTTTTCATTGTAAGAAGGTTTTTTAACTTCTTCCATGATTTGTTTAGCAATTAAAACTGAAAATAAGTATTAAGTAACTGAAATGGTATAAAGTAAACAAACAGGCAGGACCAGGACATAACCAATGACGTCATCATAAGCGCGCGCAAAATGGTGGCGTTTGAACGGCTCAAATTTATTCAATGTTTTAAATTTCACTTTGAAAAATAACTTGACTATCTTCAAGCCTATTTAAATTTTTTTCTATGTTATAAAATGTAAATTATTAATTTAAGACATAAAAAAAAATCATGCATATTCCCCTATTGACGGAGATATCGGTGAACACACATAAAAAAAAATAAAAAAAACATACATTCAGCCGAACATAGAACCTCCTCCTTTTCGAAGTCGGTTAACAAATAGAATAATACGTGGTATACTGATGAATTTTTTTTTAAAGTAATGAAATGGAAAATTTAAACTAGAATCGAGTAGTGAATTTTGTTTGTTTCAAATCTCAAAACATGTTGAGTGATAGTTATGATTAACTTGTAAATAATAAATTGTCTTTTAATTATCTCACAGATGGTGTAAAAAGTAGAGTATCCAACACAGGGATAAAGCTGTCTTTGTCTTGGGCAAAGGGGCGGCTTGAATTCCTCACTTCACTCAGGTTTCTTTATTAACTCCCTCGCGATGCTCGAGAGTGAATTTTATAAATCCCTCACTCATGTTCGGGATTAAAATTAACAACATTCGTTTCGTTCGGAATTCAACATGCCGCCGCCCGCGACTTTTAGACACTGCTTTATCCCCCCTAGTCACATAATCTACTATTATTCAAATCCATACTACAGTTTGAGCGTAAAGGAGTAACAAACACACATACATGCACACAAACTTTTACCTTTATGATATTTTAGTGGGATGAGATGTGATGGTCACTCACAGTCACGACACATGACAAGTTTCAATTCACATTTGTAACCATAACCATTCTACATAGAAATGCCATAATTCTTGGCCAACAC
The DNA here is from genome assembly GCA_910589285.2 of Mythimna ferrago. Lineage (NCBI taxonomy): Eukaryota > Metazoa > Arthropoda > Insecta > Lepidoptera > Noctuidae > Mythimna > Mythimna ferrago. Next base: position 17,008,367 of record OU342675.1, read on the forward strand.
AAGTAAATTAAATAATTCTGTAAAATACAAACATATCTTTTGTTTAGCTGCCAAAAAAATAATCCATCAAATTGTATGAGCAGTAAAGTGTCTTTTAAGCGCAATGTGAAAATAATATTTATTTAATGGAGTGCAGATGCGTTGCACTCACTGTCTACGTTTGTGCTGCATTTAAATTAAAGTTGTGTATAGTGTCATTACCATTTACTGTAATTGCGAGTATCATGAGCACAATTACCATACTACAACTCTATGTCGATAATTCATTAAGTCTATCCATTAAAATTAATATGCAAAGTGAGCAATTAACCAATCCGATAATAGCATACGGCTCTGCTACGTTGAATTCAAACTCGAAGGAAAACGTATTGTTATTTTTTTCAAATTGTGTGGAGAGTTGAATTATTTCACTTGATGGACACTAATGTAAACAAAGAAACGACTTTGAGTTGTCATCGTTGACATCCCGTCCTCATTAGCCTCTATTACTGAAATTACAAAGTAAAATATCAACAAAATTACTCATTTTGAGGCCATTGTAAAAACTGTATCGATATTAAACTGTTTAAATTCACATAAAATGTTTCAAATTAATGTATTATTAATAGTATCTTGAAATGAAACGGTTTTTCATTAGTGAGATTTTGAAATAGTCGGAACGTCATCGATCGCCCTTTGTGTGGGAGGGCGCTACTGTGCGTAAGCTAACAGCAGCTCCACGTATTTATTTAATTTAAAAATAGTTACAAGTGATTAAAGTATAAGTAAAGTAGTTCCAGATACAAAAAACTGTAAACCTAAGTGACACAAATAAAGTACGCAAGAAATACAAGAAGACCGGAGAGAAAATCCACTTTTAGTAGTACAAGGTTCAACGAACATAATTCAAATTGTAAACAAATTCATCAGCTGTACCAATAGTAGAACCAGTTTATTCTGTTGAAAATTCGAAGATCTTTAATGGATTAAGCCCAAGAAAGGTATGAGAGTGATTTATACAAATACAATTATTGGAAAATCATCTAAAATGATTATGAAAAATACCAGTCATCCTGTTTGATTCCGTTCATCAACGCCATCTATCCTTCTTTGGAGGATACAGTTCATAACATTGAACCACTAACCCTTGGCTCACTAGAGGTCATCACCAGCTAATCATTCATCCTGATAAAGTGATACTGAAGCGCCATCTATCCTTTTGCGGTGGAAGCAGTTCATCCCATCGATCTATTGACGCTTACCTATAATATTGCCCACTAGAGGTCAGCAGTTGTAATAATAATAAAGGAACTTCACAAAATGGCACAAAAAGCACATAATTGCGCCGGTTGTACCCAAGATCTACTAAATAAACTGCATCTCACTTGTACATTATGCAATAATGATTTTGATCTAGAGTGTGCGAACATCTCCATAAATCATTTTAGTAAGAATATGACTCCTAACCATAAAAAAATATGGAAATGTCAAGGCTGCCGCTGCAAAATGCCAAAAACGGGAAACACGGATACACCCATAAGACCACAGACATCCACTCAAAAGCAACTAACAACTACCCCTAACGAAGAAAATAACGTAACAATTCGGAGAAAAACCTGCCCTAACAACGATTCGACCACTTTTGAGAATCTAAGTTTTTTAGGCGATACAATTTGCTCGGCGGAAAAAACCACCTCAGACATCAACATAAACTCTGAACTATCATTGCAAAACTTAAGCGAAATCATTATGATGCGTTTAAAAGAAAATAATCAATCAATAATAACCGACCTACGTAACACTATACAAACTGAAATAAATAAAGCTATTAAAAAACTTGCCGAAGATTTCGAACAAAAAACCACTAATTTATCAAAACAAAATGAACAACGAATTCAGGATATTGAAAAGATTAACACCAAGATACAAAACTTAACAAAAGAGAATGAAAAATTAAAACAAGAAATATCTGACTTAAAATCAACATTCACAGCTCCTGCAATCCAATGTACAGAGAGCAATTCCAAGAAGATAGTCATCTACGGCCTCACCGAGTACTACAAAGAATCTGAAACTGATCTGCATAACCGAATCATCGAAGTGTTTCACGATATTCTACAAGTGGACCTGATGGGTTACGTTGAAAATATGTATAGATTAGGCAGAAATAACACCAATACCCGACCACTGGTAATAGAATTAATTAGCAAAAGAATGGCTAAATACATTAAAAACAATAGCCATTGTTTTCAGGGAACCCAACTGTCTGTATCTGAATTTTTGGATGCAAATTCACGTAAGGAAAGACAACAATTGCGAGATGAAATGTTAAAAGCCAGAAAGAAGGGCCTATATGCAGTAATAAGAAATAATCAGCTGTATATAGAAGGGAAAGTTACTATATTAAGAGACGAGACACACAAAAATCGACCAAGCTACATGGAAAATGAGAAAAACCTAAATTCAAAAACTCCCTGCGACCCCTACCACCGAGATCCAGACAACAGACAAGTAGACGCTTCGAATCATTCCTTTCGAAAATACAGACCAACTATTTAAAATTCTATTTCAAAATATTCAGAGTCTCTGTAATAAACAACACATACTAGAAGCCTTCATCGCAGACAACCCGATTTATAGTGCAATATGTTTATCCGAGACCTGGCTGTCAGAAGAAAAACTAAGCCTGATACAATTTAATGGATACAAAATGGCAGCATCATACTGCCGCAGCACGCGAGGGGGAGGCGGCGTCTGTATCCTCCTGCAAGATAATGTCGACTTCAAAGAAAGAAACGATATAACGAATATGTCCATAGAGTATATTTTAGAAGTATGTGCAATCGAGTTACCCAAAGAAAACATATTATTAGTTACAATGTATTGGAATAGAAGAGAGGAAGAAATATTTATTAGCCAGTTAAAATGTATCTTAAATTATATAAATAATAAGTATTTTAAATTTAATATTATTATAGGTGGAGACTTTAATATAAATATCTTAGAGAGAAATGTTAAAACTAGTCAATTCCTAGATCTAATGCTGGAATATAATCTAACGCAACACATAAAAACACCCACACGAATAACACAAACTACGTCTACATGTTTGGATTTAATATTTACAAATACTAATTCAAATAAAATATTTACAACAGTAGAGGAACTAGGTTTTTCAGACCATAGCGGAACAATAATACATGTCACCTCACCAACACCACAGTTAGTTACACCAATAACTTGGTATTGTAAAAAAAGAATATTTAACAAAATAAATATCTTAAAGTTTAAATCTAAACTAAATGAACTTGACTGGAAAAATATCCTACCTAAAAACCAAAATTTAAATGATAATTATAAAGCATTTCATGACAAATTAACAAATATCCTTAACCTTTGTATACCAATATGTAAAGTCAAACTACGAACTAAATTTAAAAAATACTGGTTAACGACTGGCATCAAGATCTCCTGTAAAAATAAAAGACTTTTAAAAATACTCACTCTTAAAATGAAAAATCCAATCATTACGAATTATTATAAAAACTATGAAAAAATATTAAAAAAATTAGTTACTGCATCAAAAAGGGTTCAATACGTAAATAAAATAAAGAAATCTAACAACAAGGTTAAAAGTATGTGGAGTATCATAAATGAGAGAACAAACAAAAAACAAAAAAAGGAGTATAATAACATTAAATTGCAAATAGAAAAGGATCTTATATCTGAACCTGAACAAGTAGCCAACATTTTTAATAACTTCTTTGCGACCATCGGGGATAGCAGCGTCAGTTCATCTAGCCAGAAACTGGGGAGCACTTCAGTACTAAACCCCACAGAGAACACAATGTTTCTTGGCCCAATAGATGCATGGGAAGTAAACAAAATAATTAAAAACTTAAAAAACAAAAATAGTCACGGGATCGACGAAATACCACCAATGCTTTTAAGGGAATGCGCAGACGAACTTACCTTACCGTTTTATCTGCTGCTGAACCAGTCTTTTGACGAAGGTATCTTCCCTGATTTATTAAAAAAATCTATAATAAAACCAATCCATAAAAAAAACACCAAGACAGACCCAAATAATTATCGTCCGATTGCTCTTCTACCATCTGCTTCAAAAATCTTTGAAAAAGCCATGTGTGACCGGATTTATAAGTTTTGCGAAAAATATAATATTTTTAATGAAAGTTAGAACGGTTTTCGGAAAAACCGCTCCACCACCTTGGCGGTCTATAAGTATATTCAAGAAGCCCTTAATATTATTAATAACAAAAAATATGCAATAGGAATACTACTAGACATGACCAAAGCCTATGACAAGGTACAATTTGGGATACTGCTAAACAAATTATACGGAATAGGTATACGCGGGAAGGCTCACGAATGGCTAACATCTTATCTTAAGAACAGAGAACAATTAGTTGAAATAGAATACTTTAACCATCAAACTAAAGAAATCGAAAAAATTCGATCCCACAGTAAAGTAATTAATGCCTCAATTCCTCAAGGTAGCGTCATTGGATGCTTATTATTTTTAATTTACATCAATGACTTACCAAAGACGATAGAAGGCCCCTGTGTCTTATTCGCGGACGATATATCCATCTTAGTCTCATGCCAAAACAAAGAAGGTATAGAAGAAACTCTAAGTTCCATACTTACTAAAACAAGAAACTGGATGAACGAACATAACCTTGAGATAAACTACACTAAAACAAAATTAATAACTTTCCACCCTTACCAAAAAACGCCTTTAACCCTACAATGCACGTTTTTTTATTTTGCTACGAAAAAAATATATTTGTTTCTAAAGGCTGTTTTTATATATGGAAAAATAATAAAAAAAATCAATATGCATTATTTATTGAGATATATTGTTTTTTAGTGTATGTGCCTAATATGTCACAAATAGCATTAAGGCTGAAAAATTATTATGTAGGATACTCAGCAGCAATTAAACAAAATAGTGTATAATTAAACTTTAATGAAATAAAAGACAAATTTTGATAAAACTAATGAATTATCAATAAATTCTAACGATAAAAAAGTAACAAATTCAGATCAAAATTTTATGTATGGGAGTTATTTACTCCTTGACATTACAATATTGTTTTATTTACTGATGAAATGCCAAAAAACAGTTCTTATCTTTATTGAAGCACAGAGCCACTCCGCATTTCTGGCACATAATGAATGATTTTCCCTTACAAGCTGGTAATTTGCAACGTTGTCTAGTGGTGGACCATAAAGGGAAGTGTTCGATGCCATCAACTCTGGCGTCTTTAGGTGGTACTACAGCTTTTGGTTTTTTCTTTCCTCAAGCATATCGGCAACTAATGATGACGGTCTTCCTCTTTTGCGTGTAAGTGAGGGTCCAGATAGACAAAGAGCTTTTGCTACTTCCAGCCGAAATTCAAGTAGTTTTATTCGTGTGTTATTTTGTCTCTGCTGTTCAACTCTCTTGTAAAGAAGCCAACTGTTTATGACCATTACATCGAGTAGATGGTGGAATATTCTCATATACCATTTCCTTGTTCGTATTTTTATTTTGTACTTATCAATGAATGAGTCTAACAGGTCTACACCACCCATATGGCGGTTGTAGTGGCGAATAATGTCAGGGCAGTCGACATCGATGTACTGCTTAGTCTTCTTACAAAATCTTCTAACCTTGTCTTTGGGTTGCTCGCCGACAAATGAAGACGCAAGTGTAACAGATTTATTATCTAACCACATGACAGTGACCACTGGTATACCTTCAACAGTAGTTTGAATAAAAAAATACTGCAATGGTGTTTCAAAACTCAGTATAAAGGGATAATTTATCTTGTCATCTCCTTTGAATAACACAGATGGCGGATGAAACATGGTCTTTCGTCAGACATGTCTTCTCTTTTTTTTAGTAGTCCTTAAAGTTACATTGGCAGTACGAACGGCAGAAATAGGTGGCTGAGGTAGTACCATTGACCGTATTGTTGGACCCACATTGATTGATAGTGGTATTGGTAAAACTTGAGATACTGAAGGAGCGCTGAGAAGACCAGAAACGCTGGGTTGGGGTTGACTAGTACGACTATCAATAATTGCTGACGAGTTACCTGTTTGAGAAGGAAAATCATCGACTATATCATTCAAAAAGTCAGCCTGCAGCAGTTGAGGTGTTCTATCTATTTCTTCCATCACCAATCACTGATTTTAATCAGGTCATCCTCACTGTCCCCATCAGATGATTCCAGATCATCTTCACTCCCCGATGGGACATTCAAAAAGTGTTCAATTTCTGATTCTGTAACCGATTTGTGAGGCTTCATCTGTAATTAAAAAATAAGTTTTATATTACCTAATTGCACACTGTGCCATATTAGGCACATACAATAAAACCTCGATAAATCATTGATTTCTTAAAAAAATTGTAAATAAAAGTAACTCACACGACGATTATAAAATAAACTTACCTCTGATAATTTTATATGCACGAAAATACAGTATTTTCAATTTTTTTTGTAGGATCGAAACTCACGTAATTGAACTTTTTCTCAACTGCCTGCTAATTCAAATTCATATTTACACCCTACCCTTTACCGCCACTGTGGCGAAACAAGTAAACTATTTTATACTTCACTAGAGTGCGTAGCTATCATAATTATGACTAGATTGCGCTTAACTACTTATTATGCGAAACTAAGGGCAATATTCCTGTATGGCCCATATGTGGCACATTATGCATTGTAGGGTTAACTTTAGATTTTACTTTCGACAACTCAAAACTAGAAACCGTTAACGAATTTACCTTACTCGGACTAAATATAGACACACATATAAACTGGAAATCACACGTACAAAAGACTCACTCAAAAATTTCTAGATTCTCGTACGCTCTTCATGAAATAAAAAAGACCACCAATTTCCAAACAGCTCTTACCACCTATTATGCTTACGCCTATGCATGGCTTAGCTATGGTGTCACCCTTTGGGGAAACAGCACCGATGCACAAACACTTTTTACCCTGCAAAAGAAATTGGTAAGGATTCTAGTTAACATTGAGCAAACGGACAGTTGCAAACCGTACTTTCAAAAACATAATATTTTAACCCTTCCTTGTATATACATTTTAGAAACATGTAAATTTGTACGGAAACATCAAGAATTTTACTCAAAACGTGGAGACATTCAGTCACGCTATCTACTCAGACACCGATCAAGGCTAAACTTGCCTAGTTCTCGATTAAGAATGCATTCTACAAGCCCCTACGTTATGTCCATTAAAATATACAATAAACTACCCGCAGACATAAAAAAAGAAGAGAAAATTAATGTATTTTTAAAAAAACTTCGACAGTTTTTATTGAGTAAATGTTATTACTCGGTAAACGAATACCTAAGTGATAAACTTATTAAGTCATAACCTAAGTACGCCTTCGACTTTACATTGTATCTAATTCATATTATTATTACTCTCAATAGACATATAAATAATAACATAATGTAATTAAATAAAATATAAGTTAATAATAATGACGCTAAAAATAATATTTGACTCATTTTACCTATTTTATATACGGACATAATAATAATAAAATGCATGTGTAATTCAAATAAAAAGTAATTAACAATAATGACGATAAAAAAAAAAAAAAAAAACTTGACATAATTCACCTATTATATATACATACACTGACATAATAGTAATACACATAAATAATTAATAAACACAATGAATAATTATGACGATAAGAAACAAAAAATACTTGACATAATTCCCCTATTCACATACACTGACATGATAGTAATATACATAAATAATTAGTAAACACAATTAATGATAATGACGATAAAAAATAATACCTGACATAATTACTTTTTTACGACAATAATTATACACATTCGTTAATTTAATTTAAATAATAAAGACGATAAAAAATAAATAAAAATATTTGACAAAATTCACGCATTCTTGTACACAAACACAAAATAATAATATACATACATCCCATAATTTAGATACTTTAATGACGACACAGAATAAGCATAAAATACATTATATATTTTACTCATACTTATACAAAGATATAGCGTTATAATAATATACATACATAATAATAAACCTAATTAAATACAGCAAATTAGATCTACAATAATTATCTATTGAACTCCGTGAATTGCTAATTAGCCCTCTTCCTCTCTCCTACATTTTGCTGTGCCCGACAGGGTCCATATTGTTCTATGAAAATTTTCAAAACCATCTATGTTTACATATGGATTGCAATAAAGTATTGAGTATTGAGTATTGAGTATTGAGTATTGAGTGTCCTGCTCGCCTAGTTCACTGTAACACAATTAGGTATCACTGTTAAATAGAGTTAGAGAACAGACGGGTTGAGCGACGACAAACACTTTCAAACAAGTGCTAACGCGAGCATAACTACACTAATATTATAAACAGGTAGTTTTTCCACCTAGAAAGCTGCTTTGTTCCTGAGTGACATAGGCTATATATTATGTACATAAAACTTAATAAATTATTGGCCGCGAATATTGTTTTCTCTCTCTACATTACAGCAAAAATGACGTCAAGCATTTCCAGATCAAATGCATAGTAATCAGTCTTCCAATCAAACAGGATGAACACGAAATGCAGACTTTACCTTTCCGAACATATCAAAGAAGCCATATCGGACCTGGATCCTATCGAGATCAAAGAGATTAAAAAAAAAATATATTATTAGGATCCGTAGATCCCAATCGTCTGCTTCAATGGCTCTTATGTATAAGAAATGTGAAGCATAATACCAAATTCGTTCGATACGGTTTAATATCGAAAAAATCCATCTTTCTGTTAATCACGTTACAATGACGTACAACTGTATAAATGTTCGCTGAATACAAAAGATAGCATTATGTTCCGTTGCTAACTTTTCTTTTTGGCTGGGCAGAACAAATACAACGTGAGAATACAGTTGGAGATATTTTGTAGTTAGTTTCTGCTCTAAAGACTTGACATTGTATGAGTAAAATCATATTGTTTGTATTCAACTATAATATAAGTAACTTTTGTATTATTATAGGAATTTGGATTTAACTAGGTTTTCCGTGTAATTAGAATAATTTGCTAGCATTCGGTGCATCGAATTTTGTGCTAAACCTCATGCCGTCACACTGATCCGTCTGCCTGCGTGTTGATTGAGGATTATCCCCTTAGCCAGCGATGCGGACTGTTAGTAGCCCAATAGTTAGTAGTGGCCGGCCTGACGGTGATTGGTATTGGCAGGGGTCAGTGAAACCCACCATCACACCTTTAGTTTCAAATCAAACCGATTTTTTTGCGTGAAATAGGCTCAAAACGAAAAGTGTAAAACAAAAAGTAGAGGTGATTTAGTTTGGGGTTAACATAAATGTGATCGATACGTATTAGGAAACATACTTAATTGGCAGAATTTAAGTACAAGCAAGGAAGGATAGTAATAATTAGATACACATTTTTTTTTTATATTTATGACTAGTTTACTAGCGGCTTTGCCTGCGTGATAATAGTTTTCTTCGTACTATCTTTGGACCCTCATTGCATACCTTTGGGGAGTGAATTTTGGAAATCCTTCTTAGTGCTTATAAAAGGAAGCCTTGTGCAAAATACCACCTTTCTAGTCCCAGTAGTTTCGACTGTGTGGTCATATGTTAGTCAGTTTTTCCTTTTACGTATATAGATAGAATATAGATCTACACCTATATAATAAAAAGGTAAAGTTTGTTTTTTGTTTGTAGGAGGTAATCTCTGGAAGTACTGGTCCGATTGCTAAAGTTTTTTCACCGATAGAAAGCTGCTTCATTCCTAAGTGACTTAGGCTATATTTTATGTACGCGAACGAAGTCGCGGGCAAAAGCTAGTAATAGATAATACAAAAAGTGCTGTAATTTTTATATTTTATTGTTATCTCCAATACCAAGTAATGGAAAGCACAAAGAAACGAATTGTCAATTGAATACGTTGGCGTAGAGGTTTATGAATAAAGTATTAATCTTAATGAGCGTAAGGACACAAATTGATGGGGGGAACAACACAGACCTAATAAAGGAGAATCAGATTCATGTTGCCTTTGTGGAAAATGTTCGTATTTCAGTTGCCGGCAACAGAGAATAAGTTAATCTCTTTGTTTGCGAACGGTAATTATTTTCCTCAGGAATAAATTCTCCCCTTTTTAGCTTTTAGCTCAATGATCAAAAACTGAATACATTTCTTTGTGTCACTGCTAATTAATTATTGTAACCTTTCTGCTAAGAACGGCCGTCATTTTTATTTTTTTTATTTGTTTACGTTAATCCGGCTTTCGTGATATTTTTCTTTGTTATTTTTTTACACAAAGGAATGTCAATTATATTTTGTGGTGTATTCGTTGTTACGATATAGGTACCTACGTATAGGTAACTGTATTGCTTTGTACAAATGGTGCGGTACGTTTTGTCTTATTGGTAATATACGAACGAGTTTTAAGGAGAAATGTAATAAATTTTATGGAAAAAATTGTTGTTATAAATATCAATATTTATTTATTTATTAGATGCTACACACAAAAGTACAAAGGCGGTATACTTTGTTTCTTACTTTAGTGGGAAATAATTAGATGACTCCTCCCGCTCTGGATGGAGTGAGAGGGAGTGTCAGACTTTTACTGACTAAAACTCCACCTGTGGCTGGTCTCTTCTGAAGATCTCTTTTGAAGATCCTTCAGCTGAACACAAATCAGACTTAATTTATCAAGCCTTCAGTATATCAAGCGGGTAGAACGGTGGTCTTTCTTAGCAACACATTCCTAGCTCAATATCTAGCGTAGTCATAAACAAAATGATTTAGTCTCGAAGTTAAGAGCTTTCTTTTCTCACGAAAACGTTTATAATTAAAATTTTCCATTTAATTAAAACTGCATAGTTTAACTTAGCTGAAATAATTTAAATTCATAATTTACTACGATACTGTATTACGGAAGTTGCAAGCTGGGTTAAATATCGATTTATAATAAATTAATATGCAGCAGACTGGGAACCTGTAACAGATTTTCGTGAATAATGTTAGTTTAACTCATATTTCGGGGCTGCCAGTCTTGAAATCTTAGCAGTGTTGCCTGAATGTGCACGTGAATAAAGCCGAGCACGCTTATAGACATTATTCAGGAAAATCGTTTTCAGTTATCGTGACTTGTGCTCTGCAAACTTTTTATTATAGTTAGGTGGCCACGACGACACACGCGAGAGTTAGATACAACATGTAATTCTTTCTTTATTGTAACAAAACTTTAAAAAATCATTTTAAATCAAGACAGCTGATGTACAAAAAGAACAAAAGAAAACAGGTTTATTTGACACAACAAAGGCACATAAAAATTACAAGTTACAAAGTAATAAACGAAAATACAATAAAAGTGAGCCTTAGGACTGCACTGAAATATGGCCAGTCCAGCACAAACGCCAGGCAACTAGTGCCTGACGCTAGTTCTCAAATGGACCTGAGGTAGTGACGTGGTCAGCAACAGCAGGGTCGAAGCCACTAGGGCCAGGGTTAGTTTCGAAAAATAGCTCGAGCCCCGGTATGAAGGCTTGAAGGAACGGGGTGGGTTTTTAGTCAGTAAGAGTCTGTCACTAGTTCTCGCTCCGCCCAAGAGCGGGGGTTATCATTAGATGATTTTTCCACCATAAAAAAAGGCAGTGACGTGACGGACAGTGATAAGTGTGACGTGAGACAGTGTAATGTCTAATGGTGATTCGTACTTAAATAAAATAATAAATAAAAATAAAATTAATTAATTAAATGTGCGATAAATAGGTGTAATTTAATGTGTGCATATGTCTGCAAGTAAACAGTTGACTTTGCGTTTTCATACAGCAAACCTTAATGCGATAGGAATCGTGTACTTGAGGATAACTATAAGTTCACAACAAAACTAAAATGTATGTACATTACATAATGAAATCCTACTTTAAACTAAAAATAAACATGTTACATTTTAGATTCTTAACGTGCGTTAAATGTCTCTATGTTACTAACTCATATTTCGAAAGTTTTGGATCATATTTCAAAATCAATAAAGTCATAATTCTGTAGATAAACGAGAATCACAACATTAGGAATTCTTATACATTGCCTAGTACATTGAATTAATTATAAACTCATACGTTTTCATACCATGTGGGTATGACACATACTCTGCGATAGTGCTTTGGACAGTAACAGTCTCAATATGTCTATTTATATGAAATACTTGTAGATATCTGGGTACATAAATAAGCATTAGGTCAATCAAGTGCAGAAGTAGATAGTCGTGTTTAATTTAGTTCTGGTCTTGCGCCACAAATAGGAATTCGGTGGAACTTTGTCCATACCAGGAAAACTTTGATAGGAACTTGGAAATGTTGGTCTACAGTTTGCTACATTGTCCGCCTAGCCTCTAGCCCTACTTGCGGCTGTAACTGGTGCTCTGAGCATCTGCATGCCAGCTATCAATACCTAAAGCCCCTTCCAGTGATACTTAACTGACAGACAAAGTGTCGGTCTTTATCAATAAAGCCACGTCTTCCTAAATTGAATTCATATCGTTTCCTTTTTTTCTACATACGTGGAAATGAACGAGAAAATTATATGATAAACAATGCTTGTAGTGCGCATTAATCACGATGATATTAATAACCAATAACCCATCAATGAAGTCAATCTATCGCAGGCTGGACACTGGACAGCCGGACACGTAAAACTTAGAGAAAAAAATAAAATATTTAAGATACAAATGTGCTTTAAAAAATTTCTCCGCATCGCTGTCGACTAGTACTGTGGCCAAAAGACTGGTGGCAATGTTACGAGATCTTTGACGCCATATTTTGAATTGCTTTTGGTTTGTTTATTTTCTTCTTATAACTATAGCCGATCGCGTGACGACTTAGATGTCTTCCTTAGCAATTGGCAAGAAGTAGCTCAGAACCGAACAATGGAAGAACTAGATAAAAAAATATACTTCTAAATAATAATAATAATAATATTCCACAACTATCACACAACGCCGTCTAGTCTCAAGCTAAGCAGAGCTTGTGTTATGAGTACCTACTAGACAACTGATAAACTTACTTATATATTTCTAAATACATACATATTATAGATAAATTACACCCAGACACAGAACAAATGATCGTGCTCATCACACAAACATTTGTCCTGGGTGGGAATCGAACCCACGACCTCCGGCATAGCAGTCAGAGCTACTAACCACTAGACCAACAGGCCAGTCATAAAATCCAAATCCAATCAATAAAAAGTACTTTCAAATATGTAAATAGTAAGTGTATCACAATGTGCCTTATTATCATTTAATCAACAAATACCTATATATATATATCTCACATAATATATATATATATATTATGTGAGCAATCCAACTACCACTCATCGCAGAACCAAATGGTCTAAAAAAATGAGTGTTCAAATATTAGAAACCATTTAATATGCATGCATTACAAGCGCGCTTACTCAAGCAACGGGGAATAAACATTCTTTCGCAATAACAGACCCCTACGCCAATATGAATTTATTATACCGACGTTACAGTTAGATATTGTTTTCGTAGTTTATCCCTCTCAAATAGTCCATGAATAATGCAATGTGGCATAAGAGCATATAGCCTAAATATTATATATAGCTTGGTTGGTAGTTATAGGCTTTCAAGTAGATTGAAACCTCCATTGTTATTACACCCATATTACTAACTTTATGTTTGTTTATCCGTCGATTTATAATGTTTATCAAGCGATATTGACTTACAATCACTGTTATGTTATAGGCTTTGGCTGCGGGATCGCTTACGTGGAATTTGAGAAACAATATTTTATCGTAACATCTTAGTTCGAATCTACTTAGCCTTATCCAACTTTGTTGTTTATATTATACACACGGAGGATTAATATAGCGTACGTCTCCGGCATGATACCGATGAGATCGAATATTGAAAAAACATTGAAAGGTGCTTTTTAGGGTTCCGTAGTCAACTAGGAACCCTTATAGTTTCGCCATGTCTGTCTGTCCGTCTGTCTGTCTGTCCGTCTGTCTGTCTGTCCGTCTGTCCGTCCTCGCTTAATCTCTGTGATCGTTAGCACTTCTAGTGCTAACGATCACAGAGATGAATTTCAGAGATGAATCACAGAGCTGAAATTTGGTACCAATATGTCTATCAATCACGCCGACAAAGTGGTAAAATAAAAATTGGAAAAAAATGTTTTACTAGGGTAGCCCCCCTATATGTAAAGTGGGAAGTGATTTTTTTTTTTAATTTCAACCCTAACGTGTGATACATTGTTGGATAGGTATTTAAAAATGAATAGGGGTTTACTAAAATCATTTTTTGATAATGTCAATAATTTCGGAAATAATCGCTCCAAACCTCTAACTTTTGAACCATAAGTTTAGAAAATATGAAAAAAAACTGAAAAGTAGAACTTTATAAGGACTTTCTAGGAAAATTATTTTGAACTTGATGGAAAGAACAGTTTTGTACAATAGTATAATCGTATATGCAAGCATTTTTTTAAACTCATAAGTGGGTACACTTGTTGTGACGGACGGGAAACTACGGAACCCTACACTGAGCGTGGCCCGACACGCTCTTGGCCGGTTTTTTTTACGGTGACAAGTGGTCAAAAGGATCGGGCCAGGAGGGGATCTGGTGCGGTGGTGTTCGGACCCAAACCCATCGTGCCGGACCCTTTGATCAGCTGCGCAATTGACTGTATGGATACACCAATATACAAGCAAAGCGATGGTGGTCCTCGACACCAGGGGCCCAAGTCTGCTATTTTTATAAATTCGTCATTCCAACACGATCCCATTATCATTTTGCTAAAAGTTCCTAATCTGCTAATTCATAATGATCGATCATTGATCGGTCAATAGTCTCGTAATAGAGTTGCGGTAAAATGACAATATCGAGCTTATTAAAAGCAATGACTGCACAACAACGTTCTAATGGTAGGTCACGGATCAAAGGAACTGTCAAAATTTTTTCATATTACCGCATACGTAAGACATTCATTTGTAAAAATGTACGAGATTACCATTCTATCCCACTTCTTTTAATGGAGTGTCAGTGGTTGATTATTGGAAAGTCATAATGACGCCATTATATCAGTAGATTACCAAACTTACTCAAAATCAACAAATGAGATCAATGATAGACCATTCTGATACTATTGTAATAGCAGACTTGGGGCCCTGGATGCAGGCAGACTAAGGAAGCCATGTCACACCTAAACAAAGTAATCACCAAAAGCTTCATGCGATTAGACTGAGGCAGGCATACGCCTGGTTGCGAGGACCATTACTGGACACTGCATACTGAATAAGCACCTCCACACGATAGGCTTCACAGACAGTCCCCTGTGCAGAGCACGCTTGGAGGAAGAGGAGGAGACTATTCCGCATGTGCTCCTTGACTGCACAGGTGTCTCTGATACGCATACGAACCTTTGGATCCATGCATTCCCTGAACCTGAGAGGCCTAGTCAGTTTTTGGAGACTGGCTGGAATAACCACATCAAAGGTTTTGGCCGCCATGGCCATGTGGAAACGGATAGAACTTATTCCGCTCGGGCTGGAGCGAGGGAGAGTGGTGGAGTGGCTGCAGTGGGGGGAGGGGGAGGATTTTTCGTGTCCCTTAAGTCACTAATCGGAAACAATCACGCAGTCTGAATAGTGCATTGCATATCCAATCGCTAATATTGTCAATGAAACTTAGTATTCATTTGATTTTGATTTCAGAGACGAGACCATGTAGTGCAAGATTGAACTAGCACTGAAATCATCTGGTTTCAAATATCGGATTCATATAGTAAACCTCATGTATCGTGGTAAGTTTAAAACCAGCCAATCAAATCACTCGGCAAGGGATTAACCTTTCAGATACCGTCAATTTCAGACACAACAGTAAGACAATAGATGCGCGAACGTTCGCTTGGGGTTTATTGAAAATTGGACAGCCTTTCAGCTATCACTTTAAAAATTAGTCGAAATACAATATTTGCTACTTCACCTGCCTGCCAAGGTTTGTGCAAAATCCTTTTTCCAATTGAAGTTTTTCATTCCACGTTAAAGTAATCTCGTAAAGAAAATATTATTCACTATTTATTTATTTATTAAAAACACACACTATCTTTACAGGCTGGACCCATTACAATAATAATAATAATAATAATAATAATAATAATATTCCACAACTATCACACAGCGCCGTCTAGTCCCAAGCTAAGCAGAGCTTGTGTTATGGGTACTAGACAACTGATAAACATACTTATATATACAACAAACAAAACACAACAATACACACACTACAATAATACAATAATACAACAACACACACAACACATTACAATAATAGTTTTACAAATAATAGGAACAAATCAATCATCTTATGGCTAACACTTACCTAAAATCAACTATAAAACATCTATAAAAATACAAAAAATAATAATAAAAATATAACCTTAACCTATGTAAGTAAATAAAATCAGACCTAATACCTAACATTAACTAATTTTTAAATATAACAAATAAACTTTAATAAAACTCTTGCGAATTCTGTCTCATGGCTTTAAAACAGGTCAATTGACATTAGGTTGGTTCTGGCAGTAGGCACGGCCAGCAATGACGACCGCCGCCGTCTCCAC
Organism: Mythimna ferrago; assembly: GCA_910589285.2. Lineage (NCBI taxonomy): Eukaryota > Metazoa > Arthropoda > Insecta > Lepidoptera > Noctuidae > Mythimna > Mythimna ferrago. The sequence goes on from OU342675.1 coordinate 17,025,042, forward strand.
ACGTACCGGTCTGGCACGCACAGCTTCAGGTGCCGCAGCACACCCGGGTTGTGCGCTACTCCACGCAGGAGCTTTACTGCATACGCCGCGAGTGCAAACTCACGGCGCACTCTGAGCTCGTTGTACAAAATAAATAGAAATGAGATACACAGAATCTTATTGTAATATTGTGTGAAACAATTCCGAGAGTAGTTTACGCCCAGGTTTAGTAACGAAGGATCATAAAAAGATATCGATATCGAAATCTAACATCCTACCGTCTCCTATAAAACTTTGCCAGTTACCTTATTACATTCTAGGTATTTTATATTAGTCTAGACGTAGCACATCGTAAACTAGCTTATTTTTATTACTGTTCAATTAAGTTTTCTGATAAAGAAATTCTCTAAAGTAGCTGGCCTTGTCGAAAAATATTTACGATGGATGAAAAGCACTTATTTTCAATTAATTGTAATAACATTGCCTAGTTTTTGGAAAATAAAACTGGATTGGTTAGAAGTATTCTTAGGTACCTCAGTCGGCCTGAGATTACATAATGTTGTTTCAGTGGTTAGGAAAGCTTTTAAAACTCGTGTAGGTAATTAGTCGTAGGTACCTACTTACTCAGGTATGTAATGACAAACTTTTGCTCTTATGAGAAACTCGTCAAGCCGATCTCTAACTTGGTTCAGAAAGTTATTTTTGTTTTTCCCAATACTTTTATAACAAATATACTTTATCTTTGTCGTAATGTCACACTAGCTGGCTATTAATATTATACTTTTCTTACCAGTGGCGAAGGGTAAAAGATTTTATAAGAAAATCCCGTAAAAAAATATGTGCGAACATTGTACAGTGCCATTAGCATTGCCATAATGTGACCAGTCTTCTGGACACAATGGCAGCGCGGTGTAGCAGAGTACTTTGATGCTTAAGTGCCTTTTGTAAATGGTTTTAATTTTGTATTGCCATCTAAAAAGGAAAGCGGAAAGTACTCGTTTGTTAAAACCCTTCGTCACTGTTGGCAACAATAAACACACATTCTTGACTGGAAGCCACAAAGCAATCTCGTCAATATTTCACGACGATGTCGGATAGCGTTTCCGAATGCGTATCAATCCCTTTCTATTACACAGAAATGGACAGTTACGGTATTGTGTCTCGTATTCCTGTAGATACCTACATAACCACGTTTGTCTACGTTAGATACGGGAAACAGAAAAAAACGAGAGGTATCGTAACCAAAACAGGAAATTAACCGTCATATACGCGCCAGTTCCGATTACTTGTCGTGTGGCAGTCCTTCCTACCTAGCTAGCATTTAGGATTTATTTTATGGTTTATATGCAAAGTATATCTAGACAGATCATTTCCTGAAGGGGAAACAGAGGCAAAATAAATCTGAATATGATGTACGTACATTACATCATATGTTTCTCTATAGGCAATAAATTTTGGAATCGAACCTGAGTCCGCAGGGTCAGTTTACCTATGATTCGAATGTCGTTCTCAAACTCAGTGAAACCTGCAATAAGCTTTTAAAACCGCGCTTGTATCTGTTGCCCAAAGTTCTCTTATTTAGCGAACTAAGCAGCCAAACGGGCTATCAATTTAAAAAGTTAGACGTTACCTATCATGAGCTCAGCTTTAAAACTTGACAGTGTTTTGAACCAGCGCTTACATAAGTTACCGAGTGGATACATAGCCGACAACTTAATCACGTCCAAAAGCCAAACTTTCTTCGAGAATGAAGCTATTTGCATGATTTTGCATTTAATTGTTAACTCGTTAATTGTTTATTCTAGAAGTTAAGTTGAGAATGCGTGCGTTTTAGGACTTGACGCTAAAAAATAAACTTAATTATGCACAGACACAGGCGAGCTAGATGTTACAAAAAATAAGATAAAGTTTGTGTGGTCGGCTGTGAATCATCTCTAAATTACACTGGTGTGATTTTACAAAGAAATAACATAATGTCAAAATAAAAGTCATAAAAATAACACCAAAAGAATAATTACACAAACAACTGCCAAACTTTTTATGGACTTATTTTCGACATCGCGGTATAATTATTGTTCCCCTTCCTGAATTTTGTATTTGATCTAAAAGCATCGCACGGCCTTTTGTAAACGAATTTTAATAATTTCTCCGTAGGTACACATGAAAGCAGTGGAAACAAAAGGCGTCATTGTTACTCAAAACACAGCACAATCGCCTACAATCAGAAGGCAGGATGACGGGAAAATTACACACGAGCTAAACTTTCAACACGCAATACTCAACTGATAGAAACAAGTACAACATTTACATAATAATGTGAACAATCGATACCAACTTGAGCACACTATGAGGAGCACGAAATGTATTGAATAGTTCATAGTCCCGCAACACTTTGTGAAATGTTTGCCGGTTGTTTTCGCACTCGAGACGAAGTAGTTGAAAGGAAGCTCAGACGCGACCGCCGCGCGATCCTGTGGTGGCGCGCCGACTGAAAACTTTCAAACTCAACCTGATCCAGGAGTAAGGGCGCATGCGTCGCGGTTCGCCTGTTGAGTTACTTTACAAGTTCCTTATTACAGTGTTAAAACATTTCACCGACTTGCTTTTCATATTTGTGAGGGGTATTTCCGTAGACTGGTCTTTGAAAGGATAAACATGTTCGACGAGGTTACACGTTGGTATTGCAATTTGTTCTAAGTAGGTCAAAACTCTTGTAGCAATAATTATTTTTCAGTAAACATTATCAGTAAAAAACGGTTTTACTAAGGTAAATGTATAGAATAAATATATTAGTTAGTTTATACTTATTCGAGAACTCAATTTGTCTTTCACTGGGTTTATGAATCGAATTACCTCTTGATACAGAACGACCTACTTTGAACAACTGAAAGTGTTAATTACTCTTTGAGTTTTGATTAATTTAGTTTATTAATTGAGTGTCAGAATAAGTATTAATTTGCTTCTGTCGAAAATTTATGTTATTTCAACTCAAGTTATGTTCATTGCCTTCATCTTAATACCCTAAGGATTATAATTTGTTGTAATATGAATTTTATAAAAAGTAGAAATCTGTTTTGTGTGATATACTCTAATATGACTTAACTAGCTTCTGCCAGCGGCTTCGCCCGCGTGAAAGAAAGTTTCTCCATACAAACTTTCGACCCCCGATTTATCCCCTTAGGGGGTAAATTAATCAAAATCCTCCCTCATTGCTCACCTACGTCATAAAAAGAAGCCATAAGAATAATTTCAAGCTTTTAGGCCCTATAGTTTCTCCTTGCGTTGTTATGTCAGTCAATCAGTTTATCCTTTTATATGTATATTATGTATAGATAAAAGTTTAACTAAAAAAATTTCAATAATTAGTACAGATGCGAGCAAAAAGTAACTTATACGACCTAAATGAAGCTGGATGAAGCCAGCATTTTTTCTTGGCAATACAATTCGGGAAATCCTCCATTTTGGTCGCATGCCAATTGTAATACCTATCTACAGAGAAAATGAATTGTTATAAACCCAATATCCAGGAAGAGTGGAGTTGCGGGATCGGCAATATGTTTTAAACATTTTTATTTGTAACCTTGCTGTTGAGGAAAGTAATATCCCTTAGTACAAGAGCTTACTGAAAATAATGGGCTTTCATTTGCTTGTTGGTAATTCTAGCAAATTAGTGTTATTTTTTGGTAGAGTAGTTATTAGAGCAGTGGTCGCCCAATGGTAACGGCCCTGACTTGTGAATTTTATCGTATCTACGTCGTGGATTCAAACGTAGGCTTGCGGACAGCGAACAATGGGTAGATCACCGTCCGGCCGTCCGAAATAACCATCCGAACCGTGTAGTGTTTCACGCATGGGGTCCAGCTGGGTCGAAGCCTACTGGGGCCATGGGTTGACTTCGAAAAGGGACCCCTATTTGCCTAGAATGCAAAGGGTAACTAAATGAACGTACATGTTGTTTTAGTCAGCAAAACTCTGTTACACTCTCCCGCTCAACCCTAGAGCGGATGAAGTCATTAGATGACAGCCACCTCAAAATGACAAAAAGGGCTGGCGCTTTACTTTGTATAATTTTTGTGAAAGAAAATATAGTGAGGACACCGGTAATATCGGTGTGCTAGTAACAAAAAATTCGAAGACTTGTGACGTGACATCCGCACTAATTCCGCTAGTTGGACTACGGCCCATTCCCTCTCCTAGAGAGGAGGCCAAAGTCCTAGCAGGGGGAACCTCATAAGGCTATTTATACTCATATTATGTACTTTTTAAAGGAAATTGGATAAGCTCCGTGAAGTCGGCCTGTGTGACTACTTGTAGTAGATATTTTATTGAACAAAGCTATTAGGTTGATGATTGGTGGCATCTTATAAAAGATTAATAAGATGGTATGGCAGACAAGCACTAGTTTATATCAATAAAAAAAAACCCTGATGAACATCATATCATGTCCGGTTTTCTTAGTATGTTAATTTCATATCTACCATTCTTATCTACTTGTATACAAACTCTGTTTTCGATATTTAGTTTAGCTAATCAATTATGCCTAGAGTGCTGTCTACGCTAAAGGAAACTTAAAAGAAAATGAGAGAAACCTTAGTTTCTGTTAACTTAGAGCTTACGCTTTATGGGTCTGTGGCCAATTGGACCCGCTTGATTTTGACCCGCGGGTCCACTTGATGAATTTATTTTCTGTATTTTTATTGGTTAACTGGACCCACACTCAAATAAAAAAAAAACTATTTTTAAAGCTTTTAGTGAATACAGTCAAGCGCAAAAGTGGTAAGTCAAAATATAATAAAAGGCCCATATGCCTGGCCTTAGAATTAGCAGTGCTCGTGTACTTAATTTAGGTATTATTACAGTAATAAAATATTTCATCATCATCATTTCAGCCGAAAGACGTCCACTGTTGGACATAAGCCTCCCTCAAGTGTCGCCACAAAGGACGGTCCGGTGCATCTCGCATCCCTCGGATTCCCGCAACCCTTATCAGGTCATTGGTCCACCTTGTACGAGGCCTTCCAACGCTACGCCTTCCGGTAAGTAGTTGCCAAAAAAATATTTAGGTTTTAGTGTTTGTAGACAAGTCTGGAGCATAAGTGTAAATACGTAATTGAATAAATGAAAAATAAGTATTCTTAAATTTTCAGTAATATACTTAAATAATATTATATAATTGTATATACATACATATTTTAAACATATAAATAAAACTAAAAGATTCGACTATTTTCCTTTACTTTATTTATAATAAAATTAGGCAGTGGGTCCAGTCGACCCATTTAAAATGGGACTGGGTCAAGTGATCTCGCAGCCCCAAATCGAGCGGGTCCAATTGACCACAGACCCCGCCCTAGACTGAAAAATGCGTAGGCAAATAAGTGAGAGATACACCTTCCTATGCAATATTTATATCGCTCATATCGAGTTACTTCGAATTTTCCTGAAGCAATACAAATGTGTACTATAAATATCGAGACCAGCCTAAAAAAACTTGCCTATTATGTTTCAGCAGCAATATTCAATAAAACGTAGCAGAACCAGTACTGAGAAAGATGAAAAATAAAACTAAAATAGGTATTGTTCCAGTTCCACGTTCCGTTATCATCAAATTTAAATAGCAGATTATAAACCTGGGTGGCTATATAGAAGAAGGGAAGATCTGGGCGCGTCGGTTTCCATACATTTAACAAGGCAACTAGACTTGTAGAGCTACACTTGATCCACGCCACGCGACGTCATTCTACGTACAATTCAGGCGTGTTACACGTGTGCGTTGGTCTAATGTAGTTCTAGCTTAAAAGATTGTTATATAGATTGGATGAAAAATAAAATGTTAAAAAAGGGGGTTAGTGCCGAGATTATGGGTAAATGGAGAAAAATGAATGAAGAAAACACATTGCGTCGACCGCAAAAACAAGTTCAAAGTTCAAAAATATTTTATTTGCAAAGGCCTACATGCGCACTTATAAACGTCAGAAGTTAGTGCACAATTCCAATTATTGGTGGAGTATTTTGCCGTTTCTTCTCTATTGGAAACGTCCAAAACGGCAAAATACTCCACGGTTCCTCTTTAAAAAAACAAACATAATTTTTTTATACCAACACTGCTAACAAGTTTGTGGTCATGAAACAGCAACATAACGATGATAGTACCTACGGTATCTGTCTATCTTGGAACCATTTCATCAATATTGTGATGTATCTTTAGAAAATAAAAAACTTTTTATAAAAAAAAATATAACCGACTTCAATGTTAAAAAACACTGAAAAGTATAAAATAACTTTAATTTCGGAAGTCGGTGTTAAATAACGAAGAGACAAAACTATTATAGAAACACCGACTTCCGAAATTAATGTTATTTTATACTTTTTAGTGTTTTTTAACATTGATGTCGGTTATATTTTTTTTTTTTTGTAAAAAGTTTTTATTTTACACTTTTTAGTTATGGTACCACCACTAAAAAGTACCTCTCAGACAAACTTAAATAACTTATAGCCACAGTGCATCTCATAACGATTCTAATAATCCCAAACACGGATAGATTACATTAATTTACCTTCCTCTTCCCTTTTTCCTTCAGCCAGTCATCGACTACAGGTATAAACAAAGCAATTTTACTTGTTACGACAGTTCTGCTTTGATCCTATGAGGAGTTCTGTGCCATATCTTCGAAGTTCATGATCAGATCATAACAATATTTCAATGGGACCAATTTGGAAGCAGAACCTTTCAATCAAAAAAAGAATTTTCAAAATCGGTCCACAATTGACCGAGATATCGGTGAACATACATAAAAAAAAACACACATTCAGCCGAACGTAGAACCTCCTCCTTTTCGAAGTCGGTTAATGACCACATCCTCACAGATCGGGTAAGAACGATATACTCGCAGAAGCCATACTTTTTGAAATCGTTCTATAACTTTCATTACAAAAAGCCAAGTATTTTATTTACTTGTAAAACTAGCTGATATAATTTGACTTTTTATCTACAAGAAAAGTAAAAACTCTTGTTTGTAGACTATTATTAACAATTTTTTCATACTTCCCTCTATGTTTTCGGGTATATCCCATAAATGAGATTATTGGCCAATACATATATAAATTAGTTAGGTTAAGATCAAAGATATGCGGACACGGTCAACTTAAAGTTTGTTGACGAATTTCTCTACATAAAATTAACATCAATAAAAAACATTTTTTCATAGCAAGCTTTTATAGCGCGGTATATACCGCGGTATTTAATTAACACTCATCAAGACAATTCCAAAATACTCAAACATGACAGAGTTATCTGAATTTACCTTTCGATTTCGTCATCAGATCAGCTCGATGTCATAATAATTTTGCATTATCTTTAGATTTATACATGCATACATTTCAGCTTAACCAATAACCGGGAAGAGGATAAAAAAATTTCAAAATTTGATTACAGACAAACCAACATCGGAACAGGTGAAACTAAATAAAAGCTCGTAAAAATAAAATAGCATACGACTCATCCGCGAGACCAAAGTAATTACAATCGGGGCGCATGTACCTCTAGGGGGTGCCCCATCGTGGCTTTACGGTAGATGAAATGGATTCTAATTATTATTGAAGCTGACTCAAAGAAATTTAATAAAATATCGACACTTTTACTAGGAGCATCGTAAGAGACAGTCTGCATTTTTGCACGAAGGCAAAAATTACCATTCTTTACTAATTAATAAGCGTTTTTAACATGATTCTAAAAAAATAACTACTAATTATCTATTCGATTACTTCTTACATTTATTTATTATATTTTACAGAAAGTTTTCAGACTAATGAACCAATGACATAAAGAGTACAAACAGTCTATTATTTAGGTACGAGAAAAGTTAAACAATGAAAAATATCTGTGCCATTGCCACAGGCAATGGCACATTGATGCAGAATTTTGTTATAAATACTTTTTAATTTATTTGTTTATTTAATCTTCATGCAACAAAAAGTATAAAGGCGGACTTAAAGCAGTTAGTTAGGCATTCTCTACCAGTCAACCTAGGGTAGTGCAAAGACAATATAGCAGGTGCATAAAAAAAAAAAAATATTAGATAGAAAGATCTTTTTCTACAAAAAACGCATACCGATGGTTTTTTTTAGAGTGAGAAATCGTATAATGATTTCTCCCGCTCTAGAATACAGCGAGAGGGTGTGTCAGACTTTTACCACGGCTTCAATCAAGGCGGCGCCAGTGGACGCCATTGGAGAGTTGTGGACGGGAGTCGCCCACCAGGTGGCTGACATGGAGCTTCCCTCAAAAGGAGAACGAGAAACTCCGGGTAAACCAGTCAGGGCTCCAAGGAAAAGCCGTCCCCCAGATGGCACCAAATGGAGGAGCAATCAACCCCAGTCCGTGCCGGAGAAACAAATGCTGGCTCTGGTGCGGCTAGAGCTGGCTGCCTACCGGCAGTAGCAGCGATAGCTGCAGCAACAATTCCAGCAGTACAACCAGCAGTAAATTGACGAAAGAAAGAAAAAAGAAGTGCAACAAGATCCACTTATATTAGCCTAGTAATCACGGGAAACCGGGTGAATCAAAAGAAATGGGTGCACATAGCAACGTACGAGCATGTACATAAAAATAAAAAACCTTTTATTTGACCCGTGTGCAACTGTGCTCCCACTCCAATTGGTCATTACACCAAGTCCCGACTGCGCCATTGTCAGATTGTTAGATATTGCGGACTGACTGATGAGTTGATTGATGTTACGAATATAAATAAGGTAAGTGGTTTATTTATATTCTAGTCTTAAGGGGTCACGTTCATGTCTCCAGGTTGGGTTATCTTCGGTTAGCGGGCGTTTCAAAAATAACTTCCATAGTGCGAGGGATACAGTTTGGTGGTATAGCAACCTATTGTAGCGACATCTATATCTCCACATTGGAACTTGTATTAAAAACTCTGCGTCGCGGTATTAAAGTTCTCCGTCCGCCTACGAACACATACAACAGTCTGAAATTACTTAACTATCGAGCAGTTGACCAGACCAGACATAACACCCGTCTGCTCGCTGGATTCTCCATTCTTAACCGAGGTTTTCAAGACTTAAACACCCTGTTCCCCTGCTAAACTACTACTACTACTAGTACACTATTCACCACCTCGACACACCACGAAAAAATTGGTCAAGGCTTACTTGACCACATTTTCTTATTTCAAAATCAAAAGACCTTTACAAATTTTCTGGTGTTGTCTCAGGTGTTTTCTCAGGTTTTAACATGTTTGCCAGTTCGTCCAGTTCCTTGCATTTTGTATCAATTTCTAGCAATATGCAGCTCTAACTTATAAATAATGTTGTCTTTATTTGCATAACATGCATAAAAAATGCGGCAATACTAATATTAATGTGCATGAGAAAGTCGAAAGTCGATTCCGTCCTCTTTTTAATATTTGACGAGGTTCGACGCTTAGTCGCCGCGCACCGCCGCCGCACGGACGGTTGCTGACCCGCTCGGCGAGCTCAGGGCTGAGGAAATGTGTCCTAAGCTTGTCAATGTCTAAACTTGAATTTATTATTCGATATAATTTCAGTCCTTCATCACAAACCCAAGTATCGACTTTAACTTTGTGTTTTTTAAGTTGATTTTTAAGTGACCGATTGTAGTAAAAATGCCTTAAAGGATATGGATTTTGACTTCTGATATTTATAGCATACTGCTTTTTATTTTATTTAATGATTATTTCGATATTCTATTATAGTACATCAAGAAAACTCCAATGAAGATAGAATTTTTAACCGACTGAAAAAGGAGGAGGTTATATGTTCGGTTGTATATATTTTTTATGTATGTTCACCGATTTCTCGGTCAATTGTGGACCGAATCAGATTTTTTTTTTTAATTAAAAGTTATACTCCTTTAGTCTCATCCTCCGTTGGTCCCACAGAAATATTCTTATATAATAATAATAATATAATAATATTCCACAACTTTCACACAACGCCGTCTAGTCCCAAGCTAAGCAGAGCTTGTGTTATGGGTACTAGACAACTGATAAACATACTTATATATTTTTAAATACATACATATTATGGATAAACTACACCCAGACACAGAACAAATGATTATGCTCATCACACAAACATTTGTCCTGGGTGGGAATCGAACCCACGACCTCCGGCATAGCAGTCAGGGTCACTAACCACTAGACCAACAGGTAAGTCAATTATGATGTGATGACGAACTTTGAAAACATGAAACAAAACTCATAGAATCATATCAGAACTAGAAGAGAGCTTTGTTTATACGTGTATTCGATAACTGACTGAAGGAAGAAGGGGAAAGGATAGGGAGAGTCGAAAGGCGTGTTTGGATTATTAGAATTGTCATGGGATGCGGTCTATAAAGTATCATTGAACTGATTTGATAAGGTAGAAGGTACTTAAGTTTGGCTGTGCTACAACTAAAAAGTGTAAAATAAAAACACTTAATACAAAAAAAAGTACTGAAAGTAAAAGCTGTAAGTTCTTTGTTATAACACGCTTATAAGATTCATATTTTTCTTTGAAAAATTTCTTAGAAGCGCATCTTTATTATTCGACATAACTTTAGAAAAGAACATTATTTTTACATGGGAGCGTAGTTCCTAATATCGAAAATAATGTCAGTAAAACTGAATCACATTTCTCTATGATTACAGACTAAGCTCTACACTGACAGCCCTGAAACCTTTCATAAGTTTACTTTTTAATAATGAAATGCAATACGAGTGGTAGTTCAATAAAGCGACGGAACCCGCAATTTATGTCCGCATTAGAATGACTAACGGTGGTCAATAAGTTTAGGGACGGTGCATTAGTTGTATAAGCAAAGAAGTGAGGGCCCACAGCCCTAATCCATTCATCTGTCAATCTACATTTCCTTTTCGATTAATACGGATTCAGCGTAGACAGTAATTAGCTAGAAATCAATTGATAGACTTGGAAAATGGTTATAAAATTTTATCCTGTTGAAGTCTGTGATAAATTTTATTTATTTTGCAAATAGGTTTCAAAAGCACTTTTACACGTCAATTTTTTTTTCGTCAGTTTAAACTTGATGAGGCCGATTTAAGTATATATCGCTTATTTTTAGTTTTCGAAGTGGGAAAACTTACTCGACAGTGGAAAGGTAAAATTGCTTAAGCGCCACTTTGGTCGGAAATAAGTTTTATACCCTATTGTAAGTGTAATAAGTTTGATAACTTATTTTCGACCAAAGTGGCGTTTAAGCAATTTTACCTTTCCACTGTCGAACTTATCTCACTCCGGGTGGAACGAGTAACTTTTTTTTCGTTAATTCAGTAGTTTAATTTTTTTCGGAGTCCAGATACCTGGTTATATGGTTCTAATTTCAACTCGATACCTTCACACGTTCCCGAGATAAAGGGTCTTGACAGACAGATAGACAGACGGACAACAAAATGATCCTATAAAGGTTCCGTTTTTTTCCTTTTAAGGTACGGAACCCTAAAAAGATAAAATAAAGTGAAAGAGTTTACTTTTTAAATTACGTAAATCCCTGAAAGTAACGTTCAAATTAGGAAAAATAATTATTAATTGGATAGTCAGATTCATAACAAATAATGTTGGCATACAACATGGCGCTACAACCCACGGAAGCGGAGCAGTAACCAAAGGCACCGGTGAAACAGCGTACAGAACCAGCTTTTTTTTATGGTGAGAAAGAATCATCCAATGACAACCCCCGCTCTTGGGTGGAGCGGGAGATTGTGTCAGAGTCTTACTGACTAAAAGACCCACCCCGTTCCTTCTAGCCTTCATACCGGGGCTCGAGCTTCCTTTCGGATAACCCTGACCCCAGTAGGCTTCGACCCGGCTGGGTCCCTGCTGTTGCTGACAACTCCTTGAGGCGCGCGGGAACAGTGCGCGCCGTCGACGACTTGAACTTGGTCCGGACAGTTACCGGACGGTCGGATAGCGAGCTACCCATTGCTCACTGTCCGCAAGCCCGCGCCTACGGTGGCCGGAAATCGGGATCAGAATCCCGGTGACGGCGGCGAGGACGCCGTTGCCTGATGCGAGGAGACCGACTCCTTTGCGAGCATTACTGCTTCGCAGAAGTCGGTGACCGCCTGCTACTCCTCCTCGCTCCGGACCATGGCCTCAACCAAGGCCCGGCGCGAGAGGTCTCCGCTGCCGATCGCCCCCACGGCGGGCACGGCGATGCTCCGCCCAAGCAGGGCACACTTCGACTGTGTGCTCCACTGTGTCCTCCGGGCATTCCAAGCTAGTCATACTATATCACACTAAAGTTATAAAACCGAAACTTTGTATGCTCGTTACTTCTTTACTCCCGAACGGCTGAACGGATTTCGAATAAACTTAGTACACTGATAGACCATGTATACTGGAAAAGCACATAAACTGCTTTAGTCTCGAGAGTATGTTCCATAGAAATATAAAGTATGTTCCCTTAGGATAATTTTATTACTATCAGGCGGGCAAAGTCACTGGCAGCAGCTAGTTATAAAGCACTGTCAGTTACAATATAACTATTATAACTAACATTCCCAAAAATTACAATTTATAAGTACAAGCTAACAAGGGATTTAAAAACAATATTAGAAATGTAGATGAAGAAAACTTAAACCTTAAATATTGAAGTTCTCTACTTCGGCTTAATCTTCATTTACAATATTTGTAGAGCCGACCTCACGAAATCTAGCAAATTGACACAACTGTATGGCTTTAGACTAAGTTCTTACACCTGTATTAACAGAGCTCGAAGTCATAACGACGGCTTACATAGTCAGCTACAACCTTACCTAGTAGCCTAAGCTTTTGCCAGATCGTAATAACAGATCTCTATTGTGCACCCTGGGGAATAGCTGGGTTAATAAAAATTCTTGCAATCGAGCATAGAAAGATCAGTATGTTCTTTTTTTGAGATGGGGAATCATCTAATCACTTCTCCCACTTTTGAGTGGAGCGAGAGGGTGTAGAGGGTGTCAGACTATTACTGACTAAAATCACGGCTGTGCCCTTTGCGTTTTAGGACCACAGTTTTCCTATTTTGAATTTTTTTTGGCCCCAGCAGGCATCAGTTCTGCTGGACCCCGCGGGTTTCTTGACATCTCTTTGAGGCGTGGAACACTACGTGCCGTCGAATACTCCACAGAAAGATACGTTACACGTATTGTTTTTTTGTACTCATTAAGTGATTTTGATGTATGAGGGTAGCATATACGTACTTACATCTAGGTATTTAATTAAATGAAAATCAAACATAGCGCATGATTTCATTCTTTCTCTATTTTTTTCTTTCGTGAATTATGTTAATTTTTTCCTTCTGTTACTGCTGCTGTTTTATAACAACGCTTGTTAATTAAAATACTGTAATGTATGTGATATGGCTTTAGCCCTCAGGCACCCTAATATATTTACGGTCGGCTCAACATGTTTACCTACTCTTTGAAGAAATATATCAATATTTCTTTTTGGCCATTATTTCAATAACCACCCTCATTCCCGTGGAGCCCTCCTCTTTGAGGAGGCGTCACAGCCTTCTCACTTCTCACCTCTCGGATGCAGGTTCTCACCGGATACCCAACTGGCGAGGACCTGCGTCAGATGGAAAGTTTATGGATGTTTCGGGAGTTACTTATTTTTTATTCAGCGGGAAGAAACACTCGAGTGGAACTTTCGGTCCTCGTAAAGGTAACCTACGACGGTAACTTTTTGCGTTCGGCCCTGGTTCAAGCTGTGGTCTGGAGCGGGAGGAAGAGGGAAGTAGACGACACCATCTGCGAAACAGTAATGTGAGTGAAAGTAGGTGGGCGAAACCATAAGAGAGAAGACATCCTCACGCCCCATTCACCGCCGCAAGAGACGCTGCAGCCATCGAGAATCACACCTGAATGTGATTCAAGTACACTATAGGCGCGGATTTGCAGACGACGAGCAATGGGTAGCTCACTGTCCGGCCGCCCGGTAAGGACCAAGCCCGAGTCGACGGCGCATTGTGTACTCTGCGCGCCTCATAGAGAAGTGGCCCGGTAGAGCCAATGCCTGATAGAGTTACTGTGGCCCTGGAATACCAGGGGCAACTAAAGGAAACCCGCATCCTCCTCATTGTACTCTACATACTGTCATTGTATTTACCTTATATTTAGTAAATTCATTACCTACCAAATGTAAGCAATTTATTTAATTAAAATCTTCATAAACTTCTGTCTTCGTAAACATTAATTTAACAAAGTTTGGAATTTACTTACACTCATTACATTTTAATAAATATCTTGTTTACTTACTTATATATTACTGATTTAAATGATTCTTTATTAGCTTTTACACGCGGCGTCGCTCCCCTGACCTACCCTACCACATGAAATTTCTGCATTTTTTTCCAAAATAAAAATTTACGCTTATTTTTTCTGGGCGGAGCGAGAGAGTGTCAGCAAAAAGGGCTACAGAAGCAACACAGGTGGTTTATAGAACTCACCTGTGTGTCTTCAGTTGCCCTTTGAGTCCCAGGGCTGCGGTTAGTCTTTTAAAAAAAAATCTTCTTTTCTCAGGTATCTTTCGGCTGACACTGACCTTAGCGTAGGCTCTTTGAGCCACGTATGGGACGAACGTGCCGTCAACCTAAGCCTGGCTTTTATTGGTAGGAAAATCAAACGAAATATAAATTAGCTATACATATACTAGTATACCTCTTATAGATTATATCAAACAACTATTTTTCAACTACAATGTTTCCTTAGATTTTAATGACGAAATTATATGTTGTTTGTAAAATCTTTTGTCATGAATTGCCTTGATCTTATCGGGGCATACCTACCTACGCGATAGAACTATGAAATCCCCTCAGTTTTTCAATTTACGCTGAAGCCATTAATTAGGTACCTATAAATAGACTATCGTTTAAAAATAGAAAAATCTGATAAAGGCCGGATATTTTTGCTTGTTTTCGAGAAGAATTAAAATTCCAGTTTATACAAATGCGAAGTATGTAATGGTTACTTGTATTACTACTCGTAACAGCCGAATATCAAGATAAGTAATGAAAATGTGGTATTGAAATCACGGCATCTTTGTGATGAATAAAGGAAGCAGAATACGTTGCTTTTTATAAAATTATAATGCTAAAAGTACGCGCTTATAATACGCAGGTGTGGAAATAACTATGGCGCTAAAACAATACCTATTTTTGCAATAATATGTCTACTGGACAGAGTTTTATATGCTGGAATATCGTATAAAATAAATAAATTACATCTTTGGGTATTACATAGCTAGCCTGTAGGTAGCAGCTGTATCTTCATACACTAGCTTATTTGTTAGATATTTTTTGAGATGAGATTTCAGTCTCGTCTGAAATACCTAATGATGTCTAAAAATTATCCTGTATATTTCTTGGTTTATACATATACCACACAATTATAAAAAAAATATTATTTCTGAGTACTGATTACTGAATCAATAAGTCGAAGAATAATTAGTTAAGCTATTAGTCCTCATGTTGTGTTCCCATAAGCCAAGTTGTGCTGACAAGCTCGCGACAACAACTCATCAGTGAACCAATACAATTTTTGTGGCTACTATTATTGGTAGCGTTCATCATCAGCGTTATAGACGAACTAGCTGCTACCAGCGGCTTCGCCTCTGTTATATTAGAATTATACCAAGGACACATACTTCCGGGATAAAAAGACCCATTTCCAATATCTTAAGTGCTATTAGGTACTTGGCAGAGTTTGGGAATTCCCGACAATTTCAAAATACCCGGGACTTCGAGACTTTTAAGAAACATTTATTTTTGGATGTTTTTTTAAGAGGAGTAAGATTTTTTTGAAGAATTTTATATTGAATTAATTTTTGGTACATATTAAACGGCATTTCTATTATTGTGAAAATCAAAATCAAACAGAAAATTAAATCTTAATAAATTTAACGTTAATTTAAGTCTTAATAATTGCTCTATTCTTTTAACACACACAGATACTTACATTTTTAAGCAGTTAAATCTTATAGTCATAAAACGAACTTGGTTAAAAATCATACTTATTCGTAATTTAGTATCGAATTATTGGTTTTAATCATAACATTGTTTATTCTCAAATCACAGATTGGTTTCATAAGTGAAAAATCTAAATATAATTAAAATAAATAAAACATACCTAACCTACTTATAAAAGAGTATTTTAAGTTACCAAAAAATGTTATAATAAGACTTATTAGCTGATTTAATAAAATAGGCTTTTAAAAAAATCAGAGCATCAATACGTCTGACAATCTGTTTCTAATTTTTGTGATATTGCCACTGGACAAAGAAAACACTCACTCGTATTCAACAGATATCGGTTTGTGTTCAAGGCTTTCTATAGCAGTTTCAAACTTTCTGTACGTTTTCCAATTTCTTCAAACAACTTAAACCCCATTTTTAACAAATTTTAACGTTGTTCTTGTTTTTTTCCAAACAGTAGTAGCCCAAGTATTCATTAAACTAACAGATAGAGCTAGGTTCCTTCAATTATTAAGAATAAAAATGATTACATAACAATTTCGACTATCATGTCTCGTCTCGAGTCTCGAGCCGAAAGTCCCGGGACTCGAAACAACAAAAATTACGAAAATTTCCGGGACTTCGAGACTCGAGACGTCCCGGGACCCAAACCCTAGTAGGTGCTAGGTTACTTCTAGGCAAGCGTCCTTCATCGCCACATCATCACTTACCATCAGGTGAGATAGTGGGCATGCTCAAACGTGAGTCTATCACAAAAAAAAATTAGGATCTGGTCGGTAATATACTATAGATTACCGACCAGATCCTGTTTTTTTTTTTATTTTATAAAATACTCGAGGTATGGTTTGCTGATATCTGTTTGAGGAGCTTCTACATAACAAGACTGGTTGTAAGACTCAGGCGTCTGGTTACCCGTAAAGGTGTATCCAGACCTGGCCAATGAGCAGCTCGCGAGCCGCTTGTAAACAGCGCGCGTGCTGCCCGCGTGCGTTTACAGCCTAAGTTTGGTGCGCCGCCATACTGCAGCTCCAGCAAACCTCCAGGTACTTTTTAACCACCCCTCAAACGGCATGTTCTACAAAGAGCTTAATTCAGACATTGTAAACAAACAATAGGCAGGCGAAGTGATCAATAATCATTTGTTTTATGTATGAGCAATGCCTTTGGCCTGAGTGGGACAATGCAGGCTGCTCCGTTATTGTCTACTCCGTTGTCTATGTTGATATTATCTAGTCTATACCGTTTAGTTGGTCACTTCCTTTACCTACGTTAGCGTGAAGGAATTCCATTTCGAAACAAACAAAAAAAAATAAAACGGTTTTGCACGTTCCAAAGCGTAGATATTTATGGAGCAGCACGTTCAATCGCCTATACCTACTCCTTTAAATCAATACATAGTTACAAAAAATAAATAATATTTAAAAGGTGAAACTTTGCGACGGAAGGCCTCGTACGAGGTGGACCGATGACCTGGCCAAGGTCGCTGGAATTCGATGGATGCGAGACGCACAGGACTGGTCGTTGGGGCGACATAACAAATTTCATCGAAATCCTTTTAGCCGTTCTAGTGTGAAGAAGTAACAAAAATACACAAAATTTCATCATCATCCACGCTTCAGCCGAAAGACGTTCACTGTTGGACATAGGCCTCCCCCAAGTGTCGCCATAATGACCGGTCCTGTGCGTCTCATATCCATCGGATTCACGCGACCCTCACCAGGTCATCGGTCCACCTTGTGGGAGGCCTTTCAACGCTGCGTCTTAGGTACGTGGTCGCTGCTCCACAACCTTCCGTCCCCATCGACAATCTGTTCTGCGAGCAATGTGCCCTGCCCACTACAACAACTTACTTATCTACAACATCATTTAAGTTTTCAAGATTACATAGTTCTGAGCTTATACCTAGGCCCCTCACCTACGCCACGGCGACTTTTTGTAGCGATGCTGTCGCGCGCTTACGTAACGCCACTAACGCGCGTTAGTCGCATTTGCAAGTGCTATAGAAAAAATGCCGACGCGCTACCAACGCGCCACATCATCGCGACTATAGGTATCGATGCGAATCCGCTAAAGCAACGATACAAAAAGCCGCCGTGGGCGAGGGGCCTAAGAGAAGTAGTAACTTAAAATACTTTCTCAATTAAAAGAAAACTCATTGTTTAAAATTCACGTCACAGTAAAAGAATATGACATTTATTTGATTAAAACATGTTTAGTACAACTTAAAAGTAAAAACATAAAAACATGTCATAATAAAATTCTTCCACCCGCAGTGAAGTAAGAAAACTGTTTTATTTGTTACCAAATAATTAGGATTAATACGAGAATGGTAATTACCTAAATTAAGACGGCTTTCGTCTTATACAGTTTACATGACGGGCCACTTCAATTACATAAATACTACTTACTTACCTACATAAATAGGTAGGTAGTTAAGTCGTACCACACGCAAATACTTTGAAAAGTAAAGTAGTTCTTATCATAAACGCTAAGGATTCAAAACATATAAGAAATAGATACAAGTAAATTATTGTACGTTGACATCAAGTCGAAAAAAAAAACAAAATCGAATCCTCATTCATAGATCCAATGAGAAAATTAATTGGTACAAAAAAGTTGAAACGAAGCAGTAGGGAGTTACTCCCAGAACAATTGCATTTTATCCCCATAGCTTCCAAATTAAATTACTTTTAACTGAAACCCGATAGTAAATAAATAAACAAAACTCTGTATATTTGGGACTATAACACCGAATGCTTTTTCTCTGCGCCAATATAAATTTCAATCGAATTTTGATATTTCCAATTACGCAAAAAAAAATTCATACCGTGTGACACGCAGACTAATTGCCACGAAGCCGGTCCCGTGATGATGCAGGGTTTATTTTATTTAGCTCCCACTAACTATTTCGGTCGATAAGCTCGAAGTAATATAAAACATCGATATAAATAATATCGATCCACATTAAAATTGTACATCTACACCGCGTACTCAGGTAATTGACTTCTGGTTTGATATTCACGTAATTGGCTGAACACAAGTACTTGGCCCGTTGTTTCAACCCTACACTTTGGCTTGCATAAATTATGAAAATACTAGTCCTAGTGGATAATTTTGTAGGTCTTAGTCTATAATTACAAGGAGCGAACTCGCTCGGTGCACTCGCATTACTTACACTCCAGGCCAGAATAAGCTTAGTGTAAGAAATTGAAAAAGTTATTATAAAGGGCAACTAGTTTTCTTAAGATTTATATTTAACACACTAGTAAGCATGTAAATTATGTTTATGTAATATCTATGCAAGTTAATTTTTAAAGATGTTAGAGATATTTTCCGATAGGCATTCAAGTCGATATGATGTGCACTCAATCTTTAGTTGTAAGCGGAGCATCTCATATACACTCCGACGCTTGCACATGTATCTAACGCTTGTCATACGGGCCTGAAGTGTACGATATACATAAATAATACAAAGTTGCTAGTTTCTAGATACTCGTTCGTATGTCCACGGAAGGGACATTCGTCGAATTTGTAATGGATCTACCATTAATATCGTCATAATGATATCAACCACTTATCGTAAATTATACATGCTGGGGTTACCTGATGAACAACGATACGGAGCATTTATAAATGAAGTTTGTTTTTCGAATTCTCTATAGTGCGGGCAATAATGTCACTGTTTATCCTTTTATCAGCATTTTGATGTTTTCAAGATTTGGTGTACCTAATGTTACATGTAAGTGTATCAAAAATAACACTTTTAATTTAATCAAATTCTCTCAAAATTATGAGAACCCTTTCTCTGAGGTTTCTCGCTTCTTAATTATGGTACAGTAACTTTATGCGCGAATAGATTGATCAGCAACTTAATACAAAAGCAACGATATTTTCGGGTACAACTCTATTACAAGGAGTTACAATGTAACGGAGCCGATTTGGGACGTTTCTAATTTTGAGAAAATCCCCCCGCGGCTAAATAAGGGCAGAACGAACGCGCTCTATCGGTCCGCTGGCTCTGCAAAAAGTTTGAAGGCTTTAATTTTGCCGGTTGTTAATTCGTGCGCGACCGATTCAAAGGCAGTGTCGGCTATTATTAAAAGCGTAAATTGTCAAACAGATGTACCAAACGACTTTGGTTGCGTCCCGGCTGCGTTAAAACGCAATGAAAATTGCCGTGCTCGGTTTAGCCCCATCGACATTTTACATGACCCTGTTGATTGGCTGTAAATCAAATTAATGTATCTGTTAATTACCCTGCTGCTAATGTTAATTACATATTAATATATTTTAATTAACCGTTACATAGTTCCATCATTACATTATTAAATTGTTTCCAAAGCCGGCTAAAATCTTTCACTTAGACTGTAGGATCTCATAACTTCTACTATCTTATCAAAACATTTTAACCAACTTTCTGATTAAATTATTAAGACTGAAATCACTCTTATCACCCTTTCTTAATCTGCTTTACCTTTAACAAAATAAGTGAAACTAAATTCGAGAAAATGTGCTTACTGAAAGCTTATTTAAATTAGGTCAATTAGTCGTGCCGGCGTTGCTCTATATACCTATAATTATATACAACACTTGCCTACGTAAGTATTTATCCTTAAACCCGGAACAAAGTAACAAATAGGCAAATGTTTATCATTTTAATTGCCGAGTCAATAAAATCTTTGTAAAGAATTTTGCAGAGTCATTAGGGGAGAATGGGGGGACGAAGGCTGTAGCTGTGTTCGGAAAGATCAGTGAATAGTTGACCGTGTTTGTACAGGGTACATCCAAACCCGTTCGTGCCGACTCCAGCTATTTAATATCGACTAGATCTTGGCTACTGGGACATGTCGGACTGCTCTGACGCCCCAGTTACTTCAAAAGAACTATCTCTGGAACAAAATACTATAAAGAAGAATTTATTATCAAGTTACAATTATAATGGAAAAAATCTTATAAATTAATTAATAATTATGTGAATTCCACGCGTGTTTTATAAATGCAGTACTTATTCTGTAACCACGCCTCATGGAGAATGCCATACATCATGAATTCATGACCGCGTGTGTTGTTTTCACCGAGAATTTGATACAAGTGCAGAGAGTTTGTCATGGCGACCGAGGCGGAAATCGTACGAGCCGTAGGCGAGTGTGTTATGAAGCCGAGAGCTGCATCATCATGCTATCAAACGACTTTTTTCAAGACACTTACGAAGAAATGAATAAACGGGGGTTGATCGGCGACTCGTGGAGGACGACGCACGCCCAGCCTGATGGGCACGCTTCAATTAGGGCGGTAAGTCCCCTGTTTGAGGCGTGGCTGGAAAGACCTTACGGCGTCCTTACCTTCCGCATGACGTCTCACCGGTCCTCACCGGACATGGTACTTAAGTTCGGCAGATTCCTACACCGGACTCGTGCAGAAGTGACGTCCTTGTGGCGCCTCTGTACGCCTGGAGGACACGGTGAAGCACACGGTAGAGGTGTGCTTCGCTTGGGCAGAGCATCGCCGTGTCCTTATGGGGGCGATCGGCGGCGGCGATCTCTCGCGTCGGGCCTTGGCTCAGGCCATGGTCTGGAGCGAGTTGGAGTGGTAGGCGGTCGCCTATTTCTGCGAAGCAGTAATGCTAGCAAAGGAGGAGGCAGACCGCATCAGGCAACGACGCTGCTCATGCCCCACCCGCCGCCGGGTTTTCGAGTAAGTGTATTGAAAATTAATAATCATTTACTACAGGTATCTCTGTCTCTAATATCGATACCAGAAAGTCAATGATTGTTAGTCTTAATTTATTCTGTCTATCCTAATTTACTATCCTGGATTGGAATAAATTATGAATGAGTGCAGATGAGAATTTTTGAAAACGAGCTTTCTCTTGCGATAAATAATTGATCAAATCTCAGAAAAGTTTTCAGAGCTAATTTAAAGTGACTTTTCACTGAGAAAAGATAGTCTAGTTCTATGCTAGCTGGTACTATTGATAGACTTGCATTATGAAAGTAACCTTCTTATATGTTATCAGTCCATTGTCTTTCTACGGGTAACGATAACCCTTCCTCTCAATTGACTTTTACGATAATCGGGGTAAATGCAGCTGATACAGATATTCAACGTTTTTCTTCACTCTTCTTTCAACGAAGAAAATATTCTACCCATCAGTATAAGGAAGAAAATTATAAAATTTTCTCAGAAAATTATTATGTAATGTTTTAAGGCTTCTTTCCAATAATTTGAAGGAATAAGAAAGATCTTGAAACTCGATACGACTTTCCTGCTATGGCTTCTATAGGGGTTGATTTTAACGTGCCTACTTCATAATAATGCTTTCACATCTAGTTAGTTACAAATTTTATCTTGAACTTAAATTATTGACTGCAAAAATTTTGTACAAGCATACACTTACAAACATCGACATATGTACTCCTCTAGAATATAAGTCGATGCTTACAAACAACATTAAAAACCAAGATGTATTCGATAATAAAATTGTATGTTAGTAGTATTTGTAAGGAATTCTGGTACCCAAGGAAAGATTTAACCTGTGTTATGGGTACCAGGATTTTCAAACTTGTTTTACAGCATTTTTTACATCAAAAGGTAACAGGGTGTTTTCACTAACAGCGTTTTTAGAGGTTCTTCGCGTGAAATCACTATTTTAAATGTTTATCTATGACCATTCTATTTTTTTACATGTAATAAGAAAACTAGCTCATAAGAAGGCACTAGTATAAATATACAAGGTGTCGTTTTGAAGCTGCAAAATATTTCAGGAGGTAATTATGTTAGTGATTCTCGACCCGAATCAATAATAAAATAAGTAGGTAATTTTTTTTTTTTTATAACCGCGCTTTTTTTCACACACACAAACACGGAACAATAAAGGGCGTTTTCACACACACTAACTCGCAAAGATAGTTTCATAAATAATGTATCATCCAATCATCATCCCGCACGCCACACCCTAGCCACGCCCCCGCGGCCATCGATCAATCGATTTAGTTTAGTGTAATTAAAAAAATTAAATAACAAGTATTACTGATTATTGACCAGGTATCGTTTTTTTACATGATTATTTCTGAGTTTTATTACAACCTCCTGAAATATTGTGCAGTTTTAAAACTGCACCTTGTATTTATCTTAAATATAAATTTAATAAAAAAAAATGAAATATGATAAAGTAACCATATTTATTACTGCGTTTTCGTAGTAGTGACGTGTCCGATCCTGCCGAGTTTTGGCGCCATTACATAAGTTCTTTTTGAATCTGAGAGGGAATACGAAATTATGCAATCTCGTTACGAATGAATGTTGTTTTTTTACGTTACCGTTCGCGAGTATATTATGTGTTATTAGGTATCCTTAGCAATCATACATTTCAAGTGACGAAAGCATAAATAGTTTGGTTTTTATTTAATTTTTTCTTTATGTTTATAATTTCGGTGGTTTCGGTGGTAACTTTATAGCCACCGATAGTAATATGGGAACACATGAACCTTGTTCGCGAGTAATCTCTGGGTAAATATCTTACCGAAGGGTTACAAAATTAATCCGACAAACTTTAGTAGGTACCTATTTTATGTAGGTAGTACCTACATATTTTACAAAAACATTTTTAACCGGCTTCAAAAAAAGGAGGTAATTAATTCGACCCGTATGAATGTAATATTGTTGGAACTTTAAAATTCTTGAATATTGTAGATCAATGTGGGCTTTTAAATGAATGTGCTAAATATCATAAGTGTATCTGTGTATGTATGTTTGTATGTATCCAAGCATTTCTCTGGAATTATAAGTCAAATAGTAATTTTTCTTTTTGTATTAAATAAGGTATTTTTCAATTAATTGAATAGTGAGTTTCATCAAAATCGGTTCAGTCATCTACAAGTAGTTAAGTGTAGTTCACGACAAAAGCGCAACAGCTACTCAGTAACACGTATTTCTCAGAAACTATAAGTCGGTAATTCTTTTTTGTTTAAGAGCACTAGAATATACCTAGCTACTTTTTAGTGATAACCTCGTGTTAGTTAGGCCATTTACGTCCCACTGCTGAGCGAAGGTCTACCTCTCCCTTTCCCACACACTTCTCGGCCATTTTGGGCCAGTCTCTCCAGTAGTTATTCAATTCCGAGTAGAGTCTACCAAATACCTAGGGGTTGATATTGACCAGAATCTTTCCTTCAAAACACACATTAGAACACTTGCAAAAAAAACTCGCAAATTTATTTACGTCGCGAAACTTTTACGATCTAGTGCACCTAAGAACATCTGCATCCAAGTATACATTTCTCTCTGTCAATCTGTTCTTCAATACTGTGTTGGTATTTGGGGTGGCGCTGCTAAGTCATGCATGCTGGAGCTGGAACGGGCTCAGCGTGCTGTCCTCAAGGTGCTTCTGGGAAAGCCGCGTCGGTTTTCTACTGACGATCTTTACAGGGAGGCTGGGGTTCTGCGTGTCCGGCAGCTATTTGTCTTGAAGTCTCTATTGGGATTGATCAAAAACAAGGCTATTCGCTCTAGTTGCAGTAAGAGGGGTAGGAAGTTGCCTGACAGAATCCCTCTTCCAAAGGCTAGGACCTTGTCCGCGACGCGGCTCTCATCTCACCTGCCAATACGAGTTTTCAATGCTGTGAGTAAAACGTTTACAGTTCCAAGGGAGTACTCTGAGGCTAAAACTAAATTAAAAGAATGGTTGTTAGTGCGGACTTATGAGGAAACAGAAAAATTACTGCAATTCTGAAGTTAATTCCTATTTACATCAAAACGTACACCCGAATAAAAACACACACACATACATACACTCACACTTTACACCTCATCTATAAACTGTTTTTTGCACTAAATAAATATCTTTCAATTTTTATTCTACAAAATTTCTGATTCTTAATTTAATCTTAATTTTGATTTAATTTAATTCTAATTTTAATGTAATTTTGATTTAATTTAATTCTAATTTTAATGTAATTTTGATTTAATTCTGACTTAAGTTTGATTTGATTTAATTTTATTTTATTCTGATATAATTTTAATTTAATCTCATAAATTTTCATTTTTTGTACATCAATATCTAAACGTGTCATGTATTGCTAGCAGGTCAAGACAAATTGTGAACTAGGTGTAACGTTTAGGTCACCAAGATACATGCTATGCCTAGTTTGGGGACCGTTGCTAAATTTATAAGGCCATTGTTAATATCCTTCTTTGTCAACTTGATGTTAAATTTGTAAACTGTGTTCGATAAATAAATTATTATTATTATTCTCATTTATTCATAAATATTACATATAAATTACATTTTTAAATATTTCAATATAAAAAAAAAAACATTTAAAAATATAAAAAATAGTTACCCACCGGTATCGGGAACAGGGTCCAAGCTACCGGCGGTCAGGGCTCCAGAGAAAGGAACCTCCTAACAATACGAGCCGTGTCCAGGAGTACCGCTTTCTGAATCAAGCCCTTGATCCAGCTACCTAACGCGAGCCTCCTCAGATGTTGGTCGAGGCTCTTGGCTATTAAGCCATTACCCGACACGACTATCGGTACAATGATTGCCGAGTCTACATCCCACATGTCGACAACCTCGCGAGCCAAGTCGATATACTTGATTTGTTTATCTTTCTCAGCTTTCACGAGGTTCTCATCATGCGGAACGGATATATCAACAATTATTGCACGCCTCTCGCTTCGGTCCACCACCACTATATCAGGCTTATTGGCTACAATAGTCCTGTCAGTGATGATGGACCGATCCCAGTACATTGTGATATCGCCATTATCGAGAACTGGGTCGGGCACATACCTGTAGTACGGCACCTCCGATTCCACAAGAGAGTACAGTAAGGCCGCAAAAGTCCATAGGAACGCTAAAGATTACATTGCTACGAACCGAGCGAGCGCGATCCTTCCGTGCGTATGTGTGCGCATGTATGAGTATCCACATTCCACAGATAACACACACTAAGGAACTGTCGTCGCACTGAGCAAAACATTTATTATTTTTCTGTTCTTACCATAGCATTAATAAAATTCGCCCAAATACGTCATGTGCTGGTAGCCGTGTGAACTAAGTGTTAGATTCGCAAATCACGTAACCCGAGTTCAAATCATGGTCGGTCCGTTGCAGTTATTTCTTACTTTGAAAATTCCCAATCTATATTGATATAGTTGTTTTTTTATATTTCTATGAAAAATACTATTGCATTTTTTGCACTAAATAGTTGCAAATTACGAATGTGATCTATTAACCACAAGAAGAATCACATTCGTAATTTGCAATTATTTAGTTGTTACATCTTTTCGATGTTATAAGGTGGAAATAAAAAGACGTGTTTAATAAAAATGTTTATTCTTTATATTTACAAATTAAACATTTATGAGAATTGTGACGTCGAATTGTTACCTAGACAAAAAGTTATCTTGTAACCGTTATCTATGTTACGCCTAAGATTGTTTGTTGGAAGTATACCCACTTAGACCATTCATAATATGAATAACGTAACAATGAACGGATATTCAAATTTTAATAAAATAAAATATAGGTAATTGTTTATATCCAGTTATTTATTGAAAAGTGATATATGATTTGGACTTTGTAAATATTTTATTTTTGTGTAACGTCACAATGAATGTATTGAGGTCATAGCTTAATTGTTCATTTTCTTGACGAAAAGAAGATTGAAACCAAACCTCAATTTCTGTTAAAAGAACTTTAGTTCTCACAAGATAATCGTCAATTAGATGAGAAAAATAAATTGAACTATAGTATTATGTTAAAACAGTGCGGGTAGAAGAATAAAAAACGAAATAGACTCATGATTATTGTCAACAAAATTGATAGCGAGTTCACTGCATTCTTAAGATGAGGCGATGGCACAAGTTAAAAGATATAGCTGTTTTAAACGAAAGTAAACACAATATAATACAGTGTTTGTTAACGAATAATCACAGATATGTTAAAATAAAATGGTAGGCCATTTAGTTTAGTTAACATTAAATATTTAGTGCGAAACGTAATCGTTCTTGTTTGTGCCTCTCTGTCAAGTACGGCTTTTTAGCAGGTTTTCTGTGATGCACGCCTTCAGCGTGAAGTGCACGGCGAACAGTATCCATCGAGGTGTCATATAATTCCGCAAAATGTCTCGTTGGTGCGAAACCATTCGTTTCGTATACGTCCACCATATGTCGCCGCTGCGCCTCGCTAATAAGCTTCGGTCTCCCACTTCTCTTTCGACTAGCAAGGCTACCTTCTTCCTCATATCTTTTTAGCCAAAGATTTACAGTATTTTTCTAAAATAAAAAAAAATATATATTAGGCAGCTATACCTACTTCACTTCATTTTCATTATATAAAATGTTAATAATCATAATTATTTAATATAATTTTAAAATAAAACTGCATTTATTAATCCAATAACCAATCCAATAAACCCAACGATTTACGTATTTCTCTTTTAAACCTCATAAAGATACGATGAATGGATTCATAAATAGCATACGTTTTAATTAGAAGATTAATTTGTAATAAAGTTACAATTCATTAATAGCTATTATACTCACATTCCGTCCGGTTTCTTCAGATATTTGTGTTTTATTAAGACCACTTTTATGCAGCCCAATGATAGTCGCCCTCACTTCAATACTAATATTAGCCTGCATTTTGCGAATATTACAATACTGTCAACCTCACGTCACTAACCAACAACTACAACCAAACGACAGTTCATTTCGGTTAAGTTAAAACTCATGTCTACCTTGCAGAAATCTAATTGTTTATTTAGTTTTTTTGTGATCTACCTTTCTAACTCTAAGAAATGTGTGAACAAGTTAAAGAATAATTTAATATATGTAATGCAAATACATAACTTCCAATCGGGTAAGAACTTACAAAAAGTCAATAATTGCGTGGGATTTGAACTTGCGGCACACTGATTTGCGCTTCAAACTGTGTGCCTATACCACTGGGCCATCTTGACTTATGATAAGTTGATGAAATTGTGAATTTCAATCATTTGTTGGCGAAACTTGAAAATAAAAGGTCGTAAGTTAAACTAAACGTCAAACGAATAAGTTTTAAGAATTCTTATGGACTTTTGCAAGTGAGCTTCAGAGCAAGTTGCTGATGGATAATCCTGGCTACAAGGTTGTGTCTATGCAAGTATTCCCCGTTAGCTAGACGAGAACAACCTGAAATAATGTGGCGGATCGATTCACCCGGACGGTGACATGCCCGACAGATGTCAACCGTACCGTCCTTCACAATAAATCTTCGGTAGTTCTTCGTCATGATAACTTCGTCCATAATTGCACAGACAAAACCTTCGGTTTCCCCAAAGAGGTCACCGACGCGCAACCAGGCTACGGACGCTAGTTGGTCTACATCGGGCCCATGAAGGGCCCGGAAAAAGCGTCCGTGCAGTTCCTTACTCTGCCATACTTCCTTGCGATCGTTAGTGTCAAGCACTACAGGTTTGCGCCAGTTCTCGTTAGCCAAGGAGAGCGGGGTGAGTCCCTTGTCCACTGCTACTACATCACGATGCATACCCACGTCGGCGGCTAGGAAATATTCCCTGAGACTGCATACCTCGCGATTGTGCAGGGTCTTAGCATTTAAAAAGCCTCGACCCCCACACTTCCGCGGGATATACAGTCTCATCACCGATGACCGTGGGTGATGCATTCGGTTTGCAGTAAGCAGTGAACGAACTCGCCTGTCCAGGGCGTCCAGTTCTGTTTGAGTCCATTTGAGTACGCCGAAAGAGTACATCAATACCGGCATGACCCAACCGTTGAAGGCGCGCACCTTGTTTCCGCCTGAAAGAAGGCTATTGAATACCTTCTTCAGGCGTCCAAAGAAGCGCTCCCTCAACGATTGCTTCATGTCAGTGGCATTGATACCTAAAGCTTCCGACATACCCAAATACTTATAGGTTTCAGTTGCAGAGAGGGATCTCAGGCTTATGGAGTCCGAGAGTTGAGTACTCACGGACTCCACAATCTCCCCTCGCTTTACATGCATGACCGCACATTTGTCCACACCAAACTCCATCCTGATGGCACTACTGAAGGTTTCAGTTACCTTCAGTAGCTCCATCAGTTGAAGCTTGTTGGGGGCAAAAAGTTTCAAGTCATCCATGTAAAGGAGGTGAGATGTAACCTGACCACCTCTCCTCAACTGATAGCCTAGGCCTGAATTCTCCAGCAGTGTGCTTAGAGGATTCAAGGCTAGGCAAAACCAAAGCGGACTCAAACTATCACCCTGGAATATACCCCGCTCAATCCTCACCGGTTCACTGCTCCTCTGAATATTTCGACATCCTGGATAGCGAAGGACCGTCCTCCATTGCCTCATACACGACATCAGGAAGGTGCGTAGTGTTGCATCAATTTTGTACAATTCTAGCACCCTCATGAGCCATGTATGAGGAACTGAGTCATAGGCCTTCTTATAGTCTATCCAACATGTCGACAGATCCTTTCGGGAGCGCCGAACCTGTTGGCTAATGGCCATATCAATGAGGAGCAGCTCCTTAGTACCACGGGACCCTTTCCTACATCCATTCTGAGAGGCAGACATGATTGAATTATTGTCAATATGGTTGTTAATCTTATCTCTCAAAATAGATGTAAGAACTTTATAGACCGTAGGTAAGCACGTTATCGGTCTATAATTTTTAGGTTCCGCGGTACTACCTGATTTGTGGAGCAGGTGGGTAACTCCTGTTGTTAGGAACTCGGGTAGTGAACTAGACTCCAAGGCAGCCTGATACTGAGATGCCAAACAAGCGTGCGACCTTTGAAGCCACTTTATCCAAAAGTTGTGCAGTCCGTCCGGCCCTGGAGATTTCCAATTAGGCAACGGACGGACTGCACGGGCCACATCCTGGGGGCTGATTGTGATTGCCCCCATTTCTGTTATCGGTTCGCACGCTTGTTCGACCTCTCGAGTCCAACCACCTTCAGTATGACTGACAGGCACCGACCAGATGTTGCGCCAGAACGAACACATGGCGTCATCATCCGGAAGGCGCGTGTCAGTCACACCTTGGTCCGGTCGCTCCCAAGCCCTGTATACCCACCTTTCATTACTTTGGAATGCGCGATTCTGGGTGTACCGCTCCACCCGCCGCTTATACCTGCGGATTCGGTTTGCCCATGCATACACCTTCTGCTTCAGGAAGTCGATGCGCTCTGTGACACGGAGCATATAGTCTCGGGGGCAGATGTCAGTCCCCGAAAATGCCCGTCTCACAAAGCGCATCACTCTTGGGCGAGTGTTGCCCTCCCTGAAGCAGATTAATTTGCCGATGAGTGCTCTGGCCCCACCAATACGACGCTCGATCCTGCACTGCCAGGCCGGCACAGCTGGTTTTGGTCGTGTAGCTACATCACTATTTGGAAATTTGACGTGAGCTACACGACATGCCGCTACAGCTGCGCAGTACATGATCGAGTGTGCATCAGTGAGATCTTTGCAGTTGTCAAAATAATTTGACAATTGCATATCCAGAGCAGCCACCAGCGCCTTATTCTTGTTATGCATGGGCAAGCGAGGTAAGCGCGGCCTAAGTACGGACGGCATGTTTCGATACTCGCGAATAGCGCATTCCAAAGCACTCCTCAATTCATTAGTGCACTGGGTACTTACTTGTATAACCATGTCAGTACTCTCCACGTCAGCAGGGTTGGCGACATGGTTAGACGGTGGTACCATCACTGGTACCACTGGTTGCGACGAAGGAGCAATGACATGGTTATTCATTTCCGTTCGGAGGCGATCAAGTACAGTATCGTCCAACATATGATTACGCTGGATGACCCGCACCTGATCCGATAGTCGTTGGGCTGAAACGTTGACGGCTGGCTCAAGCACCTGAAACAAAGAGAGCATCCGAACACGGTACGCGGTCAGATTGTTTCCTCCCCCTGTAGCCCCATAGTATGCGCGCATGACGTTTTCATTGGTCGATTGCGTCCATCGCATGCGCGGCACACTTCCACCGGTAGCTGGGACCCTATCAGAGGCCGGTGGGCCTTGAGGTCCGAAACATGCCGGCGGCCGGCGTCCTCCCCGGCGACGCGCAGGTGGTGGTGTCGTCGGCGGCGAGTAGTACTCGTCGCTCGAGCTCGACGCAGCTGCCACGGCCGGTGTCACAGCACTCACGGTGGGGCTGGGATCCGGCGGCGGCGAGGCGGAGCTGAGCGACGAGGCCGGAGGTGGTGGGCGTGCACGTCGAGCTGCGGCTCTAGTCAACATTTGTGTTTCCTTGTCGATATTTTTCTATGTCATAAATATGTCATATGGTATATTTTACGTGAAGCCATTTTACACAGATAGGTACACGTATTTCACAATAACGGTGGTTTTATTGTACTTTTAGACCTTTTTTTTCTTTGGATAATCTCATTTTGGTAAGGTATTTAGTATTTGTGTTTTGCAAAAATTCGGAGAAAAAATTTTTCGACACTTCAGGTTGACAGTCGAACCACAGATTATTATTATTATTATTATAGTTCATCCCTCCACCTTCGCCTTGGTTTGCCGTGATGTCGCCTTGTATTTAATTGGACCCAATAAGTGGCTCTTTTAGCTCTCCGCTATCCCACTTTAGAGTGGTAGCTTTTCGGGTGTCACCTTTTAACTTAATTTAGGCGCGCAGAATTGTGTTCCTTACGCGGTTTGAAATTCGAACACCCATGATACTGCGCTCCATGGCTCGCTGACAGACCTCGAGACTGGACTTCTGCTGAAGCGTCAAAAACCATTGACGATAATGCCAAGCCATCTCCATTCCTGAACCTTGAAGACAGCCTCCATTGCGGCCGTGAACAGTTTCAGTGAATTGACGTCTCCCTGCCTCACACCCCGCAGGAGGATAGATTTCGAGGTCTGGTCCTGAAGTCGGCCTGATATGATGGCGTTTTTGTACAAACACTTCAGCACTTTCATGTGCCGATAACTGTCAGTCTGGCACCGTTGGAGTAACTGCAGTTCAGCCCGAGTCTCGATCGAATCAAAGACTTCCTTAGTCCACAAACGCTATACAGAGAGGCTGATTATACTCCTCAGTCTTCTGTATAACCTGCCGCAGTGCATTTGTGTGGCCCACGATGCTGAAGCCTTTTCGAAATCCGGCTTGTTCGGGAGGTCGGAAATCGTCGAAATTGCGTGCGAGACAGTTCGTGATGACTTTGGAAAAAAGCTTGTAGACATGGCTCAGAAGTGAGATGGACCTGTAATTCTTAAGCAGGGTATAAATATACAGGTATAGGTTAAAGAAGAGTGCCACCACACCTCTGATTCATGCCTGTGGTGTTCTTCCCTCGAGTATAATGGATTCGAACAACTTCTGAAGGGCCTTTGGGACCGGTTTTCTACCCGCCTTCAAGAGTTTGGCCGTAATTCCGTCTTCACCCAACGTCTTATTCTTTTTCAGATGCTTCTGAGCCATCCTTATCTCGTAAAGGTTGAGGTCAGAGATATCTTCGGTATCGAGTTGGGTAAATCTAGCTCTTGGGTCGTTTGCTAGATTTGCAGCGAGTTTGGAGATTGACGATTCAATTTCGAACCGTGCACTAGCTTCTGACGTTTTATAAGTGCCCATGTAGGCCTGTCTGTAGTATGTGAAATAAAAAACTTTTGACTTGACTTGACTTGACTTGACGTGTACAACAGTCCATAAAATGCCTTGATCTCTCCCAGAAGCTCCGATTTGGCGGATATAACTCTGCCATCGTCGGTCTTCA
Organism: Mythimna ferrago; assembly: GCA_910589285.2. Classification (NCBI taxonomy): domain Eukaryota; kingdom Metazoa; phylum Arthropoda; class Insecta; order Lepidoptera; family Noctuidae; genus Mythimna; species Mythimna ferrago. The sequence continues at coordinate 17,057,752 of OU342675.1, forward strand.
GTTTCGTGAGCTGGCTCTGCCCAATAGACAGATCTCGTACAATGTTTTGATTTGTTTAATAACTGTCAGGAGTCATGATGCAATACAACAAATCCATTTTGGTTTGATGTTGCAATTTCAGTGCAAGATTTGCAATTTCGGTGTAAAATTTTCAATTTCGGTGGGTTACCAATTTCGGTGACCGTCATATTTTCAAAACTACTACAGTTATTTCCTTCCTACTTAATACGAAGAATACTATTGTGTTCTAGAATAAGACAAGTTAATTTTTCCATCTGAAAACCTAGAAATAAAAAATACCACCGAAATTAGCAAAAAATTGAACCTGCGTAAAATGACCCAACAGAGTAATATCAGTCAAAAATTAAAGACGAAACCTGAGAACGAAAACTGCCCTTGCATGTGTGTGAGTGTTGGGCATGTGAGTTGTGTCAAAAGGAATGAGTAATTTTTTGTGCACTGAGTAAAAATTGGGAAGTTACAACTTTATGAGATATACTGTTTCGTCATAGCTCTGCATCTGTAACCAGTCATAAATAGTATAATGAAAGATACCTCATATACTGTACTTTGGTATCTACTTATTTCTAAGATGTCATTCGTCAGTATTCGAGCTCGCGGGCGACATACAGCCTGAGGAGTTGCATTTAAAAGCTGTTTTCTGAGGTGTATTTAAACAGTGCAGCCTAGCCTGTGGTCGGACCTGCCCAGGGGAATGCTCCGCGTGTTCCTCTGATAGACTGTCCTGTTCCAAATACACGCCCTTTCTACGCAAACCTTTGATGGGACTATTACACTTGAGTTCACATGTGGCATTTCTGATGTGTTTTTTAGGGTTCAGTACCTCAAAAGGAAAAAACGGAGCCCTTATAGGATTACATTTTTGTCCGTCTGTCTATCTGTCTGTCAAGATCCTTTATCTCGGAAACGCATGGAAGTATCGAGTTGAAATTAAAACCATATACTCAGGTCTGCGTTCCCTTGGAGTCATTTATATCGCAAAAAAACGTATATTTCGACACTCTCAAGGGAATCTAAATTCATAGGGTGCTTCCTGTTGACCTAGAATCCTGATTGGCATGAGCAAGGTCTCATAGCACAAGTATAGGAAAAAATCTGAAAACTGTAAATTTTTAGTAACGTCACAGAATAATTCTCCTTCCTTCCTAACTCAATTCCTATATTCCTATGCCTTAGTTCCTTCGTAACTCAATTCGGGGATTGAACAGTTTTCATAGGACAGTTTTACGGAACCCTCAGTGCGCTAGTTCTTACCCAGTTTTTTTTTTCAGTGAATCTCTGATGCATAATAAAAGCGATCCATTCAAAAATGAATGAGTGCTCCTTGAAGAAACATACAGCAACAACTATTCAAATTAAGGATTGCTTTAGTAAATGTGTGATGACTATAACTTGTGCAGCGAGTCGTATCCAATCAAGAGCCTCTGTTAATTCGTACGTAAACGATGCAGGACTTTATTTCATTTCGAAAAACGCTCAATTAAAAGACATTATTTTCTTTTCACAGTTTAATTTTTCTAAGTGCCTACTTAAAGTTATCGTTAAGTAAATATATTAAATAAACAGTCACGAACAGAAGGAATTTATAAATTATTTGCTTATGCTTAAGCTAGAATTACTTTAAGTCGACGCACACGTATAACACGCCTGTCGACGTCGCGTGGCGTGTATCAAGTGTAGATCTACAAGTCTTGTTTCCATAAAATGTATGGAGACCAATGCGCCCAGACCGGCGTACGTAGCCCACGTGTGAGCAGTGTAGTTCTACCTTTAAAACTACATTTGATATTTTTCAACTCTGTAACATGAAGTCGGATTGGCAAAAGTCAACTTAATTTAAGTAGGCTCTTCGTTTATAATTGCCGCATTCTTCGTAACAATGGGCCAGGTAGGCACTGGCCTATCTATAAAATGTTCAGAATCCATTTGGCATCCGCATCAGAGAATCCATTTGCCTTTTAAGTGCTTTAATGATTTGTGCAAAAATTTCTCCATCTTGGATGATTAATTTGCTTGATATTCGATGAATCATTATGGTCTTCAGTAGCGGTAATTTATCGGGACCAAAGTTTTGAATATGCAAATTATAATGCTAAGTGTCTTGAAGACTTTGTCACTCTACATTTTTTTACTCTTCACGCGGATTAAAATAATACAATAATACAGAGACAGCACTGGCCTGTTGGTCTAGTGGTTAGTGGCCCTGCCTGCTATACCGAAGGTCGCGGGTTCGATTCCCACCCAAGACAAATGTTTGTGTGTTGAGCATGATAATTTCTTCTGTGTCTCAGACACAAAAACAGTGCAACTTATCTATAATAAATAGTGTATGTTTTTAGAAATATATAAGTATGTTCATCAGTTGTCAAGTAATCTAAGCACAATCACTGCTTAGTTTGGGTCTAGATGGCGTTGTATGATTGTTAAGAATATTATTATTATACGTAGACAGCAAACATTTCAAAGTCCTCAGCTGACTTAGGATAAAATCCCTGAGGATTTGAGCCCCTTAATTCTTACATAAAATACTGAAATTCATGAATGGCACTTATTTTCTACATTCCAAACATCTACGATTGCGTTAGAGCACAGATGGATGATCACAGCCATAAGTGAAATGTATTTAAATGTACGTATGTATGTAAATCTACAAGCCGTTTTCAGCGAGTCCGTGCGGTGATGAAGGAGCTGTCGTAAAATAGTAGTTGCCAGGTACTCTGAAATCAATCATATTTATGAACATTACTTTGTGAAAGCACTCGGTGGAATTTTTTGAACGTTTTAAGTGGTTCTAATTTATCATTAGATGTGGCGATCGAAAAACGCTGTTGACTGAAAACTTTTTTTCTATTATTATTATTGATTAGCCTTCGTTTGACTACTATCTCACCTGATGGTAAGCGATGATGTGCTCTTGACAAAATAAAATAAAAATTATAAAAATTAATCCTCCCGAAAAACGAATGGATCACGTTGGCTGTTTTCAACGAGATTAGCCCAGTACGTTAGAGATATTATAGTGTAGGTACAAGAGTCTGTGCAATCACAAGTGCATTATTTATTCCTTTACCTTCAGCCCGATGGGACGGCAGTCCAGAGTGACAAGGGACTGATCAGACGCAACGTTACGCAAGGCTTCGGCTTTACATGCTTTCTGAGGCACACCATTAACTTACTCCGGGCTGCTACCGAAAAAAAATCTTATCCACTAACACTTTTTGCCATCCCAGGAATCGAACCTGGAACCCCACGGCACCAACAAGGCAGTTATCAAAATCATCGTTGGAAAAAGGTAAACTTATAGCCATGTTATTTTAAGCACAGAATTTTTGTTTAGAAGTTTCTAAATGTTAGTTTAGGTGTGCAAAGATTCTAAAGATTTTTTTAATGACAGAAAAATAGAGTAACGCTGAACGACATTAGACTTTTTGTCCCAACCAAAGTAATGATTTCATAATTGGTATAAGAAAAGTAAGGGATGTCCAATGCTCAGTAGTAGATGAAGTCGGGCTGTGGATAATGATGAAGATGTGGTACACGGAAGCGAAGTCGCGAGATAAAGCTAGCAGTGATGCGAGGTTACCTCAAACAGCAATTTTTTTGTTGTGAAAACCCAGGACAGGTGTCAAATATTTGCTGTGCAAGCGAGCACGTCGTAGGCACATAAGTACTTGGGTATTCGGTGATACTTATGTAGCTGAATGTTTAACGCGAGCCGCAGCGCTGCGCCAGTGGCAGTGGTTAGTGGCTCGCGTAAAATATAGCCAGCCACCGAGCCGTTCAAACGAGGCATCGCACATTATTATTAATTGTTATTACTTCATCCGCTACTCGATATATTTGCCCTTTTTAGGCACATGTGCTAAATATAGAGCAATTTATTTGGATTGGATTGAGTCGCAGCCATATGGTATAACACGCCGTATAATAAGAAGGCTTGCCAGATTGAAAAACGTTACTAGAATGTATTGCGGCTTGCTGACGTTCAGCCGGATTGTGGTGACGATACGTTCTACAAAGCGGCATTCAAAGTTTAGCTTTATTGTCAGCGTAGATTGACTAAAAATTATGAAGAAAAGATCCAAAAAAGGCTTGGGTAGAGTCGACGGATATTCTTTGGTGTCGTATCATCAAAAATAATAATAAAATTGACAGCAACCGAAAAAAAAAAATTAAAAGCCACAAATGTTGTTCGAGATCAGCTACGATACTTACACGTAGTCGTGATATTTCCCAAGTTCCAATACAGTAGCAAGTCGTTCCTTTTTCGAGTAGTTTTTCCATACCCTGAATGATTTGGCGTAGCTCCCCAGCACAGACCCGGGGTACTTCATGGAGTCGATAAGGAACTGCCAGCATTTGTTATGATTGCACAGATCTGAAATGATACAGTGGCTTGTATATTTATGAATAGCAATAATGACTACATACCTATAGTTAACGATAAAAGTACAAGTAAGATTGTAAAAAAACTATGTACATCAACTCTGTTATAGTGGTTATACACACATTACATCACATCACACATCACCTCAGCCGACAGACGCCCACTGTTGGACATAGGCCTCCCCCAAGTGTCGCCACAATGCACGATCCTGTGCGTCCAGAGTGTGCGTCATCCAGAGAAAGCACGGCCATTACCTAATCACCATCTTCATCATCCACTCTTCATTATCAAGGTCAATTTGGAATTTTCAGATTTATATCTATTAATTTTAATTTGTACATTGAATTAATTGATTTACATAAATATTTATAAATCAATCGCCTAAAATAAAGTAAAATTCCATATGCGAATAAGTAATAAATTATCTACACTAATATAATAATAATCTGCACTAATATAATAAAGAGGTAAAGTTTGTTTTTTCATTTACTTTTTTGTTTGTAGGAGGTAACCTCTAAAAGTACTGCTCCGATTACAAAGTTTTTTTTCAGCGGTAGAATGTTGCTTTATTCCTGAATATCAGGTTGTATTTTATGTATTAAGTAATATTTTACGCCGATGCTCGCTACGGCTGCGGGGACTACTTTTGAAAGAGCTATCGTTATCTTGGAATACAAAGGGCAACTGAAGGACACCTGAGGGTCTTATCAGTAAAAGTGTGACCCATCCTCTCGCTCTACCCTAGAGCGAGAAAAGTCAGTTGATAATTTCCCGCTTCAAAGAAAAAGGTACTCCTATTTACAACAATTCCTGATCTTTTCTTCTAGGACTTTTCTATTTTAATTAAAATCATGTAGGTAACATATTTATGGATATTGAACAAACAAAATCATGATCATATATATACCTTCAGGTGAGAACGATGGGTGGGGTTTGTTATCACAGCCAGGTTGCAGGACAGGTCCTACGTTCCTGAAGTTGGGCCAGAAGTCAACAGTGCCCAGGTTTCTTCTGCTGCCGTATTTGTTCGGGTCTGAGTGGATGACATCCACAAACCCAGCAGATTTAGGGTTTAACCTCTCAAACGGCACTCTACCGTCAAATACGATGCCTGCAGGGTCTAAGCCGGTGATCCTGTTGAAATTATTATCGCTTAATACGGAGAAATTATTGGGGTTTCTGCTCCAAATTATGGAGCATAAAATTATGGGCTACGATATGGGTGCGAATAATATTGCAATTCTACTTATTCATGTCAGAATTTGTACTGATTTTCATTGTTGTTATTTACCTACTCAAAGATTTGCCACTAATAAAGCTTACAGTAACATTATAAATGCAAACTCATTCAAAGACACTAACCTTTAAAACAGCAAATATTGACCAACACTAGATCTTTCATTCAAATATTTGCATTGGGTTTAAAACCGTACTGTTAATATTAAACAGACGAAGTAAGTAAATATTTACCAAGGTAATTGGACTCCTTTCTTTGCTATTCTATTGCCAGCGATGCCAACAACATGTGCGCCCAGGGAATGGCCCACTAAATGCGTCTTATTCAAATCCAGGCCAGAAGTAGACAGGTTCAGCAAAACGTCAGCGAAGTCTGCGCCGAGCTGAGCAAGACATCGTTGTACTCATTATAACCGCCATTTGTATTCATAGTGGCCGAAATTAAGATTTCCCGTGCCATTTTATTGCACTAATTTGCTGGTGCAATAAAATAAACGAAATTTGAAATGTAGGGCAGTCAACTTTTTTGCCGGTACTTCAAATGCTTCATAGAAGTGAAGCTAGGTTACACACAAGAACGTGTAGACTTCAAAGACCAAACATAATATTCATTCAATGATATTCATTACCTAGGCTCGCTTCGCTTCGAGCAGAAACAAAGGAAGCATTGAGACTGTTGACTTTGAAATACTGTCTTAGACAATTTAGAGTGGAAAAGAGTAGCAAAAGTGGAGGGATATTGGCATTAGAAATTGATACTTATTTATTCTTCAAAGTGAAATGGCATAAGATGAGATAGATTAAATAAAAAAGAACTGTGAAATATAAAGGCTTTGCCAAGTTAGCATACGTTTTTACACTTCAATCAACAAGATTTTTTTACTCACCTTAAGAGCATTAGGTACAGCCCAATTCAAGTAAGACTGGGCGATCGAATTATGTATCGAAGCGGCTAGACGGTCCCAGTTCAGAAGCGCAACATTACTCTGTCCTTGCTCCAAATACGCTTTTATTAAAGCAGTCACCGCGGGCCCAGTGGGATAACCTGTACATTATTTTTTATTATTTCCTCTGCCTCAGCTCTGACCTTAAGCTGATTATCGTAGTAAGCGTTATAAATAATGGCTTTGAAGTCTTCGTATCGTGTTTCTATTTTCGTGATAGACTTTTAACTTAGTTCACTTTTGTTTTATTTTGTTCGGAACATTTTCAAAAATATAAAATAATTTACAAAAATTTAAATCGTGAGGGAACGAACTATTTAGTTCATTTAAATGTAAAGGCCTTTTCTAAAATAAACCCCTTGTGTTCGCTTGACAGTCAAAAGGAAGACTCGTGTAAAAATATTTAGAACATGCGGAATTTCGTTTAAACTCTGAAAATGAACTCGGATTAGTCTTTGTATTTGGAAAGAACTTAGTATTTGACCTCATAAATCATAATTTTGAATAATATCTTAAGAAATATATTAGGATATCTGACCTTGATAAATGAGGCGGTAATTAATTTAACCAAATATTTTACGCATTTTACTAATACTTTCCTGTAAATCCATGGCAGAATATGGTTGTGGTTTTGTTCGAGTCGTACCACGACTTGGAAAATATGCTTAGGGCATCATCGAAGGGCACTTCGGTATAATTTTCGAAAGCACTGTAAACAAGGTAAATATTGTATTCAAGATAATTTTTAGTTTTTGCGAAATCTGAATATAATTTGTTTAGAATCAGTAACTGAATAGATCCCAATAGTTTTTACACCATGTTTGTGCCTTAAGCGCTAACAAACTGATGGGTGCAAGTGCAAAACAATCCCTTAGTTGCCTGGATGGCCCGGTGACTATGTATTTTTCTGACATAAGAAGCTTATAACGTTGTGATTTTTTATGATACAGTAATGAAATTTTTTACACAGATTCTTTACATAAAAATACTAGACACGTGTTTCGGATTTCTCTTTCTTGTTTCGCATAATATATACCTTCTGAAAGTAATGTTGTATAAAATATGATTTATGTTATATTAAGTTTATATCTAGATATATATATTCTTTTAAATTGTTAATTTAATACTTACTCATAGTACAATCTGAGCTTCGCTTGTTCATCTCCACCTCCGCAAAGAACTGTTGATAAATACATAAAACATATAATAATTAATTATAGTTTCTATTTTCAATTCGTGAGGTTTGCATACAGACAAATATTTCATTTTCCTACCTTTTTTAACCGATTTAAAAAAAAAATAGTAACGGTATAACTGTTTAGCCAAGATTGACCATCAGCAACTTCCTCTTAAATACATTCTTGAAGCATAAGAATTGCTAAGAATATCACATTGTGCTGGAATTGCTCCATCATCACTGACAGGACTATTTTGGCTTAGGCTTGATATTTTAAGGTGGCGGACTGAATCTAAATGCAATTATTTGTTGACAAAACCTTTCCGCATGATGAGAACCTCATGAAAGTTTACCTCGTGAGTCCCTGTGCTCACAAATGGCACACCGGATGCCATCCGTCCCGTGTTGAGATGAAAAAGAAGAGAGAAATCTGCGGGACATTATCAAAGTGCTGGAAGCTGGAAGAGATAGACCTGGATAGCGTGCCAGCTTTCACGGTCGTGTCAGCCACTAGCTGGCTCCCGTCTGTCTGCTGTATCAAGGGCTTAATTCTCCTGGACACGGCTCGTATTGTGGAGATTCTTCTCTTCGGTTCCATGACCACCGGTATAGCTCATTTATATTTTTACTATCTTTTTATATTTTTTAAAGTTTTTTTGTATCTTTTTTCATTAGAAACATTTTAAAATATAAATAATATCTTTGAAATAAAATTAATTAAGGTAAACACAAACAAGTGTATTATAGGCACTAAACAGGCTCGAGGTAGCACGTTTTGACCTCCTTTAATATTCTCTGCACATGACAATTTAAAAACAATTAAAATGCGTCATCGCATTGTCGTATCGCACATATCTATGAAGGCCTAAATTTATAATACCTACATAACAGCAGTGTGTAGCTTACTACAATCAATTTATGATATTATGTGTCAAAAGATGTGGTCCTTAGATTAATTACTTTGAACTAGTAATATTTTTAGATAGGCTTTAGTCAAATATTATATTGACCTATTTGATATTTAAGCTTTAATAATGTAACCGTAATTCTAGAGCGATATGTTATAACTTTTTTATACACATGCAATAACTAGTTAAGTTTTTGAAACAGCATTCTAACTTAAAATAGATACTAAATTGTATACACGCTCTACAATCTTTAGGCACCTATAACTGTACATTAACTCGAATATTAAAATAAACAAGCATACAATTTTTATATTAGAACTACTTTCACTAAAGGATAATAAATATTAGATAATTTATAAAATATAAAACAGGTTTATTAACATATTGATTTGATGGACGGATGTAATTCGACTGTTACCGGTTCAATCAGGCTCTCTTTATTATTTTTGCATCAGTAAAAAAATCAAAATTTATATTCATCTTTAAAAACTTAAAGAAAGAAAATGACAAACAGGTCCACTACTATTAACATAATAAATAAACTGATCGCTTTTATCAAGCTAGATAAAGAAAATTTTGTATATACAACATCAAGACGAAAACGAACTCGAATTACGCAGTGAGGAGGAAGACGATAGGACGAAAGATAGAGCAACGTTGTATAATATATATCGAAATCCTGAAGAAAACCCGAATACAAAACCTAAGCCGATAATACATGGTTTGAAAACTTATGGAGTAAATAATAGAAAACGTCAAACACTTACCGGCACCAATGATGAAGAAAACAATGTAGACACTTGCGAACATTTTGAGGACTTTTCACGGATTGTCCATTTGTTAGATTGGAATTGTTTTTATATACGGGCCGGTATCAATGTATTGCCTGTGGCACAATTTTGCACTTTCCTTGACACCATCGTTGCTGATTAAAGTTTTGGCGTTGGCGCTCATATGCCACTAAATCCTTCGGAAGATTTACCTTGGTTGTGTCATCATGATCATTTTTGGTGCACTAATGGGAGCGTTATAGTAATGCTTTCACTTTCGATATGCGTAGAAGGGGTAAAATGCATCGTTGATTGAAATATAACCGTATCACACGTGAGCGAAGACCGTGATATATTCAACATCATCTCTGGTCTCTATACCACATTAGCTTTAGTATATGCGCAACCCAAAACACGTGTCTAGTGTTTTTATGTAAAGAATCTATGTACAAAACATGACTGCATCAAGAAAAATTACAAAGTTATAAGCTTGTTATGTCAACAAAAATGCATAGTCGCCTGGATGGCTCAGTGACACTTTTGCACTTGCACCTAGCTGTTTGTTGGCACATAATACCCGCTAGCTACCGTGACCTGTGTTGTACTTAGTGTCGGTGGTATCCAACTTGTGACCTTTTTAAATATATTTGGGAAAAAAATATAACATGGTATAAGTAAAAACTATTGGAATCCATTCAGTTATTGACTCTAAACAAACTATATTCAGTTTTCGCATAAAATAAAAATATTTTTGTATATCAATAGATACTGCCGCACCGTATTTTGAGTTCTACGATTAGACCAATCTGCGCAAATAAACATTAATTCGAGCGGAAGACGCAGTGTTGGAAGGCTTCCCACAAAGTGGACCGATGACCTGGTGAGGGTCGCCGGGAATCCCATGGATATGAGAAGCACAGAACCGATCGTTGTGAAGATGCGTGTGGAAGTCATATGTCCAAGAGTGGACATCTTTTGGCTGAAATGATGATGATGATGAAACGATAATTTTCTTTTTCTGGAGTCTCAAAAAAATTGAAAAGTCTCAAAGCATTAAACCTGTGTTTGCCTTGTGTCTTCAGTTGAATAACTCATACCATTTAAACATTCTACTGCAAATTTTTAAACCCGGATAAAATATTCTTTCAAGAAATCAGAAGCTAGAATACGCCGCTGCGAATCACATACATATGTACATAAGTAAGTATAGACTTCATCTAATACATTTCATACGGAATACATATCGTGTTGTATGCCTTGTTCCCTGCCGGCTGTCTTCCTAGAAACATTTAATAGCAAGTAGCGAGTGTGCTAGTTTAACTTGTAAGCTAAGGTTCCAGTTACCTACTCTTGCAATTTAATATAAATTCCTTTCTTTGTTCCTTTTACAGTAGGTCTGCAGATGCCTTTCCTATTTTCCACGAAATACTCTTTTAACAAAAGGGGTATTTAACTAAGATCTTTGACTTGCTCGTATTTATTTTTTGCTGATAACATCCCTAAAATTCAGTCATCCTTATCATTGTAAAAGACAAAGTTTGCATGTTACCAGTAGGTAACATGCAAACTGAAGAGTGGAAACTGAACTGGTGAACTGGTTGAGTGTGAAGGAGTACCTTCACACTCAACCGGATTCGCATGAAATTTACCACACAAGTATCTAGACCATGGTCTTTCCTTGTGCCAACCAGGACACTATTTGCCAAAACACGTCTTGAAATAGCAAATGATATTTTTATCTCAGGAACAATCTGGCTTAAGGTAATTTTCTACTATCATGCAGGTGAAGTTAGCGACTTCACCTGCATGAAGTTAGTTAATTAACCGTCGTATCATACTTTCTCCGGGGTGTGAGTAGTCTCAGGTTGGTGTCTACAGTTAATTACTAACATACAGGTTTCAGTTATTTAGCAATCGTTCAAAAAATAATCTTAAAGGTAAAAAGGTCTTTTGTAAGGATGTCTTGTATAAACACTTATGATTATGAACATTTTAACTACGGAATTCTGAATTCCAAATAAAAAATCAGCTGTTCCTTAATGTAGAGTCACGATGACATAAAATGACCAGAACAACTTTTTTTTTAGATTATAAGATTCTTTTTGAGGTTAGAAAATCGCTTTTCTGTTAGGTGCATCTGAATTTTGATTTGTCTTTTCCCAAATTCCTTAAATATTTTTTTCTATACCAGTACAAATATTTTCCAGATGTCTCCCATATGAATTGCAGTTTTGTACTTATCAATTTAGCAGTTTCAAAAAGCGTTATTTTTTATTTCTTTTTGCACTTGTTCTTTGAAAAGAAGCCTAACCCCAAAAAGGCTTCATATGGTATCTTATCAAGTAACCAAATTCCACTTTTTTACTCATTTTAAAGCCTAAGTGCCGATTTCACCATCTCCGGTTAGCCTATTCGTCAATTTTTTTCAGTTTTTGACAGTTGTTGTATGAGTTTGACAGTTCACATTTGACAAATAGGCTATTCGGGACTTTAATAACAGGTGGTAAAACCGGCTCTAAATATTATGCTTAACTGATGCACTGTAATACACTAGTAACATTTACTACCGTCCACTGTAAAAAAAATATTATTATTAAAACTTATTATTAAAACTTCATTAACATTGCGCAACCTCTAAATATTAACCGATTATAGTGATTTTTGATACATGAACACTGTGCATGAGTTGTATCAAGACTTCGAGCTAAGTCAAATGATAATCATTGAAAATCAACAAAAAATGAAACGCCTTACTCCGCCCAAACGGGGACCTGAACATCTGAGTTTTCAATAAAATAAATTGGACTAGACAAAGAATTTTTAACTTCGACTTTCAGACTGTTGCGTATTTCCTCAACGTAATATTAGTAGATATACAACAAAAGAAAAGGATAATAAATTGTTATTACTTCACTATATAAAACGGTATATACTGGTGGAGCTAACTCTTTAACCCTAACAGATCTCTCGATCTGCTAATTTTTATGTCGAATTGGCTCAAATTTAATTATTTCATTGCAGTTTTATCTTCCATTTGGAAATTATTATTCGCTTTTGATATAATCAGCCTTTGAATGAACCCACTGCTGGGACTCAGGCCTCTTCTCGAGGAGAGGGAACGGACCGTAATCCACCACGCGGGTCCAGTGCGGGTTGGCGTCTTGGCGAATGTCACGTGTCATGTTTGGTTCTAAGACAGTCGGTTTCCTCACGATGTTTTCCTTCACCGTTGTCGACCACTATGTGTAGTACTCCTATGGCCGGCCGCAAATGTTTGGTTTCCTTTTTAGATTTCCTAGTTAGGAAATCAAAACCGGAAACCTATCTGCTCTGCTTACATACAAAATGTTAGAAAATATCAATTTGTATGTAAACAGAGCATTCCTGTTAGGAAGAATCCTGAATAAGGAACCGAACGTGTGCGGCACCATAATTAATTCACGTCACTCATATTTGGTCAGGGTCGCGGGAATCCGATGGATGCGTGACGCACAGGACCGGTCGTTGTGGCGACGCTTGGGGGAGGCCTATGTTCAACAGTGGACGTCTTTCGGCTGATATGATGACTCACATTTGACCATATTATGAAATAATCGTGCGTTTAGATGTTATGTGGGTTATTATTATGTGCGTTAAGTGCAGAGTATTCATTGGTTTGGCAAGTCCATATCATGATGGTTAGCGGGCAGTTTTATATCATGAAATGAGACCATTTCATGAAAGGCTTGAACACATCATGAATTACATATATTTATTGTACTAACTGCCTCCCGCTGGTTTACCCGCTTTTCCTTGACACATGGGATATCCAACGCTAAGACAATTTTCAATTCGAATCAGTTATTACTGAGATTAGCGCGTTAAACTAAATAAACTCTTTAACCTTATATATATTGTATTAAGTATAGATATATATAAGATCTTAGTGATAAATATAACATATTCACTACACGTTTATAGTTTCTGAAAATGGGTGTAGCCTGATGGCGACAATAGATACTAAAATACACAAGTAATCACCATGCTGTCAATAAATTAGGCTAATTAAGGTTGCAGGCCTAATTGCTAAATAAGTGTGCCGTGATAATGCCAGTATGGTTAACGAATGGCGACTAAAGTCAAGGCAGCGTCCATGTCTCTATGTGTAGTGGTGTTTGAAGTGCGCAACCTTGAGTTGAATTGCCTACGATTAGATTAGATTTTGGGTTTTTACAGAATCTGACCGGCTGTTTTGGATTTCTAAATCATTACTTTGTAACCACTACCTAAGAATGTAACTTTATTAATTAGTGAGCATTTCCTTCAAGTTAGGGAGCGATTGGTTATTGCGCTGCGTGTAGCAGGTTCAATTTCCGCTTGGAACAAATATTTGCATGGCCAACTATCTGTAGTTGTTTCAGTTCTGTGTGTGTATCTTTTCTGTACTTACATGAGAACGCTGCGGACGCAGATATGCAAGAATATTTCGTGGGGCAACCCAACTAAGAAAAAAAACAACTCAATAGTCTCCAACCACTACTTACTTAGAGCTAGTGTAGTAGTATACAGTAGGTGCATCACATTATGTACTGTATACTACTACTCTACGTAAGTAGGCACCTTTCGGGAACCTTAATTTGTACTGAGAATTACTCCTCCGTTTTAGGTTTTTACAGTACCTCTATGTAGTAACTTGAAACCACGAGGTAAAAGTTAAGCTACGAATATTTCCTTATGGTTGAGGCAATTCTTAACCATTACGTACTGATTTCTGAATTATTATAATCTAAATATATAAAATGTGAAACTGATTGACTGACATATCAATGCACAGCAGACACTACCGGGACTAGGAGTGTGAAATTTTTCATAAGGCTTCCTTTTATGACGTAGATGAGCACTAAGAGAGGACTTTCCTAAAGTGATGAAACGGGTCCAAAGTTTGTCTGGGAACCTACTTTTACGCGGGTGAAGCCGCTGGCAGAAGCTAGTAACAGACAATTATAGAACCTTATAGGAGCTAAAAGTGTCAAATTAAACTAACTAGGCAGATGTTTTCGCTGACAATGACATAAACAAGCAAAAAAATCTCTAGGTACCTAGTCAAACTCTTAATTAATCGTTCGCTGTAGCGAAAGCGCTTGGAAAAGCTAGCCAAGTTGACAATCTACAATCGGTAATGCTAGTATTTGTAGAAAACTTAAATGTATAGGAATGACATGTCATCATCTCAATAAAAAGTCAGAACAAAGGAATCAGAAACAGGAAACAGTTGCCGACTGTAGAAAGAGGTGCGAAACGAAACGGTTGTAACTTGGCTAGTGTTGCGTTCACAAACGGGGATCATAGATGTTGGAAAAAAGGCTGCCAGGCTAAAGTCTGATAGGACGAGTCACACGTAAACCGCATGCACAGTAAGTGCTGGGCAAGAATGTCCACAAAGTGAGAGCCTGATGGAAGATGCGGGAATATTGCTGGACAATTGAATTTGTGATCAATTTAGCTACTTTTTTCGCTTCATTGATATGATAATATGTTTAGCTTAGAATAGTCGGCCTTATAATGTTCCCACTGTTAAGACTGAGGCCTCCTCTCTAGGAGAGGGAACTTAATCCACCACGCGGGCCCAGTGCGAGTTGGTGGATGTCCCATGTCTGCGAAATTTTTGGTTCTAGGACATGCCGGTTTCCTCGCGGTATTTTCCTTCAACGTTTATATGTAAGCTTAGAAAGTTAAATTTTAAGGCTTTACTTTGATAAGATAGTAGCTGTGTGACCTTTCTTCTGAACTAGTTATGGATGTAAAATAACAGATCAATGCTTGGTACTCGCAACGTTTAATCCAATCCAATGCTATTACGATAGGTCCGGCATCGCGTATGATGTCACACATTTAACCCATTTCATACTTATTTGCAAAACAAACAACGTACTGCACTTTCTTTTGCGTTTGGTCTGACTCAGACTTAGGCCGCCATCACACGGACTGCACTACAACAACCGCACGCAGTCGCTATATTCAACTGCATACGGCTGCTGATTTTTTCATACTGTATCCGGAATGAAGACAAGATGAACGTAAATTTTACAACTACTTTATAATGTCCATTGCTGCATTTGATCAATTAAACGATTTACTTACTTAAAGCAGTGTTTCGTCAAGACACAAACTTAAAACAACCAAGTAAAATTTGTGGTAGACTGAAAAAAAGATTGATGGATTGCGTGAAGGAGGATATGATAGCGAAAGGAGTGGATGATGAGTTGACGAATGATAGAAGTGAGTGAAAGCAGAACACATATTATTCCAATCCTGCCAAGTGCGGGATAAGGACAAGTAAATATAGATACTTAATTAGATATTTATCTGTATTTATTTAATTAATTATACATCTTATACTAATTGCTCTCTATCGTTTCTAACAAGGCACGACTAAACAACTTTTTGAAACAAGGTTTCATTCTTGAATCTCTTTGTAATTAAAAATATTATTCTTTGTAACACAGTCTTTTTAGGTAACATATGACAATTTCTTATGCTAATTAATCTATAATATATAGTTTCTAATTACGCAGGACTAAACTCTACATTCACAGTCTGATTATGCTGGTGGAAAAATATCGTTCGGCTCCAGGACTAACTGCAGACTAACTGCATGCGAACGGCAGTGGACAGCATGCGGTGACACTACACAACTGTAGCCGACCACGCGAAGTTGAAGGCACGACTGCATGCAGTTGATATTGACTTCACTCGACTGCAGCCGACCGCGTGCAGTTGATATCATTGCAGTCGCCCGAAGTCGAACGTACAACTGCATGCAGTTAAATAAACCGATCGCATGCGTTCGCTGCGATTCAGTCAGTCTGATGTCAGCCTTTACCCGTACGCTTAGTGGTTTCCAACAAAAATAGTAAATATTCAAATTTAGAATTCTAAATTTTAAATTTTTCTGTTTTTAAACTTTTACTATTTTTAGATATTTAATATTAAAAAAACCGGGTCAGAAACTTGAACTATAAAAGCCAAGGTTGTGTTGCATTTATAAGAAACTAGGTACATATTTACATAATTAATTTGATACAAAAATGCATAAGCATAAACAGAATCCGCCATAAAATGTTCCCACAGCTGGAACTTAGACCCACTCTCTAGGAGAGGAAATGCGCCGTAATCCACCACGCGGGCCCAAGGCCTTATAGAACATTCACCTTTTTGAAAGCAGTGGTGATGAAATAAAATAAACAAAAAAAAAACTTAATTACTACAGGTCAAATTACGCATAAAATTTAGGCATTAATTGGTTTTTTTTTTAATCTTATTTAAACTATTTTATAGACAGTAATAGTCATTATTATTATTTATAATTAAAAGTCATAAATTACACATACAATTTTTAAATTTAAAAAATTCTAATACTATTAAATATGGCATCTTAATTAGATATGTGCCAACTATGGCCTGGGGCCTTACCACGACATGTTAAAAAGTCAGTCGTGCTAACGAGAAAGAGGGATCGATCAGCTTCATCCCAATAAAAGGTGGACCAGACGATTGCAATCTAATGTTCCAACCAAGGTCACCTTGTTTGGAGCTTGATTTGTTACTCGGATTCACTATGGTTGGGAAAACGCGCCTCCCAACCTAGTGCGTTGAAGGTCATGGATTGAAACTAGCAAGATCACCCCTGTTAGCACGCTGGATTGTAACCGAATGGTCCATATTTAACAAGATGCATTTTGGAGAGTGTGCGCAGCAATTGCATGTCTTGATTCCGCCATCGCAATTCTACCATCGGACAACCCGACGTACGGCGAATATTCACCCTTACGTTGTTGAAACCTCTACGGTCCGGACTGAGCGTTTCGCCTCGTCGTTTATACCGCGAACGTCGAAGGACTGGAACAGTTTGCATGCTGCGGTCTTCCCGTCCGATTATAATTTGGGTGTCTTCAAGGCTAGAGTGAATAGGCTCTTAATAAACTAGTGTGCCTTACCATCAAAGATTGCATCGTTGCTTTCCATCGATCGCAGTCAAGCACTAGTTTACAATGATGATGTTTATGATTACAATTAAAAAAAAACAGTTCAGTTTAAGTCGTAAAATGGATCACTTTAAGAGCTCTTGGTAGTGCATCTATGCCCAATAGTCGACTAATCGGTTTATTTTTATTTTTTTTGCAAGTAGGTTTTGTAAAAACACTTTTACACGTATGAAGGCTTGAAGGAACGGGATGGGTTTTTTAGTCAGTAAGAGTCTGACACTATCTTCCGCTCCGCCCAAGAGCAGGGGTTGTCATAAGATGATTTTCCCATCGAAAAAAAAAAACGTCAATTTTTTTTTTTCGTCAATTAATGCTAGATGAGGCCGGTGTTTCCTAGCTGACTACCCTGAGAAGAAACACCGAAACAAACTCAGGGGGAAAGTTGTAAAGAGGCCGAGCAATACACCGATTAGGCGGCCAAGCTGATCACGGTTTCGGAGGTATTCAGTAATTTCCGAGACGCTTTATTTTACAGCTGATTCGTGCGCAAGTCGCGTAGATGCCAGATGCCACCTGCGAGTGTGTCGGACATAATGGTTGGTTTACTTGTACCAAATATTAATTTTAACACCGGCCAGATGTTCAAGGGACTGTGCGCCTTAAATTGCACGTGTTCTGTTTCTGTACTACCTTAGGGCACCCTTAGGGTATGCCTTAGGCTTTATTACCTAAGGCCTTAGGCTACCTGTGTTTCTTAATAGTGCATAAAGTTTTAATAACTAAAAAGCATGCGAACTCTTGCAGTTTTCTTCCCACTGGTAGCGGTTATATTTGTCGGGATAGCTTAATTTTCTTTGTAGAATTAAGGAGACTGCTCATAATACCGTACCATGACCGTTGTAGGAACGGTTCAGGCAAATATTACATCATCATCATCATCAAATCAGCCGAAAGAGGTCCACTGTTGGACATAGACCTCCCCCAAGCGTCGCCACAACGACCGGTCCTGTGCGTCACGCATCCATCGGATTCCCGCGACCTTGACCAGGTCATCGGTCCACCTTGTTGGTAACCTTTCAACACTGCGTCTTCCGGTACGTGGTCGCCACTCCAGAACCCTTCGTCCCCATCGAACATCTATTCTGCGTGCAATGTGCCCTGCCCATTGCCACTTAAGTTTGGTGATTCTTCGAGCTATGTCGGTAACCTTGGCTCTCCTGCAGATATCTTTATTTCTGATATGATCACGCAAAGAAACTCCGAGCATGCCCTTTCCATCGCCCTTTGGGTGACTTTGAGTCTTCTTATGAGGCCCATTATAAGCGACAACGTCTCGGAGCCTTAAGTCATCACTGGTAACACGCACTGGTCATAGAATTTCGTCTTGAGACACTGTGGTATATTGGACGAGAAGACACCGCGCAGCTTCCCGAACGCTGCCCAATCGAGTCAGATTCGACAATTGACGACTTTCTCGAAGTTAGACCTACCCAACTGGATCGTCTGTCTCAGGTAAACGTAGTCGTCCACAACTTCGAGTGTAGAGTATCCGATCTTGATAGGAGTGGGTGCTACGAGTACATGGTTGTTAATCATGATTTTGGTTTTATCCATGTTCATTTGAAGTCCCATTCTTTCGGAAGCTCTACTGAGGTCTACTTGACATTAATGCCTAGTCCTCTCCATTCCAGAACCTTGAAGACATCCTCCATTGCGTTGTACTGCAGTCTCTCCAACGGTGCCAGATTGACTATCGGTACATCAAAGTGAAGTGCTTATACAAAATCGCCACTACGTCAGTCCAACTTCAAGACCAGACATCGAAACCTATCCCCTTGCAGCGAGGTGTGAGGCAGGGAGACGTCATTTCTCTGAAACTGTTCACGGCAAATATTTGCACCTATATTGATAATTGTGTATTTTTGGGTATAACAATCGACAAAAATTGCAACTGGAAAGCACATGTAGATAAAATTCTTACAAAAATAGATCGTTTCATATATGTCTTAAAAAGAATTAGACAAACGGTAAACCATGATACTGCAATGCTGGCTTACCATGGTTATGTATCATCCGTACTAAGATACGGTATTATAATAACTCAGTCGATTTTGACAGAGTTTTTAAAGCTCAAAAAAAATGTATTCGTGCCATTTGTGGAGCTCACTTTTTAGACAGCTGTAAGCCACTATTTCAAAAACTTAAAGTTTTACCTTTGCCTTGTTTATATATTTTTGAAATATGTGTTTTTGTCAAGAAAAACTATAATTTATTCGAAACGAATACTGACAGGCCAAATAGCCGAATACGGCATAAAGACAGACTTCGACTGCCACTAATCAGGCTAAAATTGTTTAAAAAAAATGTATACTGCATGTCGATTATTATTTACAATCACTTACCAAATAGTTTACAAGATCTACCATTGACAATGTTTAAAAAAATACTTTTCAATCTGTTACTATTTAAAAAATATTATACTGTTAAGAATATCTAGAAGACAAGTCAATAGAACCTGTAATGTGCAAGTTAGATTAATTGACGACACTGACTGTGAATATATTTGCACGCCATGTTATGGCAGGATATGCTGAAACAAATTTACTGTAAGACCTTATGTTCCATATTCTAGCAAATAAATGATTTGATTGAATGCAAATTATAACCGCGTATGATGATGACTCTTAGACATAACCCATGTCGTTTCTTTCCATGTAGTCCTAGTCCGGTCCTGATATGATACGGTGTTCTGAGGGCTTAGCCAAGTTGATAATCTACCATCGTTAACACTAGGTAGTAGAAAACTTCAAGTGTATGGGAATGAAGTCAACTCAACGCTCAGTCAAACAAAGGCATCGGAGGCGTTAATGAATCGAGGCGATCGACGAAAGAGAATCGAAACGAAACGGTCGTAACTTGGCTAGGCCTGCTGGCAGAAACGTTATCCTTGTGTGTTGAGTCAGCGCAGATCTACATGAACAAATAAATAAGCCATTTAAACAATCTACTTTCCAACAAGATTGACTCGTTCTCGCCAAGTTAACCTTGTAAGGGAGTCATTTATCTAATTGAGCCAACATTTATCACCTTCACTGATTGACTGTAATTGACGGGATACTGAGGAAAAGGAAATCAAACCACCTTATCTTTAACATACTATTTTATTCTTTATATTAATATCCTTCGCAATCACGTTATAATATTTATGATTACAGTTTAATTTTGGAATGGTATTTAATGTAATATAACGATAAGCTTAAAAATAAATAAAAATCATATTAACTGAATTTACAATGTTGTCTATCATGCATCACGATGACAGATTTGTTGATATTAAGGAACATGGCAAAGAGTTTAGATGAACGCGACTCTTTGGTTTCTCTGTTTCTTCTAGAATAGCGGACTATATTAATCTAAAAAGAAACATAAAAATGCGAAATAAACATTCACAAACAAAGAAAGATTTCAGCCTAATCAAATAAAAGCGTCAAACTCCGATAGACAGATAAAAACGTCATAATTACATCTCCACTTACAACTATGTTAATTTTTTCATCATTAAAATTGTTATTTGTACAAAATAATTCAACGAGTGTGATAAAATATAATAATTAAGTTAAAAATACAATACAAAAACAATATAAATACCTAATTATACGATCAATATATTGCTAAGTAATACAGATAACAACCTGCTAGTACTGACATGTCTGAACAGGATAACACATTATCGAAGCACATATTCCTTTATTATTAAACAATCAGAAACAAGAATAATTGCACCAATAAATAAAAGGGGAAATAGGGTTAAAAGTTAAATAAAATGAACGTTAATGAGACGTAAGAGACGTGAGACAGAATATAAATAAAGCATAATATAAATGGAAATGAGAAGTACATACAAGAAGTATTCGTATAGATAGGTCACTAAGTAACTTTTATTGATTGGCGCAATCCACAGGTACATAAACACTTTCCTTCAAATGCAGCCTAATTCGAGTATACCGTACCGAGGCCAGAATGCTAAGAAAAGCAAATTCTTATATTATAAGTGAGTCTGGAGCTACTCCTTACCTTATTTCATTTAATTTATCCACTAATGGTAGAAACGTGTGAAGTCGATAAAAACTGAAATAAGATAAATAGGTAAAACCCTTCAGCTAGGATTACTATGAGATATCTAAGGTATTGTTTTTAATATCGTTTATGAGAATAACATATCATTATCACTTCAAGCTAAATTCTATTGAGAAAGAGAAAACTCGTATTAAATCTACGTAAAATAACATTTGAAGCTCATAAATTATTTGCAAAGTCCATTAAAATGGTGTTCCAGAGCTAGGAGCCTTAGACCATAGGTATCGTGTGAGTTTAGTTTCAATATTTTCATTCACCATTTCCATATAAGGTACATACGTAATCAATTCATACAGAGAAGTCACTCCGGTTGGGTCCCAGTTTTCCATAACCTACGCCTTCACACGGTGCAAAACTTATCTCCGGCAAGAACATGATCCGGACGGCGCGTCCGGCCGCGGCGCACGCGCGGGGCAGACTAGTCGGTCGCGAGCATAAAGTCCATAGTCGCTCACTTCAATACTGACGGTCGTCGTAGATGTAGATGGCCTCCCCGGCGGACTCCTTGAGTGGGGGAGGGGGGAAGTCCAGCTCGCCCGGGCGGAACAGCTTGGAGGCGTTGGGCGCGGGCGACGCCGGCGCCGGCGAGCCGCTGCCGGGCGAGCCGCCGCCGCGCCGCTTCACGCCGCTCGGCGACGCGGCCGTGCGGAACGACGACCGCCTGGCCAACCTGCGCCAGAGAAACATTGCTTAGAAGGAATCACCAGTTATAGCTAACGAAAGCGAAACTAATGGAGCACGTACGAGTAACTATATAACCTAAACTAAGATATTTAAGTCTTCCCATCTTTTGCGTTGTCGACCTCTATTTCGTTTACTGTTTCTAAAACTTAAGCTCACAGCAGGTCCATACTCGACCAGAGTTGCAAAGGACAGAAAGAAATAGAAGACATTAGAGGAGGCCTTTGCCAAAAGGCACACTGAACTCCTGGATATATTGTACCTAACACAAATGTACCTAAACAACAACATCAAAAGTAACACAAACTATAATCTATAATAGAGGAGTTTTCGGGATCAAAAGGCTATTGAAATTTAAACTGAAAATATTTAAGTAGGTATATCGTACTCGCTTTCCCAAAAGTAATCTACAAAATATCTTTAAATAAGCTCAAATGTTTTATTACCTAGAAGCCACCTCTTCAGGCGTCTCTTCGATCTCCAGCACCCAACTGACGGAGTCGTGTTTCTCGACGACGCCCTTGACGGCGGGCAGCGGCGGCGAGTCGGGCGCGGGCGAGGCGGCGGGCGAGGGCGGCGAGTCGGGCGCGGGCGACGCCGAGCGCCCCGAGTCGCCCGACGACGTGCGCGCGCGCAGCGGCGGCCGCTCGATGTAGCCGCCGCCCGCCAGCAGAGACACCACCTGCACCACAACACGCAAACTTTATTCCGAATATTTTTCTTAAATTCATCTACTGGCCCAATTCAATGACTATATAAGAGCTTCTTGTCAGACGTTGTGTGTTTTCCAGCAACAAATCGAGTAGATACGAAATAGACTGCACTGGTAGTGTAAGGTTCTAGACAATGTGCACCAATTTGGATTTCGAGAGTCGTTTCCGGTGAAAGAAAGATGTCTCTCTAAACGAGGACCTATTATAACTTAGAAGAAGAAATCGTGGTTTGTATAATGACGTTCAATATTTATCATTAGGTGATCTCATCATATCACAACACTCAGTGAAAAGTTTACCAAACAAGGTCAGAGACTTAAAGTAATTGAATGATTTTATCAAAACCGACTAGAAAGCAATAGTTCTAGGAAAATCTTATGACACATGATTTTGCATGTAGTAACGGTAATTTAGAAAGAACTAACCTGTGACTTCTGTCTAAGCTTGTACCGAAGCTCCTCGTTGAGCGCGGCGAGGCGCGCGGCGTGGTCGCGGTCGCGCGCGGCGGCGTCGCGCAGACGCCTGTTGTCGTCGCGCAACCGGTCAGTGTCGCGTTGTCGAGCGGCCGCACGTTCGCGCAACTCTTCGGCGGCGTGACGCGCGGCTCGCGCCTCTCGCTCGCACGCCGCTCGACGTTCTCGCTCTGCTGCGAGTTCAGTTCGCGAATCGCGCAAAGATGCGACCTCCGCCTGCTTCAGCTCGATCACCGCGCGGAGTGATCGTACCTGGAAGAACAAATACATCGATTATTACTAAATAAATCGTTTAGGAATATTTATACCTAAGTTAAAACTGTTGTCGATTAAAGAAATTGTAAATTGGTAGACGCAGAAGAATCGTTGAAAATGAAATCGTTTTTTATTAATAGGCTTTTGCTAACAATGAGTTGTTTATTATTCAGCCCTATTTATTTCAATGGCTCCATAATAATTATAACCGCTTTATTAATAGCATCAGTTGGTAGTGCTAACCTCAGCTGCCAACTCGTTGGCATCTGTGCTCAATTCCTCATTCGCAGCTAATCGCAGCTCGCAATCTTCCGCCTCGCAGCACACGGGGTCGCAGGCCGCGTCGCACATGTTGCACGACTTGTCCCACGACGTGTCCACCGACGTGTCGGTCGACGTGTTGGCCGACATCACCGACGTGTTGTACGACTTGCTCTGCTCGATCTCCGCCCGCGCCGCTTCCAGTTGCGCGCGTAACGTGCGCTCGATTTCGCTGTGCGCGTGTAGACGCGCCCTACTCTCGGCGACTTCGTGTTTCAGGGATTCGATTGTATCCTATGAAAAAAACAATGTAGCCTTACAATGATGTTTTAAATTAACAGGTTTCACCAGCCTTCGGTAACTCAAGTGGTTTAAGCAAGGTTTTCATTGTGGTTTCTGAAGGCTGCGCCACATTCTTTGGCCTTCGCCGGCGCGGCGCACCCAATAATAAAAACAATTGTTTGTAAAATAATTCCAGTAATACGAGTCAGTGCATAAATTAATATTAATTGCGATTTATTTAAGTCCCAAAGGAATGCTAATGAGTGTGGTCACCTTGAGTCCCTTGATGTCATTGGCGAGGGTAGCGACCTCCTCGATGTGCTTGGCCTGGAGGCGCGCATTCGCCTCCTCCTTCGATGAGACCTCCATCTCCAGCTCTGAGATCTTGCTCAGGCATTCTGCGACTGCAATCATCGTTATTTTATTTTAATATAACATTCATAATAAGTAATTACAAACTAAATAATGATTTTTTTGCTATGATTGAAAGACAAAGAAGAGCAAGGAATGTGCAGTCAATAACCCAGGGAGGTAAACTACTAACTGATCATGCTTTTACAAACCCATAATTATAGTGCAGTAGAATTCAACAGGTTGGAAAAGTTATTTTTGTATTAGCTTGGTGGGAATCCACTGACCTGGGCAGCACCTTATGCTAGCTTTGAGGATGCTTACTTGGCCATCATTAGGCGTGGACGCTTATTATTCGTACAATTGAGAGTACAACACTCTCAATTGTAGTCATCGACCCGGCCTGGGCATGAGTCATCCAGCATATTCCTGCGAACTTCAGCAAATCATATTATGTAGATGTACCAACATATAATTTGCTCAAGGTCGAAGGAATTGCAAGGTCGCAGGCTTAACAAAGCTACGTGTTACAGTACGCGGTCACCCTACAAACTTTCGGCCTTTTAAGGCTGAAACTGCGTAAAGCGAATGCCTGTAACGGACACCTGTCGCGTGTCAAAGCGTCTGTGCACGCGAACAGTCCCCGTCGTGGAAACCGTATCATTACTTACGCAGTATCCCTAGATCAACTGTAACGGTGTACATGTAGTCGTGTCGATGGAGAACAAAACGGGCGTGGGGCCCGGCTTCCCGTAACGGAGCACCTTTGTGTGGGTCCGTGCGAACGTCCGCTTTACGCAGTTTCGGCCCTAAGAGCGTCTTTTCTGCTAGCAAAGTGCGTGTCGTGTGCAATACTCACTGGTATCGAGATCCTTTTGCGCGCGCTGCTGGCGGTCGCGGTCGGCGCGCGCGGCGCTGCTGCGCTCGGCGGCCGCCACGCCGCGCCATCGCTCCGCCTCCACGCGCCAGCTACTGCCATTTAGTGCGTCCAACTGGAAATGTACCACCATTATTAGTATAACTGTTCACTGGGCATGCACCTTTATTTGTACGGCCATACTGACAGTTTCTTTAAGTTAAATAAATGTAGGTAACTTGCTTGTATAATCAGCACTAAGACTCTAAACTAATATTCGAGTACTGGGTACTGATAAGTTCAAGTAGATTGGAAAAAAAGTCACGGTCTTTTTATACACGAAAAACCTCTCATTGAATACACTATGTTGGGTCATCACTAACACAAAAGCCATGAGCAAACATCCATCCTCGTAAAATATCTGTCTGTATGACAATACAAATATTTGCTCCAAGTTTTAACGTGAATCGAACCGTATTGGCCTCAACGGTTTGTCAAATGTTTGTTGTGTTGGTCGGTAAACACAATAGAGTGCCTACAACTTATGTAAATCTTCGACCACATTCGTAAATCACTACGGCAAGTGGAAGTTTTACGTCATACACGCCGGCTGATACAACTAGAATTTGTACCTAGTAAGAAAAATACTAACACTGTGGCACTACTGTGGGTTGCCTACCATCAGTTGTAGCACTGTCAGCATTTCCAAGATATAGATATAAATATGCTCAATAAAATGATACGCAACTGGGTTTCGATTCGGAATTCAATGTTGCTCAAGTATTCTGATACTTCAGCAACATTGAATTTCTGAAGTTCTAACTTCCGATACTTAAACAGCATTTAACCAACAAGACTGAGCTTTTAACTTTCAAATATGAACTAATAACGCTTCTTCTCATTTTGAAGTTTGATGCTAGGACTTATAATTAAGATTCTAACAATACTCACTCGAAACACTAAATACTGGACTAAAACGCCCAGGGCTTCGACGCCTTTGGCAGCATGCGCGAGCGCGACCGCCTGCTCGCGCGGCTGCTGCGGCTGCGGCGCGACGAGCGGGGCGGCCGGCGTGCGCACGGGCTGCGGCGTCTGTACCCGCTTGCCGCGGGGACCTACCGCCGCTGCTACTCGCGGTGGCTCTGAGGGGAAAAAAAAGTGAAGGTAAGTCAAAGTATTGATTTATAGAACAATATATGTAGATGACGATATAGATGGCGTTCTTTAGTTACTCTACCTACCCAAAAAAAGCAGTATGAATTTGTGTACCTATGAAGTGTTAGTATTTTTTTTTTGTTTTTGTTTGATTTAATCTATCTATTATGAGCAGTGCTAGGCCAATAGGCCCCGACTTACAAATTGTACGCGAGTTCAAACTCAGTCTGGCACTTTGTGCATTTTATTGCACCACTACTCTGAAAGCGGTGAAGGAAAATATCGTGAGTAAACCAATGTTCCAGATTTAAAACTTTCGAAGACATGTGACATCCATGAACCCGCACTGGGCACAAATGGTGGATAACGACCCATTCCCGCTTCTAGAGAGGTCTGAGTCCCAGCTGCGGGAATACCATAAGGCTGATTAAACTTTAGACTGATTAGGCTTTATCTATTGGTACAGAACCAAAATTGGTGTGGTTGCTAAAGAGTATAAAGCTAGAACTACATTAGGCCGACGCGCACTTAGAGACGTGCCGTTGCCGGCAATATGAGAATATTGCTGGCAATATTGCCACCAGTATTCATACTTCGGGCAATATTCCCACTTCACAGCAACGGCACATCACTACGCACATGTGTACCATGCCTGATTTGTACGTAGAACGACGTCGCGTGGCGTGGATCAAGTGTAGTTCTACAAGTCCAGTTTCCATATAAAATTTATAGAGACCGACGCACCCAGATCGGCGTGTGTGTTACACGTGTGCTCAGTGTAGTTCTAGCTTTGAATTGTTGCAGGTTTTTAGAGAATAGCTACCATAACGATTACGTTTTTGAGATATCGATCATTATGGCTCAGATTATGTAAGAGCTGATAAATTATACTTGAGCCAGAAATACGAAGTTAACAATCTATCTTCGTGAGTTTAGAGCACGATCTATATCTCATTGTTCAATGAAGACACACGTAAACAAAACGGCTAGTAATACGTATCGGTAAGTACGCCGGCACCATTCATAGCCACGCGTCGATCGTGCTGGGTCAGAGATCAGCGCTAAGTACTCTGCGTAGGAGTGAGGAGTGACAGGTTGCTAGCAGACGCCTACCTCGTCCTCACTATAATAATACACTTCCGACGGATGTATAGGTATGACAACCTAGCAGTATGAATAAAGTGGTAATTTTTATAAACAGAAAAGGACGACCGCAAAGAGAAAAAAATTCATTTTAAGTATAGTTTTTTTTTTTTTTGAGGTTGTAAATTCATCATATTATGACTTTTCCCGCTCTAGATGGAATGAGAAAGCGTTTTAGATGTTTACTCACTGAAAGCTATCTGTGTCCTTCAGTTGCTTTTTGCGTTCGTTCCAGGCCATGGTAGCTCTTCCAAACATTCCTGCGAGCATTGACTCTACTGAACCTATATACAGTCTTACTGGCGAGCATGGAACACAACGTGCCGTTGACGAATCGGTCCTTACCGGATGGCTTGACGGCAAGTCCGGACGGACACTACGCGCCGTCCGCAAGTCTGCGCACCTTCAATAACCATCAGTAAAGGCCCTGCGACTCCTTACGCCCTGGGCGACACCTGTGGCAGCGGCTGAGCCGTGAGAATTTCCCTTCCCTTACAGTAATACCATCTCCATTGCTAGCATTACTGCTCCACAGAACCACTTCCCATTCTTTTTCGCTCTAGACCAATGCCTGAACCAGGGCCGGGCGACAAGTAAATATATGACATGTTCTTGGGTAAGATGCCAGCAAATACATTAGTGTTTTGTGGTTGTTTTATTCATACTCTAGGGTTGACACATCACTTGTAAGTCTTGTAACGGTCAAGAAGCTAAGAAACTGAGGGCTATGTTTGTCGTGACTCCTAGAAAAGCATGAAAATGCATGTTCTTTAAAGATTATACAAGTGTTTATACTGTGTAATCGTTCGTTCGGGCACGAGGACGTGTGTCACGAACCGACTAATCAGTCAATCGACCTCTAAAATCGTATTCCATGTATGAAGAGATGGTAATCTTCAGCGGCTTTACTCATTGTGGGGCTCTTTCATTAAGGTCGTGTAAAAATCATTCATCATCGTTTTCAGGGGCGAAAGACAATAAAGTCAACTTAGACTATAGCGGTTTTATCACGGCTATAAAAATTAAATGTCACGATAATGGGAACCGTGTCTTTTTTATGAGCCTTGGTTATAAAAATAACATTAATTAACAAGAGCTTTGTCTTTTCTGCTCAGTTATCTTGTAAGTGTTTCACACAATAAACATACTTGGACCTTATTACCTACGTGAAACACCGAGCATAATATTTAGGGCAGCTTGTCTTAAAATTGGTCTAGTTACTGCGCTTGCGCCTGTCAACGCTAATAGAAGCAGACACGTATTCTCCGTTAGCTCCACAATTACACAATTTGAGAGTTCTCACGATTTTATAGAAATAGTAAAAACTTTAAACGGAAATAAATCAGTAATTACAGACCGTTTTATTTTCCCATTAAACGCAGTATTAAATGACATTGCATTTTTAAGGCACCGGTATTTAATATGCATACAAATACCCTTGGTGTGATTGTTATCCAATCCATTCATTCCTACATATTAATGCATCCAACAAAACGTTTTCAAGATCAATGAAATAGATAGGAATGATAAACTGCGAAGCTTACCTACTTAGCACATACCTACAACGGTTTCAATATTTCAGAATTCTCGTTACAAAATTCCATTATGGACAAAGCCTTAACTGAAATACACAATGAGCTAAGAAAATATTTATCTTTATGAGAAATTCTTCATCAAGAGTATTGTTAATTGTCTGTTATCCTTCGTCTCAGGAACTAATTAACAGCGTTACATAAAACACAGCTTTCTATATTTCGTGATGACACGGCAAGCCCTTAGCACTACCGACGGCAGCCATTACGAAGTGAAATCGACGCTGTTCCGCGCACGTATCTATTATTTGATATGAATATTTCAAACAGGCACTTACTAGGCAACATACAATTAAAATTGATGGTGCTATCAGCTTTAAATCATCGTTATTTTGAGGCAACAGTATATTAACAGGCATCTATTTGGAAGGAAAAACGAGCGCATAAACTTCCCTTCCTTTCCGCATTTACTTCCACAGGCCACAAAATCACGAGCCCCGCCAATCATTTAATCAAAATAGGACAACAAAAAAGCAGCTTTGATTTAGCAGATGTAAAAAATGAACTCTCTTTATATTGGTGGCTGTTCCCACGCGCTGCGCTCGCTTCGCGCATCATTAGCTCCGGCTGACAGCGCCCATTTCCGCCACGTGGTAACAATAAAAGCTGCGACATGTTAATTTTTCAGTCCAATTTGTAACATTTTGCGTGTTTTGTGACAAATCGGATCATAATATTGAACAAAGACAAAACAGAAATACTGAAATACAAAGACAAGAAAAAATACGATAAGATTTCACATTTTCAAAGGAGTAAAGTGTTCTTGAATATGGTACTGTACCAAGTAACAGTCGTTGGTGCTCTCTTCTAACGGACAAATGCCTATTATCTCGCCATTACACTAATTTAATCATGACTCTTCTGCCCACGACGGGGCTTGCAGGTACTGCAAAACATGAATCTACTTAGGAGACGAATGATGACGATAAATCCTTAGCCACAAAAAAAAATTGAAGGAAGTAAACGCTTCGTAGATTTGAACAAGCACTAGACAAAGCCGATGCAATAGTTCCTAATTGCGCTCATAAAGCATAATTATTGCGGATGATGTCTCAATAGCAATTTTGTGAATGGCCGGTTAGAGAGGGTCAAACAGCATGCGCGTGGGCATCAATTGGGAACGTTGAAACGTCAAATTAACATGCCTTAGGGCTGACATAATATTAAAAATACAATTAATTTATGACTGTGTGTTGTAAAGGGCTCAATGATTCTTAATCACGTTAAACGATATCAATTTAGGTTTTGACAGATTGATATTTCAGTAGAATTTTATTGACATTTAAAACTTACAGCATTTTACTGTTATTATGTAATTTTGAAAATACTAAACCACTGCAAATGTTATTCGATTCTTCTGTCCCTAAATATCACCAACCCTGTAGGTACTCAGGATGCGTGTACCTATATTAGTCGAAGAACAAGAGAGCGCTGCGCCTACGCCAGGAACATAGACCGTTTGATCATGATTGCTGACATTTTTATGTACTGGACAAATGTCAGTTCTCATGAACACGATTCTGCAATAGTTATGTGATCTTTACGTACATAACTTCTGACATAAAACTCGCTTGTGAGGGCCCTTTCTAAATGTGAATAAGCGTTTTGTTGAGTAGGCACCTGTACGGTTAACAAATCTCTTAGGAAACGGATTTAAGAAATACCGTCACGCCTTTATCTACCTACACCCACATTTCGGCATTGATTGTAGCTATTAACGTCGCGCCCAAGAAATAGGGGGCAAGCATAGAGCCGGTCGATTCCATACTCATATGAATCCGTTTAATAAAATATATTTTTATAATTATAAAACAATAGTTTTCCGAAGTAAAAAAGTCAAAATAAGCAGATTTATAACTCTAAAGAACTACGAAAAAGTATTTCTAATTAAACTCTTAATTAGGTACATCAAGAAAATCACACAATTAGCCGTATGGAATCACTACTAATCTACAAAGAAATAAATGAAAATGAAGTGGAAGAAATAAATAAAACGAAAATGTCATAATAAACTCAAATAAACCAATTCATAACTTTTACTGGTTACTTGGGCTGCGGGAATGTTCGAAAGAGTTACCGTGTCCCTGGAAAATAAACGGCAACTGAAAGAACACAGGTGAGTTATAGTCCATAAAAATCTGACACGCCCTCTCTACCCAGAGCGGGAGAAGTTATTTGAAGATTTCCCACTTCAAAAAAGTACTGGTCACTTGAAAAATTATACCAGTGTAGGCCACGTAGGCCACTCTACCAAGTTATATTACAAGTAAATTTTGCAATTGAAAAGCACATAAAGTCGTAAACCACAGACAGTCATTACTATGATGGATTCACAAGCGATTGACTGTTTTGTATCAGTATTCCACTTACAGAGTAGGGTAACGGGTCTCCGCGGTCGTGCCGTGAATATTCTGTTGCCTAGAGTACATTGACTACTTACTATTAAAAAGTTACGATTATATACGTCTTCCTGTAATATGTCAACAATATTTTACGATAGCA
The DNA here is from genome assembly GCA_910589285.2 of Mythimna ferrago. NCBI lineage: Eukaryota > Metazoa > Arthropoda > Insecta > Lepidoptera > Noctuidae > Mythimna > Mythimna ferrago. Next base: position 17,089,560 of record OU342675.1, read on the forward strand.
GCTGATGTCGATTTCATAAGGTACACATTATTCAAGCTAAGTAATAAATAAAAAATATTTTCATAGAGTTTGACTTTGTGTTTTTGACAACCCTGAATAATTCTCCTAAACACATTTTATTAGAGTATCACAAAAGCAATGAGTAGCCGACCTTGCGAGGCCGATGACATAAACAGCAATTTATTTAAATATTATCAAATTGTTGTTTTGCTTTCGAGCAATTTGTAAATTATACGCAAAAATTGTTAAATAATCTTCCATAAATTACCCATCAACAATGTAGTAGTTGTAGGTACAAAATATAAGATTTTATTACCATTTATAATTTGCAAAAGCTATGACGGATTTAATAATAATTTAATTACAATACGTGTTTCAAGTGTAGCTATAAAATAATTGAAGGTAAATGAATCAAAGCTGCATAGTTCACGTCCGTGACTGAACTATTTTTAATCAAGATCAATAGCATGAACGGTAAAAGTAACTGAAGTCTGAAAGGATATTCAGTGTTGATTCGACCTACATTTAAAGTAACCGAAGCTTTTCATCAAAGCGTTCAGTCTTCAGTATTTTAAATAAATATAGAATTATTTGAATCACGCATTGACGTGTAAAGTAACGTTCACTTCCTTCCACAGAAAAGCTTTAATAGATGGTTACGTTTGATTGGTTCATTAGAGGAACCGGTGAAAAGAAATGTTTATTTTTTATTTAGTCTAGGTTTATGTAAACATTAATGAAATCACCATTGATCCTATTGAATAGGTAGATTCTATGACGTGTGATGGGACCTAACTTAAAGTCATGTGACGTGTTCAATTTTGAAGAACAGCAAGCTCAAATATTAAACGTAAACCCCTCTAGTCCGCCCACCGAGCGCCATTACGAAAACCATTTATCATTCGCTCATCAAACGGTTGTTGCTCATTTGGTGGGTTCCGGATAGCAACAAATCTTGCCGCAATAGTTCATTTACACTGTTATTTGTACCGCGTACCCGCTCTAATAATACTATAATCCATTCGTTTGCGTCTAGCGTGTAGAGTAGTGAGAGAATCACAGATCTAATTTTAGTTGTGTTTGTATGTATGTCAGGGGGCCGCGCAGTCGCCCGCCCGCCCTAGAAGGGTCATCTGCCCAACGACAGCTCCGCAATATATCATGCATTGCGCAAAAATGTCGCATTCTAAACATGCTTTATTTTTTATGACAAATATTTAAAAGTTGTTTGTTGGATTAGGCTCGCTATGAACATGTTATAAAAAGTTTACAATACTTACTAAAACTATTTACATTACTGTGGGTGGGAAATGAGAAATGCAAAATATAATGAATTATAACCATACGACAAAAGCACTAACGTTTTATTGATATGAATTCTTAGAACTGTACAGTAGGTAACAGATGACGATAATAAACACAAAACCGATATGAATTTCTCTGAAATTAATCTTTGATCGCGAACAAGGAACCTACTAAGTCCAACTGGGCCAAATGGGCAATATTAAAAAAACCTAGCAATGTTTCTACCGTGTGTAAATTGTACCGTGCGACCCTATTGTAGAGCGAGATCAAAATCTTTGTGAAACCGCTTTTATTTGTGATAACATCTTAAAATTGTATGTTTCAGCAAGGCTGTAAGTATATGTACTGTGACGTGACATAATCAAACTCATACATATGTACGACATGTGTGTTCGTAGAAACTGGACCCGTGTGGAACTCGGAAATGTGTTATGTGCGATATTTTCCATACTGGTGTAGAGGTGCGGAAAACATCGTGCGGAATTTTTCCTGTACCTAAGGTAAGTCACATAACTATTCGAATCAATTTTATCGATATTGAGAAGATTTACAAGATGAAAATGAGAATTGAATAACGCGTCACGCTTATAATTGCGATCCCAAACCGGACTGGACAACCTTGTCCTGCCTTTAAACAAAGCACCTGCTACAGGCATCATGAAGGTCAGAAACTGGACCAAAATCTACTTTTACATTACATCATTACACTTTCCTTGGAGATCAGTATCGCACCGCCAGCGTACGTGACCTAGTCTTGGTCCACAGGTGCCTGTGCGTCATTTAGGTCCAAGAAAGCTGACCCATAAGGTGACACAATCGCAATACAAATCCGATTGTGTTTACGCCAAATCCGGGTCTCTTAGTTGGCGGACATGTCTTGTTTAGCGCAGATTCGCTGATATGTGGGTCCGCATTAATCACTATTTCTCACGCATTGCGAATAGGTACGCGTGACATTTACGTTTACGAATTTGAAATCACCCTACATTCAGGTTAAATGCAAATCTTGCCAAATCTAAACTGTTGGTGCCCACGATTTTTATTGTAACAACCTGATGATCTACAGCTGGGCTAAAAAAGCTCATACTATGACTTCATCTTTAGATCTTTTTTAAGAGCCAAGTGTCGAGTCACTGTAATTTGTTATATCTAGCCTGCGAGGCTACTTTGCTGAATCATGGTTCCTCAGATATCTTTGGCCGCTCCCAGTACCAGGCATGCTGCCAGGCTATCCCACTTTTGACAACGATTAGACTTTGCGATTAATTTTCTTTTAGCACTGATGTTTATTGAGCTCGTTAATTAGATTTGATAGTGCGTTGTCGAACCTTGAGTTTGAACTTTTGAATACTCGCCAAGGCTCAAGCTTGAGGATCGTAGGTCAAAACTGTAAGAATAGAAAGGCAAACGTCCAGCTTTGTAAAACGAAGTTTACAATAACGTAATCGTAATTATAGCCAATGCTTCGCAGATAAAACTTGCTCAGAATTTTGTTTACATACTCGTCTAATGTTTGAGAATGCTTACTTTCGGTGTTAAGTGGGTTTCATAAGAAGTCTGAAGGTGTTTTAGAAGTTTAATCATTTGAATTGTCCATAAACGATGATAAGTCAATATTGAGTAAGTTTTGTAGCACAATTTGTTGATTTCACTTTGCAACTACGATGTGTTCGAGTCAATGCGTATCTATAGATATCTCAAGGCTGAGTAATCAACCAAGGAGTGGTACAGTGGGATTCCAGATACAAACTTGATCATAAATAATACTGTACAGTCCGATACAGTCATAATATAATAAAAAACTTATCTGTATTTTAATTTTTTGAGACGACAGAAAAATCAGGTAGATGTCGTAAAAACTGGAGATAGCACTAACGTTTCAGATTTATAGATAGCGATCATGCGCACGATTATGCTGTTAAACACTCACGCACGGCAATCTATCACTTGCTGTCAACGTCTCGCAGACGAGCACCGTGATGACCCCATTCCTCAGCTAAGACTCAAAAAACAACTTAAAGAAGATAGTAGGGTAAGCACTGTTTACGCATTTTACTATCAAGGGTAAACGTCAGTAAGGCAATAAACACATAGGCAGTATTCAAATCTATCGAAACAAAGGTAGGGACTTATAATAGAATTCGTCACAATGGCCAATTCGCAAATACTCTCATAATGGTAGAGCCCGCGACGTAAATCTGTCAGCGGCTACTAACGAAGTTGTAAAACTCATACGCATCGCCACCTTTGTTCCCTCCGAGAATTTAAAAGGACACTTGCAAAGGAAGCTAAAATATAGCTACCTAAGGACGTCGGTGACAATAACAATTTCCTTATAGTCACAATCTGGGTCAGGATTATATGATCGGTAATTTAATTTAATATTTACATAAAAATTATTCAAATTAACGAACTGGAAAGAAACGTTTCATGGCGCTTAGCTTGTGTAACTCGTTTTGTATTCAAAGAACTGCCGGCAGGCGAGTGATATCGACCACACAACGATTTTGCAACACCTAAAAAGGAAATTACTGATATTGAATTGTCGAAACGCTAAAGCCATTTTTATTTGCTAATAAGAAATATGCATGCAATTTTTTATTTGCTAAATTAAATACTTTTTAACTCTGGTAAACAAACAAAAAAAATAAGTAGGTAGGTATTAAAATATCTTCATCAACAACGAAGTTATAAAGCTACATCTATGAAAAAGAAGTCCAACATGGTCTTTGTAGTCAACGGCCATGACACCCGTATGGCCGCCATAGAAAACGGCGAGATAGACCGAATGATATACGAGTATTTGTATAAAATTGTTATATCGCGTTTGATTTTTTACCAATTTTGATATTTTTTTTACAGATATTATTCTATTTTTACATATTTACTGACAAAATGTTTAGATATGAAAAAGAAAAGGGAGTTAATGATAGTTTGACGGATGACAGGACAGAATGGAAGAAAAAACGTGTTGCGCCGACTCCAAGTACTTAATAAGGGATAAGGGCAGAAAAAAAAGAAGAAGAAACTGTTTAGATATTTTTTTTTATGCATATTACCCAAAGACAACCCCTCAAACCCCAAGCGAACGCGTTCGCGCGTGAATTCGCGCCATTCGGGCGTAGATTATTAAAATTTTGAGCGTTTTATTTATTGGTTATGTATCTAAGAATGTAAATAAGAAATTCTTCATAAAGTAGTCTGTAAATTTCGAAAATAAGCAACCTTTCCATTTTTCTCGCATTTATACCTATTTAAATGCTTGGGGTCTCAGGGGTATATATACTATCAAATATTCCCTATTGTGACAGAAACTCAACACAAGGCAATGAATTTTGCAGTAAGCCCTCTTTTAAATTTTTCATGTGTCAAGTTATATTTACATATGGCGACTGATGACAGACCTGAGACCAGACATGCCATCAAACGAGTGCCCTTCAGAGTCCAGTTTCGCAAACTTAATATAATCCCACTTAACATGAAATAAACGTGGCCTTACTTTTAGTATTTTGTTTTACGACAATACCGCGCGAACATCCTGTGTGTGCTCCCACTAATTAACTTTTAATAGGCATAATTTCCACACAAGTACTTTACTAATAGATGTCGGGAGTTAGGGTCATCACTCACTTACTATAGCGAATCCGTGATGTCTCGGAACAAATAAGTTGTGAAGCACAGATCGAGCTTAAACTTAGCGGACGGATGTTCCGCTGATGCATCATTTACTCCGGCTAAAAAACGTACGCGTGGAATTGACAACTTCCTCTTTCTTTGAATTTGGTTAAAATGCACTATATATTCGTTACAATCGTCATGCCGGTGGTTTCCAAAGGGTACGGAAGGGAGTGATGTAGTACTGTCATGTAATCACGGTTTCCGATGGCGAGACGCGCTATGGGCTAAACCAGTATCCATGACGTTTTGCGGCTTCTACATAGCATCATTACTTAGTTTCGTAATTTCCGTAACACTAAACAACAATAAAGTGTTACTGAAATAATAAAACAATAGCATCAATGAAAAAAAATACACAATCGTATCTCCATTCGTGCACTCGTACAAAGAGATAATTTTAATTAGATACAGTTTTTGGTGTTATCACGTTTATAAATTGCCGATTTTCAGGCATTGCAAAAAAAATTTACACTTTTCAACAATGATTTGCTCACTGATAAATAAGTTGTTTTATAATAAAAAACTTTTTACAAAAAAAAAAACCGACTTCAATGTTAAAAAAACACTGAAAAGTATAAAATAACTTTAATTTCGGAAGTCGGTGTTCCTATAATAGTTTTGTCTCTTCGTTATTTAACACCGACTTCTGAAATTAAACCGACATGGTTATACATTTTTTTGTAAAAAGTTTTTTATTTTACACTTTTTAGTTATGTTACCACCACTAAAAAGTACCCCTCAGACAAACTTAAATAACTTAAAGCCACAATGCATCTCATAACGATTCTAATAATCCCAAACACGGTTAGATTACATTTAATTTTTTCCTTCTGGCTTCATCATCAGATCAGTTCGATACATCCCCCCCCCTTTTCTGACGGTCAGTCATCGACTACACGTATAAACAAAGCAACTTTACTTGTAACCACAGTTCTGCTGTGATTCTATGAGGAGTTCTGTTCCATATCTTCGAAGTTCATGATCAGATCATAACAATATTTCTATGGGATCAATTTGGAAGCATAACCTTTCAATCAAAAAAAGCATTTTCAAAATCGGTCCACAATTAACCGAGATATCGGTAAACATTTATATAAAAAAAAAGTAAAAAAAAACATACATTCAGCCGAACATAGAAACTCCTCCTTTTTGAAGTCGGTTAAAAAGGGGAAGCGCTTAGAGAAGTGCTTTTAGTCACCACCGATACTCCCCACACTGTACGTTAGGCACAGGTGAGTGACCGCAACTGTTCGGAGACACCTTTTCATTTACCGGTTTCTCCATATTTGGACTTGCAGTAAAACAAATGATCATTTTACAAAAGGCAAGATGCACGTAAAATCTAGATATCATGAAACATCGCACATTAAAAGGAGAAAGTCGACAGGAACTGTTGATGTCTCCATCGACAAGACGAGGCATCGTGCAAAACTTTATCGCAGGTAGCACGTTCTGCAATACCTATGTTTTCGTATATTTACATCTGTATTTACTTACAGACATTAATAGCTGTAATTTCTGCGCATTGCAAGTGCTATATTAATAGCGTATTTATCATCCACCAGTACCCTGTTCTTGAGATTTTAGTCGTAAACAAAATCATCCGCCACCTGCACCGGTCCGGTCTCGTACACGGTCCGGATGCGATCGACCTTTGGGAAAACTGTCTGGGAAAAACGTTGAGCTTTAAGCTTTTTCGTTGTTTTTATCGACTGATCATAAAAAAATACTAGTACTTTACGATTTATTGGACTCGCTATTTGATAAAACTACCAGAGCTCTTAGATTGTAGTAAATAACTTAAACTGAACATGTCTGCCGCATGCCGATCGAGTGGTGGGCCTTTGGTGCACTGAAATTTCACGACAGGGTCGCAGCAGAACAAAGAGATGGTGGGATAACTTAGACATCTTCCTTGGGAATTGACAAGAAGTGGCTCAATGCTGAAAACAGTGGAACGAATGGAGGGAGGCCTTGGCCCAGCTATGGGACAGTATACACTAGACATAATAATGATATAACTTCATTAAACCCCAAGCGAACGCCGTCGTTCGTTTTCTCATTGTCTTTCTATTGTATCTCTAATTACGGTATTCGAAAAGTTAAACGCAATAAAGGATGGGACTTGTGTGCAGACTTAATATCTCCTTTTACTATGTCGGCACACCTATTGGATCATAAAGTATATTACACTAAGCTAGGCTGACCTCGAAACCTGTGACGAACGACCAGGTATTGTGTATGTCTTGGCAAGAGTCCAATGTAAAAACGAACTGAGGAAAGCCGCCAAATTGTCTCTATTCTATGAAAGACCTTCTCTCTTCGTACAAGGGGACGAGTTTTTTCTGTTTTCGCAATCAGTGAGTATAAATGGTCAATTCGTTGTGTCCCTCAATTTTTCACGCAAGGTATACGTGTCTAGTGTCTAGTAAGGCTTTGACCAATTAGGTATGTTAAGATCAGTAAATTGCACTATAACATTAAAAATTTTTGAAACTATTTATTTTTGCAGGAAAAACACCTATGCATATTTACTCGCCGAATTCCACCATCCTGCATCAAATATTGCACTTGTTTGCTATGTTTTAATTTATCTTATCGTCTTCGTTGTTTATTACCGGTGAAATAATTGTCACAGTATTTCGGAGTTTATTAGTCTTTTAATTACTATGTCTGAAGTAATATAGCAGGTAACTTGAGCTAAGAAATCGCGACGAGGCTACTCACAGGTATTCTCAACTTAAAACAACGTTATCAATCAATCAACATCCGTACTTTAAACAAATGCTACCATTATATTCGGTAAACAATGGTCCAACGAAAACATGCAATGCGGCAAAAAAAATATTCGTGGAAATTGACCTTGGCGAGGGCAAGGTCAAACGGAAACTTTCAACTTTAAACGCTACAGAAGTACCTGCGTTGGTGAACATTCCCGCCATGGCCAGCCAACGACATTTTTTTTTTTAATTAACTGACGGTTTTTTTACCAGTGGACCAAGTGCTCAGTGTAATTCAGTAATTGCCTACATACAACGTTTACGTACTATAAGTTATGAATGACATTTACAATTTTAATTACGGCGTTTCCGGTCTGCAATCCATTTTCACTTCCTTAACATATCGCAGTAAAATGGAAAGCAAGTTATAGCAAAAAGAACATTATGTCTGTAATATCTTTACGTATGCACATATTTACCAACCTACTTTTCTAAATGCCACTGGATCTAAACACGCAATATTACAAGAGAGTTTTATAAGCCCGTACTGGCCAAAGCGAGAAAGAAGCTTCTTTAAGAGGATAAATTAACTCTTAATCCCTCTATTAAGCCGCCGCTCCAACGTTGACACTAATTTGACAAAATCCTTATGTTGATCAGAGAGTACTAACCTCGGCCGTCCACAAACATTTGTAAAGTTGCACAACAACTAACTCATAATGTGTGATAAGTTTAATTCACTACACTTGAACAACACTTCACCGGCACATACACCCATCCTGCAGTGCAAATGTTGGCCCGAACATTCGCCAAGGTACGAACAACGTAAATAGACGTAACAAGGGACGTTCGGAACGTGCGTTCCGAGTCACGCTATGTGTTGAACTGACGTTTCGCGTCCGTTGCGGTATTCGAACGGTCTTCTTCATTAACTCCGATCAAGCAGTAGAAAACCCGGCGATACGAATAAAGCATTTTATGTATGAAAAGATGTTCAAACACCAAAATAATATCCTCAAGCAGACACGAAAACTTAATTTGAGAAGGCTTTTTTTATTGAGCGCGCTCAAATTGTTATGCATGCAGAGGACAAAAGGGATTTGCAAGTAATTAACACGCGTCTGTTGCAGTAGCGAGTGTAGCTACTAAGTATTGCATTGGTACAACGTACACGCACTCGCGAAACTTTTCCCTTCTGAACTGACTGAGTGACGGTTCAACGTACCACACGCCGTGAGGAAAGTTGAGGAACGAGATAGGTCTTACGCATTGACACACACAGACATAAACATTAATTTGCAAGTTTATTGTAAATATCTTTCCACGAAATGTAACGTTTCATAAATGTCAAGCTCATACACATGCGTACACTGCTCACTGCCCTGTAACTTGTACCGTTATTTTGTACCATTCTGTATTTTTGGATTAATGTTCACTTGCCTCTGAATATGTAATTCGGCATTTCCTAATATGATAACATAAATTGCTATTTCATAATATTATGCTTCCTATTCGACGTTACTATGTCAATAAAGCATTGTAACAGCTGAACGGTGCGTACCGAAGCATAGCCGTGCTGCGGACGCTACACCGCTAATTATTACTAACTACAGTATTCTACACTTACGTATACAGGTATTAATTGTAACGTTCGACCAACACTATACACAAACACTAATAAAACACATTATTTTTCGTAAAACGAGCGATAGAATGAAGAACACGATATGCCACCGAGATTAATAATGTCCAAGTCGAAAGGCACCAGCGCAAGAAATAAAATGACCAGCAGTAAGTATCGTCATGGTCAATCTACGATTTGGAGCACACTCCGCCGACTTTCTCAAGAAGCTCCATTGTCTAACGATCGAGTAAACCACGGGAACAATCGGCTTATTCAGCTTTTAACGTGTTGCTTATCGCGTGTCACTAATAAGACATCGTTAGAGCGAGCGACAATTAACACATACTAGTCTAGGCCTCGACAATCGCAGCGGAAACTATCGTGACGTGTACAGAATACGTCGGCGAGTGCATCCGTTAGTTCCGTATATGTATTCAAAGTCGCATTATACTCCTTGAATGGACTCTCGACTTTACAGTCATAGTCATAAGAGACACCAGCCCGGCTTGCCAAGATAACGGCATGGCTGCAATCCCGTGAATGCAATCAAGGCTTTAACTTAAGAGTACAACATTAACTGGATGCTTACTGTGGTTTGCGCTAAGCGATACGTTTCATTGAACAGACTCTTTGGCATTGTGTTAAACTTCGTATGGGGGGACTATGGGACAAAAGAACAAAGACCTACAAAAACGATGTCAATCGTTTAGAGAATACAGAATGGGCGATTAGGAAAATTGAATACCTGCTGAAAACACATTTTAAAGCATGGCTTCTTTCTGAAGCCTACTAACACAGTTCTCTAACAACCAACGAAATAAAATCTGCGTTTATTCGTTTGTAATGATCTAGCTATTTTATAACTCCTTAAGTAAAACTGTACAATTGCAGCAGAGTCGCGGTCCGCCGCCCTCGTCTACGCGTATACCATACATATGCATGGCTTGAAAAACTAACTTTCTTTAAACTTAGAATGTTTATTAGAATTTCGCAGATGCAATCTCTTTATATATACGCACCCATGCGTGTAACGCGCTTCTGTATTGAATTCATTATTAACACGTGAAATATTGGACTATTATGAACGACGTACGCATGTATCTACGCATTAAATTATAATCTGCAATATTATTTTTACTGCAAGTAGATACCTATAGCTTCTTTTATAAACATCCTATACACGATGACTCGAGGAAAGCAATATTTAGGAAAGAATGGCTCCGCATAACTAAGCAGATCACACATAGAGATGCTACATAACGGCTAACTTAGAGAGAACCTACATCTAAAGATTTCGTCTTGAAATTAAACTAAAACAATTTGATTTTCAGTCAACAAACCAAACTTTACTATGGACTTGAAACTTACAGACTTGCGTCGATTAGACCAAACAAAACACGATCATATTAAATTGACAGGCTCATGCCTCACCCCACAAAAATACGACCAAGTAATAAAATAGAAAATAAAAGGTGAACAAACTTAAAATTAATAAACGAAGTCATTAGCAAGGAAAGCATTTCCTATTAAAGCATCTTAATATACTGTCTTCGCGAATGTCGTCGCGACGGCAGCCATATGCAAATGATTTAGAAACTAATCGAGCCAATGACCCATTGTATGCTAACACTTCGCTACTGATAGTCGTTCCCATGCTTGATAAGATTATCTAGATAAAACGCTGTTTGTTCTGACACACTACACGGCTACGTAGAAACCTACTTGTATTGTCGAAGAACAAAGGGAATAGATAATGTTACCATGGAAATGAAGGGGCCTATCTAGATTTTTCTGTTCTGCTTTGTGCATCTCTATATGATACGGACAACGGAGTTATTCTGTTCGCAGTGTAATATCACACTTTCCTACCATATGTGGTAGTGGTAAATGTATGTCTTTGAGCTTTACATCTTTATAGAAAGTTCTAGCTATTTATTTACTGTGTTAAACTTTCAATATACACCATTTAGCTATTGAAGTGGTGGCCAACTGCCATCAAATTGTTGGCATTTATACCAACGAAAATTTGTTTAGATCGACTTTTGGCACAAACTCTCTCCTATAGAAATAATACGAGTCCTTGTACTTGTTGCTCTAAAGGAAACGTAAACACAAAGATCTTCTTGAAGCCGTTTACGAAAAAATTCAAAGAAACTGCGCAGGCACATTAGTCTCGCAATTGTTTATGCCGTCATTGCTTTTGTCTCCTCTGAAGGAATTATTTCAGTGAACTGAAACGGCGCAGCGTTATGTTTTCTGCCACAATTCGCACGCGCATCGCGAACCAAGTTTTCTAACATTCATCAACTCTTTGATTTCTCACGCACTAGAAAAATATAATTAAATACGAGTACATAAACTAATTAAGTACTTAATTCATTTGCCATTTGCTTTCTCATCAAGTTCAACGTGGGCTTCAATCAAGATTTTCTAGACGTTGACATCGAGTAAAAGTGTAGCAAGTGCTAACTGCTTAGCTATGTCCCATTACCGGTTAAAAGCTTTTCTCGTTAAACTTATCTGCAGCTAAAGGAAACTGGCGTAACCATCACGTTTGGCGCTACAGCAGTAGTTGCAGTTCCAAACACTACACTTAGGAACACGCAAGCCATTGCAAACGCCACAATTTCTGGCATATTAGCAGGTTGTCTATACTTAACATGGAGAAAAGTCCTGCTCGTGTTACTGAAAGTCCACTTAATTTACGTTGTCGACACATGTCAACTCATATTATGATTAAATTCTGCTTGTTTTCTACAACTCATCACAACAGTAACATACAACTTGACAGCACATTCACTGATCAAAGAGATCAAAGACGTGATGAGGCTTCCAGAAACCAGGGGTTGGAGCCAAACAAAGAACTTTAAATTTTGACGTGCGTCATTGTACGATATCAAAAAGCTGTTCATGTTCATACGCACTATCTAAAATAATGGTGACCTCACTACGGCGATTTCCAAACCATTTAGTATGAGTTGTATGTAATTTCGATGTTAGACACGTCGGCGCAGGAGTTTATTGCGTTGCGTGACGTATATCAACAACTTAACGTACCTAATGAACGGCTACTTAGCATTCTAACCCGATTATGCAGCACGTGGCGTGTTATCAATATGTATTGTTGACCAGTTACTACAAAACCCATGATACAAAACTAATAGCATTGTAATATCTAATGATGCTACGTGAGCCCCTTGCTTAAATCATATATCACTACCTACTCATTTTTTTTGAGAAATTGTCAAATAGCTTCTCCTGCTCTGGGTGTCAGACGTTTACTAACTAAACTCATCAGTGTTTCTTCAGTTGTCCTTTGCGTTCCAACTCTTTCGAGCATCGTCACTTCCCTGGTACGATCTACTCTAGATACCAATTTTATAATCATTGCTTTTCCATTACGTTGCTCAGTAATGATTAAACAAAACTGTTTATATTCACTCCGGAAGCAACAATAACAAACAAAACATTACTTCATTACTGCGACGACGAACATATTAAAATGAAACTCGACTTTCCAATTGGTGATCGACAAACGGTTTCCAATATAGTCATTTATCAACTGTCTTAAATTGAACACTACAAATATGATCCTCTATTTCAAATCCATTAAATGGTGATTCATTGTAAACAGAGCAGTGGACTACAAATGTCAGCACCCCTTGGTTATCCAACATTTGGCTCACACCTGAGTGATCGATTCGTCTCGTAGTCGACAAGTCCGACTGTAGTACAGAACATATCAATTTATAAATAGTGTTTAGAAAGAACTTCGCAACTGGCGTGGGACGTTCTCATAATAGCACAGAACACTAAAATAGAATTATGTATTTTTTCACAACTATCCTCGTATTCACACAGATGATATTTAGATCGCGATGGTAAAACAATGCTCTGTTAATCCATCCTTGCGACATCAGATAGAGCAGCATGTCTGAAGGGCTAATGCTATTTATAAAAACGAGAAGTTTCGTCACAACAAAGCCCAGCGACCCATCGTATTTATTTATTGGAAGATGTATTGGCATCATTCCTCGGTTTGTGTCACGACATGCATGCTGATGTGGGTCAACAAAAAATATAGATATGCAGATTAAAACAAAACAGAACCCAAATATGTTGTGCTCTTTTATATTTTTTACATAATGGAAAAATGTGTACAAAGCACGTTCCATAAGTTCCATCCAAGATGTTCCGAATTTATATGTTAAGCAATCCTTCCAATAATAAACCATATAACACGATTCAGTTCATAAACAAACCGTTGAATTGTATCATCATAAGAATACCAATTCTTTTCTACCTCAAATTAAGGCCCAAAATAGTGCTATAAATTATATAGTGAACACAATAATTTAGAATCGACGCACGTTCATGGACGGATGTATACGAATGCCTCACAGAATTGGCCTCACCCACTCCATAACTCAGAGCAATTCTCACTGAAAACTGAATAAAGGAACTGGCAAGTCTAAACATCACTAAAACTACGATGCCGAACACGTACGAAACTTGAATACAACACTAAAATAGTTTGATATTGCATTAATTCTCCGAAAAGTGCTGCTTAACTGCTAACACTTAGATTGACGGAGTAATAATGCATCTGATGCTTGAGGCATTTCCTATTGAGGGTTTACGGAATAGAACATTTAATGAAGGTAATAAATAACAAGACAAGATTACTCAATAATATATACGTAATTCCTTACTTGATTTCTAGTAACAAAAAGATATTAATGAAAGACTTAAGGCAGTTAACATTTACTTTACAATTAAATTGAATATGGTCAACTCTACAGATTTCTTTAGTCTTTGTCAAGAGCTGGGAGATCAAACAGGCACTCAGTTTACGTTCTGCGTACGCAACATTAAAGCTATAGACCCGATACTGTTTTCATGTAACCGCATCAAAAAGCTTAGGCACCTCACCTCAAGAATGTTTGAAAGGAAGTAACAAAACTTTGAACTACTACTTTTCGTAACGCAGGTTTTACACATTTTAGACATCATAGAGCACCGACATAACTATAAAATCGATTTTACGTCAAGATTACATAAACAATGCCTAAAATGCCATGCCACTGCAATGCCTGGTCATTTGATTTATGACTAATTGGACAGACTAAATAAACTTTTGCGTGAGGGAACCGATTGGCGAGTCAAGACTACATTGTTAGAGGTAACATGTGGCCAACCTGACTAACCGTTTCAACCCCTGCGTTAAAGAAAAGTACCTCAGTACACAGAATTGCACTGTTGAGAAGACAGTGTAAAAGGAACAAAATCAACGACTTCCGATACAAAAAGCTCGTCACTTCCCCGCGGGTTTGCTTCTGAGAACTAATGAAATGTACGTAAATAGTCCGCTGTCGCCGGTGGAACGGAACCGCGCGTCTGCGCCCAAACGGACCGCTAGACGGAGCAATGATTGATAGGGGTGACATTGAAAAAAACTACCATTACACTTATGGGATATCCGTTTACTTAAATAAAACATGATTGGTGGTAATCTGGTCCTGAATTTCGTTCGACAACCCGAGAAAAACATCAATATTCTAAAATGTTTACATTTGCCAGTCAAAGAGCCCTTCGTTCATAGAACTGAAACAGAAGATAATTTCTATTTACACAGCCGCCCCGAGAGGATCGACTAGAATTACACTCAGGGGCTTTAGAGCTAGAAATACATTCGAAAGTGAAGATATCAATGAAAAGGATAATTTAAATTCATTCTGTTCCATGAATCGAGTGATTGTGATTGTAAACGACGCGACGCAGCAGATTATAAAAGTTGTTCACAACCCAAATCTTGGACAATTTATCAATCCAAATGGCCAGGGTCAACATGGTCCAATGCCTCCATAACTTTTAAAATTGCAGGGCTACATTCACAAAACGACATATGTAATCCGCATATAAAACGCTAGGCTAAGCTACTCGCACGCACTAATTGAAGAAAAAATGCCAGTAGCGCAGAGATTGTACAGTAATAAATTCAATTACCTGCTTGATTAGCCGATAATCGTGACAAGTGGTAGTGATACTTGAAACTTATATCGAATACCGACAATATAGTCTTTCACTATAATGATGATAAACGCCCGCATGCAAGTTGGCAGCGAGGTAGAAAAACTCTAACGACAGAAAGTAGACGCAGTTTCGCGTGGTGAGCAGCTGGTGTGGTGCTCACATACTCCCACATATGCATATGTGTGTTACACACACTTTTACCATCACCCAGTTTATGTTTTTATTAGTTGCGCTAATGTTTTACGTAATACGCGATCAGCATTCACATTTGCACCTACTGCCTTCAATAATTTAGCACAACACAGAATTTCATAAAACTCATCATTCTCTTTATTGAAAACGTTTAGACATCAAATTAATTGTGACTACACAATTCTTGTAACTTTAATAATATTCAATTACCATTGCGCTAATTATTACGATAAGCAATAAAGTATTTGCATTTGTGAAACAAGTCAGTTTAATTTCATGACTGTTGTTGGTAGCGATACCATTTGTCTATGTCAATTAGTATTAGTGCGATGCACGACTATTCGCGTTCAAATTAATGTATTTACGCTAAGAAAGCTGAAAAACAAGGGACTTAGTATTACTCAACCAATGTTTACTTCTGCAAGCTGACTCAATTGAGCTAAACATAGACGTGGTAACAGATTTAAGACTAAATTATGTTTAGGAGAACAACGATAATCTCTTGTCTCTGAAAACAATTGACATGCCGTTTGTTATACATGTCAAATGGTATTTTAGTTTTGTTATGGAAAAGCAATTCGTGAGTGTTAAGGTTTCGGTTTCTTTTTACAAGTTTCAGGTTTTTGATCTCTATTTGTATATTATATCTAAATATGCCAATTAAACAAGATTATTCTACATCTTGATTAAGTAAGTACCTAGTCTCAATTGCCAAGATTAATCCTGGTTGATAACCAAGAGACTGTAACCGATGTAATACCAAGACGTGCATGCAAAAATTTAATTCTGTGAAGTTTATCGTGACTTTTGAGGCAAAAAATATATAGATGGAAAATAAATAATCCTCCCGAGCGAATTTCGGTCACGGTAGCCAATCTCAACGAAGATGCAATCTCGAAGAGCTTGCTTGTAAGCAAAAACAGTGCACTCTCTGTTCCTTTGCCTCCTCTATCAGTCCGATGCGGCCGTAGACCCTCACGACCGGCGAGATCAGGCCCAGGACCAACTGCCTTACTTGCTTTTCGAAGCACGAGGGTGTGACAGCACCAAATCTAAACTTTGAGCTGCTACAGAATAATTCCTAACGGAAAAACCCAATAGGACTTTTTCTGGCCTAGGACTAGAACCCAGGACATGCCACCACAAAACCGAAGCAGTTGAAATGAGAAATAACAATGAGACTCAAATCTATACCATTCATACATACTCGTATATCTATACTATTTTTTATTTTAACATTTAAGCTGAAGAGTGTGTTCATTTATACGCGCTAATCTCAGAAACTCCTGATTTGAATTGAAAAATACTTTTAGTTTTGGATAGACCATTTATCGAGTAACGCTTAACGATTAATAGGAGCGAAGCAGTAACGAAAGACGCGATAGATAGTAATAGCTAGTAGATGATAATAATTGTTATCAATAACATAGCTACAAATTCTTAATTATATCAATAATATTCAATCAAAGAATTCAAAGCTAAAGGAGAGCAGTGGTGCCCGAGTGGTACCGGCCCCATCTTACGAGTTGTAGGTCGCGGGTTCAAACCCAGCCAGGCGCATTACTTTGTGTAATTTATTTCATCACTACTGCTCTCAAAACGATAAAGGAAAACATCGTGAGGAAACTAGTATGTCCTAGAATAAAAAATTCGAAGACATGTGACATTCATCAACCCGCACTGAGCCCGCGTAGTGGATTATAGTCCTTACACTCTCTTAGAGCGGACGCCTGAGTCCCAGAAGTGGGTATTTTATAAGATCGACTATGCTATGCTATGAATTCAAATCTACTTACAGTAGCAACAATTACAGAAACTAGTTGACCAAAAAATTAAAACGGTCGTTTATCGTAAGTATTGCGTGTCGATTAACAAAATGTTGGTTAATGTGCCTCTAAATGACTACTGATAGTGCAACACGCTTCCAAAACATGTTCCCTGGTTAGCGGCTGAGATAAAAGCCGGTTCAACAAGAATTGAAGACATGTATTTCCAACTACCTACAGTTTTATAACCAACATTCAGTTTGGCGCCACTTTTGATTAAATTATGTAGGTACCTGTTAATGGTTTTTTCTTATATCTTATTACGTTACGTAATGTGCGTAAGAGCAATCAATATTTAAATGATTTTCAAGTTAAATGCGGGTTAGTTACTATTTTTAACGAAAAGGAGGAGGTTCTATGTTCGGCTGAATGTATGTTTATTTTTTATGTATGTTCACCGATATCTCGGTCAATTGTGGACCGACTTTGAAAATTCTTTTTTTGATTGAAAGGTTATGCTTCCAAGTTGGTCCCATTGAAATATTGTTATTATCTGATGAACTTCGAAGATATGGCACAGAACTCCTTATAAGATCACAGCAGAACTGTCGTAACAAGTAAAATTGCTTTGTTTATACGTGTAGTCGATGACTGGCTGAAGGAAAAGGGAGAGGGGATGTATCGGACTGATCTGATGATGAAGCCAGAAGGTAAATTAATGTAATCTAACCGTATTTGGGATTATTAGAATCGTTATGAGATGCTCTCTGGCTACAAGATATTTAAGTTTGGCTGAGAGGTACTTTTTAGTGGTGGTACCATAACTAAAAAGTGTTAAATAAAAAACTTTTTACAAAATAAATATAACCGACTTCAATGTTAAGAAACACGGAAAAGTATAAAATAACTTTAATTTCGGAAGTCGGTGTTAAATAACTAAGAGAGAGAAAACTATTATAGAAACACCGACTTAAAGTTATAATACGAAATTAAAGTTATTTATACTTTTCAGTGTTTCTTAACATTGAAGTCGGTTATATTTTTTTTTTAAGTTTTTTATAATTGGTCATATACATACTATAAAATCACGCATGTATCAGGTAGAGTTCTACCAATAGCATAACCGCATTTCAGTTATATTTCAGTGCCCTTTAATAGGGGTTGAGCCTACTGCCCTCAATCTTGAAAAAAAATCGAGATTCTGAGCTGCTTATGAGAAATTTACAATAATAAATTTAATTTTACCCGATCATTTTTGACTTCTAGCGCCCACCTTGCCTGAAGCGAGAGGTAGTTCTAGACTTTTATTAACAAAAACCCACTCTTGTTCCTTCTGTTACCTTTTGTGTTTCAGGACCGTCGAACAATCATCCTGATAACTCTGCCCGGCCCGGCAATCGAATCCAAGAACAATAGCGCTTGCAATCACTACACCGGTACTGATTGACTATAATCTTATGAACATACCGTTCCCGTACATGACTTTATAGACCAACGGTACCCATAGACTCTATATTAGGGTACCTAACTCAATTCTGTAAACATTAATTAACTCTTATACTTATATTAATTATTTCCACAGAACACTTACAACTTAATGGTTTTAGTCATAAAGTTTATCGTCTTCACTGTAACGGGTTGTCTATCTATGTAAATAGCATTTTATACGAAACTAGACAACTAAAGAGCTAATTAATTGGTTGTGAAAATGTCTTGAAAACTTAATTAAGATACCAATGAAGAGATGTTTTATTCGTCATAAATACAAAAGCCTAAAAGCTTTATAAACAATATGCAGAACCCTGTGCAAAAATACCCGTTATCGGTTATTCCCGCTACTAATATACCTCTAATGGGTTTTCGGCACTTGAAAACTAGCCAGAAACGATAAAATGCGCATCTGGCTACTCAGACTCGTCCATATTGATATATTGCCACACTTTAATGTTTCAATTTGGTGGCAAAATTCGACTGATCGCTTCCGAGTTCTTGGATATTCTGAGAAAACTTTTATTGGCTTCGTTTTGTAGCACCGATTTTTAAAATATCCTTTCTAGGCTAACCAAATACGGCAAATTACATTTGAATCAACTTTTGGTTAACTTGTTCCAACATCAGATTTGGAAACAACTCTTAAAATGTGAAATAAATAATTTGTTCGTAAGCGCGAAACATTCTCAAGAACTGCTCAACCGATTCCGATTGAATTTATTACTTCAAAAAAACCTAAGTGCGACGCAAACGCAACTGGTATCGAATATAATTCAATGATTAATATAAACTTGAGACTTTACGTCTGTTATGCGAAGTTTCACGTAAACACGTCAATTTTACTGCCGCATTTTATAATTTTAGAACGGATATCGTGAACATTAATTTTGATATTTTCGTTCACGGTCATGACTTATCACTTTCTGAAGTCAAAAAATACAAGATACTCGATCGACGTTCCCGTTCGTCTTTAAATCTTTTTAATCATTTCATCAAAATTATAAAACAACTAATAATGTTCTCGATTGAAATATTTTCTCACACAATCTAGCACGTTGGTAGTTGTCCGAAATTAACTCGATTTCACTTGCTATGTGTTAAACTGGCGTACCATTGAAATATCAGCCGAGACAAAGAAACAATGGAATATTAAGATTTATTAAGCATGTAGCAGTTTACGACTTTCCAAACAATCGGTTAGGCTGTGGTCTGAGCCTGTCTGGGCCCGGCTAGTTGCGCAATGGAGCGTAAGGCCTGAAGAACTAACGGTGACCTACCGAGCCTGCGACTAGCAGAACCGAGCCCCTTTAAGATCATTACAAAAACTTGTAAATTCTTTGTTCCGTACTCGAAGACATTTCAATCTGCAATGAAACTTTTTTTAAATTCTGTGAAAACAATTAACTCATTAGGTGAGTGGATTGTTACTCACAAAATACACATTGGACATCGATAAAACTTATAATTAAATATTGTAAAACACTGGAAAGCGTGAAGAATGCACACATATCAATGAATCAACACTAGAAAGTGAATTTGAACAGCTAGTCCAACCATTTCACACTATTGTTCAGTAAGACTCAATAAGATCCACATTTTACGAAAAAATAATTCAGATAATAGAGATTATATAATTTCATATTACCTTAGGTAAAACGGAAATTGCGTAACTGTCATAATTTAAAACAATCAACCATAAAAGGAAAAATATTTTCACAAATACTTAACGAGTCACGATTAGGTATCTGAAGACAGTGGAATAAAGATACTTTTGGCCAAAGAGTTTAACGAAATCGTGACTGCGACTGTTACAAACACTACTTAAGTAGTTCGGCAAACTATTGATGTCTTGGTCTGTAGAACTATTGCAAAGTGGATCGTATTATTTAATCTAATTACAATAATTTGCCGCCATGAAAAGTAACCTTTTATTTATTTAAAAGACAAATATAATGGTCAAAGAAAATTAATATAATTGACATTGACCATTACGCGATCTCTAAATAACCATAAGAGACAAAGGAAGTATTGGAGTTAAAAAAGAATTAAGAGACGAGACACGAAAAAATGCATTAATTGGTGACGAAGCTAAAACGAGAAGGCCCAAAATGGATGTAAGACTACACGAAGTTCAAAGCGTAACAGAAGTGCTAATGGGCGGACTGCATTATTTATGTATTTATGAGAACTTTCAGTAATTAGGAACATTTCTGCGTCGCCGATAGCAGTGTCAACCGTCCTATGTTATTGAATATTGAATACAAAAAAGTGAAATTGGTCCAAAGATCATAAGAGTTTTGCACAACACTGGGTCCGATTACATAATATTAAATAGCGGGCACATAAATTATACACCACTAGCCAACAAGCAAAAGCCTTGTAATACGACCACTTTGTATCCATTAACTATGAATGAAACTAACTGACATGCCAAATACAAAATAACTAACCAATTAGTAGACTGAAAATTTGGTTGCGTTTCAAGGAACAATGAAGAAGTAGAGGAAACGATAAATATAGTGTAGGAGTCCTCAATGACGATATTCCGGGAGATGCGCTTTGAGATGATCTTATAAAGGAAGAGATTAGACGACGTGATGACAACCTAACTGAACGTAACGCTACATTACTTTAAATGAAAGATAAATCAGTTATTTAGTAGAAAAAGATTAGACAATGCGACCATCATTTATCAACTGACAATGCACAATGTAGGTGGCATTTTAACTTTAGGCATTAAACATTTTTCAGATGACATGACTTTATAGTTTCCAAGTTTTGTAACCAACACAACACAACACAATATAACACAATTTAGGATGCAAATTGGCCAATTTTTTAGTCTTTGTCCTCCCACACTGCGCATAGGATATATACTTTCTTCCATTGAAAAAATAACCACCTACGCGAGTGTATTGACACGATTCATACCGGTTTCATAATATAAGGCGGAAATTTCGGAGTTTTGATTTGTTATATCACTTTAGTTGCAAATGTATCCTACATGCATAATTGTGTAAATGTAAATATGTTAATTGTAAGTTCTGTTTTAATGTTTAACGCTTCAATTACAGGTTCCTCATGTCATTTTTTAGCAAAGAGACTTTCATTACTCGCAACAAGTTCCATTAATGTATGAAACAGAGGAGTCATTACGATAATAATGAGGCATTGAGGTGTTCGTCTTGTTATTTTACCGTGTATTATGCTACGAATCTTAACTGCTATAGAAAGTTTCCGCAAAATAACTATCCACAGTTGGCGCTTTCACGATCATTGCTGTTTTACTCACTTACTCAATTGCTGCGTGTTACAAATACAATTGCTCGTTTCCTACAAAATTCACAGTATCGTAAATGTAATTATCGTTTTTGTCCTATACAACAAGTATTTTAGTAACAGTGAGATTGCTAAACAGCTTTCCAATTAATACTAAGATAAGCATATCATTAATGCGACTATAATAGAGAAATAAAACGACCATAATGAAAGAAGTAATACCACCCACATCGCTGGGCTATCGTTTATAAATGGCATTGCGCATCCGTTGTAAGACAGACACTTTAATGCATTAATGTCAATAATACACCCATCTACACGTCTACTTATATTTGCAGCACCTATAGGATCAATTTGTTGCATTAGATGTACATTCAATGTAAACATGGCCATTTCCTGAATGGTATTAAGGTCAAGGAAGTTTACTTGCAGGTGCATTCATTCAACCATGTTCAGGTGTTGATAACACAGTTTGCCCTTCGTTTTCAATTTTCCAAAAATATAAAATATAAAAATTCTGCTGTAGTAAATGAACAAATTATTTAATAAAAACAATGAAACATGTTGAGAAGTAGTAGAGAAGATTACGACAGAAATACAACCGAAAGGTTAACTTCACCTTAAATTGAACAAATCTGAAGGTGGTGTTTTTAGCTTGAGTAATAAAGTTTATGACACATGTACGTGTTTAATCATTAATCTAAGCAGTATAGAAATATATGTTACAAGTACCTTTACACTTGCGATATCCATTAAGTGATCCCCAATGATGCTTCTTAGCGTCCACACTTCCACTGCAGATATTCAGTTCACTGGAGAATATCTTGTGATGTAGAAGACTTTTATTATTGTTCTTAGTGTCCGATTGAAAAAATGATACAAATTTATGAAGGGGACTCATCGTGAGAGATTTTAATTTATTTCCGCATTAAGTCGTTTTTTAAAATGAAAATTTTAGAGTATCACAAGATGGAGAAAATTCACCATAAACCATGACACACTGGCAACAACATAAATAATAACACCGGCCGAAAATATATAACTTTCTCCTAAATAAGGTAAAATAGTTTACGAAGTTAATAAAATGGCTAAGCACTAATTGTTGTTAATGAGCACGGCACGGAAGAGCTCGGCTGTGAATGCGGCAAGTTTTTTGTCGTGGCAGTGCTGAAGCGCGCACCAGTGTCGCCGCCGCTCTTACCTATTGCCACTGCTTCGCGCGCACTTTCATCAAGCTGACAGGGACTTTCATTGGGCACCGCTCACCCTCTGTGGTGGTTTGTCATGCTCTATATTTTCTATGATTAAATTTTATGGTCGCTTTTCTCTCAATGAAACTGTTATTTGCATAGTTTGATAATTGATGTACTTCATTTTAGAATTTACATTACTTGGTATATTTTATAATAGGAACAAGGATTGACTCTGGGTATTGAACAGATAAAATTCAACCACCACACCAACCATCGCACCATATCTATGCAAACGCACCATATTCGTACCTATCAATCTAATGTATACTATGTCATTTATGTACTTAATTCTCATATTTTTTTTAATGTCAGGCTTTTAGTGACTAAACCTAAAACTTACAGTAACTTTTGTACTTGCAGTAACTTTTTCGAAACTTCCCACAGCCCAACTCTCATTAGCTATATCGACAATCAGGCGACATGAAATTAAATACCGGAACGTACATTTTACGTATCATAACATATCCGATACCGATGTACAGATATGTTGGTTTAAAAATATAGATACACGACAAACAAAAGAAAGTACTAGTATCTAATTTGACTTTCAGTCATCTGATACCCTTCACTAATTGCCATTTATTACCACCTTCTACCAGGACGTGTTTGATCACATGTGGGTAGACATTACAATAGCCGAGATAATGATCACTGTGTGAATCCTATACAACTTTAAAACAGTTTCCAAACCATTATATAGCGTTCTTAGTTTCTTACATAAGTTCTGGCACACGTAACTTGGTGGCTAAATTTTATTGTATTTGCTTTTTCTTTTAATTACACATATAAAAGCGCACATTCGTGGCCAGTGCTCGATAAAATGACGTCACGACTTTTTACTAACCCCGGGTACTGCACATTACGGGCTATTTATTCTCCTTAGAATTTTTATTGCTTACTTTTTCACCTACATGCTTACTGCTTAGATACAGAGGTTCATCTGTATTCTCATCATGCTATGATAATTGAGTTGCGTAATTATAACGTGCATGAGTGCGAATGTAAATGTGAATTATAAGAAGCGGATGAAGTAATCAGACTACGGAATACTGATTATAAAGTCTGTCCTTGTGGTCTGCGATTCCTTCAACATTATTCAGAGTTCAAGCTACTTAAAATTTACAAAGAATGTCCGTATTGTTATTTTAATAATTAGCTAACCGTGGTGGGTTGTATTTCATAACCATTCTCATGTTCACATTTGTGTATGAATCTGAATATTGAAATTATTTTACATTTATTGTGTATTATTGAATGGGTAGTATTTAACTGTTCCTCAATTGACTCCTGTTTTCTACTACAAAATATGCCTTTATTCAATCAAAAATACTAATCTAACCTGTCTGGGGCGCGGTACCCCAAGTCCCTTAATGATTGTAAAGTCCATTAATATTTGGTGTATAATTAGTATTTCGTATTGAAGAATCATTTTCGATGCATAGTTAAAATATTCCTTATTGAAATGGCTTTTTGTGGGGATTGGGTGCATGTTCAAAATTGGGCATTTACAAGGAGATCAGGGGCCCTACTATAACCTAAACTGAACTGTTCAAGGGATAGAGTGATCCCTCTTTCTCGCTTTTAATACGTTATTGTAAGGCCCCTGTTTTCAACCTGAAAAGAGACCGCTTTGTCTATTAACATGCACGTATTCATAAGAAAAACATGACACCGCATCCCTCAAGATACTAGTTTTGTAGTGTTTCCAAACTTTTAATATCACTTAAAGACATACAAAGGTAAATCCTCCGCACTATCTTACGAACATGTTTAGTACTTCACCCGTCTGATCACCGCCACACGTCCACTGCACGTGGTTAGATAAACCAGACTTGACAGTAAGTACCTCTGCAGTAGCCGGCAGATAAATAAAACTCCTTTTAGAGCCGCTGCTGTAATTTTATAGTCCCGTTACATCGAATGTAATTAAAATTCGTTCCGTTTTTTACCGCATCTTTGCATTTTTATTGCTTCGCTCAGTTTGTTTTATATATTTTTGTGGTTCGGTGCAAAAGCGTAAACAGCTACATCAGGCTTAATATATTGCATTATGTTTTCAACGATTAAGGGTCTTTGGAGTACTGGAATTAGGTTTATTTATTTAACCGCCACTCTACTCATCATCTCGTGGGGGCGATCGGCGGCGGAGTCCTCTCGCGCCGGGCCGTGGTTGAGGCCATAGTCCGGAGCGAAGAGGAGTGGCAGGCGGTCGCCGACTTCTGCGGAGCAGTAATGCTCGCTAAGGAGGAGGTAGACCGCATCAGGCAACGGCGCTGTCGCCGCCGCCGAGATTCTGATCCCGATTTCCAGCCACCGTAGGCGCGGGCTTGCGGACAGTGAGCATTGGGTAGCTGGCTGTCTGACCGTCCGGTAACCGTCCGGTAACCGTCCGGACTAAGCCCAAGTCGTCGACGGTGCGCACTGTTCCCGCGCACCTCAAGGAGTTGTCAGCAACAGTAAGGACCCAGCCGGGTCGAAGCCTACTGGGGCCAGGGTTATCCGAAAGGGAACTCGAGCTCCGGTACGAAGGCTAGAAGGAACGGGGTGGGAAGCATCTGACAAACTTTCCACTCGCGTAGCCGTATACAACTGAGGATCATCGGCATAAAGATGAAACGAACACCGAAAACAGTTAGTAATATTTATAAAGATTTTTTTTTTTTTCAATGGATAAAGAATATCGCCTTGTGGAAGTGTAACATCCAGATCACGCCTTCTCGAGCTCTCATCAACGCAAACCGACTGCCGGCGTCCCCGAATATAAGATGAGAACCATTCCAGCGCTTCGGGAGAAGTCATAAGATGGGAAAGGATCGATAGGAGTATATCGTGACTGATAGCGTTAAAGGCATTGGAGAAATCAAACAATACCAAGGGTTTAATAATGGTTCATTAGGTTCTGTGAGTTTAATTTTTTTTAAGTTCTAGCTTATGAAAGTTTGTTGTGATGATTGAAATTCCTACATAAAAATTACATTTAAGGGGCCGGCGACGGATGAATTTCCATACAAACGTAATACCACGCTCATTTGCAGTTGGCGCATATTTCCAACAAATTATGATGATATTCGGTTATAGACAATATTTATCTAGGTTTCTACGTCTTTCTTTTTTTAAAAAACAAAATAAACAAAACCACACACATAATAACAAAATAGTAAATATCCCACCGATATCGAGAACAAGGTCCAATCTACCGGCGCCGTCGATCAGGATTCCAAAGAAAGAACTCCTAACTATACGAGGCGTGTCTAGGAAACGTAAAATTTTATGTTCAGGCTGGTGGATGCGGTAACGCTTGGGTGAATAGTCTCGGTGAAGCAGTCGATGATGATTAATCATGAACCTCAAATAGCGGTACGCCTAGGTAACTAATAACTGAATTAAACAAATAACAGAATTCTACTTACTTTAGTAAATATTATTTTAGCCCTTTGTTCCCGTTGAGTTACACCATTTTGTGTTACACTGTTACCCATTGGGAAAAAAATTACCGATTAGTAACACTGTAACTCAAAGCCACATTTTTTTGCCCTTTGATTGACAATGTAACTCAACAGAACGCTGTGTTCCCGATAAGTAACATCTTCTTGCAGTAATTCCACTCCGGTAAAAACACTTGTGAAAATTTGTATGGGTGGAAAAACACTATTGGTAAAAACACTTGTGAAAATTTATATGGGTGGAAAAACACTATAGGCAAAAACACTTGTGAAAATTTGTGTGGATAGAAAAACACTATTGGTAAAAACACTTGTGAAAATTTGTGTGGGTGGAAAAACACTATAGGCAAAAACACTTGTGAAAATTTGTGTGGATAGAAAAACACTATTGGTAAAAACACTTGTGAAAATTTGTATGGGTGGAAAAACACTATAGGCAAAAACACTTGTGAAAATTTGTGTGGATAGAAAAACACTATTGGTAAAAACACTTGTGAAAATTTGTATGGGTGGAAAAACACTAATGTTGAACTTTTGGCGGGAAACTCAAAGAGCGCGAATCTGAAGAGAGTTATCAGGATATGATGGAAATTATAAAAATGAAGAAATGGCACAAAGGCCAAAAGGCCATGCCATAAAATTGGAAAAAAAAAAAAAAAAATCTAATGTTGAAGTACCTGCCAAAGATAATATTGTTGTGTTTACAGACATAAAACGCTAAACTTATAAAAAGCTACATTCTAAATCATTATACTTATTAAAAAATGATTTTGGATTTCAATGGTTTTATTTAATTAATATAGTTTATTTTATTTGAATGGTTTTTTTTTATGGTGTAACTCAACGGGAACAAACCGTTGAAACTTTGTAAGTACATATACTTTGTAAACTGCATTAAGATTTTCACACAAAAATAGAAAAAAAACTACATTTTGGGGGTCACCATACTTAGAAATGAAGCTGAAAATTTTTTTTTTTCATCAAACCCATACGTGTGGGGTATCTACGGATAGGTCTTCAAAAATGATATTGAGGTTTCTAAAATCATTTTTCTTTTGACAAAAAAATGTGGCTTTAAGTTAGTGTTACTAATCGGTAATTTTTTTCCCAATGGGGAACAGTGTAACACAAAATGGTGTAACTCAACGGGAACAAAGGTAATTTTTTTCCCAATGGGTAACAGTGTAACATAAAATGGTGTAACTCAACGGGAGCAGAGGTATTTTTTTTTTCCCGATGGGTAACAGTGTAACATAAAATGGTGTAACTCAACGGGAACAGAGGTAATTTTTTTCCCAATGGGTAACAGTGTAACACAAAATGGTGTAACTCAACGGGAACAGAGGTAATTTTTTTCTCAATGGGTAACAGTGTAACACAAAATGGTGTAACAAAACGGAAACAAAGGGTTTCAACAGTATAGCTCTTATAGTTTCGGAAAAAAGTGACTGTGACATACGGACAGACAGACAGACATGACGAATCCTTACCTCAAAAGTTTTTCAAGTCTTATGAAATTACGCAAGTGTTTTTACCTCGAGTGATTTTCCACTTTTCTGAAATTTCACAAGTGTTTTTACCTCAAGTGTTTTTCCACTCTTATGAAATTTCACAAGTGTTTTTACCTCAAATGTTTTTCCACTCTTATGAAATTTTACAAGTGTTTTTACCACAAGTGTTTTTCCAGTCTTATGAAATTTTACAAGTGTTTTTACCACAAGTGTTTTTCCACTCTTATGAAATTTCACAAGTGTTTTTACCTCGGGTATTTTTCCACCCTTAAGAAATTTCTCAAATGCCTACAAGTGGAATTAGTAATAACAAAATTCAAAATTAGTTCCATTACATAATTTCACATTCTTTTAAAATGTATTAGTGTTTTTAAAAACATCTGATGTTTCATCATAATAAATAATTGAACAATAAAGTTCTGTAACTCTTTGGGACATTTTGTTCCCGATATGTAACCTTATTACGTACAGTGTAAATTGATGGGAAAAAAAAATGTGGCTTTGAGTTACAGTGTTACTAATCGGTAATTTTTTTCCCAATGGGTAACAGTGTAACACAAAATGGTGTAACTCAGCGGGAACAAACCATTTTAGCGATACGAAATAATGAAATGTTTTTATAAATATTTTATTATTTCGTATTAGCATCTCATGGATGAGTTGATTTCAATTAATAGGTAACAGCGCCACCTCTCTCAAAGCGTATGAACTAAATTATTAACGGGCGACTGCGGCGCCACTGTGCGACTGCTTCGATGTTGGTTTGAATAGATTGGCTTTTTTCTTGTGAACTGTCGTATTGGATAAACGGTGGTGCTGCCATCTACCTATGTAGTGCACAGTTGTCACAGTAACAGCATAGATGGCACCTCTATAAGCTTTTATAAGGCAAGTTTGAATTCAGAACTGTAGTTAAAAAAAAATACTCAACAGATGTAAGCGTTGTAAAAGGGAAAACTTTAGACAAGGGCAGAGAAATATCATACAATAATATAGTAGAAAATGTACATAATAGAAGATAAGTAGGTCTAGCTAACTTTATAACAGGGAGAAAAAAAAGACGAGAGCATAGGATTAACATACAAGAGCTAACCTAGTTAATGTAACACTGCCCCATATTTTTGTTTCAAATGCGAAAATTTCGCTAAATATTCACAAATTTAAACAGCTCTAACACTTCGCAAACCCATTTAACCCACCTACCGGAAACTTTCGATACCGAATACAACATTATAATCTAATTAAATTTAAGTGCGTTCGATTAAGGAAGTGAATTAACTTTCCACTGACCTTTATTAGTAGGAAGGGTATTAGGCCTTTGGGCCGGCGGCACTCGGTGGGGCGCAGGCTTTCGGGGCGAAGGAGGTGGGGCCAGAGAAGTGCGCGCACGCACAGCCACCGGCGATGACGACAATTTCGGTACCACGCCATTCTTTTTAGCTGAAACATTTAACACGCAGATTAATAAATAAATTCAATCACATCTTTGCTAATGTAATAATCCTCATTCTAAAGTATATCTATATATTAACCTACAAAACGAAAGAGACATCTGCTTTTCTGCATACTAAATATACCAAGAGCAACCTAGATTCATTAGATCGATTTACAAATATTCCGATGTTGAAAGCAAATATCAACATAATGGACAACGTGAATATCATGGTAAGTGACCATCAGAAAGCGAACAGAATGATAAGGAAACGACCCAGACTCTTGATGCCACAATATGTAGTCAATGCAAATCAGTGATATAAATAAACCGTTGCAATATTACTAGAAATGGAAACGAAACGACGGTTATAGGCGATCTAAAGGCAATTATATCATTTATATTGTTTGATTTGTACTGTGGTGTACACAGACAATAGGAGGGACTAGTGAATTACATCAATAGCGTTGATGATTCAATTATTTTGACAAATTAGAGAATAGCGGTGCTTAAAACGGCAGATCTATTGAATTAAGAAAAAATTTGCTAAAACTTGTTTTAAAAACGTAAGATCATCAAGCATGCTAATGAATCAATCTTGCACGTAGTGACGCGTGGCTCGCAAAGCCTAATGCGCTGGAACTGATCGGACCAGTTACCATCTGACATAGTTTTCAAAGGACAACCTTTGCCAGTCGCCATTGTTTACACTTCAAAGATGTATTGCGTAACAAAACTTACGAAATCAGTTTTGCATGCAAGAATATTTTGAAATTGTTTAGTGTATTTGTATTTATTGTTTCTGCTACGGCCTGTGGCAGACATTAGGTATAGAAGAGACAAACTTATTTGCATGTGTCTACAAGTCAAAAACTTAAAATACAAAAAGCCTTCTATCAACAAAAAGATCAAATATTGTAGTATTTTCAACATTTTCAAGTAATTTATAAGCTAAGCATATAAGCTAAGCTTTGATGGTAACTTATTGTTTTATCGAATCTATAGTCATTGTAATAAAAATAAAAAGTCTGTTTGGTCTGTTTTCCGATGCTTTAATAAGCCGTGCCAAATTGTATTAATTTGGTCGGATGGCCGCAGCTACTTTTAACTCGATAATTGGCTACAATAAGAATATTAGAATGAAGGGCATTAATAGATGTAGTGTCGGTAAGATTCAATCGCTCATTAAAGTGTACATGGTTGTTTCACTTGATGTATTTAATGATAGGTTTCATTAAGTCAGCTTATCCGCTCTACTGGTAGTCTACTATCTCATTAAGCAGTACACACTGCATGTTTTATGTAACCCCAAGACACTTGACTTCCTTCCTGCCACTACCTGTCTATGCCTACATGGATACTAGTTTTGTAAACCTCTCTATGTCTGCGGACACAAAATTAATTATGGGTTTAGGACCGTCTTTTGTTAATAAGTACCACTTAGCTGCCCGTTACAAAATGACTTTGTTTAAGTAAATTAGCTACTAATTAATCACTTACTAGCATTCCTTAATTCTCTTTTTCTTTCAGATGCTATTCTGTAACTGAAACTCAATGTCAGTAAGAATGGAATTTTGAAGACAGTTGCCTTATATTTGTTTATTTTTAATGCGAAATCATCAATAATACCTCCCGCTTTGAGTGGATTGAACGGAAGTAGCCGATTTTTACTGACTAAACCCACTTGTGCTCCTTCAGTTGCATTTCAGGGCCATGGGAAATCTTTTGAACAATCCCGCTGCCTTGAGCTCGCTTTTTTATGGCTCTAACAGATTCTCTGTTCCCCGGATGTAACACTATACTCATTTCTATTTTGTTTGATTCGTTGAGCTACGGCTCTAGATTATATTTTCTCGATATGGTGAGTCTACAAAGCGTTTCAGGTCGACCGGTCTTAAGCTTAACGCTTGGCTTGTCGCCGTCTTGCTGATTAGTTTTACTTCCGATACAAATAACTATATACCTAGATGTGTATCTTTAGCCGGATGGTAGTGTATAAACTATAAATGGCACCTTTCACGTCTTCTCACGGCTCTCGGCCGGCTCTGTCGTGTGTCATCAATCTACTTCAGTGTCAGCCACTGCTTGTATTGTCATTAGGCTGCAACTTGATACTTTTTTCGGCGAACGGTAGCCCTAACGACATGTGTCTGTCAGCGTTTACGGCCATGTATTTAAGTGCTTCTTTTGCACCCTCTGTTTTATAGATATCGGTAGGTATATGAATAAATTATGTATATGATTCAGACGATGACTCACCTTGAACAGCCTGGGGTTGCGGAGGGGTGGGTGGAGGGCGTGCAGGGGTCGTCGGCGTGGGAGCGCTCTCCCTTTTTTTGCCGTTCCCTGGAAAAGAGAAAAATTACTAGTAAGTATTCGTAAATGAAACAACTACATAGTAACTCTGTAAACATACGTCATTTGTATAGAAACATTAAGAACTTATGCGAATACAGAAACAATGGATAGTTCTTTGTTTTTTACAAACAATTATAATTACGACTTTACTACCGGACTCATCGAACGCCAGCTGTTTATACTAATCTACATAATTATAAATGCATATTTTTAACAAAAAACTTCCATAATTTAGTAGCCTTTATTTTATTATTTATTTGGTCATATTGAATGACTCGCAAATCTAAATATAAGTATGGTTCAATTCAGCTTCATTAATTTGCTTAACGACAAAAACATGAAAAAAAAAAGTATTTACGCAAAAAGTTCACCAGGATAAAAACATCAAATAAAGAAGTTGAAATTACACAAAGTAGCCTTCCCAAAACTTGTGTAGTTGTGTGTATTACCACACACTCGTAATATAGGTACCTGTTTATTATCTGCATCACGAATCTCGTATCGCATAGAAGATATCGTGGGAAGAGCAAAGTCGAGAGAATACGAGATAAGTAAAAATGCATGAGGACTGAGGAGAAATCTCTTATCAGCTTATCACTCTACATGGTAACGTGTATTGTGATAGACAACCATTAACTCATGTTGGCCATTATAAATGTATTCTTCGAAAACAATAATAAATTAAGTACATAATTATTTATCTTTTTATCAATACACTTATATGTGTGCATAAAACATTTTTGGGAACGTAAACATTGTGCGTACAGCTAAGTGGAATTCCCTGCCGAAGTCTGTTTTCTGGTAGCTTTATAGCTAACCCTCAGGTCATTCTGAGGGTCTTTAAGTCAAGAGTGAACAGGTAAGCCTGATCTGTTGTCGAAAACATCATCGTTCATCTATCAGGTAAGATAATGGGCAAGCGCAGACATATCTATACTAATATTATAAAGAGGTATAGTTTGTTTAATGTATTTATCTTTTTCTGTCTGTAGGAGGTAATATCTTGAAGTACCTACCTACTGGTCCGATTGCTAAAATTTTTTCACGGATAGAAAGCTGCTTTATTCCTGAGTGACGTAGGCTATATTTTATGTACCTACGTGGGCGAAGCCGCGGGCAAAAGCTAGTCAATACTTAACAAAAAAATCAAAATACCTAAAGCAGTGGTATATAAGCGAACACATTCTCTACCAGTCAACCTTTATCCCAAAGGTTGACTAAATGAGAATGTGTGAAATAACACTACTCTGTGGATTAGTAGAATTATCATTACACTTCCCTTCTCTGTGAGTAAGAAGAAACTCAAGAAAATAGTAATGTCATTAGATGTGCGGTTACTGTGAGAGGCCTGTGGTTACAACTGTAAGTAGTATCGAGAGGATTGGTAGAATCCGCAATTTATAACATCAATTACCTATAAGCGGTATTGCTAACATATAGCGAATTCATTGATCCAATCTCAACATATTATCTAGCTTAGATGGAATTTTTCCGACGTCGACGTGCACTGGAAAGTGTCTCGCTGTTGGTTTCTCCTTCACGAATGTTTTAATGAAGCGATATAAATTTGAGTTTTATTTTACTTTTGTGCAATTGTGTGCAACTGCAGCTCACTGAATGGTTAACTAACTTGGATTACGTAGCCTTAGTATTTTGCTTACCCGTTTTTTGTTAAGGTAGAAAATCATCAAATAACTTCTCCTGCTCTAGGTGGAGCAAGTGCGAGTTTTTTTACCAAAACCCGTGTTTCTTCAATTGCTCTTTACACTCTTTACTTTACGTTCCAGGGCTGCGACAACTCTTTCAAAAAATTCTGCAACCCATCATTTACTTATCCTTACGTTATAATTTGCAGCCTGCAACTGTTTTATTGCAATGGTAAAGGGCTCTTTTGAAACAGGTAAGGGTATAAATCATCACTCTACCTCAATGAGGATTGGCGCTTTCAGTCTGAAAATTTAACCGTTTTATTACTTTATTAACTTCAAGCCGCTTCCCCGACGTACCTTTAATCTAAAACATTGCGTTTGATTGTTCTTCAGTGCTGCCCATAAGAAGAGCTTCGAGCTTCGTTAATTCAGTTACAACTTTTAGTAAGTAGTAGTAACACCTTCAGCTACGTCATAATAATCCATTGGACCTAGTGACAGTTATAATATCAGTGATATTGCCAGCCATCGACTATCTGCGTCGATAAACAATTTTATTGCTTGTTCTTACTTCATAATAAACTTTTCCAGGCTTTGCAATAGTCTCATAAATTAATAATAACTTCTCATTTTACGAGAAATGCGAATAGTACAAGTCATGCCAGTTAATACCAAGAAATAGTAAAGTAAACAGCTGTGCCATTCCGTGCTCTGATTTCTGTATGTGACGAATTGTTAATGTGATAAAGTAATATCATTTTTCCTGTATCTGGCTTCTATTGAGGTGGTCTGTGTCTGCACTGGACTGAATCGGTAATCGTCCATTGCGATTGCGACAAAATTAGCATTAACTGTTAATAAGCTTCACTTTGGAGTTGAAGCAATTTACCTTGAAAGAAACATTTTGTAGTTATCTTTGGTAACATCATACTGTAGAATGTTTACCACAAACGTTACGTGTTAAAGGCATTAGCATTGACTAACACTAACAGGTACTAGAGGGTTAGTTGGAAGTGGAACTCGTTAGCAACCACCCACGCAAATTCAGTAGGGTTAAGGTCAAGTTAAGATGCAGATTAAGTACGTCATAAAGTCTAGTTCGTACTAGTAGTAAATCTTTATCACTGATGCTTACTATTTTTCCAATAGTGTATTTCCATAATGACAAGTATTGATAACCTTTGATTTAGATCATAAGTCAATTTATAATAAAATAATGGCGGTTTAAACAGATTGTAACGAGCAGAATATGCTTGACATAAAAATCAGATTTGGCCATTGTATCTACTGTTAAAACAAATACCACCTTTTTTTTTAAATATCGCAGTATAAGTATAAATATTGGCGCGTGACGCTTCTAATACGGACTATCGCGTAAGGCTTCCTCCTGAATGCCTGAACGCACATGTGGAAAAGCCGTCTTGATTTACTGCGGATTTGCTGTCCCAGAATACTTTGTTGCTATTTTTATATTAATAGACCGGAATACACTACTTTGTTACCGTTTTATTATAACAAACTGGTTCTTAATTTAACACAGCTACAGCTAGTTCCGCAACAGAGTCTTTGGTAACCAGAATTTTTATTTTTATTCTTTTAAGATTAGATATAAGATAAGCAGTTGCTGCAGGAGTTCACTCTTACTGCTAATTTTATGAACACTAAATCGAAAATCCCATAACGGTACGTTTTTAAAAAGTTTATTATCGTAATAGGTTTCACTATAAATAATCAATTAACCAAAAAATACTCCTTGTGCTTTTCTTTGCCGATTTAGTCAAGCCCACCAAAAAATAATGCTAAAATAACATTCGAATTTGAATTAAAAACTACCTATTACGATTCGTTACGATGTGTTACCACCAAATTAAAAACGATCACGCAATTTTATATTACGTGATAGGTTTTTGTTTTTTTGATTACGACTCGCTTTTAGATCACAATACATACGCAAACAGTGTTTATGCCATTATATGTGCTCCTAAAGGTCGTTAGATTTATAGATGCAATCAAATTGTTTCTGCTCTGTGTAAACAATGTTTTATTGATCCGCTCCCTCGGCCAGATTAGTATATGACTTGCATCTCAAGTTTACACTTACATTCTCTTACAGGTCTACGGACTACAGGGTCGATTTTTACTGCGACGAGACTACAGCAATATCGGAAAAGATTTTTTTGCAATTTGAAAGTTTTTGGCCTAACTTGATCCAAAATTTGGTTTTTAACCTTATTAGAAACAAGTGGAATCAAAAAGTTATTCAGCTAATTTTTTTGCTGACCATAGTTTTTTTTTCTAAAATCTGTTAAATCTGTTTACAGATTCTCATAATGTTAGGAACGATCTCTTTGAATCGTTTTCCTGTAGCTATAACGGTAAAGGTAATTGCCCTTACTGCGCCAATCTCAAAATTCCAACCTGCACATAATTATGTACTACATAATATACCTATATCCTAAATACGTAGTATTTATGATGGTCCTTTTCCTTAATAAATCATCAATAATGTAGACAGTTGTTATTAAATCATTGAACTGTAAGTATTATTGTCTGTAGGTCAAAGGTTTTTCCAAACGATACTCTCCATTTCATTTTGAATTAAATATTAAGTTGTCAGGAGGAAACGTGTCAACAACTTGTAGTGCTATTGTCCTGTATTTACCTCTATGACTTATTAATGATGTTCCTCATTGAAACTTGGTACCAGGTAATAGATATAATTAGTAGTACCAATACACTGTACAACTTTACCTACATATGCTAGTATTTCTTCGATACGGGTGAAGGAACCTAGCTTTGAATCACGAATTCGGAAACTTTTTGTTGTTGGTTTTAGTCTAACCAAGCTATCAACTCAAGGTCAAAAGGTGTTTCATTCGAACTTACTTGTGAAACACAGTTTTTAGAAACCATAAATCATTCAGCATTTCAGCAACATCAGAAGTGGACCTTGTACCTAAATTGTAGCTAACAATGCGATTCTACCGAAATACTGTGACTCATAAACACTATTCCAGTTAAAACATTAAGCCTCAGTTAAGTACACAAATATATTAAGCTTAAATTAATGGGTGTGACAAGGAGAAAGCTAATATCCTTGATAAGAAAAGAACGTATAGTCAAGTTTCCATTAACAATATAATGAAATTGGTTAGTTATTTCCCAACATTTACTCACCTCTGGTTCCAAAAGATCCGAATCTCTCTCGGTTTACCGCTATCTTGTACTTTTTGTCATTCGGCACTGGCAGTTTAGACGGATATTTCTCCGAGTTACTTCTGTATAACTTTTCTTTGGACCCGTGTGCCCCCATCTTCAATTTCCTCATTAATAGTCAGAACATTATATTATTTTTCCATCTTACTATTGTAATTAAGCACTTTTAGGAACTTCGTCAGATTTTTTATCACTTTAAAGTCACATCATAATTGTTTTAGCATGATATTTCTAGAATTTATTGTCGTCATTGTATCTCTATAGTATTACAAATAATTTATTAGTTAATTCAAAGAACAATTAAACTAGAAGTTATAGTGTCATAATTTAAGGTATAAAATCTCGGATAGGTTAGTTTATTATGAAAAATATGAAAAAGGTATTTGCAACAACTTGACATTTTCTCGTTATTTGGCCTGAATAATAAACTTATAAAAGCTCACACGTGTTTGGTTTACGGTGGTCAACAAAGCCCATTCGCTGATATAATTATTGCAACGCTTTAATCTATTTCTGTAGGCGACTCAGTACAAATGTGCCAGTGTAACAAGAGCTCCCACTCTGTTCTCGATTCTTTTATGGACAACTAATGAGACTTTAATAAGCGAAATCTGGAAGATCTTCATAAAATGGTAATTTCTGTCTAAAAAGGATTTTCTCTAAAGAGCTACCATTTGTCATTCAGTTTAGTTACATTATAGCAGCAGAGATTTCTGCGCACAAAGCATCTAGCGAGAGTCGTGATGTTAAAAGAAACAAGTTATTTTCATTGGACGTCGATGACATCTATAATAACAAAGGATTTATTGTTCATTGTTGTCAATACCTGAATAAATTAAGTCATTTCAGCAGCAAAAAGGAAAATTAATGATGATTTGATGCAAACACGAGTTTTCGATTTTTCCAAAGAAAATGTGGACGAATAGCGCCGTAAAGAGAAAATGTTAGTCAGCGGCTTCATTTCCTACCGGAGATTATTGTGAGTTTCGAACGAAAAGTATACGACTCTATATGAAACGGTAATAAAAAGAGAAAGATACAATTTATGAAAAAAAACTTCGTTTTAAAATAGTAATCTGTACCTGCATAATGAAAAAGAAACAGTGTTTGTAATAAAAATGAATCACTCCTCAGCCTTATCCGATGTGAGTTTTCTTTTCTCGGCTATTTTATAATTAGCTCGCGGCTAATTGATCCCAATTTAGCTCACGCTCACGCATATTTATCACATTAACGAAATGTCGCTGTGATTTAACGTTATTTTATAAGTACACTGAAGAGAAGAAACGTAAAATTATCCAAATTATTTAACGCCTGAAGTACCTAATGACTGCGTTATGTTTAGCATCAAAATAAACATCACAAATCATCAATCCAATTTGAAAACAAAATAAATTAAAGTGTCGTATATTAATATAATCTAAGTTTAGCAGTAATAGAGCGTATTAGTCACTCCAGAACATAAGCAAATGTTACCAGATCACTGAGATTTGTTGCTATTTCGGTGAGAGTTGCTTTCAGGGTTAAATAACTTGGAGGAGCACTTGTGTCCTTTGGAGCGGCTGAAGGAGATATTTTAAACACGTCCAATGTTGCGCGGTATATTTAGTTTATGGAGATAAATGTGTTTTAGTGCTCGGATTGTGTTACTAGCATTGATATGGAAAACAGAGCTAACGGTGGAGCAACATTTTTCTGTGTTTAATGGAGGCAAATTACATCTTGCTTGTTGTTTTTGTAACCTATAATTACCTGCACACAGCAGTTAAATGATTATCTTAGATTACTGATTTTATTAAGATCAACAGCGCGTAAATGATTGAAGCCTTCGCAACGAACTGACGGTCTTCACTGGGTGGGCAGAGATGCACGCGGGCGTTAACTACACATCACCTACGATAGTTTTGTAATTTTTTGTAACAGTTCGATGTTTTATATTCCGCTTCTCACATCACTTTGCTTTTATAAAACAGCTCACAGTACGTTTTCACACAATTGTTTTCCTCATTTCCATTAAAATGGTCACGCAATATTTACAAAAATGTGTTTTGCGCTACACCTCACAAAAGATTTTAAAGGGAAAGCCATTCATTATTTTACATTTGACTTCAAGTGACACAAGATAGTGCTCGCTGAAATCAAGTAAGTACTCAGAAATCACAATTACATTCCCATCAAGAAAAAATAACTGAAACCGACACTGGAACATCCAAACGTCAACATAACTTTTAATTCAAACCAATCTAATATTGACGAAGACCGTATGAAACAAAAGGAACTTCGAAATGAAAAGAACTAAATTGTTCACGAATGAGTGTTAACTACGTAAGTACATCAAAGACTGCAGAAGCCACTTAGCACCCCACCAGACTTTTCTTGAGAAACATGTTGCTAAAAAATAATTTGCATTTGAATAAAGTCGAAATGGAATCGTTGCGAACGCCGGTAGGTTTTGCCTATTAATCTTCATATAATACCTACTCCTAACTCCTACGCTGATGATCAAGATCTCATTCTACAATAAAACACTCTGTGACCTAGGAGAGCTGTACTTTCACGGGCGTTTCGGCAACCTAGATCTACATATTTATTGATATACTACAAGACTAACAGTCGAAACAATCACTGGGAAAAACCTTGAGAAAAGAGTGGTTATTTTTACAAGGTCCCAAGTAAAGAGGTGCCCGGGTAACATAAGTTGATATTCATTAAAACAAAACATTAAAGTTTTATGTCCAGATTTACACCGCCTAATAAATGTATTTCCAAAATACGTTCACTTGAAGCCGGTTCGCAGTGTTGCGTCATTTTGGTGCATCTAAAGTAGGAGCTATCGTAAAATTTAAACAAGCTACGCTTCAATACCCTCCCAGTTGCATACGATGCACGAATGTCTGGTTCCAGCAAAATCGATACTTTCGCAAATTACACGTGAAATTGTGAAATTGTATGTTCGAAGTCTGAAAAGGGTGGTAAAATGCTACCGTTGTTGTTCCAAATTGAATTGAAGTTTTACAGTAAGGTATATAATACCTGTAAGTAACAACTCAATTTTTTTCTTGAATTAACTAATCTGGTTTCTGGGAGACCAATCTATTTTTCTCTCAGTGGTCACAAATCAAAAAATGATGCGTAATTTAAAGATTTACTGCTTACAATAAACATTGAATGTAGGGCAAATCTCAATAGTTTTCCATTTGTATGTTAGCATTTGGGTCAAATATACGGCTTTATGCCCGGTTATTTTAGTTGCACCTATTATACCGACCGAGTTGATGTAAACTGTGTTTTAACTTCAAAGATAACTGAATTACTGACAGTTTATCACACACACACACAGTTTGTTGCGCAAATGTACTATATTCAAATTCTTGAGTGTATTTATTAGCTTCAATAAAGATGAAGAATATTAATGCCTATTCGCAAAATCTCGTACATTTCAAAGTGTAGATTTGAACATACAACAACTTAATGTGAAACCTTAAAGGTTATTCTCTGCAGATAACATTTACTGCATCGACAAAAATAGCCTTATGATGATGCCATTAAAACAACAAACATACGGTATGATTATTACCTAGGTGCAGTCGTTACGATGGACTCTGCGTGACGATGCTTAATTCTTAGGACACGCAAGGTAATATCAACCTTATAAGTAAGATTTTAAAGACCATGCATGGAATAAATGAGATTGTAAACAGATGATCACCACCAGTCAGTCGTGAATTAATCGTCTGTGTGTTGTTCTATCGGTATACGAAAATCATTGTAGATTAATTTGTAATGCTGCTGGAAATAACTTTAAATATTGAAAACTATATTTAATTTACTAGAGATTCGTTTCAAATAAAAAAAACCACTTATCTTAAACATGGAAGCGATGGAAACTGTCAGTAAGATATTCAACCGTTAAGTGTGACACATAAATCTAATAGTTTTTAGCGTTTCTTTTCGTTCAGAGATAGAAAGTATGTATAGCAACGATAGCAACCGTAACTGTTGGTATTTTCTACTTCGCAAGTAACTTCTGGCATTTCAACTCGTGACATTTTGTGAGTTTGACCTATCGACAAGCGGCCAGTTGAACCACCTTAAAAATAAACTGTTTATTTGTTCGATCTTAAAAGCTTAACAACGGGGAATTAAAATGCCTGCTTTTTATGCCTGTCCGAACATTTAGCACCGTTATGGACACGTTTAATTTGAATATTTTTTCCGGTTCTATACAACCAGTTTAACACAACGACAAAATAAAATAAAAAAACTAGTTAAGAGCTTTAGCAATTACCACCCAGAAGTATCCGCACGTATAATGAAAATTTCGTAACACAAACACAATACATACGTCTATCGCACCGTTTATGCTCCAAATATCTCTAAAAATAGAGCTAGTCTACCTGAAATCGGTCACCGATACGAACTCACCCATAAAGTAACTACGGACGACTGATTTCAAAACGGATGCTGTTCTGTTCCAAGAGACACACGAACTACAACCTGAATGACAGGAGACGTTCAGGTATCTCCCTAAGTGCACAGCTGTCAAGTCTTCAATCCGCCTGGTTAATAGCCCAGAAAACCCGGTCAAGCGAAACTTTGAATAGACCGAATAAATAAGACAAACACATCGTTATTCCCAGATCTGCACTACTAATGTCCTATTCCATGCAATAATAATATTCATAAACCATATCTGCTATTGCAAAACTGCAATGGATTGAATTAAACGATTTTATACTTCGTTATTTTTAGCAGTTCAAAGAAGGGCCTTGATTCTAAATAAATATCGTAGCCCTATTCTGCTTAATTTTAAAATATTATTTCTGGCGTTATTAAATAGTTTGATATAATATTATAAAGGTAGGCGAACAATTTGGGTCAACGGCCGAGTCATGGAGAAACATGGTGGCGATGGCGTTAACAGCTGGCGTGGCTTCGATCAGATAAAATTGTACATTTCGAACCTAGAATTTTAGTACTGTAATGACAGCTTTGTGTTGAACACCCATTCTATGTTGTATGAAACGCGAATGTTAAGATACACCTGACTTTAAAGAACCCAATTGTTGTATGCTCACTGTTGTTGTAAGTAATTATAAAATTACATGAAATACCTACCGTTTTCTATTCATGGTTAGTGTTGCTATCCCATAGCAATACAATCAAATATCTAACAATAGCAAGGGCAAGTGAGCCTGAGGTTATAATTAATTTCAGACGTCCTTAAATCCAATTCGCACTGCATTGCAATTCAACTGAACGAGTTAATAGAGTATCGTGCGTTTTCGTAATAAATAATCACATCATATCATAATAGCTACTGAAAATGGGGTCATTCCTGCCTACTGCAACAGTTTTGGTGGAATTTCGTAATATACCAAACATCGCGGCGACTTCTGCTGGCTCCGAGCCAATTGCAGTCGACTTTAAAGGAACTGAGCTGCGGATGGTTAAACACCTTTTTTAACCATGTTCTAAGACTTCTACGAAAAACAATCTTCATAGAAGATATTTTAGAAGTGTTAAAGAAAGCAGACAAAAGCTTATATTTTGCAACGAAAATTACATATAAATTACATATTAACATTCAGTTGTTACCTCCGTTCACAATGGACATGCAATAAATACTGCCGCACTAAACGTCTACAATTCAACAAGGTAAGAGGCTATACAATCTCAAGAATTTAAACGTGTGTTTCTATTTGGTAAATGGCTATGCACGTTATAACACAACTGCTTTAGCACAAGCATTTGTGTCAACAGTTATTATGAACAGCAAGAGATCCGAAAGTCACGGAGGTCAACTTCGTTAGTACTCTCAGTATATGTAGGTGCTCAACTGCTCATAAACATTCAAATAGCAAATTGCTCGCTTGCACCCAGCATGGGTATCGCCAACGAGATTAAATCACTGCGTGAGGACACATGCTCAGATTAACATCCGGCACGTGATTGACTTGGGCGAGTAAAATGGCGCTAGACGATCGACGCCGACTAACATTTTAAGCAGCAATAACAGTTAAATTCGACATGAAATATTATTTATTTATTTATTTATTTATTTATGTATCCTTTATTGTACACCAAGATAATAAATTACAAATTTGAGCCTTATATTTAAAATATACAATTGGCGGCCTTATCGCATTCCGCGATCTCTTCCAGGCAACCTGGTATGGAAAGCGATTGACTGGACATAAAATGGGGTTGCACATGGTGCATTACAAAACAAGCTAAACAATTACTGGTGAAGAAAAGAAAAACAAAGTACTATACTTAACACTAAAATACATACTTAAATACATACATACTAAATAATAATTATATAGGCAAGAAAACAAGTAACAACTACAATTTATACAGCTAAAAACGAAACAAGATTACAAGGACAAGTAATATTCCTTCACAAGTGTTTTGAATGTATGTAGTGACTGCGCGCGTTTTATTGTATCTGGCAGAGCATTCCAGAGACGTGTGGCCTGGACAGTAAAGGACTTGTCAAAAAACGTAGTGGAATGCATCGGCATTTTGAGTCTCAAGTTATCTGATGACCTAAGAGATTTCGTATGCGAATCACTAAGAAATTCAAACCGTTTCTTAAGATAAAGAGGGGTGAAAGGGGAAAATAGCACATTATACAAGAGAGAGAGAATATGAGCATTCCGGCGAAGGCGGATTGGCAACCACTTGAGCTTAACACGGAATTCGGAAACATGATCATATTTGCGTAAACCAAATATGAACCTTATGCAAAAATTTTGAAGTCGCTCAAGTTTATCCAGTTGTACTTCAGTGAGGTCAAGATAGCTGGCATCAGCATAATCAAGGATGGGAAGAAGAAGAGATTGAGCAAGCGCAATCTTGGTGGCAGTTGGTAGAAAATTACGCAGTCTTCGCAAAGATGAAGCAGATGCGAATAATTTACGACTAACTTCCTGTAGCTGGGCAGTCCACGAGAAATTCGTGTCGATAAATATCCCCAAGTTCTTAACTTTCTCACTGATGGGAATTATGGAATTGTCAAAAGAAACTTGGGGAAGAGTCGTCCAATCAATCTTTGAGACCG
Organism: Mythimna ferrago; assembly: GCA_910589285.2. Lineage (NCBI taxonomy): Eukaryota > Metazoa > Arthropoda > Insecta > Lepidoptera > Noctuidae > Mythimna > Mythimna ferrago. The sequence goes on from OU342675.1 coordinate 17,133,576, forward strand.
TCCTAGAACTGCCCACCACAATAACCTGCGTCTTTAGGGGATTCACCGTGAGTCCATACTTCTTACTCCAGTCACATATACGGGCCAGGTCACGGTTTAAGGTCATGATGGCCTCCGATAAATTTCCGAGAGGAGCTCGTGAGTAAATTTGCAGGTCATCAGCATAAAGGTGGTAGGAAGAAATTAATTCATTGGAGATGGAGTTAATAAAAACTGCGAAGAGTAAAGGAGATAAAACGCCACCCTGTGGTACCCCGGCAGAAGTACTACACCAGGAAGACATGGTCTCACCGATGCAAATACGTTGTCGGCGACCGAACAGATAACTACGAAACCAGTCAATTACCGATGGAGATATGTTAAGAGAGCAAAGAATGCCAAGCAAAATATCGAAATCCACAGTATTAAACGCATTACTGAAATCTAGTAGAGCCAAAACCGTTAGATTTCCCATTTCCATGGCTGATCTTATATCTTCAGTAATGTTAAGAAGCGCTGTAGTGGTGCTATGACCTGAACGGAAGCCGGATTGGAAGGGGTTAAGGAGATTATTTTTGGAGAGGAAGGTGCTTATTTGGTTGTGGATTAGGCGTTCAAGGACTTTAGAGAGGAGTGGTAAGACAGATATTGGACGGTATTCAGAGAAGGAAGTAGGATTGGTCTTTTTTGGTAAGGGAATAATTTGAGCATCCTTCCATGAGCGTGGAAAGATACCGCTGGATGCTGAAAAATTAAGAATGTGACAGATCACAGGAAGAATAAAATCTAGCACTGGGAGTAACATTTTCCGGCTGATGCAGTCGCTTCCTACCGCATTTGAAGTTATCGATAGTATGCTCTTCTTAACATCACATGCGGAAAAATGACCAAAAACAAATGGAGAATAATTAGGAGTCGGAAGAGATGAAAGATGGTTTAATGTGTTTAACTTTATTGTCCTATCAAAATTGGACGAAGCTGAAAAATGATTATTCATTGCATCAATGTTAATATCCTTAGGAATAGTATCTTGTTGTGTTTTACCGACCCCCAAAGATCTAAGAAATTTCCAAACTTTGGATGCGTCCCCATTTTGGACAGAATCATGAATGTAATGGCGATTAGCATTCCTACACACCTTATTGCAGTATTTACGGATAGACACATATCTATCCCTGTTAAAGTCGCTGGGGTTACGCTTATATTTAGCCTTAGCCGTGGCTTTTTTATTCATTAAGGTTCTAATTTCGTCCGTCAGCCATGGTGCCGGCAAATGTTTAACCTTAACTGCTCGAATTGGAGCGTGTCGATCGTATAGCTCAATAAGTTTTGTTGTGAACAAATTTACTTGCTCCTCCACTGAAGTCGAAGCAAACAAACTCGACCAGTCTATATTGCCGGCATCCTCACACAGACTGTCAATGTTCATACCACCAAAATTGCGCTGCAACAGAATTTTGGCTTTAGCCTTAGGTGGGCGAATTTTATAGGAGAGAAAAATCAGATCGTGATAAGAAAAGACATCGGCTGAGCATTGACCATGCTTAGCTACGCGATCAGGAGAGGAGACAAGAATTAAGTCGAGAAGTGAAGGTGTAGAATTTGGAAAATGATGAGTAGCACTTAGTGGGAGAATGGAAAGATTACTAGAAACTGAAATGTTAGTCAGAGAAGAGGAACGATGGTCTTTCTTAAGAAGGCATGTATTAAAATCACCCATAATTATGCTGTGACTGTAAGAAGGGATCAGAATTTCAAGGAGTTTTTCGAAAGATGAAAAGAAATTTATGCGTAAAGAAGGGCAGTAATAGACGCCAAGAAGTAATTTAGAATGATTGAGTTCGACCTCGAGAAAAAGATGTTCACCAGCATTTGATGGTGGTGGCTGCGCTGACACATTCACAATAGAGAAAGGAATATATGCGCGGATATATATGGCAACACCACCACCACCACCAACTGTCCGGTCATTTCTTACGAGAACGAATCCAGGAAGAGAGTAACTAGTAGAAGGGAGACAAGGTTTGAGCCATGATTCGGAAATAAGAATAGCATGAATGTTTTTACAGTCAAAACTAGCCAGCATATCATGGAAATGAGCCGGAATACTCTGGGCATTAATGTGTATGACGTTGAAATTCTTAGGCACATCAGAAAACTGCGCAGTCAGACTGTCTGCAAGAGAAGGTATACTTACAAAACTATCATCGCTACTTGTAAAAGAAATAAAACTGTTATCATCGCTGCTGTCATGAATAGACATAAATATTTACCTATTACAATAATTTAAATATATTTATTAAAACTATAAAAAAAAAAAAAAATAACTTAAAAACAATAACAAATCACCTGCCGGATTGCGTTATAAAATCATTTAAAACAAAAAAATAAAATAAACTTAATCTGTAATGAAGTAACTAAACGGAGTCCGGGTAACAAAAGTCTGGTAGAAAACTGGTGGCTTAAAAAACTTAGTATCCAAGAAGAGAAAAAAAAAACAATATTGAAAATTATGACACTAGAGTGACATTGACAAGTGTGAGTTGACTTGACTGCAAAATGTCTTAACAAATTCCAAAAATACTCACAAAATAGATGAAAATAGTAATGAAAGGCAAAACAAAAATCTATTACCCGGCCCTTCAACAAGACAACACAAGGGAGGACTATTTCTTCAGAGCAGCAACGCGCTTCAACCTTGCGGTCTTCGCAGCAGTAGCAGTCGGAACAGAGTCAGGCACCGTCGATTTAGGTTCAGGCTCACTGGGAATCGGCACAATTTTATCCAACTCGGCGAGGGACTCAATTCGATGTCGCGTGTCATTAGGACCAAGGACAAATACGCAGCCCGCCTTTGTCCAGCTCTTGGACACGCCGCATCTTTCCCTGGCAGCCAAGAACACGTCATGCCGTCCCTTAGTGAGGAACTCGGACATGGTGACGCCTGAACCTCTAAGTTTGGCCTTGGAATACCAAATCTTATCCCGGATAGCAAGACTACTAACCTTGAATAATATAGGCCTGGTTTTGTTAGCAGCTGCACGTCCCATCCTGTGACAACGGCTGATGTCAGCAGCAGTGAAATCACTCAGCTGTAATTTAGTACAGACCATCTTAGCGATAACCTTGGCGGTATCTTCCTTCTGCTCCTCTTCTACACCGTGCAAAAGCAAGATCTTCCTCCGCCCTCGCATCTCAATTTGGTCGACAGTACGTGCAAGTAACTCCACCTGTCGCTGTAGGCTGTTGAGAGCTTGCGTGATGAAGGCACGGAACGTTTGGAATTCTGCAGCCAGGCTAGGAACTGTGATAGGTGAAGAAGGGGTCTTGTGCAATTCCTCTTCGAAGACATTCATCCTAGTTTGAAACAGCTCCTTCAGTTCACTTAATGTGCTCGATAGAGAATCCATTGTTATATGATGTGGATATAAGTTAAAAATGAATATTGAAAGGAGATAACGCTTTACCAGCAGGTACTAATTATAAACTATTAAAATATTGCATAAAAAATATAAAATTATTATTGTATTAAATTAAATTAAATTTTAAAATAAGAACTACTTTATTTTGTGTTACTGTGACAAATACCCGCAAAAAAAAAAAAAAAAAAAAAAAAAAAAAAAAAAAAAAAAAAAAAAAAAAAAAAAAAAACAAAACAAATATTCACTAACTATTGAAATCAAAATAATTCTGGAGGTCAGACAGGATATAAGCGTAAAACTTTAATTTCTAAATTATATCTATGAAAGTACAAATACAATATTTAACTTGGATGATACAGGAAGATATTTGAATACGAATGCAGGTTTTTGACAAAGAACTATTTTTTTTTTTGTGAAACAATTTAAAGTGAAAAATAACATTGTAGCCATGTACCTATGGGTGTTGATCTACTTGCCTTTTTACAATGTCTAGAAGATTTTTTTTAAATACAATAGTAAAAACTTCCAGATACTATTGAATGGAATGTTCCAACGTCCCGTCCCATGTCTGAGAACGATCCTATAGAACGATCGAACTAAAGCAAAATAATTATTAGTGTCACGTAACGTCGAATTATGAAGTCGCAACGCGTTCTCATTAGTTACGCGAGCTTGTTGCGAGGCGACCCTGCAACAGACATACAGACAAAAACTCGTTCTCCTAAATAATATAGTTACTGCCACTGGCAGAAATCAGTAGCAGTAACCAATCATAACTTAATTTTTCATATTTAGTAATAAGCCACTACGCCAATCGGCTTAATGTATTCTCACCTTTATATTTTCTCAGTAAGTAATTTTGTAAATCTTTTAAGAATAATAAGATTTTAAAATCATCGTAAATATTGTGATATTTATGATCGACATTTTTTGAATTCTGAACATGAAAGCACTTCAAGTACCGTCCAGCACTACGTACAATAGACACTAATTAATGTTCCTCAGCTTATTTGGCGTAGCGTAATCAGTCTATTGTCTAATCCATGTCAAAATTCAAAACAGTAACTTACACCAACTTTCTTGAATACAGTGCTATTAGGTTGTCATTCTTATCTGCTTATCTCATCTCAATCAGGAGTCAAAAAATCGCTAATGAGCATATTAAATATGCAATTAAGCACTACAAGGAAAAAAAACACTAAATCGTTTCGACTCCGAATACCTACCCAGTAAAAACGTGACAGGAACGCCAACAAAGTTGCGGACGGAGATTTGAGAGTAACATTTTGTTAGCACCAAACCATTGAACAGTAGAGCACATAATTGAACACATCCGCACGTAGCAGCAGCAACGCCGGCTTGTGACGGGTATATCAATAGGCGAGAACGTACCAAAGCAGACAACGCCAAACAAGTTGCGGTGAGCAAAAACAACACACAGGTAGCAATTACTTTGCTTTCGAAGCAATGTCTGTGCTTTCATTCGTTCAATCTCACGATAGCTAACCTTACAAGGAAACTCCATGGCACAGTATATCACTAAAGTTGAGAGCATTAGATATACCTTATAGAAGCAATATCAAAACAGAAAATTTTCCGAAGAAGAAGTAGTCTGATGAGAAAATTGCTGGTCCGAAAGTTTTTCACTGCGCTTGTTAAGAACTTGTCTACGTAATTGCTCTAATAGCTTGATGATAACACCTTTCTAAATAATGAATATTGATACTAAATTGTTAACTCTCACATACACTTCACTTTTAGAAAGATGATAGCACGCATGCAGAAGTCACAACTTTACAGTGCTTTAATAAAATAACGCCACTAAGTGTATTATGAAGTTTGTATTCTTGATCAATTCGATTTCATAAGATTTACCTTTCCCGGTGGTACAAGCCTGATTGCGGCACTCAGCACCACACCGGTACTTACAACTTCCCTTCAAGTAAAAGTAGTCCTGACACGAGCTCAAATGATATCGGTTCGTTCACTCACTGGACAAAGAAGTTGATTTCCAACAATACGAAAAGGAACCTGTTCTTTGTAGGAATCACCTGTAACTATCTTGCACGGGGACCGGTTTGCTGTGGTCAGAAAACCACAAAAAGATGGTCGTCACACTTTCAACTGCTAGGAATATAAAATTATATGCAATATTGTACCTCTTTTTAATGATATGAATGTATTTTCGTAAAGTTTAATAGACTCTATTGTGGCCTTGTTTTAAATGTTCCCTGATTCTAGATAAATCGTACCTGCTACTAATTATAGTAAAATAGTACTCGATTGCTGCTAAAATTTTCAATAGCAATTCCGTTCCCAGTAACTCACACCAAACAGACACAAAATAACGATAAAATCAACATTCATCATACGCACGATTGTAATGTCATTTCTCGGAAACGCAACAGTTTATAAATGAAGCAAGTAGCTCGTGGGAGGCTGGAGCAAACTTAGCACCAAACAATCACCGGGAAACCATACTGGGAACTGTAAGTGGTAACCGGTATACATTAAAACGGTTTACGTTTTTGTATCTGGACTAAGAGGCTATGTAACAACTAAATCGAATGGATATAAACCGGTCACCAAATTTCTACACAAAATTAAACGCCATGATTTGCATCTCTACGACACCTCAGCTTCTACAAGTCAACGCAAAGAATCCAAAAACAATAAACATCAAACAATCAGATGACTCGGTTGTTTTACGTTTGCCGATGTATTTAGGATTGAAAGTGAATATGAAAGCAACATAAGATTAAAGTTAATCCTTAATTCTGAACTTGTACGTTCTCTTACAATTAATTTTATCTCAATATAATAAAATCAAAAACAATTTTGCATGGAAATTTATTTCATTCGATTTAAATTACAAGAGGGTGAGGTGCAATTGTATCAAGTTATGTAGTAAAGGTAAGTATTTAGAATTATAATTTTAATAGACCGAAAGGTTTGCTTCAAAAACAAATACACTAGACATGTCTCATGCAGAAAAGTATATTCCGCAGAACCCTGCAAATTTATAAAAAACAAAAACCAAAATAAATTCAAGAATTATATTTGACCGGGTTTAAGCAGAAATTTAAAGATATTATGTAATATGCGCCACTATAATATTTATATGACTACTTAAATGACACTTTGATAAATAAATTCAATTATTATTTATATGATTTTATTTTGACTAACATCTCTAATTTAAACTATAATAACTATCACAATGTAACGTTTTTAATATTTGTACGCCCATGTGGTAGAACGTGCCGATCCTAAAAGTTTAAACCTAATATCATGTTCATGTACGTACCTACCATATTCTGACAAATAATTGTGATTCAAAGAATAACAAATTCATACTTCAATTGTAATGAAACAATGTTTGAACAACATTTTAAACTGAAATTTTCGAAGAGCTCATTTATTTGATATTGCATTTGCAATTGCCAAATCAAATTCAACCTTATTTCACATAGTTGGTCTGAACATTCTGAACTCAGTTCATCAAAACTTCAGTAAATATTTGTCAAAGAAGACCTGAGATAGTTATTCATACTATCTAATCTTCAATTGATTGATTAGTTAAAACATCGCATATCGCATGCGATGTTTTACAATCACCATCTCTGACAGAATTTTGTCTAAGTACTAGTATCGATCCGTAAGCATTGACACCTTAATTTCAAAAACAAGATGAATGCTCCACAAAACTCTAATCAATTTTAATTTGAAAAGATAGTATGAAAATCAGACAAATTGACAAGATATTATATACCTATATAAAATCAACAGGTATCGCTGGAATAAAGAAACAACTTTAGTCTGAAAGTCAAGAAAAAAAAAGACAATGAAATACGATGGCAGATCTAAATCTGTATTCTATGGACCGTATCAAAATTTTCGAAAGTGAAATAGTGGACAAGTTTATATTATAATCTGATAGCATTTTATGGTTCGAGGTTCTTGTGGGTTGCATATATGAGCACGCAGTGGGCGACCCCATACACTTTAACTGCAAGCCTTTGATGTCACTAATGACAGTAATGATATAATAGCAGAACGCCGTGTCACGTAGGCTTTTAGGCCATGGTTTAATAGCATCCAATGTGGGTCAGACGATACTTCAGAGTTCGGCTGTACTAACAGTAGCTGTTCTAGAATCGATTCGGATGAGACAGAATTGGGACAACTATTACAATATACTCAAAAAAAGCCTATTGGAGACGGATATTATATTTATTTTTCTATTATTTTTTTTTTATGTCTTAAGAGCGTCCTTTTCGAGCTCTTACGTGATTATGATGTTATTGCACATTTTCCTCTAGATATTTTGGGTACACAGCTATCTTATGGATATTATTTAGCCTTCTGTAGAAATCAAAACATTTTGTAAAAAAACTAATCTAGTAAAGACCTCTGAAAATCTGCTATTTTACGTGAACTTTGGCCCTCCATAATGTACTCATATATTTAAAAACATAAAAAAGTACATCAATAGAAGGCTAGCACATTTTATCAAGGTTCTGAATGACGACCATATTTTTGAAAAACTTTTAAGGGTTTAAAATAAAAACGAATTTCCCGGAACAAGTTTTGTGAAATATTCGAGTAAATCACGGATTTACTGAATACCAACAGAGTTTTCAGGCGTTTTCTCTCTTTTTTGCATTGCCACTTCATCAAAAATCGCGTTGGATTGCGTTAGAAGAAGCAACAAGCTTTTAAACCATCACCAACTTTAGTCTTATGTTTGATGTTGATGATAGGCGAGTGGAAAGAACCCTCTTAAAACCATTTATCAAATGAATTGATAATATTTTTTTGGTAAAGACCCAAATATTTGACATTACTTTGAAGGAATGGAATCTATCATCTCATAAAAAAATATCAACATTAAATTTTGTACATCTTCAAATAAATTGAAGCAACTGAGTAAATACTGAAATCACGTGGTTGATTTGAACAAAAACATAAACAGTGCTGGAAGACTTCTGATTTGTAGGCCTCTTGTGATCATACTGTTAGCTGCAGTCTTTAGGCATTCTGTCAGATGTGGTTTTAACATCAATAAGTAGTGGATGGAATAGTTCGCACTCGGTTTCGCCTTCACCGACGGGGTCAACGATTCTCGACTCGTCAACAAATCCATCGACGAGAATAACCCGTTACACTGCATCGGCTTCCAGCGGATTTCACTCGCAAGTATCGCCTAGACCATTTATACTGTCTCTGTCCACATTTAAACTTTATTTTAGGGTTAACCTTAAAAGTCTATATTTGGAAACCTGCACCGTTAATAGTATAATTTCTATACCGAGCTCGAGTAAAGCTGCGAAACGCATTCGAAATATAACCGTTATAATTCTGTATTTTAATTAGTTACCTAATCAAACGGGAAAACCGGCAGGATACTCTAAGAACCTATAGCATTTGGATATTTTTCTTTCCTCTTTCGAATATTCTACATCAAATATTTTTAACGTATTCAGATAAGTAATGGTCATTGCTGCAATATTTTGATGAACGAGTTCATTACAACGTGGTACTCCTACGATTTACAAACTTGTTTTAAGTAAATATCTAGATAAAGATCAAAGTCTTGTTACGTACAATACTTTAACGTTACGTTTAATAACTGTTGTGACGTAAAAGTTTGAACATGTTAGTAATAGTCGTTACTTCACACATGTGGTTTATGGCAAACCGAATCGCATTTCTTACAATCACTTGTTTTGTTTCTCAATGGGGAGTAATGTTTTCATACCAATATTTTAATCATCATTCTCGATAATATTATCATCATCAAAGATAAGATCACTAGAAGAGTTTTCCTTCAATTTAACCGTCTGTCTGAACCCAAGCACATGTTGGATTTTCCTATTCATTTGAAATATATATTAGCACAGTCCTGTTAATAAATGGCTCACATTTAGATATCTACTAAAATCAATACACGAGGTGCTTGAAATGGCAAGGAACTAAACACAGCAATGTGGTTTGTGAAATGTTATAATAAGCTAAGTGTATGGCAGAGCCTGTCGCTTGTACTTGCGACATTATCACATTTTCCCCAGATGTCTCCAACAACTTCGTTATCTATACTTATTGTTATAAGTATCTACGTACTTTCCAGTTTTATTTATTTTAAAATCTTCTGTTATTATTTTAGTTTCTTTTTATGCATACTGGTCTCATTCTTTTCGGATACTGTGAACTGATTTGTAAAGAAGTTTTTGGTGTAATCGAAGACATTTTTTTAAGAAAATTATCTGGAATTTTTAGAGATATACATTGATACTCGATATCTATGAAATGAACATTTGAAATATTTCAACATTCTTTCAAAAACATCTCGAGTAGATGTGAAAGATAAAATGTATCTATATCATGACTCTCCAATTTCATGCTTTCGAATCGAGTTAGCTGTGTCAATTAAAAAATTCGTACAATTACTTTTTGCGTGTAGAATATAGTTAGTTACCTCTAGATATTCTAAGGCAAGTACTTTACAAAGTTTCAGTGAAAGGGGATATAGATCATTTTATATCGATTACGATTCAATTTACACATTACCTAAGCGGTAGGTCACGCTACGACTGTTATAGATAAGTATTTATTTTTTATTGAATCCGGTACTCTTGTGTGACTATAAGTCTGAGGAGAAAATATGAAAAACTAAGTGTCACCGTAAAAACAATACAAATTGTGATGTACGTTTGTTTATAAATCACTTTTTAATTATGTGGTTGAGGCTTCGTTGCATGTGAACCGAGCATGTGCGTTAATGTACTTTCTATTTAGCCCATTATTTTCTGCTATGTCTGCTATCCAACAATGAGTTACAATGATTTATGTAATACCCACCTACACTGTGTTAAATAATCGATTTCTAATGGGACTTGTACTTGTGTTAAGTTACAATCGATATGCGTTTCATTAGCAATGATCTTTGATTCGTTAACTAGGTAGGTCGAGTTACATGTCTGATTCGAATATCAAAGGATTTCGAAGCAGTAATGCTCGCTAAGGAGGAGGCCGACCGCATCAGGCAACGGCGCTCTCGCCGCCGCCGGGATTCCGATCCCGATTTCCGGCCACCGTAGGCGCGGGCTTGCGGACAGTGAGCAATGGGTAGCTCGCTGTCCGGCCGTCCGGTAACCGTCCGGACCAAGCCCAAGTCGTCGACGGCGCGCGCTGTTCCCGCGCGCCTCAAGGAGTTGTCAGCAACAGCAGGGGCCCAGCCGGGTCGAAGCCTACTGGGGCCAGGGTAATCCGAAAGGGCGCTCGAGCCCCGGTATGAAGGCTTGAAGGAACGGGATGGGTTTTTTAGTCAGTAAGAGTCTGACACTATCTCCCGCTCCGCCCAAGAGCGGGGGTTGTCATAAGATGATTTTTCCCATCGAAAAAAAAAAAAAAAAAAAAAAAAAAAATATCAAAGGATTTCACCGCACCTTATAATTTGATTTAAAGTTATTATTTTTTCTCAAATTATTAGATATCAAATACTGAAAGTTCTTATTCAAATTATGTTCCTTGTAAATCAAAATTAAATTTTAATAGTACAGGTCGCGCGGTGAATCAAGATCGCTCGGTGAAAGTAGTGGGGGCAATCGGCGCATGTGTACAATTGCGCACAGAAATTCTTAGTATGTTAGGATTTTATTTTTAATTTCGTATGTTTGAACCTTAGTAACACAACTTATAATAACACTAATTTTTGATTGTAATTTATCTTGTAAGTAGGTAAATTCAAAAAATTAAAAATTATAAAATAAAACATAAAATTTAAAAAAATAATTTCGTTAGTTTCTTTCTTTAACGTAATAATTCACGTCGTAAACCATTTTTCTGGCTAGCCGTTTTAAAACTTTATTTTTAACCATTTTTTTTTACGACTACGTATTACTATTACGATAACACAAGCTGTACGCAACAGTACCCAAGTACAACAGTATCCAATGAGAGGCGAGAACGCAACGCGGGAATTGAAGAGCGACTCTATCTACCAATGACGTTTCGCCGACGGCGCACACCCGCCCGTACGTCGCTAAATAGACCGTAGAATTGAATACTGCGCATGCCCCTTCCACTTTTGCCGAGCGATCTTGATTCATCGCGCGACCTGTATCAAGTGTCAAGCTTACATTCATGACAATGTAGCAAATGTTTGTTTAAAAATAATGGCTGTTGGCGTTAACTTGTTTAACCAGTTGTTGGTAGACTTGAAGTCGACGAAGGACAGTCAAGTAGGTGTTATAAAAGGCCGAATGTTTTATAAAAATGAGGATTTGCGCAAGTTCTGACAATTATTCAGTAATAACAATAATTATATGTTTTTTTTTCTCACACAAGTATAAGTATCTAGTAGGTACAGTTATAAAGAAACTAGTTTGGGGATAGGAGACAGGAGCCATACTAAGTAAAATCTGTTATTGGTCTCTTGGTCTATATAATATATATTTAGTTGACTGGGAAATCCTTTCTAAACAAACAATTATTGATTCCAAGACTTTGTGACAGTCCACAAGGTAAACAACAACACTGTTACTTCAATAATCAAAGGAAATGTCAAGTGCTACGTTAATTAACGGAAAATAAAGCAAAAGGTGGATATGTACATTTGAAAAATAATGATAACTTAAAATATGACACCACACAAAACAAAACTTGAAAGTGAACCGTTCACGTGACGCGTTGCATTTTACACCGTAGTGTTCTTATCATTATCAATGAATTAGTATCCCAGGTGCATGTATCGTCAACACTTCACTGTCATATGACACATTTTCTTTGAGAAAATGCGGTATGCGGTTAACCTTAGTGTCGGACGGGAATCCATTGATTTTTCGCGTTGCAAGTTGACGTCACGACACGACAGGCTGGCGGTGGCGGCGCGCGCCGGCTCGCGTCTCACCGGCGACTGGCAAACTGAACCTAGCCGAGAGGATACGCTCGTTGCCATGCGGTCTCAACTTGCTTGCTCCCTTGCCGTTGTCAGCCGTAGTGTTGACCTTCCGCATCGATTGCTTGTATTCCACAGCTGATTTTTAATTGGGGTAGGTACGTGCAAGGATTTCACGAATATTTAAAACATTCTCAGTTTTAAAGAGAAACCAAGGCAGTTGTTAAATCAATGGGTCATCGTGTAGTATGTCAATATTTTTTTCAGCATTGTGTTTTTTAAATTCACCCCTCTTCATTTTTTTAAGTAAGATCATATTATTCATAGATCAAACCATGATTATGTAGGTATATCATTAGATATCATACCTACATGTCTACTGAACAAAATTATATTTCTTGAACTTTCAATTATATACCTAGATAATATTTAAGTTGTTAGATAACAAAATTTTATAGAGGTGATTTTTCCCAACATGTGGATGTATCCACCTTCAGCCAACTGTACAGGCATCATTTACCATCTACCAGTTCCTGCATCATATGAAAATAACAGCATTTAAGCCAATCTTTGCCTCACAAACTACAGTAGGCACCCATGATTCATACGTTTGGGAGGATTACTTCTTTTTCTTTTTAATTAAATATAAATTCTTAATTAAAATCAGATGTTAAGCAGAAGAAAATAATTTACCTACCTAATTTGATTCCCTAGATTTGAAGTAATAAGTGCCTTAATAATGTTAACAAGTGCCTGACAAAAACATAAGAAACAGATATTGCTATTCAATAATATTCAGGCACTAGCAACACACAGCCAAACTCATTGCTATAATATATGATAAAGGCGTTCAATAATTGTTTATGGTCTTGTGGCTTTATAAGCGGTAGAATGAAAGTAAACATTTAATGATTTTATTTAGGCAGTCGAATTGAATCTATTATTAAAATCTTTTTTTCTTTTAATCACTTTGATTCAAGGCACTTGTACGCTCAAACGCTTACGTGATAATTGCTATCACCAATACCTAAGGAGGTGCTAAATTATACGAAACATTACAAACAAGGACAGGACATTGCCATGAACTCCACACAGATAGGTGAATTTACACAAGAATGAGAAGCACGGACAACAAGCATCGGGTTAACATTGTAGCATGCCACTGTCACATTGAATATTCATAAAAAGATGACGTAGGATGAATAGCTCTATAACTATAAATGGTTAACGAAGAAAATGGAAATTGCATTTTCATATTTTATTCCTTTCAATAAGCCATTTTGTAGATAGAATGGTTATTAATGTACACTATCAAGAGCAATTCTCAATCAGTCCTCAGACATAGCAAACAGATCTAATTCTAATGAGTCGCGACGTGAATTGTTTAAGAATTCACACATGTCATTGAATCACATGAAGTCAATGCTAGCCAACCTTGAAGTAGAGTGGTGTGTCAAAACACAAACTAGAAGTATTGCGTTGTTATCACGCAAGTTTTAAGCCGATAGACGTGATCTTAGATTTTCTCACAACTGTTTTACTTGTGCGTAGATCATGTGTTCAACTGAATTTCAGTTATAAGCCTCAGTAGCGACATCGTTGTTTTTATCTCAAACCTATCTTCTCATAGATCTCATAGATGATTACATAAAATACTAACTTCTGCTAGTAACTACACATATAAAATACTAGCTTTTGCCCTCGCCTTCGCCCGCATAAATACCATAAAAATATATTTATATTGCCCATGTCATTCAGGAATAAAGCAGCTCTATTGGTAAAAAAAATTTTGCAATCGCTACAGAGCTTCCAGAGATTACCTCCTACAAACAAAAAAACATAAAAACAAAAAAAAACTTACACCCACCTTGCCTACATCATCCGGTGATAAAGCATTATAATAAACTGATGAAAGAATATTTAAAATTGTTCCACTAATTTTGGAGTTTATTAATTACCAACTAAAATATTACACAAAAATACGAATCTTACCTCTTTTTAAGTCTCGATAACTAAGAGGCAAATCTTATTTCCATATACTCTTTACCACATTTATTATAAAAGAAGACGTTTTAAATGCTTCAAAATGTAGATCATAAGTGACCTTACAAGTCCTTGTAAATGATTAAATTAGCCTTTATGTTCTCGAGGAGGATACTGCAGCTTATCTTCTTCACATTGTAGCTTTATAAAATATCTAAGAATACTATTCGAAGTCCAGTTTCAGTGTTGTTTACCTTGCTGACGCAAACTAAATGTGAAAAGATCAATACACCTACCGTAGACCAAATACTAGTTAATACCCAAAGTGGAAGCAGAGTTGACTGTCCAGTTACAGACTTATGTATAATAGAGTCATGAAAGAAAGTAGATAGTAAAATAAAGGCACTTACTTAGCAGAGGGAAGCGGCCGGTGGAATGTTTGCCAAGTGGGGTGCTGCTGGCGCTGATGTCGCTCTGCGAGCTGTGCAGACTGCTCTTGCCGCTGCCTGCCGCCGAACCCAGCTCCATGCGCATACGCATATGGCGGCTACACACAAAAGTTTAGTCAACAACTTAACTATTTATTGAACTATAGATTTGTTAACAAATATTACTGTATACGAACCACTTCTTCCATATGTTTCTTTATAATTTTACAAAATTGATCCAACTTATCCAAGTATGGATATGATGAATCATTGTATAATTTCATTCTGTTATTGCATCTCAATTATGAATACTTTCATTAATTACTCCTTTCACAGTTTCGCCAATAACAGATGATACATCAAATCTGTTTACTCAAAGGCGTATAATTATTTTAGTAAATAATATAAAACTAAAGCAAAATAGGAAAATAGAAAGTAAACTGCTAATGATATTATTATGATGCAGGTGTCATGCCCACTTATTTGAAGGAATTCCAGTCAATTCTAAATGAACATCGTAATATTTTCAAACGAAGTTTCCAACGTTACTGTATTTTATTTTCTATTGTACCTAGCTAAATGTTAAATGTTACATGATCGTTACACAAGGCAAGTATATAACAAGATACTACTTAATTAATTATCACTTACCTTTTAGGTTTCACGTTGTTATTTGTAGATTTTGAGCTTAACATTCTACTGACACTACATGAAGTTTGAGATCGTTGTAATGAAAAAGAGCAGTCTACTTTTGACTTTATATCTTTGAACGATTTAATCTTATAATCGTTCTTTGTTTCTATAGTATTCTTTTTCGCCAAATTCTCTCTTCTTTCGGTTTTTTTAACAGTTTTTGGGCTACTCTGTACACTGTTATCCGCATCAGTCTTTCTGTTAGCTAGCATACTCTTCAGTTTGCTTGGCACATCACGCTTAGGCATTTTGTACTTTTTTAATGTAAAGCTTCTCTTCTCTTCTTTATTCTTCTCTGTACATTTCATATCTTTCACACTGTTCAACGAATTTCTTTTGCTTGTATTTTTCGGTGTCTCATCATCATCGATTATGTGAGACGTATCTGATTTATGTTCATCCAATGTATCATGTAGTGGGGAAAAATAAGCGTTTAAGTTTCCTGTGCTAGCGTTTTTCTGACTGCATTCCGATCGAGTGGAAGGAGTAGACCCATCAGGAGACATGTCATCAATGACGTTCAAGAACACAGGAGATGTACGATGATTTTCAAAGTCAGTGTACACTCCACTTGATTCCATACAAGAATCTTCATTTCTGTTTACAATGAGAGGAGGATTACCATTTACTTTTTTTCCACCATAAAGAGCTCCATCAATCACCTGAGCACGTCGGTCACCTCTTTGCATGTGGTCATCTAAACCATCGGCATCACTTTCTGTAAAGAAATCTGAATCCGTCATAGGATCTGCTCTTCTAGCTACGGGCACATTCTGCCAGTCCATTTCAATGGCATCTTCACGATGTTCAATAGAATGATCTGCTCCCCTGCTCACGGGTCTGGACATTTCACCATCACCTTGATAACCATCTAAACTTGTAATACTAGTAATACTTGTTATAAAACTATTGGAAACTTTAGAAGTTTCCATAGATTTTGGATAATCATTTTTGCCATCTGAATAAGTCTGCGAGTCATGCAGCGTTGATGCAGAAAACTGAGAGTATGTACTTATTTCTCCATTTATTTCTGAACTGTCTAGTGGTAAATCTTCTGGCGATGGTGTTTGTTCAATTCTGTTTGCAATTAAAAGATTATCATGTTTACAATCTAGAGCTATTTCTAAATTGGCCACATTTTCAGCAATAGAACTAACTGGCTCCAAAATACTGCTATGTATAGAGGGCATAAACTCTTCGTCTATTAAATTCGAAGACAACTCGTCCTTTCCTATCGTGATATCCTGAGAAGGTATATCATAAGTCCTTGAAGTAATGGACAATGGTTCTTGAATAGACAATGTTTCACTGCATTTATGAGCAGGGGAATCATAGGATGTCAGCGAATTGTGATCTTCGCTATTCATGATTGTTTCCAGGCTTACAATGGGAGCTAGTTGACCTTCAAACGGGCACCTTTTATTTTCTATGCTATCAAATCCATCATTTTGTATAGTCGATGCTGCAGAGTTACTTTCAGTCTTATCAGTTGATGGGGTATCACCATTATCTGGAGATATTTTGCTTTCATTAGTATCACAGAAAATTGGTAAACCCTCTACTGTAGGGGAAAAAGCGTTTTCTAAATAGCAAATGTCATCCATTTGGTCAGGAGTCAAAATGCCCAAACTATCGTCCAGTGAATTCTCCTCATTAGTCCTACTCAATGAATTTTCGTTAGGACTTAAATTTGATTCCAATAACCGTGGATGTACATGTGTTTTTAACTGTAAACAGAGATCAGATCTGGAATGTGTGTTAAATGTCTTTTTTGCCGGGAAGGTAAACTCATTTTCGCAAGAGTATTCAAATTCTCTCATCGGTTTCTCGTCGAAATTCAATACGTTTGGCAGCCTGTCTGCACTCTTGTTAATAGGATTAATTAACTTTTTAAAGGTTTGCGAGTGTGTATCACTCAGTACTTCAGATTTTGGTCGGTTCCACACGTTCACTGCTGTACTTTCGTTAAATGATGTAGAAGGATCGGACTGTAGATCAAACAACAAACTGTACGGGCCGGACTCATCTTCATCTTTCTTGTCAACCAGGTGTTGTGTTATATCATTAATTAGTCCTTTTGTCTTCTTATCAACATTATTACTATCCTGTTTTTTTGTTATCTGATTCAATTTTTCACGCAAATCTAATATTCTCGGGTTCTGCTCAATTACTTTCTCCAAATTTAAGCTCATTTTTGGTATAAATGACGCATAAGCCTTACAAAAAACTGGTTCCCTTATTTCATTTTTAATTTTTGTAACAGCATGAGATTTTTCTGCGATCTCGGCAGTTCTTGTTACATCAAAGGATTTTAGTTTTTCCAAACTTTTCAATTTTGAAGCGGAGTAAACTCCTCTCAATTCTAACGTTCTTAGCTTGCCATTCTTATCCACAGGGATCTGAAACAGAGACGATTAATCGAGATTAATTTAAATGTCTAATAATTTATTGACAACACTTAAAAGTAGCACGAACACAATAAAACACTGATAGGTAACATTCAGCTGTTTAGAGAGTTAACCTTTTCAGTAAGTTCAAGATGAGCTAAACTAAATACGATTGCAAAAGTGGCAAACAAAACACCCGGAATACGGATTAGATTCGAAGTCAGTTATGAGGTATCTTTAATCTAATTAAGACTTAGTACCTACGTCTAAATGATTCATACAACCAATTACGCTAATGCTCTCAGCTTGGGCCTGTGCTGACTGCTGAGCACACCCTATTGTCTGCTCACCACGGTTCAGAGCACGGTCACGCATGGTGCTTTCCATGCATACATACTATTGTGGGGGGCACGTGTACTTACATCGCGTTGCAATGTGTATTTTTTTTCTTCATTGAAGGAAGGTCATTCTGTATAATGTAGGTCTAGGTATCTTTACTGTTCCATCACATCACAACGAGTTATTCACGCAAAACAAGCCGACACTATGTTCTCACCCACCCCAAAATAATCACCGATACTTATATCCACAAAAACTTGATTTGACGCAAAATCATTACAAAAAACACAATACAGAGGTCGTTACTCGCTGGCGAGGCATCATCATTCATCGTATACGATGAAGTATAAAAACCTCTACATGTTATTGGAGCGCAAAGTCACGAATGAACACAACGTTACCAGGAATCGTCAAAGATTCTACCAGCATTAATTCTGAATGAGAAGACAACCGGCACTTCCCAACCTGATTCCCCTCACAAGCACGACTGCTCATTCCCACTCATTATTGCACACTAACTTAGTCTAGTTAACATCGTCTTTATCGTTTAAAATTTCGTTCGTGTTTCCACGTCGAAAGCGGATTTCATACTGAACCTGTGAAATAATAACACTGATGTTTTTAGATATATGCATGAGTATTTTACGACGAAGTTAAGTACTATTTTCGCGTTAAATGGCCTTAGTATAATAGCTAACGTGGATATATGAACCAAGTAAAATAGCTCTATAGTTCATATATTGAAAGTTGCTTAACCGCCTAAAGGAATTAACTTTTCACAATGCCAACACTTCGATCATTTTCCGTCGAACAAATAATTAATACTTCAAAACGTTACGTTAAAACAACAGTGAATCAACCTACAACGGGTCTTGTGTAATGTTTTGTGCTTATTTATTTACCAATAGACGTTTAACAAATCGGTGACTATTCACTGGAATTAAAATAGTGTCGTGTTATCTACGATTGGTTTATTTTGCAATGTTCTTATCAGTTAACCGTTCACGAAAGTCAACGTTAACGCCTCATAGATTAGATATAGATACTTTTCTTATTAACACATGTAACAAGCTAAACGCCAAAAAATTAATTTAAAGAATCTTTTTCTTCATGAATTTGTTCTCTTTCATGGTGACAATCAAATTACTCGTACCTCTAAAGTCATGGATGAAGTAAATTACCCAATCATTAATTGCCCAAAAATTGTATCCTTTGGGCTAAGAAACATTAGTTATGAAACTCTTAAAATAGGAGTGACCATTTCACATAAATAAGACCAGTGTCCTAAAAGTGTACGTCAACGTAAGAAACATTCCTATATCTTGAAGAACAGGAAAACAATATTTAAATTGAAAGGTTAGTTAACAGGTTAATAAGGTTAATTTGATTACTACGTCTAGGTACCTACGTGCTACCTAATTTTAAACAAAACATTCTAGTCAAACGAAATTATCATTTGTAAAATTGTTGTGCTTATTAAATGAACAAGAATGTATGCACAATAATAATTTTATCACGGACTTGTAGGGAAATAATACAAATATACAATACGACTGTTTGTACGGTAACGCAGATAATTAATTATGATAAATCAGGTGCTACATCAATTAATGCAACCTATCTATAGATAGGATCGATCATTGTGGCGACACTTGGGGGAGGCCTATGTCCAACAGTGGACGTCTATCGGCTGAAATGATGATCTATAGATAAATTACAACCTCATTTATCTACATATATTTGTGCAAACCAGTATTGTGTAAGTAAACAATACGAACAGACGATGAAATGTTGTAGTTGCAAATCAGTTTATCATCTAATGATTCATGCATGAAAGAAAGTACATACGGTCCATGATAACTCCTAAACCAACACAGAAAATCGATACAATTAGACTGCCTTGAACAAATGGTGCATGCTTCAAAGCAAATTTTAAAAGGTTTATAGCATGGGTTTTCGATTGTTTTAATGACTATTAAACTAGAAACTGAACGTCGGTCTACTACAAACTGTTTTTATTTGTCTTGTACTAGTTTTTTTCGCGAAATTGGACTGTTGTCGTCACTTTGTCCGCATTATGACACTTGGTACTGTACTAACTGTCATGACCTTCTAGGTGATCTAATAACGGCGGATGATGCTAATGTAAGTATCTAACTCAATCTCTGCCAATTTACCTGTCACTGCGGTTTAAAAAATGTAGGTAAATAGATATTATAACATCTCGGATATTCCAGTGATTATATACACGTTAGGCAATAACTTGCAGATACATACATACACAATGTAATATGGAACACGGAAACATTCGTCTGTTACAAACGGGTTCACAGTTATGAAAACTTTTTGGAACAAGTACTTACTTGTATTATAAATCAATTTATGAATCTCTGTATGTTTATTTCAGAGGTTCCCAATTTCTTTTTGGTTCATACGCCTCTATGTTAGAAATATAACCCTTCCGCTCTGGGTGGAGCGATAGGAAGTGTCAAACTTTTACTTAGTTTCATTCTGTTGCTCTTCGCCTTCCAGGACCGCTGCAAGCCTTTCGAACAATCTTACTAATAGCTATTACAGTACATTTTAGAAAATTCCTCAACTTCATGCATGTTTGGACTAATGTCTAATTGTTGTGATATAAGAAAAACACTAACTTTTATGCATTTATTAAGGACAACGAAATTACAATTAAAAAAAAAAATAAAGAAAAAATCAATACGTAAAGATAATTGCTGTTTAATGTGATGGGTGAAGATGAAGACCCTCCCTTCATCCATCACATTAAATCGCTGCTATTAAATTTTCAATATTTGGCATCAATTTAGTGAGTTTTATGTCCAGTTTGTTCCATTGTTTGTTGGGAAAGTTTGCATGTATATATTTTGAGTAAAACCAAATAAAAAAAAAAAATGATAGAAATACATAATTACATATATGTTCGCGACCTTCTTAGAGATCGATTATGGACTCCTTGTAGACCACTACAATGTCTGAATGGATTGATTATGGAACTCAGAGCACAGCCTGGATTTAAATTTGCCCAAAAGACCCTTTATAATGCGATTATACAATGATATAACATTATCAAACTTGTTTTGTTCCCACTGCTGGGACTCAGACTATGCAACTGTAATTAATTTGTTATAGGTAGATACTACAGATTAATTCATAGATAAACACGTCCAACAATGCTTATATCAATGGACAATATTAATTAACGATAGGTGCGTAAACGTATTGATTATTATTATTAATCTCAAGTTATTACATTACAGATAGTGAGATAAGTTACACATATGAGTGGTGTCAAAGGTGATTTGATAGGAGTGTATTATCTGGGTCATCCAAGGTTTTGAGAGCTGCTTTTTAAAATTTTTATACTTAGGCTTCCCTTTTTCAATTAAACATTGTCCTGCATTAGAAATTACGCCTGTATCGTGAGTGCGTTCACAAACATTTAAACCATACAATTTTCTTTTCTGCGCTCTATTCAAATCTGCAACACGCAGTGCAGCGGCTAAACGGTCAACCACTATGCCTTCAATGTCGTCATACATATTATGTAAATCGAAAATTAAACGTCGAACCTGTATAAAAAACATTATATGATCTAATCCACATTATGGTCTACCTATGTTCCAAATTAGAACAGCCGTTGCGGCTATATTGGTTATATCCTATGATATAAAGTAATATGGTACAGGCTACGGGCTGCAGACGTACCTATGTACAGACTTTCATAGTGGGATCTTATTTACCAGCAACAGGAGTTTCCCTATAAATGTACCTCCTACATAAATTACGTAGCACGTGGTATATAAAGCTAACTGCTTTCGTCTATACGTTTCCCACACTTATCACCTAAGAAGGTATGTGTTTAAAATTATTATTAAACATCTGATCTATCATTATTATAATCATTTCTTTTGTCTCATGTCAATCTCACAGAATTTGTTCAACAAATGTCACCAGGCTGGCACCCGCCGTGTGAGTATTTCAACAACTCATTTTGTTTTTATTTTTTATCCTATTTAATAAATACGAGGGCGACACTGATAGTTTTTAAACCTGGCCACTTTTAAAAAATACAATAAAAAAATAAGTTTAAATTTTGAAAATAGAACTCTTTGCTAATATTATTGAGTAGGTACTAATTTCATTCATTTGTCATTAATTGTTTAACGATTTGGCGGCAAATTGAAATTTGTCTGTGTAACGCCAGTATGAATTTAACGCGAGAAAATTTTCGTAATACCGACCATGATTCCTAACAGAAATTTACGCTCTATAGAACGTAGCACTAAGAATAGACCCTACAGCTATGTGCCTCAAAATCTACGCGCCGGCTTAGCCGTAGCGAAATTTTGGCTAAGACACGCAAAATTTTCATTTCAAAATAATTATTTATTAAAATCTCTTGAATATCTTATCTACCCTATACATATTTCATCGGTAATTTCAAGAACTTACTACCTGTAAAATCTTTGTGTAACGGCTGTCAACATAATAGTAAGAATGAGTGCAGACAAACATAAAAATTAGAAACTTAACAACCAACTAATTCACGAGCATCTTGCTTTCGTGAGAACGCTCAATTAGTATTTATGAACTAAAAAGAACTTATTCACCCGTTAGATTGCACAGTAGATAGGTATTCAGAATTTTAGATCGTGCGAAAATACTTTGAATCTTCCAAGAGGGAAACAATGACAATGTCTCAGTAATACAAAACATATTTCTACCTAGTGTACCTACCTACTTATATCTCGCATTATAGCTTCAATCTCCGTGTTGTTTATTAATTTTGTATTTATTTCATCAGACAGTCTTGTGTTAATAATTCTGTTTATCGAAATCTCATTATACCATTTAAACCAGTTCTATATTACTTAAAGATTTTTTTATATTAAATTCCGATAGGTATTCGCTTAAGGTCAATATCTTGCATACCGAACAAAACAAGTAATGTATTTAAATTAATACAAAATGATAAACACGAAAAGGCCATTTTAATCTAGATATGGAAATAAAATCGAAGTGTATGATGGCAAGTCGGCTACGTTGTCTATAAATAAAGAACTATAAAACTATTATTTGCTTATTAATTAAACCTTGAGACGTGACCTGCCTCGAACTGCAAGTTTTATTTAAATTGATTATCTGTTTAGATACCTAAATACCAATAGTAATCGTGTGAATTTGGTACGACAATGCTCCTAACAATAATATTGACTTAATGAACACGTACCTTTTTAGTTCACTGAAATATTCATGACCGATCAATAAAATACAAGTCGCAATAGAAGACTGAATTTTACGGGTATAATGTCTGCCGTGACCTTGGATCTAAGAGGGTAGGCTGGCAACTTGCCCTTTGCCACACAAAGCTCTCAAATGTTTCAAAGAGATATGAAAATGAAAACCTATTCACTAAACATACCCACAGGGTTATTGAATCTAGGGAAAATGTAAATGTCATTTAATGCAGTAGTACTGCAGAGCGTTCTTCGCCCAAAAAATTAGCATTGCCATTTAACGTGGCATTGCTGCCAGTCTTCTGGGCACATTTCCGGACGAAAGAGCGATGTAGAGAAATACGACGCCTGAGTGTACCTACTTGGTGTTTTTATATTCTACTAGCTTTTGCCCGCAGGTTCGCTCGCATACATAAAACATTTAGGCTATGTCATTCAGGAATAAAGCAGCTCTCTATCGTTAAAAATTTTTTGGAAATCTGACCATTACTTTATTAAGTGTAAATGTATATAGGTAGAAATACTTAGTTTAGTTAATATTACTATGTCATTAAAGAAAGATGGATTGATGGCAATCTAATATTCTTTTTTTTTATTGTTGATAGGTTCGCGCTTGACCGCATCTCACACGCGCTTACCTAGAAGAAACCTATTTACTTAAAGATTTCCGGGTTGTAGCTATCAGGGAACACAGACTCCGGTAAGGAATTTCACTTCCTAGCTGCACGCACAATGAATGTGTTCCCAAAACGTTTTGTGCGTGTAGCCGGGATATCCACCATGTACCAGTGGCGTATAGCCATACGTCTGGTAGTCCGATGATGGAACAGGCTAGGCGGAATTAGGTTATGCAATTCCGACGCACACTCCCCGAAATGCAACCGGTAGAAAACCGACAGGCTAGCGACTCTGCGTCGATGCTCAAGACTTTGAAGCCTTGACTCGACGAGTGTATCATCGCCAATTATCCTTCTGGCCCGCCTCTCAATTGCCTCAAGTGTATTAAGCTGGTGTCGGGCAGATCCGTCCCAAAGATGAGAGCAATACTCCATACACGATCGAACTTGAGCTTGATAAAGTTTGAGCAGCTGTTCCGGCGTGAATTACTGTCCGACCTTTGCGAGGATTTCCAACTTTTTTGCTTTTTTTTGTATTCCTAAGAAACGATGTTTTTCGGTTCCTGAAATACGTACCTACATTATTATTCAAAGTTCAACTGGAAGCGATAATTGTAGACAAAATAGAAAGTTTAATTACGTGGTATGACATCACACGTATCCAGTGTGTCACCGACCCACTGTAATGTCAAACATTATCGTAACTGCGTTAAATGCTGGTCATCATTTGCAGACCGCGGTCATTGTTACATAAATTAGAAATTGTTTGACTTTTCAACTTCCTCGGTTCACGGCAAAATCTACAACTCGTTAGTTTGAGATGACGGGTTTTGGAATATTCCATGCGAGCCTTGTATGGCGAGCATGTCTTAATTTGATCATTTTCAAATCACCATCTTGATCGGTAGATTATTTTAATATTATACATACATTGGCATCTAAACTAGCCGTGGTATCATTATTACCTGAGAACTTTAAAGAAATAATAATGATAGCAAAGTGCAGTGACGCCAGCGTCCACGCCATCGCCGGTCTCGCCAGACCACTCATGTCTGATGTCATAAAGTAAAAAATTGCGATCTCAATATCCAGATTGTACCGTAGTAATATACTTGGACTTATGTAGACATTAAAAATCTGACTTTCCCCTGTAGTATTCTACATTTGCCTTGAAAGTTGTACCTATTCTCAAGTCAGTGCACGCCAAGAAGGAAATGACTGCATTTTAATTTGCTTCTTGTTACCCATCTGGCTACTATATTATTTATGTATGGAGTAAAATTCCACAGCTGTGCTTAGAACTTGAAACTTAGCAGTTTTACCCACTTGAGCGTTAAATATCTGACCTAGAAAAAGTACTAACCTGATGAAGGACTGGAGGTAGGTAAGAAACTAATAATAGTAAAACGTTAAAGGCCCAAGATTAAAATATTAACATCGTTACCTAGTTTGAGGTTCAAGACGTGGCACAGTAAAAGGTTATCGATTCCTATATAGGTACCCAATATTCTCAAAACGATACCGCCATATCGATTTGACATTATAAACTTAAAACAAATGAACTAATGGAGTTACAGTAACCTGGCATTAATCTTGCATGCCTTCGTGTAGACATGCTCAAGCAATAAAACAAGTTTTTTCCTCATACGGTCTTAATCCTTGACCATCATTTCTTATGATTGAATCGCACATCATACAATAATCACATTTAATATAATAATATATAAGATATAAGTAATAGTTTTATAAAATTCAGTAATAATTTGTATAATTTGGTCTTATAATATAATATTAAAATATACATACATACGTACATAAGTTTGAATGTATGGTTTTGTGACCCGTCACGCTCAAAAGGCTAAACGGGAGTATGTTCCTTTGGAATAATTTTGTACTGAAGCTAGTACTGCAAAGCACTATATTATTAAAGATTATTGACACATAAATGTACTAAATTTTTGAGTAGCAAAAATCAAAAATATATACCTACCCATCATACAGTTTTCCGCGAGCACAGAAGAAAGCAAAATAGTCTCAGTCTACACGTAGAGCTACGTCAACAATAAAGAAAAACTTACAGCTTCAGTATTTTATCATAAAAATATAAAATGTTTTTTTACTTGCAAAATTAGAACCTACAAAATAAAGAACGCGATTCAGGATGTTTTATACAGTGTTACCTTGAACTTAATTTTATAAAATAAATTCAATTCTACAAGGAACTTTGTTCTTATTACTTCCTTCACATCGAAAATAGTAATTGGTCATTGTTCTAGTTTATAATACTCTTCCGGTTTGTACAAAAAACATTATTACCTATAATACTTAGTTGTTATGTTCTCGCCCATTTTTTGAGGGGAGAAACAGAGAAATCTTTATTTAGGAGGACGTGGTTCCAAAGGACGAGTCAGACTTATATGTAACTCAAAGAACAAATAAAGGAAAAGAACCAGGTACCTAACTCTTGATAGGGCACGGTAACTTTTTCAAACGTTCCCGCAGGGTTTATTGCCCACAACTTTGTAATTTATGCATTTTTTTTATCAAGCTAAGTTGGTCGAACTTATTTTTAATTTTTTTTATCAATTGATTGGTTTATACGGTTTATAGACGTTTAACCATATCAACAGAAATAAAAAGAAAAGCTTGAAAGTTTTTTTCTGTTTCCGTTTAATAATTTTTCATACATTTTTAACAATATTTTACCCACATTTTTTTTGTTGGTACAAGACATCTTCACCTCTCGGCGTGAAGGTACCTCGGTCGTGAACACTTATAATATTCTGCATAAACACAAGGCAAACACATTGGAGCCTCCAGCTAGGGTTCGTGGCAAGTCACGACTTCTCATTATATACGAACACCTCCTTGTAAATATTAAAATAAAAATACCCAGCCGTTTTAAATGGTTACCTTCGAGTTGAAAATAAATTTAGATTTTTAAAACAAGTCTTAAACATATTAAATGCAAATAAAATTCAGAAAGTTGGTAGCACTAAATAAAACAAAGACCAAGTGAGTTATTAGGTAGTTAATAGCCAGTCAGAAATCGTGAAAGAATACAACAGAATACATATTAATTATGTACTTTTTGATTGCTAAACCAATGTATTTTTACGAGAACTTTACACAATTTTGCATACGAGGTGGCCAAATTACTGTACGAAATATGATCTACAAGGTAGTATTTGAAATCATAACCATGTCTATCACTATACCAATTGGTTTTATTCATTACTTTGAGTTTTTATTGCCTACAAACAGGGTATTGATTACCCAAGTATTTCCGCCCGCAGTGTAAACTTTTTGCCATAGACATTAAAAAATAAAAGGAAAGGTCAGTGGCGCCTCATCAAGGCCTGTGTTTTGTAAAGAGATTTAAAACACTTTAAAATGCCACGAGATGAAAAGCATACGAATTTCAGATACTTTTTAACATTATAACAATTTTAGTTATTAGGCAGTTGGTCCACTAAACCGTACCTTATCTAAATCATACCATGATCATGGTAGGACTATTTCGGGCAAAAAAAAAATGTTCAAAAATATGAGAATATGCCCAATGGACCCGTGGTTAGTGACAGAACGTCATCATACACGATTGGGTTACAATCCCCGTATGATGACCGTTCTAAACCCGTTGTAAACTGCTTTTTAAAGTGTTTAGTATATTGGGTTGTAGGTTGTAGTCATAATTTATAGACCAACCTGGAGACAGGGAAGGTAAAGTAGACAGAGTGTAGTCCCAAAAAAAGTAGTATGCGGAAGGCTACAACAAGAGTGAATAAGTTACTTCTAGGCAAGCTTGCTCCGTCATCGGCCACATCATCGCTTACCATCAGGTGAGATAGTGGTCAAACGCGAGCCTATCAATAATAAAAAAGGACCTAAGTAACAAAAATAGCGAGTAATGCAAAGGAGGAGAAGCTTGGTTTGGAAACGCCAACTACAATTCTTGTTTTCCTTACATAATCCATGACAGATCTCCAAAAGTGAAAATATTATCTAATAAGTAATGGATGATTTTGACATAATTGTATAGGATCTTATATTTGTAGCAATTTCAGCAGTTAGAGTCTGTCTAAAAAGTCAACCGACTTGGTTAAGTATTAGTATTGAAATCTGATGAAGTCAACACTGGTTCAATAAATCAAGGTTGATTAAAAGATACTGATCATTGTTTACTAACAGAAGAACCCTATAAAAAGTATCGAATATAAGTATTTTTAAATGATTAAATATTATACAAAATTCCCAAGTCGGTTGACTTTTTAGACAGACTATAGTAACCTTTTCTTCTGTAATTCTGTCTTGTAAACGTCCTTATGGCAGATAGCTACTTCTTTCTTTTGGATTGCTCTGGTCTAACAGACACTAGCTTAACGTCTTACTTTATGTATATAGGTAGGTACTCCTATAGAATGTATTCTAATTATGTTGTGTTGTGTTTGAATATTTTTTTTCATATTCTCGTTATCAGCCAGTCAACATTTGACTGTGTCGATATGCTAATAGTACCTAAGTCAAGCAGAAAGAAAATGTTTTTGGCTATAGTCTGTCTAATAAGTCAACCGACTTGGAAATTTTGTATAATATTTAATCATTTAAAAAATACTTATATTCGATTATTTTTATATGGTTCTTCTGTTAGTAAACAATGACCTCTATCTCTTAATCAACCTTGATTATTGAACCCGTGTTGACTACATCAGATTTCATTAAATCCTAATAATTACGCAAGTCGTTTAACTTATTAGACAGACTCTATTTAACACGAACTTTTTGCGCTCTGTGTCCCGGTAAGGTAACCCAAAAAAAAAGGATTTTTTTTTTTTAATAGGAAATAGCAATAAACGCAAACACGGCACCGCTACACTTTCCCTCGTATCACTGTTAACAAAGTAGGCAAAAACGTTAATAAATTATTGACGATTGCCAACATCGCAACGTAACTGCTGAAACGTGCAATCCATACTTACCGATCCGACACGATGCCATACGATACGTCTAAAATAATATTATCGTACCGGTTTATAGTCTGGTTCTTGATTATAACATATGTAATTATTTGTTTTTTGATAGCCTCTGCATTGAATCGTTAAAAAAACAGCCCATAATTCATTGGCCGTTATTGATTGTTCGTAGCCAACATAATTTCGTGAGTGCAGACAATTTCTAATATTCGTGGTGCAATGGAAATCGGTTTACAGTTTGAAACTTCAGCCACGATAGCTTTCTACGAACTATTCGCACCGGACTGAAGCATGTAATGCTATCGTTTGATCGCAAGCAATCAATATATGAGTAATTAACTTAAACGTTATGTTGCCACCACGATTTTTTTATTTCCTGTTCGGAAGTAACAACACTGAATCAAACTAAATATGTACCATGCACAATTATAAGGTATTACATTACGCGGTAATCATTTTTTCAAGCCGGAAAACATCGTAACATCCACTGATTTCAAAGAAATAAACATTTAATTCGAAATTTAAAACCAAACACCTTATTATTGTACAGGTTTCAAGGCGTGCATCGATTTGGTCGTGAGCAAAAAACTCTGGCACTGTCCTGTCAACGACCTGTGCTTAACTTTTTGCCATGTACTCGTATAACGTAAGCTAAGATTAGGGTAGCTTTATATCATGTTGGCCCCACTTCTTATTATAACTGTAAACACAGAAAGATGCAAACAATACAATATTGTTTATCAGGGTACAAAGGTAATACCCTAAATTGATTAACTACTTCAATTTGCAAGCAATTGAATTTAATTAAGATCTTTGCCGGGTAAAATGAATAACACGGCTAGGTATGATCTCATGGAATCATAAAAACGCCACAGTAATATATGGTGAGAATTAAAACATATGGTTGATACATACGATTTTGTTTTGTAGATACAGTTTTAAGTGGGTAACAAATTAATTAGACACCAAATTCTCTCACAATCTACCTATGCTGAAAAGGGTGGGTAAAGTGGGAACGTAAATTACCAGTACTGACAAAAGATCAATTAAGAAGACCCTCAAACAAATAATTGAAGGTAAACCACAGGCAAGACAGATGCGAAGATGGCGATCAAAACTGGCACTGAAAAACCGGATGCCAAGATGAGAGCAGACACGAATATAGTCTGATTCTGCGGAACTCAGGTTTTATGGTGCAACATTTTTTGTTGTAAGTACAAGTATGTATTATACTTTTTATCCAATAAACTAAGAACAAATGTATGAGCAAAATTAACCCTTCAACTTGCATTATATTTAATTTTTTCCTGACTATTTGACAAATTGTGTTACACTACAAATAGTAGTAGTAGGTAAGTACTTGCTTGATACTAATACCTTAATAGAGAATTACAAAACAGTACAAAAGAATATTAATCAATATTTGTAACAATACGGCTTGAATGAAACTGGACTTATTCATGTTAAACACGCTGAAGAAAACGTCACAACTTGATAAAGACTTACATTATTAGATATGTATCTACAAAATAAGATTTATATAAATAGGACTGGAGAGACATACAAGAAACTATTTAAGAACATAATAAATCATAACGACAAAGTTACAGGACCCCAGAAACGTACCTATCGCCTATCGGATATACAACCTTTGCTGTATAATTGTATGGTATCTTTGTAGCTTAGTCGTATAGGGCATTGCGGTTAACTTCTACTATTTCATCAAGTTATTGAAGTCGAGAATGATTTATCGACAAAAACTAGTTGTTATTTCCCGTGAAAAGTTCGGGCACTAATATCCGAAAGGATAAGGCAATGACAACTTCAATGATAAATTTTAGAGAGGACAGACATTAGATCTAAATTATTGTGCTCCAAATACATTTGTTGGTGTTCATATTTGTGTAGAACGTACCGATGTAGCATCAAAAAACCTGCAAAATCTACCACATAACACGTCCTTGGCAGTGATTTTCGCAGCTACCTACCCGCACCACCACAACCCAAGTTCTAACAATGGCTCACTGTGATAACGCTTACCTTGGACATTTCGTCAACTTGTAGAGCTATCACTCTAAACACCTTTTCTCACTTCTCCATATTGAGCGTTTTTTTCAGGTATCAGATTTACAATTGGCAGTCGAACACAGGTTAAGCGCGGAAAAAATCGTGTCGCATTTTCGAGACGCCGTTTCGTGGCGAACACCCGATCAATACTGTCGGTCGGTCGGTATGTCGTTACCGGCGGATAAGGTATAAAACACAGCGTTAGTTACGCGTGCGCGCGCAATCTGTTGTTGACTGACACGGCGCATGTGTGTCGGATGCCGCGACCCCTGCCTGCCCAACTACCAGCGACATGATGAGGCTACAGCAATGCAATACATTCAGAATGTGGATAAACAATAATGAAAATGCTGACAACTTGTGCGATAATGAATGATAATGACGGATATTATTGATTTTGATTGCGTTAACCCATACACCACAAGTTCTACATCTAAAAAGATTATTTAAAAAAAAATTAAAAATGTATGTATATTTGATATCATGTCTGTGACCATGTTTTAGTAGATAGATATTTACATAATCATAGATTTTACAGATGTTTTTCATCTGTAAAATAAGACCCGAACTATTTCTACTACTTTTACAATCACACTGAACGGTTATCTACATAAACATAAAAGGAGACACTAACTGACATATCGACGCAGAGCCGAGACTACAGGGGACTAGAAAAAAGAAATTTTGTACAAAGCTTCCTTTTATGAGGCTGGCGAATACTAAGGATTTTCTAAAATTCACTCCCTAAATGGATGAAACTGGGGTCCAAAGTTTGTATGGAGAAACGAGCGAAACCGCTCGTGTGAAAATAGGTTTCGATTAGCAGTAACTCCAATTTAACAACCTAGTTATTAAATAAGAGTAAAATTGGTGATGGTGAAATAAAGTTCCACCTAGAGAAGAGAGAAGTCATTAAATGATTTCCTTCCATATAAAGGTTAAAGGTATACCTTTTGCCTTTTTATGGTAGGAAATCATAACTAAGGGTAGCGGCACAATATACATATGAGCATCAGCATCATAGATGCTCTGTATACATAGTAAGCAAACTTTAGTTCGGAGAGTCTGAAATCTATAGTTACGCTTGTTAGAAAGTCTCAGCAGTTTTAGCCCCAAAGGTGGTACGTCATTCGTAACGGAAAATAACGCAGCGTGGGTAGGTAGGCTGGCATCACAAAGTGGACCGACGACCTGGTGAACGTCGCAGGAATCTATGTTCAAACAGTGTATATCTTTCGACTGAACATGAATGATGATAATGATGTTGATCATGATCTGATCCTTGCTCGAAGCCCAAAATATGCCCATTGGTAAGTAGGTACAGCAAGATCTATGCCTATGTTGACCAATGTACTAATACCAAAAACCAATTACAGTACTTTTAATTTTTTTATTTCTCACATCACCTTGCTTACTTTAGGTTGTAAGTTTAAAAAGCAGAGGTTGCTCCTCGGGAATAGTGGTGTCTTTATCTTATACTAGCTCTTGAATGTCCATTGCGTTTAAAATTCTAATATTGCACTGAAAGAAAAAAAAAAGATTGCATTACGAAAATAGAAACACCAAAAAGTGCACTGAGTAGGTAATGTCAAAAGGGCCCTAGCTCAGCATAATGCCAAATGGCAAAGGCCACAAACCTGACGCTGATTTTCAGCTGCAGCCCATGAGTGCCATATGCTCGAAAACCGAATACATACGTCTACATTAAAAAGTCCAAAATATTTTATGCAGAAACCAACTTGCAATAAACTGAGATAGTGCTGATCAGCCTGAAAGCATTACCAATAAGTTTGTTAACCATTTTAAAAGTAAACTCACTGCGGGGATCATCGCGAGTGTTCGTGAAACTGATCTTGTTCGTTTTCAGCCAAACAAGTTAAAAAAAAAACTACAGGAACATCCCCGGGTCACGACGTTTTGATACTTTATAAATTCACTTGTGGAGGAGCAGGATGTCACTCAAACCTTCCCTATGATTTCATGCGAACTATTATAGTACAGATTATTAAAAATAAAACTTCTGACATGACTGGCAAGTGTAGGTAACTATCGACCACAGAAATCTTAATATTGCCTTATTATTAAGATTTCTGTGCCATCGACCCATTTTCCTGTCTACTACGATTATCGCAATGGTACTAGACAGTCTTAGACGCTTATTTAGATGACTTTTTAAACCCAACAACCCAAACACGATATGCAATTTTTTGTAATGACCCAAACAACGGAACTATATATGCTTGTTTTCTAAATCTCTCTCGTACCTTCGATCTGGGGCCCAAGTCTGTTTTTTTATAAATTCGTCAT
The DNA here is from genome assembly GCA_910589285.2 of Mythimna ferrago. NCBI lineage: Eukaryota > Metazoa > Arthropoda > Insecta > Lepidoptera > Noctuidae > Mythimna > Mythimna ferrago. The sequence continues at coordinate 17,166,925 of OU342675.1, forward strand.
TCCAACACGACCCCATTGTCATTTTGCTAAAAGTTCGTAATTTGCTAAATTCATAGTTTTCGATCATTGGTTAGTCGTTGATCTCGTAATAGAATTGTAATAGAATGACAATATCGAGCTATATCGTTACAAATTAAGGGCATGCAATTCGACATACATTTTCACTGTTTTTCGTACAGCCACTCTTACACGATTATAACGTTATTACACCATTTTTCAGTAGATATTTTGGAAACATAGATATTTTGTGGATATTATCTAGGCTTCTATTGAAATCAATTTATAAATTTGTATAAGACTAATCCAGTAAAGACCTCTGAAAAATTGCTATTTTTCATGAACTTTGACCCTTCATAATGTACTCAAAAATTAAAAAAGTAAAAAAAATATAACAATAGCCTTGCAAATCAAGATTCTGAATGACGATAAGTTTTTCCAAAAACTTCTAAGGGTTTAAAAAAGGGCCTTTTATAGCAGAACTTATTATGTCATAATATTATTTTGCATAACAACAGATAGCATAAACTTCATTTCGCAGAAAATTATTTCGCATAAACTCATTTTTCATACATTCAAAACTCATAATTTTGTTAGTCAGAATCATCTTTTGGCATAATATGAAACTACAGTACACTAACATAACTGTGAATTTTCTGCTTTTTAATTATTATGGATATGACATAATAATTAAAAAGCAAAAAATTCGCAGTCAGAAACGTCTTAATTACGAAATGAATTTTTGGTTTACATAGGGTCGACGGGGCCTCCGTCGCAGCAGCATGCGGGTCCTCCTATTTCTAGGTGGAAATAAAAATATAACCATGGCGGCGAGCAGGCATATAGCATGCAAGCAGACATGCAGCATACAAGAAGGCATGCAGCATGCCGACGGCACGCAGCAAGCAAGCAGGCACGCAGTATGCAAACAGTCATGCAGCATACTAGCAGGCTTCCAGCCAGGAAACAGGCATGCAACATGCAGCAGGCATGCAAGCAGGCATGCAGCGTGCAGGCAGCCATGCAACATGCAGCCAGCATTATTTCTAGAACTTATCGTCGCAGATGATTTAACGCTTACTACCGCGGCTTCGGCTTGACCGGCGAAGCCGGACAGCCTCAGCCGCGGTGGTGGGCCTACACTCTAGGCGTAGGGCAGACAAGACTGCGTAAAGTCGATTTTACAGCGATTAATTTCTGTCGCTACATTTTATAGCACAACATAATATTGACTTTTTACAAGCACATACAATCATGTATTTTTATTTTTTATGTTCAAAAATGTACCCATACAAAATAATCATATCTCTCTAATCTATTAATTATGGCAAAGGTAATGCGAAACAAAGTTCTGCCATGATAAAAGTGTGCCATTGTGAATTCGGACACGTAAACGTTCTTCCAAACAATAGTTATGCTAAATATTTTTTATGCTTTAAAAATATTCGATTAAATAAGATTATGCCAAATGTGTTTCTGATTCTGTTCTGATTCTGCCAAATAGAAGGAACCCTTAAAAAACAGGTATTTCCTGGAACAAGTTTTGTGAAATATTCGAGTAAATGACGGAATTACCGAATGCTATTCTAATAGAGTTTTCAGGCGTTATCTCTCTTTTTTCGCGTTGCTTATCCATCAAACACCGCGATCTATGAGAACATCGTTTATGTTGATCGAAGTTCGCTGTCGTTTCGTAACGCAGTGTGACGTTGTCTAGCAATTAGCGATCGATCACGTGACACTTCGAAAGCTTATGTCAGTTCCATACATTTTGGAGATATCGGATTTCGTTATCGTTGATGAAAATGTAACGTTGTCTAGGCCCCCAAGATTCTAGGTCAACGTGAAGTACCCTATGAATTTTGATTCACTTGAGAGTATCGAAATGTAGGGACGTTTTTTGCCATATACCTAAACCGAAGTTGGTACATATATTTATTCTCGTTAACATACAAGTTTGATTTTTTTACAGCTTCAAGAGTCAGCATACCTGAGTAGTATATGGTTTTAATTTCTACTCGATCCACGCGTTCCTCAGAAAAAGGGTTTTGACAGACGGACGATTATAGAATACTAGCTTTTGGGCGCGGCTACACCCGCATACATAAAATATATAAATAATAGCTTATGTCACTCAAGAATAAAGCAGCTTTCTATCGGTGAAAAAAAATTCGTAATAGGACCAGTACATTTAGAGATTACCTCGTACAAACAAAAAAACATAAAACAAAGTTTACCTCTTTATTATATTAGTGTAGGTAGATAAGGATTTAACCTGGATTATGATAGGACATCCTGTAGGCCTGTAGCTATGAAATCTATGAAGCAGTTATCAAGAGGGTATCGAGTTTCTCACAAGCAGTTTTTTTCTGTTCATTCTCTTGTTTTTCTTTCTGATCACGTACTTGGGCGCGCAGAGTTTTCTTGCGCAAGGGCATATGTCAACACTTTCACGCTATTTTGACTGACATGGTTGGAAGAAGTGTCTTATTGGTGGGCATGGCTCACTGACCTCTATATATTACTGGCAACCATGCTTGTGCTTGAAAATATCATTGGAGGGCATTTTTTTTTGGTGGGAAAATCATCCAATGACATCGCCCGCTCTTGGGTGGAGCGGGAGATAGTGTCAGACTTTTACTGACTAAAAACCCACTCCTGTTCCTTTTTTGCCATTGTTCCAGGGCCCCGGGATCTCTTTCGCATCACCCATGGCCCCAGTAGGCTACTACCCTGCTGGGCCCCTACGGTAGCTGACATCTCCTTGAGACACACGCGCCGCCGCCGACTTGGACTCGGTCCGGACGATTAATTACCGGACGGTTGGACGACGGGCTACCCATTGCTTGCCATCCGCAAGCCCGCGCCTACGTTGGCCGGAAATCGGGATCGAAATCCCGGCGGCTCGGGCGTGAGGGCCGTTGCCTCGCTCCTTTGCTAAGATTACTGCTTCGCAGAAGGAGTCGAGCGCCTGCCACTCCTCCTTGCTCCGGACCATGGCCTGTACCAAAGCTCGGCGCGAGAGATCACTGCCGCCGAGCGCCCCGACGAGGATACTGCGTGTGCGGTGCTCTGCCCAGGCGGGGCACGCCTCTACCGTATGTTCCACCGTGTCATTGGAAGGTACTGTAATGCTGGCTCTATATTGGATGATGAGACATCTTCACACCGTTACTGAAGTTGCCACGGAAACCAAATCTTTCTTTTTTCTAGTCGACGGCGCGCACTGTTCCCGCGCGCCTTAAGGAGTTATCAGCAACAGCAGGGGCCCAGCCGGGTCGAAGCCTACTGGGGCCAGGGTTATCCGAAAGGGAACTCGAGCCCCGGTATATAGGATATATAGGATAGAAGTAACGGGGTGGGCTTTTAGTCAGTAAGAGTCTGACACTATCTCCCGGTCCGCCCAAGAGCGGGGGTTGTCATTGGATGATTTTTCCAACCATAAAAAAAAAACTGGTTTTGTATCTTCGTTATTGAACGCCTTTTTTTATTTTACACTTTTTAGTTGTAGTTGTGTCGTGACACTCCTTAGCTAAACCTAAACAGTGTGCAATTCTACCTATAGAATCCAAAAAATAACAAACCAAAAGTTCCCTCTATTTCTCCAGGATCTCATTATTAGATGACCATAGGACCACCTGCAAGTATAGTAGTATACTTCCTTCAAAAAAAAGGACGGTTCGAATGGGAGAAAAAATATCTGAAATATTATCTGTCAATGGTTTCGGGCGGCTATGATAACCATTAAGTGGACCACCCGGAGGGTACGGTAGAGGTGTGCCCCGCTTGGGCAGAGCACCGCTGTGTCCTCGTAGGGGCGAGCGGTGGCAATAACCTCTTGCGGGCCATGGTCCGGAACAAGGAGGAATGACACGCAGTCGCCTCCCTTTGCGAAGCAGTAATACTAGCGAAAGAGGCAACCACATGCGTGAGGAGATAGGCTTCCTAACGTCCTAGCCACTGGGATCCCGACTTCAGTTTCCAGCCACCGTAGGTATGTACTTTCGGATGGCAACCCACAGCTCGCCGTCCGGCTCGGACCGACCGAGCTCGAGTCATGCACGGCGCGTAGTGTGCCACGGACACCTCAAAGAGATGTCAGCAAAACCATAAGGGCCCAGCAGGGCCGAAGCCTACTGAGGCCATAGGTTTGCTTCTTAAAGGACAACCCCGGAAGTCCTGGAGTCCTAGAACGAATAAAGAATAAAGGAACATATAAATGGGTTTTAGTCAGTAACGTAACGGATAAGCCATATGCAGCGATTGTAGGATATACAAAATCTTTGTATGCATCTTCGTTCGATCTTTAGAAAATCCTGCCAAAAGCAAATTGTTGTTAATGAAAAAATCAAAAAACATTTAGGAGTTTTTGATGGGATTTTTTCGAGTGAAGTTCATTGGTTATTTTAATAAAATTATTCGCAAATTGATTCCTATTTTTTGTAATTTAAAGTTGGTGTAATTTTTTTTTTTATCTCAAATATCTTACAACTGGACAATATGTGGAATCATTGAAACAAACGTGATCTCTCCAAAATGAAACTAAGATTTTTATTGTAGTATTGATTAATGTGGTCAATACTACAATAAAAATGTTTGCTGAGCTTGCTGAAAACATTTGTAGCCTAATAGGTACTGCAAAAACTTTAAATATGTTACATCCGTATTCTAAGTGACTGATTCCTCCATATGGAGTAATTGCTTAAAAGACTTAGTATAAAAGCAAAAAAATATTTAAAAAAATAATAATAAATGTTCTGTTCCCAACTAGAGATGGGTTGTACTAGGTAAAAATACGTGATCAAGATACCTGTTCCACCTAGTCCACCTAGTATCAATTATTACTTATCGAATGTGGTCATGGTGCGCGTACTTAGTCCTTTAATCCATACTATGACTCGACTCGACATATATACAAGATCATTGATTTACGATTTATTCAATCCATTTTTTTAATTCCAGCAATCAGTGATAAGACTAAGTAGGAAGCAATGACATTTTGAGTAAAAAAGTGCACCTTTTTATTTAAAAATCATTGGTAGGAAGTAATATTTGGACTTCATACATAGGTACTTCGTAATACTTAGTCTTGTTTTCTCGGATCGAATGATTACTAACTAGTACTCGAGATTAATTAGTAATCATTCGATCCGGGAATACTCGATACGAATGAGTACCAACTACCAACTAGTCTCGAGTATTGAAAGATAAAGATGGGAAGACTACGGAATAGCGTAGTTAAAAAAGAACAATATTATATTCTTGCACAAATCGCGTTACTTTCATGCCCTTTGAATTAGGGTTTAAATTCAAGTGGCTAACAAACGAATGATTTTGACAAACATGAACGATCGGCAGATTTATAACGTGTTGAATGAATGGAATGCAATTACGCGTTAGTGCTATGAAGTATAAGAGCAGTTGGATTTCGCAATACTTCATGATACTAGCCCTTAGTTCCGAATTACGTCAAAATCGATTATATCACGAATCCGACCAAATCTATTGACTATTGAGTACTATTTGTGACGTTGCGCATTAGTCAGATTCGCGATATAATCGCTTTTGACGCAATTCGGAACGCGGGGGTACTGTCTACTGTCAAAGTAGGAATAGGGACGGTGCCACCTACGCTCTCTAATCTGTGGTGCCACCTAGTATCAAAATTTACCTATTCTTCGGATCTGTTCTAGTAAATACGACCCATCTCTATTCCCAACCAAATTCGAGGGTAAACGTCAAACGACATAAAAAAAAAACAAATTTAATGAAACGAACAAAAAATAGCGATTTTATGAAGATTTAATGAATTAGAAACATCTTGTGTACAAACAGTGAAAAATGGTGACCACAACACTTACTATTCAAGATCTAATACAGATGTTAATACCGTTTGGGGCAAATAGAAGTGGCAAGAAAATAGATATAGATGCTATTTTGCCGTATCTGATTCTTCCAGGACTGTTATTAATTGCAGCTATATCACGGCCAGTTACTATTATAATCATGGTGGTGATTGGGATGGGTGCTTTATACGTGCACTCCAGACCGCTGCAAAAAAACAGGTAATACATTCTCCCCACTTTCACTAGATTATAATATTGCATATTTGTTAGTCTTTCTTAGCCTACTTTGTGCCAATCTATAATTATTTTTTCTACAATATGGCAAGTTAATACCTAAACTTTAGTACACTCATACTTAAATATAAAACCTTGTACGGGAAAGATGCAATATTTTTGCATACCTATTAAACAAGTAATTGACCACAGAGTTTCTCCTCGCAGTACTCTGCTAGGAAATATCAAATCTACTTAAAAAAAATAAACATAAGCTAAATATAAACATGTTTTTAAATATTTCTGGAACAAAGTCTTGCAGTAAAGTCTAATCGGGTGAAAGCGTAATGTTGTTCTCATCCACATGCTTTTCTTTTCCTCACAATGTAGTTTTCTACGAGCATGAAATATGTGTTTGCAACATGAAATTGTGTGGATTAGGAGGAATGGGTAGATAGACAGATAGGGAAAGCAAGTTTGTTTTATACAATGTATTGTAAATTACCTGACACAAGTCCAAATAGTTCATAGAGAAAAAAGTAAATAATTTGACAACTTAGGACAGTGTTACAGTGTTAACTTACCCAAGTGATATGTTTACCAATAAATTTCCTAAGACAACCCATTGACCAATAATAATAATTTATTTTTATTGATTTAATAAACAAAAATATAATTTATGGTGCTCCGCTTGTATAAATTACTTCACTATTTTCAGGTCTTCGTTTTTCTTTTCATGGACAATGTCATCTGGAATATATATGTTTCTGATGTTTGAATTATTTGTAATGGGTTTCTATGAAATAACACAACTGGAAAATTCTGTATTCCTTCTACTTCTGTTATGCACATGTTATTTCTTCTACAAAATGAAGTCTGTAGCTGATTTTGAACTTGCCACTGGATCTTCTAAAGGAAAAGAATACAGGTAATATTATTTTAATATCTGTTTGCCTTTTTTGAAAATTAAGAACAAGAAGTGACGAAATAATGATGAAAATAATGAAAAATAATAATATATTCCAGTATCGTATTCAAATGATTAAATGTGTGTTAATTAGAAGGAAAAACATTAGTGTTTCCTGTATATGCCTATACAGGAAACTAAATAAGCATAAGGTATACATATAGGAAACAATTTTATTTCCCTATGGACGAGCCCAACTGGTTTTAAAAAATGTTTGTTATTTTGAAGTAAGTTAACCATCGGGTGCTCTTGTTTTGGATCAGTCAGGCTCTTTTCCCCATCTCAGGAGTTTTTTTTTAGAAATACTTGTAGAAATAAATAACATTTTATAACTTTTCTATTTTTTCCAGCCCAGTCTTGACCTCTGATTCACATTACTGTCAAATATGTCAAATTGAAGTCAATGAAAGATTTTTCCATTCAATATGGTTAGTATTGTATTACTTATATTGTTTTATAATTATGACTCACTATTAAATGGACGGAGTAGGAAAAAAAAACACATGACATTTAAAGAAGTAAAATCTGGGCAAGTGCGAGTCGGACGCGCGCCCTAAGGGTTCCGTACAAACTTACCTATGTAAAGTGTTCAATTCATGTTTGAAGTCTCAAAGTTTTTGTGACGTAACAACAAATTTTCAGTTTTCAGATTTATTCCTAAACTTGTGTTATAAGACCTTCCTTTATTCAAAATTTCAGAATTCTGGGTCAACGAGAAGTACTCTAGAATTTAGGTTTTGACCTTGAGTGTCGAAATATATGTTTTTGCGACATAAGGGCCTGTGCACACTTGAGACAAGACGTCTTACAGACAGACTTGTCTACGACGTCGCAGACGTGTCTATGACGTCTGTATCAAGACTGTTTTATCCGTTTTGTCTACGACTCGGGGCACTAGGGCTGTTGATAAAATATCGATATGTCGAAATATCGATATTTTTTTCGACGGCTTTGTCTTAAAAAACAATCGTTGTTTAATAAATGTCATGAATTTGTCTTAAAAATTCATGACATTTATTAAACAAATTAAATTATAAATGTATGAAAATGTAGCGTTAAGTAATATAGGTACTATGTACCTACATCAATTAATATTATTTTTCCTACAAAAAAAATTGGTTTAACATGATAGAAAAAATATGACACACCATCTTTTTTTTTATGGTGAGAAAAAATCATCCAATGACAACCCCCGCTCTTGGGCGGAGCGGGAGATAGTGTCAGACTGTTACTGACTAAAAGACCCACCCCGTTCCTTCTAGCCTTCATACCGGGGCTCGAGCTGTCTTTTGAAACTAACCCTGGCCCCAGTAGGCTTCGACCCGGCTGGGCCCCTGCTGTTGATGACAACTCCTTGAGGCGCGCGGGAAAAGCAAAACTGACACGGTTTTGGACCATTTTTTCATTGTGAAACATGCCCATTTGGTAGCAAATGAATGCTTGTAGTACACTATACAAGACATCAAATTGATCAATTCAATTTATCGGCATTAGTTATACTATCGCAACTAATTATACTATCAAAAGTATAACTAATTATACTATCGCAGATGAGTTATTTTATTATTATTATAACTTGTTAATTGAATATTGATGTTTTCTATGCAGGTGGGACTGCTGTGTGCTGAGACCTAATTACATTTATTTCCTTGTTGGCCACATATTTGCTTTTGCCACACTTTTCTTTGGAACCAATTTGGGACTCACAACAGTTTGTCAACCCTATATATTTTATGGAGATATTCTCATGCCACGGGATTGTGATGATGTCTATTTTGATTTCATGTAAGTATTCTGTTTTTTTTTTTTTTTTATTTACCGCATATAATACATGAAAAAAGAAATCCGTAGAATCTCGGCGAACTTCATTTAGTGGGAAATTTATAATCTCAAACTTTTGTTTTGCGTTTACTGACCCCAATCATTATAAACTTTCAATGTAAATTAATATGGTAAGGTTACTCTTAAGTCATCTTTTTCATTTCAATTCTCTAAGTAGGTACCTAGTGCGTTTGAAAGGGTAATTGACAGTTTTAACACCGAACATAATATTTTCCTTTGCTGTTGGAATAAGTGCACGCCAGGGCTCAATTTTAGGTCCGATATTTTTCTTAGTTCATCTTTTTTCTTGTTTTCGTATCTACCATTCTACTTAACACAATTTATATTCCTGTTCATTAACAGTTTGTTAAACTTTTCAGCTCGACAATATGCTTCATAACCTGCGTCTATGGCTTGGGCTATTTATTGGTCATTGCATTAGTTTTAATTCGACAACTTCTAGTCTACATACCAAAATACAGCGGTAAGTAGAAACGTTTAAAAACCGTTTATAAAAACTTCAAACAATTATTAAAGTCTCCCTTGTTTTGTTACAGAACCACAATGGAAAAAGCTATTCAATGTACTGAACGTATGAAGGGTTGACATTGAATCTGCGGCAGATGATTTGTACATGCTTTAATTATTTAATTCAGAGCATTCCCTTTTCATTGAGGATGAATTTCTAATTCAGAGAATGTATTTGAAAGTTTTACGTACTTACTCATAAGAACTTCTTTCACGAATATAGATTTTTTACGAGTATTTTATTTATGGATTATGTAACAAAATTTGCAATAACTACATTATTATAAGCCTGCGCGCATCTTCACATTCATCTTTAATATTATTTATACCCAGTCTTTTAAACTTAAAACAGGCGAAAATATTCACTGTCAGATCCATCTTCTGTATCAGTAATTGTAATAACTAATGCGTCATAACTCATTTGTTATTCTAGAAATACTCTAACATCTGCTATAAATAATATTATCCTTACCTTATTACCATTACCATACCATATCAATAATTAATAAGAGCACATATCACTGAATTTAATAGTTTATTTTAATAAATAATAAAATAAGAGTTAAACACAGGCTTCTTTCTTTTTAGGAATGCTTAAATTATTATTATTTATTGTTCTTAAATAATTATTAGGTTTTCATTAAACACATTATGATATTCAACATGCTTTTTTACAAGTATTTAATTATTTGGGAAATCTTAAAATTTTTACACTTGAACTGTAAAGATCTTGAGATTTTTACACTTGAACTGTAAAGATCTTGAGATTTTCTAAATAGTTTCCGCTCTTGACGAGGACTGGTCATAAGACGTTTAACGCACGTGTACTGTACGCCCTGCGACAGTAAAGGCCCATTTATACGAGGAGAGTTTCTCGTACGTTTTGGTTCGAGAAATCGTACGCAATAATTGCCAAAACATTATTGTATCAAAATATTTACATATAGCCAATAAATTCTTGCCTACGATTATATTTTATTCCCCGTTTACATGTGGACCCAGCCTCGGCCAATCGCCTTTGTATAAACAGGGTTTCCCCGTTAATACAATAGCGATTAGCCTAGGCTGGGCCCACGTATAAATGGGGCAATACGAAATTTGCCAGCAATTAAGCATCTCTAGTTGATAATGTCCTGCGTCTGTTTACACAGCAAAATTATGATAAGAAGATTCTCGCTTATGAGAATCACGACTTGTGTAAACACGATCTCGTATGACATTTTTTGTAGTTCACACGAGTATCGTACAAATCGGTTAAAGCGAGGACAAGACTTGGCATTCAAGTTTAGAGGTTACTACTATAAGTACTCAAAGTGATGACTCCAATCGCCCTTTTTAATCTATCGATTATCGTATGTTTGAGAACGAGAAACTTGCACCGTCTAAATAGGCCTTTATTGTAGTCATATTTAATTTTAGTGCAACACACAGGAGTATTAATCTCATTCATTGGTTTCTAGTAAATAGGTACTCAGTTATTCAGGATAAGTTCTACGTATGCGCGTACAAGGTTTCACCCTGACACGCTCTTTGAAATTGAGATTTTATCCCGCTATAGGCCAAGCAACGACTGTACGTACAGCCAAGATAATATTATTATTTATTTATTTGTATTACGGAAAATACTCAAACGTGAACAATACTAATTAGATAGGTACTTACTAGGTTCGGTCGAAGATCGAAACTGTCAAGCAATTTTTGAAAAATTTGATTTTGCTTAGGTTGCAGACGCATATCATATTTCACTCAAAATAATTTTCAATGCTTTTCTGATAAATATCCTTAAAGTACTTAACATATTCATTCTTAAACTGCACACAGTTTTGCGTTATAGAAGCATGTAACAAAACCATTTTTGAACTCTTTTATGTATTTCGTTACGCATAACTAAATCTTTGTACCTTTTGTTGCATGAAGTTTTAATAAGTAAATTAATTAATAAATTAAGCACTTGTTTAACTAAATAGATTGGTAGTTAGAAATGTGCTCATTGGCACAAGATGTAGGTACCTAGTATAGTTATCGGCACGGATCTTGAGCGCTCGGCGTCAGAGTGGGGATCGCTTTGCGCATTCCATACATTAGCGAGCCAATCGTCGTCGTTGTTAGATACATGCAGCAAGAGCAGGGAACGAATTACGAGTGACGTCTATGACACGATGGCGCGGCGAGCCAATCACCGACATTCCCCGCCCCCGCCTCTCACGTCGCACCACTAAAGAGACCGAATATTTGACTTCTGCGCAACTTGAAGCCAGCGCTCAAAATCCGTGCCGATAACTATTAGTAGTCAATAAATACGTTTAGTCGAAGGTTTTGCTAAGGGTCGCCGCATACGGCTACTGGCCGTATGTGTTTTCAATGTGTTAACCCAAAACACTTACAAAAGTGTAACCCTAACATATCTAAAGTGTTAACAGTGTTAATAAGTGTAACAGGTAAACGCAGCGTTGCCAAAGTTACAATTTTCAAAGCTATACTTAAACTGATTATTTCAGTTACACATATTAACACTTATTAACACATATAAACAGGTTACAGTTTGATTCGGTAGCACTCCATAACACGTATAAAAGGTTACAGTTTCATTCGGTAACACTATTGTATCTGTTACATTTAAAAGTGTTTTTCGGATTACGGTTACAGTTTGAGTCCCTGGCCAAAAGCGACTGTCGCGCGCTTCAGCTGCCTTCGTGGCCGCTTCTAGCTTCTCTTGGCCGCGTGTGTGGCTGTGACATGTGGCCCATGTGCGGCGACACTAAGTTCTACTGAACATTTAACCCGTTGTATGTCCAGAACGTGGATCCACGCGAGACACAATAACTTTTTAATTGTGTCTCTAATTACGGCATACGAAAGGTTAATACCAAAATTCGCGTCAAAATCACACTGATAATTATACTAGTTTATCATAACTTAAAAAAAAACTGACGGGCTATTCTATGGGAATGTTGTGGTTTTTTTTTACTTTCAGTCAACATACTCGTACATGCCAGTAATATTTACTTATTATTAATGTTGTTCGAAATAATACAACCGAATAGTTCAGCACTTTTGCTTTCGAGTATTTTTATTAAAAAAAAAACACGAAAGCAAAAGTGATATTAAAGTCAGTGCGTAACTACCATACCAAAACCATTCAAACCATATTTTAGATTAAATCAACTTCACAGCTCTGTTTACTTATAGATGTAATTATTGGTCTAAACCATAAAACCATGACCAAACTAAACCAAACAAAAATCAAATCATAATCATCAAATAAACCAAAACCATCAAAATATCAACCAATCTAGAAAGTTGGTAATGCGCAGACAGATACCTTTCCTATAATTTACGATTAAATCTCGATGTACCTCCTACCGAAATACTAATACTTAGTACCCTCAGGAATCTGTTTATTTAAGTATAAAATAAAATTTCAACTGTATTTTTTCTGTTTTGCTTTTCTTATATTTAATTTTATAATAAACATATTTTTTATATGAATTTTATTATTTATTATGATGAATATATAGGTACACTGGAATAAGGAACAATGAAAATTTAAATCTAGACAAAATCGTATAGCAACAAGAGAAATAGAATGAAACTATTCTCTTTTCTTTGTACGTAAGGTAAAACATTTGTACTAGTCAATGTAGGTAAAGATGATAGATGGTATGTGTAAATGGTGTGGTATTGCGAGTATCAGGAGCATCTACCTACTTAATTTCTAATCATCACGCACTTTTACTTTAGAACTTGGAGATTCAATTAACAGAGCTAAATCTCATTAAAAAAAATTATAACCTTTTTCGTTTTACTGCAGCCATATAAAAAAGCAAGTTATCATCATTAATCTTCAGGAGGTGTGTAGTCAGGCACAACTTGTAGCACTTTCTGCCGCCATCTTGCTTTCCTAGCTTCTTGTTCCCTCTGTAGTGCATTCAAAGCTGGTAATGTTCGCCAACATGTGAAAGCTTTGAAGAGGAGATTGCTGAAACGTTATAAACGGCAGAGATCAATGATTTTAAGTTAAGTGACCTTGACGAATTATCAAATTAAGTGATAGTACCTATAGTCAAGGCTCTATGCAATAGATACCATGAGGAACACCTGCTCGAATTGTATGATTCAGATTTTTTTTTCTCTCATTTTAGAAATACAAGATGAGCATGTTATAGTCTTATCTTGTATCTCTGTATGGAGCTTGGTAAAAATGTTGACCCCTTGCGCACCGGGGGTATTGTTATTACATAATTGCGCGTTTTTACGTAAATACACCAAAAATAAAAAACAGTTTTTTCCAAGCAAAACGAAGATACATAAAAATTTTCGGCTGAATATCAAGCTTATTCGAGTTGTAGATAAACCGTATATACTATATACAACCGGCACTCGAGGGGTTACCAATATAAAAGTTTAAATAGGAGCAGATTTTGCGCAAGTATAAAGTAAACATAGTCAAGTCTTTCAAATGCTTATTGTTGTTATTTTATTACTGTACTCTTTACTAGCTTGTGCAGCGGCTTTCCCCAGGTAAAAGTAGATTTCTCCATACTAACTTTAGACCGTTGTTTCAGAGGCGATAAAAATCCTTCCTTATTCTTTGTAAGTAAGTATACATTATTAAAAGAACTTTCGTGTAAAACAGCTTTCTAGGTTTTTGGCCTGAGTGTGAGTGAGTGAGTTAGAAATAGGGATGAATAATTATGGTTCTAGTGAAATGAATCTTCTGCCATTTCTAAGACACATACCTGTTATGATACAAAACTGACTTCTGCCACTTAGCTTCATTTTCCTTTTTTATCACATTTATGCCTTCACGGAACATTCTAAAAGCCATCTGCGTGAGGTATAAATCGTAGTAGTCGTCGGCTACCTGTTTCTTCAAAACCAAGCCGTGGTGGTTCTAGATTATATAAAAAATATATACATATTAGAATATTGTTAACAAAACCAACTCTTTAGTCTGTTACCTTACTCGAATAAATTAGTTATTTAAAGACACCAACCGTTTTAAAAGCTTCAAACGCCTTCCTTAACAGTTTTTTACGGCGGAACTCTTCTGCTTTATAATTTCTTTCAATCCACATGTCCTCAGTGTGCCACATCCAATGCAAAAATGTATTGTTTTTAAGTTGAAAAATATAATGGGCTTTAGCTTTTTCAATATTATCTCGCTTCATTTCTATTAAAATTCTCAAAGGACGTATACCATATTTTGCCTTCAAAGTTTTCTCATAATGCAAATCCGCCATAACAATGAGCGCCCTCAACCTCGAAGCCCATTGTTTCTTTCTTATATTCTCTATTTTCTCTTTTCTCCTTTTCTCTCTTAATTCTATTATTCTTTTCGCCTTTTCTTCCTTATCCATTTCAACTTTTGCCAATTCCGCCTAAAATTATATATTAGTAAATTATTAGCAGGTTTTTCTGAGATGATGTTTTACATAGGAACCTATTATAATAAATCAATACAACCCTTTCAGTACGTCTTAGCGTAATAAACGACCTTTTTATGAAATAGCCATTTAAGACAAACTAAGAGGGTTGTATTTAGGATTATAATTCATTATAATCCTGACCCCAAGTAATATGGGATAAGGGCAGGAAGAAAAAGAAGAAGAATACTTTAAATACTTTTTTTTTGGTGGGCAATCATCCAACGACTTCTGCTCTTAGGTGGAGTGGGAGGGTGTGTCAGACCTTTACTGACTAAAATCCACTCCTGCTCTTTTTTGCCTTCTTTTCAGGGCCCAGGGTTTCAGGGCTTTGCAAATAAATATGTATTACGGCCGCCAATCATATTTTAATCAACATACAACTTCATCATCATCAGCCTTCTTAATGTTCCCACTACTGGGACTCTGGCCTCCTTTCAAGGAGAGGGAATGGGCCGTAATCCATCACGCAGCCCCAGAGCGTGTTGGCGGATGTCACATGTCTTCGAATTTATGGTTCTAGGATATGCCGGTTTCCTCACGATGTTTTCCTTCACCGTTTTGAGAGCAGTGATGATGAAATAAATGACACAAGGTAATGAGCCTGGCTGGGTTCGAACCCGCGACCTAAAACTCTTAAGTCGGGGTCATTACCACTCGGCCACCACTGCTCTCGACACACATACACAACATACAACTTCATACTGACCTGCAAAATGTAATGCAAAAAAAACCGGCCAAGAGCGTGTCGAGCCACGCTCAGTGTAGGGTTCCGTAGTTTCCCGTCCGTCACAATAAAGTGTACTCACTTATGAGTTTAAAAAAATGCTTGCTACGATTATACTACAAACTTAGTCCAGAAATTATTTTGTAGAACCCTTTTGTCTTTTTTGTACAAAAACTGTTCTTTCCATCAAGTTCAAAATAATTTTCCTAGAAAGTCCTTATAAAGTTCTACTTCTCAGATTTTTTTCATATTTTCTAAACTTATGGTTCAAAACTTAGAGGGGGGGGACACGTGGTTTTTTACTTTTGGAGCGATTATTTCCGAAATTATTGACATTATCAAAAAATGATTTAACCCCTATTCATCTTTAAATACCTATCCAACGACACGTTAGGGTTGAAATTAAAAAAAAAATCACTTCCCACTTTACATATAGGGGGGCTACCCTAATAAAACATTTTTTTCCAATTTTTATTTTATCACTTTGTCGGCGTGATTGATATACATATTGGTACCAAATTTCAGCTTTCTAGTGCTAACGGTCACAGAGATTAAGCGAGGACGGACAGACAGACAGACATGGCGAAACTATAAGGGTTCCTTGTTGACTACGGAACCCTAAAAACTTAAGAAAATTTTAATTTGACGGTCTACCCTGACGCTTGCACCTTCTCGTAAATATTACCTGTTGCTTTAATCTGATTCGTTCTTCTTCCATCTGTCGTCTCCGCTCACGTATCATTGCATGCTTTTCTTCTCGTTCCCGAGCTCTCTTTTCCATCCTTTGTAAAAACTGGGGAACTTTTAAACAGTGTAGTACAAGAGATGTATCTGAAAGAAAAGCAGGATTTGTGAAAATGCATAGGTATAAAAATTTACGATTAATACGTTATAGAAAGTGCCTAACCTTCAATTTCAGGTATCTTTAATTCGTTAGTCAAACATTTTATCTTAGGTTTCAGATGACGATCTATTTCATAATACGTTCTACGTACTTCTTCTCTCATTTCATCAACCGACTGACGGGAAGCTTCTACAATCTTATTGTACTTAAGTTCTTCTATCAAACGATTCTGTTCTTCTAATTTTGCTTTTTGCAGTGCTATTATATGTTTTTGTATTTTGTACCTAAAATATGTAACATGGACATTAATTCTAGGCTATGGGTGTAGGTCCTTATTGAGTTTTCACAGTCCACAGGGTATACTGGGTATATTCGTACCTTCTCTTCCATCTATATATCTACAAACGTTTGCGGTCACCGCATTATATAACAAAGTTTAACGTACATGAATACTAGGCAAGCGTTCTCCATCGTCGACCACATCATCGCTTACCATCAGGTGAGATGGTGGTCAAATGCAAGCCTATCAATGATAACAAAAAATAAAAAAATACGCTGGGACAAAGGCCTCCACTCTTTGAAAGGACTGGACTTGTATTTAATCATCACGCTGGAGCAGTATAAGTCTGAGTATTCAGTTCTGGGATTTCTGGGAACGGTTTATAGTTGTTTATTATTTACTTCACTGTTATTTTCTTGTTTATTTTCAGAAAGTGGTGGAGTGATCATGGCCCAGACTTAAAACTGCATTGTTAGTCGTAGGATCGAACCCAGGCATTTAAACATTATTCTGTGTAATATATTTCTTGCCAGCTTGTGATATAACATATTCGGTAATTTTCGAAATAGCCGAGTAGGTACGTAGATATTCTGTGAGCTGTAATGTAACTGATTGTTACATGCATATTCACGTAAAAACTGTAAAAATAGTTACAATAGCTCAAGAAATATTATAACTTACCTGTGCTGGTACGTATTATAATCCTTTAACAGAAGTTTGGATTTGTTTTCAGATTCTGAAGATTGATTTATGTCCATCTTTTTCTTTGCTATTTTATCAAAGAAATTATTCAAAGTTTCCTGTCTCTGTTCAGATACGTACTTTTTTCTATTACTTACATAACGTTTCCACTTATCTATAAATTTTTTTAAGAGATATGTCTCCTTACTATCTATTTGTATTCGTATTGGTGTAATACTTAAAATATTATCAATTCCCTCCGACGTTTTAGAGCTTTTTGAATCGTCGTTATGATCAATATTTGAATGGTATATTATTTCACTTTTTGGAGTTTCAATATTGTTGATTTCAAGTTCATCACCAATTTTCTGATTTTCATTGTTTGAGTTAGAAGTTATAGCCATCATTATCAAAAGGTTTTGCAAATCGCTTGCTGGCCCGTCTAATTTTCTTGGACTTGCATGTTGCTGCAAAACTGGTTTTATCGGCTGTTCCACATGATTATAACTGTCCTCTAAATTATGAGGGCTACTACTACATTTTTTACTACATTCTACTCGAAAAATATCTTCATTATTTTCATTTATATCTTTATTCAAATCTAATAAACCTTTAACTTGCCTTGGTTTTCTGTAGCACTGAGTTTCTCTAAATATCTTTATGTGTTTTAAAGGTTTAATCTTCGGATTTACTCTGAATTCAGAATCATTACGGATTTCTAAGTTTGTTAATTCATCTGTTAACTCATGTAAAAAGAAGTTATCCTCGGATTCATTTGTATTTAAATTGCGTGTATCGAATAAAGATTCATCATTGAAAACATTCGATTTTAACTTCAAAGGTTCAAGGCCTTTTATCGTTACTCGATTTTTTAAATTGATATTGTTGAAGTCATGTCGCAGTTTTACTATTTCTTTATTAATGGTATGGCTTTCTTTTGTTCTTCTCATAGATTTCCTGAAATAAAGAATACCTAGTTTTTGTTTTGTAATAAGTACGTACCTATGCATGGCCAAACAAAAGCCCGATTTCATAAAGTTGAGAAGAACGTTCGAAAACTGTGTCTTATTTTTTTATAAAAAATCAACAGAACCAATTTGGTTCTGTTGAATTCTGATCGTTCATGAACCATCCTCATCATACAACCATTCGAAATTACTCAGAATGGTGTCAAACAGTTTTACATTGACCGTGCCATTATTTCGTTGTGACTATCACGTTTGTTTGTTGTAAGTAGAATAACTGTAGTTACCTACGTATGGTGGCACATATGGTAAATTAGCTAACTAGGTTTCTGGACTGCGAAAATTTTCAAAGAAAGTGACCTTACCATGGCCCTGAAACGAAGGGACAACTGAAGGAACACAGATGAGTTTTAGTCAATAAAACTTAAAGTATTGTTCTAGAAAAGAATAACTATCGCTTTCAATATTATCTGAAAAAGAGTGCCTTTTTTCTTTATCAGATAACATTGAAAATTACTAAACAGAATTTTTATCGCAGAAAATTATATTCGCCGTTACAAAACTGCTGCGCAAGACGTCTATTACTACACTTTGGAATTTTGCGTATAGTCAATTGAGGTTTAAGATGTCCTAGTTATGTTTCTGTTACAGACTAGATCTGGATGTACCCATGATAGCCCATAATAAAACTGTTTGTGTTAGTAGTTTACAACAAAATTCAGAAAATAATACGTAAATGTTTTACCTTGTCCAGTTAGTGCTTTTAAGAATACCATGACTATGCGTATCTTTCACCTGAAAAAAAAAAATCCTTTTATCGATTTGATAACATTTAAATCCCACTCAAAAGTGGTATCCATGTCAATTTTTACTCTACCCTCTGGTCAATGTTGTAGGAAAAACATACCTACTCTTATCAAAATATTTATTGTTTACTTACCAGTGTTCTTCGCATCTGCATCCGTAATACAAAATTCCGAGGATCATAATCTGGAGAAAGTTCATCCAGATCGCGATCATTGAATATGTCCTTATTTAAAATGTTTTCCATACTTTTTCGATATCATAATAACAAATTGTCTGGAAAAAGAACCAAGATATTTTTGCAAATTGTATTATAATTTCTAGTGCATATAACCACGTTTTGATTGTAAATCAATGATTTTGCGGTTGCTACGAAATATCGACAAAATAACGAAACGTAATCTGAACGGTTTGTTACACGCTATATCCTCTTTCCTGTTAAAAATATATTTTAGAAGAATTAAATAAAAATATATGCAGTAAGAACGTTGCAGAATTTATTATCAACGTTAATATTGCACTCAATATGGTACCAGCCAAGGTATTTAATTATTTATGTAGAGTCTGTCTAAAAAGTTAATCAACTTGTGTAATTGAGTGAAATGTTTGATATAGTCAACGCTGCTGGTGCAATAATCAAAGTTGATTAACAGATCTTGATCATTGTTTACTAATAGAAGAAACTTATAAAAAGTATTGAATATAAATATTTTTTAAATGAGTAAATATTACCTACACAAAATTCACAAATCGTTTGAATTTTTAAACAGACTAAGTACCTATACCTACGCAACGTAAGTACCAGCGACAGCAACGTACACAACAGAGTACCATTTTAAATAAATAATTAAACGTAATTGGCTGTTTCAATTCGACAAAAAGTTTTTGGCGGGATTTCTTCGCGTGAAGTTTTAATTATTCGCAAGATGATTCATAATGGCAATTGTGTTATAAAATTGGTGTAGTTTTGTATCTCAAGTGTCTGCAACTGGACATTATGTAGAATCATTGAAACGGGCGAATAATATAAGAATGCACTTAAAGGTCCAAGTGACCAGGTCATAAAAAAAAAAAAATTGAAACTGGCTCGATCTCGATAAAATGGAGCTGAGAATTTTATTGTAGTTTTGGCTACCTCAGCAAAGTTTGATGAAAAGGCTGACTTGATATTTTTGCTGCCAAATACTACAAAAATATTAGGAAATATTGTATAATACCAGTATTCTAATGGTAAACTAATTAACTATTAAGACGAAGACGGCTTAAAATACTTAGTATTAAAGCCAAAACCATTAACAAAAAAAACAATCTGACAATGACATTTGTTTGATAAATGGTGCGTTCCGAGATGAACTTACAGCGCTGTCAGCGCGCTTACAGCCGTTCCGTTTTAACGTGAGCGCGTCCACAGACGATTTCTTGACGTCATTCATGACGTCATTATCGACGCCATCTTGCAATAACAGTGCTCACGCTCTGAAGCAAGATCACTGTGAGCGCTGTCAAAAGTGACATTTAACATTCACATGTTAGTATTGTTTGTATTGAAATCGAACTATTTGTTTTGACTTTATTATGTCTTGCTCAGTGTTTTCTACTTAATATATAAAAGAAACTATTTCATTACTTCTTAATAAAAATGGAAATTACGAATAAAAGACTAGTTTGAACCAATTACGAAGTGCAAAATCGGCGCAAGTACCTACCATAAAATTATATTTGACGAATACTGATTAATTAAAAAGCAACCAAAGGTAAGGACATGTTTGATTAAATCATTAACATGTAACAAAGTACAAACATATATCGATGGATTAACATAAACCTTTGAATATCAAGTATTCAGCTGTTTACTTGCTTCAATGTAAAAGCAGAAACCATTTAAATGTAAAAAAAGATATATTAGTTGCTATCGTAATACAAAGCAATATTAGTACTACTACATGGGTTATTTATAAACTGTATTTTCAAAAACGGTTGTAAAAGTACAACAATGTATAAAAATCATCTTATTTTTCTTTCTAGCATAACGAACGAATTCAAGAATATGATGACCAAATTAGTATAACTACCCCTGAAGAAACAGCTTTTCTATTGATGTGAGGAAGATACTCAGAAAACCCAGCAAGTTGTTCAATCTGATACCCAGATAACCTAACAAGATTTACAGGAAGATACCCAAATAATTCAACAACATCAACCTGATGTGATTGATTATATTATTATATAATAAATTAAGGATTCCGAAGGAGCTGATTATTGAAATTTTGAAAGGTATAGATTATATCTTCTTCTATTTCATTTTCAAAGTTAGTATTAACACAAGTTATCTATCTATGATACTTTGATATCAAAATTCTCCATAAATGATAATTAATAATTTATTATTTAAATCTATTATTTATATGTTAGCCTGTTTTGTCCCACTCCTGGGCAAAGGCCTCCCTCTACTCCTGCTACCTTTCTCACACCTGGGCTACCGGGCTAGTAATCTTTTAACCTTTTGAATACCGCAATTAGAGACACAATAGAAAGACAATAACAGAGCAAACGTTGACGTTCACTTGGGGTTTAATGAATTAATCATTATTATATTAACTTTGCAGGGAAGTTATGTTTGAATATTCCATTTACAAAAAACTCATGTACTTAGTGACTGTTTAGATACATATCAGAATCTAATATGAATAGTTCAGTTGTATTATACTCTTGTCTACTCCACTATTATGGCCATGCAGTTAACAAACTATTTGTGAGAAAATTTTAGAAGAAAAAAGGTAGGGTTAAGCTGTCCCCTTGGAAAGAGAAAAAGTTTCTTTTGATAATATATATTTACATTTTATAATATGAGTCCTTTTCTTTACAGGAAACTCCAAATCCGATACACTATTCATATGAACTGATTCTTGAATTCAACTACTGCTTACTTTACATGAAGAGCCCGATCAAAATTTTGCAACTAACAGGCATAAAACATACTGGAAGATATACCAAAAATAAGAAACCAATGAATTGCATATAAAAAAGAACGTAGGATTATGTCCATAATCAGTTACTGATTTTTTTTTTTTAATTGGTCCAAATGAATGAGAAACTGTGAGAGTCAAACCTTGGATGGCGAATTTTTACTTTTGACAATTGACTGATCTTTTGGCATAGCGGTTAGTGGCCCTGACTGCTATGTCGGAGGTCGTGGGTTTAATTCCCACCCAAGACAGATGTTTGAATGATGGTCACAATCAATTGTTCTGTGACTGGGTGTAATTTATACATGTTTGTATTTAGAAATATATAAGTAGGTTTATTAGTTGTCTAGTGCTCATAACACAGTCTCTGCTTGGTTTGGGTCTAGATGGCGTGGTTTTTAGCTGCCAGTGGCTTAATTCAATTTCTATTTTTTCATTAGTTTTTTTTTAAGTTGTTATTATTACTTATCTACGTTGTACTCACACATTAGAAGCGGCAAGAAAAATGTAACCAAGATTTATGTAACTCTTAGTATGATTTTAGAGTGTCCATGGACGATTCAAAAGTGCCTGTAATTAGTCTATTTGAAATAAACGTTTCTGATTTCTGTTGTGGATATTCAGTAGATTACAGCCGCTTTCTTCTAAACAATTATTTTCAATTAATGTACTGAAGGTAGAATTTATTGAACAATAGTTACATACTTAAATAACATTGATTTGTGAGTAATTTAATATGATAATAAACTAACTCTATTTTCGAGTATTGTTTTATTTTTGACTAGCTTCTGCACGCAGCTTCGACTATGTAAAATTAGTACCTACTTCATGATATGAAAATTTGATAATGGGTTTCTTGCCTTTAATTATAAGAGTTGAGTATACATGTGGATGGAGGGAGAAGGAGGCCAAAGAAATATAGATGGATTGTGTAGAAGGTGCTATGAAAAAAATGGGAGTTAATGATAGCGTGATGGGTAACAGGACACAAAGGAAGGAAAAAATGTTGCGCCATCAGGGTTGGCGAGATAACACGAGACAAGGACAGGAAGATGATGATGACATGAAAATCATTATTATAATATATTGAAGGCTTTGTTTCTGTCTGTGCGTCAGTCTGTCTGTCCGTCCGTCTGTCTGTCTGTCCGTCCGTCTGTCTGTCTGTCCGTCCGTCCGTCTGTCTGTCAATTTTCACAGATGATGTATTTCTGTTGCCAATACGACACAAAACAGAATAAAATAAATATTTTAGTAGGGCTCCTATACAACAAACCTGATTTTTTTGCCCTTTTTTGCTACGAACGGAAACCTTTCTTCCAGGACCCCGGAGTTCGCCTTTCTCACAACCCATGGCCCGACCCTGCTGGGCTCCTATGGTAATGCTGACATCTCCTTGAGGCGCGCGTGGAACACTACGCACCGTCGACGACTCGAGCTCGATTCAGACGGCTACAAGATGGGTATAATTGTGGGCTAAGTAATGTGTCACATAAATAATTAGTAATGCTTATTCTATCTTAACTTAGTAATTTGTTGTGCCCGACAAGGGTCCATATGATCCAATCATAAGTTTACATACATGATAAGAATACATACGTATAGAATGCAATTAATGTATTGAGTAAAATCACTTAAAGTTTATAGCAGCTATATATTAGTGACTGAATTTTCAGAATCGGTCAAATAATTTGAAAGATTACCCCTGTTCAGGAATAAAGCCTTTGATGTTTAACTGAGCACTACTCACTGAACGCATTTGTTGCTATTTTAAATACCGTAGGCGCTCTTCCGTCATATGTTAAATTCATTTCATAAATACATAAATTATGATTCTTTTTTAGGACTTTCTATTCTAGGACTTTGGTTGGCATCAGTAGCTATATCCCTAAAGAAGTAACAATCTCCTATAAACAAACTTATAACAAAAAAATCCTAGCTTTTACTGTTCCACAGCTGGACCTAAATACTAAATAATACTAAATACTAATTGTTACTATTTTGGTGTACAATAAAGTTTATTCTATTCTATTCTATTCCTCCCCTAAGTCCTTCTACTACACAGACTTTTCTTGAGAAAAGAACATATGAATACCTTATATTATCAGTATAGTCTGTCTAATAAGTGAACCGACTTGGGAATTTTGTTTAATATTTAATCATTTAAAATATACTTATATTCGATACTTTTTAAAAGGTTCTTCTGTTAGTAAACAATGATCTCTATTTCTAAATCAACCTTGATTATTGAACCCGTGTTGACTACATCAGATTTCATTAAATCCCAAGTCGTTTAACTTATTAGACAGACTCTACCTATAAATTGTCGTGGTTTTGTCTTCAATAATTGTTGCATATAATTCAATTATTATCAGAAAGGTTCTCGTATATAAATTCTTTCGTCTCCTTCATTCAGGATGTAGCAACCTTTTTGAGTCAACCATATTATGATTGTGATTGTTATTAATATTATAATATTCTTTATTGTACACCACATAAACAAAAAATATAGGTTTTTTCTTTTCATAAACGTACACATATTACCTTAGTAATACATGACAATCAAGGAACTTGTATATCTTGTAGGAAATTCTAGGATTAAAATAGAAAAGAACTATAAAAGGTAAACTAATCAAATACACCCAGGATATTATAATTATTATTGAACTGTCAAGGTAAAAATATAAATTTGAATTTGCCGCTTTCAGAATTACGTCAAATCACTGTGAGCGCGACCACAGGTCGTTCCGAATTGAAATATCGATATCATCGCTGTGAGCACGAAAACTAAATCGGACCGGCTGTTGACGCTGTGAGCGCTCATAGCGCTGTAATCGTAATTCGGAACGGGGGGAAAGTCATGTCATCGTAAACTTGGGGAATCAGCTGTTTGTCTGGGCGTTATCTCATCAGTTTCCGAGTTTTTCTGAATTTAACTGCATGAACTTCTTAGTATTCTTAAAATAAATGTACTTACCTCTTCACAATGCATCCGAAAAGAAGTATTACATCAAAATACCTTCGAAGTTGTGCTTCTCTGCCGTGTCAGTACCATTATTTGCTTTTATAACATGTGTTGTCATAACAATGTACAAAGATTTTGAAAGCGCAAATAATACACATTGCAAAGTTCTCAACATCTTCCCATCAATATCAGCATCTATAGGAAATTATGAACCTCAAAGTACGATATGGAGGACTGCTATATATTTACATGCGCCTATACGGTTTTATATACTATATTTAAGATGGAATTATTATCGAAGTATAATACTGGAGAGCTGTGTTGTGATAGTGAAATTAGCAGTATTTTTGAATATCATAGAGAACCTTGCTTTGTTAGGACTGACACATTGGACATCATCCAAAAACTACCGTAAGTATTAAATAACTTCTATTGATAATGACCTAAATAGAATTTCTTTCTGTATGTCTAACAAAAGAACTAATTATGCCAATATTTTCACAGCTTACCATGAAGTATGTTTTAAAACTTTCATTGGAACATCGGTATTCTATATGCTCTTAACATGTATAATGCTTTCTAAGTTACGTAGAAGACCAAATATAACACACAGAGAAAAGCATTCAGTTAAGTTAAAATGGAGAGCTTTTATTGTGAATGTGACTTCATTTGCATCTGCCGCTTATTTCTTTCTGAGACATAACAGGCAGTGTGAGCCGTATAGTAAGTATATTATGACTGTAATTTCATTGTTTCTTACATTAATGGTTTTTGTTAGTTGGGTTATACCTAGTTCTTGTAAAAATATTTTTATCCCACATAAGGCAACAAAAACAAAAATAAATAAAAAGCAATGTTGTAATAACATGATTTATTTTTCTCTTTTCAGTTTATTCAATGTTTGGTCTATCAGAGTACATAGTGGTTGTCAGCAATATTGTATTCCATTTAACGACTGCCTATGATCTTCAAATTAATTTCATATGCATCACTAGTAAAGGGATTATCACTGAATAGCAAAGAACATTTTATGAGTATTAAGTTTACATAGGGTTTGTATTTGTCTAGTTATAGATCATGTTGTTCTAGGGATGTTAGGGATGTCGCTAACTGTAGGGCAATTTAATTATATGTACAACTTAATTCATCATAACCTTATAATATAGATAAACATAATATTGTAATAAAAAATTCAAATAATATTAGGACTATAAATAACTAAGTTCTAATGACTTATTTAGCACCCCAAGTTACAATGTTAATTTATTATAGACAACTACATTTATTTTAGTGATTATACCAATTTCACTGTCTTCCATATTAAAATATAAATATTTAATAGTTTGTATATGTAACGTAATAGTAAAAAAAATAAATACAATTCAGGTAGTTTGTATATGTAACGTAATAGTAAAAAAAATAAACACAATTCAGGTAACATACTAACATTTTGATTTCATCAATTAGTTTTCCATAAAGTCTAAATAATTAAAAATATAACAACAACAAGACTCATTTAAGGGTTAAGGCTTCAGAAGCATTGTAATCTCATCAAAAGTAATTTTAAATAATAAAGAAAACTGAAGTGACTTAATGCTACAAGCATTTGGGGTTATTTTTTGAAACCAAGAGAATGTCTCATTTATCTGGCCTAAGTTTTTCTTTATAATTTGGTATTTTTATTTGCATTATAGTTTTCCCAATCACTAAATGTATCATAGGCACTCATTTGCGCCCAGTTGCTTCACAAAATAAATGGGTACAAACATTAGGTCAGAAGAATGAGATATTCTCTCGGTTTCAAAGAATCACCCTGTACTACATTTTATGAATCATATAATATTATATTGCAAGTCTAAAATTTAGGTATTTTAGAAAGCACAGAGCAGTAATCAATTCTTGTAACTATTACAAGGTACTTTACTTTTTTGACAGAACCTTCCAATAGATTATTTAAGCAAGTCTAGAGATATGGTTTAATTTTTTCTCAAAATTTAAATATCAGTTGAGGGTGCATCAGGTACCTGCTTGTAGTTGATTGTGAATTTGAACTGGTTTTCCATTTTGTCAGCTATCATTTTCGCGATAGCAAGGGATGAGGTAGCCCCTGGCGAGGGTGCATTCCTACAGTGTAGAACTCTGCTTCCTATTGCACCTGATCCAGGTTGAGAATCAAATACAAAGTCTTCTACGAGGGTACCTAAAAACATAGTTAATGAGATTTAAATGAAGTCATATGAACATATTTGGTTAATTTAAATTCTATACAAAGGATTCATACCATCTTTTGCCATTGCCTGTGCTCTTACACCAGCTGGACCACTCTCCACATCAGCAGTTGTAATTTCTTGAATATACTTTTGTACCTGTTTTACTTGCAATGATGTGAATATTGATCTGGTCATTTCTTTGATACCAAAACTTGCATATTTCATTGCCAATTTACGAAAACCAGAAAACGCTAGAATATCTTTAAAATCTTTCATATTGAAGTCACTATATCTGAAAATGAAACAGATTGAATAATTATCCAGTTTATGCGATGAACTTTATATTATTTATATATTTGTTTAAAATATAAGTTGGTATGTAATATAACACTTTTTTTATATGGAAAATTATTTATATTGGATTGTCTAAGATAAATGTAAATAACCTTTAAATGCCCTTTATGAGATAAAACTTATATATTGACAGCTATTGGATATTGCACAACATATTGTATTTTTACAATTGAATTTAGTAATAATACCAAGCCTATTCTCATAAGTGACATCAACAGGCTTTCCTATATTGTTGTATGTATTATGTACTAACAGGATAACTACTCATAAATTTTATATATTATGTTGAAAATACTTACTTGTATCCTTCTTTACAATAGGCTAATATGGCATTAGGTCCAAGTATGACACGACCATCTACTCGAGGGGTAATATGGACACCAAGAAATGGAAACCTTGGGTCAGGCACAGGATATATGTTAGCTTTAGCTAAATTACTCTTACTTGGGATAAGGTATAGGTATTCACCTCTAAATGGGATAATCTTAGGCTCTTCGGGGCATCCTGTTAGTACTGAAATTGTATCTGAATGTAAACCACAGCATGTGAGAACATACTTTGCAGAAATGCTTTTAGATTTTTTATCTGATATAATAACCGGATATTCAGCATCCTCAGATTCTATGAACTCCTTAACTTCAAAATTGAGATGTGTGGTTCCACCGTATTCAGTGAAGTCTTGAACATAGGATTCTGTAACCTCAGCCCAGTTCACAACTCCAGTGTGAGGTGACCATATTGCTTGTAGTCCTTTACAAAGAGGTTCAATCTGTCTAATTTCATTACCTTCAAGAAGTTGTAAGTCTTTCACACCATTTTGAATTCCACGGTCATAAAGATCTAGCAATCTAGGTACTTCTTGCCTTTCAGTGGCCACTATCAATTTACCAGACTTTAAATATTTTATACCCTTTTTATCTAGATAGTTATAAGCTAAGTTCATGCCTTTTACACATAACTTTGCCTTAAGAGATCCAGGTTTGTAGTAAATGCCTGCATGAATTACACCACTGTTATTTCCACTTTGATGGCAAGCAAAACGATTTTCTTTTTCAATTAATGTAATCTTCAACTGTGGATGTCTCAAAATGAGTTCTCTGGCAGAGGCACAACCAACTATGCCACCTCCTATCACAACTATATCATATTTTTCAGAAGTTTGATTAGAATATCTGTAAGGAAATAAAATAAGTTGCATTCTGTATTATGTCATGAAATGTAAAGTATTGTAGGTATGATGTGGTAAGTAAATTGGGTATTCTGTATTTATTTTTGTAAATTTTTATACTGAACTATAAATGACACTAAAAATAAATCTTATTCTAAAAATAACATTAAAATTGGTTTGGTAACATGAAGCAGCAATTAGTATTTCAAATATTAGTATGAGGAAGGGCATCTAGGAACATCTCTTGCCTATGCTTAATTCGTTAAAACCCCAAACGAATGCCGGGTGTTCGCTCTCTCATTGCCTTTCTATTGTCTCTAATTACGGTCTTCAAAAAGTAAAAAATGGTAGTGAAGTCACATTTCAGTTTTTGTCCTATTTTTCTTACAATTAACAGTTCCCTCTTCCCCCAGTCAAGACAGATGTCTCACAGATTTGAAAAAATATTTCTATTTGTGATGAGGATATTGTTACTCTTTGATATATAAAGTAAAATAAAGAATGAATCAACTACCCAATTGCTATAGGGAAAGAATGGGCATAAATATTTGAATGGAAGCAAAATATTTGATTGAAATTTCTTACCTCCGATATGTTCCAGCATTTGATGAGATAGGTAACAATTTTCTTGCAACAGTCCCATTAATTGAAGTTATTGATTTCATTGCTATCATCTTGGAAATACTAATATAGGGATAAATATGCATAGTCGACTTAGACTTAAATACACATACACCTAGAATGAACCCACAGAAGGTAATGGGGGCTTTTAGAACTAAATAAACAAGATTAGAATTATTTACTCGGTACTTATGAAAACTAATATCGCACTAAAATTACGATAGCAGATAAGTTATCCGAAAAGAAACTACTAAAGAACTTTCAATAAAATAACGCAAAACACTATAGGTCGGCTCTCGCTTAGCGAATTAAATTACTAAACAAACTTATGAATTGAAACAAGAAAATAAAAGTTTATTCTAAAAGGTAGACACCGACTCAGAGCTACCTGTCAGTGTCATATAGGGATGAGACGTATTTACCATACCAGGTTTGAAAACCCGGGCTTTGCTTCAAAGTACGGCGCCCTGGTACGAAGTAAGAAATACTTGCAAGCATGGAAGTATTTCCTATGCTATCGGGCACCGGCAGAGCTAGAAAATACTTTCATAGGAAATTGATCCATGTTACTCTTAGCTATAAGGAGCACAATCGCATTTGCAAATGAAAATACTTTCGTAAGTATACTATTTTTGAGGATCCGATGATAATTCTCATTTCTATTTGCATACGAATCAATTTCCGATTAAAGTTTGCTTCAAAGTACGGCGCCCTGGTACGAAGTAAGAAGAGTGCAGTAAAAAGCCGCGAGCCCTTTACTGCACGCGGCCGCACCTTGAGCGTTCTATGTGAAAATACTTGCATAGGAAAGTGATTCGTTTTACCTTAGTAACAAGGGGCATAATCGTAATTGCCCTGTGCAATAAGACCGCTTATTGTACACTTATTTTTGTTAATTATTGTCCTTTAGTAAGTTAAGGTGTGCAATAAAGCTATATAATAATAATAATAATCGCTTCTTTGGTCGCCTGAAGAAGGTACTTAACTCTTTGAATGTCGTAATTAGAGACACAATAGAAAGACAATTACCTTATGTCGGACTGTGTAACTTAAGACATTCGAAAGGTTAACAGCCTTCTGTCCGGTGGAAACAAAGTGCGTGCCTTCGACGGGTTGGGTCATGCCGGTGGTGATGTACGCTTACGGTGTACTCAAATGAACTCAAACGGAACTTGACGCCCTGGATAGAAGGGTTCGTACACTGCTGACTGCATATCGAATGCATCACCCTCGGTCGCCAGTAATGAGACTGTATATCCCGCGGAAGTGTGGGGGTCGAGGCTTTTGAAATGCTAAGACCCTGCACAATCGCGAGGTATGCAGTCTCAGGGAATACTTCCTAGCCGCCGACGTGGGTATGCATCGTGATGTAGTGGACAAGGGACTCACCCCGCTCTCCTTGGCTAACGAGAACTGGCGCAAACCTGTAGTGCTTGACACAAGTATCGCAGAGTAAGGAACTTCACGGACGCTTTTTTCGGGTCCTTCATGGGCCCGATGTAGACCAACTAGCGTCCGTAGCCTGGCTGCGCGCCGGTGACCTCTTTGGGGAAACCGAAGGTTTTGTCTGTGCAATTATGGACGAAGTTATCATGACGAATAACTACCGGAAATTTATTGTGAAGAACGGCACGGTTGACATCTGTCGGGCATATCATCGACCGGGTGAATCAATCCGCCACATTATCTCTGGTTGTTCTCGTCTAGCTAACGGGGAATACTTGCATAGACACAACCTTGTAGCCAGGATTATCCATCAGCAACTTGCTCTGAAGTACTCTCTTGTGGAATCGGAGGTGCCATACTACAGGTATGTGCCCGACCCAGTTCTCGATAGTGGCGATATCACGTTGTACTGGGATCGTCCATCATCACAGGACTATTGTAGCCAATAAGCCTGATATAGTAGTGGTGGACCGAAGCGAGAGGTGTGCAATGATTCTTGACATATTCGTTCCGCATGACGAGAACCTCGTGAAAGCCGAGAAAGACAAACAAATCAAGTTTATTGACTTGGCTCGCGAGGTTGTCGACATGTGGGAAGTGGACTCAGCGATCATTGTACCGATAGTTGTGTCAGCCAATGGCTTAATAGCCAAGAGCCTCGACCAACACCTTAGGAGGCTCTCGTTAGGCGACTGGATCAAGGGCTTGATTCAGAGAGCAGTTCTTCTGGACACGGCTCGTATTGTTAGGAGGTTCCTTTCTCTGGAGCCCTGAACGCCGGTAGCTTGGACCCTGTTCCCGATACCGGTGGGATACTGTTTTATTTTTAAATGTTTTTTTTTATTGTTTTTTTTTTATTTTTTTTTTTTTTAAAGGAATATTTAAAAATATAATATAATATGTATAAAAATTGAATAAAGGAAATAATAATCGTATCAAAAAAAAAAATACTTGGAAGTTTAAAGTATATTTCACTTGCAAGTGCGATTGTGCTCCTTAATATCATAGCATCACGGATTAATTTCCTGTGAAAGTATACCTAATTTAGCATTGGGGGCTCAGTAGCCCTAGCCGTGCTTGAAATATTCCGATATTGTTCGTGTGCATAAACCAAAATCTGTGTAGGTGTGTGTGTCAGGGAACTTTATGATTTCTTTTGACTCGTTTGCGGCGCCATTCATCCTAATAGCTACTGATATAAGACACATTACTGCGTGAACGAAAGTATTATAGAACATGTGTTGTTATGTTTAGGTTTTTTATTTTTCTTTCGTCAGTGATAGTTTGTGTGAGTGCGTCTTGTTATGCAATTGACTGACCGTGACCTTATTATTTCGTAAGTTTATCAAAATTGAACTAATAACAGTTAGTGTATAAATAAGCAAAACTGCTTATTTATGTGTAAGTGACTTTGTTTATTGACGGATCGTGGCCTTATTATTTCGCAAATTTATTGAAATTGAACTATTAACAGTTAGTATGTAAATAAGCAAAACTGCTTATTTATGTGTAAGTGACTTTGTTTATTGACTGACCGTGACCTTATTATTTCGCGAGTTTATTGAAATTGAACTATTAACAGTTAGTGTGTAAATAAACAAAACTGCTTATTTATGTGAATCTACGTGACTTTGTTAATTATTTAGGAATGTAAATATTTAAATAGGTAAAAGACCGTGGTTAATTGCTTTCTTTTAAAATATTCATATAAGAATTACTTTGTGTGTATATTAATACAGTTACAAAGCTCCGTTACATGGCTCCTAAGAAAAGTTTAGCTTGGAATCATTTTGTGGACAAGGGTGAAAATAAAGCTGAATGTAAAATGTGCAAAGTATTAATATCATAAAAATCGGTAGTGTCAAACCTTACTAAGCTTGCGTAACGAGATCATCAAGATGAACAGGTACAGGTGCACAAGAGGAACAGGTCTGTACCTGTTCCTCTTGTGCATTCTACGCAAACTCCACAAATTACGACAGCTGGTAATACTGTCGTACAAGTACAAACTGTTGCGTCTAGTTCGATTAGATCTAATCCATCCAGTATTTTCGCATTCCTTAGGCGCGATTGTAAAAAATAAAAAACTAATTAATTATAATTTAATGAATTTGTTCATATGGGACTTACAGCCTTTTTCAGCAGATGACAAAGGTTTTCGTGAATTGATTAAATTCTATACTAAGTTTCAGTAAAGATTTTTTTCATGTCAAAATATCGTAAAAACAATATAATTCTCTTAGCAGACAGTCTTAGGCTTGTGATTAAAGTAGGAAGGAAAGATTTCATTTTCATCTACAAAAGCCGTATAAAATTGTCGCATGGTACGAACAAGTATAATAGACTGAAATACGCATTTAGCTTAAAATACTTTCTAGTATTTTAATACCTGGTTTCTGACCCTAGTATTTTTACAAACTCGTACTTGCAAGCCCTGCTATTGATCTATGCAAGTATATCCATCCCTAATTTGGTGTCATTGTCAAATGTCAATGTCAACCTTTTTTTAAGGGTCAAAGACAACATTCCGCACGTGTAAGAGATAGCGCAAGATAAGTTAGCGCGTGGCCGAAATTGGAAACTAATCGTTTGCCACCGTCTTGACGTTTATGTCAAGTGTCAGGAGACGGTGTTCTGCTCTGTTTTTTATCGTTTCTAAAGTAAATAAGGTGCGTCTACTGAAAGCGTAACCTGGAGTTTTTTTTTTAAATTAAATTGGCAACATTGTTTTGCCGAAAAAAATCACGTCAAAGTCTATGGTTGCAATTGTCAGTTTTTGGCATTGAGATCTATACATGGAGAAGCCGTGTTATCTATGACGTATACATAGTTATACAAATATGAGCGAAATATGAAACAGATTACGAAATATCGTTTTGTCTCACTCTTTCTAAGCCAATAATTGTATTTGACAAAAGAGACAACGATATTTAAGTTGTTGCTTAATTTGGCAACATTTCGTTTTGACATTAGTAAAGATGTAGGTAAGTGCCATTGTCCACCATCTTGTGCGCTCACTGCACCTGAGTTACGTGGTAGTTGTGCTGTCAAACGGGTGTTTATGTTTTGAAGCTATTGCGATTTTCTGGAAAATTACGAAGATATCCATTTAAAACTCCAATATATATATATTGAAACAAAAAACAATATGCCTGTGTGTTGCATTGTGACGTGTGGTGCAAAAAAGAACAAGAATCAACCTCAATTGTCTTTGCACAGGTTAGTAGCCAGTTTTCACCAAATATTACTTAAAATAATTCACGTAGGTTGAAAAAAATGTTACGGATACTTGAATCTATTGCCAAGGTACTGAGATTTACCTCTATTTCTGTTTATAATACTGTTTTGGTAAAAAACTTGTTGTTTACAATAATATGTGTTATGGCATAGTCCTGTACCATTGCTGCAACAGTATCGATATAATCTCCAATTTATAATTCTACTTATCATAACAGAACTAATCCATTTTATCAATGGAAGTTTCCTCAGTTTTGTATAGTTCTAAAATAATACGTCAGTATTTTTTTATTTGTTTTAGTTACAGAGAAGTTCAAATTATCATGTTTTATACTTCCTTTCTTTCATAGGTTTCCTAATAAAGAGAATCTAAGGAAAAAGTGGTTGGAAGCTATTGGTGAAGAAAATATTAATCCCAGACATAAAGATGGTATGTCTGTTCGCTTCACTTCCAAGAAAGTTGTTTCAATAGAACACTTGATGTGATGCGATTACATGATGACTCTGTTCCCACTGAATTTTTGGTAAGTTTGCATTGAAATGGCTGATAAAAAGCCTGGCTCTGTGGCTGAAAGAAAAAATAAATATGTTGGTATATTCCTTTATTATTATTTTCAGTTACCAAAAAAACGACCTGGCGTTGTTTTAAGTGAAAGTAGTAGCAATATCAGAAAAGATGATTCTTGTACATCGACTGAGCTGCCCCCATTGCAGTTATCCCATGAAATTGTAGAATACGTACATAAAGGGGTATGTATCTACTGGGTGACGATTATTTTATTTATACCTTCCAAAAATATAATAAAACTAAGTTTTAGAAATTCAGATCACATGATAAGTATGACTTCTTTATTCTCTAGACTCTCTTTTAGACCTCTGAAACATTCTGCAGATATCACAATTTTTTTTTTTTTATTAATGATAGGCTTTCGTTTGACCACTATCTCACCTTGACACTTGTATATTAATAAAATTTGTTATAATATTTTTTCAGGCTGTGCACGATGAAAAAGTGAAGGCGTTGGAAATAAAATGTCTCAAGCAGCAGAAAAAAATTAAACGTCTCAACGAGAGAATTAGGAAACGAAACAAAAAGATAGTCAATTTGGCAGATATTGTCCAAGACCTTAAACGAAAAAATTGTGTTAACAGTTATGTGATGGTTTTTTGAAAATTGGTTAAAATTAGTTCTTATTTTATGACATTGTTATCAGTGAAACTAATAACGTCATTATTGATTCTATGTAGATTTTAGGATAAGAAAACTATAATAAAGTTCATCATAATATCGTTGCTGTAATTTCGAACACCCTGTTAAATGTCATATTCCGTACGTAGTATCTAGTAAAACCAAACGTAAAACTTGTACGTAACCCATAATTAAATAGTATCGATACCGTTAAATCCTTGGTCGGCACAACCCTAGCAAAGGCAGCCATTTTGTGCGATTTTTCTAATTGTAGGTATGCACCTTTTTTTCGTAGGTATTTCCAGTCCTTATATTTATTATGTACCATGGTTTTTGGAAACTGATGTTTATTTTTCATGAATAATTGCTTAATTGTGGGAAAAACAATAAACAGTAACGTGCAAAAACTGCTACACACTATGGTTAATAAGTTCAAACAAAAACAAGAAGAGAAAGAAGGTGTTTTCAATGAAAACCAACATTGTTTACATACGATTTCTGATTTTTAAGTTAGTATGACGTTATAATCTTGATCCTTGTCGACTAATATTATTAGATAGTTATATTAAGGATATAATGATTTTTTTTTCTTATATTTTTAGATAATCTGACATATTGCGAATTTCATAATGGACAAAAACATCGAACAAAGAAGGCTTTTGGTGAATTGACTTAATCAAAAACACATGCTAGTGAGTGGTAGAATGCGTTCAAAAGCAGTTGAGATGTAGTGAAAGATTTGCCTCACTCTGTCTGGTAGTGCATGAAAGTCTGCAACTGAAGTTAAAATCGCGAAAATCCTAGTTCAAGTTTGAGAGAGATGCTGCTGCAGCAGCTGCTGAACTTTTTGTGTCTCACGAGTCGATCCGTATCATTTGAATCAATCACTGGAGTATAAAACATGTTCCCACTTGACTAATCCCAAAATAATCTGAATTTTCTCTATGCTAAATCGATTCCAACCCAACAATCTTGAAACACATTAATAGTGTTGGCGAGACGTGATGAAGTTGAAATCATGTTGACTATTTTATTTGACTATCACGGTGTTGTGCACTTGGTATTCTTGCCAGAACGCCAAATGGAAAATAAAGAATATTATTTAAATATTATATAGCGACATTTGAGAGATCAGATAAAATAAAATAATTTGGAATACTATCTAACATTTTGTGTGTTATTGACATTTACCATACACCCACTAAATAATTAAGTCTACACACATGTTTTTGACTAGGATTTAAGTTCTTGTACAACTATTCTATAATTGTCATAAATACAAAAAATACTCTAGTATCAAAACTGTTTTCTCCTACTATTTCAATAATACCACATTCGAAATTTTTGGTTGTAACCTCCTTTTCTCAGGTCACGCTTTCATTAGACGGACTCGTTAGGAACTGATTTTGAGATTGATTTTGTGATGGTTCGTATATATAGGTACGTACAAAAAAGTAAAAACATTTTATTTCAAAAAAAGTCTTACAGCTTACACAAGTATAAAAACCTGTTAAAACCCTTTGTGATTACTTGCCCAGATGGTTATATTATCGATATATGTGGACCCTAAGCTGCAACAAAGACTGATGCCTAAAATCATGACTGAGATTATGAATGATCTAACGTCCCCAGTGCATATAACGTTACAAACAGATGACGTTTTTATATTAGATCGAGGTTTTAAAGACTCTATACCTACCAGATATACCCCTGGACCATGACGTTAAAAGTAAGAATGTTTTAATCTTGTTTTAGTGTGCATAAGAGACAGAGCTATACAGGTTGTCTAGCGCCATCTCTTACCCACACCGAAACAAGATTAAAACAATCTTACTTTGAACGTCATGGTAACCCCGATAGAAAGTGTAGGCTATGTTGTCCATATGACACTTAGTAAAGATAGGCATGCCACTCAGCTTACAGATATTCAAGCCAATAAATCTCGAGAAATCACCTTAAAGCGTTGGGTCTTTGAAGTAATAATCGGATGGTTCAAATGGGACTACAAAATATTTAGGCATGCAGTTATCAATAAAACACTCCCTCACTTAATTATTTGAAGACTTCGTTATAAATGCATTTAGGCAGCGTCTGACAGATAATGAGCATGCCCACGCTTTTATCAATATATGAGCGCAAAGAAGAACGGAACAAACTGTGCAATTATGTAGTCGCCAGAACATATGAACAGACAGCGGGCGGTGTTCACAACAATGACGCTACGTCAATACCATTTCCACAATTGACAGAAGAAGACGTCATTCTACTCAGTTTGGGAACATACCATCTAAAGCTCGCTAGATCATATGCTGCCGGGCATTTGCGAGGTGGAGATGGTATATATAATATTGAGGTATCTTCGAGCCGTAGCTCTAGTACCTATGTCGCAGCATGGGCTAGTAACCGAAAACTGCTCGTTAATTAAAGGCCGCATATTATTGAGGTACGTGTCGAATAGAATATATTACACGTATATTTTAATCAAGGTTAATGTGCAGGGCAGAGAAGCCATCGAAGCGTATTATTGGTCCTGCATGACGGGTATGAGAACTCTAGGTGCTTGTGCCCATACTATTAGCAATGGTACTTAGGTGTTGGCAGGCACCTAGATAACTTCGTAGGTCCGGCAAGTGCCTGGGATGATATAATCATTGAAAGTAACAACACAATTTAATAAAACTGTGCTATTTAAGATTGACAGTTTTTATTTAATATTTTTTTCTGTACCACAAACCAACGGTAGGGAGCTATATCGCTCTCTAAAAACAGAAAAAAAGACTGGTTACCTCTTTATTTGGTCTAAAAAGCAGAAAAAGTCCGATTATTGGCAATTAAAAATGTTACAAAGAAGTTATCATAACTTCGATCTTTAATGCATTCATTCATTCGTTCATTTATTTTCAAGTTACTCAATTAAGCCTCTTCTAAATTACACCTATAGTCTAGTCAAATTAGGTCATTTTTTAATAAAGATTGGACTAAATTCTCTGGAGAGGCAAAAACGTTTCTGATGGTATTGTTTGAGTGAAAAATAGAGTATAAAAAAAAAAATCATTTGGCACCCCTACGGAAGGGGGTGAAAACTGTTTATTGCTCATAACTAACCAGAGAATATAGGTGTACTCACCATTTTTTTTTTTATGGTATATTAAACCTCAACCTACATTATTGCATTTTAATTATTTTAATTAGACCAACGCAGCATTAGAAAAAAATAAAAATGTTATTTTTAGCCATTGCGGCATTGGGGAAAATTGTGTAGTTTTGTAAACTGAGGAAAGTGTTATACATTTCGACCTAAGTACATGATTGATTTTGCACCCCAGTGCGACGTATGGAAATTAGTTTTTCACGTTTTTTTGCCTCTGTACTTCGGGGGAAATTTAAGTAGTTTTGAAAATAATCATAATTACATTAATTTGGTTTCCTTTATATTTGCACCCTATAAAAAATTAGCATTTTTTTAAGGAACACACGTTTTTCTAGTGTTGTCTTAATTGCCAAAGAACTATTACGCCATGGAAGTGACAAGCGCGCGACACGGAATAATAAACTGACAAGAAGAGATAAGCGTAGTCATTACTTAGGAGTGTAGTGGGATGTGTTTTACGAGGAAGAAGTACTTTCTGATTGTAAATGCTCTGTTAGTAAGTGTTAGTAAAGAAACCTAATTTTGTTTTTGTAAAAAAAAACATTTAAAAAACCGTCTATGTTTAAACAAAAAAAACGAGAGTGTCTTATATTTATCTTATTATACTCATTTTGCTTAAAATAATGCCATAAACAATCACTAGTTCGATGGAAAGGCTACTATTTAATATAATAGACAAATTTAAAGACGCAAAAAGTGAATTAAATTAAAAACATGCAGATAAAATGCGACGGTTGGATACAATAATATCATTTCTAGGTTAGTTTTTTAATTACTATTATAAAAACTTGATACTTTTTGACTATTTAATAATTGTAATATTACTCACACGGTGTATTATACTTTTCAGGAGGTTTCGGCAATGAGTAGACGAAACTCCTAATTATGAAAACAGTAAAGGACATGGAAAGTTGTATATTTCGTATGCGCGCTATCTAGCAAAGTAGCGGCGGACATTTGAACGATATTATATTCCATACATAATGACATCAATCGGCCATCCAAATTAATAAAAAAAATCGATAACACACAATTTGTTTTATTCAAATTTAAAGATTCCAGGGAAGTGTTTATTGAAAGACCCACTGGCTCCACAAATGATTGGACCTGTGTTTTGTATAACATTCGATGTTGTCCTGGTATGAAGCGCCGTCAATGCCGGATTAAACCGACGCGGAGTCTATTGCTAATTCGACCAAGGGGCCCCCTACTACTAAGCAATTAATTTAATAGTAAGATACTAATTAATTTAGTACTTTTGGAAAACCTAGATGATGATCGTTTTTTGCATACCCCGAATGATTAGAATTTTGCTTAGGACGTTTTAGGTTTTCTTCTGACAAGTAATACAGAAATAAGGAGTCTTTTCGATGCTGATGGCGAAGCCTTTGTGAATTTATACAAAAAAGCTGTGCAGTTAAGATTTACTAATAGGATGCAACATTTATTCTGCCGTGTTACCGAAAAAGGGCACAACCAACACTTTTTGTCAAAATGAGTTATATATATATTCAGAACAGGAAAAAAAGGCCTATCTGCGTGATTTTTTGTGGATTTTTAACTACAAAATAAACAGAGATAGTATAAGCTGAAAGGGCACAACTGCATCATTTTTTAAGTTTTATTACATTAAAAAGGCATATTGTGAGATATGACTTTTATTTTACCTTTTTATTATTGATATATTTAATGGAAAGGGCATAACTGACGTACGTCAAATATAAAAGGCTTATGTGGCAATTGTGCTTATTTTTTATACAAACACTTTAGCAATTAATGTAGAAAGAAAAGTCACAACCGGCAGTTATGCCCTTTCTATTTACCCCTAACGCTTAGAAATGTTATATAAAAAAAGGCACATTGGCGTTTGTGCCTTTACTAGTAAACATTTCTGAACGGAAATGAAGTGAGGGGGACAAGGTATGCAGGGAATCCGTCAGTTGTGCCTGATGTGTAGAGGCGACTCCACGCTTGTCAGTGCAGCTTGTTCAGAGGGGTATCACGAGTGAAAGGAAATCTGCCATACTCACAACGCTTGGTCTACTTATGCCCACTAACAGGAGGGTTTTTTGGGAAACTATCTGTAAATGATCGAGCAGTCGATTTGTTTCAAAAGCAAAAAGACTGAAATAATGCAAGACTGGTTTTTTATACTCACTTTAGTGTCGATTTAATTATTATGAGAATTAATATTAGGTGCTTTGAAGTTTCTAATTTTCAGGTTTAGAATTATTTTGTGTTTAATTTTGATAATAAAAAGTTCCTACTTATTTTGTAACCTTGTCAAGATTGTGATAGAGAGATGCATAGTGCCATTTTCATTAATAAGAAGTTAATTCCGTTCATTGGTTAGTGATAAAAATTTAACTACTTAGATATTTGATACATAATTGTTATGATAATTATTGTTTTTGTAAACTTCGTTTTGTTTTTTTGATAAATATATTGAAGTTCCTAACTGGCTGTGTTACCTAATTTTTAACCAAGAGATATTTTGAAGTGTCATTTTTAGTAAACAATTCTGTTTTTGTTTTGTTGAATCCTTCAATTATTGATATAATTAATATTGATAGTACTTCTGAAAATTTGTTTGTGTAAACTTTTTTAAATAAATGTTTTATTTTCTTACAACTGCCTTATTTTATTTCTTATACAATTACACTTATCAGCCTCTTTTAAAATATACAATTCCACTGCGGAGACACAATAAAATACTCTCACAAAGTATAAAATATAAATATTAGGTATTAATTCTAATATTTACTGTACCCTTTTTTTGTAATGGCTCGCGTTTGCCCATATCTCACCTGATGGTAAGCGATGATGTGGCCGACGATGGAACACGCCTATGTATTTATTTAAATAATTTACAGTGAAAAGGCACAATTGAGTAAATATGCCTTTTTATCGTAAAATTTTAAATGTTTTACTCAAAATTTTACATTGAAAAGGCATATTTGGTTATATGTGCCTTTTAAACATAATATTGCTCTTTTCATGTTATTTTTTATGTTAAGTTAAAAAGAAATATGGTAATTATTAAATACTTCCATTAAAATTAAAAATATAATATTGCTATCGTTGTATACATACTAAAAAACGCAATTTTGTACATTTACACCATTTGGAGAAACACATTTTAAACGTGTTTTTTTTATTAAAATTCAAAACATATTTTAATCTCGATTTTCTCAACATTTGTAAAATGT
The DNA here is from genome assembly GCA_910589285.2 of Mythimna ferrago. Taxonomy (NCBI): domain Eukaryota; kingdom Metazoa; phylum Arthropoda; class Insecta; order Lepidoptera; family Noctuidae; genus Mythimna; species Mythimna ferrago. The sequence continues at coordinate 17,208,537 of OU342675.1, forward strand.
TAGTTGTGCCTTTTCTAATTACGACGGCAGTATTTTTCTTTGGAGTAAGTTAGATTTAGCCAATTTTTAAGTGGAGTAATCTTTCTGAGAGATTGATCTCATCAACATGCCAACATCGATAGTCATCATCATTTCAGCTGAAAGGCTTCCATTGCTAGACAAAAGTTTTTCCTATGTCACCACAACGGCCGATCCAGTTTATCACGCCTCCATCGAATTCACGTGAACCTTACTAAATAAAAGGTTATCGGTACCCTTGTTGCGAGACCTTTCAACGTTACGTCTTCAGGTATCCGGTCGCCATTCCAGAACCTTTCGGCCCCATCGATCATCTGTTCTGCGAGCAATGTACCCAGCTTACTGCCACTTAAGCTTATCTTCCTCTCCATTGCTCTTTGTGTTACTTAAAACCATCTGATGAGGCGCATTGTGAACGACCACGTTTCAGAGCCAAATGTCACTACACACAGGCAATGTAATATTCACATAGACACACAAAATATGTAATTCCCTAAAAACCTTGTTTAAGCTTATTCTTAGTAGGGTTATTAAGATTGAGCTTAACCTACACATATTAAAATTAAGTGGTTTTAGCTAGCGCTGCTAGAAGCTGCTAGCTAAAGCTACCCTTTCTAAAATAAGCTTGAACAAGGCTATTATTCACCAATAACTCCGTGGATTTTAAGATCACTTGCGTAAAAAGTACGATGATGGGATAAATTCTAAGAGATCTTCTATTCTGTAGTTTGCTTGCAGGATAGTCTGAAGTAAAGTGACTATCTCATCACATCCAAAAAAATCAGCTGTATTTAGGTTTCACGCAGTACCAATATTTTGACTAGTTTTTTTTTTATGTTAAAAAATGCGGGATCCCTGAACGCGCGGGGCCTCAAAATGGGGGAGTCTGTAACATTTGCTACTCTTGCTACATGGCTAATCCGCCACTGAGTGCCATCTAACCTTTGCATGAATGTCGAGTTTCCTAGCAGCTACCGTAGCTTTGTGCTCAATGAACTGCCCAAAGTTTAAGGAAATTTCAACTCCCAAGAGCTGAAGGCGGTCGATACACTCCAAGGATACATTCTAAAAAGCAGGTGCCAAGGTGATCAGGCTGCTTTTGGCAGTGAACGGAGATGCTTGAGTTTTGGCGGCATTGAATATCGCGGCTAAATAAGCAGCACATGTTTAATTGTTAAATTAACATGCATCATATATATATCGTATACTTATTGTTTTCATGAATAATCAAACGTATCAACTCCGTTTAAGTGGCGTACAGCTAGGATAAACAGCTTCAATTTTTTTTTTAATACGGCCTCCTTTTTGTTTTGCCATCTTTCGATGGTCAGAGTCTACACCAAAATAACATTTTTTGCAATTTTTGTCTGTCTGTCTGTCTGTTTGTCCGGGCTAATCTCTGATATGGCTGGACTGATTTTGACGGGACTTTTTTGCCAAGTAGCTGATGTAATAAGGAGTAACATGAGCTACTTTTATTTTAGAAAAAATAAATTGAAAATCCTGTAGTCCACGCGAACAAATTCGCGGGCACAACTAGTTTCAAATAAATTAGTTGTATTTCGGTTGTCTTTAGAACTATAAACCGTGTGACAGCGTTGATTATTCTACGGCATCGGGTAAGGTAGGAACAAAAAAATATTAGTATAAAAAATGTGGAGTTTTAAGTATGCGCCTCAAAAAGAAACTGGGTAAGGGCGAGTCGGACTCGCACACTGAGGATTCCGTATGAACTAACTTAAATAAAATAAATATCTAGCTTTTGCCAGCGGCAATTTTTCCTATACTTATGCTATAAGACTTGCTTCATGCCAAATTTCAAGGTTCTAGGTCAACGGGAAGTACCTTTATGATTCCCTTGAGTGTCGAAATATAATTTTTTTGCGACGTAAATGCCAGTATCTTTTTTATTCGTTAACTTAGAAGTTTTTACTTTTACACAGCTTTAAGGGACCGCAGTCTTGAGTATTCGGTTTATATTTCAACTTGATACTTGCACTTGTTCCCGAGATAAAGGGACTTGACAGACAGACGGACGAACAACAAAATGATTCTAGAAGGATTCCGTTTTTTCCTTTTGAGGTACAGAAAGAAATAAAGATCGACAGAGAATTGATATGATTTTCATAATTTCTTGTTAAATAAATACTTAATACAGGGGCAGGTCGGGAGGTCACGACAAACAATGCATTACACTTCATAATCCATTTTTCACAACGCAGCTAATAAAATAGAGGAAATTATAGTTATTAATTTGTATAGCGCAGGGATCGATTCTTGCCACAAAAATGATCTAAACGCATATACATGCACGCACTTACTTACTCACGACCCCGCCGCGCGCGCGCCGCTCGACCCCGCGTTCGCCCTCCGAGCGCCACGAGGCGCAGTATGTATTCATGTTAACTCTACATAAACTTCCAGTTATATATTTTTTATTTTTATTACGTGCGAATGTTTTCTAAATAGAATACATTATATATTAAAAAATCCATGACTACACTAATTTGCCCCGAAGTACAATCTACAAATATTGTAAAATGCTGTTTTCCTAGGGGTGCAAAAGGGTGCAAAAATAACTGGGTGTATAGGATGCTTTAAAAAGCTTATTACGAGTTTGCACCAACTGGCTAAATTTCCCTTGAGCCGCAAATTAAAAATAATGAATTATAAGTGTTTCATACACCTCACACTTTTTTCGTAAAAAGTAATTATACACCAAAGGGGTATCTACATATATCTAAACTTACCACAACTAAATACTTATGAAATTTTTAAATTTTGGGACTTTATTGTTAAAACCTAATATTAAACGATGTTCCGTACATAACAGGAATGGTGCAAACTCAGAGAAGACTTATATTCATGTCTTCTAATGATTCCACAAAAAATTACAACTACACGAATTAAGTCCAATCTTTTTGCTAATTTGACTAGACTACTAGTCTAAAATGCTACAAAGTGGGTACGGGTTCCATACAAAATTACCCATTGTTCTTTATTTTATTTATGAACTGTGAACGACAAATTTTTTTCCAAAATTTCTACGATTTGACAGTACGACGAGACGTCAAAACAAAGGAATCGGTCCTCTATTCGATCAAATGTCTGATCGGAATGTGGAAGAATTGAAACAGCGCAGCGCGAACTCGGATCTCGGTAAAATGAAGTTGAGAATTTTATTTTGGTATTGACTACATCGGCGAAGCTTGCCGAGAAGATTGATTTGATACATTTTCTACCAAATACTATAAGAACAGTATCCCTAGCCAAGTTGCTAATCTGCAATAGTTAACGCTTGTAGAAAGCTTCAAATGTACGGGAATGACGTCGTCTTAACCATGTCTTAACGCTCAGTCACGTGGTCTCAGAACAAAAGAATTGGCGGCAAGGTCAACTCGAAGCGTTCGGCGCAAGCGAAACGGTTGTAACTTGGCTAGGGGGGCTGTACAATGTGTGCATTCTTATTTTGATAGTAAAAAAATTAGAATAATTACTCATTCGAAAATAGCTTAAAAGACTTAGTATCCAAGCAAAAACATTACAAAAATAAACTATTTCACTGTCAAAAAAAAGTTTTGTCTTTTATTATTGTTTTGATTTTTGGAATTACTTTTCCAATTATTAAATACCTATCTCTATTATGATGTTTCCCTCAGAAGTCTCGCGGTCTAGTGCTGCACAATTTTGCATAAGTTGGGTGTCTTATAAAAATTGTATTTCAAAAGGATTTTCGCGGTTTCAGCAGGTAACGTACTTATTAGTTGAATCGTTTACAAACGTTTTCTTAAAAACAATAAACTACCCAAATATAGATAAAAATTTCCTTTTCATTTTTTTTTTTTTTATTATTATTTATTTACAATTTCAGAATGGTGAATTCGTTGATATGACTTTAGCTGCTGAAGGTTATTTAGTCAAAGTTCACCAAAATATTGTAGCACTAGCCAGTCCATATCTTAAGGCGATGATACTATCAGCTTCATGTCAGCATCCAGTTGTATTTCTTAATGTAAGTATAAATAAATTAAATTCTTGGCTATTGAGTGCCACAGTCTTCTATAGAAATGCTTTTGTGCCCTCTACGCCATGTCTTTATTAGACAACAATATCTAATTAAGATTTATTAATAAACAAATGCTTTGCTTTGTTTTGTGCATATTATTATTATCGGAAACCTAAATTTTAGATTTTTATTTCAACAAGGACCTTTTTTATTTAATAACAGCAAAATTATAGTGGTATTCATTAAACATTTATAGCTTGGAGCTGAAACACTCATTACATTTGGCATATTATAATTATGTTTATTACAATTCTTTTACCTTTTTACTAGGGAGTTGATAGATCAATAGATAGATATACTCTTTGTATACACCAATAAAAAAATTACATTGGGAACTTAAAATGTAACAGAGTGACACAATGGGCGGTTTTATCGCTAAAAGCGATAAGACTGGTTGGTCTTAGTGCCCTTCATCTTTTCTTATGGGTTTTCAACTGCCACAATATGAGAAAATTGGAATTCATACTAAATGAACAACTTTTCCACATTACCTTATAGTAGTATTTTACATTATTATGTGGCTTTTTGTTATTACCAAAACATTCTATGAACTTTTGGTTCTTTTTATCCAGTAAATTTTTTATTTTTAAGGCTGAAGTGCCCGAAAAATGCCTTAAAACAGTGACTTTCTGGAGCCTACTCCTCGGTAACGGTCAGGTTTGAAAAAAAAATATGTTTATTATAGATTCATGAACAACATTATCAACATTTGATGTTTTCGTGCGATTAATACTTTTGTTTAAAAAAAATTATTACATACAACAATTCACATTTGCAACTTTTCCTTAGTCCTTCGAAACAGCTTTTATCTTTAGAAACGTTTTTACACATAAAAATTGGTGGTTAAATATTCTTTAAAGTGAACATAGCATATGTAAATCAATCAATATTTTGCAGAGAAAATGGATTTAAAAGTTAGCGGGGCTCTGTCCGGCCGCAGCTGGCCGCAAACAAATGCACAGATAGTCGTACTGTCGCCTAAATGGGTATGAGAGTTGTGACCATTTAATTTCGGCCAGATGATTCAAGGGACTATCAGCCTTAGTTTAGTATTTGGGTGTATATTATCCACAAAAATGAGAAAAAATTGCCAAATTTGGATAACCACGCAGAACCTTATAAGAAAACCAGAGTGCACCAGAAAGTTAAAATCTGCATAGAATGCTATATACTATATAGCATGCTTAGAGAAACATTCAAATCCAATGATAAAAGTTCCAAGCTTTTTTGGGTACAGTCATGGTCCAAAGTAGTTAATCTCAAACAGAAGAAGTGTGGTTTTATTTTCCTTTAGTTTTACTTTTCTTCTGTTGTATTGTGTGAATGTATTTCTTGTAAATAAATATTTAGCTTTGAAACTGAAAATTGTTATCCAAATAGATTTTTTATTTTTTCAGAACATAACTCAAGAAATATTAAGTTTCATACTGGAGTATATGTATACTGGAGAAGTGAACATCCCTAAAGATGCAGCACCTGCCTTTATTGATGCCTGTAAAGCTCTCCACATCAATGGTGTTGAAAATTTATACTTGCCAAAGGTTTGTGGTTATTTTATGCATTTCAGCAAATTAGGTAGGCAGTAATTTTTTTTTTAAATGTATGTATGTATTTGATTAATTATGAAACACTTTCTCCTTCAACTGTATTGTTTAAATAACAATGGTAGGCGTTCAAATAAATAAAATTAAAAAATTTCAGAGACCAGAAACAGCGCCAGCACAACAAGATGTCCAAGATGAAAGGTAGTGTACCTTAAAATACTTTTTTTACACCTTTTTGTGAGGTTCGAAATCTAAACACTATGTACCTATGTTTCTTATGTTTCTTCAGTTGCCATTTGCATTCCAGGACCATAGGTTTCCTTTTCAGAAGTCAACCTATGGACCCAGTAGGCACACATTACACCAGTGTTGTGTGTATAGTACAGGTTGTAACTTGTTGAAAACAATACAAATGCAGTATAAATAACACATGATTATATTTGTTTCCATGTTCCGTATTTTGAAAACCTGGTATAATAATTTCTTCAATTCTCCATTTAGATGTATCTTTCCAGATTAGCAGAACCACCTCCACCACCTCCACCACCACCACCTGATAATAATTTTGCTGCACACATTACAATTAAGAGTGATAACTTTAATGTGGAAGTTATACCAAATGTAAATGATACCACATACCACCTTGGTTCAGTACAACCCATGAATATTTCACTTGACAAAGATTTAATGAACTATCAAGTATTAACAGATGCAAATATAGTGGAAAATGAAAATAACTTAGAACAAGACTTTCCACCTCTGTCTGATTGTGAACTTCCAAGCAGCCCACTAAGCAATAAAGAAGGACATCAAAGTAAAGCTTTAATAAACAGTGAACATAATACAACTACTCAAGATTTACTAAACATAACACTGAAATCAAAAGAAAATCATTCAAGCACTCTTTCAAAAGACAAAGTCATTGCACCTAAATTAAGTGATAGAGGTAAGTAAGTATCTTGATCAGTTGATCACCCTGATGGGTTATCAGAGTAATCTTGATAGATGTTTCCAATAAGAAATTTAATTGTTTTTCAAGAGGTTTTCACAACTTTTGCTTCTAATGTTACATCTAGTTTGTTCAGTGGAAGCCTTGATGCATAGAATGCGTTTTGTTAACGTTAAGCACTGTTAGGGCGTATTTTTGTGCTTTAATAATAGTCACATGCATCATTGAGTATCCTAATATAATCAGAGCTTGCTTGTAATTAAAAAAAGCATTCTAATTGCTTTTCTTTCTTTTTACTTTTTTTGCATTTGCTTGTTTTTTTTTTTTTTAATAATCATATTATTAAATAGAACCACATTTGTTGCAGACAAAACTCAGCATTACTCAATTTCTAACCGTGGTTCATTGCAATTGTTATTCAACCGCTTCATGTACTATTGCCATCATCAGTCATGTGAAGGTCGCAAGCGGCGGTGGCGATGCGTGGACTATAGAAAACTGCATTGTCCAGCTGTAATTGATACGGTCAATGAGGACATCGTCCACAGGTAAGTAAGAAAAAAATAACTTTGACATTGCGCGCGTTATCAGGAGCAGTCCGGCTTAATATCCGGATGATGGCAATCAGCTAACCCCTTTCGAACCAGGGGTTGGCGAGAATTCAAATTCAGCATTTCAGAATTTGAAATGTTATTTCTAAATGATAAAATGGAATGATGGAATGGAATGATTAAACATAATATAAATATGTATCCCGGGCCATGAATTCGGATTTGAACGACAACACGCAAGTTAGCAGTTGGACCCCTTAATCCTCCTGCATACCCTCCCCCCTCCGAATGCACGACCATAGACGTGAGCTACAAACATTCAAAGGGGTAAAATGTAGATGTATGTCATGCCTAATCCTTCTGGGAATACAGACGTAATAATATTATGTATGTTGGTACATCTGACTCCAAACTTTTTTTAAGTTATTTATAATTTATCATTCGCAGGTCGGAAGTTCACAGTCACCCTGACCACGACGTTAAAATACTAAGGAAATTTAAATCGAAGAAAGTGTTTACTACACTGGCACAAGCTCAGGACAGAATTCCAGAAAAACCTGACAAAAAAAGAAGCAGAAAACGTGTGGTCTAAAAGATGGACGCTACGAAGTTATAAGGTGTTGCATTGTAACTCCTTTTTTCTTTGTCTAGCTAGTCATTACTGTCTCATTGCTGGGCATTTAACCCTATTGATTAACTTTTTCATGACCACAGATGAAAGAGAGTAGTACAGATAACAAACTCCCGAACAAATTTTCTGGGCCAAAAAAGTACCACATAAGTACCTAGAAACCTTGTATGACGTTTGTTTTTTTTTAAAAATGGCTGCTTAAAATGACAAAGGAAGGCAACAGATACAGAAAGTAATGCCATATTTTTTATAAATGGCTGCTTATAATGGCAAAGGAATGCAACGTATACAGCATATAATGCTGTATATACTTTTATTTATTTTCTGATCCGATTGCAGGAAAATAATTAAAACACAGTATTTATTTATTTAAACATTTGTTTATTGTACACATTAATTTCACAAGTTACATTTTAATAAAAAGACATCAAGATTTATTTTTTACATACTTATGACATGTCCGACATGTCTAAAATATCATGTTTTCATTTCATTATTTACTTTGTTTAAACAAGTTTAGTTGTGTATGCTTTTAAAAAAATAATGAAATAAAAAATATGCTATTTTGGACATGTTTTATAAATAATAAAATATCATGTTTTTTATTTCATTATTTACTTTGTTTAAAAAAAGTAAATAATGAAATAAAAAATATGCTATTTTGGACATGTCTTTATATTACGTACGGACCGTCGATATTAAAAGTTACATTTTTATGTATTTACCTAAATGTAGTAGGTAATTAACTAAATTTAAACAATCTTTATGTTTTTAATAAAAAGACAGATCAATCCAGGCCGGACCGCTAGAGTAATATTATAAAGAGGAAGAATTTAATTTTTTGTTTGTATGTTACGATTTAACTCAAAAACTACTGGACCAATTTTCAAAATTCTTTCAACATTGAAAGCTACTTTATCACTGAGTAAACAGACCTATATTTTTCTATTTTCACGCGGGCGAAGCTGTTGGCAAAAGCTAGCTAAGAACTAACAATTACTTTAAATAAGAGGAAAGATTAAATTTTTGTTTGTTCACTATTAGAAAGCTACATCTTTAACCGAGTAACAAATGCTATAATCAAAATATTGCCTTAAGGGCAATATGTCATTAAAATCTTTTAAATATAGGTACGAACTATGCAACATGTATGGATTAGTGATGTAACGAATATTCGCGTTCGCGAATATGCGCAGAATTCACAAGAAACAAGCGAATGTTTGGCAATTTTTCTTGACAAACGAAAAAGTATTTATTGATTGAACGGCTATAGAATATATTCGCCAACGCGATTATATTCGCGAATATTCGTCAAAATTTAACATTCTTTATTTCAATTGTATTATCATTCTATATCCATTCAATCGATTTCTAAATACCTTTTTGTTTATAAAAAAAAATTGCCAAACATTCGCATGTTTCTTGTGAATTCTGCGAATATTCGCGAATGACAATTTTCGTTATATCACTAGTATAGAACGCAAAAAGTAGTAATGACTACCGAGTACTCATTACTTATTTAATGATTTATTTTTCAATTTCTTTTTATACTTTTCAAACGCTTTTAGTTGCATAGCAGGTAAATTACGAGTATGTAACCTATAAATATCTGTGCCCTTTAAAATTTTATTTATAATATTGCACCAATTAAAAATAGTAAACCTTACAGTTAATGAAATTAAATGATCCAGAATAACTGCCTTGTGTTCGGTACAATCGATAAAATCAAATGAATACTTTGACAAAATTGTGTTTTTTACATTTAACGCTACATTATATAAATGGGCATTGTTCTCCAAATATTCATTTGTTTCTGTAACCACTGTACCAAAACACCTTACTACACCTTCAGATGGGTAATTTAACCTTTTTTTTGCCATTGTGTATTCGCGGTGGTTTATCCAGTCGTGAATATTGCTTTGGTCACTTGTAAGACTACTTTTACACAATCTACATTTTAGTTGTAATTTATCAAAAATTTTTCGTACTACCCATCCCGCAGTGTAAGCACGCGAATGAACATTCAATCGTTCCCTACGAGCCTGCTCTAAAATCATTTCAATATTTTGATTTTTAGTAGAATGACCTGGCTCGACCATTTCTTTTACTTGTTCAATAAACAATGGCTGTAAAGGAATGATTTGGTCTGCCGGATCATCCTCGCAGTTGAAAGTATGACTGTGAAACTTTATGACTCTAGTTATCAACAATGACTTAAAGGTATAGTTGAAGCTGTGGCAGGTTGGGTCATTATTTCGATAATTATATGCCCTTACCTGGCCAAAAAAGTTTTCAATTGGATCTGAATTAAAATACCTGGGTCTCATAATTTTTAAATTATGTTTTTTGAAAAACTGCCACAGCCTCATGTAGCTTTTTAGTGTAACAATAAAATTTTGCAAAGAGGGCACCGATTTTTCCCTTCCATTCTTATCTACATATTTAATTTTCCGTAACTTATTAATTGCCTCTTTCCAAAATTGGTGATGCGGTGACTTTTTTACCACTGCTGTTCTTAAAATTTTTCCCTTGCTTTTAGAGAATCTTGCAGCTCCATTGACGCTGTCGAACAATTGGTCAAAAAATAGAACGATCTCCGCTGTATTTGGAAGTGTGCTACTGACGGGTCTCCCATCAGCATAGTGAGCTGAAATGAATAATTTATTTCTATATAAGTACTTTGTTTCCTTCACTATATGTTTAATTTTATTTTTATTATTTATATCTAGCCTATACAGTCCCACTGCTGGGCAAAGGCCTCCTTCCTTTCCTTTTATTGTTCCCGGCTTCTAGCCATTTCTATGCGTTTAACTAATGTTTAATTCTACTTAATACCATCTAATTAGCACATTCATATTGAAATAGAAAATGCAAATTGTGAGGTTATTTTTTTTTTTGTGGTAAAATATAGACCATAAGCATAAGCAGGGATCGAACCTGTTAAGGCTCAAGCGCCCAAAAAATACCATAACACTGACTTTCTGAAGCTTACTCCCCTACTACTAAAAATATATATATTAGATTTGTGAACAACATTATCAACATTTGATTTTTTCGTGCGATTAATACTTTTATCTAAAAAAAATATTTAGCAATTTCGCAAATTTCACTACTCTTTCGAAACGACTTGGATCTCTTGAAACATTTTTACACAAACATTCGTGGTTATCGGGGCTCTATCCGGGCGCAGCTGGCCGCAATTAAATGCAGATAGATACGCGTACTGCCGCATATGCGGGTACGAGTGTTGTGTCCATTTAATTCCGGCCAAATGTTCATGGGACTACAAGACTTTACATGCAAAACATTTAGTTTTATATAATGTTACTTACAAAACTTTGCTGTATATGTTAAGGCTGCAGATACAGTTGTGCTGAAGACCTTCACACAATTTTTAACCTGAAAATTAAAAATACAGCTTTTAAGTACAAAGAAAAACTTTGCCATCATAGTCAATCTACAGCAGAATACAAATAGCTGGATTAAATTATATTAATTTTGATTATAGAAATTAATTATTTTGTTATATGTGAAGCTTTCGCAGAAGGCCCTGTATTCTGTATACTCTTACCACAGTAAAGTTCTCCACCTCTGTTATTCATAATGTATATTACGATGTGGACATTGGATTGGTTTACATGTTTGTGCATCCAGTTTTAAGCAATGTTTTCTTTGAATTTTCTTAAAGTGCAACTGTTTTTTGTCCCCAGTAAAATAAAACAAATTACAAATATAAGTACCTTCATTTTCTTAATCTTTTCTGGAATTACGTGTTGATCACTCAGTTTATGGAGAAGTCTGGCTTCGGTGTGATGACAATCTGTTTCATACACATCTACTATGTCTTGCCATTTAGAAATTTTTCCATTGAAGGTTATGTTTTTAGTTAAAAAGTTATTTCTCAGACCCTTTATCAGGTGAGAGGGATCATACACAATACTCAAATTGACCCCACTTATTGTAACTGTGCCATCTGAAAATATAAAACATTTTAAAGTAAATAATGATTAATGGTTGCCAACAAGTTTTACAGTTGGTAAAATATTGCAGCACAGTCAAAAAGATGGTAGGTATCACATCTTGGTGACGAAGATCCCTTGAACGATTTTCGTTATTTTAAACCTGCCTACTGCTGGGATCAGTCATGAAAGCAAATTTACCCTTAATGGTAATCATTTGAAAATCTTTCTGAATTTTTGAAAATTCACAGCCATAATGGGAAAGTAAATTCAATTATACTAACCTGGTTCTCGATCTGCAAGTATTTGGTCACGAGCCGTGTCTGCTTTTAGGCTTCTTAGTGCAGATTGAAAAGAAGCACCTTGGTCACAAATTAATGCAATTGGTTTCAGTCCACATCCAACTACAGCAGAAATCACTTCTTTCAACAGTATTTTGAGTTCCAGCCCCGAGGTAGCTCCTTTGCAATAATAATAAGCCACTGGTTGCTGCCATTTAAAAACTGCTCCTCTTAGCATAAAAACGAGGGCATGATCAGCAAACTGATTTTTTTTTGTGTTTAATTCTACAAAGCCATTAATGGTGTCCTTATTTTTGTTGTAAGTTAAGGCAGTCTCTAGTGACATTTCATCAAAGATCACGGAACACAATTTTTTATTGGTCTTCCATGTTACAACCTGGAAACAAATTAAAGTAATATAAGTAAATATTTTTTCAGACCCAAAGTATAAAGTTAGACGCGAGTATCGTTTCCATTAAAACTACGAATATAATACAAACCTCTTTTTTCATTAATTCGAAAACTTGAGGGCAGATTCCAGTCTCAATGTTCAATTTCGCCACCATGTTATTCAAAGTTGTCCTTGATGGTAGTATAAATATTTTGTGTAAAAATCGATAACACTTGGGACTTTGCTTCATTATAGATAATGCAATCAATTTTTCTTCCAGTGAAAATCGACGCCCTTGCTTCTTTCTGGTACAAAGATTAATCTGCATTTTAAAGATTCTTTTTGCAAATGGGTTCATTTCTGCTGTCAATTTTTCGAAGGAAGTTTCTTTGTTAAATTTCAAAGCTCTCTTGGCTCTTCTGTAAAAATCCATTTGTTTTTTTGCCTTTTTGTACTCTTTGTACAACGTTTTGAATGTTGGAGATAAATCTGTAAATTTACTTAATATCCTTTGTTTGGATATTTTTAGTTTTTTAACATTTTTGACTTGACTCAAATCTGAAACATAGGAAAATAGTCTATGTAAATGATATAGGTCAGAGATGGCGAACCTAGTGCACGCGTGGTGCACGATGACACGTGGCATAATAATTCGGGCAGTATAAGATTTACAACATAATTTTCTATAGCAATAAATTACACTAAAATATTACGCTACATGAATTTTAAGTTGCAAATTAAGCATTTAGTTTCAATTTGTCCATTTAATTACTAAAGCGAAATATATGAAAAAAAAAATACTTTTTATATATTTAGTGGCACGTTAACGTTCTCCAATAAAGGTTCGCCATCCCTGATTTAGACCATCGGGGCATGTCTATCTAGGATACACTTTATTTTTATTGAATTACCTGAGTTTTGATTAGTTGATGGATTTTGTGAAGCTTCTGGTAAAGTTTGAAACTCATGTGAGCTAGCAGCAATGACTTCTGAAATGAAAGAAAATAATATCAGAGTTGAGATTTGAATAACAGAAGAGTAATTAACACACAAAGAAATTGGAGAACAGAAGATTTATTACCTGGATTCCGACTCGTTTGTGTACATTGTGGTTTGATCTGGAAACTCACTGGAAGTAGAAGCAATCGCTTGAATTTTTGAAAAATATGAGAGTTGAGATTTGAATAACAGTAATGAAAACACTTTCTAAGACATTGGAGAACAGAGAAGATTTATTACCTGGATTCCGACTCCTTTGTGTACATTGTGGTTTGATCTGGAGAGGAAACTCACTGGAAGTAGAAGCAATCGCTTGAATTTCTGAAAAATATGAGAGTTGAGGATTTGAATAACAGTAATGAAAACACATTCTAAGAAATTGGAGAACAGAGAAGATTTATTACCTGGATCCCGACTTGTTTGTGCACATTGTGGTTTGATCTGGAGAGGAAACTCACTGGAAGTAGAAGCAATCGCTTGAATTTCTGAAAAATATGAGAGTTGAGATTTGAATAACAGTAATGAAAACACATTCTAAGAAATTGGAGAACAAAGAAGATTTATTACCTGGATTCCGACTCCTTTGTGTATATTGTGGTTTGATCTGGAGGGGCAACTCACTGGAAGTAGAAGCAATCGCTTGAATTTCTGAAAAACCAAACAGACAAATATATCGAGCGTCTTTAACAATTTCAAGTGTTTGTATACAGAACAATAATTAAATGTAATAAATACTATAATAATAACGTAATAATATAATTTATAGAGTAAGTTTAAAAAAAAAAATAGTATCATAATCAAAATCTACATAGAACAAACCGTTCAGTGGTTCCTGGGAATAAGTGTGGTCAAAGTGTCTTTTACGGGAGTATGAATGCTCTTTCTCAGGAGACACATTTTCTGAAATCGGACAAACAAATTAATTTCAGTATCCATGAAACAGATTTCGAGCAGCAGAACTTTATTTCACAACAAATATTTTTTATTGATTTTAAACTTACTTCAGTCACTAAATTAGAACCTGAGACTAGAGTGAAGTAAGTTTGTAAACCACTATGGTACTACCAGTGGAGCAAGAAGTAATAATGATTTATTAAAAAGTACCATCATATTTTTCGGAAATTTCCAAAGGTGCCACTCCACTCGACATCTCTTCTTCAGTAAATAGGGACGGATAGGCCCTGGCAAATAGACGTGATTTAGGCGTAATAAACCTCTTTTCAAAGTGTTTTTGACAAATAAACAGATTCGAAACGTCTTCTGGACGTATAGGTACCAAATCATCACGGTTCAGACACTTAAACCACTTAGCGAGTCTTTTCTTATTAGTCGGGAAACAGTGCAAACGGGTTTCCCGTTTCGAAGATTTACAAATATAGCACATGGAATTCATTTTTCAAGCAACAGATTTTTTGCTCATAGAACACACCTGAAAAAATACAAAAAATTATTAATGAAACTTTGAAAACCCCGTTAAATTTTGATCGTTTTAATCCCGTGGAGGGTCGATCCGGTACATGAAACACCATCGATTTGTAAAGATAAAATAAAAAAAATAAAGCATTTTTAAAACTCGTATTAATTTACGCATGTATGAAATTAATTTCTTTAAGAAAACGTCAGCTGAGCGAGTTCAATGACCTATAGGTAATTAGCACGCAACGCCGACTAATACATACAGGTCATTGAACTCGATCAGCTGACGTTTTCTTAAAGAAATTAATTTCGTACATGCGTAAATTAATACGAGTTTTTAAAAAAAGGTACTTTATTTTTTAATTTGATATTTACATAAAATCGATAGTGTTTCATGTACCGGATCAACCCTCCACGGGATTAAAACGATCAAAATTTAGCGGTGTATATAATATCCAATAAATTAAATAAATTATTTTGGGCATATGGGCGTTTTGCAGAACCATGAACTTATTAACTTCATCCTCGTTTAAAATGCAAATGTTATATTTGCAAACATTTATTGTTATAGTGACCTACAGGTCGCGCGGTGAATTAAGATCGCTCGGCAAAAGTGGAAGGGGCATGCGCAGTACTCAATTTTAAGGTCTATTTGGCGACGTGCGGGCGGGTATGCGCCGACGGCGACACGTCATTGGTAGATAGAGTCGCTCTTCAATTCCCGCGTTGCGTTCACGCGTCTCATTGGATACTGTTGTACTTGGGTACTATTGCGTACAGCTTGTGTTATCGTATTAGTAATACGTAGTGGTAAAAAAAATGGTTAAAAATAAAGTTTTAAAATGGCAAGCCAGAAAAATGGTTTATGACGTGAATTGTTACGTTAAGAAAGAAACTAACGAAATTATTTTTTTTATTTTTTTTTATTTTAAAAATTTTAATTTTTCTGAATTTACTTGCTTACAAGATAAATTACAAGCAAAAACTAGTGTTATTATAAGTTATGTTACTAAGGTTCAAACATACGAAATTAAAAATAAAATCCTAACATACTAAGAATTTCTGTGCGCAATTGTACACATGCGCCGACTGCCCCCACTACTTTCACCGAGCGATCTTGATTCACCGCGCGACCTGTACCGGTGGTTTTATAACAATCGATTTTCCATTATATCATATAATCCGTGGACAATAGTGTGGGTTGTATGTTTACTTATTTATCTAATAATTATTCTGTATAACCTTAACATGTAACTGTTTTTTGTACCAAATAAATAAAAAAAAAAAAGTGATAGTATACATGCATAATTTACTTTATAATTCGTGGTGTAAACAAAATCTATGAAACCGGTTCCTTATATAAATAATAATAATATTCCACAACTATCACACAACGCCATCTATTCTCAAGCTAAGCAGAGCTTGTGCTATGAGTACTAGACAACTGATAAACATATTTATATATTTCTAAATACATACATATTTTAGATAAATTACACCCAGACACAGAACAAATGATTATGCTCATAACACAAACATTTAATTTTGTCCTGGGTGGGAATCGAACCCACGACTTCCGGCATAGCAGTCAGGGCTACTAACCACTAGACCAACAGGCCAGTCAAAATATGAACAAATTACGCTTAAGCAGGGCCATTAGTAACATACCAGCAAGGTTTACAAGCAAAGCTTCTCGAGTAGCAGACGGTTGTAGACTTGTAGTTGGTGCTGAAAAACAAAGCATAAAAAAATGAAATAAAAGAAACATGAAGGAATTATTCTGAATCAGGGTCATTAGTAACATACCTAGCAAGGTTTAACAGTAGTTTCTGGAGTAGTAGACGTGCAGCTCAAGTAGTGCGCAGTAGCTCAAGCGTAAACATAGGACGTATAATTGTGTGCGTAATGGTTACTATCAGATACGGAGTTTACAAAGCTTAGAGAAATCTTGTGAAGCGATATCTTACACAATTCAAGTGTTTACACTTTTTTAATAGCATCATCAAAAAGAAGATGAAACATATTTTCATAAGTACCTACGTATCAAATATGAGAAACAATCAAACTTTGTCAACACAAATTTTACTCTTAGGTTAATAATATCAGTGATCGGAACCAGTACTACTAGAGACTACCTCCTACAAACAAAAACAAACTTTACCTCTTTATTATTATATAACTGTAATCTGTAGATAAAATGTAAAAAAATCTCGCGAAAAATTTGGTAATAGTGAAGAACAAGGGTATATTGGTAATACATAACAATGATGTGCTTTTTTGCATAAATTACAAAGAGGTCCGCAGGCTAGACCATTTCTTCCGGAATTATACATGAATCGAGAGGTACATTGGTACAAGTTACGATCGGTAAATATTATTTTTATGTATTTCGATTGTAATAGAACCAAGGGTCCCGCTGAATTAATGACACGATTATTTCGTTTATTGTTTTTACCCATGCTCCTGGGTATTTACCTGGTAAACATTTTTATAAAGATCCATTGGAGCTATGACTTTGATAACCTACCTATAGTAACCACTAAAATCAAATGGCAAATCTCGTATTCAAATCGGTTCAAACTGATTTGTACGACACTCGTATTTACATCCATCTGGTCACCCCTTAACTAATGACAGATTACTAAATAAATATTATTGAGGGTAGATAACAAACGACATTAATTTTCAGGTACTCCAAATGATGAGATAAATTGATGATATTTGTTTGAGTATGAAGTTCCGTTGGCAATTTCTGGTCTTCTTCAACCGTGTTCCACCACATCAAATGTCACTTTTTAACTGTAAATGCTTAATTCCTTGATGAAAATATCAAAATGATATGCCTATAATATTCCAGGAGTTCCTTCGATTTAGCCAAGATTCCATCATCAGATCCCGACTAGGTGTCTAGGGTTAAGTACATTTTATCGGTAATTATTACTATAATTTGCTGTGAAAAGTATGTGTATTGGAAGGCCTTCTACAAGGTGGACCTGGTGAAGGTTGCGGGAAACGACGGATGCGAAACGCACAGAGGAGCGTTCGTTGTGGCGACGCTTGGGGGAGGCTTATGTCCAACAGTGGACGTAGGTATATCGGCTGAAATAATGATGATGTTATGAATTCGCTGTGGTAGGGTAGACCGGGGACAATTGAAACAGGTCATGATTGCAACAACTTCAATTTCTCGTAAACTATAATACCTACGCTTGTGACGCGTCGTTGGTTGCATCGTCGGCTATGTTCGGTTTTATGTTTAAAATGGCTCGAGCCAGCGAGCGACACAGTCATGCACAGGACGCTTCGACGATTTTCGTGCCAAAAAGTAAATATTCCGGATCTTTAACTTTTGTTGTTTTCATATTTAAGTCTTGTTTTTTTGGCAATTTTCCTTATTTTGGGGTATTGTTTATCTATTTAAGATTGTGTTTATTACTGGTAATTAATTTTTAAGTCAATATATACCAAAATATTGAGTATTGAATTAGAAGATGTGACATGGGTACATTTGAAACGACTTATCTGTGGACGTTTGAAACGTTTCAAACGTCCCCACATATTCCACGTTTTTATCCGACTGCACAGAAAAAGGTTGTGTTTATTAAAATATCAATCACAAAAAAATATAAAAACGCACAGAATTAAAAAAAAGAACAGTATTACGATGAAAGAAAATAATCATTTAAAACCACTTTTTACTCACAATCACTAGGTACTTATTATAAAATTAAAATACCTAATGGTTACAAGTAAAAAGTGGTTTAAATGGTTATTTTATGTTGGGGTTGGGTTACCTATTAGTTAAAATTACATCTGATGGGCAACTCGATAACTCTGACGACCCTAAAATTGAACCCATGACATTAAATTTGATCTATATTTTTTCATTATAATAATAATAACATAATATATGAGGAATTGCTATTCGGTAAATCGATTGATTGAT
This sequence comes from Mythimna ferrago, assembly GCA_910589285.2. NCBI lineage: Eukaryota > Metazoa > Arthropoda > Insecta > Lepidoptera > Noctuidae > Mythimna > Mythimna ferrago. The sequence goes on from OU342675.1 coordinate 17,227,288, forward strand.
CTTGAATGATGTTGATTGATCTCCTTTGAAATTAAATTTCACAAGAAGAGTTAAACCTATACGGGTCAATAAACGATGGTTATGATTGAAACATTTTTATGCTTGAAACATTGTCATGATTGAAACATTGTTAAGATTGAAACAGGCTGTTTTGTATGAGACTGGAATACTTTGTTTTCTCCCCCATGTAAGTGCTATTATAAGCATAATAACATACTAAGTCTTTTAATAATGTGAAATAGTATTCAATAGCACAGATTAGAGCACCTAAATTATTTAAATAAGATATATTTTGAGTTGTTTATACTGAAAAAGTTTTTGCATGTATAATTTTTGAAATATTTATGTTACGATGACGGATTTATCACGATCTCAATAAACAATTTAGTGGCATGTTAACTTGTTAAGATTGATTAAAAAGCTCCAGTAGTTCATAAAATATTTCCAGTGTTTCAATTATCCCTACATACTGTTTCAACCGTCCTTAGGGTGGGGTCAATAGAACCACTGCGCCCGGTCTTCTTAAATAGGTGATTGTAGGTTAACTATTTGAAATAGAGATACAGATTATGTTTAATTTAGGAACTAGATAACGACCCTTTCAGCGGTATAAATAAGAGGGATGTAGGTACAATAGATAAGTCACTGCACACGGTTTAAGTAAAATTGTTTCAATTGTCCCCGGTCTACCCTACACCCGCCATTTTGACTCTTTTATATTTTTATATGAACCGAAAATATTTTTATGTAATTTATTCACAGACACCCTCCAAAACAATTTGTTAGGAAATTAGGATGGCTTATATAACTTCGTCGATATGTACTTTTATATGGCAGATTTATACATACAATTAGTATGATATACAGTTATGTTTTATACATAACTGTATATCACTGCATAGGTTTTTGTTCCAAAAGTATTAGTAAACTAGCTTTTGCCCTCGACTTCGTTCGCGTAGAAGTTTGAAATGATTCTAATAGGTTTTTAATTGGTTTGTTTTATTATAATTGTCCACGACTGCGCGTAAAGTTGAAAATATTTATATAGTCAAAGTACCTACTGCATTAAGGAGCTGTTTTGGGTAAATCATTGTCATCAGTTGCTTTTCTGGGTGTGTGCGTCGGAATTGCATAACCTAATTCCGCCTAGCCCGTTCAATCATCGGACCGGGGTGGCGCATTACCGTACGCCTGGTCGTACGGTGATGCGCCACCCCGGTACATCGTGGACATCCCACCTACACGCACAGAACTTTTTGGAGACACATTAATTGTTGTGTAATTGTGGTTTGTTTTGCAGCTACATGGATGTAATCCACGCGCCAACACGTGCGGTGGTTGGAAAAACGTGCTCAACCAAGGGCGTTGAAGGTCATGGTTGGGGTGGTGGTTGCTGTCTACACAGATTGCAACTAGCAAGGTCACCTTGGTTGGGACGTTGGATTACAATCATGTGGTTATCCATTATTTATTATAGTTGCCTACATAATAAGAATATTATAAATTTATCATAGGAATGTGAGGTATCAGCCCTACTTACTACTGGACCAGTTAAAACTATGGTACTGTAAAAAAAATTATGAACTAAAATTCAATATTAAAAGATAATGTTAACACTGCTGGAACATAGGTATACTCTCTTTTATGAGACAGTGGGCTGCAATCAACCATTCTAGCCCAGTAAAGATTGGTGGATTTCACAGTTTTCTCACAATATGTTCCTACACTCTTCTGATAGCCATGGTGAAACTATAAATTGGTCAAAACAGAGGCATTGCCTATAACCAACAATTTATACTTATTAAAGCATGTGAAGACTTTCAAAACTTATTATAATATTTGTTTAAATAGGTACCTGAAATATTTCCTGTAGGTAAAATAATAATAATAATAATAATAATAATAATAATAATCTTTATTTGAAACTAAAAACACATTTAACAATTTATTTATGCACGATGATAGCTGCAATAGTTTGAAACTGAGGCGCAGCTATCAGCGCCCACCTCCAGTAACATAAGAATAGCAGTAGTTCCATATCATATACAATAATTATGTAAAATAAGTAAATCCTAACCTATACTAGTGTGTGGTGTGTAGTGAGTGTATAGTGAAGGTGTGGAGTGGATGGGGTGTGTAAGGGTGTATGTTTGGAGAGTGTATGTATTATGACTTTGTGATATTAAATTTCAACAAGTTTTTCAGTTTCATCGTAAGTTTTAGATGTTAGCCAATCGGTTAATTTATTTTTAAGTACATGCCTCGTTAGAGGGTATATATTTATTTCCTTATTTATTCTGTTATAAAGCCTAGAGCTTATGTGTCTAAAACTGTAACTTACAGCTACAGATCTGCAGCGTTTTGTAGCACAGATTCTATCCGCACGACGCAATACAGTGGCACATTTTGGATCGTAGAACAGCTGTCCATGTCTTCTGACAACTGTTTTGAATATGAAGAGCTGTCTAACAGTAAGGACTTTGCAGAGTTGAAAGAGGTCTTGAGTTGGGAATCTAATGGGTTTATTTGCGATAACTTTTAACACTGCTCTCTGTGCCCTTTCTACTCGCAACATGGCAGTTTTTAAAGCTCCTCCCCATGAAGTTATGCAATATCCGAGAACTGATTGAGCAAGCGCAAAATATACTGTAATCAGGCAATCGAAATCTGCAACCGATCTTAGTTTTTTGAAAATATATATTAACCTTCTCACACGCGTTACAATCGAGTCTACCTGAATTTTCCACTTTAGGAGGTTATCAATATACACGCCAAGGTATTTAATATTATTTACTCGTTCAACGGGGGCACAGTCACAAGGAGTAGTACTATTGTTGAGACACGTGTGTGCAATAACTTTAAATGATGTTACTGGTTGGCTACCAATACCAGGAGTAAAGGGGATAAATTTGCTTTTATTGACGTTAAGTGTGAGAAGGTTAATAGTGAGCCATTTCATGACCACCCCAAGAGCAAATCAAGGTGGGAACAGCCAATTTGCTATTATTTGGATACAGAAACTGCTTCTCATTGTGCCAACAGCGAATTCTTTGGGTGTTTTGGACAGTAATACTGCCTGAACTCGCAATATCACCCCCAATACTCTTCACCCAAACTTGGAACTTTTTTGCAAATGTTTTAGGATTTGGAAAGTAACACAGGTACATCTGAAAATATAAAAACGACTTTATTATTGTAACATCCACGAAAAAAGGAGAGGTTTTTCCAGCTTTATTTTGAGGTGGGAAAATCATCTAAATGAAATCTCCTGCCTTGGTGGGAATGGAGGGTGTGTCAGATTTTTAAGGGCTAAAAACCCACTCCTGCACCATAACTAGAGACACAATAGAAAGACAATGAGAAAATGAACACCGGCGTTAGCTTGGTGTTTAATGAATTAACAGAGGTTTTAGGTAAATTGGGTAACATGATGTAGTATCAGAAATTCTGACTTCTAACAATCAGAATGATAAATGATTTTTATTTTGCAAGTAGGTTTTCAATTAATGCTAGATGAGGCCGGAAAAACCGGATGTACAAATCACAGCTGAAGCCACATCATTCCATAAATTAAATCTTTATTACCTGAATCTTGACGTTTTTGTGTATGTTGTGATAGGCATGTTTGGTGCTATGGAGGAACTCACTGGAAGTGGCATGCGAATTTCTGGAAAACAAAATAGGAAAACCATTTAAAAATAAAGCAAGCGTCTTTAACAAATTCAAGTTTCTTGTACACAGAATAATACTTTAAATAAATAGTGTCAAGACAAAAATTTACTAATAAGTATTACAAGATTCTGAATACTCCATCCGAGGAAACCCATTTTCTGAAATATGTCAAACAAATCAAAATCAGTATCCATAAAACAGATTTCAGTCTGAAAAGAAAAAATATTGCAGCAAATAAGTACTTTAGGTTACAATTGCATTTTCACCAAACCTGATTAATCTTGTTCTAATAAACTTTTTGTAGTTTAAGGCTGCCCCTAAGGCTACCCACTGACCCTGCTTTTCCACCAGAGATTTGCTATGCTGCGAGGATGTAAAGCTATGCTGTGAAACTATATGACCGTTTCCACTGATACAAAGCTATGTAGCGATGCGAGTAAGATGTCATACGAAGATACGCCGCCGCAAAGTAGCTGCGCGAGGAAGATGCGCAGCTCGAGCTATGCGATGTATCTCTAGCAGGAAAGCAGCACGTAGCTACATTACTTGCTACCATCCATAGCAGTATAGCATGTACCCTTCCATATAAAAAAAAACATAATAGTTGAATCCGTCTCTACCAGTGCTAAGCTATGTGCACCAATGAATATGATTAGTAGATATCCCCGACCATTCCGTCGCTTGCCCCATGTAGACTAGTAGTCTACATGGGCAATTTGGCGTGCTTTTTTATGTAGACTAGTAGTCTACACGGGCAATGTAGCTTTGAAAGTTAGGACTTGACTTGTAGAACCTAAGACTAGAATGAAGATAGCAAGAAGTAATAATTTGATGTTTAATTACCAGCTTTTTGCTAAAATGCTATTCCACTCAAAAACTCAAAATATCATCTTCAAAACATTCATGTTCAGTATACAGGAAAAGATAGGCACTACCGATAAGACTCTTTTACACAGCAATACCGTCTTTTCACGAAGATTTACAACAGTTATCGCAAAGAACTTTTAGTAAAAAACTTAATAAAAATTAAATAATTAAATTAATGAAAAAAAATGGCTGCCCATGTGACGTAAACTAGCCTAAACTCGTGACCAAAGAGCACAGATGAAAGAGCCAAAGAGTATAGAGTCATAACGTATTATTATGACGTACTAATTATTACGTCATACCAATTATACGTCATAACTTTGCTGAGCCCATTTAGCCAACAGAAAGAGCAAAAACGTCGTGTACAATTCTTTTTAATATGGCGGCTACGTTTTAATTTTTTTGTTCGAAGTTAACCGGCCGTGTTCATGACATTGAGTATAGTCATTCAATTGGGTTAGACAACCTGAGAATGTTGTATTGATGATTTTAATGATTATAATCCCGTAAATAAACACGTGTTACGGTCGTAAATCATATTTTTAATCGCCACCTGATACTCACCTGCAAAATGTAAAAAACTTGAAACATTTGAATTTCGCGGGCTGTCTCCTTCGTTAGCATTATTGCTTTGCAGGAGGCGCCTGCCATTCCTCCTCGCTCCGGACCATGTCCTAAATCAGGGCCTCAAGGAGATGTCGGCAAAACCGTAGGGGCCCAGCAGGGTCGAAGCCTACCGGGGCCATGTTCGCTTCTGAAAGTAAAACCCGGTGTTCTGGAACACAAGGCAAAGAAGGAACATAGGAGTGGGTTTTAGTCAATGAAAGTGCGCTCCGCCCTAGAGCGAGAGATGTCATTGGATGATTTCCCATCGTAAAAATAACAGTCATGATTATGGTGTGCCCAATCTTTATGGGAAGTGGGAACACGCGGGCGCCCGCTTAACGTAGCGTCGGCCCTAGTCAAGTCCCTCATTAAGTCATCTGTACCGTGCTTTGGACACGGTATTTACTCGGAAACTAAGAGGTCGAAATCTTTAGGAAATCGTTCTTTAGGAATTCATTTTATTATTGAAACGATTGAAAAATCGTTGGTCCGGCTAGATTATCTACAGATAGTAGCTGATTTGGTCTATACGAAGCGAACCATATCCGTAACGGAATAAAATAGTGTTTCACACTGTTGTTTGTGTGCACATCCGCTACAAGTGTAAATCGATTTATCTAAAGGCAGAAAGTAGTACAGAGGGAGGTACCTATAGAAGTATATTGTGTCATCATCATCATCATTTCAGCCGAAAGACGTCCACTGTCGGGTACTGTGTGATAGGAATGAAGTGATGACAAAAGGAAGTGTGGCCCGATAATAATTTTTAATGAAAGATTTGAAAAAGTATAGGTGTTGGTGCCAAGGATCATGTATAAGTAGAATACGGTTGGTGCCCGCTGCAGACTTCGTGACGACGTTTTTGGCAAGATTTCTTAGAGTGAAGCTTAGTCATTCAGGGGCGGTTTTGATTATTCGCAAACTGATTCCTAGTGGATATTGTGATGTAACTTTGTAGAAAGTGTCTCCGCAACTGGACTATATGTGGAATAATTAAAACAGGGGTGATCTCGCCTTAATGAAGTTTGCCGAGAAGGTTTGCTAGATATATTTGCTGCTAAATACGGCAAAAACATTAAAATAGTACATTCATATTCTGATGGGAAAGAAATTAACATGGCTTAAAGGACTTAGTATTCAAGCCAAGAACATTAACAAAAAAAAGTGACACTTGACAGTAGGGATGTCGGGAGTGATGCAATATATTGATGTATCGATATTTATAAAAATATCAATATCGGCCTCAGATTTCAAGGAAAAAATATCGATATATTTGTTAAATTTTTCGAGATTTTTGGTTTTAAAATAATAATTTTTATTTAGTTCAATCTAGGTCAATAATAGGTAATGGTATTTTTTATATAAAAGGCAAATTATTTTAATTGAAGAGAATCTTAATAAAATTAATTCGCGGCGCCAGCTACTGAAAAGTTGAAAGGAAATTGTTTGTTTTGGTATTGTCCTGTGAAGAGGAGGGATGAAGCGCATATTATTAAAAGAGAGAGAGGAAGGCCGAAGAAAAGATAGATGGATTGTGTGAGGAGTGATATGAAAGAAAAGGGAGTTAGTGATATTCTGACGGGTGACAGGACAGAATGGAAGTAAAAAACGTGTTGCGCCGACCCCAAGTAATATGGGATAAGGGCAGGAAGAAGAAGAAGAACAACTTTTTTCTATGACTTTTTACAAAACATAATACATGAAACTATACACCACATCATCGCTTACCATCAGGTGAGATGGTGGTCAAACGCAAGCCTATCAATTAAAAAAAAAAACTAAAAACTTCAAGATTTCATTGTTTTATATAACACATTTCAACTCTGTATTTTGCTATAATAATACCTATTTACCTATGTCTGTACGACGCGACGCAATCGTAACCCCGCCGCCCGATCCCCGCTCCCCTCCGCTATTGTATTATCGCTTAGACTTCTTAATATTTAGAACGTTCAATTAAAATATTAATTATTTTTGTATGAAAATCTGATTTACTAAAATATAATACATTTTTAAAAGTCATAGAACAAAAGTTGTTGTTTATGATGTTAGTAACATAGTCCTGAGAGTTTGCCAGTGTTTTACAAATAACCCTGTAAATTAGTTGTAAAAACATACTAGTGACCGACAATACAGTTTTTTTTTTCCGTTAGTTCCTATCTTTTACGACTTTGGATTCCGTTAAATATTCTACTAATAAATTTTTGATACGATTTTTGATATTACATATTTTATATTGATAAATCGATATATCGACTGAAAATATAGTTATATCGAAGCAAAACTATCGATATTTCATAATAATAATATCGATATATCGCTATATAGATATTTTACAAGCCTGTTTGACAGTACAGTTCGCTTTCGGTCGCTTTTTTTTATATTTATCTGTGGAAATTCCTCAAGTATAAACGAATGCATAGGCATGTGTTTATTTTGATAAAAACAATAAAAAACAATTTCTGTAATAATTGACTCCTGCAGTTCATATCGGATGAGAATCAAGCATTTGGACTTATATTATTTCTCTAAATAAGATGGTTCAGTCACAGTTCTCGCTGTCCTGGGATTCTTACAAGTCCAGCATTTGCAGTGGTTTTAGTGCTTTGCAGCAGGTAAAATATTGTTGTTTTTCTATCTAAACATACGTTATAATCCTAACATTTTAAATACACCATACATTGGTCACTTGAAAGCACAAAAGCAGATTACTTGTAATATGTAGTTGGATTGTAAAGCCCAGTGTTTATTACTATTTTTTTTATAACTGAATTTTAATCGATTTCATATGTATTGCAGAATGGAGAGTTTGTAGACATGACTATAGCTGCTGATGGACACTTCGTGAAAGTTCACCAAGTATTAGTGGCACTGGCTAGTCCTTATATAAAGGACCTTATCACTTCAGCCCCTTGTCAACATCCTGTTATATTTCTTAATGTAAGTGACATATGTTAGAAGTTACTATCATCGCTACTTACCATCAGGTGGGATCGCAGTCAAGCACTAGTTTATCTTAATTAAAAAAAAAAAAAAAAAAAAAAAAGTTGATTTTAATTTAACTTCTGGACAAAATGCCTAAGTTTTTTGTTATCGGTGTAGTTTTTATTTATTCTCTGTCAGTGCTGCTGAAATTATACTGAGTTGCTTTTTAAAGTATAATTTTTGGATTAACTCAACATTGTATTGTATGTAATTTGTAAGAGATTTTGGTAGCTTATTCTAACAAGTCTTTATTATATTTTGGCAATTTATAGTTATGTTATCATAACTCATATATTTTAAGTTTCTTAACCTTTTAGATACTGTCAATTTGAGACACAATAGTAAGACAATAGATGTGCAAATGCCGGTGTTCGCTTAGGGTTTAATGAACTAATATATTTATTTATGTATTCTATGCATGTTGGGCTGGTGTCAACAACACTATGTTTAAAGTGCATATTTTGCATACAGAACTGAACTATCTATTTATACATACTATATATATATATACATCTCTTACCCAACTCTCCTGTCGCAGGATTGCCGGTTGAAATTTTTCAAATAAGGAGTACTTTTGTGCTCTGGTATATGCATTTGTTTTTTCATACATTTTGACTGAACTTAGCGAAGGAAAGTTCAAAACCCATATTAAGCGTGTCTTAACCAAAAAAGCATATTACAAGGTTAAAGACGCGCTTGTTTGACAATGACTGCCTCTGCACATGTGGCCCCCTGGTAACTGTTAATATTGTGTAAATGTATCTATTAACTGCTCCATCTTTGTTGTAACATATTCAAATTATATTTTTTTTTCTAACACATTGCTTTTGCAATATTTTTATATTATCTGACCTTAAATTCATTAGTTTTTTTTTTGTTAACGTCTCTTATTGACAGTTGTAATTATTAATTTTTTTCTATCTTTTCTTTATACATATAGCCTCTTTTTATAATGTAAATGGAAGAACACTGTAGACTCCGCGAATTCTTGGATTACTTCATATTTTGACAATTTTTTTTTTAAAAGATTATTTTTATTGTGCTTTTGAATACAATATAGAGCAGTCTACACTGTTCTTAAATAATATCTATTAATACTGTAATATGGAAATATTGTAAGAACAACCATTTTTTTAAAAGAGTAACCATGAAGTTTCTTGCCGGTTCTTCTTCATAGAAAACAACCAATTTGGAACCGTGTACTAGCTTCTGACGTTTTATAAGTGATGGGCACTTAGTAGTAGCAGGCCTATGTGAAATAGAAAACTTTTGAATTTGAATTTGAATCATATTTAAGTGTTTGTGTGTACATAAATAGATAAGTATTTTCTAATGAGAGCACTGAATATATTTTTCAGAATGTTGCACATCGCACACTGTGTTTGCTACTAGAATACATTTATACAGGTGAAGTAGTAGTACCAGCTGACTGCCTTACATCCTTTGCAGAAACTGCTAAGTCACTACACATTAAAGGACTTGAGAATATTGTAAGTATTACTTAACTGCATAATTGAATCCAGTAAGATAAAAAATAAGACTATTCTAAAAATAGTTTTTTATACTTGATAATATTACGCATTGCAGGGCACAGCCCAACAAACTCTGCCACTCAGAGTATCAGGAAGCATGCCACAGTTGGAAGACAGTGAAATGTGCCATGTGAGTGGCATGAAGAGAAGCATGCCTTCGGACAAGCTGGCGCAGGCGCCGCAAACTATTGTACCACAGGTATGCATTAATAAAAAAAAGTACTTTGAAAAGTGCCTGTATGTAGCATAAATATTTTGATTTCATGTTTTTAAACTGTACCTAATGAGGAACTTGACCATCTTAATATTTGTGTTAGTATCACATCAGTTGCACCACACAACTGATGTGATACTAATAAAGTTGTGTGGTGATCTGCATGAAAATATTCCACTAGTTACAACTCAGAAACTATCAGTTTTAAAATTTATTTTAATTCTGCAGGTCACATTGCCTACATCAGCCAGAAAGATTTTCATAAAACAGGATCAGAACTTGTAAGTTTACACGACAGAAATATGGTGTGACTGCATGCTGCATCTTGTGCAAATTCATTATTTTTAAGCAAGTTTTTGCTATGGTTTAGAAGCTGCTACATGTTGCAGCTGGTTCTTTATTCAATATTAGAAGTCTCGTTCGAATATGTATGTGTTATTCTAACATTTTATTAATTAAAACAGGACAAATAAGCTACCATCAATGTCTTCTATAAACCTACCTGTGATAAGCACGCCAGTCAGTACGCACCAAGAGGACCATCATCACGACTTCAGCGATCTAATGGACGAGTCAGGCGGTCAGGACGACGACGACATGGACTTCAAAATAGCTGACCCTAAAGATAACCTTGCTCGAGATAATAAAGATAAACGTAAGGGATTTTTTTCTTATTTCTTTCTTTTTTCGTATTGCATGCTGAATGTTAACGTAATGAAAGTTAGTGACGGCCCCTGGTACATTGATGGAAGCACTATAATATAATACTGTATAATTAGAATTGCTGATGGAGATTCCTCTACAGGATTCATAGACATAAGCAGCACATTATCTTTAGTCTTTATATTCTGAGTTTATATTCGTACGAGATATTTGCTCATATAAATACGGGCTTTATCGTAAAAGTATGGTCCAAGAGTCGATACTATGGCATTTTCCTGTGTTTCATTTTCTACAATATTTTGTATGAAACAAAGCAAGTATTTTCTGAAAGACAAATCATTTGGTTGTTAAGTGAAGCAGCAATTAGCATTTCAAATATTGGTATGAAGAAGAATGGGGGTGGTGTGGGATAGGGAATATCTCAATATCTCTATTTTTTGTGCGTAGCCAAACAAGGGTTTTTTTTTTTTTTATGGTGGGAAAAAATCATGCATTGACATCCCCCGCCCTTGGGCGGAGCGGGAGATAGTGTCAGACTCTTACTGACTAAAAGACCCACCCCGTTTCTTCTATCATACCGGGGCTCGAGCGCCCTTTCGGATAACCCTGGCCCCAGTAGGCTTCGACCCGGCTGGGTCCCTGCTGTTGCTGACAACTCCTTGAGGCGCGCGGGAACAGTGCGCGCCGTCGACGACTTGGGCTTGGTCCGGACAGTTACCGGACGGCCGGACAGCGAGCTACCCATTGCTCACTGTCCGCAAGCCCGCGCCTACGGTGGCTGGAAATCGGGATCAGAATCCCGGCGGCGGCGGCGGCGGCGATAACGCCGTTGCCTGATGCGTTCGGCCTCCTCCTTTGCGAGCATTACTGCTTCGCAGAAGTCGGCGACCGCCTGCCACTCCTCCTCGCTCCGGACCATGGCCTCAACCAGGGCCCGGCGCGAGAGGTCTCCGCCGCCGATCGTCCCCACGAGGGCACGGCGATGCTCCGCCCAAGCAGGGCACACCTCGACTGTGTGCTCCACCGTGTCCTCCGGGCGTTCCGCACAGTGGCGACACCCGGGCGTCACTTCCGCATGAAGCCAAACAAGGGTGGAAGGGGAAACTGTTAAGTGTCAGAAAAAGACCCCATTCCACCAGATTTGAAAGGTTTCTAATATAATTTTCATCGGATTTAAAAAATTATATATTAGATTAACTAGGTTTTGATAAAAATAATTTAAAAAAACGTTGTCAGCATTTTGTTTGAAGAATATGATAATTTCGTGAGGGTTTTGGGAGTTGGCTCAGTCGGACGGTAAAATAAAATATAAACTGTGTAGATGAATGTTCGGGAAAAATGTCGCCCGGCTTTCACTAGGTCTGCACAAGCTCGTTTAGGTATACGTGTAGCTACTAATTCTCACAATTTAATTTATTCACAGCATCATCCTCAAACCTTCAATTCACGGTGTCAATACGAGGGTCGCTACAAGTGATACTGAACAGATACATATACAACCTGCACTCGACGACCTCGCGCGCTGGACTGAGGCGATGGCGCTGTGTGGACTACAGAAACAACAAGTGTACAGCTTTCTTGGTAACCAAAGGGAACGTCGTACTCAATAGGTATATCAAATGATTTAACTTTGACATTCATATAGTCGGAATACATTGTTGCTAACATGGTTGACAGTGTGGCTTGAGATTGACTGCTTGCCCCTGTGCTGTATGTCGTGGTTTTGATTTCCGTACAAACAACCATTACGAGCCATGCTTATAAATACAGCATTCGAGAATATTACAATGATGTATTATTATTCTTGTTTTCCTGATTGAGTTGATTTAATTGCTACTTGATTTGAGCTCCAATACTGGCATGCAAAGAAGAGGGCTCCTTTTTTTATGCAAAAATCAGTTATTAATATATTAAGCGGAATAAAAAAAAACAACGCTCACCTAGTAATATTTCATACGTTCCTCGAGTAGTTTCGACGGACTTTATGTTAATGATATCAGGTTCTTTTTTATTTATTTTCTCTGTGTTTTGATCAGATACTCCCATCATGTATGTAGAATGAAAAAAATCGGCCAAGTGCGAATATTATTTGTTATAGCGGCAAAAGAAATCCATCATCTGTGAAAATTTCAACTGTCTAGTTATCACGGATCATGAGATACAGCTGACAGCGGAGTCTTTGCAATAGGATGCCGTTTTGACCCTTTGGGAACGGTACCCTAAAAATGTGTACCTAGTAACTTGATTATAAGCACTTTCAAACTATTGCTATAAAAAATAACAATATGTTGTTGTCCACAGGGCGAACATGCACAATCACTCATTTCACGACAAGAAGATTCTAGCAAAGATTGAAAAGAAAGCAGTCTACTCGGCCATAGACGAGGTGGAAGGCTACAAAGATTTGCCGTTGGAAGGACAAACAAACATACTGTCGCTCGAGGAATTCGCCGAAGATAAAAATGATTCGTCTAGTAAAGAATGATTATATGAATATAATCAATATGACTGTTATATTATAAATGTAAAAATAGATAATGTGCTATTTTTGAGTCTTTTGTTTTAAATACCTCTTGGTGCAAAGCAAATAGGAAATGTCAGAGAATTTCAAAAGTTAGTTGACGGCTAGGATTTTTTGATTAAAAATTGTAGAAAGTATTCCAAAAAAGGAAGGAACATTTATTTGGAGTGAACGGCTGTAGTGAACTGAAATTGAAAATCCTGCATCGTGGACCGTGGTGTCAGATGCGCGACTAGAACATAAAATATACTTACAGTAATCAACTATTGGGCAGTTCCCCGAACCAGGCACAATACCCGTCTGGTTAGAATATCCTCCTTTTTCAACGGAGGTTTGCGGAAAAAAGAACAGTCGTAAGATTTGAGGGCGCTGCTGTAGGTATATAAATATCGACTTTGTTATTTTGAAAACATTGTTACGTCATTATAGTGCGACTGTTACATCTTGATATTTTGAAACTATGTTAGACTAGCTTCTGCCCGTGGTACCATCCTCTAATAGTACCATCATCTATAATAACTATCCTACTTGTGGTATTTGCTCAACTAATACAACTTCTAAAATATACCTTATTTAAGCTAGGTATATTATTGCAACGTTTATTATTATGTTAATTCGTCTAGTAGTTTTTGCGCGTTTGAGTACAAGTACCGGCACGAATCTTGAGCGCTCGGCGTCAGAGTGGGGATCACTTTGCGCAAATTAATACATTTTCGAGACAATCGTCGTCGTTGTTAGATACATGCAGCAAGCGCAGGGAACGAATCACGAGTGACGTCTGTGACACGATGGCGCGGCGAGCCAATCACTGACATTCCCCGCCCCCGCGTCTCACTTCGTATCACTAAAGAGACCGAATATTTGAGTTCTGCACAACTTGAAGCCAGCGCTCAAGATCCGTGCCGGTATCTATAACAAACATCCATACGTCCATACGTCCTTCCATCTACACAAACTTTCGCATTTATAATAGTAGGATACCATGTAAGCGAAGCTACGGATAGAAGAAGCTAGTTAAATATATTTCTGATGCCATCAAAAACATAACTTGTAAAAAAAAATAAGGTGCAAGCCTTAGTTTCTTCTCTCGTAAACTCGATTCTTCTACCGTAAAAGTTGTGGGATCCATGTAATACCAAGTCGGTTAATTTATTCAGTCCCTACTCCTTCCCCCCTACTAAGTCCCCTTTGCAACATCTTTTATTGACCATATCTATATTTCAAATCTTCTACATTTTAAATAAATATATTGACTTGGCAATAGGACAAAACAATCAAATTTAATATAATATGATGAAATACTTTTAGTCTTATATGCAAGTAGGTAAACAATTTTCCACAAATCCTTCCCTACCTGCCTGCATGAATACCTGCACAGCGAAAAAACGTTACATGTTTCACCAAGAGAAACTGATTTCGAAACTCCAGATACATCCAGACCGTGACGACATTTACCTATTTAACTTCATATGCAGTATAAATGTATGATTCAACTTAAGATACAATTACCTACCTAGTTTTCCAGTTTTCCTTAAGCGCTTCATTCTTCGCAAATATTTAGGACGCTAGATCACGATATCATGTCTCTCAATAATAACTTTTCGTTTTGACTCACGTTTTTAGGGTTTCGGAGCCAAATGGCAAAAACGGAACCCTTATAGATTCGTCATGTCTGTCTGTCCGTCCGTATGTCACAGCCACTTTTTTCCGAAACTGTAAGAATATACTGTTGAAACTTGGTAAGTAGATGTATTCTGTGAACCGCATTAAGATTTTTACACAAAAATAGAAAAAAAAAGTAAATTTTGGGGGTTCCCCATACTTAGAACTGAAACTCAAAATTGATTCCACCAGTGAAGTTTGTCTTCCACACGATGCAACACACGATGTAGCTTCATGATTCCTCGAAGTCGGCACCTCCTAAAAAACAAAATCATCGAGGATTACTTTTTTTTGTCTTCCTTTACGCACAACAGTACTTTACTTGTATCTTAATGTACTTACTATTTACCACGTCAGTTTCGGTTACTGTCGAAACGGGAAGAGGAACCGAACATTCGGTTAGGTACGGTTTCCGTTTCTATAAATCGTATTTCAGTCGGTCACTATAACATGTTATGTTAATTCCGTCGTCCGTTAGCTTTAGATTTATATCGCAAAAATGAAAAACATTTAGGTATAATATCCACTATAAAAAATCAAGGTTGTTACTGTTACCACTTGTTGGATATTAAACTTCATATAATTTGGTAAGATTATCATTTATATTCAGTACCTACTAAGTGTTAAGACAAAGAAGCGGTAATTAAGTCAAACGTATCTAATTATTACTTTTAATTTTAAAACGTGATTAACCCGTGATAGACCCACAATAAAAGGTGTAAGAAAATAATAATAAAAAAATAAGTGCATAAATAAAGACTTTTTAGATTTAGGTAGGTAATTAGTGAGAAACACTGCAGAGGTTTTATTAACAAGTGCTCTGGTTACTCAGGTAGGTAGGTATTTTTTATTTTTTATACAAAAATGCGTCACCTGCAGTCACCTTTTTTTTCTTAGAATGTGGATGTAACACATTTTAAAGTTTGGACACGTCATAATTATGGCAGTAAGGAGGAGCTGAAAGTCGTCTCGACGTCCTCACCTTCCACTTAGCCCAGGTTCTCACCGGGCATGGTAAGCTAGGGAGGTTACTGCTCCGGCTTCGTGCGAAAGAAACGCGCGGGTATCACCAATGTCACCATGGTGTAGACTGTAGACCGTCCGGAGGACACGGTGGACCATACGGTGGAGGTGTGCCCCGCTTGGGCGGAGCACCGCGTTCTCGTGGGGGCGATCGGCGACGATCTCTCACGTCGGGCCCTGGTGCAGGCCATGGTCCTGAGTAAGGAAGATTGGCAGGCGGCTGCCTCCTGCGAAGCCGTAATGCTAGCCAAAGAGGCGGCCGTATGCGTGAGGGAACGGCCTTTCTCACGACCCAGCCGCCGGGATCCCGACCTCGATTTCAAGCCACCGTAGGCGTAGGCTTGCGGACGGCGAGCAATTGGTAGCTCGCCGTCCTGCCGTCTAATAACCATCCGGGCCGAGTCGAGTCAACGGCGCGTAGTGTTCAAAGCCCGCCTCAAAGAGATGTCAGAAAAACCGTAGGGGCCTAGCAAGGTTAGGGTTGTGGTAAAGATAACCGCGGGCACATAGGCCATATTGGAACATAAGAGTGGGTTTTAGACAGTAAAAGCCTGACACGCCACTCTGTCCTAGAGCGGGAGAAGTCATTGAAAGATTTCTCAACTAAAAAAAACAGGAAATCGTCCTTTAAAAACTCGATTTATTACTCGATAATCGATTCCAATTGAAATCTAAAAATCGATTCAAAAATCGTTGATCCAGTCAGAACATCCCCACGTACTTATTTGGTACGGAGCGGTTATGCTTCTGGATATGGTTATCCGGAGCGGACCTGAATAACCAAACCAACCAAACCCGAACCAAATCCGTATAAGTTTTCCGTAGGTACCAATTTCGAGCGTGTGTAACACTATTGTTTGGCTAACCTAACTAATATATAATGTGTAAAAAAATTACCTGCAAGAAAATTAAGTACTTGTTTAGAATTATAAATAAAAAAGAATTGCGAAAAAAAGATTTCAAAATAACAACCCGTTTCAGAGTTAAGCAATATTTTCACTTCGCACAAAATTATTGAATATGCGCACTGTACACCGCACGCGCGCCGGCGACGGCGGCCTAAGCCTCCGCGACCGGCCGCCGCGCGCGCCGCTCTGCACGCGTGGGTCGTTCACCCCTGCAGTACGACACGCGACGGCGCAAATTTGAAACAGCTGATTCTAATTTTCCCATCACATTTCTCAGACTTTGGACTGGCAAATCATCGAACTACTAAATGACTGTTTAAATTAAGTTACGCCATAGTCTAATAACCGCTGGTAGACTCCTAGGATTGTTTGGACAGCAGGCACTCGTCGTTGCTCACCAAACAGTTCACGGTAACGGTTACGAGCCGCAGCTAAACTTTCACCAGTCGTAATGTAACACACTATCATATCCAAGTACTCTCGATTGGAATACGTTAAAGGCATTATTGAAGTATTCGCGAACGTACATATTTGCCGTAACAAATCAGGGAAATACACCCTAGTCGCGCGACGGATATCGGACGACTGAACGGGGCGCAAGCGGGCTGCGGGAGGGAATAGTAGCGGGCGGCGGGGGTACGACGCTCGCGCGCGGTATTGGAGCGAGCCGCTAGCGCAGCCCTGCGTACAGTGCACAAAAAAATATGATACTAAATTGTTTAATTAATGTGAAAATATAGAAAGTGCTCAAAAAAAAAATTTTTTTTTGCAATGTGTTTGTTTTTCGATGTCGAGTATGTGGACGAAGTTCTTGCAGTTAATTTTTTTACACCTTATATAATAAAGTGAGGCTGAATAAACTAGAATAAATATATAAATGTTCATATTATAATACTAATTATAAACTCTGTTTATTACCTACCTATGTAGTAATTATAATACTACTGCGGTAATTCGTCTAAACATTCCGAATAAAAAAAAAAATTGAGAGTGAGCTTATTTTGTAGTTTAGTCTTTACTTATAAAAAAAAAACATTTTAAATTACGAAGTAGAAACTTTAATTTTTGGTTTTGTTTCTTCGTTTTTTTTGATAATTTCCAACATTAGAAAATTGCTTTTTTATCACTTTTTTTTTTTTTAATTGTTATTAACTAGTGCTTGTCTGCGATCCCACCTGATGGTAAGTAGTGATGCAATCGTTGATGGTGAGGCGCACTAGTTTATTAAGAGCCTATTCAATCCAGCCAAGACACCTACGAGTAAATTATACCTAATCACTTAATGTTATTCAGTTCAATGAGAATGACAAAATACTCATAATAATTCAATCTACTTGTATACCTACATTGCATTGGGATTAGAATAGAATAGAATAAACTTTATTGTAGAACACCAAAATAGAGCAACAAAATGCACCATGAACATAGATAGCAATATTTTAATCGCTATACCTATATTTTCTATTAATATTTGTTGAAATAAAGGAGTACAATTGTAACGCTACTTACTACAACAGCTTACTTGCTATCATTTACACCAACTTACAAGGTCTATGTTAAGGCCTGTCTATCTCCGAAATACTTCATCAGAACTTCACCGAATATTAATGGGAGGACCTAAGGAACACAATCTCTCAAACAACAAAAAAAAAATTACCAAAACCGAAATACGATTTTTTTTTTTTAATTTAACTCCTTCCTTTTTCGAATTCGAAACCAAAGTCTTGTTGTATTTTTATTACCTGGGTGCGTATGTAATCTACAAGTTGAGCTGGCAAAACGGTAGTCTGTGTTTGATAATTCTAATTTCAGGTTAAAACGATGAATTTGTTCATTTGCCTATGTACTATATCCGTACTGGACTGCTATTATGCTGGACCACTGACGAGCCAGTACTACTTGGAGCTGCCTTCTGTGGATAGGTTCAGGGAATATCTTCGCATAGACACGAGCAAGGAAGAAAACCTGAGTAAGTATAATGTTTTTTAATCAAATTAATCATATTATATATTTTTTCTGTACGTGTGTATACGTGTCACTGCATTTTTCCTAAATGACTGGACTGAATTTGATGAATTTTTTTATGTATATAGATTCACAACTCGCACTCGGCTGGTATTGACTAGCTGGGCGCCAATAGCGTATAAAATACAGCGTAGGCGCGTAGCACGCCTACGCGTCTCGTAGCGCGTAGCACGCCTACGTGTCTTGTAGCTCGTAGCGCATTCCCGTAGCGTCTACGCGGCTGCAACGCAACGCTCCTATGCTACATGATTATGAATACTTTCACTTATTTTCTAAGTATTATTTGAGTATGCGTTAGTTCACAATTTGCATAAATATTGGTTCTCTTAACACAACTTGCATTATACAAAAAAAGGATTTGCGTCATTACCTATGAAATTGCCGTTTTAAAAACTATTGTACTTACTTATAATAATAACTGAAGGAAGTTGGAAATAGTATTTCCTCCCTTTACTAGAACTTGCACTATATAAAGCATAAACAAAAGTTAGACTTAGCGAAAATATCTATGACGTGGGTGAAAGGCGAGCATTAAAACGGGTTTTTGGAATGGGAAATTTCTGTGTACATATATTTAAAAGTTTTAATACAAAAACTATAAATAAAGGTTGTTAGGATTCGTTTTCAGAACTACCCCCAATATAAAAAAGGAGGTATTAAAATTTGTAGGATTCTTATTTCTTGAGTTAATAAACTTGAAACTTAGCATGTAATTCAAATCTACACTAATATTATAAAGAGGGAAAATTTGTATTTTTGTATGTATGTTTGTAATGAATAAACTCAAAAACTACTGTGCTGATTTCAAAAATTCTTTCACCATTGGAAAGCCACATTCACCCTGAGTAACAAAGTCTATATTCATTTCACTTGCGAAGCCGGAACGGGCCACTAGTTAAAAATAAAATTAGTTTTTTAAAACCCCTTAAATCGTATTTTGAGGGAATTTTCTCACGAACGAAATCGCTGACAAAGTGAGCGACGAAGTGAGTAAGAGTGAGATGTATTACTAAATTGCAAACATGAAAACTCAAACATAAGAACTTGTTTGGAGTGTCCATAGTGGGCACGAGAGCGAGCGAAGCAGCGAGAGCTGAACGACGCGGGACGCACGCGGGCAGCTCACGCCAGTGCTCGTTCATACAAGTGGCAGCCGCGGGCGGCGAGAGCGTTTCAAACTAGTTCGAGCTAAACGCGCGCGTTCATATATAGGATATAAAGTATACCTATTGTTTACAGAATATGCAGTGGAGTTCTGGATCCGTCAAGCAAAAGTCCTAGGCTTACCTTATGCTGTGTATGCACCAGCTGGGAAGCCGATATTCGTGACTACGCTGGAAGGTTCCGACCACTCACTATCCAGTATTATGCTCAACACACACATGGATGTTGTCAAAGTTGATGAGGTACATCTCGTATAAAGTAACTATATTATAATCTGAACTCCGTCATAAAGATTTGATACGCGTTTTAAGTATTTTTGGACGAATAAATATACTTCCATTTCAATGTTTTCTAGGCTATAAAATTTAATAATTTCTCCCCAAGTTTACCTGGAATTTCTTGCCGGAATCCGATGGATGCGGGACGCATAGGATAGTTCATTGTGGCGACACTTGGGGAGGCCTATGTCCAACAGTGGACTTCTATCAGCTGAAATGATGATGATGATGATAAAGTCTAACTTCTATTGAAAAATGAATATGTGCGGCGGTGCCGCCAAACAAAAAAACTAGAAGCCGCTTCTAGCTTCTCCGGTCATAAGCTGTCGCGCGCTTTAGCTTTTTTTTGTGGCGGCTTTTTTTGTGGCGGCTTTTTTTTTGTGGCTCGTGTACGGGGACACTTATAGACTTTTTTTTACGAAGTTTTATTCTAATTATATTACAAATCTTGACATTTTTCTAAATATTTTAAAGTTCAAGGCAAAGAAGATAACATTAAAGTATTTTGGAATGAGATCGTCTTTTTATCTGGATAGAAATATGCTGTGGAGGTAGATTTTCGCGTCAATTCTGTGTCAATATGCTTTGCCTATCTAATTAGTAATATTGCTCTGGTTCAGCAACACAACAAATGACTTTACCTGATTTTTGGTTGTATTACGAACATTCATGACCAGCCAGTCAATTTTAACTCATAATAAACACCTGCAGAGTAGGTACTACTAGAGAGTAATGTTGATTAATTTATTCCATTCTAATACTAACAACTAATACCAGTGGTATTGGTTTCAATTCATATTTATAAACATGTTCATAGATATAGGGCACAGTCAGTAAAGATGCTTTGTGTGTTATCGTAAGACCTTTAATTGAAAAAAAAAAACCATTTAAATATGAAAATAATAATAATTTAATTAGTAATAAATTACGATCACATAAAAATGTCAGGAAACAAATTTATTTTGAACTAGCTGTACCCGCGCGGCTTCGCTCCCGCTCTTCCCTACTTCAGCCTACTATACCCTACTCTACCCTACTATACCCTACTCTACCCTACTATACCCTACTCTACCCTACCCTACTCTACTCTACCCTACTCTACTCTACCCTACTCTACCCTCCTCTACCTTACTCTACCCTACTCTACCCTACTCTACCATACTCTACCCTACTCTACCCTACTCTACCCTACTCTACCCTACTCTACCCTACTCTACCCTACCGTACTCTACTCTACCCTTCTCTACCTTACTCTACCCTACACTACCCAACACTACCCTACTCTACCCTACACTACCCTAATTTTCATTTTTTTTTCCATAAGAACCTTCTCCTCATAATAACGAACACAACAAAAAAAAATTAGCGAAATCGGTCCAGGCGTTGTTGAGTTATGCGCTTACCAACACATTTTGCGATTCATTTTTATATTATAGAAGAAGATAGGGTGGCCTGAGCTGACTGTACAAGTTGTTGGTATTCGTTTGGAATGGAAATTAAACATGATTTCAAATAAATACAAGTGGTATTTGTTTGTAATCATATTTAATTTATTATTTATATATTATATATTTATTTTGGTATTATATAATCGTAATGTTACAGACTGAATGGTTACATCCACCTTTCGATGCGGTCATGGACGATAAGGGTGACATTTACGGCCGCGGTGCCCAGGATACTAAAGACGTGGGGATTCAATACTTAGAGGCTATCAGAAGACTAAAGAAGAACAATATAACATTAGCACGCACTTTACACCTAACGGTAATGCCAGGTTAGTTTATGTTCTAGTTTCTATCACAATTTTTTTTAAGTTGAATTTTGACATTATAATATCACCTAAATTATGCCCATAGATGAAGAAACTGGCGGTAGTAATGGAATGAAGGCATTCGTGAAGACAAAAGAATTTAAGACTCTGAACATTGGGTTCGCGCTAGACGAAGGCTTGACAACCAGCGATGATACTTTTCTGGCTTTGTTTGTGGACAAAAGAGCTTGGCGTGAGTACCAACAGTAGAGGTATTATGCCACTGTTATGTAGTTTCCTAAAGACTTGACTTGACAGTCAAGTCTTGACTTGATTTCTCTAAATGGATCAGATAAAAGTATGATCCATATCAAAGATGCACCTTTGATGTGGACGATACTTGATGCCTCGTGTGAATATATTAGTCATATATAGTATGGTCGACACAATCACAGTGGAATTCAAAAAGATGAATCTGAGAGTATTACAGGTATAGTTAGTTAGAGTCTTAACAATATCCACTATTTTTCTTTACAGAGATGGAGTTTCTAATCCGTGGTGTTGACGGGCATGGTGCCTTCATGCCAGAAGGCAGTGCCATGGACAACGTAAGAATATTAGATTAATACAGACTACTGATATTGGGCAATCCGAAGATTGATCCCAATTCATTATATCATTAATATGGTAATTAATGTATCTATATTTGATTGAATAATTGAATTATCCATCGTGGAATATCCTTGGATTCTTACTTCTGAATTCTGATCTGTCTTCTGATCGCATCAAGTAAAAATTGCTTTCTTGCCTGTGATAAGATCTTCATCTGTCATTATACGCTAGTGTCCTGTCTAAATAAATTGAGCAAGCAAAATTTTATGTTCAGCTTTATTTAGTCAATTTTCAATCATTTCGCAGCTATTTTCGAATAGGTGAATGAGAATATCGCGTGAAGTTAATATACCGATTGCCTGAGTTTAAGAAAACTAAAATGCAACTGATGATAATATGACCATGTCATGACAAAGCGCTCGTATGTGACGGTCCCCGTCGCGGAAACCGGATTATTACCTGCGCAGTGTCGCTAGTTCAACTTTGACAGCTTATCAATGCAGAACTTAATATTAATTACGTAGCAAAAAGGGGGCACGGGGCCCGCGTCGGATGCTCGCCCGGATTCAAGCATCGGAGCAATTTCGTACGGGATCGCGCAGCATCCACTTAACGCAGTTTCAGCCCTTAATGGTCGCTTTCCTCAGTTATTTGATTGCAGAAATGTAATCACATACCTATTAATTTTGTGTTACACTAAGCTAAAGTTTCTCGATAAGATGTTAAAAAAACCCAAACATTGGCCCAGCATTTATTTAAATTGGTCACGATGACCTTATTCTTTTTTATTTTCAAGGTAAATATGGTAACTACATTGCAATTATTTATTATTTGTACGTTACTACGAGTATATACAACATGTCACAAAATAAAAAGTACCTACTCGTATTTTTAGAATTGGCTACTCAATCGATTTAAGCTATTTTTAAATTAGTCAATTTATCATTCTAAAATAATTTTTGATTAATTTGAAAACAAAAATACATATTTAGATATAATCTTGATAAATATAGATTGCGTCACTAGAGTGTTTGTGTGTACTTGCGTAGATACTACGCTACTAGTGTAGTACGTTGATTCCCATATTATTTGCCTAATTGTAGGTTTTTTTTTTAAATCACTACCTAAATAAAATTTCAGTGCTTGGATTATGATTAATTAATTAGGGTGTGTTTTATTCCAGTTTCATGATGTAGATATGCTATGAACTTATGTACGAGTTTATTTAGGTATTATTCTAGCATGAGATCTAGATGCCAACAAATTATAAATGTAACGTGTGTATTACAGCATCGTTAGAAATAATATGTTCCTATTTTATAAAAACTATCTTAAGTAACATCGAAAATCTCAATAATGATATGTTTTACGGAATTTCTAAATATGAATTTGTATTTAGTTAACTTAATATTAAAAATAACACTCCAATAACCACTCAATAGCATTTTAGCTGATGACTATTGTTATTATTTCCAGGCACACAAATTCATAAACACTGTTATGGCCTATAGGGAGACACAGAAAAAGATCTTAAAGTCCAATACTACGAGTGGTGCTGCCGGGTACACCAGTCTGAACATCAACGTTATTAATGTGAGTAAAAATTTAACACCTTTCGACATTTATGCGTTAACTTCGAGCCCAGTGTTTGAAACTTCTTCATCTTCCTGCCCTTGTCCCGTTTTATTTGGGGTCAGCGCAACACGTTTTTTTCTTCCATTCTGTCCTGTCACTCGTCACGCAATTATTAACTCCCTTTTCTTTCAAACATATAGTGATTATAACTTTATTCGAAAGACGTCCTGCTCAAATTATTTATAGATTACCTACTTTACCGCAGTCAAGTAGGTAGGTACTAGTATATATCAGATAAAAAAAAACCTACGTAGTGAATCTTCAAAAAAAAAAGATAATTTTTCAGTGTTAATTTTTTAAATTTCATACAAAATAAATCAGATGCCTTCAATGCGCGGCTTTACCGCATTCCACAACCTTTTCCAGGAAATCTGGAATGGACAGTAATTTCCTGGACAAGAAATTGTCGGTCATTGGTGTGATAATACCAGTATTATCTAAATATAATATAAGTTATAATAGATACGCAGATTTGCTATAGATAATATTAAAACTATAGGCAGAAATAGATATAAATGAAGATTACCGGTAATCACAGCGACAGGTAATAATGTTCCCTAAAGAGTCTGAGCGCGTTAAATTGGATATGAAAATTCATTCCACAGACAAACAGCCTGGACAGTAAATGTATTGTAGTCTCGATATACTGTCTGTTAAAGTGCCATTGTAAACTTTTCAAAATTCTTCGGTAATTGTTCCAGGGTGGGTCAGCTGTGAATATAGTACCTTCTGTGATCAAGATCATGGTTGATATGCGACTCGCTACTGATGCCGATCCCGAATTGATGCAGTTTGTGGTAAGTTCAACATCCACACAAATACAGGGTGAATCAATGAAATGAGTCTGTAATCATTGTGGACAAATCTGCAATTTATTATGTAGTTGTGACTAGGGAATCCAATCCCGCATCAAAATCGCGATCCCGCACACTTGCGGGATTCAAGTTAGCAATCCCACGGATCCCGTGGGATTTGCAATTTAACATGAAAACCGGTCAAGTGCGAGTCGGACTTTTATATCGAGAGTTTCTTACAAAACCTACCTACGTATGTATGCTTTTATGGAACACTAAAATATTTCAACGCAATTTCATCTTTTAGAAGACAAAGAGACCTAAACTGATATTAATTATGTTCCCTTTCAGTTACGATACAGGACTCACAGAACACAAAATAGAAATGCAAGATAATATTGAAAGCAATTACTTTCCAGACAAATATTCTATAAAAAATATCACGAGTTCCATGTAAAGTTGTTTCATCGCTTTTTAATGGGTATGAGTTGGGTCTAATAAATAATCAAAACGGCAGCTGGTCGTTGGAATCCAATTTTTTTATAAAAAATTTCAATCTCACAAACTTGCGGGATCCCGCGTGAGTATTCCCGCATTTTCGACCCCGCAGAAAAGGTGCGGGATCCCGCACATGCACACCCCGCATGACTCTCCCGCGGAGCAATTTTTGTGGTGATGTTATACGAAGATGAATTGGGAATTTAGTTTAGTTGAGCTTTAGTTTAGTATCTAGTGTTAGACATAAATGTAGATTAAAATGAAGCTGTTATAGTCGATTTACGACTAAAGCCTCTTTAAACAAATAAACGAATAACAACTTGTTACAAAATAGGTCTATAATAAGTTTACACTATAATAAGATACATGATTGTCTTGTTTACCATACCATTCCATACCAAAAAAGATAAGAGTAGGTATCTATGCTATATGCTAGCACTGTAATTTCTGTTTCTGTCTAGAATTTGATATTGTTCATTATTTTACTTCCAGGTAAACCAGTGGATGAGAGAAGCTGGAAACAGGACTGAGGTGAGGTACCTTCGACGTGAGACCAAGTCAGGAATTACATCTGTTGACGAAACCAACCCGTTTTGGGTTACCATGCGGGATA
Organism: Mythimna ferrago; assembly: GCA_910589285.2. NCBI lineage: Eukaryota > Metazoa > Arthropoda > Insecta > Lepidoptera > Noctuidae > Mythimna > Mythimna ferrago. The sequence goes on from OU342675.1 coordinate 17,253,313, forward strand.
CTTTGACAAAAATGTAAGACGGTTTTAGAAAACAATGAAAGATTCAAACAAAGAGACTATAGGAAAAATATCATTATATTATATTGATTTGGAAGACTTAAGAATTTACGTGAGTGGTCTGAACAGTTTCCGACCTCAATGTGAAGATAGCAGCACTCGTCAATAAAGCTAGTGAATGTAGTTGTGCATCTTTTGAATGTTACTCACCAAAGTTTTAACCATTTCGGACGCGTACAGTTTTGCCACAAAGGATCTTGAGCACTGGCCTCGAGTTGCGCAGAAGTCAAAAATCGGGTCTCTTTAGGTGGTGCGACGTGAGACGCGGGGGCGGGAAGCGTCAGTGATTGGCTCGCCGCGCATCGCATCATAGACGCCACTCGCGATTCGTTCATTTCGCTTGCAGCACGTACCTCCCGAAGACGACGATTGGCTCGCCAATGTATGGAATGCGCAAAGCGATCCCCACTCTGACGCCGAGCGCTCAAGATCCTTTGTGGCAACTGTAATTGTTATTACGAGTAGACAATCATTTGCGTGAGGCGATGTGAGATGCAGAAAAAGAAAATCTTTTTTCACCAAGACAACGCGTTCTCTCACACCTCGGCCATTGCCACGGCGAAAATCTACGAATTACGGTTTGAACTGTTTGATCATCCACATTACTCACCAGATTTTCTCAGCCCCAAACCACTTATTTTTGGTCTCTCATCTAATAATTGCGCCCGGAGGATAGAGATTTCCGTCAAATGCGGAGGCAAACTTCTTGAATAATTATTTTGAAGAGGAAAACGCCAACTACTATTTGAACGGGTTAGAGAGATGGGGCATCGTTGGGAAAAGTGAGTAGAGTTACAAAGAGACAATATAAAAGAAGAAATATAAATTGTAAGAAAAAATGTCTTGTGTCTTTGTTAGGTCGGAAAATTTTCAGATCATCTGTGTATCTGTAGGCAGTGAGTAATGTTCTACTGATTTATTCCAGAGGGGCCAAATTCAGGCCAATAGTATTACCAGCCACATCCGACATGCTCGTCCTGCGAAACATCGGAATACCGGCCATTGGGTTCAGCACTAAAATCAATACTACCTCAAGATTACACGGCAAGGATGAATATCAGAATGTGGACACGTTTCTCAGGGGAATAGACATTTACACTGAACTTATTAAGAATTTAGGCAATACACCATCTGCTGAGGCTGTAAAAAAAGAACATAAGAATAAAGAGAAATGTTAACACGAGATGGTCTCCTTCATTATTGAGTTATTTATTTTTATCATCTTTCTACTATTCTCCCTTATAACTTTAGAGTCAGTTTAAAAAAAAATCCTCTTTCTTTACATCCTGTTCACCGTCATGCTATCTTTGACTCCCTATTTTTTCATATATTCCTAAAATATGTAATTCATTTGATTTTTTTTGGCCACTCTCAATCCATTCAAAAGACAGCTAAAAAACTTTTTACAAAAAAAAAAAAAATACAACCGACTTCATTGTAAAAAAAACACTAAAAAGTGCAAAATAACGAAAAGAATAAATTATTAAACACTAAACCTCAACACACGCACTGGGGAACCCGCGAGGCCCTGGAACGCAAGGTGAAGAAGGACCAAACGAACACAAAAATACAAATTCTTCATGTGAAGAAGAAAATAAAATAAACTTTAATTAAAGACTAATTTTAGTTATAGTATTAAATCTCTGAGTTTAGTTTTTTTATTGAGGCTACAGAACCAGTAAAGACATGAACTTCGCTATGAATAGAGTTCGCAAAAGAAAGCATGGAGAAAACTTACCTATTGAAATGTGTTAGTTGACTGTGAGCCAGGATGAAAGTTCTTCGGTTAATTAAGCGCTTACTACTCGAAGCATACTATTTTTTACTGTTTTCTAAAATCTCTGGAATTTCAATTAGACCATTTAAAATTAAACAAAACATGGAGTGGCCCAGCAGGGTTGAAGCCTACTGGGGCCATGGGTTATATAAAAGAGAACCCCAGGGCCCTGGAACGAATGCAAAGAAGGAACAGGAGTGGATTTTAGTCAGTAAAAATCTGACACGAAAAAGGCGGGTGATGACAATGATTTCCTACCTAAAAAATACTGTACTACAATATTCCAGAATATTGCGAATAACACTTTTGTAAATGGAAATAATCAGGGAGGGTTCTCTAAAACATTTTAATTTCCCTGACGATGAAACCCGACTGTTCAGTGTTAACAAAACATAAAAAAATATAACATAAAGAAATATTAAGAGTTTTGCAAAGTTATTAGGTAGGCAATAATCAATCATAGAAGTAAAATATAGACATGTCAAATTCATAAAAGATTATAGGCGCGCAAGTAAAAATTACAAAATAATGTAAATTGTGAAGAATCAAGTAGAATTTAAATATTTAAGTTATTGCCAGTTATAGTGCAATTTATTGTTTTGCAATGTTACTTACATAATATTCTAGTGTCCCTGCTGATAGTGTGTAGGTACCTATATAATCTAACTAGCTTTTGCCCACGCGGCTTCGCTCTCGCTCTTCGTTACTCCACACTACTCTACCCTACTCTACCCTATTCCACCCTATTCCACCCTACTCTACCCTACTCTACCATACTCTACCCTACTCTACCCTACACTACCTTAATTTTCATTTTTTTTCCTTAAGAACCTTCTCACAATAACAAACACAATAATAAAAGAATTAGCGAAATCGGTCCAGCCGTTCACGCGTGATGGCGTGACCAAGGGCAAATACATACATTAAGCGCACCTGGAAAATATTTTGTCTCGAGACAGATTTGTCCGACAATTTGACCGATAAGTAGGTTATTGGTTATCGGTTGCTGCTAGAAAATGCATGTTTCATAATTTATTCCTATCGTTTAGTATCTAAATTATTAATGTTGTATATTACAACATTAATACCTATATGCGAAACCCGAAACACGTTTCCAGTATTTTTATGTAAAAAATCTATGTACAAAATTTCATAACTGTATCATAAAAAATCACAAAGTTATAAGCTTGTTATGTCACCAAAAATACATAGTCACCGGGCCATCTAGGTGACTGAGGGGTTGTTTTGCACTTGCACCCAGCTGAGCGCTGGTTGTAATGCCCGCTATAACCCGCCGTGACCCGTGTTGTAGATACTTAGTATCGGTGGTGTCCAAATTGTAACCTATTTAAATATAGGGAAAAAATATAACGTGGTGTAAAAACTATTGGAATCCATTCAGTTACTGATTATGAACAAACTTTAATCAGGTTTCGCATAAACTAAAAATAATGTTGTATAAAAAAAAAAATCTATACAATAATCTATAAAATATAATATAATAATATTATAAAGCTGAAGAGTTTGTTTGTTTGCTTGAACGCGCTAATCTCAGGAACTACTGGTCCGATTTGAAAAATTCTTTCAATGTTAGATAGCCTATTTATCGAGAAAGACTATAGGCTATATATCATCACGCTAAAACCAATAGGAGCTTCCGCTGCGTGCGCTGCGTAAACAGTTAAAGTTTCGCAAAAATCAAGTATGACAGAATTGTTCCCCTTTAAAAGTTCTAAAAAAAAATCTGCAACAGCATATGTCTATCTTTTAAGGTTAGCTCACTATAACCTTTTTTATGCTAACCAAATTTGTTCTAACATAATGCATTATTTGCGAAGGTGTTTTTATAAACATGATATTAATCCTTTTCCAAATAAATACGTTATTCATCACAAATATTTAATTTAAAACAAAATTACCCTTTACATCATTAGATATAAATGAATATCTAAGGAGGTATCGCAGTTTTAAAATAACATCACACCAAAATAATGATCGAGTACTGCGCGCATAATGTGCAAAGCCGGCGGTCAGAGCTAAAAAGCGTAAAGTTAGCGTTAGCCCAAAGTAACTATTCCACGCGGACGAAGTCGCGGGCGGAAGTTAGTACATAATACTTAGGCGAAGTCGAAAGTATGGATGCTTGAAAGCGCAGCGCCAGTGGTGACGGTGGCAACGAGGCATCACGTAGCGAGCGACGAGTTGACGTGTATGTTGTTGATCATCTATCAGGAACAAGATCAGGCATTCTGGTAGTCATATTCCATTTTGATTCTGGTGCTGAGTGTTCTCATTCACTCATTAAAGTCTGCCATTACTACGGCAAACGTAATGACAATGTTGTTATATTAAAGTTTAGTGTACCCAGCGCTGTTCAAATAACTTGAGTACCTACTTGAAATTGATAAATAATAATAACTTATCGAGATTTTATTGCATGTTTTTCCCGATATCTATTTGCGAAGGGATAATATTATGTTAGGTTATAAAATATTGTTGCAAGGGTTTAGTTCCCCTGCTTGGCCGGATCATCGCCGTGCCCTCGTGGGGGCGATCGGTGGCGGAGACCTCTCACGCCGGGCCTTGGTTGAGGCCATGTTCCGGAGCGATGAGGTGTGACAGGCGGGCGCTGACTTCTGCGAAGCAGTAATACTCGCAACGGAGGCGGTCGACCGCATCAGGCAACGGCGTTCCCGCCGCTGCCGGGATTCCGATCACGATTTCCGGCCACCGTAGGCGCGGGCTTGCGGACAGTGAGCAATGGGTAGCTAGCTGTCCGGCCGTCCGGTAACTGTCCGGACCAAGCCCAAGTCGTCGACGGCGCGCACTGTTCCCGCGCGCCTCAAGGAGTTATCAGTAACAGTAGGGACCCAGCCGGGTCGAAGCCTACTGGGGCCAGGGTTATCCGAAGGGGAACTCGAGCCCCTGTATAAAGGCTAGAAGGAACGGGGTGGGCTTTTAATCAGTAAGAGTCTGACACTATCTCCCGCTCCGCCCAAGAGCGGGGGTTGTCATAGGCTGATTTTTTCCCAACATAAAAAAAGCTAATATAAGCGTTAAGTTTTTTTGTTTGCTCAATACCAAATAATAAGAAAAATACAGATTCAGTTAGATTAGTCAAGGTAAGCCTTATGTTTGTGAGAAGGTAATTTTGCTTGTGTTATTTTTTAATGATTAGGAAGTATTTCAAATATTAAAAAAATAACTTGTTCCTAATTTTATTGATACAACTCCTTAATGAAAATAATTTAAATAGGTTAGGATTATACCTAAGTTTTTGAGTAATACTTACTTGAAATAAATGACGAAAAATTAAGTAATCATTGTTTTATTCCTAAAACCAAGATTTACCAGTCCACATTGGTAAAACCTAGCATGTACTAAATTGGAATGGTAAAAGCCCGAAAAAATCGTCCCATTATAATAAATACTTACATTTACCAACTCATGTCGGTAAATCTTAGGTTTTACCGGAAAATCTTAAGATTTACCGTAGCTAGAGCTTTTACAGTAACATATACATGACACCTGAAACACTCCTGTTTTGGGGCAGTCGTGTAATCTTCTCTGTTGGTATCACTCTGACAGAGTGGTCGTGGTCATCACTTCAGGTGTTGGTGTTTGCACAAAGCTTCTTTTCATGACTTAGGTGAGTATTAAGAGAGGATTTCACAAAATTCACCCCCTGTGAGGATGAAACGGGGGTCCAAAGTTTGTATGGAGAAACTTACTTTCACACAGGCAAAGTCAGCGGACAGAAGCTAGTTTTGTAACTTAGAATAGTTTTTAAACTTTCAATTATTATAGCGGCTATTTTTTATCGTGTGGCTAAAAGAATAGAGAGGATACGATTAAGAACGACCTTCACCGGTCTGTTTAATGGATGAAACGTATTTTATGACAAATCTAGTATATTAAATAGGTAATATACGACTGGCCTGTTGGTCTAGTGGTTAGTGACCCTGACTGCTATGCCGGAGGTCGTGGGTTCGATTCCCACCCAGGACAAATGTTTGTGTGATGAGCATAATCATTTGTTCTGTGTCTGGGTGTTATTTATCTATAATATGTATGTATTTAGAAATATATAAGTATGTTTATCAGTTGTCTAGTACCCATAACACGAGCTCTGCTTAGCTTGGGACTAGACGGCGTTGTGTGATAGTTTGTGGAATATTATTATTAATATACGCGGGTGGGTTGCCTAAGAAATTCCTGGCCAAACTGTTATTAATAAAAAATTGAAAATTGACTTTTTTTGGAAAAATGCACCGGTGTGTTTAACGAATAAAATTACTAACCGAAAGTATGAAGCCTATGGAACATAAAAACGTTGGTTTGTCTATTTGTTTCCTGGCATAACTATGGGTTGCCAGGTATAAACAGGTATGTCAATACTAGTTATCTTCACCCACTTGTTTAATAAATAAATTGTGTATCTAAATAAACGCTGTTTGCAACCGAATTCAATAAAAGGGGGAGGTTCTCAATCCGGTTGTATGTATTTTTTTTTTTAAGTTTGTTACCTCAGAATTCCGTCGTTTATGGATCGATTTGAATTTTTTTTTTCCATCTTATTGGATAATATGCTTTCAAGTTGGTCCCATTTTTTCAAAATCCAGTTCTGGTGACGGGATCCATGAGTACTACTAATACTTTACTTTACCATTTGGTGATTTTGGTATTTCTATCGAGAAATCGAGCATCTAGAGTCAAAAGTAGTAGTAGGTCAACTGGCAGATAATGCCTAAGGCATTAAGTCCGCCTTTGTACAGTTTTTTGTGCATAAAGCTTTAAATAAATAAATAAAAAGTAACTTCTTATGAAGTGAAACTGACAAAAAAAAAAAACATTTTTCATCCCACCATCTGGGAAAGAGAGTTTTTGCTCTTCGATATCTGAGAGCAAAAGCCGTTTTTATTCTTTATAGAGATAAAGTAAATTGAATTTAGAATATCGCGTGCACTATGTCTAAGTATTCAAAACATCATTAAACCTATTTACATCTACCTCCATGGTACCTAATTTGTTATACAACTTTTTTTTAATTTGTTAAAAACTCAAACCTAGAACCTTCTTGGTGTACTTTTTTTTACATTTACTCATTTCCTCGCTGAGGTGGGATGAAAAGTTACGTGCTGCACTCGACTGCAAAGATTTTTCACCTCGTGCTCTTTTGATTCTCTCGCTAACGCTCAGGATTCTAATTTTTGAGTCACTCGCTACGCTCGTGATTCAATTTTAGAATCCTTCGCTTGCTCAGTCATCAAAATTGAGCACGCGGTTAAAAAGCAACTTTGCACTCTTGTATAACAAATAACTATTATATCAAAATAAGCGCTGTCTAATTGCAAAGATGAAATATCATCTTTGCAATTAGACAGCGCTTATAATAATAGAGTTGCAAAAAAAACCAACAACTACTAAAGAAGCAATAAACAAAACAAAGAAAAACACATATTGAATTAAATTGATTATAGTATTTCAATAAATCATGCATAAATAAATCAAGCATCAGTTAAACAAGTTAACTATCTACGGTTAATAGCTAATAATAGTTAATAATATGTATTTTTATTTGTAATTAAGGAACATAATTATAATTATATAGTCTATGTACCTACTTATATTTAATGTAATATATGTTTCTTTAGTGGTTGTTGGGTTTTTTTTGCAACTCTATATTATCATATTCGCAATTAAACAGCGCTTATTTTGATAAAAAATGTATTTATTATAATTTTATTTTTTATCAGTTTCACTTAATTAAAAGTTACTTTTTGACTGTAGATGCTCGATTTCTCGATGAAAATACTAAAATCACCAAAAAGTTGCCTACAATATTTGAAAAGTTCCCTTGATTCCTCATTGATCCCGTCACCAGAACTGGGGCCTGAGTCTGCTATTTTTATAAATTCGTCATTCCAACACGATCCCATTGTCATTTTGCTAAAAGTTTGTAATCTGCTAATTCATAATGATCGATCACTGATCGGTCAATGGTCTTGTAATAGAATCGTGGTAGAATGATAATTTCGAGCATATTAAAACCAATAACTGCACAATAACGTTCTAATGGTAGAACACTGATCAAATAAATTGTCAAAGTTTTAGCAGATTACCGCAAACGTCAAATATTCATTTGTCAAAATGTACGAGATTACCATTTTATGCCACTTCTTTCAATGGAGTGTCAGTGGTTGATCATTGGAAAGTCATGATGACGCCATTATATTAGTAGATTACCAAACTTGTCAAAATCGACAATTATGACATCAATGATAGACCATTCTGACACTATTGTAATAGCAGACTTGAGGCCCTGGATTTTGATAAAATGGAATCGACTTGAAAGCATATCCATTAAGATGAAAAAGAAAAAAATTCAAATCAATCCATAAACGACGGAGTTCTGAGGTAACAAACTTAAAAAAAAATACAACCGGATTGAGAACCTCCTCCTCCTCCTTTTACTGAATTCGGTTGCAAACAGCGTTTATTTTGATAGACAGTTTATTTATTAAACAAGTAGGTGAAAATAACTAGTATTGACATACCTGTTTATACCTGGTAACCCATAGTTATGCCAGGAAACAAAAAGGCTACCCAACGTTTTTATGTTCTACTAGCTGTGCCCGCGACTTCGTTCGCGTGGACTACAGGATTTTGAATTTATTTTTTCTAAAATAAAAGTAGCCTATGTTACACCTTATTACATCAGCTACCTGCCAAAAAAGTCGTGTCAAAATCGGTCCAGCCATTTCAGAGATTAGCCCGGATAAACAGACAGACACACAAAAATGGTAAAAAATGTTATTTAGGTGTATTTACCGTATATATTATAACCTATTCATATGCATGTTGTAAAAATCTGTTATTTCAATATTACAAACAGACACTCCAATTTTATTTATATGTAAGAATGTATACATGTCAATTGATTCGTTAAACACACCGGTGCATTTTTCCAAAAAATAGTCAATTTTCAATTTTTAATTAATAACAGTTTGGCCAGGAATTTCGCAACTCACCCGCGTATATTACCTATTTAATATACTAGATTTGTCATAAAATACGTTTCATCCATTAAACAGACCGGTGAAGGTCGTTCTTAATCGGAGGCTATTCTGGGATCGCTTGTATCGTAGATTTCCGAAAAAGAAAAATTTTGGATGTACAGTATTTTTTGAACTTACAGATACTGTGTACTGTACCAAATATTTAGGGCACCCGCTTTTTTAACTGGGTATTGAAGTAGCTGTGCTGTATGATCCGATAATGCAAACTCTAATACTTTACTTTTACATGCTTTATTAAAATTGTGCGCAAAATTATCTATGTATATCTGGCTGGTTATGCGAGTCGGTTGTTTAAAAACTAGTTTTAAGTTAAATCGAGGTCTAGATCGAGATTTGACTTTTTTCCTGTGGAAAGTAACCATATTATCTATTATTTAAAAACGTTTAAACGCCCTATTTTTTACAAGCTAATTTTTATTTGAATGCTGTACCTACACCCATTTACTAAACATGAAACATATGTGCACTGTAGGATATCTTGCTTTTTAAGTCTGATTATCTGCACGATAACCAATGGTTCAATTTTTAAGAAATCGTTTATTAAAAAATCGATTTATAACTGAATCGATTCTTTGGACTTCATCAGATAGTACATATTTATCCGGATAAAATAAAGGAACAACCTGTATCACTAACAATACATTCCTTAACCCTTTGTGTGTCCGGAACGTGGATTCACGCGAGACACAATAACATTTTAATTGTGTCTCTAATTACGAAAGGTTAACTACTTACTGAAAGGTTAACTACTTTGTGTATAGATAAGCGGCTAACTCAGTCACCAATTCCACAAAATAGGAACGTATAGTCTGCCTAAAAAGTCAAACGGTAATTTTCGAATTTTTTGATTATCCAACCAGTGTTGACTACATCAGATTTCATTTTACCCTAATAGCCCAAGAGCCCACGACGGCCAGACCTTCGTTATACGAAGGAGGAGTTCCCGGTCGCTTTTGGTTTTTTTTTGGAGCCAAGTAAACAGCTGTAACATGGTCAGCTTTAATTTAAGTCCGTAAATTTGCGAGTAAATTAAAAAAGAACTAGATGGTATATTAGTTATTTTGAATTTATAAATAGGTACTCCAATAGAATACACATCTAAATAAAATAAAATAAAAGTGAGAACTAGACATTATACATTTTTTTTAATTTGTATTTGAATGTAAAATTTGGGACGTTTTTTAATAAAACAATAAAAAGTCGATGAAAGAAAGTCCACAGGGCATGAGGAGTGTTTAGGGATCTGAAAAAATAGCAGATGACCCCTCCAGTCGTCCATTTCAATTTGGCACACGATACACCAAACACCTGTAAATGTCTCGTATCTCAGATAAATATATTATTCTTATTATATAAGGTACTAGCTTTTGCCCGCGTGCTTTCGCTCCCGCTCTTCCCTACTCCACCCTACTATACCCTACTCTACCCTACTATATACCCTACTCTACCCTACCAAACTTCGGGGATACCGCACGATTTCCTGCGAAGCGGCAAGCCTTCTGGCTGGCCTACCACCGTGGGATCTGGAGGCAACAGTCCTTGCACACATGCACGACATGCGCGTGGAGATGCAACGCCGGGGTGAAAGTCCTCTGCCGCGACAGGTCACGGCATGGCGGACAGAGCTCCGGCGGGATCTCATGGTGGAATGGCGTCAGCGACTATCGCAACCCCGTCATGGGCACGCCACAATTATGGCGATAAGTCCTCTCTTTGAGGCGTGGCTGGAAAGACCTCACGGCGTCCTTACCTTCCGCATGACACAGGTCCTCACCGGAAATGGCAAGTTCGGGAGGTTCCTGTTCCGAATTAAAGCGGAAGTGACGCCCGGGTGTCGCCACTGTGCGGAACGCCCGGAGGACACGGTGGAACTCACAATCGCAGTGTGCCCTGCTTGGGCGGAGCATCGCCGTGCCCTCGTGGGGATGATCGGCGGCGGAGACCTCTTGCGCCGGGCCTTGGTCGAGGCCATGGTCCGGAGCGAGGAGGAGTGGCAGGCGGTCGCCGACTTCTGCGAAGCAGTAATGCTCGCTAAGGAGGAGGCCGACCGCATCAGGCAACGGCGCTCTCGCCGCCGCCGCCGGGATTCCGATCCCGATTTCCAGCCACCGTAGGCGCGGGCTTGCGGACAGTGAGCAATGGGTAGCTCGCTGTCCGGCCGTCCGGTAACCGTCCGGACCAAGCCCAAGTCGTCGACGGCGCGCGCTACAGCAGGGGCCCAGCCGGGTCGAAGCCTACTGGGGCCAGGGTAATCCGAAAGGGCGCTCGAGCCCCGGTATGAAGGCTTGAAGGAACGGGATGGGTTTTTTAGTCAGTAAGAGTCTGACACTATCTCCCGCTCCGCCCAAGAGCGGGGGTTGTCATAAGATGATTTTTCCCATCGAAAAAAAAAAACCCCTACCAAACTTCACATAAACCATCTAGGTACTAAATAGTCCGAAAAAAGCCTAAACATTTGGTTTGGATAGGTGAGCCCGTTCTTGAGTTATAAAATTACAACGAAAAGTGGCATTGATTTTTATATATATAGATTTTAGAGCAAACTGTCGTGAACTCTCGGAATTATCAGTAGAGGTTTCTCACATACTGAACTACATTTCACTGATACTAACTGAGTAACTAACATTTGAATACAATCAGTGTTCAAGCGGACGTCTTATTGAGAGTAGGCTTGAGAATACAATTTAAATTTATATTACTTCTATCGTTATTTACGTATGTTAAAAGTTCTAAGTAATAGAAAATCAGGGTGATAAAATCGTTGACATCAGATAGCACTAATCATAGCACTTAGTTCCTGTACTTTCATGTGGTGAGATCTACCGATACAGAAAATTAAAATAGATATATAACGTAAAAGCTCCTATTAACGACCCCCTAAAATGTGTACTCTATTAACGATCTAATTTTTAAATCACTCATATTAGACATAATATAAGGTTCCAGAAAAGTCATACCTTAAAAATTAGTTACGTATTTTTGTTGGACAACAAAAAGAGTAAAGTTTGTGTGTTTAAATAGCCAGTGAAAGAAATAATTTGACTTTGAGTGGGACGCGCCCGAAGCGGACGCACTTTTCATAGTGTCACGTCTCCAGCCACGTAAGTACACCTAAATATTACTTAAGGAAAATAACACCCTAAAAATGGATTTGTCTTCTTGCAATCACATTACAACTGTAACGTATATATTCGTTTTCTAAACTAACTCTTAATATAATACTTTTTATTGGTTTTTATGTTATAAAATCATGTTTTAATTTAAGGCGGTAATAGAATCCAAATTTCAAAATTTGATTCTAATAACGACTCATGGCGTTGTTAAAATTTTGAGAACATTTAGTATTTTAAAATAATATCTATTATAAACTACCTCATTTGATTTTAATTTTTGCTTATTCAATTTTTAAAATTATTTTACTTCGTTAGATCTATTAACGACAAAGCTATTTCTTAAAGTTTTGCGTAAAACTCGATTCAACGTTAGACAATATCTCTATTATTATAATGGTATTATACTGTAAATAACCTGTATTATCTGAATTAAAGACTAACTGACATTAAAAGCAATGATACAGCAATGAGATCGAATTTAACAGTATACCATAAAGCGGATATTTTATCTGTTTATTATTAATTTTATTGGTCGCTAATAGAATATTGTAACCTTCATACTTGATTCTATTACCGACTCACAGCTGTGACGATATATTTGGTAATATTACAGTACACAAAAAAAAATGTAGGTATATTTTTGAACAAATTGGCTCATTTCTTGCATACGAGACGTTTTGAGAGATTTTGTCACATGCCATATTATTAATGTAAAATAATATTTGCTATCCAGTTTCATTCATGGCTTCATGGCATTGGCTGTATTTTATATGATTTCAAATCAAATAAAAATGGCGGGACGGAATGGGGGCCATGTAACTTTTTAAAGCTTCTTTCGAAGAATTAAATTCTATATCTCTTTAAAGATTGTGTTCTTTTATAGAATCATGGAGCCGCAGAAGCGCAAGCAGTACGCCTCTGCTCAACTAGAACCTGCGCTTCTAGTTATAAATGAAGGGACCAGCTTATATGAAGCTTCAAAAACCTATAGCTATGGCATACCGAGGACAACTCTGCGTGACAATAGAAATTATTTTGTGATTGTATTACGGATAAAAATATTTTTGTTACTGATTCATAATATCTTATTAGTATGTAGATAATTAAAAAGTAAGCATTTAATTGTTTGGAGACTGTTTTCTGGGACTGATTATATTTTTTATTAATTAAAATAACAAAAAATAAGTGCTCTAAGCGTTGCAATAAATAATTATTTTCATATTGTAATAATGTTGATCTCATAACTATTGCTATTATATAATAAATACCTTAAAAATATTTTTTTATTTTATTTAATAGTACCTATAGAAGAAGTGACAACTTCGTAGCGGTCGGTAAAAGAAGCAGAAAAATCGGTAATAGAATCTTGCCGCATTTTATGGGTCGGTAATAGAATCAACTACTCTTTTGGATTAAATAATTATTTAGTAACTATTGTGTTATTGAATATTGAATTTAAGTACTGAATTGCAAAGAATACTTCGCTGAGATTAATTATAAATTATAACACCTTTCCTAACATTACAGCTTATATCTATTTTTTTAAAGTGAATCCTAAGACAGCTAAAACTGGCGGTAATAGGAGCATTTACGTTAATTAAACATTGCTGCAGCTTTAAAAAAATATCGGGATTGTGAATGTCTAGATTGGTAATAATAATATTTGGTTGAATAAATGAACATCGATTATTTTATCATGAAACCTTGTGGCGGTTGACCGGTTTCCGTGACGACTGTGTAAGAATAAAAGAAAATCGCTCGCTGAAAGCAACGCCACAATCATTAACTTGTGGATATTGGTACGAGCAGACAGGTGAGTAAACATTGCTCTGTCACATAACAGTAGGCATTTATTTTAAAGGCATATATTTTTTTTTTTTACCAAAAATATCTGTTACATTTTGTCACGCATGTTTTTCGAATGTACAAAATGTTTAACGTAAATTCCAAGATTTGAAATAAATTTATAATAGGTATGCATTTCAATGTGTTCTCATTAAGAGGAAGTAGGTAAAGACTATTAAAACCAGTTGTTGTCAATTGTACATAAAAAAAAACAACACTACATTGAATAATTTAATTCAGTCATTGTTCTTGAGCCTTATCAACCAATCTCTAAGATTGATGTACATAACAAATAATAAAAATATTCATTTACATATATTTATGTTTCGGTGAGTGTTATGAAAATTAAATAATTGAAACTTTGAAAGTGATATTGTTACTTTTATGTCTCGCGGCCAACTAGCTTTTTTATGATAGTCATAATCATTATATAGATATAATTGCCAGTTTAGATTAGACTACTACTATCTGGGTTGCGGGATTGTTTGAAAGTCACCGTGACCCAGGAACGCAAATGGCAAATGAAGGTACACTGGCGGGTTTCAGTCAGTAATGACACTCGCTCTCCCTTCATCCAGAGCGGGAGAAGATATTTGATGATTTCCCAACTCAAAAAAATCTACATGATTTTTTCGTCTGGCTGTTTTTGGAGCTAACACAACAAAAAAAAAAACAAAAATAACCTCTACGAATAAAAAGATTTATAAATTTAATGTATGTTGTATGTATATATAAATAAAAGTATAACACAGGGACCAACACAGAGCAAAAAAACATAGCGGATCTTTTTTACAACTAAATACTTACACAGAATTCAAGCAAATAAATAATTAACATTGCAATTATGTTTTTACATTGATGACGAATAGGGTTCAACATGATTTACGTTATGTTGATTATTTTGTTACTTTGTGATTTGGTTTGATTTCATTATTATGTTTTACGAAACACCAGAAAAACATAATCATAATAATTTTAATAGCGCATTAACCTGGTCACAGTATGATAATACTGTGACCTGGTCAGGGTCGCGGGAATCCGATGGATGCGTGACGCACAGGACCGGTCGTTGTGGCGACGCTTAGGGGAAGGCCTGTGTCCAACAGTGGACGTCTTTCGACTGATATGATGATTAACGATGAGCGCATTAATATGTATTTGTATGAATTATTCAATTTAGCGTGTTGTTGCAATTTAATTCTATAATAACGAGTTGTTCTACTCGCTTTTACCCAGTAAGGTTTTATTCATTAGAACATGATGTTATACAGCCTATCGACACTTTTTCTTGTGAATCTGGTTTTGGTTCTGGTGAGAAACTTTTTATCCAATCCGAAAGGTAGTTCCAGAGATTGGAACAATTAAACAAACTAACAACTCTTCTACATTATTACTTTAGTACAGATTCTCTTGTTTTACAATTAAATTCTAACCCGCACTAACCCGTGAGGATTACGGCCCATTTCTTCTTCCAGAGAGAAGGCCTGAGTCTCAGTAGTGGGAACATTACAAAGCTGATTAAGCATATACTATGCTAAGATATGCTGTATGCATATGCCATGCTAAGGTATACTGTGCGTAACTTTATTATTCTGTGATATGGCTCAAGCGTTTGATTATATTCAACACAATAATTTACTTAACATCTCGAATAATATGATATTAGTAGATGTAGGTAACTAATGCAAGGACTAAACTTTTGGAGTCATATCTAATGCACCCGCTGCAGTCTGATTGGCTGCAGTAGTTGGTGCCGATGCAGCTTTAGTGATCATGTTACCTTTTAGTGTAACTAGACTGATAGGGAATACACACTCAGTGTTGCAAGCTTTCTTTTCAAAAACGTAAATCCCTCTATTAAAACCGTTCTTGAGACCCAATCCTCTTTTTTCTGCGTGGCAGATTTGATTCCTTTTAATGAACGCTAAATATTCAGATTTGCCAACATCAACGAAGATCAAAATATATGCGGAAGTGTCTGAAAGCAAAAGCTTTTTTTTAGTATAATTTATTTATCAATTTAACTTATTACATACACAACTAAATAACTATAATTACAGTAAATTAAAATAATAATAATAAAACCCTACGCTAATTACAACTAACTAAAATCAAACTAAAATATGGCGTCAAAAAAACTCTTCCACATCGCTGTCGACTGGTAATGAGCGCAAAAGACTGGCGGCATTGCCACGCTGTATGGCAATGCTTATCCTCTGTCCGAGGTAAAAGCCAGCCCTTGGGTCACGCGAAGTGCCAACTAGACGTTTTGACAGATCTTTAAACAACTCGTGAGCACTTAAAATAAAAAAACAGAATTTGAAAAACTCTTAGCAGATGAAGCTATTAAAATGGGTTTTAAAGTATAAAATTTTAACTTATTATTTTACTATCATAATAACC
Organism: Mythimna ferrago; assembly: GCA_910589285.2. Classification (NCBI taxonomy): domain Eukaryota; kingdom Metazoa; phylum Arthropoda; class Insecta; order Lepidoptera; family Noctuidae; genus Mythimna; species Mythimna ferrago. The sequence continues at coordinate 17,269,587 of OU342675.1, forward strand.
TGATATTTTTAAATAGTTTTAAGTAATATGACATTCTATGTAGCAGGTAGGTATAATGACTTGATTTTAAATACGAGTATTTTAATATTCAATGCAAACATGACGATCATATTTTTTTTGTACTATCGCTTGTAAAAATTTATTATGAATTTATTGTATTCTTGTTTGAATCAGTGCAACCCCATTTTGTGTCCAGGCAATCTCTGTCCATTCAAGGTTGCCTGGAAGAAATCGCTTAGTGCGATAAGGCCGTCAATTGTGTGTTTTTTTTTATTAAATGGTTTATTTTTGGACATGATGTGTAATTAAGTATATATAAATAAATAAATAAGTAACTAAAAGAGATTGATGAAGTAAGTAATCATCTGGAAGACCAATACACTTCTTCGAAAATTGACTTTTATCGCACTATTAGGTTTAATTTAACATGCAGCGAGTTCATTTTATTCATTTTAATTATTATATATAAGGAATGATTTTTTTCTGATTTCGTCACCGCCATAAATTAATAAACAACGGTGATTATTTTTTATTTTTCAAAATCAAGAGGCGGATTTTTTAAGGCCTTAATATTTAATTAAAACTAGCTTTTGCCCGTGCGGCTTCGCTCCCGCTCTTCCCAGCTCCACCCTACTGTACCCTACTCTACCCTACTCTACCATTCTCTACCCAACTTTACCCTACTCTACCCTACTCTACCCTTCTCTACCCTTCTCTACCCTACACTACCCTAATTTTAATTTTTTTTTTCATAAGAACCTTTTCACAATAAAGAACGCAACAAAAAAAGAATTAGCGAAATCGGTCCAGCCATTCACGCGTGATGGCGTGACCAAGGAAATAGGGATTCATTTTTATCTATATAGATTTAAGTTGTGTTTATGAACAATAATTTGCTTTTACCAACAAATTAACATTTATCTGAGTTCTACATTCAAAAATATTTGAATTTATTATTTTTATTATTAGGGTGTACCTATAGTGGTTTCATACCTTTGCTTCTCCTTAAACCCGCAAAGGTTAAGCGCGTGAAAAAAGGGAATGAAATAACAGGAACATAGTCATTTGTGAAAAAAAATGTCGAATTTAAGTTTTAAAATGAATTCTTCATATGCTACGCCGTCAGATTTTATGATTGAGGCAGAAAATGCTTGATATAGCCTGTTGCTATCTAAATCGAAACTAAAATGTAAGGCTTTAGAAAATTTTCTGTATTTTCAGAGAAAGTATTTTTTCGTATTGAAAAATTTCATTTAATACACGTGAAAATTTGTCACTGCAGCACTAGGCTCCAGTGCACCATCAATCTAAAAAATCTATAACTTTGTCGATTTGTTTTTGATTAAATTACCTGAGCAATATTTGGTTTCAGGCTCATGACAAAGATGTTGAAGTCCCTAATTTTGCTGTGTGTTCTGTCTACAATACACAAGAGCTTCGCTGGACCATTGAGGAACAAATATAGCCTTTTTCTAGAACTAGGCGCGATCAAAAGATTTCGGGAATACATCCGCATAGACACAAGCCAAGAAGATAATATAAGTAAGTACGATTTCATTTTTTAAATGATTATCATTTTGTGAAAAATATATCTACCTAGTTGTTTCGGTTTCATTACCCTGAGATAGAACACCAAAACCGACTTCGAGGTCACATAGACTCTTAATGTTTAGAAATTTGCTTAAACCAACAGGTAAGATAGTGGTCAAATGTACCAACTAGGAACAACTAGGTACATTTGACCACTATCTTACCAGATGGTGTAAGCAAATTTCTGAACTTTAAGAGTCTATGACCTCGAAGTCGGTTTTGGTGTTCCATCTCAGAGTAATGTACCTACTCATTGGTACAATTCTGATATTAGGTATGGAGAGTCAATGAACTACTTTATTATTTGTTATGTGCTTTATAACTTAATTAATAGCTGATTCAATAGTAATTTTCTTTTTGTCAAAAAGGTAAGGCGCTGAAGTCATAAAATACGTTCATAATAAATTATTCTCCATTATTTATTACTAGCGGCAAATAAAAGAATCATAAAACTTACATTTTCTGTTGTGTTTTAGATATGTTTGTATTTTTGTGTAAAGATGTATCCATTATTTACCTCAAGCTAAAAATCAAGTTTTTATTGTAGGTAGATATGCAGTTTATTTTATTGTTAAACATAAAAACTAGGTTCTGATTATCTTTAAAACAAGCAATTTCACGTGACATTGGCGCCTGAAAGATGAAGAATTATTAAATAATACATTGTAGTTAATAAAAGGAGTACTATAATGAAGTGATGAAACAGTGTTAAGAAACACAGTCAAGAAAGTTATAAGCTAGTAGTTGACATGTATTTTATAGGTGCATAGCTAGTTGAAATATTAAGTAAAATTATTATATGCAGTCAACAATATTAAATCTACTTATTTAGAAGGTGCTTAAGTGAACTTTGATATGATTATTAGATATATGACTATGTTTCTTGACCCTATGTTATCATCATGGCATAAATTATCCGGCAATTGATAATAATAGACTATGCTAGATATTTTACAAATTAACAACCTGTTACACACGTTCTCCTTTGCATATCTATATATTGTTATCAATTATAAAATTGTTTTTGTTTTCTTTAACTGAATGAGACGCTTATTCATTCATGTTGTATTTCAGAGATAATTATGTACATATTAATTGATACATTGGCGTGCTGGCGTATATTTGTCACTGGAATCCACAATACATACGTGTAAATTATAGGTTTAATTGTTTGTGATAAAGATGTATGGCGAAAATGCGTTTGTACGATATATGGGTAGCTCATTACATTGTTTTATCATATTTAGCTGTTCACTTGACATACCTATATCACGGAAATGTTACGACAATCTAGCATATTTTTATCGCTGTCTATTGCCTTGGCTACGGTTATACGTACATTTATATCTTGTTAGTTTGTACATGGTATAGACCTGCACTACATCGTGATATGGTTATACCTATGTTACTATGGTACTTGGTATACCTTTAAAAAATAATAAAGTTTTGATAGACCTTAGGACTAGATTAGGTAAAGCTATACCTGCAATTAGATAATTATATCCTTTTACTACATTTTCAAGAATCCGGAGACAATATGTGATATCCAAGACTGGGCCCGCATCGTAGATTACGGCCCGCTCCCTGGACATTACAAGGTGAAGGTCATGCTTGCGCAGTATAAAACAACCTTTGTTTCAAAAGGGTTAAAATCCTAATGTTAAGTTTTTTGCAATTTGCAGGTAGGTGTTAGGAAAGGTTTAATAAATATAGAACCTATTCTGTACATATTATATGTTCTTTAAAACCCGCACTTTACTGAGTTATAATCGTTACAATTAATTGAATGAACAGGGTTAGGCAAACTCTCTGGTTGTATTGATGATTTTAGTGATTATAATTACAGGTGCTAATTTATCAATTTTTACTGGGTAACTTTCAGAATATGCTGTGGATTTCTGGGTGCGTCAGGCAAATGAACTGGGTATACCTTATGCAGTATATGCTCCAGCTGGGAAGCCGATATTCGTGATGACGGTGGAAGGTTCCGACCCCTCACTGCCCAGTATTATGCTCAACTCACACATGGACGTCGTCAAAGCAGACGAGGTAAATTATTTTTCCTCGCGCGAAAAAGTTAATTAAAACTTTTTATTTCATGTTGGATAAAATAAAATGTTTTCTACTTAACATATACATATTAACGTATTATCTGCTTAAATAATTTCTCACATTCGATGACATGAGATCAGTTTTCAGTTCTTGCTACTCTTCAAATAATAAAAATGACATAGTCCATTTACTGTAGTCATTCGCTACGCTACGTCGTTATTAAACAGAAGTAAACATTATTTTCAAATCTGTGTAAATAACTTTTATAAATAGTTTTATCATCGTTCCGTACCTATATTATCATCATCATCATCATTTCAGCCGCTACACGTACACTGTTGGACATATATTATGTAGGCCTCCCCCAAGCGTCGCCACAACGAACGTTCCTGTGCGTTCCGCATCCATCGGTTTCCCGCAACCTTCATCAGGTCATCGGTCTACCTTGTAGAAGGCCTTCCAACGCTGCGTCTTCCGGTTCGCGGTCGCCACTTCAGAACCTTTCGGCCCCAACGGCCATCTGTTCTGCGAGCAATGTCCATTACCACTTAAGTTTGCCAATTCTTCGTGCTATGTCGGCAACCTTAGTCCTCCTGCGGATATCTTAATTTTTTATTCGATCACGCAAGGAAACCCCGAGTATAGCCCTTTCCATTGCTCTTTGGTTGACTTTAAGCCTTTTGATGAGGCCTATTGTGAGCGACCACGTTTCGGAGCCATATGTCATCACTAGCAACACGCACTGGTCATAGACTTTCGTCTTGAGACACTGTGGGATGTTGGATGAGAAGATACGCGTAGCTTCCCGAACGCTGCCCACCCGAGTTGGATTCGACGGTTGACCTCTTTCTCGAAGTTAGACCTACCCAACTGGACTGTCTGTCCGAGGTAGACGTAATCGTCCACAACTTCGAGTGTAGAGTCTCCGACCTTGATAGGAGTGGGCGCTACATGGTTGTTAATCATGATTTTGGTTTTATCCATGTTCATTTCAAGACCCACTCTTTCGGAAGCTCTACTGAGGTCATTGAGCATTGTGCTGAGTTCCTCCATAGTCTCAGCCGTACCTATTTGTGATTGTTAATTTTTATAAAACTTGCATTTTTTATTATTTATCATAAGATATACCCGGTTTCGATTCACAAATATGTATCGCTCAGGGCCTCGTAATAACGGCTAAGTCCTATTGAAATAGGCAAAAAGGACTTACTTATACATCACTATTTCACTTGGGCCGCGATATTTCCTTATAGTGGCAATGTTGCAGCGTATAAGATTTGGTAAACAGGGCTTAGAAAATTTTAATTTTAATTAAATCAGTGGCCAAAAAATATCTAGCCACTATTTCTTCATAATCATTCAGTTTGTTTGATTGAGTGTTAGCGTTAACACCATTCTATAGGTAGTTGCACAGCTCGTTGACAATTTTTCATGTCAACAAAGTGCTGAGAAGGTTTTACCTTTTATAAGGAACTAGCAACGCTGTATCTTCTGGCACGCGGTTGCTTTTCTGTATACTTGACTAAGTTCCTGTGTCCCCTAGATGGGGCAGAGGGCGTTCTCAGTGTGCCGCCATCCTGTTTGTTCTTGAGCTTCGCGTTTCATTTCGCTTCAGGTCTTTCCTATGTTCTTCACCTTTGTTATGACCGTTTGCTGTCAGGTGTTTAGGAAGACCACGTTTACGCATTCCTTGAGGATTCCAGTCTAGGGCTTGCCTTGGTATATATTCAGGATCCCTTCGGAGCGTATGGCTGATCCAGTTCCATTTGCGGCGTTTGATCTGTTGGTCGATTGGGGTTTCGACGCAGCGTCTCCACAGATCTACATTGGAGATTTTCATGGGCCAGTAAATACCAAGAATACGGCGAAGACAGCGGTTGACAACGACTTGTAGTTTATGCGAGATGTCTTTTGTGACCTTCCACGTCTCACACCCATACTGTAATACGGTTTTGACGTTGGACCGGTCCAAAGCCTTTCTTTATAGGTAACTACTAAAAGATGTTTATCTACTAATTATTTTGATTACAGAGTGAATGGACCTATCCGCCTTTCGCCGCATACATGGACTCAAACGGAGACATATTCGGGCGAGGTACACAAGATACGAAAGACGTTGGTATTCAATACATGGAGGCTATTAGGAGATTGAAGAAACATAATATTACTTTAGCACGCACTTTACACGTTACTTTAATGCCAGGTTTGTAAATATCTAAGCCTCTAAACTACTTTCTTTTTTCGAGTGGAGTGAGTATGCGTGTCACGCTTTTACTGACTAGAGCCCATGAGTGCTCTTTCAGTTGCTCTTTGCGTTCTAGGGCAACGGTACCTCTTTTGAACAATCTCGAAACCCTGACAAGCTTGCCAGGCATCAGCCAGAGCGGGGGAAGTGATTTGATAATGTTCCGCCTAAACATCTGGCAAATAATGCTAATCTATGCTGTTCGATTCAGCATTCTTCAGGATTCTGGATCAATGGGAAGTAAACCCCAAATTTTGATCCCCTGGAGAGTGTCGAAATGTACGATTTTTTGTTTGGTCGGTTGCAGTTTTATTTTTAATCCGCAAAAGATATGCGGGAAATAACAAGTAATATTTATACTTACTCATACAATTTAAACGTATGTTTTTTTTTTTTATCTCTGACGCAAACCTTTTCACATTTAAATGACGTCAAAGTGTAAATGGCCCTGATCGACATGCGTACATGAACAAAATAAAAATAATGCAGGTAGCGAATAAACAGATAGCGGATATATACAAAACCATTTACGGAAACAATCTTTTGACCTTTGCCTGCTTTTCCTTCCCTAGTATAAATATACACAATTAATTATTTTTCTAGAGGCTTACTATAACTGGTTAAAAATAGTTGCTGGGTTTAAGATCTAGTAGAGAGCAGTCAGGAAATTTTTTTCGTGAACTATTCGCAAAAATATACTGCACTTAGAATCCAAATTAAGACTGTAGTGATGAATCTCAGAAAAAAAAATTCAAGCTTACCTATGTAAATATTTATTTACCTATGTACGTATGTACCTATGTATTTTACATTTTGACAGATGAAGAAACTGGTGGCAAAAATGGAATGAAAACTTTTGTAAAAACAAAAGCCTTTCAGGCTCTGAACATTGGATTCGCTTTGGATGAAGGATTATCGTCAAGGGACGCGACTCTCTTTGCCACTTATGTGGATAGAAGACCTTGGCGTAAGTAACGTACTTTTTAATCTTATACGGCTCCGCCACAACTTTTTAACAATATCGTCTTCCGTTCGTTAGCAAACCAGTCCACGCCGAGGTATTATTGGCGTAAAATACGAGCGCGTAATATGAACGTACTTGTCGAGATACACGTGTATCTTGACAACTGCCTTTACGAATAAGGATTCAAAGGCTCAAACACATAAACACGTTACGACGACGCAACGTGCCACGGCACGGCAACGTGACGTCACGTTGCTGTGCAGTGGCACGTTGTGTCGTCGTAACGTGTTTATGTGTTTGAGCCCTTACCTACATAACTACTCTGCCTGGCACGCCATTGTTCTACTCGATTTTTTTTTTTTTCAGAAATGGAGTTTACAGTATACGGTGAAGGCGGACATGGCTTCACGATGCCCGATGGTAGTGCTATGGAGAAGGTACGAATAAAAGCAAAATGCATTTAGTACACCTACCAACCAGGGCCTTAAGTCTGCTATTACAATAGTGTCACAATGGTCTATCATTGGTGTCATAATTGTCGATTTTGACAAGTTTGGTAATCTACTAATATAATGGCGTCATTATGACTTTCCAATGGTCAACCACTGACACTCCATTGAAAGAGGTGACACAGAATGGTAATCTCGTATTTGACGTTTGCAGTAATCTGCAAAAACTTTGACAGTTTATTTGATCAGTGTTTTACCATTAGAACGTTATTGTGCAGTTATTGGTTTTAATATGCTCGAAATTATCATTCTACCACAATTCTATTACAAGACCAGTGACCGATCAATGATCGATCATTATGAATTAGCAGATTACAAACTTTTAGCAAAATGACAATGGGATCGTGTTGGAATGACAAATTTATAAAAATAGCAGACTTGGGGCCCAGATCAATATAAAAAACAATACTTAACTGTTTTAAAAACTATAACTATTGTAATTTATTTGTAAAACAGTAATCTCATAACTAAACTATAGTTCTTTGCCAGTGACTTTGTTCGCAAGAATGGTTTCATAAAAATTTAAACCGTATTTTGAGCGTAGTTTTGAAAAACTAGGGATTAATGGCAGTCTTCTTTATCCATTTTTTTATTAGAATTTGTGCTAAGTTTATAGTTTACTAACACAAGGAATCAGATTCTCCCATACAAGTACCTACAGATTCTTTTGCTGGTGTAAAAGGTTGCATGAGAGAAGTTTGTAGACCTAAATCCTTGTATGGGGGTAGTTTTAAATAATGAATAACGAAAACCCTTTTTATTCACAAGTTTCCATTTGTGCTAACTTTCAAATATCAATATACTACGAATATATGGGTCAATACCCAATGGTAAGGCTCCAGGACTGCACTTGGGCCCGTAGCCTTCTCCAAAACCACAAAATCCAAAAGTTACAAATTAGCTAACAATGATTTACGTTTTATATTTCATACAAAATACAAATGTGTCGTTGCGAAATATAACAATAAAATATCTAGGTATAACCTGAATTTGTACTTTTAACAGGCTCATAAATTTATAAACAAAGTCATGGCGTACAGAGAGACACAGAAGCAAATCATGAAAACGAAGAATAGTTCTGACTACTCGGGTTACACCAGTGTGAACATAAACATGCTTGAGGTAAGTTTCATTATTAGATTACTTTTTGTAATGAATTTTTCCATGAAAGTTGTGGAATGCAATAGCGTTTTAAGTCGTAAAGAAACTGGAAACGTTTTTTTAGGGTAAAGAGGAGCGCAAGGAGAAAAGAGTACATTATATAGATGGGACAGAGTATGGGCTTGATAGTGATAATAGATGAAAATGCACCGTTCCCGTAGGTACTTTACCTCCAAAACTACTAAGTCTAAAATTTAAAAAAAAATATTATCAGAATAGGTTTAGTTCTTTACTTTTATTTTACAGAAAACACCTAAAAAGTTACATAAGTTTTGAAAAAAAAAACAATAGTTGCACGTGAGTGTGACTCGCAAGGATCCGGTTTTTTATTTAAAATGGAGTCCATAGAGTTATTGCACGTTCTTCTCCATAGAGATCTGTGCTTTGAAATGTGAACCACTGCTTGATAATTCAATAGTGCTGTATCTTGAAATAAATGATTTGAGTTTTAGCTTTTAACGAGATATTACCTTACACTAATTTAATAGCTCGGTATTTTCCTTATATACACTGTAATAATTATCCGTATCTGTTTGAACAAAACTAGGTCATGATAACAGATTTATCTTTTTATTGACAAAGACATCGATTTAGACATGAATGTCAAGTGCAAGATTACTGGCCTATGTTTCTACTTTTTCACCTCTATTTAGTACCCTTTGTTTATCGATAGTGGATCGAGATTTACACATGTCTTAGAACCAAAAATTCGACGACATGTGATATCCACCAACCTACAAAGGGCCCGCGGGGTAGATCATTTGGACCCATTTCTGTCATAAGAGGAGGTCTGAGACCCAGCATGTTCTCAACATTATAAGGTTGCAACATTAAGAGTGTGACAAAAGCCAGTAAAAAACCCACTGGTATCGGGAACAGATCCAAGTTACCGGTGGTCAGGACTCCAACTCTTAACAATATGATTCGTGTCCAGAAGTACCGCTTTCGGAATCAATCCCTGATCCAGCCGCCTAGCGAGAGTCTCATAAGACGTTGGTCGAGGCTCGTGGCTATTATTATTACAATATACATATATTGACTGAAAATCCTTTAATTTCAAAAATTTCCTTTAATTTTAAAAGTTTTTCAGTATATTGAAAATCAGATAACATAATTCATTAAAACAATTAGATGTTAGGTCTTAACTACTTTAGCATTAGAGTTTATCTATTGTACTTGTGCAGTGGGTTTTGGTTGATTTGTTATTGAAACTTTACAGGGTGGACTCGCTGTAAATATAATACCTTCAAAAATGAAAATGGCAGTCGATATGAGATTGGCCACAGACGCAAATATTGATGAGATGCAATCTTTGGTAAGTTGCGTAACTGGCATTTTTATTAACATCACTTCTTAAAATATTGAAAGCAAATGACTAGGTAGGTACGCAGGTACTGACAGGCCAAAAAATGATTTTCAAAACGGGACTCTATTAAGTACTAAGACTCGCCTTCCTGTCTGTCTGTCCGTCTGACAAATGCAAACAGTGTTAGGTTTTGAGTGCAGTAACTGGCTGTAAGGAATTTTCGGTACTGGAATGACAAAGGACATTTAAATGGGAAGTTTTGGTAGAACATTTGTGAAATCGAAGAAAAAACCTTCTATTCAAAAAACAAGATTTTGAAGATTGGTTTCGATTTTAATCACGTTTTAAAAAAAAAAAATCTTGTAGCACTTTAATAAAATGCGGTAGCCCGGTTGTGAGCACATTTTTAGTTTGCGCTACGACAATACGAGGGCGGAACGTTTGAGAAAACATCGGAGTACCTAGTATTTCTTTACTTATCTCATAGATGGCGTTAGTCGTATCATTCCTAAATACTTTGTGTTGTTCATTAAAAAAAATATATATCAATACCCAATGTGGAAATATATTTAGGGGCCCAGCAGAGTCGAAATCCAAACTTACTGGGGCCATAGGTTTGTTTCTGAAAGGAAAACCCGGGACCCTGGAATGCAAGGCAAACAATCTCTCTTGCTTCGCCTAAGAGCGAGAGAAGTCATTGTATGTTTTCCCACCTAAAAAAATAATTACAGGCATTAAAAAGTTAACTTTTAAGCCGGTGTTAGCCTAGCAGCATCTGATAATGATGGTTTCTGAATAAAAAATCAATTTCTCTTTTTCCAGGTGGACTCTTGGGTCCAAGAAGCTGGTAACAACACAGAAATAACGTACAACAGACAAGTAAAGGAGTCTGGAGCCACTGCTGTAGACGACTCCAACCCTTACTGGGTCACGTTGAAAACTACCTTGAACGATATGTGAGTAGTGGGTATATATAATACCTACATCTATCATTTGTTTGATGCGTTATACCCAACAACATTTATAAAGCTAGATACAGTATAAACTTCACTATCTGATGTTTTGGTAAAATCAATCGAGCAATACCTTAAGACTACTGTAGGTAGTGTTTAAGTCTAAATTTTTTTTTGAGGTGCTTCTGCAACTTCTCCCACTGTGAGTGGTGCGTGAGGGCGTGTCAGACTTTCAATACTGACTAAAACCACAAAACAATTAATTTTCCTGACTTTAAACAAGTATGCAAGAGTCCGCTGGATGCGAGAACTAGACGGCCGATTGATGTGGCTACACGTGGGAGACGCCTATGTCCATTTTTTTTTTTAATAGGATTCCTTCAAATAACTCTACTCGCTCTAGATGAAGCGTGAGAGTTGCAATAAAACTTGTGTTTTCGTTTTGTGAGTAGTATTTTTGTGGGTATAATCTATCACAACTAGCACAATATACCTAGGTGTCAAGTGTTATCGCTTCTAAACGAGATAAAATATATTGACTGTTCAATGATATTTCAGGGGTATTAAGGTCAAGCCTATTGTTTGCCCGGCGACTTCCGACATGGTCCCCCTTCGCAACCTTGGCATACCAGCCCTTGGCTTCACCACAAAAGCCAATACAATCGCAAGAATTCACGGTAAAGACGAATATCAGAACGTGGAAACCTTCATGAAGGGAATAGACATTTACACTGAAGTTATAACGAATTTAGGCAATCTACAATCTGTTGATCCATAGTGAGAGCTCCGTGATACCTCAATTTATGTTTAGTTTAGCATCCTAAAATTATCTAATATTTTTAAGTAGATAAATAAATTATGATGCTCCGTATCCTTGGACAGCATTTCGGACCAACGTATCCATTTTGCAAGAACTCAAAATCTCCTCACGGCTGTCGTCCGAGTGTCTTCACAAGATTCTGCGATACTTTGGACACATTGCAAGGAAAAATGGTGGCAACCTCGAAAGGCTCACTGTGACCGGTAAAGTGGATGGGTAAAGGCCTCACAGGGTGCAGCCCAATACGTTGGTCCGACCAGATCCGCACCGGTTTTGACTCTACCACATACAATGCCCTTCACACCGCCAGAGACAGAAACAGATGGAGGAATATCATAAAAGTGAAAGTGATGAAGCAGAGGGATCACGACCCTCAACATTGAGGAATTCGACGCAAGGAGGAGGAGGAAATAAATTATGATAATTCTGTCTAACCGGAAGTTGTTGAGCAACAGTAGTTTACATGGACTGTCACATAGGCATGTGACTGCCACAATCCAGTAATCGGGTAACACGTGCCTCCCTGGCAAGACTGGTGTCAGATTGTATGACTTCTGACTGCCTGTAGCTGATCTGATCTAGAAAATCGGTCCAACACCAGGCGTCACTGCCAAAGAGGATTATAGGTGGGCTAGAAACGAAAGCAGAAGAAATAAAAAAAGAGAACAAGGAATTAAAATGTGACAAATTATTATTAGTATAAAAACCTGAAGAGAAAAAGGGAAGAATCACTACCAAACCTACTCGCAAGAGGAAATTACAACCACCTACCAAAATTGAAACAACAGCACAGGTTTTTGGCGGGATGTTTTCAAGTGAAATTCAGTGGCTGTTTTAATCGAAAATTTCCTGGTGGATATTGTGATGTCAAATTGGTGTAGTTTTGTATCTCAACTGTACAATATGTAGAATCTTTGAAACAGGCGCTATCTCGGGAAAATGTTTTTGAGAATTTTATTGTAGTATTGACTACCTTTGCTAAACTTGCCGAGTATGCTAACTCGATATATTTGCTGCCAAACTCTAATCGCTCTAAAACAAGCGTGACTGACCTGTTGGTCTAGTGGTTAGTGGTACTGCCTGCTAAGCCGGAGGTCGTAGGTTCGATTTCCACCCAAGACAAATGTTCGTGTGATAAGCATGATCATTTGTTCTCTGTCTGGGTGTAATTTATCTATAATATGTATGTATTCAGAAATATATACCTAAGTATGTTTATCAGTTGTCTAGTACCCATAACACAAGCTCTGCTTAGCTTGGGACTAGACGGCGTTGTGTGATAGTTGTGGAATATTATATTAAATTATATATTATTAATATGTATGTATTCAGAAATATATACCTAAGTATGTTTATCAGTTGTTTAGTACTCATAACACAAGCTTTGCTTAGTTTGAGACTAGATGGCGTTGTGTGATGGTTGTGGAATATATTATTATTGTTGTATTATATTATTAATTTCTAAACTTGGCACTGGCTAAATGCTGAAACTGTCGAAGCCAAAATTAAAAAAGAAATAGTTTACTTTTTTTTAAGGAGGGTTAATTGTGATTAAGTCAGAAGTTTGTAACTGCCATGATTACCCCGAACCACAGCAAAACAACTTTATATAAAGTAAGTAATCTTTGGCGTCAGAAATCAGGGTCGCCGAAAGAGAAGTAGGAAAGACGATATCCGCCTGACCTTCGGACCGTTCAGGACAAAAGGGTAGCAGCGGACGGAGTCCAATCGAAGCAGCTGAAGGATGGATGAGCAGATGGAGGTCTATGCCAAAAGGCACACCGTGAGGAACATAATAATGTACAACCAAAGTCTGGGAATAAATTATTTTTTTATTATTTATTTAATAACTTATAATTGAGTTCTTTATTTAATTTTTATTCCTAAAATTCCTTATTTAGTTAATGTACTCATTGACACAAGTTAAAAAAAAAATTTGAACCATAATTTGTAAAAAGAGCTATATTAAAAGATCAAAACAATCATTAAAATTTACTGATTTTATCACTTGGACCCACTGAACCCTGCGGCCGTATTATGACATCTTAAAACCATCATGTTTTCTGTGTGAGAAAAGGATAGTGCTATTCGTCCTGTATAGCTCCGTCTCTTTTTCACACCGAAAACATGATGGTTTTAAGAGGTCATAATACGGCCCCTGATCTTGGTTATCTGCCCTTCAAAAGAATTGAGTAATCCGGTGAGCAAGCACCTAGCCAAATTATATAGGTATCCAGTTTATTTTATTATGAAACCATGAACCGTGAAGGTGAAAAACATGTAAATTATAAAATTGTTTAATTTAGGTAACCTCGAATGCTCTCTGTGAATATAAATTTTATGTGTTATTTATTATTGAAGTTGTTAAACACGATTTTCATTCGAGAGTCTTATAGTGCTCATGTAACATTATATTTAGATTCGACTGAGCATTAGCTGTTAGTTGATTCCATAATGTCAGACGAAGCGGTAATTGCTGAGTGGGGCAAAATTTAATACATATACGATATTAATGCCATGAATTATTTCAAAACCGGCGAATTAGGTACCAACAGGCGGTTTGGATATTACTACGTAGGTTTGGTACAGATGTACGTTTTAACCTATTTAGACGAAATTTTGTGTGTATATTTGAGTGGGTCTTTGGATGGTTTGAAAACACAATTGAACCCGACAGGTGGCGCTGTAATTGGGTTTGCAATTATTTTCAGCTTTCGGACACGACAACATCTGTCGGGACCACAAGTACCTATATAAAGTATTTTTAAGTAAGTATTTAAATAATCTTAATTAAATAATACAAATCGATCAAATGGATTGTGGCGACACTTGGGGTAGGCCTATGTCCAAAAGTGGACGTCTATCGGCTGAAATGATGATGATGAATACAAATGATGTAACTACCTAACTGATCCTTCTTTGATGTACTAGTCGCAAGAGTGATTCTTTAGCGAAGGTCAACCGGTGGGCAAGGTACTCTTTTTGTAGCCATTAGTTGGGGAGGCATGGATGCGTGGATGAGGAGTTAGGTGACAAACACACGCACACGTACAGAACAATAATACATACAAAGATATGATGTAAGTACGTGAACATACGTTTCAGTCAAAATTTACATTAAACACTATTTCTTTTCCTGTTGATTTTATTTTTAATATTTATTTTATCTTATTGTTTGCACCATTTGTATCTTGACAATTTATGTACAGATATTTAAACAGGTGACAGATGAAAGAGTGAATAAAAGAATAAATATTTTAAAATGTACATATCTTGGTAGGTACTAATATGTCTGTTTAATGATGAATTACTGACAGTTTCGGTTCGGATTAGGGAACTCAGAAAAAAAAAACAATATGGGTTTATTAGATAGAATGCTTATTACCTACTTTTTTTTCATTCAAATCTGGTATCTACAATCGGCTATCTAGCCATAATCAGCTGTGCTCCTATAATTGTTTCTTTGTTGTCGAGATACCATTATACGGCACTATACTCGTATTTTTGTTGAATATCAAGTTGTCTAGTCTAGGTCCAATACGAGGCATATTTTTAGGCATTTGATATTTTATTGTAACTGCAGTAAATTCTTTGTTAGTTCGTTTGTGTTGTTGCTCAGCCTTTTCTTGTAGGTATTTCTTGATGATATCCATTTTTCACAATCTCCAAGTATTTGTGTTGGTAATCTTCGCATTTGTTACAAACCAGTACGCGTTTGAGACAGTTTTAAGGCGATATTTTGGAATCCCTCGAGGACCTTTGTGATAGCTGCTCGCAGAAACCCCACAGTTCTTCTTCATATTTTTTCCGCGTGGGTTTAATGAGGGTTTTATATTTATCGCAACCATCTGGTTAAATTAGCCATCCCATCGGACGCCTAGGGCGTTCGTTAAACGCCGGCATCCAATGAAATGGCTGAAGAACAACTAACCATGTCGATGTTGACCGCAACGTTTAACCAGATGGCTGAAAGTTGTGTAGTCATATAGTTTAGTAGGGTAACCTTGAGTTAATACATTATATAAAACCACTTTTTAGTAATAGTGTCCACCAAGTAATAGTGAAATATTATTAAATCAATAAATAGCGGAACTAAATTTGAATCACTTGGCTGAGTCTTGATCAGTCATTTCGAAAGGGCTAACTTTCAATACGCCAAGCTGTTAAACGTTGAGTGATTTTAGTTCAAACAACTATCGGCTTAGGCATCCAATTGGATGCCGGCGTTTAATGAACGCCCTAGGCGTCCAATTGGATGGCTAATTTAACCAGATGGCTACGACATATATACTAAGAGCTTGTTACTAAGAGACAGAAGAGATTATCGTCTAAGCAACCAGTTTAGCGATTGAAGTCGTAGATCTACTTCTTTCCTCTTTCGGCTTTGATGTGGTTCTACTCATATGAATATGAATAAAATATCTAGAAATTCGCAACCATCAGTTGCAATGATTATATTCATAAAAGACAATTATTATGCATGCCTATCTGTCTATAAAGTGATTTTTCAAGTGGGCGTGGATGATCAAATCCATTTTTGCCCTTTCCATTTTGTTTAGGTGGGAAAATCATCCAATGACATCCCCCGCACTTGGGCGGAGCGGGAGATAGTGTCAGATTTTTACTGACTAAAAACCCACTCCAGTTCCTTCGTTACCATACCGAGGCCGAATCTTCCTTTCAGAAACAAATCTTTGGCCCCAGCAGGCTTCGACCCTGCTGGGCCCCTACGGTTTGTTGACAACTCCTTGAGGCGCACGTGGAACAATACGTGCTGTCGACGTCTTGGGCTCGGTCCGGACGGTTACCGGACGGTCGGACGGCGAGCTACCCATTGCTCGCCGTCCGCAAGCCCACGCCTATTGTGGCCGGAAATCGAGACCAGAATCTCTGCGGTGGCTGGGGCGTGAACGCGGTTGCCTAACGCGTGCGGCGTTCTCCCTTGCTAGCATTACTGCTTCGCAGAAGGAGGCGACCGCCTGTCACTCCTCCTCGCTCCGGACTATGGCCAGTACCAAGGCCTGGCGCGAGAGATCGCTGCCACCGATCGTCCTCATGAGGACACACCGGTGCACTGCCTAAGCGGGGCACACCTCAACCGTATGCTCCACTGTGTCCTGCGGCGGCGGCGGTCTACACAATGGTGACATCCGGGCGTTACTTTCGCACGAATCCGGTGCAGGAATCCCCCGAACTGACTATGTTCAGTGAGGATCTGCGTCATGCGGAAGGTGAGGACGCCGTGAGGTTTTTCCAGCCACGCCTCAAGAGGGGACCACCATAATTATGGCGGGCCCAGCTCTTTCCAGTCCAGTTTTTATTTTATAAAATCAACGAATTTGATTTGTGGCTAAGAAAATAGTTTTTATTTTTTCTCAATAATCCTATAATGCAATTTTAGTTTTCATCAAGATCGGGTCAGAGATTCGTTCACCGTTTAGGTATATTTTTATGATAAAAACAAAGAAACTGATAGGAGAGCAATAAAGACGTTTTCGTTGATAAACTATCAGATTCCCAAGATAACGATTATGATTTTGACATTTTTCATCTGTTGCCTTGATAATGAAGAATGTCAAGTGTACGAAGGGCAGCAGTGGGAACGGCAGAATGAGATCTCTGGTTTGCTAATAAAGTTATCTTATTTGTTTACTATTCGTTTTTATTGTGTATTCATGACGGGCAGTTGTCGCTGTTATTAGTAAGTTTTTATTATTACGTTTTTGATTGCTGTAGAATATGTTATTGTCATAATCATAGAATAGAATAGTTAAGTGTTACTTATACGCAATAGACCTACTAACTAATAAGCAAAAACAAGAAATAATCGTAATTGAATGACTTATTCTTAATTTTATTTAAGTACGAGTATATATAGCTAGATGCATAGCTAGATATTTGTTTTGTATTACTTACACCGACCATATTTTTTTACTGCTCGCAATATAGATTTACTAGATGTTAATGAATGATTTATGATTATATTTTATAATTTTACTGTGTACTAAAATAATAAATGCTCAACCATATACTAAGTACTAACTAGCTTCTCCCAGCGCCTTCGTCCGCGTGACAATAGATGTCTCCATGCAAACTTTGTACCCTCGTTTTGATCCCCTCAGAGGAGGAAGTTTTCTCTTACCTGCGTACGTCATAGATGGAAAATTTCGTGTTCCGATATGCACACAAGCATGAGATGCTGTGCGTAGAAGTTTCAGTCAGTCCGTTTCTCCTTATATACCTATATATCTAACAAATAATGAGGTGGGATAAATGTATGCTTACATTTTTTATTCATATACTAATACGTACTCAAACCACCCAGTTGCAGTCTCCAACCAGTTGTCGGTCTTGATGAGTGAGTACAGTAGTGTATTTAAAGATTTGGCTCCCCGCGGCCCCGGCCCGACTAGGTTGAAAAACAAAAAGAAAGGAAAATTCTTCTTTAAGGTAACTAATGATGAAACTGTGATTAACACTCTAGAAAGAGCTAATAAAGCGTGCCCTAAAATGTACGAACCCCAAGTATTTTACTTTGTCAACATATCTTATTGTGTTTTCTGTTTGAGTGTGAAACATTGGCCATTTCTGGTCTTCTTCATCAGTTCCACTTCATCCATTTTTTATTATTATGGTTAGGCTCGCGTTTGACCACTATCTCACCTGATAGTAAGCCTTGATGTGGCCCACGATAGAGCACGCCTGCCTAGAAGCAACCTATTCACATTCTATTGACTTACTGAACAGATGAAAGAGGTGTTTTATAGCTACCAGGAAACACAGACTCCGGCAGGGATTTCCACTCCTTAGCTGTACGCATATTGAAAGTGTTTCCAAAATGCTTTGTACGTATGGATGGAATGTTCACTATGTATCTACCGGTGGCGTAACGCTGTAAGTCTTGTGGTTCGATGATGGAACAGACTTGGCGGAATTAAATAGTGCAATTCCAATGCACACTCCCTGAAATGTAAACGATAGAAATCCGTAGTTAGAAAACCATAGTTTATGAGTTACTGCCATGTTACTGCGTATAATCTGAAACAATAAAACAGGAAAATCCGTGGTACAGGAAAAAACCTTTATTAGTTAATCCTCAGAGGTGTATAGGTAGAGGTATATCAACAATTTTCTCCTGTCGACTCAAACGACCAGATGAGTACTGATGACAAACAGTGCTGATAAGGTTTATCGAATTGTAAACAATAAAAACGTGTTTCATAACAACTTTGCAACATTCTTTTATTTGAAACAGGATGTAGAGAAAACCGTTTGATCGTATGAGTTACTTCCTGGGGTCATGACCCCCCCCCCTGGGCTAGGTTCAGGACGTAGGTGGTCCACTTATTATTTTTTTGTTTGGCACTATATAGATTTTATGTACCTACTTTTTACCTGTAGGTATTTATTATTATAAAAATTCAATAATAACTTCGTCTGACTTGATCACGACTATGTGACGGGGCAGCTCTCAAGCGGCTCCTGCCCAACCTTGGGGGTCCGGACGCCTCCTACCGGAGGCTCTACGCAAGAATCGTTCGGTCCATGGTCCTTTATGCAACCAAAGGTCCAGCTGAACACATGCCAAAGGGTCATGGCAATACGGATGGTGCGGGGATACCGCACGGTTTCCCACAAAGCGGCGAGCTTCCTTGCTGGCCTGCCACCATGGGATCTGGAGGCAACAGTCCTTGCACACATGCACGATTTGCGCGTGGAGATGCAACGCCGGGGCGAAAGTCCACTGCCGCGACAGGTCGCGGCATGGCGGACAGAGCTCCGGCGGAATCTCATGCTGAAATGGCGTCAGAGACTATCGCAACCCAGTGCTGGGCACGCCACAATAATGACGGTAAGCCCCCTCTTTGAGGCGTAGCTGGAAAGACCTCATGGCGTCCTCACCTTTCGCATGACGGAGGTTCTCACCGGACATGGTAAGTTCGGGAGGTTCCTACACTGGATTCGTGCGGAAGTGACGCCCGGGTGTCGCCACTGTGCGGAACGCCCGGAGGACAAGGTGGAGCACACGCGTGGAGGTGTGCCCCGCTTGGACAGAGGATCGCCGTGCCATCGTAGGAGCGATCGGCTACGGCGATCTCTCGCAGCGGGCCTCGGTACAGGCCATGGTCCGGAGCGAGGACCATTGGCTAGCGGTCGCGTCCTTTTGCGATGCAGTAATGCTAGCAAAGAAGGAAGCCGACCGCATCATGCAACGGCGCTCACAGCGCCCAAGCCGCCGCCGGGATTCCGATCTCAATATCCGGCACCCTAGGCGCGGGATTGCGGACTGCGAGCAATGGATAGCTGTCGCTGGCTGACCGTCCGGTAACTGTCCGGATCATTCCGAACAGACACCGACAGACAGAGCGCGATGACTTGGGCTCATGCCCAAGTCATCGCGCTCTGTTCCCGCGCGCCTCAAGGAGTTGTCAGCAACAGCAGGGGCCCAGCTGGGTCGAAGCCTACTAGGACCAGGGTTATCCCAAAGGGAAGCTCGGCCCCGGTACGAAAGGCAAAAAGGAACGGGTTGGTCTTTTTAGTCAGTAAGAGTCTGACACTATCTCCCGCTACGTCCAAGGGCGGGAGATGTCATTTGGATGATTTTTAACCACCAAAAAAAAAAACACGACTACGTGCTGGATCCGCCCTTGGTTACTTCCACTATATGAAATACTGTATTAAATCGTATCCGGTAGAGGTACAACATGTTGTAATGTCTTAGTTCGACTGGTTAAAATTAGGTGGGGTTGGTGTCACACATGTATTTTAAGTGCGGAAGAAACGTCCGGGTGTCGGGACACAGTGGTGAATGTGAATGTGAACGGTAGAGGTGTGACCCGCCTGGGCAGAGAACCACCGTGTCCTCTTGGAGGCGAATGGCGGCAGCGATCTCTCACGCAAGGCCTTGGTACAGGCAATTGTCCGGAATAAGGAAGAGTGGCAGGCGGTCGCCTCCAGTAATGCTAGCTAAGGAGACAGCCGCACGCGCGAGGGAACGACCTTCACGTCCCAGCCGAACCGGATTCCGAACCCGACTTCCAGCCACCGTAAGCGCGGGCTTGCGGACGGCGAGCAGTGGGTAGCACGCCGTCCGACCGGCCCATAACCGTCCGGACCGACTATGTCTGGTATCGCTGTTAGCGATAAGACACGCCATTGTAGCCATAGATCTAAGTTTCTGTGATATTGTTACTATTTTAGTCAAAGATATGTCAAACAGTAGAGATATGGCAAGGGGGCGTGGTACTTGCGAACACTTTTAGGTCGCTATATGAGGCCATTGAGAAAAAACTAAAACGAACGAATTGTTTTAATTGAGAACAAATAATATTGCTTGCTTAGTACCTACAGCTGGAGAAATGAAACCGCTGGTCTAATAGAGCAATGAATAAGTAATTTTACTTATGTTGTGAATCTTGTTTGAAGTGTAAAAGGCTTGGTGAGTGTGCGTAAATTTACAGATTTCCATTATGTAAACAGAAGGTAGCGTAGCTTGCTTCAGCTTAGCTAGGTCGACCTGTGGATGGGTGACCGCCTTTTAACCGCCATCGTCGGATATATACACAATAAACACTCTCGCATTTATTCCGCCAGGGTAACACATCTACAACCAAATAATCCATCTAATCAGTTCTTCTGCCACCTATAGGGATTGAAAATCTAAACGAGATGAAATACCTACCATTGTCGCAAACACGGGACCCTGGAGATAAGACCACGAAAACAGTCCTTGGACCAATCCGACGCAAGTGGTTAAAAGGTTAATACATCGAGATTCCTCCGTGCTGCGGAAAGCACGCACGTTATGCTGTTGGTGCTAGCTGTCATACGTAGGTCTTTTGACAGTCGTTACGGATAGTCAGAAGCCAGAAAATCGGACGCCAGTCTAGTCAAGGGGTCGCACCAACAGCTTAACATACTTACCGTGACACAGAGGAATCGCGATATACTTACACTTCAGTCATAAATGCAGGGACTCTTATAACTATAATGCGCTGTTTGCGTTTTTGAGGGTCATCGTCAGTGAGCCCTGATGAAGCTAGTTGGACTGTTTGCGTAAGCTTGTCTAGATCTTTTTTCGTCTCCGTGCTGATAATTGGGACATACATAGGCCTCCTCTCAATGAGAGCAAGTAGGCCGTAATCTACCACGCGGAGTACACATTTTTTTTTTTAAACGTTGTTAAAACCTTAGGACTAACTCCTGTATCATGGGTGCATCCACAAACATGTAAACTCACATTCACAAGACACGCAGCAAGAACACCTAACTGTATGACCCTTATTTGTTCAGCACGGGAATCAAACCGGTCACTGCGCCATCCGTGCCGTCAACTTGCTTTTAAATAAAGTTCCTAATTGCTTATTTCAATGTGTACCAAGATTTATTTTTCAATACCTATTAGTAGTAGTACAAGAAATCAACAACATTATTTCAAGTTCTGAGCCACGTTTTCATGTATGTTCGCTTTGACGAGTGCCAGAGTCGCGACGGATGACATCAGAATAATGTCATTTTCAAAAAAATCTTAAATTTTTGATTTTGTAATTAAAAGCGTATGCTTAAATAATAGTAGTTTATGTGACTAGGGGATAAAGCAGTGTCTTTAAGTCGCGGGCGGCATGTTGAATTCCGAACGAAACGAAGGTTGCTGATTTTAATCCCGAACGACAGTGAAGGATTTATAAAATTAACTCCCAAGCATTGCGAGGGAGTTAATAAAGAAACCTGAGTGAAGTGAGGAATTAAAGCCGCCCAAGACAAAGACAGCTTTATCCCCGTGTTGCATACTCTACTTTTTACACCATCTGTGAGATAATTAAAAGACAATTTGGTCGACCAAATCATATATTAGAGAAATATACCTAAGTATTATGTTTACAAGTTCATCAAACAAACAAAATTTACTACTCCAAGATTCTATAGTTTCAATTTTCTATAATGCTCCCGTGTCGTCAGTACCTACGCACGTTTTATTTCATTTTCTTTTTTTTGTTAGTGGCCAGTTTGAATCATATTGATTACATACTCTTTGGTTTGAATTTCGAGTCAACTTGTTCGATGCGCCTACATTTTAATTCACAATGTTGACGATTCTTGATGCTCCAAATTCAAATCTCATTATTCCCTAGGGATCGGCCATACTGTATTATCTCCCTAGGCATATAATGACTTGCTTTAAGTGAGGTTTGTATGACGTGTAAAACGACATTATCGAGCAGGTGGTGTAAAAATATATTTGTTAATTTTATATGCATCTACAAAAGTCAGTTTTTTTCTGAGACACCCTGTATGTCTAAATACATAAAGTTTAATATTATGAACTTTGCATCTATTGATAAGAAATCAATTGTATGTTCTCGTAATTTATAAGGTTTTCGCATGGAAAAAATGAGGAGCAGTTTGATAATAAAACTTATGTGAATTTTAGACAGGTTTTTGTAATTATGAACATTATTCTTAAAAACCGATCCAGGAAATGCGGCTTCTTGCGTAGGTACCTACCTCTCTAATGCCAAACTGAAACACTTAGAAAATATCTTAAATTGACGGAATCCAGAAACAAGTTGAGACATATAGGCACCCTTAAACAAAAGTGGGACTATACCAATAAGGTGATTTTTCAGCAGTCATTAAGTTTTAAATGTACTTATTTACACGATAAGAAGTAGCGAAGCAATTACTGAGGAACATCAACTAAAAGTTAAAGGTGCACCTAAAAATGGCAATTAAAAATCAAGTTCAGTATAGTACCGCTTTTGTTTTAAAGGTGCGATGTAATTGTCCAACAATAAATCTCTACAGTGATGATGAATTCGCCAGTGATGAGAGAGATTCGATTGAAAGGAAATTACCTAATGCAACGTAACTGACAGTTTGACGTGCGTAGAAAAATGAACAATAAAGAAAAATTATTTATTTCCAATATTTTCTTTGGAGCGAAACGGAACGAAATAGTTAAACCAACGAAAGATTTGAATAGGACGTTTTTCTAGGTAAGCAGGGGCGTAGCTACCGCCATATCAATGATACGGGGCCCCTAAACTACAGGGGCCCGACTTTAAAAAAAATCGTAACGTAAACGTTATTGATAAGTGATCTTCTTTTCGATTCGATGGTAAACTAGTTAAACTATTTGGGCCCAGTAGGTGGATAATTGCAGCATCGGTCGCGCTCATTATATCCTTCCAACTGCAGGTGTATGGGCACTTAGAGCACTCTAACGTGTGGCTCATATTCTGAACGTTGTATTTGCAACGGCTTACCTGGGGGCTGAACCCATTTAGTGCTTTCCATATAGACTACTTCAATCCACATCCAGTGAGAGGTGCGTGACTATATGATAGGATGTTCCATTTTTAATGCTCGCTTCGCTCTTTCTAGCAGTATTCTAGCCCAGAATACTCCAATAAACCAGCTCATCGATTTCGGTCTTAAGTCATGACATGGACGAAACCTATTCAGTTAGTCTGGTCATCACTGTCGTGGTGTACCTATCGTTTCTCTGTGCTAGCAGGGCTAACTCGTAAAAATAAACCTCGATATTTGTTGACTGGGGCCCCTTAGGATATCCTATGGATAGCTACGCCACTCTAAGTAAAAATTCTAGCAAATTCAATTGTAATTTTGTGTTTATTTAAACGAATCGTCAGTTTGTTATCTCTCGTTTATCTTTTAATGAATAAATTCGTTCGTCGTAGAGCCGGTCCCTGCATGCGAGTCTATTCGCCAAATTTACAATAAATACGGTGTGATAATGTGTTGTACAACAGTCCTGTGTCGACTGGGTGAGTAGTAACACTTCTACTTAGCAGATATTTAGTACACACTAAGAATATTTTAATCACACAAGTACAATTTATTTTTAGTATATGTAAAACCTGAATATAGTTTGTTCAGAATCACCAAATAAACCTACCTTTTTAAATATTTTTTCCCAAAAATATTTAAAAAGGTCACAAGTTAGACACCACCGACATTAAGTAAAACACAGATCACTGCAGGTCATAACGGGTATTAGGCGCCAGCAAACAGCTGCATGCTGGATGCAAGTGCAAAACCACCCCTCAGTCGCCTGGATAGCCCGGTGACTACGAATTTTTGCTGAAATAAGAAGCTTATAAACTTTGTGATTATTCATGTTATAGTTATGAAATTTTGTACACAGATTCTTTACATAAAAATAGTAGATAGGTACTTACGTGTTTCGGGTTTCACATATATTAAAACTAATGTTGTATATTGATATTATAAAAAGGGATATTTTTAACTGTGCATCAAACATCCTATTCTGTACTAAAAATACTGTTGTACTCCAAATATTAATGGACTTTTTACAATTATTAAGGGACTTGGGTCGCCCCGACTTATACAGGTTAGATTAGATGCGGGCGGTGTCCGTGTTCGTTTACTTCACATTTTCACTGGATCCCGATATTATTCGTGGTTATTTTTTTGAAGAGAATATTTTAGTACACAATTATTATTATGAACTGGCATGTTGGTCTAGTAACTGACCTGTTGATCTAGTTGGTTAGTGGCCCTAACTGCTGACAAATGTTTGTGTGATGAGCATGATGTGAGCATGTATGTATTTAGAAATATACAAGTACGTTTATCAGTTGTCTAGTACTCATAACACAAGCTCTGCTTAGCTTGGGACTAGACGGCGTTGTGTGATTATATTATATTATATTATATTATATTATATTATATTATATTATATTATATTATATTATATTATATTATATTATATTATATTATATTATATTATATTATATTATATTATATTATATTATATTATATTATATTATATTATATTATATTATATTATATTATATTATATTATAATTTTTTGGTGAAACAAAGACATATTTTGTAGTAAAAAACAAATTGAGGAATAGTTGAATACTACCCTTAAATAAAAAACCGGCCAAGAGCGTGTCGGGCCACGCTCAGTAGCGTTCCGTAGTTTCCCGTCCGTCACAATAAGTGTTCCCACTTATGAGTTTAAAAAAAAGGCTATTTGTTACATTAACATACTAAGTACGGAACTCTAATAAATACGGAACCCTAGAAACGGGCCCACAAAGGACGGTGATAACTAAAACAGTATGCAAGTAGTAGAAATTTCAGCGATTGTGCACTCGTAAAATTACGAATATATTTAAGAAGCAACAATTTTTTACACACGGTAGGTCATGAAAGCATGGAAAATCTTAACATCGACTTTTAAAAAGATGACGTCATTACGCAACGCCATCTATCGAACCATTTATGAACTGGTTTTTACCTTAACATTTTGATATATGGCGGTATAAAAATGAATTTTAGTCTTGTTCTAAATTGCCTTAGCATGTTCCTGATAGAAGTTTTATGTAGTTATAAGATAATACCGCCAATGCCAAGGAGAGACCAACCGAACAATTCGATAATACCCGACCCAATCAACTCAGAAAAATCCTAACAGCGCGAACGCGAAATAGCCCAAAGTACAGCACCATCTCTCGGGGAATTGGGTTACTAATTAATACATAGGTACCAGAAGAAGTTTTCGGTGGTAATTTTGGATTGCGAGAACCGATTTTAATAATTCTCTTTTTGTTTGAAAGAAGATACGTTCAGGATAATAAAATAAAAACGAAGTTAAAAAAATGCTTGCATATACGATTATACTATAAACTTAGTCCAGAAATCGTTTTGTAGAATCAAGTTCAAAATGATTTTCCTAGAAAGGCCTTTTAAAGTTCTACTTATCAGATATTTTTCATATTTTCTTAAGTTATGGTTCAAAAGTTAGAGGGGGGGGGGTCCGAAATTATTTACATTATCAAAAAATTATTTTAGTAAACCCCTATTCATTTTTAAATACCTATCCAATAATATATCACACGTTAGGGTTGAAATAAAAAAAAAAAATAACTTCCCACTTTACATATAGGGGGGCTACCCTAATAATTTTTTTTTCCAATTTTTATTTTACTATTTTGTCGGCGTGATTGATATACATATTGGTACCAAATTTCAGTTTTCTAGTGCTAACAGTCACAGAGATTAAGCGAGGACGGACAGACAGACAGCCAGACAGACGGACAGACAGACATGGCGAAACTATAAGGGTTCCTAGCTGACTACGGAACCTTAAAAATCATGCATTGTGTCAAACTTAACATCGTTTTCTAAAGGTATCTACGTATTTTGCAGAATGCAGTCATGTTCGGCATAGTTTCTATAGTCCTGGTAGTGCTACAGCTGCAAGTCAGCTTTGCTGCCTGTGATACCGACTATGCCAGCAAGACTCCAGTGGAATTATTCCAGGAGTACATCAGGATTAACACCACTACCCATAATGATTTGAGTAAGACCTGCTTTTTTAATTGTTACTTCGTTTTTTTATTTAATTTTATTTTTTCTTCACACTGTTTGTGCATTTAGCCACTATCAGCTTTAGAAAGTAATTTAGTTTTTTAAATAAAACAGAAAACATTATCTCGGCTCGCGGTTTGACGACCAAAACTGAACTGTTAAAGGAATGAAACTATATAGTTACTCTTTTATAGTTATACTCTTTCTCGATCGCACGCATGACATTTTAACACTTCATGGTAAGGCCTCAGTTGTGTAGAGTCCAGCGGTCGCCAACGCGCGGCCTGTAAACGTTTTGTAATTATATAGAAAATTTAAACGGAAAGGTTTGCTCAGCAGTTTATTACAATTTTTGGTAGCACTTTTTTATGCGAACAAACTTTTTCAATTGTAAATTATAGAAAAAATAAATAAGCTTCTCGTCTCACAGATGAGCATTTGAGAGCCATATTATGAATTTCAACCACAAATATGACGGCTAATATACAAGAAATAGCCTCCCAAATACAACCTCAGGCGTCACATTAATTTTTAATTAAACAAACGTAGTCTTTATTTCTATTTTTCTATTAAAAGTGTGTTGTAACAATTTTAAAAGCATTTCATTTTTTTCTAGATATGATCAATTGTATGCAGGTATCAGGTTGAATCATCATCATCATCGTCATTTCAGTCGAAAGACGTCCACTGCTAGAAATAGGCCTCCCCCAAAAACCAAACCCAAACCTAAAATAAAATCAGGTGGAATCTAGGGTTAATATTTCAAGTGCGGCCCGCCTTCAGTTTATTTTACCACCTTGTGGCCCTTGCCTGACAAAAGGTTGCCGACCGCTGGTGTAGACACTTGAGATACAAACTACAAGAATAGGCTAGTTGCCGTAAAACATGTAATTAGTCCGTCTTTTAGATTATTCAAAAATAAGGAACACGTATTTTTTTATTTGTAAATTAAACCAAAAATGACAAAGATATAGCCCATTAAAGTTACGTGTAACGTCACGCCGTGCTGCATTTTTCGCACGGGGTGACGTCACACGTAACTTTAATGGGCTATATCTTTGTTATTTTTTGTTTAATCGAAAAAATAAAAAATACGTGTCCAATATTTTTTTATAATCTAAATTACGAACTAAACAAAATGTAATTATTTTGACCCTGGAAACTACCCTAATATTGTGAAACATTAAAACAACAACTTCACTTAAAAAAAACTCCGCCAATGAAAAATTCACCTTATTAATTTAATCAAAATTTGGAGAAAAAAAACCTATAGTAATACAGCTATCAGCACTACATGAACTGTCAGAATTTGGTGGGTTCTGAATAGTGAGGCAATAAAGTGGAATGATTTCTTTGACTTTATAATTAAAAAATAAGATCTATATGTTATTTTCGGACAAAATCCATAGTATAGGTACACACAACTTAAAAACGAGTGTTGGTACTTATTACTATCTGAAACAATTTTTTATGTATTACCTATATGCCACTGGGGATGTAGGCGTACCCAATGCTCCAGTATGGGACTGTCCCACAATGTCCGCTATTGTCTTCAAAATGATTTTGGGGCTGACGCGTACTCTGCGCATGATGGAGACACATCGCTTGCGCATAATGACATGAAAGCCATCAATTTCTGCCTCTGCGAACATACCAGATGCACTGCAGTAGCGCGGCAACCCCATCAACACCCTTTTTTTTTTTTTTTTATGGTGGTAAAAATCATGCATTGACATCCCCCGCCCTTGGGCGGAGCGGGAGATAGTGTCAGACTCTTACTGACTAAAAGACCCACCCCGTTCCTTCTAGCCTTCATACCGGGGCTCGAGCGCCCTTTCGGATAACCCTGGCCCCAGTAGGCTTCGACCCGGCTGGGTCCCTGCTGTTGCTGACAACTCCTTGAGGCGCGCGGGAACAGTGCGCGCCGTCGACGTCGCTTGGTCCGGACAGTTACCGGACGGCCGGACAGTGA
Organism: Mythimna ferrago; assembly: GCA_910589285.2. NCBI lineage: Eukaryota > Metazoa > Arthropoda > Insecta > Lepidoptera > Noctuidae > Mythimna > Mythimna ferrago. The sequence continues at coordinate 17,298,525 of OU342675.1, forward strand.
GCTACCCATTGCTCACTGTCACTGTCGCAAGCCCGCGCCTACGTTGACTGGAAATCGGGTTCAGAATCCCGGCGGCGGCGGCGGCAATAACGCCGTTGCCTGATGCGTTCGGCCTCCTCCTTCGCGAGCATTACTGCGTCGCAGAAGTCGGCGACCGCCTGCCACTCCTCCTCGCTCCGGACCATGGCCTCAACCAAGGCCCGGCGCGAGAGGTCTCCGCCGCCGATCGCCCCCACGAGGGCACGGCGATGCTCCGCCCAAGCAGGGCACACCTCGACTGTGTGTTCCACCGTGTCCTCCGGGCGTTCCACACTTTGGCGACACCCGGGCTTCACTTCCGCATGAATCCGGTGCAGGAAACTCCCGAACGAATCATGTCCGGTGAGGACCTGCGTCATGCGGAAGGTAAGGACGCCGTGAGGTCTTTCCAGCCACGCCTCAAAGAAGGGACTTACCGCCATGATTGTGGCGTGCCCAGCACTGGGTTGCAATAGTCGTTGACGCCATTTCACCATGAGATCCCGCCGGAGCTCTGTCCGCCATGCCGTGACCTATCGCGGCAGCGGACCTTCACCCCGGCGTTGCATCTCCACGCGCATATCGTGCATGTGTGAAAGGACTGTTGCCTCCAGATCCCACGGTGGTAGGCCAGCCAGGAGGCTCGCCGCTTCGCGGGAGACCGTGCAGTATCCCTGCACCATCCTTATTGCCATGACTCTCTGGCAGGCGCCCCGTAGAGGGCCATGGACCGAACGATCCCCGCGTAGAGCCTCCGGCAGGAGGCATCTGGACCCCCAAGGTTGGGCAGGAGCCGCTTGAGCGCAGCCCCAGCCCGGTTGAGTTTGGGAGCCAGACGTCGGAAATGCTCCACGAAATTCCACCGGCTGTCGAGGACGAGTCCCAGGTACTTCATCGTCGACCCGACACCGATGTGAACTCCTCCTACCGTTAGTTGGGAACTCAATGGCGGCGCGTTCCGAGAGCGGCGACCGTGAAAACACATCGCCTCGGATTTGTGAAGCGCCACCTCGAGTCCCAACTCCTGGATCCTATCAATGACCATCGCAACCCCGCGTGTCGCTAGAGCGACCGCCACCTGGTACGACTCTCCCTGCGCTAGAACCAGCGTGTCGTCTGCGTAGCAAACCACGCTGACCCCGTCAGGGAAGTCGCCGCGCAGCACGTAGTCGTACCCGATGTTCCACAAGGGTGGCCCTAGTACCGACCCCTGCGGAACACCGCACGACATCTCTCGACGTTTCCAGTCTCCCTGGTGACCGGGGTAGACAATGTACCTGTCCGACAGGTAAGCCTCGACCACTTGACAGAGGTATTCGGGTACCCGGTGGTACCGGAGTGCCCTCCGGATCGTACTCCAGGGCAGGGAATTGAACGCGTTGGCAATGTCCAAGGACACCCCATCAACACCCTAAAAGCTTCATTGTATCATTTTATAATGCTCCCATACAGTAATCTAGTGAGAATACATGACCATGATCGGAGCTGTGGTTTGGAATAAAATCATAATGTCATAGCAAGTAATAAAGATAAAAAAATTATTTAAACCATACATTCATTAGATATTTATTTTACTTTCTAGCACCGGCTGTCGACTTCTGGAAAGCATTAGCTGAAGCTGCTGGTGTACCATGTAATGTCATCGAGATTGTGCCGGGGTACCCCATAGTGGTACTTAAATGGCAGGGAACTGACAGTAGCCTACCCAGCATTATGCTGAACTCGCACATGGACGTGGTTCCTGCTCATATCGAGGTAACTTAACCACAGACCATAGACAACAATACTTTTTTTTTATGTGACGTTAGGGTCGATACCTGCCAGGGCTGTGGCTTTGTTCGAAAGAGTTAACATGACCCTAGAACGGAAAATGCAACTGAAAGAAACACAGGTAGAAAGTTGGACACTCTCTCTCGCTCCACCCAAAGCAGAAAGAGATATTTGATGATTTCTTAATTCAACAAAAAAAGGATGTATTAATAAATATAATTAATATATGCAAGGTGGTGAGAACAAAACGATTTTTTTTTTGTATGATAATTCAAACTAATTTGATAATTTAAAACTAAACATCATCATCTTCCTGCCCTTGTCTCGTGTTGTTTGGGGTCGGCGCAACGTGTCTTTTTCTTTCATTCTGTCCAGACACCCGTCTTGCCATCACTAACTCCTTTCTCTTTCACGAGGCGGTATTTAGACCCGAGCCGTGGCGAGGGTCTTAAGAGAGCCGAGAACGGTAATCTCGCAACAACTGTATATTTTTTATTATTTTATTAGTACATATACATAAATGGCTTATTAGAAAAGGTCTTGTTATTATTTAATTGTAAATCACTCCTCACACAATCCATCCATCTTTTTTTGGCTTCCCTCTACGTTTCCACCTATCCACATGTATACTCATAACTCTTTTAATTAATATGAAGCTGCACCATGTTACCTATTTATTTTAGTTTAATTACAATGTTTGAAAACTAATAAGAATTATTTTAAAAACCATTTGCATTAGTCAACGACTTGATACAGATGTTTGCCAACTAATATTAGACCAAAATGTCATATAAGGTCCATAGTAGAGTCTGTGCGCATAGACCTTACGAGTACAAGCACAAATCTAAAGTATTCTGTGTTTTAACTCGTCACGCTACGATCCAAGTATTTAATCTGTTTTATGACTGGTTTTACAATTTCAATGATAACTTTGTTGGTGGGTCAATTATCTACGCGTAGGTACGTTATAATAGTTATGATGTACGCTTTGAGTTACGACTGCTGGCGGTTGATAAAAATTTATATGGCAACTGTAAATGTGATACTTTTACAGGATATGCTTGTAATATCTATAGAGGTGTAGTTAAATATATTGACATAACAATATTACAAATATTTTTTTGAAACTGCAGGATAAACAATTTTTGCCTATATATGTATCATTGTAGATCATTAATCTAATGATACCTCTTCCCCAATCCAAATACAATCGTGGTTATATTTTAAAACTGATTTGACCTTAGAAAAACTAGCCTTATGATAGTGGTTGGCCATAGTCAAATCCCAAAATAAAAATGTACTTTTCGCACTAAATTATCATCAGGTGATCTTGAAGAAAGTTTTTAATTTCGATGGGCAGAAGCCGTTTCAAAATGATGACCGCATCTTTCCTTTATTCATTCATATCTGTAACGATAGCGAAATACTTTTCATCTTAACAACAATATAATACAGTGGAAGTTTCTTTTGTCTTGTGTTTTATAATGTGTAATTCAGTGTAATAAAATACATACATTATCTGTGTAAACATATTTTTTTTTATTATGGCTAGGCTCGCCTTTGATCACTATCTCACCTGCTGGTGGCGATGATGTGGCTGACGATGGAACACGCTTGCTTAGAAGTACGACTCTTGACATAAAGAACACAGACTCCGGCAGGGAATTCCACTCCTTAGCTGTACGCATATTGAATATGTTCCTAAAACGCTGTGATTACTGTGTTTCTTTCACAGGAGGGTTGGACCTACGACCCATTCAGTGGTCACTTAGATGACAACGGCGTCATTTACGGCCGAGGCACGCAGGACATGAAATCAGTATCGATACAGTACTACGAAGCTCTGCGCAGACTGAAGGAGAAGAATGTAGAGTTCCTCAGGGACGTGTACATGACTCTGATGCCTGGTGAGTGACAATTTGTCATAATTTCGTCTGTATCCGTTTTGGTGGTATGCGGAACAGAAAGTAAAGCGACACATATCTCCATTGAAAAGGGAGGATCTTCCGACCAGACGGTGTTATGTCTGGTGGGCAACAGCCTATGTTCCTGTTCCATGTTCAAATCGCGCAGAGAACTTAAATTGCGCGATGCAGGATTAGTTCTCATTTGATGCCTTAGATATCGCTATACTGTATATAAAAGACAAAATCCTGGCTCATTCACTGACCCATCAACGCCAAGTCTAAACCCTTGGACCTGGAACGCTGAAATTTGAGAAGACTATAAAATTTAACCCCTGTGGGGATGAAACGGGGTTCCAAAGATTGTATGGAGAAAGTGTCAATCAATCGGTAGCTCGCCGTCTAATACGGACCTGACCCGAGTCGACGGCACGTGGTTCACCACGTGCGCGTTGCAGAGATGCCAGCTTAAGTGACGGAGTCCGCTGGGGCCTGTGTCAGCTAGGGCTGGAGGATAGTTCGTAGAAGTTACCGGAGCCCTGGATCGTAAAGGGTAAATAAAAGAACACTGGTAGGATTTAGTCAATATAAGCCTGACACTCCTTCTCGCTCCACCCAAAAGCGGGAAGAGTTAAAGAAGATTTACAACATCAAAAAAAGGACATAGGCGTCCCCCACGTGTCGCCTTATCGACTGATCTACTGCGGGGTTAAGCGGACTCTTGCATTGGTACATGTGTATAGAAAAAAAAATAGTTGTTTAGCAAATTGACTAAATATTTTAATGTCTGTCCATATATACTAATTACAATTGCTGTTCTTTGCCATTGGTACTTGTATTAAGGCGTATAGTTCCTTGAACCATCTGGCCGAAATTATGTGAACGCAACTCTCGCACTCGCCTAGGCGGCAGTACGCAAATCTGTGCATTTATTTGCGGCCAGCAGCGCCCGGAAAGCGCTTTAAATACATTTTCTCTGCGAGATATTGATTGATTTACATATGCAATGTTCACTTTGAAGAATTGAAGAATTTGAAAAACCACCAATTTTTATGTGTAAAAATGTTTCTAAAGGTCCAAGCCGTTTCGAAGGAGTAGGGAAAAGTTGCGAAATTGCTAAATATTTTGTTTTGACAAAAGTATTAATTGCACGAAAAAATCAAATGTTGATATTATTGTTCATGAATCTATAATAAACATATATATATTTCAAACCAATTGACCTAGCCGTTACGGAGGAGTAGGCCTCAGAAAATCACTGTTTTATGGCACTTTTCGGGCGCTTGGCCCTTAAAGACTACAACAATCTGTACTGAAGCAAACGTCGGCGTTCGCTCTCTCGTTGTCTTTCTATTGTGTCTCTAATTACGGTATTCGAAATGTTAATGCGACACAATTTTATAAATTATTTGATAAATTATTTCAATATAGGTACATAATTGCATACGTTCATATAATTTCTGTCAAGGAATAAATTTGACGTTATCGACAATCTATTTAAATACATATGGTTTAACCTCACGTCTATTTACGCAAAGTGTTTATCAAGTAAATATTTAAATTAAAAAAGGATAAGTATCGATACAGTGCTTGGTAAAGTCAAATTTCTCATAATGTCATTAACCAAAAAAAATGTTTTTTTTTTATAGATGAGGAGGTGGGAGCAGAGAACGGAATGATTCAATTCGTAAAGACACCAGAATTTAAAGCCATGAATGTGGGGATAGAATTAGACGAGGGCACTTCATTCCCTATGCCTATCGTTGCACTCTTCTATCAAGACAAGGTTGTATATCGTAAGTATATTGCAGATACATAGCATAGTTGGCCTTATAATGTTCCCTCTACTGGGACTCAGGCCTCCTCTCTAGGAGAGCGAATGGGCCGTAATCCACCACGCGGGCCCAGTGCGGGTTGGTAGATGTCACATGTCTTCGAATTTTTGGTTCTAGGACACGCCTCACGATGTTTTCCTTCACCGTTTTGAGAGCAGTGGTGATGAAATACTCGTAAATTACACAAAGTAATGCGCGTGGCTGGGTTTGAGCCCGTGACCTACAACTCATAAGTCGGGGCCATTACCACTCGGCCACCACTGCTCTCTAAGACACTTAATAATAATACATATAGTATGATATTAGTCCGACTGTTTCAGCTGGTCCATGGTTTCTCATTAATAGAGGACTAAGACAGAGACACCCACTATCTCCAAAACTGTTTATAGCTATTCAGGAATCAATAATCACTCAACTCCACTGGAGGACATGTGGTTTAAGAATTAACAACGAGTACTTAAGCCACCTACGATTCGCAGACGACCTAGTCCTGCTTTCAGAGTTGAGTTCAGAACTACAGACTATGATTGAATCACTAAACAAAGCAAGTAAAAGAGTCGGTCTAGAAATGAATCTGTCTAAAACCATGGTAATGACGAAAGGCACCAAAAAAAAAGCTAGTAACGGTAAACGGCGTACATCTTAAAAACACTGACAATAATGAAAAATTATAAATTAATTGTAATCTTTTAAAAATAAAGTATTTTAAAGAAATAGTTGAACAAATAAGTCACTTAAAAAAATAATATTATTTAGTTAATACTATCTTTAAGTTATTTCAATTTTAATTATTTTATTTATTTATTTTATTTTATTTTATTTTATTTTATTTTATTAGGAAAACATACAGTGTATTCATACAGAGTAGAAACAGATATAAACAACTGAATACCATTTACATGTTTCCGCATTTAAACATCTAGAAAGCTTGTTATCAATCTTTAGTGATATAACAGGTAATGTAAATAACCTAATATTAAGCAAAATTTGAAAATTTAAAAAAAGTGAAATTTGGGGTAAGTATATTTAATAACTAAATTATCACAAAAAATGAATTCTGCCTGTAGTTTGAAGAACTCTGAGGCACGTCCACACATGCTTTACGTCTCGTCATTCTATTCGGGACTTTAAGTTTAACTCGAGATAGTAAATCCGGTGAGTCAATGTGATTCTGCGCGATTTTAACAAGGCACGCAATATCCGAAAACTTTCTTCTTTGGTACAATGGTAAGATATGGTGTCTTCGACATCTCGCCTCATAATTGGGGTCATATGTTTTAGACTTATGTTGCAAGTGTTTCAGGAACCTACGTTGAATGGATTCAATTCTATCTATATAAACATTGTAGAGAGGATTCCACACTTGGGAACAATACTCAAGAACGCTGCGCACCAAAGAGCAATAAAGAATTTTAAGTACTTTCAAATTTGAAAACTGAGAGCTGGCTCTCAAGACGAAGCCCATGGTCCTGTAAGCTTTTTTGACAATATGATCTACATGTCTTTCATAAGTTAGCTTGGAGTCGTGAATGACACCTAGGTCCCGTACTGAGTCTACTTGTTCTAACTCATGTCTTTTGATAAAATATTTAAATTTAATAATTTTGACTTTACGAGTAAAGGTTATAAAAAAACATTTTTTGACATTTAAGTCTAATTTATTGATTAAACAATATTGTTCGAAACTATCTAAATCATTTTGGAGAAGCTGACAGTCTTCAAAGCTGGTAATTTTTTTGAAAATTTTCATGTCGTCAGCATAAAGGAGTAATTGTGAGTATTTAATGCATTGAGTGACATCATTTATAAATATGTTAAAAAGAAGGGGCCCAAGCAAAGAACCCTGCGGTACCCCAGACGGGACGATGCTCCATTTAGAACGGTACCCATTCAGAACCACTGCTTGCGATCGATTTTCAATGTACGAAACAAACCACCGATATAAGTCTCCATGGATGCCAGCTTGGAGTAACTTCTGTAGTAATATTTTGTGGTCGATTCGGTCAAACGCTTTACTATAATCAGTAAAAATTGCATCGACCTGTCCACCAGCATCCATGCTAGACGTCGTAAACTCTGTGAAAGACAGCAGATTAGATAAAGTTGACCGCTTGCTTACAAAACCATGCTGCTCCGTGATCAAAGTTGGTGAGATACTCTCATAAACTTGTGTATATACGATTTTTTCCAGTATCTTAGCAAAGATGCATAATTTGGAAATGGGGCGATAATTTTTAGCATCACTCTTGCTACCACTCTTATGTATGGGTGTGATAAATGCAGATTTCCATATTTTAGGTACAAGTCCTTCCGAGATAGACCTTTTATAAAGAATAACAAGAGGTTCAGTTAAACATGTAGCACAAGAGACAATAAATAATGGTACCACATTATCGGGCCCTGCACCCTTACTTAAATCTAAAGATTTTAATAATTTAAGAACTAGGTCAGCAGTGACTTCTATACTACCTATGTTGCTTGGTGCGTTGTTATCAATAGACATGGGTATTGAAGAAGAGCATGTAGACGGAGGTAGAAAGTTTGAATGGAAATGAGAAGCAAACACATCGCATATTTCATCCCCAGTATCAGCTGGAACACCATTATAATGAATAGTTGATGGGAGTGAGTTCGATCCCTTTTTATTTGATTTAATAAACGACCAAAAAGACTTGGGACATTTAATTATTGCATCTTCCGCGTGTTTTATATATTTTAAGTAGCATTCTTTCTCCAATCGTTTGGCACGGTCACGAAGAAGACAAAAAGTATCATGGTCACTAGTATTACCATATATTTGAAATTTTTTTAAGAATTTGAACTTCTCTTTGAGAAGTTTCTTTAAAGGAGCACAATACCAAGGTGGGAAAGAGTCAGAGGCTATTAATTTGTGAGGAACATACTGCTCAATGACATCATATAGGTGTTTATAAAATAATTGTACTGCGTCCTCTAATGTATTATTATTTAAGCATGTTTGCCAATTTATGTTATTTAAGAAAGTTTTTATGGCTCCGTAGTCCGCTTTATTATAATAATATTTAAGTCTGGTTTTACTTTTCAACAAACACTCCTTGGTAAAATCGAGGACTATATCTAACGACTTATGATGACTATCTTCCGGTACCAACGGGTCTGTGCATGATGTTACCGTTACCTTATAGTTACATAATATATAATCCAGTAGTCTGTTATTTGCATTCCTGTTTAAATTATATTGGTTGAGGTCACATTCGGATAAGGTATCGAAAAAGAATACCTGAGATTCACCATTAATCCCACTAGGCTGTAGAGAACCTAAATCGCCTGACCAATTGATATGACTTAAGTTAAAATCGCCCATTATCAGGAACGCATCCTGAGGGTGGGCGCTAACAATAAAGGAAAGATTTTCGGTGAAATTCTGCAGTTGCGTATTGAAAGAATTACCTGACTTTTCTTTACAAAGATATAAAGTACATACATGCAGTCGATGTGATCTACTGACAGGACTATTATTTTTTAATGTTATGGTGACCCAAATATCCTCAGCCGTCGAGCGCCAATCGGGCTGCTCAACCGCAGCATACTCACGACGAACAGCTAACAGCACGCCGCCACCGTATCTTTCCCCCGTCGCAACATAGTTCGTATCCCGCCTCCAGACAACATACCTTTCGTCGAACAACTCACTATCACATACACCCTCCAATAACCACGTCTCAGTCAACGATACAATATCATATAATGAAAGAAGGAGATTACGTTTAAATATGTGCGTCTTCGTGCGCAGTCCCCGGGTATTTTGATAGTACACACTTAAATTAGAAGTAGCCATCAATAAAACAAAAACATAAACTACAGCGCAGCCAATTAATTGAAAATGTTATATTGTTAAATATTTCGCACGGTGAGTAGCTCAACAATGTACGCGTCGGCAAATTAACACACTCAAAACTAAATAACATAAAAACAGGACGATATGATTGTCGCGAGTTCAATAACACGACACGCAAATAGCCAAGCACAGATAATATTTGTATAAGAGATAGATAAAAACGTGTCAAATAGTATACCATAACTATAAAACACAACAATCGGATCATAATTATAATAGAAATATAATAACGCTTATTTATTTTAACATTGCAGGTAAACCCACAACTATTTCGTTTAACTGACATCCGTACCGTGTATCGAAACCGACATAGATGCAAAGACATATTCAATCTTAAGTAGTTAAGTGTGCGCGCGAAAGCGACCGCTATAAGTATGAGTAGGCGCTTCAGTAAGTACGAGAATGCCATTGAGTATTGCATAGATATGTGCGTTAACTTGTTGACACCTTATTTTGTTATATCGCTCTGTGATTGACTGGCTGTATGGGAAATTGGAACATAGTTCAATAGAGATGTGAAGATAGAACTAGTTTTTTTTTATAATAATTTGACAGCTGTCTGCTGAAAGTAAAACTCCTTAGGGATGAAAAGTATTACATACTTTCAACACGCTCCTCAGGCAACTTCAGACTTACTTTCAGAGTATGAGTAATGAAAAATATATTTTTATTACAGAAATACAAGTTGATTGTCATGGCGAATCTGCCCATGGGTCCACTTTTCCTGCTACAAACGACACTGCCACTGGCAAGGTATAAAATGGAATCTAATAAAAAAAAAACAACAATGACTCCGTTGGTCTTGTGGTTAGTGGCCCTGACTGCTATAGCGGAGGTCTTGGGTTCGATTCCCACCTAAGATAAATGTTTGTGTGATGAACACAATCATTTGTCCTGTGTCTAAGTGTAATTTATCTATATTTTTGATGTATTCAGAAATATATTACTCGTAGTATGTTTATCAATTGTCTAGTATTCATAGCACAAGTTCTGCTTAGTTCGGGTGTCGATGGCATTGTGATGTGAAAGTTGTGATTGACATGTGAAAGTTGTGGAATATATTGTATTAACAATGTTAAAATACACGTATTTTTCATTATTAATAGAGGATCGAAAAATAAACTTATTAAATAACTGTATCTGTTCTAGTGCCGCAACGTGATCGACAAATTCTTCGCGTTCAGGGACGAACAGTACCAAATAGCCAGTACGACGGTTGTCACCGAATCCGGAGGCTACACTTCTGTTAACCTCAACAAACTGAGCGTGAGTTTGTCTGTTCTCAAAGAAAAATAACCATTTCTATAAAACACCAGCTTCTGCCAGCGGCTTCACCAGTGTGAAAGTTATATTATATTATATTATATTATATTATATTATATTATATTATATTATATTATATTATATTATATTATATTATATTATATTATATTATATTATATTATATTATATTATATTATATTATATTATATTATATTATATTATATTATATTATATTATATTATATTATATTATATTATATAAAATTATCCCAAGGAAACATACTTTCGAGATAAAAGTATCCTATGAGCTATTCCAGGACATGTCTTCCCATATGCCTTTCATCCAAATCTGTTTAGTCGTTTAAGTGTGAAAGACTACCACCTATACACAATCGAAAGAACTAATTGAGATTTGGATTTGTTCAGGGCTAAAATGTTGGAACCTCAGCGTGGTTCCAGCTATGGAGGTTCTTCACTTATACAATTGCTTGACTACAAAAAAATCTCACCTGATGGAAAGCTACGATGAGAGCGCTTGCCTAGAAGTAACCTATTCAGTCTTGGCTTACAGACCCTAGATTGTAGCTATTAGGAAACACAGATTCTCAGTAGGGAATTCCGTTCTTTAGCTGTACGCACAGTGAATTTGTTGCCAAAACGTTTTGTGCATATGGGTGGGATCTCCACTACGATGTACCTACAATCAATAAAATCAATAAATTCATCATTAGGCTAATTATACATATATTTACAGGGTGGGACGGCCAACAACGTTATCCCAAGCCTCGTGAGTCTCGTATTCGACATACGCTTGGGCACCACGGTTAACGAGGTGTACTTCGAAAATTTGGTAAGTGTGCTCAAACACCAGATTCATATGAACTGACATAATTTCTTCTTACCTAAAAATAAAAACATTTACCAAAAAAAAAAACACCGACTTCACTAAAAAAAAAACACTAAAACGATTAATAGTACATTGTTACCCTAGCTAGAGTATCCCCATCCTACCCGTATAGCAGAGATTTGTATAACACGTTCTGTTTATCAGATTAAAATAGTGATTTAACGCCTAATTTCATAAGAGAAAAGGCTAAAGCAGTAGCGGAATACCTTTTACCACCTAAATCTGAAGAAGATACCTACCTAAAATCATAAGTACGACGACTCAGGTTTTACAAACTTTTATTTTATTTTTACTTTCCTTGTATTCGTAATGAAAAGCACAGTGCTTACCCCTAGCGTAACAAAGTACTATTAATTTCGGAAGTCGGTGTTTCTCTGTATTCTTTGGTTCTTATGACCGACCTTGATGAAAATACCAAAATAACTATATGGTTGCATATAATATTTACATACACGACATAGCACAAAGAATTGCCAAACTTAAGGGCCAAGCGCCCGAAAAGTGCCATAAAACAGTGATTTTCTGAGGCCTACTCCTCCGTAACGGCTAGGTCAATTGGTTTGAAAAAAATATATGTTTATTATAGATTCATGAACAATAATATCAAAGTAATCTTAAGGAGAAAAGTGTGCCTGGGAAGTATGTGCAGTTGATCCGAGCGATGTACAGTCGATGTAGTACGCAAGTCCGGTCAACAGTGGGCACCACTGGAAATTTCAATGTGGCTGTCGGCTTACATCAGGGATCGGCTCTCAGCCCTTATCTCTTCCTAATGATAATGGACGCTCTGACGTCGGACAATCAGGAGGAGGCTCCTTGGTGTATGCTGTTTGCCGACGACATTGTGCTGGTTGCCGAGAGTGGCCTAGAGGTCCAAAACAGATTGGAGGTGTGGTGGCACAGACTGGAGAGTGTTGGCCTGAAAGTAAGTAGAACCAAAACGGAGTACTTGTTCTGCGATTTCGGCGGTCTCTCCAACCCTGTGCCTTTAGCTCTCGCCGGAACGCCCATACCAATCTGTTCCGACTTTCGGTACCTCGGGTCACTCGTCCAAGGGGATGGTGAGGTAGACCGAGACGTAACACGTCGGATCAACGCAGGATGGATGAAATGGCGACAGGTCACGGGAACAACTTGTGACCCACGCATGCCCCTCAAGTTGAAGGGTAAAATTTACAAGTCCGTCATAAGACCTGTCATACTGTATGGATCAGAATGTTGGGCTGTGAAAAAGAAGGATGAAAAAAGATTGCATGTTGCGGAGATGAGAATGTTGAGATGGATGTGTGGTGTGACGAGAATGGATAAAGTGAGAAATGAGTATATTAGAGGAAGTTTGAAAGTGGCGCCAGTGACTGAAAAGTTGAAAGGTAATCGGTTGTCTTGGTATGGTCATGTGAAGCGGAGGGATGAAGCGCATATTACTAAAAGAGTTCTGAGTATACATGTAAATGGATGGAGCGGGAGAGGAAGGCCGAAAAAAAGATGGATGGATTGTGTGAGAAGTGATATGAAAGAAAAGGGAGTTAGTGATAGTTTGACGGGTGACAGGACAGAATGGAAGAAGAAAACGTGTTGCGCCGACCCCAAGTAATATGGGATAAGGGCAGGAAGAAGAAGAAGAACAATAATATCAACATTTGATTTTTTCGTGCAATTAATACTTTTGTCAAAAAAAAATATTTAGCAATTTCGCAACTTTTCGCAACTTTTCCCTACTCCTTCGAAACGGCTTGGACCTTTAGAAACATTTTTACACATAAAATTGGTGGTTAATTATTCTTCAAAGTGAACATTGCATATGTAAATCAATCAATATCTCGCAGAGAAAATGGATTTAAAGCGCTTTCCGGGCGCTGCTGGCCGCAAATAAATGCACAGATTTGCGTACTGCCGCCTAGGCGAGTGCGAGAGTTGCGTTCACATAATTTCGGCCAGATGGTTCAAGGAACTATACGCCTTAAGTGGCAATGGGCAGGGCACATTGCTCGCAGAACAGATGGCCGTTGGGGCCGAAAGGTTTTGGAGTGGCGACCGCGTACCGGAAGACGCAGTGTTGGAAGGCCTCCTACAAGGTGGACCGATGACCTGGTGAAGGTAGCGGGAAACCGATGGATGCGGGACGCACAGGAACGTTCGATGTGGCGACGCTTGGGGGAGGCCTATGTCCACAGTGGACGTGTATCGGCTGAAATGATGATGATATAATATTTAAGGAGTTCCCTCGATTCCTCATAGATCCCATTATCAGAATTGAATTTTGAAAAAAATGGAACTAATCTGGAAGTATATCCTTCGAGGGGGAAAAAAATTGCAAATCGGTCCATAAACGACGGAGTTCTGAGATAACAAACATTAAAAAAATCCAACCGAATTGAGAACCTCCTTTTTTGGAAATCGGTTAAAAAAGAAGAAATATTCTTCATTCCTTAAAGTACTAGTTATTTTTAAGTACCACGCAATAAGAGGTCTATTGCTCTCGACAGAGCACAAATGCATATTCCGTGGGGTGCTGCTGATTCCTGATGTGAACCCTGAATAAATAAGCATGGTGGTTGAAAGTTTCTCATATTCACTTAAATGTCTCACTGATGGTAGCGCCACAGTATTACAATATTCCCTATGTAATACTGTGGTAGCGCGTATGTAGGATCATTCGGTAACCATCAGAATGTTGAATGGTGCTGATATATATTATGTATATATGCGTCATATCTGCGAACGACAGCACAGACTTGTCAGCTTATATTGATATCGCATGGAATTAATTTGATTACTTTTTATTTTCACAGATTAATCAGTTTATTGCTGAGTCGGGCGAGAACATAACGGTGACGTATATCTCGAAGAACCAGCAGTCCCCTGCAACTATCGCCAATTCTACCAACCCTTACTACCAGGCTATTGCTTGTGCAGCCAAAGAACTGTGAGTTATAATTTTTTTATAAAACAATTTTTTATTCGTACAAAGATTAGTTAGTCGTCTAGGAGTGAAAAAATCGTCCAGTACAAGTAAACTCGCCATCACCTAAAGGTCATACCTAGATATCTTTGTATTTCAAGAAAGTCAACGGATCTTTAAGATACACAAACAGCAGCCGAATAATTGTAGATCGTCCTTAGTTTTTGAAGTGAAAACTTCTTTAGCGGCGTTGAGCACTTTTTCTGTAATGGGTATAAAATCTTAAACTCGCGTCAGGACACGTGACCTGATCGAAAAAGCGTAAGACGGATGGAGAGTAGACAGCTATCCCTTATCGCGCGTTGTGAAAGGGGGCTAGACGGAAAAAATTCTCACGAAAAATTGTACCGACACTTTTACTGTCAAAATATAAATCCAAGATGGCGGCTGCAAGAAATTATCAACTTTTTCGTCATGGGTGTCGTTTTCATGGTTTTCGAGGGTGTTGAAACCGATGGTACTGTCAAAATATAAATCCAAGATGGCGGCTGCAAGAAATTATCAAATTTTTCGTCATGGGTGTCGTTTTCATGGTTTTCGAGGGTGTTGAAACCGATAGTACTGTCAAAATGTAAATCCAAGATGGCGGCTGCAAGAAATTATCAAATTTTCCGTCATGGGTGTCGTTTTCATGGTTTTCGAGGGCGTGGAAACCGATGGTACTGTCAAAATGTAAATCCAAGATGGCGGCTGCAAGAAATTATCAACTTTTTCGTCATGGGTGTCGTTTTCATGGTTTTCGAGGGTGTTGAAACCGATGGTACTGTCAAAATATAAATCCAAGATGGCGGCTGCAAGAAATTATCAACTTTTTCGTCATGGGTGTCTTTTTCATGGTTTTCGAGGGTGTTGAAACCGATGGTACTGTCAAAATGTAAATCCAAGATGGCGGCTGCAAGAAATTATCAACTTTTTCGTCATGGGTGTCGTTTTCATGGTTTTCGAGGGTGTTGAAACCGATGGTACTGTCAAAATATAAATCCAAGATGGCGGCTGCTAGAAATTATCAACTTTTTCGTCATGGGTGTCGTTTTCATGGTTTTCGAGGGCGTTGAAACCGATGGTACTGTCAAAATATAAATCCAAGATGGCGGCTGCAAGAAATTATCAAATTTTTCGTCATGGGTGTCGTTTTCGTGGTTTTCGAGGGTGTTGAAACCGATAATACTGTCAAAATGTAAATCCAAGATGGCGGCTGCAAGAAATTAATTATTTTTCCGTCATGGGTGTCGTTTTCATGGTTTTCGAGGGTGTTGAAACCGATAGTACTGTTAAAATATAAATCCAAGATGATGGCTGCAAGAAATTATCAAATTTTCCGTCATGGGTGTCGTTTTCATGGTTTTCGAGGGCGTGGAAACCGATGGTACTGTCAAAATGTAAATCCAAGATGGCGGCTGCAAGAAATTATCAACTTTTTCGTCATGGGTGTCGTTTTCGTGGTTTTCGAGGGTGTTGAAACCGATATTACTGTCAAAATATAAATCCAAGATGGCGGCTGCAAGAAATTATTAACTTTTCCGTCATGGGTGTCGTTTCATGGTTTTCGAGGGTGTTGAAACCGATGGTACTGTCAAAATATAAATCCAAGATGGCGGCTGCAAGAAATTATCAACTTTTCCGTCATGGGTGTCGTTTTCATGGTTTTCGAGGGTGTTGAAACCGTTGGTACTGTCAAATTTTAACTCTACACTTAATGACGACTTATTGCTTCATTCAACAGTAACATCGCAATATCCCCGACGGTGCCCCCCGGCTCGACGGACGCTCGACACGTCCGCAACGCCGGCTACCCAGCCTTCGGCCTCTCCCCAATGCCGAACACAGAGCTGCTCCTGCATGCGGTCAATGAACGTCTAGCTGTGTCTACATTCACGAATGGCATCACATTCTACGAGAAGATCATAGACAACCTCGCTAACATTCCAGCATCTGAAACAGTCGAAGATGGCAGAGTGTATCTCCTTAAGACTGCTATCTGAAGTACGAATACCTAGTTAAAGTTTGAGCATTGCACTACTAACTCATATATAAAGCGGTTACATACTAGAAGTAAGTCAACACTAACAACCCCAAGCATAAAAATAAATTACAATATCTTTTATATTACTGTTACTAAAATCTAATCATTTATAAAATTGTAAACTTTCTTGGTTAATGAAAGTGATTAATATCAACACTTGAGGACGTGTGGAGTTGTGACAGTTTGTTTGTCTTTTGTTTCAATAAATAGATTTTGGTCTAACCTATCTTTTGATTTCTACCCGACAAATCAGTTATTTATTTTCAATATTTTCTTTCGAGCGAAACGGAACGAAATAGTTAAACCAACGAAAGATTTGAATAGGACGTATTTCTAGGTAAGCATAGGCGTAGCTACCGCCATATCAATGATAGGGTGCCCCCAAACTACAGGGTCCGGACTTTAGAAAAAAATCGTAACGTAAACGTTATTGACAAGTGATCTTCTCCTTTTTGATTCGATGGTAAACTAGTTAAACTATTTGGGCCCAGTAGGTGGATAATTGCAGCATCGATCGCGCTCATTAAATCCTTCCAACTGCAGGTGTATGGACACTTGGAGCACTGTAACGCGTGGCTCATATTCTGAACAGGGGGCACCACCTATGGCGCTCACTATGGCGGTTATCACACTGCCACGCACCCCGCAGCGTAGTGCGTGAATGCGTGTCTTAACGTTACTTGTGAGTATCTCCGTTTGTATAGAAAACACGCACAGATCAACACACTGAAAATGCACCCACGCGCGTTCAAGCAGATCACGCACCTACTTGCGGAGTCATGTTTCTCCTCGCGCACGTGGGTGCGGGGCCACACTGAGTTTCTTAGTACCGTGCGTGATTTTGTATGAAATGAATGCGTGCCTGCGTGAATTTACAAAACGCACCTACGCGCATGAGTGCGTAAAAAACCCTCTCGATAATGCAGATCTGCACTCCCGCTAGTACGTGCATGGGTGCGTTTTCACGCGCTACGCTGCGTGGTGCGTGGCAGTGTGATAGCCGCCTATATGACGGGTCTATAAATGATGGTCCATTGGTACCGGTCCATGACATGGACGAAGTCTATTCATTTAGTCTGGTTATCTCTGTCGTGGCGTACCGCGACTCCGTCTTGTTGTTTCTGTGCTAGCAAGCTCAACTCTATAAAAAAGAAAAAAGAACCTCGATAATTGTTGACTGGACCCCTTTGGATACCCTATGGATAACTACGCCACTATAAGTAAATCATCATCATCATCATCAGCCTTTTTAATGTTCCCACTGCTGGGACTAAGGCTTCCTCTTTAAGAGAGGGAAAGTAAATATTTATAGCAAATTCAATTGTAATTTTGTGTTTATTTAAATGAATCGTCATTACGTTATTTCTCGTTTATCTTTTAATGAATAAATTCGTTCGTCGTAGAGCCGGTCCCTGCATGCGAGTGTATTCGCCAAATTTACAATAAATGCGGCGTGATATTGAGTTGTACAACAGTCCTGTGTCGATTGGGTGAGTAGTAACACTCCTACTTAGAAGATATTTAGTGACACTAAGAATATTTTAATCACACAAGTACAATATTGTTTTTAGAATATGCGAAACCTGAATATAGTTTGTTCAGAATCAGTAACTGAATGGATTTCAATAGTTTAGACCATGTTATATTTTTTCCCAGAAATATTTAAAAAGGTCACAAGTTGGAAACCATCGACATTAAGTACAATCCAGATCACGGCAGGTCATAACGGCTATTAGGCGCCAGTAAACATCTGGGTGCAAATGAAAAACAACCCCTCGGTCGCCTGGATGGCCCGGTGAATATGTAATTTTGCTAACATAACAGACTTTGTGATTTTTCTTGGTACAGTTATAAAATTTTGTACTTAGATTCTTTACATAAAAATAGTAGAAACGTGTTTCGGGATTCACATATACTAAAACTAACGTTGTATATTGATATTATAAAAAAGGGATATTTTTAACTGTGCATCAAAAATCTTATTCTGTACTAAAAATAAAATTTGTAGGTATACCAAATTTTAATATTTTTTTTACAATTATTAAAGGCCGACTAATACAGGTTAGGTTAGATGCGGGCGGTGTCCGTGTTCGCTTGCTTCACGTGTTCACTAGATCCCGCTATTATTCATCGTTATTTTTTTAAAGCACAATATGAGGAATAGTTCATTATTACCCTTAAAAAATTGTGTTTAACCTTACATGGTTTTTTAAATTATGTATTTTGCAGATTGCAGTCATGTTCGGCATAGTTTCTGTAGTCTTGGTAGTGCTACAACTGCAAGTCAGCTTTGCTGCCGGTGATACCGACTATGCCAGCAAAACCCCAGTGGAATTATTCCAGGAGTACATCAGGATTAACACCACTACCCATAATGATTTGAGTAAGACCTGTTTTTAAGTGCCACTTCGTTTTTTTTTTTTAATTTTATTTCTTCACACGGTTTGTGCCCTTAGCCACTGTCAGGTTTAGGAAGTAATTTAGTTTTTTGAATAAACAGAAAACGTTCTCTTTCATTTCAATGTAGGTACGCATTACATATTTTCCATCGTTTAGGCAATTTATTAAATTTAGTCGAGTGCCGTAAGATTTATACCTCGGAATCCAGGGCCAGTCAATGAATCTTTATATAAACTTTTGAAATGGGTTTTTAATAATATATGTAAAAATATTAAAAAAAAATTATGCGATCTTCATTTTTTAATTAATTTTCAATACTCGAAAACTGACTCTTATCGCACTACTATTCGCATCGATATTATTATTATTGGAATCGTAGTTCGATATAGATCATAGCTATAAAGATAGCTAAATTTGCTACAATTTGAGCGAAACGTGAGCAAAATTTGTCTATTGGTTACGAAGATACAGCAAGTCAAAGATGAGCAATTCTACCGCAGTGCTCGGAAAACTGTAAAATTCTGTCACTTGTTTCAGTTTTTTTTTTTTTTGGTTGGGTTAATGTTCTGCACTTGCAGAAAGACCAGGCTCAAGTGCTCTATTTGAAATTGCAATAACGCCAACGCCAACCCTGTCGTCCTGGATGAAGAGGACGAGAATGTGGAAGACCTAACACCATATGCCGACCCGTCTCCACCTCCAGAAAACCTTATTCCTCCTTCTCCACTCCCCCCACTGATCTAGACTGGATGAAACTTGGTCCTTCCAAAAGGGCGAAAGTCTGTAGACTTCGCACCGCATAACAGTCAATAAATGTCTTTCGATATAGGCAACCGTTTGCGATGAAACAAAGCCTAAGTAATATATCAAGTAACACACAATTGGGCACGCCACAATCATGGCGGTAAGTCCCCTCTTTGTGGCGTGGCTGGAAAGACCTCACGGCGTCCTTACCTTCCGTATGACGCAGGTCCTCACCGGACATGGTTCGTTCGGGAGGTTCCTGCACCGGATTCGTGCGGAAGTGACGCCCGGGTGCCGCCACTGTGCGGAATGCCCGGAGGACACGGTGGAGCACACAGTCGAGGCGTGCCCTGCTTGGGCGGAGCATCGCCGTGCCCTCGTGATCGGCGGCGGAGACCTCTCGCTTCGGGCCTTGGTTGAGGCCATGGTCCGGAGCGAGGAGGAGTGGCAGGCGGTCGCGAAGACTTCTGAGAAGCAGTAATGCTCGCAAAGGAGGAGGCCAAACGCATCAGGTAACGGCGTTATCGCCGCCGCCGCCGCCGCCGGGATTCTGATCCCGATTTCCGGCCACCGTAGGCGCGGGCATGCGGACAGTGAGCAATGGGTAGCTCGCTGTCCAGCCGTCCGGTAACTGTCCGGACCAAGCCCAAGTCGTCGACGGCGCGCACTGTTCCCGCGCGCCTCAAGGTGGTGTCAGCAACAGCAGGGACCCAGCCGGGTCGAAGTCTACAGGGGCCAGCGTTATCGTAAGCGTATGAAGGCTAGAAGGAACGGGGTGGGTCTTTTAGTCAGTAAGAGTCTGACACTATCTCCCGCTCCGCCCAAGAGCGGGGGATGTCTTGGGATGATTTTTTCCCACCATAAAAAAAAGTAACACACAATTTTAATGTATAAAAGTTATCAACATCGATTTCGTACATTTTACGTGATGCGCGCACAGCAAAAAACTTCTACAGATTTATTATATGTATAGACGAACCTGATATTTTTGTAATTTTTGAGAAAACTATGAAGCCTAGACGCATTACTTTGGTATCAAAAAGATAATTAAATTTGATACAAATTTTTGCATACTTTTCTCTAGGACTATTAGTTTAGCCAGTACGTGTCTTTGAATATGACGCAAACACAAAATTTTCTCTTTTCAAGAAAAAATGCCTACTTTGACAAACTGTACCTCTGCAACCTAGAGTACTTAGGTTAAGCTCAAATTGTAGTAAATTTTGTTAGCTTTATTATATTATAAGCAAATATACTTAAAAAAACGCTTTCTTCGGGTAGTTTTTTCGAAAAATCCAAAAAAGTGCCAAAATTTCGCAGTTTTTCGAGCACCAGGGTGTTCAAGGTTGCAAACTTTTCTCTTGTCCCTCTTATTTTTTAGTTAATTGTTATTATCAATTGTTGGGATCGCAGTTGACTGCTAGACTAGTTTATATCAGGTAAAAAAAGTTTGTTTTAACGAACACTGCGGTTCCGAGAATATACATACAAGGACGAGTTCATATTTTATACCTTCTAAAATTTGGTTTACATGTATCAATCGTTTTAAACCCAAACATAGATCGAATGCATATCTTTTGGGCCTTGAATGCCGTGTTAGAAAATATAATGACGGTAATCTTAGGTGAGACGCAGCGAAGCCATGGTAGGCCGCAATCAAAGTGTTTAAATTCACAATTGCAGCTAGAGAGTGCAATGCAAATGTTGAATATTTTTTTTTTTTACAAAGTTAATAAAGCTTTATTATGCTTTAATAAAAGGTAACCTTCATAATAAAGCATAATAAAGCTGTAATAGCTAAAAGGTAATAATAGATAATAAACTCAAAATCAGACATCAATTATATTATTGTTTTACTTTTTAGCACCGGCTGTCGACTTCTGGAAAGCATTAGCTGAAGTTGCTGGAGTACCATGTAATGTCATCGAGATTGTGCCGGGGTACCCCATAGTGGTACTTAAATGGCAGGGAACTGACAGTAGCCTACCCAGCATTATGTTGAACTCCCACATGGACGTGGTTCCTGCTCATATCGAGGTAACTTATTTTTTTTTTCTATTTATCCCTTAGGGAAGGCTAAAGTCGTTCGACCATAAATATCGCCAGTCTTTCGTCCATGTTTTCTTGCACATTAAGTTTTCAATAACAATACCTTTCGTATTCGAATATCATAATTGATTCTTTTGGTTTTACTGTCTTTCGTAATAAGTCCATTAAAAAAAAATCCAAATCCATTTTTCATCAGTTTTGTCAAATCCAAGGTAAACGTCATTGTCAAATCAAACTAAATTATAGCTATGTCCTCATTAAAAGATTAAAGCTTACGAAATCTATATTCACAGAGTACATTTTTCTAAACATGTTTATACAATTTAAAAGTTTTATATACGTTATAATATAGGTACATTAACTTTGCGTATAAAAGTAAAAAAAATACAACTCATATGTTCTTTACAGTTTCGGTTATAAATTTGTTAAAATATGTATAGGTTGTGACATTCATAAGCAGCTCCTGGGACCTTATCAGGTTTTTTATTATTATTTAGAAGTTCGTCTGACAACACAAGGCGCTGAATGTTGAAAGACGAACACTCAAAGAAGATATGGTGTAAAGACTGAACTTTCTGTAATTGACAATACTCACAAAAAGGGGAAGTAACCATTCTAAGCCGATGAAGATGATAATTCAGACGTCAGTGGCCAAAACTCGAACGACAGATAATTGAATAAAATTTTATATTATTAAGTTGTTATATCTACAAAATCAAGGTTAAGTTTACTGGATACATCCAAAGTCGCAAACCAATTGCTTTTATTTAGCACCTGTGTAAACTGTTATGAATGTCTCCCCGACGCTTGACACATGCGCTATTTTAGAAGGCTAACTGCGTCTGTATGTGGTATGGAAACACTTATATCAGCATCAACGTTTGGTATCAACTCTAGAGGCATCTTAACCATAGACCAGACAACGATACTTTTTTTTTATGTGACGCTAGGGTCGTTACCTACCAGGGCTGTGGGATTGCTCGAAAGCATTAAGCGGGAACTACATTAGACCGACGCACACGTGGTCCACGCTTGATTTGTATCTAGTGTTGCGTCACGTGGTTATGATCAAATGTTAGATCTTTAGGTCTACTTGCCATATAAAATGTATGGAGACCGACGCGCCCAGATCGGCGTACGTGGCTTACGTGTACCTACCCAATGCAGCTATACCTTTACCGCGACCCTAGAAAGCAAAGGGCCACTGAAAGAAACACAAGCAGAAAGTAGCACACAGAGCAGGACGAGTTATTTGACGATTTCTCAATGCAAGAAAAAAGGTGGCACTTATTCCAAGATGGAAAGAACCATACTATTTTTTTTCGTTGGCCAATAAATCAAACTAAGATAATACAAAACTGTACATCATCATCATCATCTTCCTGCTCTTGTCTCGTCTTATTTGGGGTCAGCTCAACATGTTTTTATCCGACTGTTTTCTTCCATGCCTTCCTGTCACCCATTGTAGAAAAGGGAGTGATTGATGGTAAGATACCGTCACTAAAACTCCCTTTTCCTTCATATCACTCCTCACACAGTCCATCCATCTTTTGCTTGACCTCTCTCTTTCTCTTCTTCCATCCACGGTACATCTATACTCATAAATCTTTTAGTTAATATCAAACTGTAACTACTTACTTAAGTATTTATTTTAGTTTAGTTACTATTTTTGAAAACTAATAAGAATTATTTAAAAAAACCATTTGCCCTGACCTGATTGAGCTTTGAAGTATTGAGAGTATTGAATTTTACTTTAGTTTTTTGAATATCAACATTTATTTTGCGCGGAGTAGTTTCTCATGACGTACTACTTACTTTACGAATTTACGATGGTATAAAAAGTTTTTACTATAATGTAAGCACAACTGGCAGGTGGACGAATAGTTTAACACGTAATTTTTATTATTTTTGTTTTTAGTATATAATTTTTTTTTTTTTATATTTTATTTATGCTCAGCCCTGGCTGTAGCAATGATAGTACTTTTTATTCTTTGGATAGTGATGATGATAGCTTCGTAAGCGCTCCCTCCCTTTCCGACACTCTTGTTTCTTTATTTTCCGATGTCTCTGGGAATTTTAATGTAGTCCACATAAATGCCCAAAGTATTCCGGCCCATTTTGCTGATATGCTGGCCAGTTTTGACTGTAAGAATATTCATGCAATTCTGGTTTCAGAATCATGGTTAAAGCCTTCTCTGCCCTCTTCCTCCTATTCTCTTCCAGGTTTCCAACTTGTTAGGAATGATCGCGCGGTGGGTGGTGGTGGCGGAGTGGCCATTTATCTTCGCGATTACATTCCTTTTTCTATTGTTAGCATGTCCACTCAGCCGCCCCCACCGAGTGCCGGTGAATATCTATTCCTGGAAGTTGAACTTCATCATTCTAAAATTCTTCTTGGAGTCTACTACTGTCCATCTCTTCGTATCAATTTCTTCTCTTCTTTTGAAAGTATTTTAGAAGCTTTAATTCCTTCTTACAGTCATAGCATCATAATGGGCGATTTTAATACATGTCTCCTTAAAAATGACTCTCGATCTACTTCTCTACGCCATGTTATTAATTCTACCAATCTCTCTATTCTCGATCTTGGTGCTACTCACCATTTCCCTAACTCTGTCCCCTCTCTTCTTGATCTAATTTTCGTCTCATCTCTTGATCACGTCGCTAAACATGGTCAATGTTCAGCTGACGCCTTTTCCTATCATGATCTAATTTTCACTTCTTATAAAATTCGACCACCTAAGCATAAGTCCAAAACTCTTCTGCTTCGCAATTTTGATGGTATGGACGTTGATCGTCTTCGTGAGGAGGTCAATAACATTGACTGGACGCCTTTGGTGTCATCGTCGTCCGTTGACGAACAACTTGAGATCCTGAATTCTACCCTAATTCAGCTTTACAACAGACATGCACCTATTCGAGCTGTGAAAGTCAAGCATCCACCAGCGCCATGGCTGACTGATGAAATAAAACTTTTACTACGTAAAAAAGCAGCTGCAAAGTTTAAGTTCAAAATTCGACCTAATGACTACAACAGGGAAAAATATGTCTCAATTAGGAATCACTGCAGCAAGGTGTGTAGGAATGCTAACCGCCAATTTATCCATACTTCGGTACAGAACGGTGATCCAGCTAAGGTCTGGAAATTTCTCAAATCACTTGGTATCGGAAAAAAGTCTCATGACACAATTCCTAAGGACTTAGATTTCAATTTACTAAATATTCATTTTTCTACTTCGCCCACAATGAATAGGGCCACCAAAGCCATTACACTAAGTCGTCTTTCAAACCTTCCGAAACCTGATTTTTTCCCATTTGTCCTAAGTCAGTTTACTGCTAGTGATGTTAAAAGGAGTATTATGTCAATTACATCCAACGCTATTGGTAGTGACTGTGTCAGCCGAAAGATGATAATTCCTATCCTTGATAACATCCTCCCTGTCATCCTTTACATTCTCAACTTTTCTGTTTCCAGTGGTGTCTTCCCAAAAGCCTGGAAAGATGCCCAAGTCATCCCTTTACCTAAGAAATCTCATCCTGCATCTTTCTCTGACTATCGTCCTATCTCTATTCTTCCTTTCCTATCCAAAGTCCTGGAAAAGCTGGTACATCAGCAACTTAGCTCTTTCCTTTCCAAGCATAATCTCCTAAATCCCTATCAATCCGGTTTTCGACCTGGACACAGCACTACCTCAGCACTCGTGCATATTACGGATGATATTAGGTCTGGCATGGAGATGGGAAAGTTAACAGTACTTGCTCTGCTTGACTTTAGCAATGCCTTTAACACCGTTGACTTCGACATTTTGCTTGGTATCCTATGCTCTTTTAACATATCTCCTTCGGTAATTGACTGGTTTCATAGTTACCTGTTTGGTCGCCGGCAGCGTGTTTGCATTGAGGAATCTTTTTCTTCTTGGTGTGACACCTCTGCCGGTGTGCCGCAGGGTGGCGTTTTATCCCCTTTACTTTTCGCACTCTTTATTAACGCTATCTCTCAACAACTATCTTCTTTCTACCACCTATATGCTGATGATCTCCAAATTTACACCCAGTCCTCTCTTGGAGAGTTGAACGATGCCATTGAAACTATTAATAAGGACCTAACTCGAGTAGGTGACTGGAGCGCTGAGTTTGGGCTGAAAATCAATCCCACTAAGACCCAAGTGATTGTTGTCGGTAGTCCCCGTACGGTCTGTAAGATCGATTGGTCGACACTTCCCCAGGTTTCTTTTAACAACACTGTTATTCCTATAAGTCACATTGTCAAGAACTTGGGGATTTATATCGACAGCAGTCTTTCTTGGACTAAACAACTGCAAGAGGTAAGCCGAAAGCTGTTTGCTTCGGCGGGCTCCCTGAGGCGTCTTCGTAATATGCTTCCCATCAACACTAAGATTGCGATAGCACAATCTCTTCTTCTCCCAATCTTGGACTATGCTGATGCCAGCTATCTTGATCTTACCCAAGACCAATTGGACAAGCTTGAGCGACTTCAAAATCTCTGTATCAGGTTCATATTTGGTTTGCGCAAGTATGACCACGTTTCCGAATTTCGTACTCAGCTCAAATGGCTTCCTATTCGTCTTCGCCGGAATGCTCATATACTTTCATTGCTTTATAATGTGCTCTTTAATCCTTTTACTCCTTTTTATCTTAAAGAACGCTTTCAGTTCCTTTGTGACACACATTCTAGGTCCCTTAGATCATCGGAAAACCTGAAATTAAGTATTCGTATGCATTCCACATCCTTCTTTGACAAATCGTTTACTGTTCAAGCAGCACGCTTGTGGAATGCGTTACCTATTGAAGTGAGACGTGCTCAAACGCTACCAACGTTTAAAAAAATGGTGAAGGAGCATTACCTTTCCCTTTGATTTTTTAATTTTTTTCCTTCTCCTGGCTTAGTTATATATTTGATATTTATTAGTATGTTTTATTTGTGTATATATGTAGGTATTTGTGTTGTTATTTATTATCAATAATATTATTCTTTTTCTGTTGTTGTACACTGACAACCCTAAATCTTTCTCCTTTCTTTCAGTCCATCCAAAGGTTGTCTGTAAGAAATTGCCCTGTGCGATAAGACCGCCCATTGTACACTTATTTTTTATAATGTTTGTCCTGTAGTTTTTTGTATATGTGGTGTACAATAAAGAATATATAATAATAATAATAATAATAAACGTGACAATACAAACTATTTTCGAGTATTCAATGTGGCAACTGTTTTCCAACTAAGGTGCCATGTTAATGCGCTCGGGATATAGTCAAAGACCTTTCATAGATGTTTACCAACTGTTGTTGAACGTAATATTATACCAAAATGCCATATAAGGTCCGTAGTAATATCTGTGTGCATAAAATCTACGACCCAGGTATTTTATCAGTTTTATGACTGATTTTACAATTGCAGTGGTAGCAAAAATATTTTTTTTTTGTGGCTCAATTATCTACGCGTAGGTACGGTCGGCTGCAATAGTGGTTGGATAGTACAGAAAAAAAATCGTGTGAAGCGAGAAATGACGCCATCTAGCGTAAAATCAGATTGAAATGTTGTTATCGACAACTTTATATTATACTGCTACTAGGTGGCGTTGCTGCGCTTCAAATGCTTTTTTTTGTAGTTCCTTTTTGTTTCTTTAAACATTGAAATAATTTATATTTTTTTATAAAGAGATGAAAATATTAAAATTTAACATCAATTTATAAATATCTGATTGTCTATGTATCAATTTCAAAACTTGAGAGGGTAGGTTGATTATGGATTTATAAATAATAATTAGTAGGTAGTATAAATAATACTTCGACCACAAAATTGTGACTAAGCTTAATTGATTGTAAGCTAAGTTCATTTTGATTACTTCGTTCGAGCTCCTTTCGTTCAATTTTATTTTTAATCAGGTGAATTTATCACAATGAGTATGAATTGTAATATAGACTTAGTAACAAGAGCTCAAATAATTGCTTTGCATAATCAAGGTAAAAATTTGTCAGAAATAGCCAGAGAGACCGGTGTAAACGTAAGTAATCTTATTTTACACTTTTTATATAACAAAAAAACTCCTTTAAAATAATCATTATTTGCTATTTTAAATTTGTGTTTTATTGTTGCAGAGAAAAACAGTTGTTCTATGGGTACGACGATTTGAAAAAGAGTGTTCTTTGAAACACTGTCAAAGAACTGGTAGACAAAAACTTATAAACATGTTGCATCATCAAACCACGGTAAGGGAGTACGAAAAAAATGGATTTTTGCCGACGAGCCACTATGCTGGTTTATTTGACACAAGCGTCGATACTGTCCGTCGTGCTCTTCATAGTGAAGGGCTGCATTATCGGAGGCATGCTGTGAAACCTTTGCTTACGGAAAACCATAAAAGAGCAAGATTGCAGTTTGTTATGGATCACTTAAATTTTGATTGGAGTAATGTCATCTTTACTGATGAAAAAGCTTTTAAGTCCAGTGAACACGGTCGATTATGTTTGTGGCGTCGAGATAATACGCGATACACAAGTGATCACCTAGTGCCCAATAGGCAATCTGGCCATATAACGGTGAACATGTGGGGATGGATGAGTGCAGCCGATCCGGGAGAACTAGTGAGAATACCAAACCGAGTAAATAGTGCAAATTATATAGAAGTGCTGGAGGAGACAATGTTGCCCACAGTTCGAACTGGTTTGAACTGTATATCCAAGCGAAGAATTGCAACAGATAACATTTGTGCAGGATAATTTGTCCAATACCTACACTGTTCGCACAGTGTGCAGGCTTGGTTTCGTCAACATAATGACATTTGCGCTATTCCTTGGCCTGCTAGATCACCGGATTTAAATCCAATTGAAAATTTGTGGGGTGTTATTGTTCAACGGTGGAATAATCAAAACGAGCGTACTCCAGATGCGTTAGAGGCTCATTGTTTACAAATATGGGAGAGTATTCGTGGATCAGATTTGTGTAAAAATTTGATTAATTCAATGCGTTCCCAAATGCAAGCTGTTATTTACCAAAATGGTGATTACACGAGATATTGAGAAATGATTATTTAATTAATATTACATATTCACTCAGTGCGTACTGGAGACCTCGTTATGTGTGTTTTACTTAATGTATGTATTTGAAATAATTTAAAAAAGTTATGAACACTTAAAGTTAAAACACAACATAATTTTGTTTTTTTATGTTACCTACTAAATATTTGATATGTTGTTGTGCAAATTGGTAGGTTTTTTTAAATATCTTGCCTCTTGTTTATTTTTGTTAAGGTTACATAAGCTTCAATCCTCTTTCCAATTTGGGAAACGAATATTTAAGCTATGGCCTCAATAAAAAATTACAAGTAATATTATAATCTTATTCGATAAACTGACTGTTGAATAGTAAACTGTAAGAAATAAACATCTATATTATTTTATTATTGCCTTTTTGTTTGATGAGCCTGTTTACCTGCTTTTTTTCCTATTGTTGAGTAACTACCGACTTGAATATTAATAATAATATTCCACGACGGCGCCTAGTCCCAAGCTAAGCAAAGCTTGTGTTACGAGTCCTAAACAACTGATAAACATACTTATATATTTCTAAAAACATAAATATTGCAGATAAATTACACCCAGATTCAGCAAATGATCGTGCTCAACACACAAACATTGTCCTGGTTGGGAATCGAACCCACAACCCCGACATTACAGTCAGGGCCACTAACCAATAGACCAACAGGCCAGTCATATTATATTACAATTAAATATCCACTTGTCAGCTTCGATATAAATCCTACCGATTTTTTTTTGTTATTCATAACTTACAAAAAGCACAGAGGAACCAGAAATCTGACCCACCTGGCAGTAGAAGGTAGATAATATAAGACATCCTAAAAGTTAGACGAATTTGAACCTTCTGCAATTAGCAGAAGATAAGTGGT
Organism: Mythimna ferrago; assembly: GCA_910589285.2. Lineage (NCBI taxonomy): Eukaryota > Metazoa > Arthropoda > Insecta > Lepidoptera > Noctuidae > Mythimna > Mythimna ferrago. The sequence continues at coordinate 17,328,201 of OU342675.1, forward strand.
ATTCAATTCGGGGCTAATTCAAATGAGTTTATCAAGGTGGTCAAATATTATAGAATACTATTATGACAATTTGATGACGTAACTTTGAAGTAAGGTTGTGAATACGGTCCTGTTACGTAATGCACTTGTTCATTTCAACATTACTCCATAAGTCGAAATAGTCTAATGGTTGTAACTGGAGACTTATGTGGACGTGGTCGTAAGTTCAAACCCGTCACGCTACTTTTAGTAGGTTTGTGTTTAGAATACTGAATTGTTTTTTTTAAATCAAATTAAAATGTATATTAAATTAAATCAATCAATTTAAATTAATATTTTAAAAATAAATAACAACATTAATGAAAAAAAACTAAATATTACTTATATGTAATATTTACAATTTTACATACAAAGATAATTTAAGTATTCGTCTAATAGACGTAATTTAAATAACTATATATAAAGGTAAAACACATAAAAGAAGTGAAGATATTAAATTGCTTATGACAGGATAGAATTATTTGAAGGTAATACAATTTTGAACATGACAAAAACAGTTTATTTATTTCAATAGTGCCAGTGGCGGATTAACCACGTAGCAAATGCTACGGGCTAAAAATTGTTTAAATGACGTCACTGCAATTAGTGTCGACTGGTTTTTGCGTTATTAGAACGGTTCATTTTTATTTCTGTACCCTTAAATAAGTAACAATTGAATACCAGTTTTATGATGAATATGCCTAATTCTCTTGACTACCCACAATACAAGTCAAGCGAAATTATTCCAGATATGTTTGAAGAATGTCTAGTTAGTTGATTGTAGCTTACAATAACGTTTTGAAAATGTTTTAAATGGAAAGCAAAAACGTTTACAAGATTTGCGATTTAATCTCGTGCCTTACTGCGTCAAAGTCTTTACATAGACCACTAAGCCAACTTGTATAAAAATATCACATTAAGCTATCAGCAGTCTTACTGCAAAAGAAACAAAATTGCTTAATAAGTAATTTTTTATACCATTATTTTCCTATACCTTTTCAAAATGTTTATAAATAATACCTAACTAAAACACAAAAGCTGGAAAACAAAAAAAAAGTTTCGTAATATATGAGATTTGAACCAGCTACAAATTCTTTATAAGTCGCTGTTGTTATTATTGAACCAAATGAACTCTAATGAACTGCCTCGAAATTTAACGTTACTTGTTACGCTAGACGCAATATTCGTGCCTGCTTACAAACATTTGATAAGAATCACGAAATTAGTTATGCTTGTGTCTCATATTTTTTTATCAATCTACCCTCACATTCAGTTGTTGACGATAATGATGACGCATGTGTATATTTTCTGTCAAACTAAAAGTCAAGTTTATGGTTTGTGAGATTGCCTTGGTCGCCATTTAGCTGGGAAGAAACCAACACCATCTAGTTACATTTTTGAAAACCTGAATTCTAACGTGCAAGGGAAAATAGACACTAAGGTACCCAGGCAATTTCACAGCTATCTGTACATTATAATAGCTATGATGTTCGCTATGAGTTATGACTGCTGGCGGTTGATATTTTATATATTATGGTAACTGTAAATGAAATACTCGAATCCTGTGATGTCTATATAAAGGTGCATTTAAAAAAAACCGAGTTCGAAGTAAAAAAACTGGGCAAGTGCGAGTCGGACTCGCGCACTGGTTTCGTGCAAACTACAATTCCCGAATGGAGTCTCAACAAAGATTTTTCCGAATTGCATTTTTTTTTTGTGACGTAGGTAACAATAAATTTACTGTTTTCCGATTTATTCTTAAACCTGTGCTATAAGACCTTGTTTTGTGCCAAATTACAGGATTCTGGGTACGGGAAGTATGAATGAACCATATGAATTTCGATCTTTTTCTCTTAAAGATTGAATTCGGTTGTATTTTTTTGTAAAAAGTTTTTTAGTTTACACTTTTTAGTTATGGTACCCACCACTAAAAAATACCTCAGCCAAACTTAAATACTAGCCAGAGTTTATCTCATATCTATTCTAATAATTCCAAACACGGTTAGATTATATTAATTTACCTTCCGGTTTCATCATCAAATCAGTTCGATACATACCCTTACCCCTTTTCTTTCAGTCAGTCATCGACTACACGTATAAACAAAGCAATTTTACTTGTTACGACAATTCTGTTGTGATCCTATGAGGCATTTTGTTCCAAATTTTCGAAGTTCATGATGATCAAAACAATATACAGGGTGTCTCTGACATCGATGCACAAACGAATACCATGGATCCAGTACAATGATTCTGGACCCTCCGGAGGTGGAATTTTTCGTCGGTTTTTTCCTATTTTATTTTTTACCTTTTTAGGGTTCCGTAGCCAAATGGCAAAAAACGGAACCCTTATAGATTCGTCATGTCTGTCTGTCTGTCTGTCTGTCTGTCTGTCCGTCTGTCCGTCCGTATGTCACAGCCACTTTTTTCCGAAACTATAAGAGCTATACTGTTGAAACTTTGTAAGTAGATGTATTCTGTGAACCGCATTAAGATTTTCACACAAAAATAGAAAAAAAGTAATAAATTTTGGGGGTCCCCATACTTAGAACTGAAACTCAAAATTTTTTTTTTCATCAAACCAATGCGTGTGGGGTATCTATGGATAGGTCTTCAAAAATGATACTGAGGTTTCTAATATCATTTTTTTCTAAACTGAATAGTTTGCGCGAGAGACACTTCCAAAGTGGTAAAATGTGTGTCCCCCCCCCTCTAACTTCTAAAATAAGAGAATGATAAAACTAAAAAAAATATATGATGTACATTACTGTAAAAACTGCCAACGAAAATTGGTTTGAACGAAATCTAGTAAGAAGTTTTTTTTTAATGCGTCATAAATCGAAAAAAATACACTATTATTAAAACATCGATCAAAGTTACAACACATTACAAGAACTTTTATATTATGTTAGGTACTTGCTGCTACGGAACCCTTCATGGGCGAGTCCGACTCGCACTTGGCCGGTTTTTTAATTTAAACTGTACAAAATCGGTATTTTAACATTTTTAGTGATAAAAATGAATGAATTATCTCTGAAATAAAAATTTCATCAGGATTAGAATAACGATTTGGTCTACCCCAATGTCTTTTCATTATCTGTGTTATTTTTTTTTAAGCTATTGCATAGCTTCTATCGCGGGCCTTGAGCGTGGAGACCAAATCCAGAAATTCCGTAACGAAAATAACCTAACACCCCCCACTCATTTGTTTTCTTATCGGTCACCACGCTCAAAAAGTGTAACTTCAATTAATATCAAAGAAAAAAAAAACAAAGGAAAAAAAATACTACATAAATAAAATAAATAAATAATTATAATTGCATAAGTTGATAAAAAATGCTATGCAATAGCTTTGCCACACGTCTTTTTATTATGGATAGTCTCGCCCTCGATCACTATCTCACCTGGTGGTGGCGATGATGTGGCCGACGAAGGAACACGCTTGCTACAGAAGTAACCTATTCACTCTTGTCTTAAAGACCCTTAGGTTATAGCTATCAGAAAACACAGACTCCAATAGGGAAGTCCATCCCTTAACTGTACGCATAATGAAAGTGTTCCAAAAACGCTTTGATTACTGTGTTTCTTTCACAGGAGGGTTGGACCTACGACCCATTCAGTGGTCACTTAGATGACGACGGCGTCATTTACGGCCGAGGCACGCAGGATATGAAATCAGTATCGATACAGTACTACGAAGCTCTGCGAAGACTGAAGGAGAAGAATGTTGAGTTCCTTAAAGACGTGTACATGACTCTGATGCCTGGTGAGTGACCATAACATCTGTATTTATATCTCTAGACTCATCAATGCCAAACCTAAACCTTTGGACCTAGAACGCTGTGCGCGGAGGTGCCTTTTATGATGTATACAAAGAATAAAAAGGATTTCCTGAAATTTACCCCATAAGGGAATGAAACGGGACCCCCGTTTCATTTACGTTGGTGAAAAGGGGAGAAACCGCTGACAGAAGCCAGTAGAACATTAGCGTCCCCCCGGTGAGCAATCGCTGCATTGACATCCCCCGCCCTTGGACGGAGCGGGAGATAGTGTCAGACTCTTACTGACTAAAAGACCCACCCCGTTCCTTCTAGCCTTCATACCGGGGCTCGAGCGCCCTTTGGGATAACCCTGGCCCCAGTAGGCTTCGACCCGGCTGGGTCCCTGCTGTTGCTGACAACTCCTTGAGGCGCGCGGGAACAGTGCGCGCCGTCGACGACTTGGGCTTGGTCCGGACAGTTACCGGACGGCCGGACAGTGAGCTACCCATTGCTCACTGTCCGCAAGCCCGCGTCTACGTTGGCCGGAAATCGGGATCAGAATCCCGGCGACGGCGGCGGCGATAACGCCGTTGCCTGATGCGTTCGGCCTCCTCCTTCGCGAGCATTACTGCTTCGCAGAAGTCGGCGACCGCCTGCCACTCCTCCTCGCTCCGGAGTAAGGACCTCGCCCGAGTCGACGGCACGTGGTGTACCGCGTGTGCGTTGAGGAGATGTCAGCATAAGTGACGGGGTCTACCAGGGCCTGTGTCAGCTAGGGCTGCAAGATAGTTCGTAAGAGTTACCGGGGCCCTGGATCGTAAAGGGCAAATAAAAGAACACTGTTGGAGTTTTGTCAGCACAAGCCTGACACTCCTTCTCACTCCACCCAAAGTGGGAGGAGTTAAAGATGATTTCCCACCTTAAAAAAAGGATAAAGGCGTCCCTTAGGTGTCGCCACATCGACCGATCCTCTGCATCTCGCAATCTCTACTTTAATTATAGTCAATTTTATGAATAATTTGATAAATTATCTGAATGTAGGTACATAATTGCTTATGTCCTACGTAATTTCTGTCAAGAAATAATTTGATATATAGTTTAATCTCACGTCTATTTACGCGAAGTGTTTATCAAGTAGATATATAAATTAAAAATGTATAAGTATTGATGTATTTGTGACTATCATTGGCAACTAAATTAAGACTCGGCAATTTACTGCGATACGGTGCTTGGTAGTCACACAATTGCTAATAATGTGATTAACCAAAAAAAACAATGTTTTTCTATAGATGAGGAGGTGGGAGCGGAAAATGGAATGATTCAATTCGTAAAGACACCAGAATTTGAAGCCATGAATGTGGGGATAGAATTAGACGAGGGCACTTCATACCCTGTGCCTATCATTGCACTCTTCAATCAAGACAAGGTTGTATGGCGTAAGTAAATAACAAATGCTAATAATATATTATGATATTAGTCCGACTGTTTCATGTTTTAAAGGCGTATAGTCTGGACCGATTTATATGCACATATACTCGTACTGCCGACTGCGCCCGCACAGAGCCCCGCTGACCTTTAAAAATTTTCTTTGCAAATTATTGACCGATTTACATATACTACTCGTATGTACATTTGGAAGATCACCAGCATTTTTTCTGCGGCTTTAAGGTAATATTTAGAAATATTTTGTGTAAACATATTTCTAAACATCAAAGCCGTCTGAAAGGAGTAGGGAAAAACAAGCGAAAAATGTCATGTTGTTAAATTAATTTTTGAAAAAATCACATAATATTGATAAAGTTATATAATTATTAATTTATAATAAGAAAACAAATCTTCTAACCCAAGTCTTTACCGAGGAGTAGGCTTCAGAAATTCACAGTTTTATGGCACAAAATGGGAGCAAGGGCCTTAAGAATGTGGAACATTTGTGAAGCAATGTTTTCCACCGGGATCTAATATACTTAATTAAACAACACTCTTATTCATACTTTTCGAGGGATGCTCCAATGTAGCCCGCTAAAAGTTTTTTTGCATTTTGGAGGTCAGTATCAAGTTTGTGTTGGTTAAAATATTATAGACTTCCGTAATATGTATTTAACAACGGAATTATAATAATTAAAATCTTTAATACAACTCTCTCAGTAGGTACGTCTTACTTTATTTAATTACTTTTCATGAAATAGCCACAAATTACTACCACTTACACAATAACTAAAATTTCGCGAGCGACTCTGTTGAGCAATTTATTCTTGCCATTTTTTTTTTTTAATATTACAAATTGACTCTGCAAACGTTGTTTTGCGTTAAAAATTATCAAAGAAAAGAGTGGGGCTGTGAGGGTAAAAAATGTCTACGACTTATTCTCCGACCTACCAAAAATACACAAAAATTTAATAAAAATCGTTTCGTTTCGTTTTGTGAAGCCGTTTTAGAGAAGTTCGATAACTAACACATGAGTGACGGCGAGGTTTTTCTACATTAGATATCACAATTTCCTAACGCGCCTAAGACTCGTGCCTGACTGAAGTTTGAAGACCTATAAATAATAAAATGGTTATCTTATCAATGCGGGCTTTCTAAAATTTCGTACACTAGGAAGCACTGAGGCGTCAAATAAACCTGGCACTTTGTATCAGGCACCTGTCAAAACACATTGTTTTCAACATTACATAAATTGACGTCATCGGCGTATTTACTCCTATTAACATACTTACCCAAAGATACAAATGAATAACTTTAAAAAAAAAGAATACCAAGCCTTACAATTTAAATTTTGTTTGATCTTTTATTTCCCAGTCATAATCAGTCATTGTAATGTAAAAATCTATTATATTACAACCTGCTGATAAAACATAATTATCCAATTCCATAGTTAATTAAACTATTACCATAATGTAACAGCTGTTTAAACCCTCGAGCGCCTGGAAAATTGCATTCACATTTATTGTGCGTACAGCTAAGGAGTGGAATTCCCTGCCGGAGTCTGTGTTTCCTGATAGCTACAACTTAGGGGTCTTTAAGTAAAGAGTGAATAGGTTACTTCTATGCAAGCGTGCACCATCGTCGGCCACATCATCGCTTACCATTAGGTGAGATGGTGGTCAGACGCAAGCCTATCAATAGTAATATAAAAAAAATAATCTGTTTTACAGTCCAGCTTATTGTTAAAGATGATTTATAATATAATATATTGTTTATTACAGAAATACAAGTTGATTGCCACGGCAAATCTGCCCATGGGTCCACTTTTCCTGCTACAAACGACACTGCCACTGGCAAGGTATAAAACGGAATGAAATAATAAAAAAAACGACTATGACTCTGTTGGTCTTGTGGCTAGTGGCCCTGAATGCCATAGCGGAGGTCGTGGGTTCGATTCCCACCTAAGACAAAAGTTTGTGTGATGAACACAATCATTAGTCCTGTGTCTGGGTGTTATATATCTACATTTTTTTATGTATTCAGAAATATATTTAGTATGTTTATCAGTTGTCTAGTATTCATAACACAAGTTCTGCTTAGTTACTCGATGGCATTCTGTGAAAGTTGTGGAATATATTAAATAATTATATTAACAGCGTTAAAATACACGTATATTTCATTATTAATAGAGGATCGAAAAATAAACTTATTATATAACTGTATCTGTTCTAGTGCCGCAACGTGATCGACAAATTCTTCGCGTTCAGGGACGAACAGTATCAAATAGCCAGTACGACGCTTGCCGGCAACTCCGGAGGCTACACTTCTGTTAACCTCAACAAACTGAGCGTGAGTTTATCTGTTCTTAAAGAAAAATAACCAGTTCCATAAAACACCAGCTTCTGCTAGCGGCTTCGCCCGTGTGAAAGTTAAAATATAGCCCAAGGAAACATACTTTTGGAATAAAGAGTACTATGTTCTATTCCATGATATGGTCTACCCATATGCCCTTCATCAAAATCTGTTCAGTTGTTTAAGTGTGAAGGACTACCAAACATACACACACATACAAACAAACTTCTGCCTTTATAATATTACTGCGATACAACTTTATAACGCCTCTATAACGCAAAAGTATCCTTTTGACTCAATCAGTGATCTAATACATACAAATGTTTCATAAGGCCTATTTCTAAATCGAGTATTTCGAGCTAAAAGCGTGTCAACCTACCGTAATGCCAAAGTTTGTGAGGTTTTCAGGCTAAAGTAGGATACCTACTCATCTTCAAATTTAAAGTCAAAGTCAAAAGTTTTTTATTTCACATAGGCCTACATGGGCACTTATAAAACGTCAGAAGCTAGTGCACGGTTCTAAATTGGTCGTTTCCTATGGAGAAGAACCGGCAAGAAACTCCATGGTTACTCTTTTTAAAAAAATGGTTGTAGGTACTTACAATATTTCCATATAACAGTATTAAAAGGTATTATTTAAGAACAGTGTAAACCGGTCTATATTGTACTCAAAAGCACAATAAAAATAATCATTTAAAAAAAGTGAGTCAAAATATGAAGTAATCTAAGAATTCGTGGAGTCTACAGTGTTCTTCCATTTACATTATAAAAAGAGGCTATATAAAAAAAGGTAGAAAAAATAATAATAATTACAACTGTCAGTAAATGAGACGTTAACAACCAAAAAAAGAAAAACTAACGAATTTAATGTGGTTGGAGTCAGATAATATAAAAAAAAAAATATTGCAAAAACAATGTGTTAGAGAAAAAAAAATATATGTTACAACAAGGATGGAGCAGTTAATAGATACATTCGCACAATATTATGAGTGAAAAAAAAAAAAAAGGGGGCCACAAGTGCAGAGGCAGTCATTGCCAAACAAGCGTGTCTTCGACATAGTCTTTAACCTTGTAATATTTATAATTCGGAATTCTGGGTTAAGGAGAATATTCAGTACCTAGATACTGATACTATTACACTATACTTAGGACTAGTAAACGGGCTTTTATAAAATAGAGTCATCATCATTTCTAAAAACACAAACCTAAATAACAGGCACATTGAGAGAAATATATTTTTTATCTTATGCATTTTTAAGAATAAGAATAAGAATAAGAAATTTTATTTGCTCAAACATGTGTATTCAGACAGAATTAAAATAATACATGCATGCAAGATCTTAAATAAAAGTGGCTCACGACATGTCTGCCATTTTTCATGGCATGCAAATATTTTAAATTCTATTATATTATTATTGTGAATTAATTAATTTTACTTTTTTCAATTTTACATTTATACATTAAAAACACTTAAAAAAACACTTAAACATTTTGCCAAAACGTTTTTAAAATAATCGCAGTAAAAGAGGTAGGTACAGTGCGTTTCACTTAGTTCTTCAACTTCGGAGTTCCTTCGCCGTAATGTTGGCAATACGGAAAATCAGTGTTGCAATATTTTTAGCAATGAAATACTTAATATTAGGGAGATTAACTGATATTTTGTTACTTTTAACAATTGCTTTATTATTTTGTTTTTTCTTTTTCTTTTGGAAACTGTAAAAACTATTTTTGAATAAAGTACCTATAGGACGCTGGGCTCCATGTCGATTGTCCTGCAATTCTTTCAAATACCGAAAACGCCACGCCACAAAATCGTACCTCTCCATTAACAACTTCCTTTTAGACCTATTTTTTTTAATATAATCCCATTCTCTCATAATTCTCCAAAAAGTGTTGCAACTACTGTTAAAATCGATTTCGTTTCAACAATTTTGGTGGAGCAGGCAACTCTTTTCTTTCTTCCCTTCTTTTTTCTGCAGACAGACAGGGGAGTCAACATTAAAGCGAAGGAACTTCTTAAGTGAAACGCACTGTACATGTACATTACACTCGCTGTCTCAATTACAAAGGTATTGGTGACGACAAAATCGAAAGAACTAATGCCAGATGGAGACTTGGATTTTATTCTAAACAAAGATAATTCAGGGCTAAAGTGTTTGAACCCCAAGATGAGTTCCAGCTATGGAGGTTTATCACTTATCCAGGTCCCACTTTACCAAGTTTCTCTGCGCTTACTTTACTATTTTGACTAGCTATATTATTTTATTTTTCACATTTTAGGAAAGCTTACAGAATAATAACAACCTACTAATGACAATACAAGCTTCCACATCGTGATCGTGTTAACTGTGTGAATAGATTTCTATTTGCTTTTTTTAATTACTCATACCTACCGGACTACAATCTCACCTGATGGAAAGCTACGATGAGCGCGCCTGCCTAGAAGTAACCTATTCACTCTTGACTTATAGACCCCCTAGGCTGGGTTGTTGCTATAAGGAAACACAGACTCTCATCAAGGAATTCCACTCCTTATCTGTACGCACAATGAATGTGTTGCAAAAACGTTTTGTGCATGTAAGTGGGATGTCCACTAAGATGAACCGGCGGCGCATCGCTGTACGTCTGATTGTTAAAATCATTAAAAACAATAAATTCATCATTAGGCTAATTACACATATATTTACAGGGTGGGACGGCCAACAACGTTATCCCAAGTCTCGTGAGTCTCGTATTCGACATACGCTTGGGCACCACGGTTAACGAGGAGTACTTCGAAAATTTGGTAAGTGTGCTCGGACACCAGATTCATATGAACTGACATAATTTGACGATTTCTCACCTCGAAAAAGATGGAGACTATGCCCAGTGTTTAGTGTTAGTGTGTGTTAGGCCCCTCGCCCACAACGACTTTTTGTAGCGATAGTGTCGCGCCTTTCGCAAGCGCGCGACAGCATCATTACTAACGCGCGTTAGTCACATTTGCAAGCGCTATAGAAAAAATGCTGACGCGGTACTAACGCGCTACAGCATCGCTACAAAAAGCCGCCGTGGGCGAGGGGCCTTAGTGTTACAGGAGGTTTAATTCTCTCAACCGAGCACCGTACTCCGTGGGGAGCTGGGCCTTGGTACAGGCCGTGGCCCAGAGTGAGGAGGAGTAACAGGCGGTCGCCACTTTCTGCGAAGCAGTAATGCTAGCAAAGGAAGAGCCCGACCGCATCAGGCAACGGTGCTTTGGATGATTTTTTGCCCACCGAAAAAAAAAAACTCCGAGGGCATCTGCTGAAGAATTCTTGATGTAAACCCTGAATAAATGAGCATGGCTGTCGATAGTTTATCATATCAAATGTCTCACTGATTGTGGTACGTGTGTAGGATCATGGCGGTAACCTTCAAAATGGTTGAGCTGAGTGGTGCTGATATACGCGCCATCTCTGAACTGCCAGTACTTAGCTCATTTTAATTTGTATAATCTGAATTGTTTTTTACATTGTTTTAACATTATAGAAGCGACAAGATTTGCTCATTCTTCTTTAAAGAGATCTACGCTTTAGTATGTGCTATCAGCCTCATTTTTCTGATAAATTGACGAGTTGATAATTCAGAAGTGCTTGTAAATGCTTGTCTCCGGCCCAAGAGTCGAACATAAAAGAGTGTGTCTCAACCTACGACTTGACGCTTAAACAGGAACGATAACGATAACTTACTGAACGTAGAAACAAACTGAGAAGTTAAAAATGTATGTGATTGAAATGGGCAACCGAAAAGTTATCCCTTGGTAAATACACTTTAACATTTCGACATCAACAGATCACAGATCTTACTGAAACAACAGCACGGACTCGTCAGCTTATATTGATATCGTATGGAGTTAATTTTATTTCTTTTTAATTTAAAACAGATTACCAAGTTCATTGCCGAGTCGGGCGAGAACATAACGGTGACGTATATCTCGAAGAACCAGCAGTCCCCTGCCACTATCGCCAATTCTACAAACCCTTACTACCGGGCTATTGCATGTGCAGCCAAAGAACTGTGAGTTATATTTTTTATAAAACCGTTTTTTACTAGTTTAAAGAAATTAAATGAGTTTATGAGTGAAAAAAGCCTCTAGAACAGGTAACCCTGCCATCACCTAAAGGTCATATCTAGATATCTTTGTATTTCAAGAAAAGTCTATGGCTCTTAAAGAGGCAGATAAAGCAGCCTAATAACTATAGATCGTGCTTTAGTTTTTTTGAACTCTACTCTTATTGACGAATTATTGCTTCATCCAACAGTAACATCGCAATATCCCCGACGGTGCCCCCCGGCTCGACGGACGCTCGACACGTCCGCAACGCCGGCTACCCAGCCTTCGGCCTCTCCCCAATGCCGAACACAGAGCTGCTCCTGCATTCGGTCAATGAACGTCTAGCTGTGTCTACATTCATGGATGGCATCACGTTCTACGAGAAGATCATAGACAACCTCGTTAAAATTCCGGCATCTGAAATAGCCGAAGATGGCAGAGTGTATCTCATTACGACTGCTATCTGAAGTACGAATACCTCGTTAAAGTTTGAGCATTACACTACTAACTCATTTAAAGCAATAACATACTAAAAGTAAGTCAACACTAACAACCCCAAGCATAAAAAAAAATTACAATCCCTTTTTAGATTACTGTTACTAAAATGTAATCATTTATACAATTGTAAACTTTCCAGTTTGATGAAAGTGATTAATATCCACACTTTTGAGGACGTGTGGAGTTGTGACAGTTTGTGTTTTGTTTCAATAAATAGATTTTGGTCTAACCAATCTTTTGAATTCTGTGCGACAATTCTAGCACATATTATTTATCTATTAAAAATATATATTGTGTTAACATTGTTGTACCTACTACCTATAAAAATCGATTTGCTATAAGTTCTGACAGAGGTTCCGCCCGCAAAAAATACGAAATTGTTCCAAGGAAACTTTGAGATCACCGAAATAAAAGTAGTCCTGTCATATTCCAGCTTATATTCTCTTTGTGTGCAAACTTATATAAAAAAAGTTCAACTAATAATGCGTAGTTGATTAACAAAAATCTAGTATTTCACATCTATACATATTAATAAAATTGGAGTGTCTGTTTGTAACATTGAAATAACTGCTTTTTACTACATGCATTTGTACATACATTGTACATACACCAAAATAACGTTTTTTACAATTTTTGTCTGTCTGTTTGTCCGGGCTAATCTCTGAAATAGCTGGACCGATTTTGACGGTTTTTTTTTTGCAGGTAGCTGATGTAATAAGAAGTAACATAGGCTACTTTTATTTTTAACCGACTTCCAAAAAAGGAGGTGGTTCTCAATTCGGTTGTATTTTTTTTTTAATGTTTGTTACCTCAGAATTCCGTCGTTTATGGACCGATTTGCAATTTTTTTTCCCCTCACATTATATGCTTCCAGATTGGTCCCATTTTTTTCAAAATCCATTTCTGATTATGGGATCTATGAAGAATCGAGAAAACTCAAATATTATAGGCAACAAAATAGTTATTTTGGTATTATCATTGAGAGCTTATGCATTTACAGTCAAAAAGTGACATTTGATGAAGTAGAACTGGTGAATAAGCCCAGAAATGGCCAACTAAACTTCATACTCAAACAGATATCACAATGAACATAGTTTAAGCGACTATGACAATACAAATAAATGAATAGTTCTGAATAGATATGTTGAAAATGGTATCATCGAAGTGAGTGAAGATAGGCACCGGAACTCCGTACTTAATCAATGTATTCTAGCCATGTTTGGGCTTATTAGAATTGTCATGAGATGCACTTTGGCTATAAGGTACTATCGAACTGATCTGATGATGGAGCCGGAACGTGGAAGGTAAACACGGGAACTTCATAATAAAACATTGTATCCTACCAGGGCTTGAGTTGATTGGAATTTTCATGAGAAAAAGATACTCTGGCTACAAGTGTATCGCAACTAAAAAGTGCGAAATAAAAATCTTTTTACAAAAAAAAAAACAGACTTCACTAAAAAAAATACACTAAAATGATCAAAATAACTTTAATTTCGGAAGTCGGTGTTTCTCGCTATTGTTTGTTTCTTATATAACACCGACTTCCGAAATTAAAGTTATTTTGATCATTTTAGTGTATTTTTTTAGTGAAGTCGGTTATTTTTTATTTTTTTTTGTAATAAGGTTTTAGAAAAAATAAATTTAAATTCCTGTAGTCCACGCGAACGAAGTCGCGGGCACAGCTAGTTTATAATATAGGCAATATAAATCTATATTTTGAACAAACATTGTGTGTGTAGACATTTGTGGGCATGGCGCGTTCGCCTCGCCACTGAATGCGGCATTATGAGAGATTGTGAGTGAGCAATTAGGTACAAAGGCGGGACATGGATAGCAGTGCCTGGAAATGACACAAATCAGTTGTAACTGTATATTTATTTTCAATACACTTTCTCGAAAACTGACTTTTATCGCACTACTAGGTTCAACATGCCATGTATATCTACCATTTTATCATAGGGGTTTTTTTTCTTTCCTATTTCGTCACAGTAAACGGTGATTTTTTTTAACCAATGAGGCGAATATTTTCAAGGTTTTAATATTTAATACAAATTTAAATTTCGTTTATGAACAGAATATCATAAATTAATATGATTTTTACACAATAATTTCTTATTACCATTATATTAATAACTAGCGGCCCATCCCGGCTACGCACGGGCATTAAATATAGCCTATAATATTCAAGGTGAATGTAGCTTTCCAATGGTGAAAGAATTTTTGAAATCGGCACAGTAGTTTTTGAGTTTATTCATTACAAACACACATACACACAAAAATACAAATTTTCCCTCTATATAATATTAGTGTAGACAATTATCTGTGTTCTAAATTCAAAAATATTTGAATTTCTATTTTTTATATAGGATGTACGAGTATAACAGTTTGATTCTTTAAACCTTTTCTTCTCATTCAATCTACGAAGGTTTTACAAATCACGATCTGGACTAATCGTTTTGCCTAATCATATAAACCGTAGAAGGATGTACGGGCTATGAGGTATAAAAACAATTATCATTTTGATTCTATGATTTGCAGATTTATCTGCTATTTAATTAATAAATAAACAATTAAGACAAAATGTCCCTTCAATTTTTAACAGGAGACATCTGGCCCGTTTTACTGAACTGGTTCGGGCGAATCTACCCATGTACATTTTAAAAAGTTGACATCTGGCCCACAGGCCAATTTTTACGTGGGCGAGATGTCCCATAACCCGTAATTTTCAGAGTAAGTATTTCTTCGTAAGTGTATTGAAAAACGTCGTTTGATACACGCGGAGATTTGTTACTGCAGTAGTCGGCTCCATAACACCCTCCCCTGTATGGCTCGGGTGAATTTCGCCTCGGTTGCAATGACATACTTTCTCCACATGTATCAAAATGTACTTTTTACCTATATATTATATTGTACTACATAAAGGCACAGAACGAACATTTAAACAAATACACATAAAAAGAAGTGTAAGTAAAATAGGCGATCCTGTCGCACAGAGTCTACTACATCTAATATTTGCTGCCAAATACTCACAAATCGATGTTCTTCGTGACTCACAAAAAAATGATCAGCAATGATGTGTGTGTTGTCAATTAACTCCTCCTAAATGGCTGGACCAATTTGGATGATATTTTGTGAGTATATTTGCCCCTGAATGGGTTAAAATATATTGAAACTGGTAGAATATATTTTATATGGCAACTAGACTTGTAGACCTACTTTAGATCCACGCCACACACGTCCGCCACGCGCCGCGATTCTACATACAAATCAAGCGTAGCCCACGTGTGCGTCGGTCTAACGTAGTTCCCGCTTTATAACTGACAGGATTTCGCAATATTCGTAAAGAACTGTGGTAAAGTAACAAAAAGGTTTAATTATGGTTGTGATGCATACCTTTTTTTTTCGTTTATTTGTTTATAAAATACAAGTAATAGGTACAATACAGATGATGCAAATCATAAACTCATTAGAGTTTTACCGTGCATCATCGACACAAAAAAAAAACTTTGCTTAACTAAAACACGATAAAAATATCACATTCCAGACCACATAATTATATCCGAAGAGGGTATTTATAAGCAAAATAAGACTCCAAAATTGTCGATTGAACGAGCGTAACATCGCACCAGAGACTGACTACCCGCTTTTCTATGATGATGATGATGATGATGATGATGACAGGTTGTCCCTTTATTTTAATCACCTATCTGTGTGCATCTCTCATCGCCTAAATCAATTTATGGGCACAGATGCATTAGTTTTTTTTAATTATTATTATTTAGCTAGGTTGCTAGGCTAAGTGTTGTTTTAATTTGTGTTTTATGTTTTTATGTGTAATTTTATTTATTAATGTTGTCGGTAAACTAATTCTGGAAAGTACAAATGAGCCGTTCCAGCGTGATAACTCAGCGTACATCCAGCAAGGCTCTGTTTCCTCGTTTGCAGCTAAATCTTTAAACCAACAATCGCCACTTCACAGTAATGGGTGCCTTCCCACCCGTACGTGCCGCAACATTTTTAAAAGGACTTTTTCGCGAGCCGCCGCCGTTTTCTGTTTGCGCACCAACGCGCGTCGCGGCCTCGCTCGCCACGGATTTCGCAATTGTCACGCTTTTACCGAACAAATGAATTCTCACCAATGATCGGGATTCACTGTGTAAACCGTTTAGCGCACGATTGATGATTTTGTTTCTTTGTGTATTTTTTGGCATTACTGTGGTGGAGGGAGGGAATGAAAAAGTTGAATAGCTTTAGTTGGATGTCTTTATTTCATAATTTAAAGAAAAAAAATTTTGAGTTTTTAAAAGGCAATCTCTGGAAGTATTGATTGAATTGCGCTTGGTTACTTGCTACTTGACGGCTCGTATCGAAGTGACATTTGTAGGACCTGCGGTAAATTTATGTGTTTTGTTTGCTCTATTTTATGTTTCAGTACCACCCACTCTTTATAACAAAAATAATTAATTCCACAACTGTCTACCGCGAGAAAATAAGATTCATGGAAACGGCTGTTCAAAATATTATCAAATAGAGGTGTAACGCTTATAATTATGAATGTTATATGAGGGCGAACCGCTGGGGGCGCAAAGCGTTAATTGAAATGAATTGTCGCGACTGTGTAGCCGGCGCATCGGGCTGGCACATAAATCAGACCGCCCCGGGCCACCAGCTAAGTGCCTGCTACGAGCTACGCCGTAGCAACCGATAGACATGCCAAGCGGACTACGCGGTTGCAACTTTTATGCTCTTTTTTTGTTACGGTTTACTTGATTTTACTGTGTGATAGTATACCTATTGGGCTACCAAATATACCTAACTTTAATTCTTTGGTATTGTTTGGTATGGTATGTTTTTCAAGACTTATTTTCGAACATTTAATTGACAGAATATTTAAGGAGTCTGTCCACTGCACAACCCCATATCATGACCGTGTTAAGAACATATGAGACATGCCCAGACTGTTCCGTCACTGACAGCGCCGGCTAGTCGGTATCGGCAGTATGTTACTGAGATCTGCCCAGTATGCCCGCCGTGCCAGCATGGCCATTGACCGTGCTAGGAACCCTTTAGGGTCGTGTTAGAATCTTTATGTTTTCTAATCTTTTGATATAATTTTTGTATTAATACACGCGCACACGGATGGAGTCGAAGAAAAACCTAGTTCTTAGTAAAATAGAACAATTTGGCTAGTCTACTGCTTCTAAGGACATCATTAGAGCATGAAACTCTAAGAGACATCGCGAGACGAATTAATTCAGCCAAATGCGGCGAACGCTACGCTACACTCAAACGGGCGCGATTTTTACTGGTAGTGCTCATTTGTCACCAGCCAGTGGCATTGGTAGCGCGGTGGCGCCCAGCACAGGTGCGTACCATCGCACCACTAAAAGCACCACACAGATGCGTAATACACACACAACATTATGTATGGAGTGGGTATCTGGGTTTCTCAACTTAATATTCGGAATTGGTATGTTGATTGAAATACCTAGTAAAATATTATTTTTTATTAATGTAAAGTAAGGGACTTGCCAGGTGTATACAGTGGTACCCAGTTACTGGTGTGAGGGTCAGTTAGGCAGTCGCTTTGAGTAAAATCCTGGTATGCAACGACATTCATTTGGAATGGAATCTTTTTACAAAAAATACAACCGAATTCAAAAATAAACTAGGTAAACAATTCAAAATAACTTTAACTTCGGAAGTCGGTGTTTCTGGTTTTGTTTTATCATTTTTGACACTTTCTTTTTTGGTAGCTGGTTAAAAAAGATACATGACAATTAAACCTTACTCCAAAATCATTAAACATAAAAAATGCGGGTTTTTGCAGACTATGATGCCTATATATGTATATTCAAGACAGCGTACACATAAAGTTAAAATTATAAAAATACTAGTCATGATTTATGAATCATGGAAACTTTTTTACTGTTACGTAAATAACATATGTACTAACATACGAATGCGTGATGACAAAAGTCCACGAACTAAAGACAAAAAAAAAAGAAATGTACTGTCATATCCATTCCGAATTATGTTCGTACATCTACTATGTCCTTAATGACGCTCAGTGAAGTGTGAGAGTGTCTTGATGTCGAATGAGTTGTCGTTTTACAACTGACAGATCATCTACGTTTAGCGGCGGCGACAGAATGCGACATAATGCCGAGTGGAGTGCGAGGATTCGGTAATCAGCTCGCATACAACACGGTGTCATCGCTGAGGTAATGTGTGACTAATTACCTAGGTAACGTAATTGATTATACAGACTTTATTTATTCCTAAATCTTACTTATCACGGGCTAGGCTTAATAAATTTTTAATTAGCTTATATCGTGTCCCACTACAGGACAAAGGCCTCCTTCTTATCCTTCCAAACTTTCCTGTCTAAGACGGTCTCTGGCCAAGTTTGTCACGCGAATATGATCAGGCGCCATGACGTGTTTAAATGTCAAGCATGCGAGCGAAAAAGAGGGATGGAGTAATACACCCTGTATAGCTCCATCCCTTTTCAGCAGTTCAGTTTGGGTCAAATGGATCGCGACAAGAGCTCATGGTGTGACGATCTGATGCCCTACATCTGATCGTTACACACCACCATCGCTGCAGTTGACCTCAGCAGCGTCGTCTTCCTGTTCTTCTTCACACACACTTTTCCGGGTGTATTCGTACGACATAACTAGCCCACTTTAAACTTAATAAAGAATAAATAAAAAAATGACAAACATTTACCCAGTTTGCACTGTTGATCGAACTTAAAAGGGGCAATGTTTAACAAAGGAATGGTCACGTGCACATTATTCAGTTTTAAACTTTTCAAGTAGATACTTTTCATATCGTACGGGGTCTGTCACCCCTTTCATTTGCTTTTTGTCACAATCGCATATGTTTTCTATTCTAAAATTAACAATCGTCATAATAAAATCCACAAAGAAATTAAACACTTATAAACCACAAGTGTTTATGGAATAAAAATGTTTTAATTGCTTATGTAATGTAAAATCACTGTGAGAGTTTTGTGGGAGACTTCCCGTGAGAAAAAAATTAAATAGATACTTAGTATTTATTAAAAAGTTGGTACCTATAATTTTAAGTCCATTAGTTTGCTTGCCGTCTACTTGTTGATTTGTTGTTTTTCATGATTACACACTTAGATCTATCCTCCAACCGAAAGCAGTTCGATTCCAGTTTGATTTAACTATCAATCATTATGTATTATTTAGGTGTTCATTTATTTTTAAAGTAGCTGTCCCGGCGAACTCCGTGCGGCCCAACAGTCAATAAATGTAGTATTTCTTTCGATATAGTCAACCACCACAAACCACAACAAAGTCCAAGTACCTAATGTATCATGTCACACACAATTTTAATGTAAAAAAGTTATCTACGTTGATTTCGTGCATTTTACGTGATGCGCGCACAACTAAAAACGGCTAGGTGTACAGATTTATTATATGTATAGATAATATTTGAATTTTTTTTGAAGCCATATGTACAAACATTTTGCTCGCTCTTTTTAACCGACTTCTAAAAAAGGAGGAGGAGGTTCTCAATTCGGATGTTTGTATTTTTTTTTATGTATGTTCGCGCATAACTTCGTCGCTTGCCAACCGATTTGAAAAATTATTATTTTTGTTGGAAAGAATGGTCCCACCGTCACCAAGTTGGGATCTGATGATGGAATCTTGGCGAAATCGAGGGAACTCCTCAAATATTATAGGCAACCATATAATTCTTTTGGTATTTTCATCAAAGACTTAAGCATTTACAGTCAAAAAATTACATTTGACGAAGTGGAACTGGTGAAGAAGACCTGAAATGAAATGGCCAACGGAAGTTCATACTCACACCGATATCACAATGAACATAGTTATGCGACTACGATAATACAAATAAATGACTGATTCTGAATAGGTATGTTGAAAATGGTATCATCGAATTGACCTGATGATGATGATGATGGAGCCGGAAGATAGGCACCGGAAGTCCGTAATTAATCAATGTATCCTAGCCATGTTTGGGCTTATTAGAATTGTCATGAGATGCACTTTGGCTATAAGGTACTATCTGATGATGATGATGATGAAGCTAAAAGATAGGCATCGGAACTCCGTAATTAATCAATGTATCCTACCCGTGTTTGGACTTATTAGAACTGTCATGAGATGCACTTTGGATATAAACTATCGATCTGATCTAATGATGGAGCCGGAAGGTGGAAGGTGGACACGGGAACTTCATAATAAAACAATATATCCAAGCAGGGTTTGGGTTAATTGGAATTGTCATTAGAAAAAGGTACTCTGGCTGTAAGTGTATTGCAACTAAAAAGTGTGAAATAAAAAAACTTTTTACAAAAAAAAAAAATAACCGACTTCACTAATTTTGGAAGTCGGTATTAAATAAGGAACAAACAATATCGAGAAACACCGACTTCCAAAATTAAAATTATTTTGATGGTATTAGTGTTTTTTTTAGTGAAGTCGGTTATTTTTTTTTTTTGTAAAAAGTTTTAGTACACGAGCCTATTTGAACTGAAAATAACTATAGTAGATACCTAGTTACAAAAACAGAAAATAACTTATGAAATACTCTGGAATTATTGCCGGTTGTATAACTTTAGTGCACCAACATTTTCGAACCGCCAAGAACTGTAAAAAAATAATATAGACCTGCCCTTTTATTGTAATCAAAGTGTAGGGATATCCCTGGATTACTGGTACCTACGCGAGTGTAAAGTGCTACCGTTTAGTGCGATGGCGTGCGGCCGCGGGTCGCATTCAGTGGGATTACGTCGACGGCGGTGCTGAGGCAACATACTCCACATGATCACATTTCCTAGCCCCTTTCTGACAGATATTATACTTAGAAAAATTTAGACCACCTAAGTATAACATAACTAGCCTAATTTATTTATTTATTTTATTTATTTTATTTTATTTTATTTTATTTTATTTTATTTTATTTTATTTTATTTTATTTTATTTTATTTTATTTTATTTTATTTTATTTTATTTTATTTTATTTTATTTTATTTTATTTTATTTTATTTGGGTGGCTTACAGCTGACAATACAAGATAAACGTTAAAATAGATCACGATGAGCCATTTACAAGCCTCCACATATAGTATGGAAGTATTGTGGAAAGTTACAGTTAGGAAGTAATTGAGATATACAAAGTTTGGTAGCAGGATAATATAGAAGACAATAATAATTTATTATACCAACTAATATCTACACTTCTACACTATACACTTACACTAATATAATGAAGAGGTAAAGTTTGCTTTTTTATATTTTTGTTTGTAGGAGGTAATCTCTGGTAGAACCTACTGATCTAATTGCAAAAATTTTTTCACCGATAGAAAGCTGCTTTATTCTTGAGTGACATAGGTTATATTTTACGTACGCGGGCGAAGCTGCGGACAAAAGCTAGTTACAAATAAAACAGAATTCAGAAAATACACTGGCATAATTGCCGGTTGCATATCCCTGGATTATGCGAAGTGTGACCGTTTAGTGCGATCGCGTGGCGCCGCGGGTCGCAGTCGGCGGGATCACGCCGACGGCCGCGCTGAAACAACATGCTCCACATAATCGCTGGCATTCACCTACAAGATATGGGGGACACCAGGGGGCGCTATTTGTATTGCATTGTGCAGCTAATAATATGAAAAGTGGACACAAGTATTTGTATTGCGCTATTGTTTTTAAAAGAGAGCGGATAAGTATTTCTTTTTGTTAGGTACCTATAAATATATCTACTTATTGCACAAAAAACTGTACAAAGGCGGTCTTAATGCCTTAGGCATTATCTACCAGTCGACCTTAGGGTGATTCTTTTGAGTTTCACGAAATATTTTGAAATAATTAAAAATGACTTTATATTTGAAATTCTAAAACAAATAAATTAATGTCAATATAAATTGACTATAATTTAAGTATTTTATAAGTGTGTAAGTAGAGATATGCATTGATAAAGTTATTTGCGAGAACACCTGTTTCGAATGAAAAATTTAGTGTGTTAGTTAACTTTTAAATTTTTAAGAAAATTCCCACCGACGAAAGAAAACTTTATTACCTATAATAATATTCTCTTTCAATATTACTTTACTTGGAAAAATCAACAATCAATAAAAAGTTTTTTTATTTGAGTAAAGTTTTATTTCTACTTCAAGTAAACTTTCTGGACAAATAACAAGTCACAATCCAGATATTTATCAAAACGAAAGCCCTCTAAACTTATAAGTAAAGTGAGGTGTGTAGCACACACAGAGAGGGTACGATCAAATAAAACGCCGTACGTCTCGCAGACGTGTGTCTTAGATGTTAGCATCGTTCATTAGACAAGCATCCTTGTCCTATTCAATGGTTCACGTGGCGACTTCGCTTCGTAGCTCGGTTCACATCAAAAGCTGCAGGACCGCCCCCCGCTCCCAAGCTGCGCTCTGATTGGTCGACAATGCCGCCCAGGCAATTAAGCTGCCTCGCTCACCCCGTGATCTAACTTGACATTTTAATGTTTACTGTACTGATAGTTCGTGAAAGAAAATTGTTTGTGTTTTTTGTTTCTCGGACTTTTGTGTCGTTTGGTATGTTTATTTGTAAGTGTTATATTTTTTTATTAGATTTATGTTTGAGAGAAATTTATATATTGCTTTATAGAAGTTAAAAGTAAGTAGGAAAAAATCTGTACTCCTTTGAGATTTATTTTCGCAAATAAAAATTGGTGCGGAAGTCAAAGGAACTCTTATAGTTTTGTAAATAAATGATAAATCAGAATGTTTAAAACATATGGAAAAACTTAATCATTACTTTGAAGAAAATTGTTTGCGTAAACATCGCTTCGCTCTATCACGTAATGCAACCATTATGTTCGAACGTAATTCAGTCGGATACGTAGCGACCGCTGCCCTGACAATGTAGCCTGTGGACCGGGACACAAGATGGGATCACACCCATCTCGCTCGCACTCGAGTGCCCTGTATATTGTCGTCCTGCTCAGGGGGTGGGACTGAATGTAATCAGGGGATGACGTGACTCGCGATCTCCGCGGCGGCTTCAAAGATCACAATTATCGGAGCAGTCTGCCGAAAGCCGCGACGGGGTGGTGAAGTCACCCAGATAAGTCATTACAAGTTTCGTACACATATGTACCCTACCTTTACTCATGAATTCCTGTAGTAGTGGACTGTTTTGAATTCTGACTGTGTGGTTTTAAAACTATTAAACGTTTATAAAAAAAAGTTGAGAGTGTGAAAATGAGTTGCAATGTATTCAGCTGAAAGCAGTAGTGTTCGTTTTGCTTGAGCCTGTGAGACAACTGTCGAGCTGTCTGCCTTCTGGGAGCGACAACGGGCGCCAGCCGTGGCTGTCCGTAGGATGGGAACAGGTCAGCTGATTTGTTTTTTCTTTTCAATCTGTCATTCTGTTGTGTTGTTACTTATTATCATTAGTTTAGTAACTATCTTAACTACATTTTTATGTGTCCAAGTGTTTCATAAAGTAAGTTCAATAAAACACTCAACTATTTTATTTGCCTAGCTTGTTCTGTTCTATTCCAGGGCACAGGCCCCTCTCCAATCCTTCTGTCACTTTCTCCTTTTATTCTTGTCAGAATCTTTCCAGTCCGTCCTTCCAGCTTATTGGTGGTTTGACGCGAACTCACACTCTATAATGACGGTAAAAGGTTGCAAATAATAATTTGACAGTAAGAAGACTTGGTGGTGTAGTTTTTTATAAATAAAAAATAAATAAATCATTTTGAACCTTGCAATTGATAAATTGACGGAGAATTACTGAGTTTTATCATTAATTTACTCCTTTAGAAACCTATTATAAACCAACTTTAGAGAAAACTATAGAAATTCATTTAGCTCATCAGAAACATGATGAAAGAGTTCAGTACCTATAACAATAATAAGAGTTCTTCAGTTTCTATCTTTTTTTGCAGTTTTGTAGGAATAAAAATAATTATCTATGTTGAACTAACACACCACCTAGAAACATACCTAACTACCTAGAAAATCTTAATTTATTCATTCAGTGAAAGACATGACACAACTTGAACTGCTGGATCTAGAATTCTGAAATGCTGCTCAACAGACTTGTACTTAGCTAAAAATGAGCACTAATTACTGACAGTGTATAGTTAGGAGTCAAAAGTACAAGCATTCTACCAATTGGAATAATAGAGTCTAGAATTTCTTTGTAGTAGAAGTTGTCACAACAGTTTATTTTGTACTTTAGATTCTATGCTACAAATTAAATCTGTCATGAACTATCGACCTTTTCTACAAATTTTTACACACTTTAGCATTGGTAGTGTGCAACTGCACTTTTGACCTCTGACTTTACATATCTCCTAAAGTGATTGAATATCACACTAGTTGCACACATGTGTGTGCATGTTAGTTACTTCTTTATGCACGAACGGCTGAACAGATTTGGATAAAATTTTGTACACGGGTAAACCAATCGTCCCGAACAACAATCAAAACAAAATATTTATTTGCTAGAATATAACTTTTGTTTCGGCATATCCTACCGTAGCGCATTCTATAACTGGGCACGCCATAATCATGGCGGCAAGTCACCTCTTTGAGGAGTGGCTGGAGAGGAGTCACAGTGTTCTCACTTTCCGCATGACGCAGGTTCGCACCGGATTCAGGCAGCACAGACACCCGAGTGTCGCCATTGTGTGGACCGCCCAGAGGTCAAGGTGGAGCATAAGGAGGAGGTGTGTCTCGCTTAGGTGGAGCACCACCTTTTCCTCGTGGCCCGGAGCGAGAGGTCGCTACCTGGCGCTCCGGGTCCTGGTTCAGGCCATGGTCTGGAGCGAGGGGGAATGGGCGGCCACGTAGAAACGCAGCGGTAGTGATCCACGCGTGACTCGAAGAGATGTCAGCAAAACCGTAGGGCCCAGTGGGGCCGATGCTTACTAGGGCCATGGGTTAACTTCTGAAAAAAACTTTTCAGAAATGATAATTTAAATTTTAAGGCACCCCAATACGGCCAGGTTAGGTTTGAAGGGGATTATAGTGGCTAGAGTGAGCGAACAAAGTTAGCGAACAAACCCACCGTTATCCTGATCGTGTTAGGTTATTTTAACTGCGCAAACAGAAATTGCCCAATACCCTACCCTAGGCGTTTTTGGATCGGTTCTTCATAATTTATAATCACCCTACACTGACAATAATGCTTAACGTTGGATGCCGCTTTGTAGAACGTATCGCTACCACAATTCGGCTGCACATGAGTTAGCCCCTTTACATTACAGCGACTTTTTTCAATTCGGCACGCCAACTTGTAATACGGTCTGCTATACGATACAGCTGCGACATCTACATTAATTGTTTTCATTTTAATTGGCGACCCATCCCAGATACACACACGTATTACTAATCTTTGAAATTCCCAGCTTTTCCCTACTGCAATAAGCATGTATTATGTAACTAAACCTTTCTAATTAATCACTCTATCAATGAACCCCACGAAAATCTGTTGCGTATTTTTTGAATTTATCGCGAACAGACAGGCAGACGCAGTAGGGGACTATGTTTTTTATAACGTAAAGATATAGTCTGAAAAATAAAGAAACAGAACAACAGGCTCCTAAAAACAGCTTACAAGAGGTAAGCCTGTTGTCCTGTTTCTGTTTGTATATAGTTCAACTTAATATTACTTTGTACAAAACCAAAACCTGTCACTATTTGTCAACTAAGACCGTTTCAAACGTCTGGCAGTAATAAGCTTAACATTATACAATACCTACAATATGTAGACACAAATATATCGTGTGTTTAGTCCATTGTTAGTTAGCACACAAATAAGATCTTAGGAGATCAGTGAATCGGGCGAAACCCGCGTCCTTACAAATGTAACTTAGGGACGAACCCGAAACTTGGACCGCGCGCCCCTACCCCGATTCTTGTACAAAGGGTGCATGTAACTTAATCTAATCACTTAACGCCTAACTTATTACCCTTGTTTGAGTTTAATTAAGTAATTTACTTGTGTTTGTCAAAAAGCAAAAATGCAAGATTTTACTTTGTGATTTGTAATATCTCATAAATGCACAGTTTTCTTTGTAACTATTTCTATTAATTATTTTTAACAACTTAATTTGATGGTATTAAATACGTTGTGATAAAATTGACTATGATTATTGTGTCAGAAATGAAAGGTAACCGGGCGAACTTTGTACCGCCTAACACTTTGACAATTCTTTGACTTTTGACTTTGACTTTGACAATAAAGATGTGATATTTTACTTCTTGAAAACTTTAAATTCATATATCGTTCGATATATTCAACCGATCGCGATGAAACAAAGCCTAAATAATATATCAAGTTACACACAATTTTAATGTATAAAAGTTGTCTACGTACATCGATTTTGTACACTTTAAGTGAAGCGCGCACAACAAAAATCCTTCTACAGATTTATTATATTTATAGTTAGATAACTCCAGAATGAATAAACTGAAATATATCTGTGAGCATAAGCGAAAAATACTGAAAGGATTGTCAGGCTAGATTTTGATGAAAACTAAAACTTCATCATTGTTTTTTTAATAATTAACATTCCTAGCCCAGAAAAGCATTCGCACACTGTGAAAAAAAAGTTGTATTTTGTAATCAATTCAATAGTGTTGCTAATAGGGGAAAATTCTAGATAAAAAAAAAACTACTTGTAATTCCGGCCAGGAATATTAATTTTGTATAAGATCCATGATGCGGTTTTACTTTCATCATAACTGAGCGCAAGACTCATCGGGTCCTACTATGAGAAATATATTTGCAAATAATAGTCATATTATTCGCAATTATATTTCTCATAGTAGGGACCTATAGAGTTTGGGCCATTAAACCCACTTGAAAAATAGATTTTGATAGACCCTGTCTATTCTATTTTAACCGTACTGGTTGCCCGTCGGGACAAGTTCGCTCACTTTTTTAATAATCTTTGTTTAAGTTTTCTCTAAATCCACGTTTTATTAGTATGTTCAGTAACATCATTTTTATTCAAAAACATTTTATTTTAAGCATTAAGAATTTTTTAAGGTACATTTGGTAACCATCAAAGTTTGGACTGATTTAGCAAATCAAACACCAAATATTTTAACACACTCACTCCCTTTACTCAATCAACTAGCTCCCTTTTTGAAGTGGCAAGTAATAAGTTCAAATAACGTATCGGATCGGAGTGTCAAACTTTTACTGACTAAAACCCACCAGTTTCTTTCAGTTACCCTTTGCGTTCCAGAGCCACTGTAACTCTTTGGAACAATCGCGCAGTCTGTCAACTAAGTAGCCCGTTCATATTAGTTTGTAACAGCAAAATCATTCTAAAAATAGAAGAAAAACATCAATCACAAATATAATCTACTTAGCTATATCCGCGTAAACATCACGAGGGCAACGATTAAGTAAGTATATTCATTTGATCGGCATTAGCAAGTGTGACGTTTCACACGACCATCGTAATTTGTCGCGCGTTATTCAGAGTTCAGTGCGCGGAACCGCACGCATCGCTGCATCAGCAGCACACACGGATACATCGGTGAATGTGCAGGTTTCCATCAGCAGTTTGATATTTAGAAGCTTTAGAAAATTTGTTAGAAAAGGTTCGATGAGTATCTTTGAAAAAACCAGATCCTTTGGCCTTTGCACAACGCCAACTTTGGATCAAGGATCCTTATCCGTGTTATCTATGTTATGTGTAATACTTATCAATTGGGAAAGGCAAAAAAAAAAAATAATTTTAACATGCTAGGTATGTTAAAATTATTATTATTTTTTTGCCTTACCTACTTAATAATATAATTCGAGTTTAATTCTCGCATGATTAATATTGTAGTTTTCTCTTTGTAAGCCTCTAGGCACAACATAGCGACCTATGAACTTTCATTTAAGATTTGTAGGTATTCACTACCCGTGTTAAACAAATAATAAATGATTATTGATTGATTGAAAGATGATAATTTGCCTTTAGTTTTCCTGAAGAAATTTGATGAATTGGGATTTTAATATATTTTGTGTACCTGTTCAATTTATGAATGAATGTGCAGCTTTTCAACAGCAATGCACTAAAAGGCTGAAATGAATGAATAAAACTTTTCCAGAAAAACACATCCAGATTCCATGTGTTTTGCAGGAGAAGTTTGATAAGTAGAGGTTGTTAAAACAGCTGCATGTTTAATGAAAAATTCATTACAAAGCCCAAAAACTACATTGCTGGTAAAAAAAAAATTGATTTTGCAATCGTGTAAGTGGAGGTCGTAAAAAATATTCAATTCAATTAAATAATAAAAATGTTTTTCTTAAGGAGAATTATATGGTTCATAAATATTTTTATTAAAAATTCGATATTAGATAGAGCCAACTCACGCTTGACCGATTTCTTAAATTTCTTATTTTTTGGTTTATCTACATACAACACACGACCAGGGGGCCAATTCTCGATTTTAGAGATGGTGTCAAATTCGACAAAAATTTCGAATGACGTCATTTTTTCGACAAATTTTAAAAGTTGCTATTCTGGGGATGAAGAATTCGACATTTGTCGAAGGATAACGTTAGAGTTTTTAGAGATAATGTCATTTGGGGTCAATTCTCGATTTTAGAGATGGTGTCGAACTCGACAAAAATTTCTAATGACGTCATTTTTTCGACAAATTTTTAAAGTTGGTATTCTGGGATGTAGAATTCGACATTTGTCGCAGGATAACGTTAGAGTTCAGGACGAGTGCTTCTGAGCAGTAGAGATGTAATGTCGATTGTAGAGATATGTCATTTCTGAGTGAATTCGTTGAATTTTGTTAGATTTTTAGTACGTTATATCGTGTTTTCTTTGGTTTTTAAATAAAACACGGCTTGGCTTATATCGAATTGACGATTACGACCGTTCTCGGCGAAAATAATTACTTACAAACAGCAGTTTTACTGCCTTCACAGGACTTCTCAAAAAGTTCCAAATAGGTAAATCGCCACGGGAAGGCATTTTTTTATAAGTTTATCAAAACACAAGTCTTTTTTGGCGCAAGGAGTTCACCTAAACCTACAACTTTCACTGTCACAGTTCTTAACACTAATTTACAGAAGTTATACTTTACAACAACAGTAGGTATTAGGTATCAATCACAATCACCACATTCACAGTGATAAAACATGCATAAACGTTCGAAAATACTCAAAACGATCACGGTTCGCGACAACACCGTGCGCATTCGCAATGTTTACAAACAACTAACAAACCCCGCGTTCCGAATTGCGTCAAAAGCGATTATATCGCGAATCCGACTAATGCGCAACGTCACAAACAGTAATCAATAGTCCTTATATTTTGTGACTATTAAATTCGGTCGGATAATCGCTTTTGACGTAATTCGGAACTAAGGGAAAGTAACAACAAAAAATAAGTTTAGATTCAATACGACTGAATTAACTAGACAACTCGTTGTAACAAGATTCGTATTGCGCTATGTGCCTACTTAACTCATACGGGTTATAATAACAAAAATTACACACGGCATGACTCTACGAGTTCACACGATGCGCTACAGACGGGGCGCGCCGGTATTGCCAACTGCTATGCCCAGTAGCTAGATAATTTGCAAAATGTTGCTAGATTGCTAGTTTTTTGCCAAAAAGAAACTAGATTTGCTAAATGATTCTGTAGGTAATTTAGGTTTTAATAAAATAACAATGGGAGCGCGTGACGTTCATACCCAAACCTATAATTGCTGCCAAAATTTAGTTTAAACAGCGTATGTTTTGTGATCGCGGTAGCGCCGCACGCGCTCTCCACTGGCTGGTATGCTCCATGAATTAAACCCAACAACACACGATAAAATACGAGTAGCGTGTACTATTTTGGTTTAGAACTATAGTATTCTTCTGTCCTGTCTTGGCGCAGTAGGAAACAAGGAATTCCCGGCTAACGCAGACCCATGGCTGTACCTGCAATAGCATCTTTGACCATAGATTCTCTTTGAGCTTTTATTTATAAGAAACTATAAGAAAAAATAAAAATAGCTATAGAATAAGAATAGAATAAGAATAGCTGTAGAATAAGAATAGAATAAGAATAGCTGTAGAATAAGTATAGCTTCATGTCTTATGAAATAAAAAAGTGCTAGGAAAAGTAGCTAAAAAGTTTAGCTACAAGTTTAATTAAATTGTAGCTGTCTGCCACCAAATAATAGCTAGATCTAGCTATAAAGTTGCTAAGTTGGCATCACTGGGCGCGCGGCTCGGCGCTTTCGCGCTATATTGCTATCCCGTTTTGGCCACGCTGTTGTCGTTTTGTTGAGTGAGACGTTATCTTCACTCGACTCGACATTTTCGTGAAATTTATTTCGATTTTGACTGAGAATACGGAATTCTGCTCGATTCGACATTTTTTGGTAGAGATAGAGATATTTTTGACAGATATAGGTAGAGATAAACTTGCAATATAGTTAATTGTTAGTGCGTTACATTGTGTTTTCTTTGGTTTTTAAATAAAATACTACTTGGATTCTCATGTTGGATATTCGATTTGCTCTGTGATTTGTTCATTGTGTATTTTCTTGAAACGACGACCTTCGCGCACAATAACGGACTCAGTAATTTGTGTATCCACGATTGTACTTACTTTTCGCCAACTATCCCAAGACTTTTTGTATTTTTTCCCCTCCATGTTGTTTAAAATATTATATGAAACGTAAAAGTTTAGACAGCACAGCCCACCAAAGAAGTAAACAAATGAAAAGTTTTGAAGGAACCGCAAATTCTTCAACTATCAAGCTGATTATTTTTAGACTAAACGAATCGTTTTATATTTAGTCAGCATTTTAAAACCAAATCATTCATTCACTCATAACTACATAAAACGGAACGTGGATTCTTCCTAATGGGAACATTATCTTCACTTGACTTGACATTTATTTCTATTTTGACTGAGAGTACGGAATTCTGCTCAATTCGACATTTTTTGGTAGAGATAGAGATATTTTTGATAGACATAGAGATAGACTTGCAATCTCGAACTCGAGATAAATGGCGAAAATCGAGAATTGGCCCCCTGTAGGTGTATGCCAAATTTCATAACGCTAGGAAAATTGGAAGTGGCCTAAAGGTTTTGATTACTGGACAGTGAGTCAGTCATTGTCAAAATTAGCTATATTCACAGGGTCATATTTCAGGATCTACTGAAGCTATATCTATGAAATTTGGCATACTGCTTTAGTACGGATATGATTTCGTAGGTTCAATTTTATCTCTGTACTTGCTAGGCACTGAGCTACAGGGGGGTCAAAAGTGGGTCGAAACGGTTCGTGTAAATAGTGCACGGCATGCGCGCGGCCTGTTGCTGGAACTTGGCCTGCGTACTACCGTGCGCTTAGATTAGCAAAAGCAGAGTTCAATACGCGAAATCGCACGCATCAGTGCATCGGTAATCAAACACGAGTAGGTAGGTGAAAGTGCTGCTTTTCATCAGCAATCATAATTATATTCCCCAACTATCACACAACGCCGTCTAGTACCAAGCTAAGCAGAGCTTGTGTGAATGGGTTATGTGTTAAATGTTTATGATGACATGACTAGTTTAAAGATGCTTTAAATAGGTAATTTGTTAGAGAAGAATCCTTCAGTGTATAGAACTAGCTCGCATCACTGCATCAGTAAGCACAAAATAATTAATAAGTAATGTTTAGCAAAGTACAGTACAAGTATATAGCTCGAATCTAAAGGTTTTACAGTGTTTTTTAAAATAGTTGTTTCTTAATAAGATTGTTCTTTTTGTGTTCTTTAAAAAAAAACAGGTTTACCGATTCACACATATTATAGGTAGGTACATGAATGTGTATGTGTGACATGTATTAAGAAAAAAACGCAAACCAATGAAATAGTACATTTTGATACAAATGGGGAAAGTCATTGCAACCGAGGCGAAATTCACCCGAGCCGTATAGGCGAGGGTGTTATGGAGCCGAGTGCTGTAGTGACAAATCTCCACGTGTATCAAACGACGTTTTTCAATACACTTACGAAGAAATACTTACTTTCTCTGAAAATTACGACGCATTTTTGTTCATTTTGTAGTGAAGAAAAGTTGCCATACATTTTAGTTTTGATTTAGATGGCAGCAAGCTATCGGGAGTATTTTTTAACTTAATCACAATATCTGGCGGCGCCGGCACCATCTTTCATCATCATCATTCAACATTTTTTTTTCACAAAATTTAACACAAATAAAAAATAATATTTAATAGACATTTTTCCCTCGCTTTACCTTTGCAGGTTGAAGAAGAAGCAAAGGTACCACCGTACCGTAACCGTATACATCCTACTTCATATTAAAAATAGAAATTCAAATATTTTTTAATTTAGAACACGGATAATGTTAATTTGTTGATAATGACAAATTATTATGTAAATAATCTTATTTATTCATGATCTTCTGTTCATAAAACACAATTTTAATTTTCATTAAATATTAAATCCATAAAAATATCCACCTCTTTGCTTTAAAAAATAACAATAATCACGGTTAACCGTAACGAAATAGGAATGAAAAAAAAACCCTTGTTTTGATAAATTAAAAAAAAAACACGAGGGTGATAAACATGGCATGTCGAACCTATTCGTATTGCGATAAGAGCCTGTTTTCGAGTAAGTGTATTGAAAAATATTTTGGAGAATAAACATTTCTGTTAGACATGCCTTCAGCACAGTATCCGAAGTGGAAAACTTTTCCTGGCACTGTGATTTGGAGCTCTGAAGATTTAAAGACAGATTATATTATTTAGAAATTCAAAGGTTATGAAAAATTTTGCCAGTTTCACAAAAATAAAAGCGTTTTCACCATATAGTATTTAACTCCTATATAAAAGTGTTAAACGTTTATAATAACTGTAGATATATATCTGTCTATTATGAAACTGAATCCCATCATTTCCCATCCATAAAAAGCTTTTGAAAGTGCGCAAAAAAAGGGGATAATTACAACACTTCGCGGCTTTCCTTGGAGGCTCTAAAGACGAACAGTAAAGTCGTCTAAGTCCGTTTTAACGAAAAAATAAAGGATCCTTCTTTGAAAAGGATTCACGGCATTAAGATGGAGGTCGCTTGTTACACCGAATTCAATTAAGTACTATTTAGTAGTAGTTTAGTGTAGTAGTAGTAGTTTAGAGTAGTAGTAGTAGTTTAGTAGTAGTAGTTTAGTGTAGTAGTAGTAGTTTAGAGTAGTAGTAGTAGTTTAGTAGTAGTAGTTTAGTGTAGTAGTAGTAGTTTAGTAGTAGTAGTTTAGTATACTTCCTCTCATAAAAAAGACTTGTAATACATTACACAACATTATTTTTAGTTTATGTGAAACCTGAATATAGTTTGTTTAAAATCAGTAACTGAATGAATTCCAATAGTTTTTACACAGTGTTATATTTTTTCCCAAAAATATTTAAATAGGTCACGAGTACCACCAACATTAAGTATAAAACAGGTCACGGCAGGTCATAGCGGGCAATAGGCGCCAGCAAACAGCTGGTTACAAGTGCAAAACAACCCCAAAGTCGCTTGGATGGCCCGGTAACTATGTATTTTTCTTGACACAACAAGCTTATAACTTTGTAATTTTTCAGTTATGAAATTTTGTATTTTGTGTTTTGTTGTTTGTGTTGTTCTTGCCATAAAAATATCAGTCACGTGTTTCGGATTTCGCATATACTAAAACTAATGTTGTACAGGCAGTTCAATTACACTACTTTTAAAGAAGATACACAAAAATTTCACACTCA
Organism: Mythimna ferrago; assembly: GCA_910589285.2. Classification (NCBI taxonomy): domain Eukaryota; kingdom Metazoa; phylum Arthropoda; class Insecta; order Lepidoptera; family Noctuidae; genus Mythimna; species Mythimna ferrago. The sequence continues at coordinate 17,362,110 of OU342675.1, forward strand.
TATCACAGAACTCGGCACATACCTACCTACTATGTATGAGCCCATTGGATTAGCAATCCAACAGGCTCATACATTGGATTGTTAATTCAGTGTACTTACTGCGCTTTCGACTCGTCGCTGCGGCCATCGCTGCGCTCAAGGCTGTTTTCTTAGAGAATAGCACCACTGATCGTCCTCTATTAGTACACGAAGACATCATAGTCGGAGTCCGTGTCCAAGAGAGCGTTGAGCGCAGAGATGACGAGAGACAGAAGACTGGCCTTGCACAACGGTGTGACTCGCAGGCACAGGAAGTCCTGATGCGGCTTTATTTAACTGGGGTCCAAAGTTGAGTCAGCTGATGCAGCTTAGGAGCGTCAGTTTTTCCATGAACGATTTTACATATCATTAATATTGGTCATTTTATCTTCTGACCTTAAGAGAATTAAAACTAAGATAGAGTACATAAAGGGGTAATAGTATCCATAGATACACTTATAGAGAAATCTTAAGTAAGTAGGTAAGTGTTTTGTATTTTGTCTAACACCTACGTACCTACTAAAAAGTATTTTTTCTCATGTGTGTTCTAAAATCATGCACAAGACTAACTTTCTTCGAACAAGCATGTTAAAAATGAACTTGATAGCACTAGTGTTCCTGAAATCTTTAGGATTTCTCAAAATAAAACCAACTAAATAATAATAATAATATGCTTTATTTTTCTCACTACAATATACAGTAATTATCAAACATTTTAATGAGTATACAAAAAAAAAACAAGATAGATAAATCATCTACAATTAATCAAACAATCAATTATACATTTAGATGTATCCTCTGTAACTGCCAAAATAATATATTTAATAACATTAAATTGTTTGATTTAAATTTTAAATCACATTTAAGTGAACGATATCTAGTATCTCTGTTAATAGGTATATCTAACGTTCATGTTCTAAGATCAATAAACAGTACAGACATAAAAAGTGAACGATTATTACGAGTATGTTCTAATTAGAAATAAAGATTCTTTAAACCTAATATATTCCACAGATTTGTTAGGTTGTAAGAAATCTAACATTTCAGATGAAATATCTCAAACAGAAAGTAAAGTTCGGTGTGACAGAAGGCTCTGCAGCGCGTTAAGGAAAAGGGGGCGAAGGGGAAGGCTTCAGTAAACGGAACAAAAACACCGACGTTATTAGCGAGATTGGTGTAATCTGACTAATCTATTTTGGGAAAGGGGCGCTCTGAGGTGCCGAGAGGTATCAGTTCATGAATAAACACTTCTTTCCGTGTAAATAATAGCTTTCGTAACTAAAGAAAATGTGGGAGGCAACGTTCTTCATTCTTAACATACGATTTAGAGGTGGGTTGTAACAGGTTAAACACGATATCTGTTATGACTGTTACTGTTACATAAAAATAACAGATCCAAATACCTGTTAATAAATAACAGCCTGTTATTTTTGTACGGACGATAAATACGTATTTAAATCTCAGTTGAATATCTTCTTTATTATGTCCTCTTAAAAGCCGAAAATCGTATAGAAAATAGGTATAAAAGTGTATTTATATTTTTGTTGTCGAGTTACTGCTGAAATACTAGAAAAATGCTTGCATTCGGCCTAATTTTAATAAATGAATTAATTTGAATTTTTGAGACCCCAACCCCAACATATTATAGATTGGACAGATAGGAGATACTGATAGTTCTTTAGAAAATTCCAAACTGAACACTTTCTCAGTTTACTACACAATTCTGAAACTGGCACATTTAAAAGTGTTCAATTTATTTTATCACTTAATACGCCGTAAACAAACACTGAGAAACAAAGAAATCTTTACGAGAATTTTATTATTACGATTCACCACTTTCGTTCGCAATCGTAATGAAAGAAGAAAAACTTAAATTTTCAAATTCAAAATTTTAAATAAAACAAACAAATTAGCTAAATAACTTTCAATTGAAAGTCATCTTTATTTTCATAATTTTAAAGTCGTAAATACTTGAAACATTTTACAACCAATCCCAATCAAATGTCAAACCAAAGACTATAAGGGAGTCCTAACACAATAAATGTTATTGTTTATGGTTGCCTCGCAAATCTAAAAAAATATTATTTTAAAAATAATACTATTTGTGTTAAAACTTACCAACTTTGGCAAATTACTCTTACTTGATTTGTATACTGGTTGGCCAAAAAAACTCGTAAATAACTGGATTTTTTTTTAAATTAATTCCGTTAAACCAAAGATATTAATTACTTAAAGATAGATACGATTATACAATCAATATTTGACTAGTTTAAAGCTTTCAATTCAATTCTTTATTGCGTTCGCTTTGCGTTTCGGTTGGCTGGTTTAAAACAATTTACTATTTAATATTAGGTTTTTTTAAACTAAATCTAAAATTGCCTTATAGAAAATTTAAAAAAAATTTTTTTTTTTACTATGGTCACTGGTCGGTAACAGGCCACGTAACAGGTAATACAGCTAAATTTAGGAGTCACTTTTTCGTTTCTTTTTGGTCTTGCAAGACTACCAACTATATTTTAGGATTAATAAATACTAGCAGCTTCTCTTTTTAGCGTAGTTTAACCGCTTTAGTAAGAGTGAGAAGTAAACATGTTCTGAAATAAATAATAGGTGTGTCTCTTTTTCGCAAAGGCCATTCTTTAATGAGGAAAAGAGACACACCTATTATTTATTGAGTATCTGGTAACAACCAGTAACAACTAACAGTCTGTTTGTGTAGGGACTGTTACAATGAATAACAGTAACAGCCGCGGTAACAGTGTTCGAGGGTCTGTTATTAAAATAACAGATAAAATAAGTTGATAGTAAGAATTGTTATTAGTTATTTGTAAATATCTGTTACTTCTATCTGTTACGATAAATATGCCTCACTCCTAATACGATTAAGCGTGAGCGAACGTGGCGATTATAAAATACATATTACAATTTTAGTGTAATAATAAAGTAATGTGCATTTTCATTTGAAAGTAGATTGTTCCGAGTGCTTAGTTTTCGTGTAAGTCGGAAAATAAACTTAAGAGGCTGCTTTTCCACTCGCCTATCGTCAACATCGAACATGGTTTAAAAGCTTGTTACTTCATCTAACGCAATCCAACGCGATGTTTGACGAAAAGGCAACGCGAGAAAAGAGAGATAACTCATAAAAACTCTGTTAGCATTCGGTAATTCCGTGATATATATAATCCAGAATATTTTATGAAACTTGTTCCAGGAAATACGTGTTTTTTTAAACCCTTAAAAGTTTTTTAAAAACATTTTCATTATTTAGAATCTTAATATTTGCTGGGCTTGCATGGTTGTACTGTTTTGACTTTTTTAATTTTTGAGTAAATTATGTAGTGTCAAAGTTCATGCAAAATAGCCGATTTTCAAGGTCTTAACTGGATCCCAAACTCAACCGGGCTGGGGCTGCGCTCAAGCGGCTCCTGCCCAACCTTGGGGGTCCAGACGCCTCCTGCCGGAGGCTCTACGCGGGGATCGTTCGGTCCATGGCCCTCTACGGGGCGCCGGTGTGGGCGCCGTCGCTGAAAAAGCAACCGGCGTCCATACTGAACGCCTGCCAGAGGGTCATGGCGATAAGGATGGTGCGGGGATACTGCACGGTCTCCCGCGAAGCGGCGAGCCTTCTGGCTGGCCTACCACCGTGGGATCTGGAGGCAACAGTCCTTGCACACATGCACGATATGCGCGTGGAGATGCAACGCCGGGGTGAAAGTCCGCTGCCGCGACAGGTCACGGCATGGCGGACAGAGCTCCGGCGGGATCTCATGGTGAAATGGCGTCAACGACTATCGCAACCCAGTGCTGGGCACGCCACAATCATGGCGGTAAGTCCCCTCTTTGAGGCGTGGCTGGAAAGACCTCACGGCGTCCTCACCTTCCGCATGACGCAGGTACTCACCGGACATGGTTCGTTCGGGAGTTTCCTGCACCGGATTCATGCGGAAGTGACGCCCGGGTGTCGCCACTGTGCGGAACGCCCGGAGGACACGGTGGAGCACACAGTTGAGATGTGCCCTGCTTGGGCGGAGCATCGCCGTGCCCTCGTGGGGGCGATCGGCGGCGGAGACCTCTCGCGCCGGGCCTTGGTTGAGGCCATGGTCCGGAGCGAGGAGGAGTGGCAGGCGGTCGCCGATTTCTGCGAAGCAGTAATGCTCGCAAAGGAGGAGGCCGAACGCATCAGGCAACGGCGTTATCGCCGTCATCGCCGCCGCCGCCGCCGGGATTCTGATCCCGATTTCCGGCCAACGTAGGCGCGGGCTTGTGGACAGTGAGCAATGGGTAGCTCACTGTCTGGCCGTCCGGTAACTGTCCGGACCAAGCCCAAGTCGTCGACGGCGCGCACTGTTCCCGCGCGCCTCAAGGAGTTGTCAGCAACAGTAGGGACCCAGCCGGGTCGAAGCCTACTGGGGCCAGGGTTATCCGAAAGGGCGCTCGAGCCCCGGTATGAAGGCTAGAAGGAACGGGGTGGGTCTTTTAGTCAGTAAGAGTCTGACACTATCTCCCGCTCCGCCCAAGGGCGGGGGATGTCAATGCATGATTTTTTCCCACCAAAAAAAAAAAAAAAAAAAAAAGGTCTTAACTGGATTAGTTTTACACAAATTTATAAATTGATTTCCACAGAAGCCACAAGATACTGGTTTCCAAAATATCTAATGAAAAATGTGTACTTAATAACGTCATAATGGCGTAAGAGCGGTTGTATGAAAAACAGTGAAAATGTATGTCGAGAGGCATCCCCTTAATGACAAATTGAAACGTGTCATGGTGATCATCCAAATGACTGTCTAATAAAAAATCTAAAACCGATACGAACATCCAGACATAAGTTTTTTTTATTCGATTTTTTTTTAACTGTAGCAATTAGTGATGCAAACGTTGATGGTGAGGCGCGCTGATTTATTAAGAGCCTATTTACACTAGTCTTAAAGACACCTAAATTATAATAAGACGGGAAGACCGCAGCAGGCAAATTGTTCCAGTCGCTCGATGTACGCTGTATAAACGACGAGGCGAAACGCTTGGTCCGGACGGACGGACGGTTTTTAAAAACATGTAGAACGGTTTTAACAACATAAGGGTGGATACTCGCCGTTCGTTGGGTTGTCCGATAGTAAAACTGAGATGGTGGAATCAAGTTGTGCAATTCCTGCACTCACTGTCCAAAATGCATCCTGTAAAACTATGAATATCGCATTGCTAATACCCATTATACCTAATATTAAACACTGGTTATTGTTAGGTGTTTAGTTGTGTTAAACAAAAGCCTAGACTTAGTTGTGTCTATTATACTTTAATTATTTTCTCTTCCCGATTCCCCCTAAAATATTTTACAATTTTAAACAAATCCTATTCGATCTACGGCGTAGGCGCCGGTGGCTACGGGCGACGTAGGCAGTTGTGATACAAATTACCAATAGCAGTTAATCTATATTTTATTAATAAACGGATACTATAGCGGATATTTTTTTTTTGAACATCAATCCTTTATTTTATATTTTTATGGCCAGTTTTTTTTTAAATAGTGCGAAAGGCACTAGGAATTACTCCTAAGTCGTAAGTGCGTCCAAAAACATGTAAACTCAAGTAAGACTAAAAACGACAATCTGTAGGCCATAAAAATTTTGTTCTGAAAAGGAATTTAACCCGCAACACGCAGCGTAGAAACCAATCGCTTAACCACCACACCAACCGTGTTGTAGTGTTTTTTTTTTAAGTTTATAGCGGCTAACTACAATGTAAACCTTGGCTACGGCGTGAACCTATCTATACACCGTTAAATTTTAATCGTTTTAATCCCGTGGAGGGTCGATCCGGTAGATACATGAAACAACACTATCGATTTGTAAAGATAAAATTAAAAAATAAAGTACTTCTGTTTACAACTAAAAAAAAAAAAAACTGAAACAAGTGACAGAATTTTATAGTTTTCCGAGCACTGCGGTAGAATTGCTCATCTTTGACTTGCTGTATCTTCGTAACCAATGGACAAATTTTGCTCAAGTTTCGCTCAAATTGTAGCAAATTTAGCTATCTCTATATATGCTATACATCGCAGTACGATTCGAATAATAATAATAAAAATTTCGATACGAACCGTAGTGCGATAAGAGGCAGTTTTCGAGTATTGAAAAATAATTAAAAAATGAAGATCGCATAATTTTTTTTACATTTTTACTTATATTGTTAAAAACACATTTCAAAAGTTTATATAAAGATTCACTGGCCCTGGATTCCGAGGTATAAATCTTACGGCACTCCACTAATTTGACAAACATGAGATATTTTTGATATTTCTTAAATTGCAAAAAATACATTAAAAAAAATTGATTGTAATAATACAAGGACTGCACAATAATAAATATTAAATCAAATAGAAATAAACGATTATGAGCACGTTTATTTCTATTTAATTGCATAATTCATAAAAGCCACAATACGTCTACGACATTTGGAAAAGGTGGCAATGACTTTCAATCTTATTGGCCTGTATTGTTACCTTACTGATTTGAGCGTATATTTTACAAAGATGTATTAATAAACTAATTCTGTTTACAGGCGATCGTCTTCTCGACATCCCCTGCAATGTATGTGGGGACAGGAGTTCTGGCAAACACTATGGAATTTACAGTTGCGACGGTAAGAACACCATCGAGTTTACTCTAATTCAATACCTCTCGATTCTTCGTTAACTAATGATTAATATTTATAAAGTATTTTGCAACTACTCAACTGACTGTAGTCAACTTTTGATCCTCAGTTAGGTATCGGTGAAAACTACCTATTACAGGGACACAATTAAATGTGTAATTTATAAGGTAGTTCAACAGTTTTCAGAACAGTTTTCTTAATTTACATAGAAGCTCGTGGTTAAATAATATCAGCCACAAGGTTTAATCTTTTGGGTACGACCTATTTGCGAAGGTAAGTCTCTTCGTTGAAAGTGGCTAGAGAGGCGTCATGGTGTCCTCACATTCCGCTTGATGCAGGTCCTTATCAGAAATGACAATTGGAAGTTCTTGTTTCGGATTCAGGTGAAAGTAACGCCCAGTAGCCCAATTTACGTAATGAAAACCGTAACGATATCGTAGCGATTTAGTCGTTTAGACCGTTTCCGTATTCACATCCATCAATCGAGTTTGACCGACACCGATTTTAAAGTCGTTTGAAATTCGTCGATTTAAAAAAAAATCTGGATTACATTATCCTGGTAGAATACATAGTAATGTAACTGGAAATAAGTCGATAGATCGTGAATACCGCTTTTGGATAGGACTTCGATCGAACGACTATAAAACTTCAACGACATTTGGCTTGTTTGATTTTCCGTGAATCAGGCTACTGGTGTCACCATTGCGCGCATTGCCCGGAGGACACGGTGGAGCGAACAATGGAATTCGGCCCCTTTTGGGCAGAAAATCGCTTTGTCGTGGAGGCGATCAGATCTTCCCAGATCCCTCGAATGGGAAGTAGTCACTTACATCGGATCAGACTAAACCATCTAATTTAATATAATACGTATTACTTGAGATATATATATGCGATTGCTAAGTTAATCTAGGTCATCAAGGTCCCTTAAGTAGGTACGGACTGAATAAATTAACCGACTTGGTATTACATGGATTTCATAACTTTTTATGGTACAAGAACTGAGTTTGCCTTAGCCTTGGTTTTTTTCCAAGTCATATTTTTGATGGCATCTCATTTATTTTTGTAAATTCCTTTATATTGTAAATATATACAGGAACACATTTACAGTGAATGGATTTCAATGCAATTGTAACTTTGCAATCTTATATATCAGTTGGTGTATCAAGAAAACTGTACCGAAATTGCAAAATGTTTTAGTTTTTCATTGATTTATACACTAAACAGTAATTGTATTCTAAATTTGAAGCTTCTATGACTACTAGAAGTGCCCAGTTTTGATGATCGGTCAGTCAGTGAGTAACAAAATTAAGATACTTTGGTCAGTTATAATTCTTAAACCACTTGTTCAAAATGAATGAAATTATAAATGTACCGTATTTATACAATACTTGCTCGGTTACTGAAAATTCAGGCTTCTACTTTTATACACAAGTAAGTTATAGAGGATTGAAAATGGCCTGAACTGTTTCGAGAAAAGAATGCGGATGGTACGGCCGTGCCACTTTTTTGCTCGCCTTAGCCCAATAAGTTCAAAATTAAAGGTTGGATATTTATATGTTTTAAAAAGTGCTGGCCTTAAAAGGCTAAAAAATAAACATGTAAAGCCATTTGTTAAAAAAAAAATATTTAATTAAAAATAAAATCTAATGGCAATCAAATTTTTTGACGGCCTCCGTCCAGTACTTAATTTTTTTCAGAATGATACAATAGAGGTTTTAAATATGTGTCATTAATTTATTTAATGTATGCTTAGATGCATAATTCCTTTTTGGTAGTGATTGACCGTAAAAATCTTTAAAAGCTGCATCTTAACGCAAAACAAAGTTATTATTCCAAATGAATTGATCCAAAAACCAAAAACTTGATTTAAATGCCTCAGTAACCAGATTAATAAAATTCCTAAATAAGAAAGTTATACTTTTCTCTAAGGCAATATGTATTAATAATTATTGGTTCTGTTTTGTTTTTGGTCTCGGAATGTTATTTTGGCGGGATTTTGTCGAATGAAGTTCAGTGGCTGTTTCAATTATTCGCTATTGATTCATAGGGAATTTTCTGATGTAAAATCGGTGCTGTTTTATATTATAAGAGTCTACAACTGGGCAATGTATTAAATATTTGAAACAGATCTTGATAAAATGGAGCAAAAAAAAAAATAGTTTTGACTACCTCAGCGAAAAGAACACATGCCTAATTTAAAAGGATGGTAGTTTACGGTTTTCAGAACAGTTCCTTTAATATACATAGAATTATCTCGCGGTTAAATAATAGCAACCACAAGGGTTAATCTTTTGGGCACGCCACAATTGAGGCAGCAAGTCTCCTCTTTGAAAGCGAAAATGATTTGTCTTATTCGTTAGGTAGGTACGTAAATTTAAGTCTGTATTACATACGGCATTATCACAAGAGTGAAAAGAGAAGTTTGTCCTTTTCACGTAATTTATGTGAATGAAGAGGACAAAATTTTCACAAATGAACAAATAAATAAATATTTAGAAGTTGTAAATGTTCAAATACTTAGAATTTGTTATTGTTGTCATATTTATTTTTTTATTGGTTGGCTTAACGTCGAGCAAAATGTTAATAGATAAGATATATCCTGTGCGCATTAACATGGCACTGATGAATGACGTTTGAAGTATTGAGTGCATACAATTTAATTTTAGTTTTTTTGAATATCAACATTTATTTTGCGCTCAGTAGTTTCTCATGACATACTATACTCACTTTACGAAATTACAATGCTTTAAACGTGACAATATAAACTATTTTCGAGTATTCAACGTGGCAATTGTTTTCGAGCCAGGTGCCATGTTAATGCGCTCGGGTTATGGTTCCTATCTCCTCCTATGTTTAATGCATGCCATGGCAGCCTGTAATTAAGGCTACACTATATAATGTAGGAATGTTGAATGTTTAGCATGTATAATGATGTATGCTTTGTAAATAAATAAATAAAATAAAATAAAGCAGCTAGAGAGGCGGCGTCCTCACATTCCACTTGATACAGGTATTGTGTGGATTGCCCGGAGGACATGATGGAGCGTACGATGGTGTTGTGTCCTTCTTGGTAGAAAATCGCCTTGTCGTCGTGGAGCCCATCTGACCATGGTATGGAGCGTGAGGGAATGGGAAATAGTCACTTACATCTGCTTACAATAAGCCTCATAACAAGACTTAAACCACCCAAAGGGCAATGGAAAGGGCTATGCTCGGAGTTTCCTTGCGTGATCGAATCAGAAATCAAGATATCTGCAAGAGAACCGAGGTTACCGACATAGCACAAAGAATCGCTTAACATAAGTGGCAACAGGCATGGCACATTGCACGCAGAACAGATGGCCGTTGGGGTCGAATGGAGACTGCGCACCGAAAGACGCAGCGTTGGAAGGCCTCCCACAAGCTTTTTTTTTTTTTTTTTTTTTTTATGGTGGGAAAAAATCATGCATTGACATCCTCCGCCCTTGGGCGGAGCGGGAGATAGTGTCAGACTCTTACTGACTAAAAGACCCACCCCGTTCCTTCTAGCCTTCATACCGGGGCTCGAGCGCCCTTTTATAACCCTGGCCCCAGTAGGCTTCGACCCGGCTGGGTCCCTGCTGTTGCTGACAACTCCTTGAGGCGCGCGGGAACAGTGCGCGCCGTCGACGACTTGGGCTTGGTCCGGACAGTTACCGGACGGCCGGACAGCGAGCTACCCATTGCTCACTGTCCGCAAGCCCGCGCCTACGGTGGCCGGAAATCGGGATCAGAATCCCGGCGGCGGCGGCGGCGGCGGCGGCGATAACGCCGTTGCCTGATGCGTTCGGCCTCCTCCTTTGCGAGCATTACTGCTTCGCAGAAGTCGGCGACCGCCTGCCACTCCTCCTCGCTCCGGATCATGGCCTCAACCAAGGCCCGACGCGAGAGGTCTCCGCCGCCGATCGCCCCCACGAGGGCACGGCGATGCTCCGCCCAAGCAGGGCACACCTCGACTGTGTGCTCCACCGTGTCCTCCGGGCGTTCCGCACAGTGGCGACACCCGGGCGTCACTTCCGCACGAATCCGGTGCAGGAAACTCCCGAACGAACCATGTCCGGTGAGTACCTGAGTCATGCGGAAGGTAAGGACGCCGTGAGGTCTTTCCAGCCACGCCTCAAAGAGGGGACTTATCGCCAAGATTGTGGCGTGCCCAAAGGCCTCCCACAAGCTGGACCATGACCTGGTCAGGGTCGCTGGATTCCGATGAATACGAGACACACAGGACAGGTCATTGTTTCGACCTTGGGGGCGGCCTATATCCAACAGTGGACGCCTTTGGCTGAAATAATGATGATGATGATGATGATCTGCGAAACGGCTACTGTGAGGAAAAGGACATTTTTCATTTACATTAAATTTTCCCTAAATATTAAAATCTTAAAAACCTGTGCCTCTTTGCTATAAAAAAAAATCACCGTTGACTGTGACGAAATAGGAAAGAAGGAAACCCTTGTTGTAATAAATTAAAAAAAAACACGAGGGTGATATAGATGGCATATTGAACCTAATCGTAGTGCGATAAGAGTCAGTTTTCGAGGAAGTGTATTGAAAAAGTTATTTGATGATTTCCACAAAAAAGGATTTTATTTCATCTTCGTAAAACGATGCTAACGAATTGGGTTTCGACGAAAATAATGATAAATGATGAGGTCAAAAATCTCGCTAATTAGTAAGTAGTAGATGGAACTCCTGGCAAAGTGAATAACTCTGCCGACCGAAGTAATGTACTCTAGCCGAGATGGGGCCTTAGTTAAGTTAGTGTGTGTATACTGCTCAGTGTCAAGAAATTTTGGAAGCATTTAGTTTTTACAGTCATTTCAAGTTACTTTGTGTTTTATTTTGAATCAGAATCAGTCTTTATTGTGGGCATAGATTACATACAGATGTTAAAACTTAATAATAAATTATAGTTCCATTATGTCCTGTCAATTAGGCATACAATAATAAATTACAGAATAGACTATAAAAATATTTAAAAATAATTAAGTCAAACTTTAGTTTGATTTATAAATGTCAAAGTTGAGTCAGAATTATAAATGTCAAAATTGAGTAAGAACTATAAATGTCAAAATTGAGTCAGAATTATAAATGTCAAAAATACATAATCATTCATTAATTTAGGAAATCCTGGATCGTGTAGTAAGCCTTATCGATTAAGAAATTACGTAATTTATATTTAAATAGGGTAAGTTCCGTAGTGCTCAAAATGTCAATAGGTATTTTATTGTAGATTTTTGATGCCATACCAAAGAAACTTTTGTCAAACTGAGCCGTTTTATGTGGTACATCAGATATTTTTAACATATGTCTTTTTGATTTCAGTTTATCGAATAGATTTTCATTGACTTTTACAAATAAGGCTACTTCATATATATATATATGTATGGAAAGGTCAATATCTTTAATTTTTTTAAATGAGGTTCACCTGAGTCTGGAATACAATTGCTCGGACGCATCTTTTTTGCGCTTTAAAGACTAACTATTAGAATTACTACACTATTAGAATGTAGATGTAACACATTCCAATATTCAAAAGCTAAAGTTCGTTCAAGCCCCGGTACGAAAGGCAACGAAGGATCAGGAGTGGGTTTTTAGTCAGTAAAAGTCTGACATTATCTTCCGCTTCGCCCAAGAGCGGGGGATATCTTTAGATGATTTTCCCACAACGAAAAAAAAAAACACACATTCCAATATTTATGCAGTATTTGGCTGGAAATGTATCGAGTCACCCTTCTCGGCAATCGTCGCTGAGATAGTCAGTAGGTACGACAAAATTCTGAGCTCCATATTACAGAGAACGCGCCTGTTACAATGATCATACATATTGTCTAGTTATGAAGACTACACTACTAAACTTCACTCGAAAAAATCCCACCAGAAAACCTCCGCTTTTGTAATTACAAAAGTCGTCTATAATTACAAAAATATTTTATTAATTGGAATAAGATCATTCAAAATAAGAGGTCGGATATCTGTTTTAAAAAGAGCAGGCCAAAAATGGTAAAAAAAATATCATGGAAAGCCATTTGTTAAAAAAAATGTTGTAATTAAAAATAAACTCAAATGGCTATCAAATTTTTTTGACAGCATCCATCCAGTACTTATTTTTTTTTCAGGATGATACAAAAGAGGTTTTAAATGTGTCTCATTAAATTAAGCATCTAAATTATTTATTTTAGGTAGAGTTTTGACCGTAAAAATCTTTAAAATCCGCATTCTAATGCATAAGAAAGTTTTTATTCTAACTGAATTGATCAAAAAACCAAATACTTGACTTAAATACCTCAGTAACCAGGTCAAAGAAATTCCTCAATTAAAAAGTTATATTTTTCTCTATGGTAATATTTATAGGTTTCAGTTTCGTAGTGTTTTGGCGGGATTTTGTCGAATAAAGTTCAGGGGCTGTTTTTGATTCGCTATTGATTCTTAGTGAATATTGTGATGTTAAATCAGTTTAGTTTTATATTTTAAGAAAAAAAAAAAAAGAAAAAAACGTGTTGCGCCGACCCCAAATAAAATGGGACAAGGGCAGGAAGAAGAAGAAGAAGAAGAGTTTTATATTTTAAGAGTGTATACAATTGATCTTGGTACTTGATCTTGGTAAAATGGAGCAAAGAATTTTGTAATAATGACTACCTCAGCGATTACCTACCAAAAAAATAACAGTATAATGTGCTTCATGTGTATTATAATGTCCTTTAGTGTTATTTTATACTCACACTTGTACCTATTAGTTCTATTTCATAGTAATTCCCATTACTTTATCTTTATTCTCATATCTTTTTTATTAGAGAACCAATATGATCGAAAGACTCAAAGCCTTCCCCTAAGGATGAAATATAAAAAAAGTTCCGTGTTTGAAAAGCGCGAAAGTAAAACTTTTGTTGAATTTATTGCGCTTAATTTTTTTTCTCAAGTGGCATTTTTTTCTCGATATCCCAAGTTGTTTTTTAATCTTCATTCCTTTGTTTTTCTTGCCACAACGTTTTCAATACAACTACAGTGATTTTATAGCTCTCTTGTTTCATGTTTTCAATAAAATTAGAATCAAATTTTTCCAAAATTTTCAATCAAGGTAATTTACAAATTACGCGGGAAATCAACACTTTTTTCCAACGTCAAAAATTACATACAGTTGCTATCACGGATCTTGAACGCTCGGCGTCAGAGTGGGGATCGCTTTGCGCATTCCATACATTGGCGAGCCAATCGTCTTCGTTGTTAGATACATGCTGCAACGCAATGAACGAATCAGGAGTGACGTCTATGACGGCGCGGCCAGCCAATCACTGACACTCCCCGCCCCCGCGTCCCACTTCGCACCACTAAAGAGACCGAATATTTGACTTCTGCGCAAGTGTTCAAGATCCGTGATGGCAACTGTACCTACAACCGCCCCTCCAAAGAGACCTATGTCCAATAGTGAACGTTTTTCGGCTGAAATGATGATGATAATGATGATGGACCGCCCCTCTACATACTTAACATGACGTAATTAACTGGAAATTACAATTCCATTGTGCAGGCTGTTCCGGCTTCTTCAAGCGGTCGATCCATCGCAACCGCGTGTACACTTGTAAGGCAGGTGGTGAGATGAAGGGCCGCTGTCCCGTGGACAAAACGCACAGAAACCAATGCCGCGCTTGCCGCCTCGCCAAGTGCTTCCAGGCCAATATGAACAAAGATGGTAAGTGACATTGTAGACATGTGGTAGAACCAGTTCTTGTTTCTGTTTTCATGGTAACTGTTGCCGCGCTGGGTAACACTATGGTAACCGGCGCGCGGCAGACTTATGTGTAATTGGGCTAATCTTTCTCAAAGAAACCTTCTATTACCATTATTTATTACCCTTAAATATTATATTCATTTTATTGTGTTTTTTTAGTATTTGTTGATAAAGCGCCAACAGAAATACATCATCTGTAAAAAAGATTAAATGTCTAACTATCACGGTTCATCAGATATAGCTTGGTTCTGTCACCAGGCAGACGGACGGACAGACAGACGGCCAAGGGAATCTTAGAGTAATTAGTCCTGTTTTTTTCCCTTTGGGTATGGATTTAAAAAAGAGATATATGCTTGCAGTTTATTGCAAAGTATTGTAGCGATTTACTTACGTATAAATGTAGGTATATATTATATTAAATATGTATGTATGTCTATTTTATTTATATTTATATACATTTGCACCTTTATTAATCTTTTTTCTCTCTTTTTTTTATGCACCTGCCATGTTTTCTCTTTACCACCCAAGGTTGACTGGTAGAGAATGCCTAAGGCATTAAGTCCGCCTTTGTACATTTGTGTTGCATTAAGTTCTAATAAATAAATGAGCCAAGTTATTAAATTAGAAGATCCAATTTTTGCATTGCAAACATTCATCATATGTTATGAATTTTATCGGTGTGCGTTGCCAAAAACATTAAATGTTAAAAGAGGTTAGTTTGATAATCATTATCGAGATTTTGCTTTAAATAACCTTGTTCTTTTATTATATCTCTAATATCACCTCAGTTTCAAATTAAACAGATTTCTTTTTCAAGTTAAAAAAAAAAACACCTGTTTTTTGTGTGCTTCTGCCACAATGTCTGTGCTTGCTGATAAATAAAGGTTTTCTTGCAAAGGGGATATCATAATTTGAACTGGCTGCCATTTCGTTACACATGAAAAAGAATGGATTCTGTTTTCATGAAAATATTAATTACAAAACATATATCACTCTAATGGCCACCTCCCGAGTTGATAGCTGATACCCAATACTCATTTTAGGGTATTTTGAGCAAAACATCTAGCTCCGAATTGAAGATTTTCTCTTCAATGTTAGCTTTCACGGCTTGCAAGTTTCGTGGTTTTGTTGTGATAAACACGAAATTTCAAAAAGCCCCAAAGGAAGAAGTTTAACGGCATTAGATCTGGTGATCTGGACGGCCAGTTTACATCTCAAAGCAAAGATTGAAATTTTGACAAATTAAAAGTTTAACAATTATTTTTATTTGTTTATTTCAATTAACATTGGATCATAAAATTACATCAAATTAATAAATACAAGGTGTCGTTTTGAAGCTGCAAAATATTTCAGGAGGTAATTATGTTAGTGATTCTCGACCCGAATCAATAATAAAATAAGTAGGTAATTTTTTTTTTTATAACCGCGCTTTTTTTCACACACACAAACACGGAACAATAAAGGGCGTTTTCACACACACTAACTCGCAACGATAGTTTCATAAATAATTTATCATCCAATCATCATCCCGCACGCCACACCCTAGCCACGCCCCCGCGGCCATCGATCAATCGATTTAGTTTAGTGTAATTAAAAAATTAAATAACAAGTATTACTGATTATTGACCAGGTTTCGTATTTTTACATGATTATTTATGAGTTTTATTACAACCTCCTGAAATATTGTGCAGTTTTAAAACTGCACCTTGTATAAATAAAATTACGGATTGCATTTGAATTAAATAATTATACACGACACAAAAAAATAATTAATTAATATTTGGCTTTAATAAATACTTGAATTTATAATTTTAATAATATCTTAAAATTAGGGAATACGTGAACCATGCAACAGTGGTTCAGGTACTGACAGTCGACACGTTCGACAACAATAATTACATGTTCTTGAGGTGCGTATCGTACCTTGGCTTGTTGGCAAGTTCTACTGTCTATGTCTACAACATAAATATTAAAGCACAGAGATATTTATCACCATCAAAAATTAAGGCCAATTCAAGGATTTTATATATCCTGAGCACATTCAACATTATGACAGTACTTTTGTGCCACCCATTAGTTGAAAATAACACTTACACGTCAGTTCAAACTAAATAGTATTGGTGTTTCCTAACTATGCTATGGTTTACCAAATACAGGAATAAGCAAATAAGACAAAATACATTAGCATTTTTTTTTTTTTTTTTATTGTTGATAGGTTCGCGCTTGACCGCTATCTCACCTGATGGAAAGCGACGATGCGGTCGACGATGGAACGCGCTTACCTAAAAGAAACCTATTCACTATCATTTATGATTGTAAAAAGTTGCTTTGGCCCTCAGCTCGAAACTATACATAACAACATCTCATTTCCAGCCATTAATAAGTAACTCTTCCATCAAACAGATTTAAGTAAAGGCCACGCAATTTTCGATTTGTCGCGAGCAATACTACCGTAAGTACCAACACAAAGCATCGAGATCTCACCATAAGCAAATTGATAACACACATGTACCCGTAACAATGGTTATCCTGACAATAGCCGGTCTTATTTGCCGCGGTATACATGTGCTATCATTCGACACATACCGTCCATCATGCTCGCAGCAGGTTGTTTTGTCCAGTATCCATTCGCTCAAATATTGAGTGAAATATAGCGTTTGCCGTCGGCCAGTTCAATTTTCGCAGTAGTTTCGGATCCTATCTGTCATTACGTCATTTCTATGTACCCAATATTGCGTTGGGTGTTGCGATGTCAGCCTTTGTCCTCTTTATTTATGCGATTGTGGACCGAATATTGTTAACGTACACCCTTATATATATCGAAATGAAGGTGAAATATTTTTATGTTACCTAAGATACTTGACCGCAGGGTGCCTTAATTCTACATCCCTCAACATTTAATATATAATAATTCATTCATAATTCATTTAATGTATATAATTCATTCATAATTCATTTAATATATATAATAATTCTGTAAGGTTTAAAATCTTTATTTTTATACACCTAGTCTATTAAATGGGTGGTGTGTACCGTGTTTATGTGCAGTAAAGGATTCATTTGATTTGAGAAGAAATACATTTGCAATCCTTTAGTAGTCACTCACTTTTTCAATCAGTCACTCATTTTTTACAATCAACCCCTATAAATTCGAAAGGGATATTGGTACCTACCTATTTACATATATACCTCTCTGCAGACCTATAAGTTACTTACCAATTTATTGTCCAATTCCATGCGATTGTATTTCAACTTGGTATAATATATGACTCGATCTAAATTCTCTCTAAGTAAAATCTTGTGAATAATTGAATATTCATAGAGCCCCATGTCGCCCGCAAGTCGGCGCCTCTCACCATGTGACGAAGCCTTTTAGTGTCTATTCTATATACAGATAGATACGTCTTATCTCCTACAGGGTTGTCGAAGCTCCGATCTTTTTGCTTAACTGGAAAATTACACGATCAAATTAAACAACAGCCGGTTATAAAAAACGCTTTCACTATTCTTTACTCAACTTTCCTTTCCAAAGAAAATAGTATTACCATATCCGCTTATAAACCAAGCTCCTTATAAATATTTTGGTAAAAGGGTAAGATAATACTATAATAATGTACCAAACGTAGGCTTATAAACTGGGAATCGTAACCATGAATGTGCTGAAGCAGACAGAAGTAAAGCAATCCTTTTTCAGATACTTAATCCCACTTTTCCACAAACACAGGAAACTTTGTTTCGTTACAAAAATTGATAGACTAGCAAGCTATTTTGAGATTATATACTGCAAATCGATATCATGAAGCAGTGAAAGGTGACCTTTCAGATCTTTATAACTAGAATTAAATACTTACAGAGAATTGTTCCGTAACATAGCAAAACATGTTAAATTAGGAAGCACTAATCAGAAGTACATAGTATTAGTACGTAATAACCCTGAGGTAGGTAGCAGCGCCGCTGCGGTGGTACCGCAGGTGCTCCGTCGCTAATTTATTCACGAGCATCACTTTGTGCCGCCGCGGCCCGGATTACCTTTATATGTTTACTCGCTCGCGTAATTATACGCCCTCACGAAACTTACCCGCCGCCGCGAGTTCCATTCCACCCGCTGCCGTATCTAAGTACATACCTGATGCTGTGATATAGCTAGGTATTGCATATTAATAACTTTGAGTTTTGCAACTAGCTGTGAAACGAAGTGTAACTGCTTCACTTTTCATAGTCTGTCATGGTATTTTTTATTTGTATTACATTATTTTAGATTATGTAATCATTCGTTAAAGCATGAGCAAAGCATGACCAGATGAGGCGAAATGTAATTGAAAAAAAATAAAGACCGTTTAAGGCGTTAAGAAAATTACTACATGATGTCTCACATGGAAACCTAGCATTTGTTTAAGATAGGTGTAATCATGGTGATCAAGTATTTCATTTTCATCAATACTGCCAGGAAAACGATTAAAGCAAACATTGACTCTATGCTTGCTACGAGTTGTCGCAAGTAATCAAATACACATACCTATAACACACAAACTTGCTACCAGAAAATTAAAAAGTATGCAAATTTCGAACTGCACACCACTTATTCAAACCGTCTTCATTCATGTAATTATTTTAATTTAGGGCTTATTTTAATTTTACTTTATTAACATTGTTCTAACTCACACAATAATAGTGGCAAGAAATATATAACCGAGATATTTGTAATATACTACATGATTTAAAAGTTGCCATGGAGTTTCTTGCACTTTCTTCTCCATAGAAGTCTACGCTTTGGAATGTGCATTAAGCGTCATTTTTCTGACTGACTGACTTCTTGACTATTCAAAAGTGCCTGTAAACGGAAATTTATTTCAAATAAATGCTTTGATTTTTCTTTATTAAATGTGTGTCTAGATAAGACATGACATTGTATCGTGTATTTGTAAATGATTGCTTACAATTTACATACTTTTTTCACGAATGCAAATACGACTTGAAACCGTGAGCAATCGCAGACACGGCATTACGAATTCATTCGTCGTGAGTTCGACTGTTCGCTTCCCGGCCGCAACCGCAGAATAATGAATTAATTCCATTAATCAGTCAGGAGCAGCCTGCCTGCTGGCTTTCAGTTCACAGCGCACACAATTTGTTGAACTGTTACTTTGTTTCAAGTTAAATGTATAAGAAAATACAGGTCTGGTTTTGATGAGAACTAGGTGTTGGAGTTACATCATTAAAGTGGCTTTGTAGCTGTAACCTAATATTATTCCCACAGAGCATATAGCTCTGGTTTATAAATTCAGACTAAGAACGTTTTAAGTTCATTCATGACACACATTCTAGACACTTGAGATCATCGGAGAATTTGAACCTCTTAATGCCTTCGCATTCTACAAAATTCTGCGATAAGTCGTTTGCGATCCAAGCGGTGCGTTTGTGGAACGCGCTGCCATTACCAATTAGGCAAGCCCAGTCACTAGTTTCTTTTAAAAATCTACTTAAAAACCATTTCCTTTCTCTCTAATACTATACTGATTCTACGTAATTTAATTTCTTCCACCAACGCTACTTTACTCTTTTTTTCTACCCTTTTTACTAATTAAATTGTGTAACTTATTATAATATGTATGTATATAAGTATTTATAATTGAGTATTGTGTTTTATATAGTTAGCAGTACACCACAGACTACCCCGTGTATTATTTTAAGCTCTTATCCATCCTAAGGTTGTCTGGAAGATATCGCTTTCAGCGATAAGACCGCCATAATTGTACCCACAAATTGAAGTTTTTGTATAAGCTGTATTACTTTTTGGTGTACAATAAAGTCTATTCTATTCTATTCTATTCTATTCTATTCAGACTCTATTTAATATATTTTAACTATGACAACTCTGATAAATCGTTTTTTCCTCGATACCGGAAAGTGTTTTTTTTAACGAATATAAAGTAGTGCTTGACTGCGATCACACCTGATGGTAAGCAGTGATTCGCATTAGTTTATGAGAAACCTATTCAATTCAATCTACCCTTGAAGGTATACAAATTATAATCGGACGGGAAGACCGCAGCAGGCAAATTGAAGGAGGTTTTGATTTTATGAAGCAACCATCACAAAATTAACGACTAAAGAATTTATATCCAGGAAACCTCACATACAGGATTTAAAAAACATGCAAGTGGCTACATAATCTGTTTCATTGACTAATGGGAAATTATAAACAGAGACCACGTCAGCATCAAACGCTGTGAGAAATCACAGCGTTTGATGCGAAATTTATGTTCATAAAACATGTCAAACGAATACGTACAAAATCCATCAACATTTTCAGAAGAGCTAACACAAAAAGGTCACGTTCGTGTGGAAGGAAATCATTAAGTTTGCCAAGTCCAGCAGCCAGGGAGCCAATCAGCTAACTTCAATATCGTTGGCAAACAGACCGAATCGATGTTAGCCAATGCGTCAACACACCCAGCTACCTTTGTGTCCCTAACTAGACAATTGTGTACCCAAATCCGATGTGATATGGGTGTGGAATTAAATACTTGCTTTGTTGTTGTATGTATGTGTATTGTCGTTGTTTAAAATTGTACCCCCGTAAATTAGATTAATTTATATATTTCAGTCAAGTTATTTTGCTTTAATTTAAATCAGTTTGCCTATTTATTTATTTCTTACAATTTTTTTTTGCTTGTTCGCTATCTCACCTAATGGAAAGCGACGATGCATTCGACGATGGAACGCGCTTACCTAGAAGAAACCTATTCACTCTTAACTTATTTTATACTTTCTGACATTTTGTAGGTATATTATAAAAAAAAAAAACATTTTAATTTGAATCCTTTTTCTAAAAATTATGTGGCAAGGCTCAGTATAAACAAAGTTTAATATCAGAGTAGCGTCTCTTTCAAGTAATCAAATAAACATAATCCCCAATTTAACTTTATAAAATTAATTTAAAATCGATCAGGGGCGAGCAAGCCAGGCGTTCGCTTCAAAGCTACCAATACTTTTAATATTCTTTGAAAAAGTTGAAGGGTTAATATCTAAAAGCTTTTTCTTGGATGGCGTTTCGCGAAGTTAATCAGTTGTCATCAATTGGAAAGTTCAAATAACTAGCTTCAATGGACTTTTTGTCTCTACTTTTCTCGAGCTTTTACGCAGTGAATATTTTAGAGCTTAAGTAGATATGACCTTTTTTATTTGAATGCTGCAACGTTCTGCTGTTTCTTCTAAGATTACAAGTTACACTCTCAATTTTGTGAAATAAAAAAGCTCCAGGTTCCAAAATACAGCTATTTTATGTACATATAACACCTCATCCAAACACGATTCCAGCGAGTTAAAGAGAATTAAAATTTTATTATCAATTTTAAAATATCAATTACCATAAAAGCTTGTTACAAAACCTGAGTGTCGCGAAGACGCGTCGCCTTCGGCGTCGGCTGCTACAAGGGGCAAACTTTTCAATTACCGCCATGTCGTGTTACCCCGCAGCGGGTTAAATTAATTCTCTCCACTTCACAAAAAGATTCACCTTACCCCAAACCACCCCTGTGAACCGACATCGGCCATCCTAACGTTTTTCGATTTTTCCCTGGATATATTCCAGAACCCGAGCCGTAACATGCTGACGTTTCGCAATATTTATTTTTAATTTAACGGTTCGCGCGCTAGATTTTGATTCTACAACGAGCTTACCTTTTTGAAGTCCTTTTGTGTTAAAAAGAGAATTTAAATGGTTCGTAACGAATTGGAACGAACCTTGCTACGTGTATTTTCTGTGAATGTTAAAACAAGGGGCCAGTTTATGAAACATTAAGCAAATTATGGATTAAATTAATTTTACGAAATCTTTGCTTCTAACGGAGTGTTTATTTAGGTATCTTGCCTATATATATATATATTGGTATCTATTACAACTCTTCTTATTACATGTTGGCACACGAACTCTGGATGTGCCCACATACAATAAAATAATGAAAAAACCGGCCAAGTGCGAGTTGGACTCGCCCATGAAGGGTTCCGTAGCAGCAAGTAATATAATATAAAAGTTCTTGTAATGTGTTGTAACTTTGATCGATGTTTTAATAATAGTGTATTTTTTTCGATTTATGACGCATTAAAAAAAAACTACTTTCTAGATTTCGTTCAAACCAATTTTCGTTGGCAGTTTTTATAGTAATGTACATCATATATTTTTTTTAGTTTTATCATTCTCTTATTTTAGAAGTTAGAGGGGGGGGGGACACATTTTACCACTTTGGAAGTGTCTCTCGCGCAAACTATTCAGTTTAGAAAAAAATGATTTTAGAAACCTCAGTATCATTTTTGAAGACCTATTCATAGATACCCCACACGCATGGGTTTGATGAAAAAAAAAATGTTGAGTTTCAGGTCTAAGTATGGGGACCCCCAAAATTTATTGCTTTTTTTCTATTTTTGTGTGATAATCTTAATGCGGTTCACATAATACATCTACTTACAAAGTTTCAACAGTATAGCTCTTATAGTTTCGGAAAAAAGTGGCTGTGACATACGGACGGACAGACGGACAGACAGACAGACAGACAGACAGACAGACAGACAGACAGACAGACAGACAGACAGACAGACAGACAGACAGACAGACAGACAGACAGACAGACAGACAGACAGACAGACAGACAGACAGACAGACAGACAGACAGACAGACAGACAGACAGACAGACAGACATGACGAATCTATAAGGGTTCCGTTTTTTGCCATTTGGCTACGGAACCCTAAAAACAATCATAGATTTTGAAAATGAAACTGTTTGCGAAAATGTTACTTTTTATTTTGCGGGACTATCATTTGTTTTTTCATTGTGGCGTCCTTTCGAAGAGTGTGTGTACTATCAAAATGAATTTGACTAGGGAACATTTTCGTTCAATGATTTTTTATGATTTTCATTGTGAATTTGTCTGTACTGACTCACTATGGGCCTTGATGCCTGATAATACAAGATTATTTTTTTAAGCCAATAAGAGAGATGTCAGAGACTTCAATTAGAATTTATATTTGCCAGCAAATTCGCGCTTTGGAATGAACCAAGTGCAAAACATTTTACATGTGCATCTGGAGGTCCGGAAGCTTTGCACTCGATGGATATCACATGAATTAACGGAGAACCAAATTAACTGCGTGTCCAGTCATTGGCTGTCTAAGTGTCTACAATATTGTGACAGGTGATGCAACCTGGATGTACTGCTTTGGACCCGAAAGAAATTAGTCAGTCGGCAGAGTGGACCTCCTTCTGAAGATTTTCCGACCAATTTAAGAAAAGTCGAAGTGTTGGTAAAAAAATGGTTGCTTCTTTATACGGCAAATCAGGACATTACACTACAGTATTGCTTGAAGATTAAAAGAAAGTGACTGCAGATTGGTACGTCAACACTTGCTTGCCCAGAGTCTTATACAAAACCCACCCACCATGATAACGCATCCTCACATTCCGCTAAGGTAACAGAAGCCTATTTGAAGGCTTCAAATGTGGAACTGATGAATCCTATTTTCTTTTTGGAAACAAATGTTTCTAAAAATTAAAAACAAACTTAGAGGCACACGTTTTACGAGCCCTGAATTGGCAGTGAATGTCTGGTCCAACAGCTTCGTACAGTGGTTTCAGCGAATGCAAAAATGCATTAATTGTGAGGGAATATACTTTGAAAAATAATAAATATATCGCAAGTCTTATATCTAGTCTTATTTATCAGAATCCAAAAATTTTCAGTATACCCTAAGTAATAAAAAGTATTGTGTAAGCTCTCACACTACTTCATCAATGATCAGCTAATAGTCAAGCTTTATTGCGTACTTAATATTCCACTCCAAATGAATATTTATTGATGTCTAAAACCGTATGTTGCGTGTGGGGGCTGCATTACATCGGGAGCGTATCAAATGAAGTAGATCGGCGATGTGGAACAGTGTTGAGGATCAGTAACACGTGTTCGCGCCTGTGCAGCGCGGCAGCGTGCACTGACCACACCCGAGGGGGACCGAACAAAGGGACCCAATTGTACTATAATAGCTACTTCACTTGTGTTTGCGGATATTTATTACCTTTAATTACATTCTAAGTTACTTTTTATACACTTTTATGTCGTTCTTTTGAACTTAGTTTATATTCTAGACAAATTCAATTTCTTTCATCTTGTTCTTGATTTGTGTAGGAGTTTAATATTTTAAAATACCGTTTTAGTCGGTAATTTCGTATCCGACAATGTGTGTAATGTATCGTAATGGACACGAAATTAAATCGTTAACGTCGTTGACAAAACCAATAACCAATGTTTCATTAAAATAATCATTAAATTATAGTTACGTACATATTTTCCATGAATTTTGTCATTAATGCATTAGGTACATTGATTTCCTGGGAAACATAGGCATACAATGCACAAATTATACACATTTCCGATAACATATTAATTACACGTGTTTTTCCAAGAATCCAGAGCTATTGATTCGCTCTCTGCCAAAGGTTGACCTGAATAAAGACTCGGTAGGCTTCGATCCGATTATGTGATTTATTCACCGCTTCCGTGTTTGTCTGCTGTCCCGACCAACTAAAATATTGCCTATATTTTGACAGATCAAGTGATTCAACCCTCGCCCTGGGGGTGAATCTCACCCGTCTAATTTCATTTTAATGTTGTGCGTGAACAAATTATTGCACTGTCATAGCGAATAAAACTAAAATGTTTAATGGGATAATCTGTTGCATCTGGTTTAGGGGTTATTTTTTGTTCACGTTTACGTGATTCTTAATTAATTTTCGCGTTGTATGGTGGGTGGGTTAATTGCATTACACACGAATGGATTAGTCGAGGTTTATTGATGATTGTTTTTGTTGTTAAATTAAGTTTGGTTTATCCCAAACTATTAGATTATAATTTCATTATAATTTATATGATTGAATATCCTAAAACTTGTGTACACTGGTGCAATTTTATAAAAACAATAACAAGAGTTAAAAATTAACATTACTTACGATCGCGTTTTCAGTTGAGCTTTTATAAAGCGGTATAAAATGGAAAAAGTTTCAGTTCAACTGTAAACTTTATGCTGTACAGAACAAAGTTATTTATAGTGGTGAAATAAAGCGATGCGGTGCACTCCCAACTTGTTCAGTTCTGAAACAGGCTCGACGTTCTGAAACCGCGGTGCGGTAACTTTGCGACAACTTTATGAAGAGATACTGTTTTGTTGCTCTCTTCGCCTTCTATCAATAACTACACCGGATTTTAAACTTATTTAAAGTTAGGCCATATTATTCTTACAAGAACCCGGCGTTGTACCGGCAGTAACGTTAATTTTAAAAGACATGTACTATCCAATTTAACTAGGGGTGACTATAAATTTTTGACCTGCAGTCTTTTTTCTGTAGACTGTAGGTAGGTAATTACTCTTCTTACCTCAAAAGTCAAACCCACAAAAAAAAACTTGTAATAGATAAAAGCTGCTATTACTTCCGATCTACAACATACTTATTGACAGGTGTCATTGTAGAAATAAAAGCAAAACTGCGTGTGTAGGTAGGAGCAGATCCCGTTGTCATCTCGACATTGTTGGACATCTATTATATGAGATGTTTGTCCGGGACCCGGGTGGACCCCGCAGGGTGGAAGGTGAATAAAAACCTGGATATATCTCATATTTATGTCGGTGCACTCGAAAATATTCCCTGAGGTCGGTACTTGTAGCTAGCTGGCTTTAAAGAGATAAGTTCTCTGAGGCGGTCGCGGTAAGGAGCAATTTCGCGCGCAGGTGTGCGGGAGCGTGGGACAGCGCCCACCTGGCGCGCCCCCTCTGCCTCTTCGCTGCCCTCCGCCCTCTCTGGCTCGTTAATGATGATGTGCTCAGCCAGCAGACTATTTCACTTCTGAATACATCTTTCTCACTTTTGTTACTCTGTCCCTGTCGGGCGGCTGGCCGCGCTCGCCCCATCCTCTTCGTTCGCTGTTCGCCTGGTCGCATCCACCTAGTCAATTCGGCAAACGCGTATCTACTTTGTGTCGGAAATGTAATGGAACAAATGCGGCTGGAATTAACGTCGGAACGAATGTCGGAGCACGGGGTCGTTCTCTCGCCAGATATTTTCCACACGATGATTTTAATGCGCAGCTATGAAGAGCTAATAATGTTTGTGGAAAATAAACACTAAATAGGTATATTATATCTACGTGAATAGGTACTTGTATTTAGTGTTCTTTTGAATTTTATTTCCTTTGGTCTACTACCTGCTTTAAAGTTTAGATTTGCATTGTGAACATCAAAATTAGGTCAATGGAGATTTAATTTTTCTGTTTTTTATTGTTAAAAGACTTTTAGACATTCATACAAAAATGTAAAGTAATCCTCTTACATTGCCCTTTCCTCATTTTCCTCAATAAATCTATTTGTAAAGTCTGCGATGCAAAAAACAGGTTGTTTAACATCTTGATCCGCGTCGGCATTATCATGGCAGCGGGCTTGCCTTGGCGGCAAGTCGGCAGCTTCTGCACAGTCATGCTCCTTGAATGAATCACGAGGCTTGGAAAGCGAACACTTGATATGAACATCAAATTAAGTATTTCTGGGAATGAAGATTTCATTTTGTTGTTAGATAGGTAGGTAAAACAGAAAGAACGGCAACTCACTAGCTTTTGTGCAATGATCTGTGGTTGAATCAACAGTCAAGTTGACGGAACGAGAATGCGAACCTGTGCTTTATTTATTTTAGAGTATGCATAAGAATAAGAAAGAAAAATATCAGCGCTGCGTTATTTATTGTTTTATATAACGTAGCATACTATGCTGAGTTAGGTGCCTTTTTGGCCTCCACTGATTATATCTTTTTAGGGTTCCGTAGTCAACTAGGAACCCTTATAGTTTCGCCATGTCTGTCTGTCCGTCTGTCTGTCTGTCTGTCTGTCCGTCCTCGCTTAAACTCTGTGACCGTTAGCACTAGAAAGCTGAAATTTGATACCAATATGTATATCAATTACGCCGACAAAGTGGTAAAATAAAAATTGTAAAAAAATGTTTTATTAGGGTAGCCCCCCTATATGTAAAGTGGGAAGTGATTTTTTTTTTAATTTCAACCCTAACGTGTGATATATCGATGGATAGGTATTTAAAAATGCATAGGGGTTTACTAAAATCATTTTTTGATAATGTCAATAATTTCGGAAATAATCGCTCCAAAAGTAAAAAACAATGTGTCCCCCCTCTAACTTTTGAACCATAAGTTTAGAAAATATGAAAAAAATCTGAAAAGTAGAACTTTTAAGGACTTTCTAGGAAAATCATTTTGAACTTGATGGAAAGAACAGTTTTTGTACAAAAAAGACAAAAAGGTAAAAAATAATTTCTGGACTAAGTTTGTAGTATAATCGTATATGCAAGCATTTTTTTAAACTCATAAGTGGGTACACTTATTGTGACGGACGGGAAACTACGGAACCCTACACTGAGCGTGGCCCGACACGCTCTTGGCCGGTTTTTTTTTTTTCATTGTGTATTTTTAGTTAATATGATTGTGTGAGGCGCGAATAAACGTTTTTTCTTTCTTTCTTTCTTTCTTAAGAAGTTGACCACACACGAACATGTTTACTGGATACAGCTTCAAATGCGCTACAAACTTGACGATAAGCTATGGATCGTGTGAGGCGTCCATAACAAGATACAGATCTTAATGAAAAACCGACCAAGTGCGTGTCGGACTCATGCACAAAAGTTTCCGTATACCGTTCGTAGTAAAAAAAAAAACCGGCCAAGTGCGAGTCGGACTCGCCCATGGAGGGTTCCGTAGCAGCAAGTAACATAATATAAAAGTTCTTGTAGTTCGTTTTAACTTTGATCGATGTTTTAATAATAGTGTATTTTTTTAGATTTATGACGTATTAAAAAAAAACTACTGACTAGATCTCGTTCAAACTAATTTTCGTTGGTAGTTTACATGGTAATGTACATCATATATTTTTTTTAGTTTTATCATTCTCTTATTTTAGAAGTTACAGGGGGGGGACACACATTTTTCCACTTTGGAAGTGTCGCTCGCGTAAACTATTCAATTTAGAAAAAAAATGATATTAGAAATCTCAATACCATTTTTGAAGACTTATCCATAGATACCCATCACGTATGGGTTTGAAGAAAAAAAAATTTTTGAGTTTCAGTTCTAAGTATGGGGACCCCCAAAATTTATTGCTTTTTTTCTATTTTTGTATGAAAATCTTAAAGCGGTTTACAGAATACATCTACTTACTAAGTTTCAACAATATAGCTCTTATAGTTTCGGAAAAAAGTGGCTGTGACATACGGACGGACAGACAGACAGACAGACAGACAGACATGACGAATCTATAAGGGTTCCGTTTTTTGCCATTTGGCTACGGAACCCTAAAAACGGCAAAACGAAACACATTTGTTGTATCGGAGCCCCACTCAAATATTTATTTTATTCTGATTTTAGTATTGGTAGTTATAGCGGTAACAGAAATACATCATCTGTGAAAATGTCAACTGTCTAACTGTCGGTTCATTTCAACATTCACGTCTGGTGACAGACAGACGGACAGTAAAGTCTTAACAATAGGGTCACGTTTTTTTGAGATCAGATCTCAATTTTGCCCATTTCTCTGCAAGAAATATAACACTCAAGAAATATCAAATCGAATTATTTTTGAGGAGGTACTTAATATTTATTAATAACATAGTGCATTTCGTCCAAAAATTTCCTAAGACTTGAATAGGAATCGTAAAAGCAAATGAGTGTGTGAAGTAAAATTCTTTTTAAAATATCTCGTATTTTCCAACAGTTGATTAGGCAAAACTCCAGCTCAGCCAGGTTCCTCGCACTTAATGACTTAGTTAACACACTTGTTAGTTATGTAAGTGCGTCTTGGTTATGCCTGTTCAGTCAATAAACCTTTTGACCGCTCACCAATTCGGCTTCGTGAAGCTTTCATGAGGCAGGCGGGCGGCCGGGATTATTGGGTCATTAATCACGCCCCACACCGGGCTGCCTCCTCAGCGTGCCGGGTACGTGTCTGCCTGGCCAGAGTAGCGCTCACACCTATCGATAAATAACGTGCTAAAACTGTGACTAAGTTTTTCTTAGAACAAAGAAAAGTTTATGAAATGCTAGCGCGCTTGATTAGGTTTCAAAGCATGTACGATTTAATACACTTTCATTAATTATAACGTTGAATGCTGTTAATTTATACTCATGTCCACTAAAAAGATTTTTGTCAGTTTACCATTTATTAGTGCCAATCTCAATTTTGTAATTATAAAATAAATCATAATATTTTTTGAGGTTTTCAGTTTTCTAATAAAAAAGTATAGATTTTTTATTAATTTTTTGTATTTTGTACATAATTTTATTGCCTATTTGTCAGTTGCCTTAGAACGTAACCGTAGATTGTGTAACAGTAAACTTATAAAAGTGATTTTTATAAATACGTAATCTGCATAATCTTGTTTAGTTATATATTTTATAACTTAAACAAAAATGCATATTAAATACATTCGCACAAGCGCAAATTCTAAAAATATACATACCTACGTCTTTCTCGCTTATCGCTCTTTCTACCGCATCAAAATAATAAAGAAAATCAGGTTCAGATACGGAACGCGACTTTCTTTAATTTTGTTGTCATCATTTGAAAACAGTTCTTTTCGAGATTTGGATTTTGTTTCTTAAACATTTAACAATGCAATCGAAAAGGTTCTAATTTGGGTTCCGAAGCATACCATTATTAGTAGATATATAGATTTTTATTGTGTATATGTATATTGTTACTATGTATTGTCCCATAAATAAATTTAAAGAAATCTACATTTAGGTCGTTCTCAACTTAAATTCAGAAACTAATATTAAGCTTGATTATTCAAGTATTGTGATTCGATAACATAAAATCTGTACAATAGGTACGAACACACCTCTGCTCCGCACATTATAATGTACCTGCGTGTAACTGAAACTCTGTAACCTATTTTATGAAACCACATCGAGAAGCAGTACATCACTATGATATCGACCGCAGAACTCCATTTACACGGGCAGCAGCGTCGTGCTGTAAGTACATTATAGGTAACCTACCCGCACCCACCGCCCGGCAATATAGCCTGGTATGGGTGGCTCGCAGCCTCGCAACAAATGCTTTTACTTAGACCTCACGGTTGCACGATAAAGTGCATAGTAGAAAAAGTACATAGCATACTTTTGCCGCATAGATCTAGGTCATATAAAAAGCTGCCCTCTGGTATAGGTTTTACGCGTGTGTAGACTTTGTTTAGCCAAAAGATTCGATAAAGAAACTCTTATTTTTACTCTCGTCAAAAAGATTTATCGAGGTTGGTACCTATTGATCTTTTATAGCCTGTATTTATCTTACTTTATAAAACTACTAGATTGAGTTAGCGTTCCTCGCATCGTTGTGTTCCTTTTCTTGAAAGGTGAAAATCATGCCAAGGGAACCTATCCTTCTTTAGAAGGAAATCAACAAATTACCCCCTCCCGCTCTGGTGGAACGAGAGGGGGGTGTCCAACTTTTACTGAATAAATCTTACGTATGTTCCTTCAGTTGATCTTTGCTTTCCAGGGTCACGGTAAATGTATCGAACAATTCCGCAGCCTTGGCAAAAAAGTAACGTATACAATGTCTCAATTCGACCATAATTTACCTGTGAGCACTGAGCAGTATTCCAAACATCTAAATACGTTCAGCCATCGAGGCTTAACTGATTAATCAACATCCAAATTCATATAATATCTAATATTCCACAACTGTCTTACAACGCCATCTAGTCCCAAGCTAAGTGGAGCTTGAGTTATGAGTACTAGACAAATGATAAAAATATACTTATATTCTAAACACATATTATAGAAAAATTACACCCAGGCACAGAACAAAATGATCGTGCTCATCACACAAAAAGTTGTCCTGGGTGTTAGTTAACCGAACCTACGACTTCCAGCATAGCAGTCAGGGCCACTAACCACTAGACCAACGGTCAGCAACAGGCGGACCACGGTCCGAATCCGAACCGCGAAAGGTCGGCCATGGGACCGCCGGATATTTGTTAAATAATATTGTCATATAACTAGATATTCATAGTATTCATACGTTTAAGAGCCACGTAGAATCAAAGTAGCGGAGTAATTATAAGTTAATAACGATGCCATATTTCACGTAAAAAATGTGCGGGAGCGTTTCACAATGGCCTCGCGCAACCCGCGTCCTTACGAAACGCAGCGCGCTTGCGACTGTCATTCATACATACTGTATACAAGGAAGTGTATTGGGGCCTACTTTATTTTTGATATACATAAATGACCTATGTAATCTAAAACTAAAGCACGGCATAGCAATATCTTACGCTGATGACACTGCTCTTCTTTTTTCGGCTGAATCTGAACATGAAGTCCACAAGCTTGCGCAAGACGGCTTCAATATTGTAAATAAATGGCTTCAGCACAACTCATTAACCCTAAATACAGATAAAACAAATTATATAAAGTTTTCCATGCGCAAACAAACTTCAAATAATTCCTCAACGTTGTATGCTCATTGTTGTACAGTCCCTGCAGAATGCCCGCTTATGTGTCCCAATATTAATAAGACTAACAAAATAAAATACTTAGGTGTTATAATAGATGAGACCCTTACGTTCAAACAACATATGGAAGTCTTAAATAATAGAGTTCGTAAGCTGATATTCGTGTTTAAGCAGTTGCGACATATTGCGGACCCAAAAATAATTAAGCAAGTTTATTTTGCTCTATGTCAGTCAATTTTGACATACTGCATTACCTCATGGGGTGGAGCAGGCAAAACTTTATTACTACCAATCGAAAGAGCCCAAAGAGCGATTCTCAAGGTGTCTACTTGCCGCCCTTTCCTTTTTCCCACTGACCTGCTCTACAAAACTTGTGAAGTACTAACAGTCCGGCAGTTATTCATAATGAGCACTGTATTAAAACAGCACGCAGCCCTCCGCTTTAGCACTGAACATACTAAAAAGAGACGGAAAGATATAGTTTGTCCCACAAAAAGCACAAAACATGCTTTTACAGCAAAATTTTATGTATTTCTGGGACCACTACTCTATAACAGATTAAATGCAAAAGCAAATATTTATTCCCTAAATTATATAAATTGCAAGAAAGCTCTCAAGGAAACCCTACAAAATTTGTCCTATGAAGATACAGAGAAGTTATTAGTTGTACTAAGATAAAGATGTTATGCACTTTTTATTATGATTAGTTAGCTTAAATAATATATTAAGATTTTAGCAAGTAAGACTTTTATACTATTTACACCTCTTTTACATACCTATTAGATGAATATTTTACCTTTTTGTTATATAATTACTGTGATTATTTAGTTATATTATTTTACCTTTTCTCGCCTGAAACACAGGATAACCTAGTTCAGGCTTATAGCACTTGTGAACTTGACATAAATTAAGGAAAAAAATCTTTTTACTGTATTACCTTATATTTTTGAATAAAATTTTATTATTTTATTTATTTATTATTTATACTTACATAGTATTCTATTGGAAATAAATATTGTAGCATTATTGTTTTTTTTTGTGATCCTCGATAAAAATGTTCAA
The DNA here is from genome assembly GCA_910589285.2 of Mythimna ferrago. Lineage (NCBI taxonomy): Eukaryota > Metazoa > Arthropoda > Insecta > Lepidoptera > Noctuidae > Mythimna > Mythimna ferrago. The sequence goes on from OU342675.1 coordinate 17,395,146, forward strand.
CATTATACGGACCAACCCCGATACAAATGTTCAACGTTATACGGACCCCACTTAAAACTACTTGCCGACCCCTGCACTAGACCAACAGGCCAGTTAAATTCATAACACTCAAATATGCACATTTTGATACTTACGTATGATATAATAATGATTGTAACAAGTTAACGAAAAGCTTGCAAAAAATATAAAACAAGCCGTACAGTAGTATTGATCGCCTCGTCAGTTATTTTACAAAATACAAAAGTAGTAAAAGTAATTGACGTCCAACGGCCAATGCCTGCGGGTAATAAATAACATATACTTTTTGTAACAACTACCTTTTTGAAAAACATGTTTTGTTTGCTTTCAATTCGGTGAACGAGGGGCTTGTCGCTGATACATGTTTGAAGTTAAATCTCCCTTTTAAACGCTGCCAATGTGATTCACTGCGCGCCTTTTATACGAGCTTAAGCGATCGAGACTTAACTTCCTTTTGAGCTTTTACCTATTTAACTTAAACGATATTTACACAATAAGAAATATATGTATCATTGTTTGTCTTTATATGTGTATGTACGGTTGCCGCGATAGTTGAGCGTTTGGCTGATACGCTGCGTGTTAAGGGTTTGATTCCCGCTCAGATCGATATGGACAAAAAGCTTATCTTTCGTTTATTAAATCCGCTTCTCTTTCTCCAAAACCACACAACAGGTTTTCATGAAGTTTCCACTAATAGAAAGAGCAATGAACCAACAAGGTTTGTGTGTATAATTTGCACAAAACTGGGGCAGATTATTAGTTTACTAAATAAAATACCGCTTTTAGCGATAAGACCGCCTATTGTGACATCCTATCAATTGTAAGTTCCTATTGTATTTTTATTATTGGTGTACAATAAGGAATATCTATCTATCTTACCATGTCGGGGAAACTAGTAAGGACTAATTTAAGAATATAGCTTAATTTAAGGACCAAATTGTAAAGCTTCAAAGCTGATAGTTAGAAAGAGATGTCCGACATAAAATCTAACGTAACGTACCTAACACAAGTTGCGAGAGATAATTGTGTAGTTACAAGTAATATCTACCTACTACATATATCTATTTTCTTTTCGACCACTTTTATTTATTTTATTTATTTAACAATTTATGTATACACAATAATAAAAGAACAGAAGAAGGAAACAGAAGAATAGTACAAAGATGATGCTTATTTCTAAAGAAATCTCTTCCAGCATACCTACGAAAGGAAAATTGGAGAAAAAAGAGAAGTAGACACTGTGTAAAACTAAATGGAAAATGATTGCACACAAAAAACGTAATTAACAATGAAGTAATATAACATGCAAAAAAAAGATATACTAATACAATAATATACATAGGTACTGTAACGTAGTTCAGCTCGTCGGTAGGCTCGTATAGGGATTCTTCTATGAAATCAAACACTTCGGGCGGCGCACTCTTATATTTTTTTACTTATTTAAACGAATTCATGCTTTCTTTACAAAAATCACTTCAACACTTTTATAGATACACATATCATTACGACATGGATTTCGAAACGTTATGCCAGGAATTAAGAAATGAATTCCCGTGCGAATGTTTTATTTGTAAGCAGCGTCAGCACGTTACAGCAGTGCAGCCACTGGAACCATGTGTTGTAGAGGAGGAAACCGCAGATTTACTTGGAGAAGGCGGACCGTTAAATGTTTTGTATGAAGATGTTAATGCAGATCTATGTTCTAGCATGATGATAGATAGTTGTCAACAAGAAAAATATTAATTTAATTTTGTATATTAACATAATTTAAAGGCCTCATTCAATATAATTAGCCGTAATTAAATTAAAAGCTTTTCATTAGCGTCTTCCCCCGTTACAATACACATAGTACAATAAATAATGCCGACAAACTGTTTTACAGTTTGGCAGAATTTTGTAGCATGTATACTGTAAGCAAATTTTGAATAAATAAATAAAAAAAAAAAAAAAAAAAAAAAAATATCACAAAAATACATACTAAATAATATATTTATTCTATCTTCACAGTTAGTATCTAAGTATTATATTTTTCCATATTTCTTGATAAACTAGTTTAATAATAAATAATTTTTTTACATTATTTTCCATTTATATATTTGTAAATAGTTACAATTCCGCGATTTTTTGTTAATTTGAAACAAAAATGCGTTTATCACATTTATTTTTTTATTGGGTTTCAATACACCTATGTGAATACCTATTTAAATTGATTGATTAATCAAATCAGACAAAATTCAGGTAACTCACCCTGTAAGGAATATAACACTATGAAACTATGATGGAAAAGCAAATCTGCTCAGCACTTTGAGCATACTCGGTGGCCGCGTAGCGTCGTAGCCTCGTAGCAAGCGTTACGCCTGCTACGGAGACCGCTACGTCTACGAAAAATGCAACACAGACCTAGACCATAACGTCTAAAGTAAGATTGTTTTAATCTTATTTCGGTGTGGGTAAGAGAGAGCTAAGAGCTATACAGGTTGTCTAGCGCCATCTCTTACATCTTACTTTGAACGTCATGGTAACCTTGATAGTCTGATAAAGTTGAGATGTTGTAGATAAAATGATTAGAAATAATACTTTTCAAACCACAAATTATACCGAGTCATCAGATAATGAAAAACTTGTTACACATTTCGCCTTCATTTAATTAAAATCTCGCTTATCCGCGTCACACTAGAAACTGAGCCCCTAGGCTTAGCTAACCCCAAATATCTGCGATTAGCGAATTAATACTTTGTAGTGAGGTCATAAAGTTGGTTTTAGGTTGTTGAAGGATAGTGAGGGAAGCCGATGACGTCGTGAAAAAAAGCACGTGTTGTGTTTGGGATTGCATGCGCCCCATAAACAAAAGGTTAACATTGCATCAGACGCTCTGACACTGCAGTAGCTACACGCGATGTGTTTTATGAATGTCGGTAGCACATTTACTGTAGTTTGTTCTGTGGAGGTAGTTTTCTGTCTAAAGGTGTGATGAAGATAGTAGATGTGTTGTTAGATAGCTAGGTAGTGGCACCAGCTACTACGTAGCTATTCGATTTTTTCTGTTTTGGTGTATATGTGTCGCAGTAAGATAGATAAAGCCGTAATATAGTTATATCCCTAGGGATATAATTATATACCGTAACATAGTTATACGAAAGCGATTCTTTACTATCTCACTAGGAATATAGTTATAAAACCGTCGAAGTTTAGTGATATACTTATATACTAGATTAAGTTCAGTGTTATAAATATATTAGGGTTTGTCTCAAAACAGTCGTATTGTATCATATTGTCATCATATTGCATTATATTAAAGCTTATTTATTCTCAAACATTTTTGAAAAATTGAAAAAATTTCAAAAGTGCGCCACCTTTTTGAGACAGACTCATTACTTGATTAAGCTTAGTGAAATAGAAATCTACCATATATAATTAAATAAAACAACATTTTATTGGTTTTATCTTTATTAATAAATTAACTTTATGTATCCTGCAGTTAGTTACAATACTTTGTGATATTAAAGTAATTATAATTAAAAAGATCATATTTTTTGGAATTTAAACATTAACAATACAATTAAAACTAATCAAACATTAAAAATCTTTTAAAGCCAAACAGTTTTGAGATATCTTTATTTCTTTTCAACAAGTTGAGATCTTGGTTTCTTTAAAAGTATTTTTTAATTTTTGTTCAGACAAGAAGAGGAATCATGACATCTAGAATTACATAGCACTGAATGCTTCTTACAGGCACATCTTTTAGTAGAACACTGTATATTCGATTTTTTACATGAACATTTTAAATAACCTTGGCCACCAAAGCGCGAAAATTTTTGGCATATTTCTCTCAGTGACAAGTTTTCATTTGGTATAGAATCATTCAAAGTAATATAAAGCGCGCCGCCTGCGCCGCACACTCCGAAAGCTATTTCACTAAACTTAGTCTAGTAATATAAGTATATCACTAAACTTGGACCGTTTTATAACTATATTCCTAGTGAGATAGTAATGAATCGCTTTCGTATAACTATGTTACGGTATATAATTATATCCCTACGGATATAACTATATTATGGCTTTATCTATCTTACTGCGACATATGCACTACACGTGTGACTTCAAGATATTTTTATCTATCAACTCTATGGCATTCGGGATATGTATTACATATTTATTTTTAAAGACAGATAACCTAGATGATACTTAGAAGCCAAAACAGAAAGTAAAATGTAAAGATAATTGAATACGAAGTTGCTAATGAAAACGATTAAAAATATAAGCAATAAATAAATCCTTTTTTTGCAGAGCTTAGAGCAGTATTATGAGAAGAATTAATTCACTAATTCCTTAAAAAGCCATTCTAGAATCGACATTTAATATTTAAAGTCCCCACTTACGTTCTTTGAGAGTGTCAGATCGAATAGTGCGTCCGTCAGCATTTGTATCGTCTGCTAAGCCGCATAGACAGTGAGATATATGTCCTAGTCACAGAAGGTCAATTGAGACAGCATTTCAAATAAATCGATAACCTAATGGCAGCTTTCCGTGGAACTTGATTCAATTTGATGTAAGCGGACGAAGCTGCGGATAAAAGCTAGTTCTTTATATTCTCAATTTGATCAAATCATAGTAATTACGATGGCGCACGCAGTTGCTTATCTAGGTAATCAACGGCCCTGGGACAAAAAAAAGTGGAGCCCCTTTTTTGACAGAGGAAATCATCAATAACCTCTCCTGCTTTGGATGTAGAAGGAAGGGAGTGTCAGATTCTTACTGAATAAACCGGGTTGCCATGGTTAAAGTAGTGTTTCAATCTATTTTATTTTGATTTCGTAGGTGGGGAATTGTTTCGGTGGTTCAATAAGAGGTATACTAATCAGGTTTTGGCACTGCCCCGTCTAACTCTTTGGTAGCTACGCGAGTGAGCATACGATGGTTACATTCACTACGTGACTTTCGGCTGAGTTCATCATGACTATGGTAACAGTCCATACTGCAGCTAGACCGTTCCCAAACTATAACGCAACACTCGGCCCACCGTATTATCCATCCAATGACAACGCGGGGGTTGTCATTGGATGGATAATACCTACGGTGGGCCTCGTCTTGGGCGGAGCGAGAGATAGTATCGGACTCTTACTGACTAAAAGCCCACCTCGTTCCTTCTAGCCTTCATACCGGGGCTCGAGTTCCCTTTCGGATAACCCTGGCCCCAGTAGGCTTCGACCCAGCTGGGCCCCTGCTGTTGCTGACAACTCCTTGAGGCGCGCGGGAACGTATTATGTATCCTGAATGTCCCCACCATTTTTTTGGTGCCTGTCGATACGGGTCGCCACCGAGTGGAGCTTTTTTTTATTTTTGAACTGTAGAGTGGAGCGAGGGGGTGTATCAGACTTTTACTGACTAAAACCCACCTGTGATTCTTTAACTACCTTTTGCTCTCCAGGGCCAGCCTAACTCTTTCAGACGTTCCTGCAGCCCTAGTACTGCGTATCGCTTGGTCGATAACGCTTTGAGGGCTACGATGTTAGTGCATTAAAATACCTGCACTTCGTGCCTAACCGGCAGAATTTATTTTATATTTTTCTACTGGTTGGCAAACTTAATACTTTTTACCCACGAATCAGAATTATCCTTCTGTGTTACATTTTCGCTGACACAATGCAGCGGTGGCGGCGCGGGAACGCAGCGTATGCGCCGACATGTGCGGGCACAATGGCCGCATTCTCATGGACTCAGCCCCGTTAAGCTGATTGCGTGACGTCATCCCTACAGGCCTCGTGCACATTGAATGTGCTATTTAAACAATTGGTGCAAAGTATTACAAATAAAAGAAAATAATGCTGGGCAACTTTTGGGCGTTATTTTATCATGAAACTTCATTATAATATTTAAAATATAACGTTGATTAACTACTGGCAAAATAGGCAGTAAAAAAAGTACAAGACTTCTATCAAAGTTATTAGATTCACATAAATCTGTTATAAAAAGCTCTGCAAACAGTCTCGTGCAATACCTACTTAATAGACACATTGCAAATTACTACCGAAAAATTTTAAAATGTTTAAAGAAGGGATGAATAAACTCAAAAAATAAATTGATCCTCTGTTCATTTTAACGAGAGTCACTAACATAACTTCAAAAGAGCCGTTTACTCCCATCTATAAACGAATTAGCACCCAACGATTCACAGTAAGTCCCAAAGAATTCTAAGAGAATAATCGCCACCTGATCGGTCAAAGGGCGCGTTGTATGAGCGCGACCCACGGCTGCACATTATACTTAAGTACGTACCTACGCAGGCAGACGAGGCTCGCACGATCCCGGCTTACCGAGGGAGCGCCAGCGAATAAGCGGTTCATGGCTCTATAATCCTCCTGTAAAACAACTACCAAGTTACATGTAGTCAAATACTTTAAGTTCATCGTACGTTTTGTATTTTTGTTTATCAATGTTTTCAGTATCAGCCGCACAGTGTTGAGCCGGAATTTGGGTTGTAAAGATTTATTTGTTTTATGTACTATAGCGGACATATCTCTGCTATAAAAGCTAAGGGGAATAGATTAGCTGATAGTTTTGTTTATCTATTGTTTTGAATACTACCTATGGAAGAACGACCAAAGTTATTTAATAGGTAAGTAAACCTACTGATACCGAAAGTTCTCAAGAAAAAAAAACGTCAAGTAACCAAATATTCTTTGAATATTATCTAAGAGTGATAGGGACATTTGGGTGATTAGAGACATTTCCTAATACTTTATTATTTATAACACACACACAAAAACATGCATAGTACAAAGGCGAGCTTAACTCAGCAATAAGTTTTTTCCCAGTAAACCTTTAAGATTCAGAGAGAGAACATATTCGAGGGTAGGATCCAGTGCACAAAACCTATAGTTAAAGCAGAGAAGATCTCAAATAGCACTTATCGCATAGGCCTTATAATATAAGAAAAGAACTTTTCCAGGGCAAATACGAGTAATTTACCTATAGTTTTTACCAAGACTTCTAGACTTATAGTTCACATAGTAATATCTCTGGCAGCGGTGCAGCACGAGCGAGGTCCGCGCAAGCCGAAGCTGCAAGCGGGAGCGATGGCGGCGCTGGGCCCGCCACCGCTCGGCCACGCTCACAAACCGCACGCGCTCAAGCTCTCGCCACCCTCGCCGTATGCGCCACTGCCACAATCCTTCAACTTTCAGGTAATACTCACACGTTCATTGTAAACTTATTGGTTGTTTTTTAATCGAGCGCCACCGAATCGTCGCCGTCGGCGTCCGTCAAGGTTAACGGTAGGTATAGTTAGAAACACTTCCTTTGAATCAAGAAATGATAATAAACAAGCTTGTAACGAAAAATACTGAAGATTTCCTTAAGATTCCCCGCTCGTCTATCGTCATAGACGATATCGAACATAGTTTAAAAGCTTCTTGTTTCATCCAAAGCAATGTTTGATAAAAAAGCAACGCAAAAACGAGAGAAAACACCTGAACGCTCTGTTGGCATCCTATAATTCTGGAATTCACTCGAATATTTTATAAAACTTGTTCCAGGAAATACAAAAACCTTAAAAGTTTTTGGAAAAAAAATCTTTATTCAAAATCTTGATTAAAGCAAAGTTTCTTTATTGATATTTTTTTAGCTTTTTTTATAAGTAGGTACATTATGAAGGGCCAAAGTTCACGCTAAATAACACATTTTCAGAGGTCTGTTTTTCCAAAATGTCTGGAGAAAAAGGTGTGGTAAAGTCATAATCTCGTAAAAGCGGTTGTAGGCGGTAAATAGTAAGTGTTCGGAAAGTTAACGTCAAACTAAGGCTTACTGTCCAAGTACGCGTAGCTTCATAGACGCGTATTGGTCATTATACGTTTGGTGTACGCCTGCGTGAAGCTTACATACTAAACTGTTTTCTGTCCACGGATGCATAAATTCATAGACGCGACACGAGACTGCCGCTTCGTCGACAGAGTTTCATAGTGTTGTATGGAAGCTTCACGCAGTGTGTACACCAAGCGTATAATGACTAATACGTTTCTATGAAGCTACGCGTCTGTAGACAGTCGGTCTTATTCAAGTTTTCGGTGCCTACAGTTTAGTATCAGCGGCATGAGCGAGCCAGCGCCCCTGAGCACGGCCTCGTCAGCGGGGTCGAGCGGTGCGGGCGGCGGCGCGGGCGCCCCTAGTCCGCAGCCATTCGTGCCCGAACCGTTCTTAGCTCCTCCGCCTCCTGGCTTACTGCATATACTCATGTCTTCTGATAAATGCCAGGTAAGATACTTAAAGCATCGAGTAGGTAGGTACAGCAGAAGAATACTTTTCGAACAGGTAATAAGGGATCCATAACACGCTTCAAGTTTTAGGCTCTAGCTTCTGACGTTCTATGTGAAATATTATATTTTTGAGTTTAAGGCGAAAACCGTGTAAAATATGTACCATCGCGGTCATTTCTGCCTGATCACTTAAAAAATAATTCGCTTAAATCCTGCGACGCGGCGTTAAACCAAACCCTTTGAAGTTTTCGTTTCGAGTGCAAGCAAAAATGAACTTAGCGGTGGTCAGGCAGAAGTGTCTCTGATGGTACCTATACCAATTCTTAGAACCAAGTTTCTGCTTCAAGTGGTTCAAATAGGTAGGAATAATATTTATAGATCTAAAGTTAGTCTTTCGTACTTTCTTTAGGAACTAATGTGGAGCGCGAAACAGCTGCAGTTACAAGGAGACCCAACACTACTGCGACCGCCCCCAAGTGCTTTCGGAGCACCCCTTGCCCCCTCCTGGGAGCTTTTGCAGGTAAGATCATATCGTTGACAAGGCTACTACCTACCTAAAGTTACATAAACCTACACATAGGTAACTGCAACCTAGGTTTAAAGTGTTTTTAATATATCATGCGGATTTCATCACGCATGCGGGATTGCCCCGCACGGGTAACCCCCGGAAAATGTCCGTTTCATTCAAGTATTTATTGTAATGCGAGAAATAAGCACGCGGGACGCGTTTTTTTGCATTTTGAAATTTTCTGCATGCGGAGCAAATTCGCATGCTATTAAAAACACCCTTATCTGTCTGCACTATAATATGTCACAACACAATAATAATTATTAAATAGGTACATAGATATAAGTACGTATAGCTCTAGCTTTAAAGCACAAAGCAACAAGCCTTATCGAAACCTTTTTTTTTGTTCGAAGACCAGAGCAATTTATTAAACTTATAAAGAAGTTTTAGAGCTGCATCATTATGAACTATTGAATTAATTCTTGCTCTAGACATCACAATCTTCTTTATTGCGTTGCGACTTCAAGTCTTCTTCAAGGGGTGTAAACATTGAAATTTGATAGGTGGCTTTTTGACTAAAGGGGCGGGTGCAAGCCGCGATTGGGCGTTCGCGGGGTGACTTATCGCCTTCAGTTGACTTACCCCGCCCATCGCCCTCTACGCGCCGCGACACTGGAGTCATCGTAGCTTGAGTTATATACAGTTGTTATGTTCTTCTCAGTGCGCATGTTTGAAAGACAGCCATTGGTAGATACGTAGTTAATTGGTCATTTGCCAAATACTTAAAATATAATATACTGTATGAGAATGTCATTTGCTTGACATAAATAGAATATAATATACAATAATCACTTCCGGAAATGTGTTAGCAATTTGGCAGCAGCTGTGACTTAGGAGTTGTACTTAGGTACACAATTATTTTATCATCACTGATCTCAAAACGTTGAAGACTGTGAGGTCTGTGTAATGATGGTGACCATGCAGAAATGTCGAAACCGTCATGTCCCAGAAACAAAAAATCGAATTTAATTGTAACATTCACTAACCCGTACTAGGTCTACGGGTGGACCTCACAGAGGGGCCTTTATACCCCGTTAAATTTTGATCGTTTTACGTGGTTTTAATCCTGTGGAGGGTCGATCCGGTACATGAAACTATCGATTTGTAAAGATAAAATTAAAAAATAAAGTACCTTTTTTTAAAACTCGTATTAATTTACGCATATATGAAATTAATTTATTTAAGAAAACGTCAGCTGAGCGAGTTCAATGACCTATAGGTAATTAGTACGCAACGCCGACTACTAGGTTGAGTTTTAAAAAAAAGGTACTTTATTTTTTAATTTTATCTTTACAAATCGATAGTGTTTATGTACCGGATCGAGCCTCCACGGGATTAAAACGATCAAAATTTAACGGGGTATATAATATCTATAATATAATATTCTACAACTATCATACAACGCCGTCAGCCAGCAGTGGGAAAACTACCTAGAGAAGTAGTGTTCCCACTGGACAACGGTCCTGACAGAAATACGCGACAGAAACACGCAACTGCTGCCAATGTAATTAGTAGCAGGTTAGGTATCCAATGCACCAGAATACATTATGTAAAAAACTAATTATGTATCTACTTATATTTCACTAGCTTTTGCCCGTAGCTTCGCAAGCGTATTCATATAAAATATAGCCTATGTCACTCAGGAATAAAGAAGCTTTCTGTCGGTGAAAAATTTTTAGCAATTGGACCAGTACTTTCAGAGATTACCTCCTACAAACAAAAATACATAAAAACAAACTTTACCTCTTTATTATATTAGTGTAGATTGTCTATACGTACGCTTCTTGTTGACATTGGTACAGTGGTTGAGTGATTGACTGTTGCGCTGCGGGCCGTGGGTTTGATCCCCGTAAGGAACAAATATTTGTATGACGTACAAATAGGTGTATCGGGTCTGGTTGTCTTGTGTATATGGATTTACATGTTTGTGAGCGCACCCATAAAACAGGAGTAATTCCTAGTGAGGGCAAAGTTTTTTTTTTAAGTATTCATATCCAACCATAGATCTCCATAAATCTATAAATCTTACCTATCTATTTCCTTTCTTTCGGTCCATCCAAAGGTTGTATGTAAAAAATACCCTTTGCGGTATGAATGCTAGAAGGAACGGGGTGGGTTTTTAGTCAGTAAGAGTCTGACACTATCTGCCGCTCCGCCCAAGAGCGGAGGTTGTCATTGGATGATTTTCCCCAACATAAAAAAACCCCGTGCGATAAGAATTGTAGACTTAATTTTTTTAATGATGTTTGTCCCGTATTTTTGTTCATTTGGTGTACAATAAAGAATATATACTCGTATCTATCTATAATATAAAAATGAATCGCTAAATGTGTTGCTAAGCGCTAATCTCGAGAACAGCTCGACCGATTTTTCTAATTCTTTTTTTGTTGTGTTTGTTATTGTGAGAAGGTTCTTATGGAAAAATAGGGTAGAGTAGAGTAGGGTAGAGTAGGGTGGAGTAGGGTAGAGCAGGGTAGAGTAGGGTAGAGCAGGGTATAGTAGGGTAGAGTAGGTTAGAGTAGGGTAGAGTAAGGTATAGTAGGGTGGAGTAGGGTAGGGAGCGGGAGCGAAGCCGCCGGCAAAAGCTAGTAATAAAAAAATATATGATTATGATCAGGAGACGAGTGCCCGTCTGCTGTTCATGGCGGTGCGCTGGGTGCGCTGCCTGGCGCCGTTCCAGGCGCTGGCGGCGGCGGACCAGCTGCTGCTGCTGCGCGCGGCGTGGAAGGACCTGTTCCTGCTGCACCTGGCGCAGTGGTCGGCGCCCTGGGACCTGGCGCCGCTGCTGGCCGCGCCCGCCGCGCGCGCGCGCCTGCCGCACGACCCGCTGGCGGACTTGGAGCTCAATACTTTACAGGTAAATACTACGTTGTTTTCGGCATTGCGTACAAACTACCTAAAAGTCATTGGACTCGTTCAGCTGACGTTTTCTTAAAGAAATTAATTTCGTACATGCGTAAATTAATACGAGTTTTGAAAAAAAGGTACTTTATTTTTTAATTTTATCTTTACAAATCGATAGTGTTTCATGTACCGGATCGACCCTCCACGGGATTAAAACGATTAAAATTTAGCGGTGTATAGTGAACGAATTTTCATGCAGTTTTCACCAAACCACAATTAAAAAGAGAAAAAAAACCTTTTTTACAGCCTTAACATCTCTTAGCCTCGTGGTATATATATATCTACTATCTACCTTATTGAGTCATTATTTTTAAATATAGATAACCGTGGAATAAAGTAGGTACATTGACCTTTTCCTAATATCTCTGCGTAAGTCCGAAAAACTAACAATGAATTGCTTTTTACCTGACTACGGCAAAGCCAAAGGAGGGTTATGATTTTGACAGGCTATGTATGTGAGTATGTTCATCTGTTCCCTCATAGCTCCTAATCTACTTATCGTAACTCGACATATGAGATATCGTTTGAACCGTCTTAATTGTCTGCTGAACATAGGCTACGTGGCCTGTCACAAAACTCGATAAGGCGCCCTCTAGCAGACAAAAAATAATGTGTTAAAAATAAAAATGGAGATAAATACGCCATGTGTGGTATCTACTGAAAGAGCTTTACTTGTCATAAAGGATCACGATTCGATATCCGTGATCACGATAATTATGTCGATTCAAGACGGCTTTATGTCTTTATTTCCGTTTTTGAAATTAAGAATGTCAACTAATGTAGGATGGTCAATGACCGCTATTCCACGTTTATCTGGCGCCTACCTTAGTTTGTATGTATCCTTGCAACACAACCATAGTATTGCAAGGCCTGGCTAAGTTTAACTGCGCTTTTAGTGCGATTTAGGGGCACCCTCTTTTATTTTTTGAGGTGGGTGTGTGGGATCATCAAATGACTTCTCCCGCTCTAGGGTAGAGCTAGAAGGCGTGTCAGAATTTTATTGAACCAAACCCACCTGTGTGCTGTTCGCGTTTTCGGGCCACGGTAACTCTTTCAAAGGTTCTCGCAAACAATAAGTTACCTACAGAACGATTTTAATGAATTCCTATTTCGTTTCAGGAGATCCTGTGTCGATTTCGACAAATAGCACCTGACGGCAGTGAGTGTGGGTGTATGAAGGCTATTGTACTGTTTTCACCAGGTTCGTATTGTTTAGCTACCTACCTCGTATCAATCAGTGCCGGATTAACCACGTAACAAGAGTAGCAAATGCTACGGGCTCAGCGCATTGGGGCCACCCCAATGGATATAGCCACAAACAACGCCACGGGAAGCTAGAAGCGGTCACAAGACACTTGTGGCCAGTGGCTGCTACTTTTTTTAACCCAAGTGCGCAGTAGTATAATGGACTCTGTCAAAGAAGGTTTAAATGCGCGAATGGCGTGTGACAGACAGCGTTTTAGGTATATCGGCGTTTAGTGGCCAGTGCGGGCCACAAAAACCGAGCAGCGGTGTTTTGTAGCGTGTGGCGGTTTCCGGCGTCAACCGCGGTCGGAAAATGTATGAAACCTATAAGAAATATGTCGGTGGCGGCGTTTTGTGGTTGTGGCCGGTAACGTATTCCGTGTGCGGCGACACTTAAGAAACAAGCCAAAATACCTGTGCCAAATGAATTCTGATTAGGTACTTCTAGATTTTCCTTACAGACAATGTCGGCAACTTGGCCTCATCATCTATGGCCCCATCATCGCTACCTAAGCGCCTCGGGGGGCCTTTTAGGAAAAAAAATAAGTTAAGGGAATTTTAATTCGTTGTCACATATAAAGATGGGAGGCCCCTTGATAGAATTAGCTACAGGCCCCACACCACTGCTGCACTGGTGTCGACATCATATTTAAAAAATTTAGGCATTTGGTTGTGATTTTTGTTTTTTTATTACCGTCGGTAGTTGTGTTGGTGATTTAACCTTTTGATCGCCACGTTAAAAAGCAAAAACCTCTCGGCTCCAAGCTAAAATTTCAACCTATAATCTGTCACGTAGTTGTGACCGTGGCGTGCTGGACACATTTAGCTTTGTCATATATAATGACTGTGGCGGTCAAAAGGTTAACACGTTCGCGGACGCTATCACTTGAGACTGTGTACCAAAATGACACAGTAAATGTCCATACAAATTATACGACGTATGAGTACGTAGCCTCCCATGAAAATATATTGTTTTAAAGACATCATGACACAACCGTTTTATCACGTTATCGTATAAATACGTTATGTCATTAAAAGTAAGTTAACTAGACGTGAACGGACACAACGTGTAATAACGTCTAACGTATATATATAATACGTCTGATGTATTGCCTTGTGGGTCAAAATCTTTATCCGAACCATATTCTCCATGATCGTCTTGGTAAGGATCCGCCTCGGTAGAACTCTACCGAATCAGAATCATCAAAAATGCTCATCAGTCTTGTTTTGCGCTTATCCATCTAAAACACATAAAATAACCCATTAAACATCAATTTCACAGAGTAAAATTATTAATTCATAGTAAAATAGTATACTGTCTGGCTAAGGAATAATACATAAATCAAATAAACTAAATACTTACGATGTTTTGTCGCGGCAAATATTACGATACGCCACGAAATGTTTAGCGAACGCGAGCGTACCCCGCAGTGACGCAGCCGCACTGAATGTAGGAGCGCGGTTGGCGCGCGCGACGTATTTACACGTTGTGCGTATGTGAGTACCGTTCCCGCCCACTGTCAACGGCACTTATTTGAAATAGTTTAAAACTTACTCTACGTGACAGTAAAGCTTCGGGTATTTTAAATGTTGTGACACAAGATACATTCAATAGGATTTTAACTTAAACGTTCATCGGAAATGTACGTTCTGTCGTAAAGTAAAAAAAATATTTGGACGTCATTGTACGTTGTGCCATATCAAAATTTCGAACGATGACGTATAATCTCGTTCTGTCCTCGAACGTGTTAAGTATGTAAATAGGTAGATACCTATACATACATAGCATAATTTCTCATCACATTAACTTTTCTGTATAGATACACCTGGGCTAAGTGAAACTCAGCCGGTGGAGATGCTGCAGGATCAAGCTCAGTGCATTCTTGCTGACTACGTGCGGACTAGATATACCAGGCAACCTACAAGGTAAATCTAGGATTAAATTATGGGAAATGTAAAAGTAGTTAACAACTATTACCTACTTCGTTGAAAAATTGTCGCAGTTATGAATATTTACTGAACATTTGAGTGCAAGGTTCGATTTCTACATCATACCTATTTATTTGCGAAGGTAAGTGAATCTCTTGCTACGATTGTTCAGGTAGGTACAAACGAAGCTAAGAATTGCTTTCAGAACTTTGATTGTACTTTTCAAAGTTCGCTTTAGGGATGTAAATTAATCCCAGCACCCTGGAACATAAGGCAAAGAATGAACAAATGAGTGGTTTTTAGTAAAAGTCTAACACCGCTTCGTCCTAGAGCGGGGAAGTTATTGGATGATTTTAAACCTAAAAAAAAAATTCGGGCGGTAACCGCTGGCTGGAAATTAGCAAAAAAAAAACAATGAATCAGTAGTCAAACATTGTTATTGTGCACAGATTCGGACGCCTGCTGCTGCTGCTGCCGTCGCTGCGGGCGGTGCGCGCGCGCTCCGTGGAGCTGCTGCTGTTCCGCGACACGGTGGGCGACGTGTCCGTGGCCACGCTGCTGCACGACATGTACCGCATGCAGCCCGCGCCCGCGCCGCCCTTCCCCGCGCCGCTGCCTCCGAACACAGAACACTGCTCCTCGCCCTAAGCCTAACGCCTAATAACTGGAACTGAGGCCCTGTCACGAGCTCTTAATGCGATCCATTTGACGACCTACATTCAACTGTTAACACGCTCGCTGCGGAGCCATTTTTCATGGTCTTTCAGCCAATGCGTACCTATCAGGTCTTTAAGAGGAACTTCTTTGCAGTGCGTACGAGACCTTTCCAGTCCCACAAAATTTTGTTTCTAAAAAACACGCCGCAACGCTTCGTGAGAAATTCAATTTTATATATTTGTCTCTCTTATATACAAAAATGAAATGAAATGTTAACATAGCTGTCCCTCGCACAAAGTGAAAGAAAGCGATTTCACCTGCGAAAAGTTACGAATCTGGCTTGTTAGACCTCATAACGCAGTGAGCGTTTTAACACGTATACAAGATGTATAGCTCCATCATTCTCACTCGCACGACTGACCTTTTAACACATCCTGGTCAAGCCCAGGTCGAGTTAAGGGGGGTGATTCTATCCGTCATATTAAACCACATTCCTTTTTTAAAAAAACACCGTGGGGTAAAAATGGAGCACTTGCATTTTTTTTTTTCAGTTTCTGCTTTGGGTTTCGTATGGAAAGTTGTTCAGTATTATGGATAGAATCACCTTGTTTTTTGTTATAGCAGCAATAGAAATAAACACTCTGAAAATTTCAATGCAGATAAATATTACTGCACACTCCAAGCTAAATCTTTACGAATGCCAATTTGATTTTAATAATAAATTCGAGATTGTAGAAAGCAGTATGTACATTAAAACGCAAAACCAATAATTCGATAAATCTCCAGATGAGGCATTGTATAGATAGCTGTTATGAGCATTGTATCAACGTTGCGTATTAGGATAAATTGTACCTTTGTGAATCTAATCTTTCTAGTCAACCTAGTCACGGTGTATAAATTTTGTAAATGTTATCATTCTATTTATTGTAATTAAAAATACTTAGATTAAAGTTATATGCGCCATGATCTAGTCATGATTTCAAAAATGTTTTGAGGAAATGTTATAAAGAAAGAAACTATAGCATGTATGTAATTTTATTTGTATATAAATATGTTTTGATTTGATCAAGGAGTTAATATTCACTATGAAGTTTTATTTCAAAGTCAATAATGGTTCCAAAAATGAAACATTTTATTTTCAAAGAAATTAATGCACATCTACAGCAGAAAATCCCAATATAATAAACAGTAGACGAAAACAACATTGTGCTTCTTAAAAAAAACAATAAACTAGGAATTCATATCTAAAATTATTTTATTCATTATTGACACTAACTCTTCCCATAGATTGTACTGCTTCTACAGTGGAAAGGTCTTCATAGTCGTCGTCTGATGGCTTGACGTCGTCTTGTGGTTTAACTTCCTCTTTCTTTGACTGTGTTCGAGGGAAATCTAACTTGCTCCAGGCACCAGGTTCACCCTTTTTTAGTTTTATCTCGATTTTTGTTGACAGCATTGATGCAGTGGAGCTTTCTACACTTATGACCTGTAGATAGATATAAAAATAAATTAACATTTTGATCATTCTAAAGACGGAGTACCTACAAATACAAGCAAAACTAATATTTGTGTAGAATACTTACACCTCTAAGTTCAAGATCCAGTTCAAACGCAGCATCTCCTTGCTCTCGGAAAACCAGCTTTGTGTTTAGGCGAATAGGGTTTAACTTCACAAAACTAAGTACTGGGTCGTATTTCTTGGCGTAAACGCTTACAATTACGTAGTCAGGTGTTTGATGCCAATCCCAACGACATTTTACTGTACCAGCTGGAGCACCCTGAAAAAATTGTAGAGGATTAAGGAAAATGTAAAAAAAAACTATTTTCTTTTTTAATTTTCTATTTCTTTGGAATATTAAATTCTGTTTCCCCTGTTAATATTTGGCTTATCAATAAATACAATAGGCTAGTGACCGTAAAAAATGTAATTAGTCCGTCTTTTAGATTATTCAAAAATAAGGGAACACGTATTTTTTTATTAGTAAATTAAACCATAAATGACAAAGATATAGCCCATTACGTATGACGTCACGCCGTGCTGCATTTTTTCGCACGGGGCGACGTCCCACGTAACTTTAATGGGCTATATCTTTGTTATTTTTTTTTTAATCGAAAAAAAAAAAACCTATCCAATACACACACTACCCTATTGCCGAAACGGATCTTGAGCGCTCGGCGTCAGAGTGGGGATCGCTTTGCGCATTCCATACATTGGCGAGCCAATCGTCTTCGTTGTTAGATACATGCAGCAACGCAGGGAACGAATCAGGAGTGACGTCTATGACGCGATGGCGCGGCGAGCCAATCACTGACACTCCCCGCCCCCGCGTCTCACTTCGCACCACTAAAGAGACCGAATATTTGACTGCTGCGCAACTTGAAGCCAGCGCTAAAGATCCGTGACGGCAATTGTAATCTTTGGTTCAGTCAAGAAATTATGATAATGCTAGCTGTTGTACCCCGCTGCCCGCAGATTTACTACGCTCGCGGGGGTTGTAGCGTGATGTCATATAGCCTATAGCCTTCCTCGATAAATAGGCTACCCAACACTAAAAGCTTTTTCAATTCAAACCAAATGCAAATGACCCGTCGAAATATTCCTTTACGACACACATCTCCAAGAGACTTGGCCAAGGAGATTTCTAATCGTGCAGTAAATAAAAGCCTTAGTTTTGAATTAATCACACCTTGGATACTGAAAGAGTTGCCTAGGAAGAGCATTTATATTTCTAACTAGCACTTTGCCCGCGACTACGTCTGCGCGCATCGCCGTTTTAAGAGTTTGGTCCTGTGATTTCTTTATTGTGATTGCAAAGTAAACTTTCAAAGGAAATTGTAGTCTTTTGAATTCGAAAGGAAGATCGTTCGGGGTTGATGGAATACGCTGTATGCACTCGGTTTCTCCTTGGGCAGACCCCGTTAAAATAACAACCTCAACAATATTGCGATGCCACTGTGAAATGCTTTTACTTGCGTCCTGGTTACGTAACTTCGAAGGCTTCAAGCAAACATGCTCCATCGTCGACCACCATCATCGCTTACCAGCAGGTGATATGGTGGTCAAACGCGAGCCTATTAATAATAAATTAATTAAAAAAACCGTTTATTATATGAAAGTCCGACTGGATTAATAGTGTAGCGACATATAAGGCGCCTCATAAGAACTACGAAAATACTAAATCATGCATCGCGCAATCAAAGTTCTCCGCGCGATTTGAATATACGAGTATACGACAGCCCAAAATCAACTATCGGGCAGTTGCCCACCAGACATAATACTCGTCTGGTCGGACGACCCTCCCTTTTCAATGGTGGTATGTTGGAATTCACTCTCTGTTCCGCATACCTCCAAAATAATATTCAGAAACTCAACCGGATAGTGCACTGCTTCGTCCTTTTTTTACCAGTGTCTATTGAATTACACACTATTTCTTCAGCTTCAAATGATGTCAGCAAAATATCGCTAATAACTGCTGCTTGGTCATTCTTAGGCGTCAATATAGGTCTTTCTCTTGGCCATACTAATGGTTTTTCCTTTATTTGAGCCACACTTGAATAATTTATTTCTATCATCTCTTCGACTGTACTTACTACTGTGCACAATTTTTGTGATATGACTATAGCCCCATCTAATTTTTGGTACTCACCGTTTTCTAATTGGAGTAAAAGGTCTAAAAATTCACCTGCAGAGATGTCCCCTATGAGATGCACTCTCACATTTTTGGTTAATTTAAGAATTTTAGTACAGTATCTTTCAATGCACGCTTTAATTTCATTCACTCGTGTCCCTTTTGGTCAAACTGGGTAACGTTTGGCGGAAATCTCCTGCCAGCAATACAGTCAAACCACCCATTAATTTGACGTTGCTTCTTATGTCCTGTAGAATTTTGTTAAATGCTTCAATAGCTCCGTTGTGTGGCATTATATTTTCGTCCCAGACTATTATTTTTGCTTTCGTAGCAATTGGGCAACTTTGCTTGAAAATGTTGCACATTGGCGTCTAATCATTGGCGCAAAATCTGATCCATAAAATTTTCTGGTTCATTTACCTGCCTCTCCTTGTGTCGTTTAAAATCTTCTGAAAGGTATTGTTTGAATTCATCTCACAGGCTGAATGAATCTGCTAGTTGACAAAAAACTAATATTATTGTGAAAACCTCTCTTAACATGAACGGAGATTGGCACATGGCTGCCTCTTTTAGGGCTGCGCGTCAGTGGTAAACATCTTGAATTAACCCTAAAGCCTTACACTTGACATAGTTCAAAAATAGGCGTGAGAGTAGTTTTTGAAGTTATTACATTTAACATTCATGTCAGTGTTAAATATGCTTAAGAGTACTGAATTAAAAGGGACTACCCAACGATTATCAAGCCCTACTACATTTATGGTCACAGTAAATCCGCCATTATTTGAAGGACGTATGCTGCAGTTTGGATATCTGTCATCGCTTCTGTAAGCATCGTTCGAGGATAGCGATAGATAAATTTTCACAGGAGCCACGTATCATATTCGCACGGGGCGACGTCCCACGTAACTTTAATGGGCTATATCTTTGTTATTTTTTTTTTAATCGAAAAAAAAAAAAACCTATCCAATACACACACTACCCTATTGCCGAAACGGATCTTGAGCGCTCGGCGTCAGAGTGGGGATCGCTTTGCGCATTCCATACATTGGCGAGCCAATCGTCTTCGTTGTTAGATACATGCAGCAACGCAGGGAACGAATCAGGAGTGACGTCTATGACGCGATGGCGCGGCGAGCCAATCACTGACACTCCCCGCCCCCCGCGTCTCACTTCGCACCACTAAAGAGACCGAATATTTGACTGCTGCGCAACTTGAAGCCAGCGCTAAAGATCCGTGACGGCAATTGTAATCTTTGGTTCAGTCAAGAAATTATGATAATGCTAGCTGTTGTACCCCGCTGCCCGCAGATTTACTACGCTCGCGGGGGTTGTAGCGTGATGTCATATAGCCTATAGCCTTCCTCGATAAATAGGCTACCCAACACTAAAAGCTTTTTCAATTCAAACCAAATGCAAATGACCCGTCGAAATATTCCTTTACGACACACATCTCCAAGAGACTTGGCCAAGGAGATTTCTAATCGTGCAGTAAATAAAAGCCTTAGTTTTGAATTAATCACACCTTGGATACTGAAAGAGTTGCCTAAGAAAAGTCAAAGTCAAAGTCAAAATCAAAAGTTTTTTATTTCACATAGGCCTACATGGGCACTTATAAAACGTCAGAAGCTAGTGCACGGTTCGAAATTGGTCGTTTCCTATGGAGAAGAACCGGCAAGAAACTCCATGGTTACTCTTTAAAAAAAATGGTTGTAGTTACAATATTTCCATATTACAGTATTAATAGGTATTATTTAAGAACAGTGTAAACCGGTCTATATTGTACTCAAAAGCACAATAAAATCATCAAAAAAAAAGTGAGTCAAAATATGAAGTAATCTAAGAATTCGTGGAGTCTACAGTGTTCTTCCATTTACATTATAAAAAGAGGCTATATAAAAAAAGCTGTCAATAAATGAGACGTTAACAACCAAAAAAGAAAAAAAAACTAACGAATTTAATGTGGTTGGAGTCAGATAATATAAAATAAAATAAAAATATTGCAAAAGCAATGTGTTAGAAAAAAAAAATGTTACAACAAAGATGGAGCAGTTAATAGATACATTCACACATTATTATGAGTTACCAGGGGCCACAAGTGCAGAGGTAGTCATTGCCAAACAAGCGTATCTTCGACATAGTCTTTAACCTTGTAATATGCTTTTTTGGTTAAGACACGCTTAATATGGGTTTTGAACTTTCCTTCGCTAAGTTCAGTCACCGCTTTTGGTAGCTTGTTATAAAATCGTATGCTATTTACTAAAAATGACTTACTGGTCTTGGCTAATCTCCATTTGGGTAATATAATTTCGTGTTTACTACGAGTATTTATGTTATGGAAATCGCTTCTAATTTTGAAAAGTCCTAGGTTTTTACGGACATACAAAATACTTTCCAAGATATAAAGAGAAGGCAGTGTCAATATATCGATTTCTTTGAATTTATTTCTGAGGGACTCGCGAGGACCCATTTTATAAATAGCCCTGATTGCTCTCTTTTGCAATACGAAAATCGAGTCTACATCAGCTGCAGATCCCCACAGTAAAATGCCATAAGACATAATACTGTGGAAATAGGCATAGTAAACTAACCTAGCTGTGGCGACATCTGTCAACTGCCTTATTTTTCTTACTGCATATGCCGCTGAGCTTAATCTACCTGAGAGAGTTCTAATATGAGCACCCCACTGCAGTTTGGAATCGACAGTTATATCTAAGAACACAGTTTCTGTAATTACATCAAGTTTTTTGCTATCAAGAATTAGATTGACGCCAACTTGAGGAACATTCGGTAATGAAAACTTTATACATTTAGTTTTATTTGCATTTAGTAAAAGATTATTGGCTGCGAACCATTTCGAAAGAACAGCCAGACTTTCATTAACACGCAAGACATCCGCATCTTTTCTATCCACTTTAAAAATAAGAGAAGTGTCGACAGCAAATAGAATTATATCTGATAAATTAGCCATCATGTAAGGAAGGTCATTAATATAAACCAGAAAAAGGGCCAAGAATTGAACCCTGGGGCACGCCCATCCTTACTAAAGACCCCGAGGACGTCACCCCATTTATGGATACTAAGAAGAGCATTTATATTTCTAACTAGCACTTTGCCCGCGACTACGTCTGCGCGCATCGCCGTTTTAAGAGTTTGGCCCTGTGATTTCTTTATTGTGATTGCAAAGCAAACTTTCAAAGGAAATTGTAGTCTTTTGAATTCGAAAGGAAGATCGTTCGGGGTTGATGGAATATGCTGTATGCACTCGGTTTCTTCTTGGGCAGACCCGGTTAAAATATAAACCTCAACAATATTGCGATGCCACTGTAAAATGCTTTTACTTGCGTCCTGGTTACGCAACTTCGAAGGCTTCAAGCAAACATGCTCCATCGTCGACCACCATCATCGCTTACCAGCAGGTGATATGGTGGTCAAACGCGAGCCTATTAATAATAAATTAATTAAAAAAACCGTTTATTATATGAAAGTCCGACTGGATTAATAGTGTAGCGACATATAAGGCGCCTCATAAGAACTACAAAAATACTAAATCATGCATCGCGCAATCAAAGTTCTCCGCGCGATTTGAATATACGAGTATACGACAGCCCAAAATCAACTATCGGGCAGTTGCCCACCAGACATAATACTCGTCTGGTTGGACGACCCTCCCTTTTCAATGGTGGTATGTTGGAATTCACTCTCTGTTCCGCATACCTCCAAAATAATATTCAGAAACTCAACCGGATAGTGCACTGCTTCGTCCTTTTTTTACCAGTGTCTATTGAATTACACACTATTTCTTCAGCTTCAAATGATGTCAGCAAAATATCGCTAATAACTGCTGCTTGGTCATTCTTAGGCGTCAATATAGGTCTTTCTCTTGGCCATACTAATGGTTTTTCCTTTATTTGAGCCACACTTGAATAATTTATTTCTATCATCTCTTCGACTGTACTTACTACTGTGCACAATTTTTGTGATATGACTATAGCCCCATCTAATTTTTGGTACTCACCGTTTTCTAATTGGAGTAAAAGGTCTAAAAATTCACCTGCAGAGATGTCCCCTATGAGATGCACTCTCACATTTTTGGTTAATTTAAGAATTTTAGTACAGTATCTTTCAATGCACGCTTTAATTTCATTCACTCGTGTCCCTTTTGGTCAAACTGGGTAAAGTTTGGCGGAAATCTCCTGCCAGCAATACAGTCAAACCACCCATTAATTTGACGTTGCTTCTTATGTCCTGTAGAATTTTGTTAAATGCTTCAATAGCTCCGTTGTGTGGCATTATATTTTCGTCCCAGACTATTATTTTTGCTTTCGTAGCAATTGGGCAACTTTGCTTGAAAATGTTGCACATTGGCGTCTAATCATTGGCGCAAAATCTGATCCATAAAATTTTCTGGTTCATTTACCTGCCTCTCCTTGTGTCGTTTAAAATCTTCTGAAAGGTATTGTTTGAATTCATCTCACAGGCTGAATGAATCTGCTAGTTGACAAAAAACTAATATTATTGTGAAAACCTCTCCTATCATGAACGGAGATTGGCACATGGCTGCCTCTTTTAGGGCTGCGCGTCAGTGGTAATCATCTTGAATTAACCCTAAAGCCTTACACTTGACATAGTTCAAAAATAGGCGTGAGAGTCGTTTTTGGAGTTATTACATTTAACATTGATGTCAGTGTTAAATATGCTTAAAAGTACTGGATTAAAAGGGACTACCCAACGATTATCAAGCCCTACTACATTTATGGTCACAGTAAATCCGCCATTATTTGAAGGACGTATGCTGCAGTTTGGATATCCGTCATCGCTTCTATAAGCATCGTTCGAGGATAGCGATAGATAAATTTTCACAGAAGCCACTTATCATATTAGATTTTATAATCTCATAGAGGTATTTCGGCACAAATAAAATTGTAAATAATGTCAGAAGAAATGTATCTTTTTAGCCATATCAGAATATGAATGTGCCGACGTCTGTAGAATGTTGGTATTCTATTGTTTACCATCAAAGACACTCCCGCCTGACCTCCGCTAAGTTAATTTTTGCTTGCACTCGAAACGAAAACTCAAGGGGTTTGGTTTGGCGGCGTGCCTCAGGATTCAAGCGAAAATTTTAGGGAGAAACGACCGCGATGGTACCTAATGTATCACGGAACTTCACGGAATATTTTTCCTTTAGTTTTCAAGTCCATCATTATTTTTTACTTTGATCGTGAGGTTTTTGACTTGGAAACATTTTTTCTTTAATTTCTTTCCACCGAGGGTTGCACGTGAAGGTGACAAATAAGTCTGGGCGACCATAATGACAAACATAAGTCATGGCGTATTGAGTGCGCTCGTGCATGTATCTCGGCCCACCGGTGAAAGAGGACGGTAATACCACTATCTGACCCAACTGATGAGTGTCAACATCTTGCCTACCGTTGACGTCTTTTAGTTCTACCGATCTAAACAATCAAAGCCTTTTGAAAACATTAAATTAGCGTAATATTTTCTATTGAAGAAGCACATCAACTTGTTTTGCATATAATGTTGTTATTGTTTGTACCAATTTGTGCCAATAGATGTCGTTGTACGTATATAAATAATATATTTGATACGCTATTATAGGATAAGGTTATTACATGGTTGCATTATATCGAAAATCTATTCGCACATTAAAAAAATAATGAGGTTAGAATATTATTATTACGAATAGATTCCCCCATGTTTGTGTGAAATAACACAAACAGGGGGGAATCTATTTCACCAATACATAAATTAATGTTGAACTATTTTTGAGAAAGTGTTTAAATTATGTACCTACATTTTTATTTAAACAAACAAATAATCGCTATTTAACTCAGGGCATGTTTTTCTAATTTCTAATACCGAGTTGCGAGTAAATTAGGGCGCGCAGTAAGAATTCAAAAAATCTTGAACACGACCTAAACCGTAATTTGAGGGTAGTTTTGAAAGACGAATAATGGGAATCTTTATTATTTATTTAAACATGTATTCGTGCCAAGTTTCAAGTTTATTAATACAAGGAATAAGATTCTCCCATACAAACTTTATCACCCCCTAAATCTTGCACGGGGGGGTAGTACTGAAAAAATAAACATGTCAATCTTTAAAACTAATTTAGGTTAATACCTATTTGTACAAAGTTTAGAGTTGATTGGCCCACAAAAAAATAAATTTCACACTTAAGAAATCCCCCCTTTTTACCCCCTTAGAAGCTGAATTTTGGAAAATCCTTTCTTAGTGCTCGCCTACGTCATATAAGGAAGCCTTGTGCAAAATTTCACGCTCCTAGTCCCAGTAGTTTCGGCTGTGCGTTGATATGTCAGTCGGTCAGTTTTTTCCTTTTATATATACACCGTTAAATTTTAATCGTTTTAATCCCGTGGAGGGTCGATCCGGTACATGAAACACTATCGATTTGTAAAGATAAAATTAAAAAATAAAGTACCTCTTTTTCAAAATTTATTTTATTAAAAGTCAGCTGAGCGAGTTCAATGACCTGTAGGTACTTTGTGCGCAACGCCGACTATTAACTACAGGTCATTGAACTCGCTCAGCTGACGTTTTCTTAAAGATATTAATTTCGTACATGCGTGAATTAATACGAGTTTTGAAAAAGAGGTACTTTATTTTTTAATTTTATCTTTACAAATCGATAGTGTTTCATGTACCGGATCGACCCTCCACGGGATTAAAACGATTAAAATTTAGCGATGTATAGATAGATAAATCTTTACAATGCAAATGCAACCCTACATGTTTCTCGACTTTTCGTCTCTCTAGAAAATATCGCAAATAGTGTTTATCTACAAGCATGACAAACCTATCATGATGATGAAGTGACTTCTCACCGATCAATTAACCTCACCCTATTATTGTCGAAACTATGCGAAAAAGATTCTATTTAACCAGATTAAAGCCACATCTCAGTGAAAAAGATGTTGCCTTATTACAAATTTGGGTTTCGTAAAAATCATTCTACCATGGAGTAAGTGCATACAATTTACAATACGATCAAATAATGCCTTGGGTAGGAGTATTGCTCAGCAGCATTCATTGACGTCCATCAGGCCTTCGACCAGGTATGGTAAAAAGGCCTAGGTACTATGTAAAATAAAATAAAAAAATACCTTTCATCTTCTGATGAAGTCTTCTATGATCGAGAGAATGTTTTAAGTTAAATAACGTAGCGCGAAATCTTTTCTACCTGCCGCGCGAGGGTGCTACAGGGCTCAGTCCTTGGTCCTAAGTTGTAAGTGTAACACTTCCACTCATAAACTACCTTAAGCTGCTATAAACGTAACTGTTGCAACCACTGCGGATGATGCTTTATTTCTTATATCCAGCAATGATCCAGAAAAAACAGTAAAAATTTTAAATCAGCTCAACCATTCGACAGTCGCTTTAGCTGATAGCATCCACGAGATACTATGGTGCTCTAGTCTCTAGAGCACCGTATACATCATGGAGGCGATCGCCTGCAGTAGCGCCCGGCCTTGACTCTGGCCATGATACAAAACAAGAGGGAATGGGAAGCAGTTCCCTACTTCTGTGAAGCTGTAATACAAGCAAAGGAGATGGCCGCGACTGTGAGGGTACAGAGTCTGTTCCTGTCAGTCTGACATCCTCACGTCTCAGCCGCCACCACAGGAGACGCCCGGGCGTCGGAAATCATAATGCGACCCCGGGCCACTGTAGATGTGCTTGCGGATGACAAGCAGATGATCGCTAGAGGCCCAAAAGAGCCAATGAATTTTTGGAAGATTAGGCTCTAAAGCAAGAGATTTCCCATCTCAAAAAAAAAGACTAGTGCCTCTAAATAGCACTTTATCACATTCACAAAAGTAAGCTGTGCCATACAAATGTTATAAATTTTTGAGATTTGACTTGGACCAACATATGATATAGAAAAATCAAGATCATGCACAAATACAATGATATAAATAAATTATTCAAAAATGTCGTGTGGCTGCTTGGCAAATAATCAATGAACCAATTGGATTCAATGGTAGTCTTCACTCTTCAGCCAGCAAATCCAACATCCTTTGACTCCAAAGAGCCCAAAACAACATCCGAAGGACCATAAGTTGTGCAGCAATATGACAGTCATTAAAGAAGCCAAACAAAACACAGATAAATGAAAGATAAAATCGACAGATACAAATGCTTCTCTAAATCTACTTCAACTTCTCTGATGTGAAGTCTAGTAGGCTACTAGAGTAAATAAAATTAAAAAACTCAAACCTCTCTCCTCTCAACTTCCTGAGATTAGTGTGTTCAAAATAACCAATTCTTTAGTTTTATAATATTAGTTTAAATATTTTACTTACTTCTTTCGTCCATTTATGGGTCCCAGTTGTACATCCAGGTTGACTAAGGAAGGTGTTAAAGTCTGTAGTTCTCTTTTGGCAGCAGGACCAGAATTTTAGACCTTCATGGAAGACTGGGCAGCCTGGGTGGTAGGTGCACATACTATCATTTGTGTGGGGACCCTCATAGGTTGCACCACAACCTCCATTTTTGCATGATGTGCCCACTGCTATGCTTCTGTAAAAGATAATAAACATTTTCTCATCTGACACTTAACTGGCTAATTAGCATGTTTACTTATGATAAAGATCAGTGGATTATTTAGTAGGAATTTAATGAACAACAACACATTTATAATTTGATAATGTTAACAATTACATTAAATTGGTTATAAAGAGGCCTTCCTTCCCTTTTTTAAGGTTCCAAACCTCAAAAGAAAAAAAAGAAACCCTTATAGGATCACTTTGTTATGCGTCCATCTGTCTGTCTGTCTGTCAAGACCAAGAAGAGTTGAAATGAACCATATACTCAGGTCTGCGGTCCCTTCAAACTGAAAAAATCAAACTTCTAAGTTAACAAACAAGAAAGATACAGCCGTTTATGTCGCAAAAATACATATATTTTGATACTCTCATAGATCGAAATTCATAGGGTTGTCCCGTTGACCCAGAATCCTGAAATTTGGCACAAAGCAAGGTCTTATAACACAGGTATAGGAAAAAAACCTGAAAATAGTAGATTTGTTGATACCTACGTCACAAAAAAAAAATTACAATTCGGAAAATCTTCCGAGACTCTCAGTGTGCGAGTCCAACTCGCACTTGCCCAGTTTTTTTTTTTCATTTTCATAAAGCAGTCTAAGTGCAATGCTTTGTTTGGGAGTTCAACTGATCTTATCATCTCCTTCTTGGTCTACCAATTCATTTATTACTGATGTCAGTTACCACTTATAATGATAATGATTGTTTAAGAACATTTCTTCCTTACACATACCCATCATCAGTAGAAACAGTTGGTTGTGACACATTTTGTACTGCTTTTTTCAAAGCCTCAGCTATTGTTGGTTTCACAGTAACCATGGGTGTTTCAAATGGAGGTCTTGGCAACTGTGGTCCAACCACTGGTGCTCTTACTTCAATGACTTCTTTCTTTTCCAAATCCTTATCTAAAGCCTTTTTCTCGGGTTCTGGAGGTTTCTGAAAAGACAGTAAGGTGGCTACAAAATATAAGTTTTAATACAAAAAAAATAATGGTATAGTAATATTTGTTTATTAGATAGAAGAGTATCAAGGTGCTGGTTATTTCAAAAGAAATTTCTTTAAACAGACCTGTGATAAAAGAGTAGGGTTGGGTTAATTCAGTTAAAAACAAACCTCATTTGAATGCTTAGACAGTGTACATCCCTTGATATTTAGGAATTCAGTAAAGTCCACACTTTTCTTATTGCAGCATGACCAGCCCTTATAAGCATCATGGAAGACAGGAGTGCCAGGATGATGGCGGCATTCATCTGTAGGTTTATAAAGAACAAATATGTATAATTAATATGATGAAAAAAAAATCTAACATATTTCTCAGTTTTCAAAACCGTATGCTTCAGGTAAAACTTTTTTTTTTATTACATGGATCTTTCAATTACACTATAACAAGTTACAGACTTCCCTCCATTCATTACACTTTCCAGTCAGCAGCAGATGCCGTTCTTGTGTCCATAGTATAATGTACACGAGCTTTAACTACTAACATTCGTTTTATAAACTTTATGATCTTCATGAAATTATAATTTCTAATTATCATCCATCAGAAATAAGTATTTACTGCGAATATCCTCCTGGCATGGCTCTGGACATGGAAAAGTCTAGAAAATTCTACCTTTATCATTCTTGGTGAGGTCAAATAATTGGCCGCAACCACGGTTATAGCACTGCACAAGGTTCTGACTTTCCGGCATTTTTATTCACGAAATGAGAATCTTAGCGCCAAGACAATGTGCAAGAAATTCACGCCCGTAAATTCAATCTATTTTTGTTGTAGCACGTAGTGACAGACAACCATCGATTGAAACAATTTGTCATTTTGGCACTGACACTAGCAGAGCCACAGATTACACAATAGGGCCAACAGAAAACCGTAAACTTATAAACGTAATTGCTCAGTAAGACAGGCGAGGATACCATCTCTAGTTTTTTAGGGTTAAAACTAAAGTGCCCTACGCACGATCCATCTTGACGTACAGGACCTATTACACTATGCGTTATTCAGACTCGTTTAGTCTATGGTTCGACCGGTTCGATCTTAGATTAAATACCTATAGATATCGCTACCGCGTGGTCACACATGAGACAGCACTATTACACTAAAATGAGGTTATTACGTAAACTTTTCTATAAATATGACCACAGAAATACACTTAAAACTTAACTATAGGAGTCTATTTGTCATACATACACTGAAACTATTACTTTAATTGCCGAAATTATTATAAAGACATAAAAAATTACTCGAGTTGACCTCAAAGTGACAGTGATAGGCCTTTGTTTGGCTCACTTTTCAAAGTGAGCCAAGCAAAAAAGCGGCACGCCGAATGAGACAGAGAATGTTATATTTTGTCTCAATTTTCTTACTTGTTTCGTATATATGCTTCTCACTTTCGCACTTCCATAGAGTCGCATGGCTATATCTAGAGGTATATAATCTAAGGGTTCGATGTATCGCGCAGTGTAATAGGTCCTTACGTCCCGCCAAGGTCATGCACAATGCACGTAGGCTTGACGTATGTCAGTTATGATCTTAGATTATATACCTCGTTATGATTATTAATTGCTTGCTGGACGTGCACAATGACATTTCGATCCAGCAAGCCCCCTCACTACGGACGTCGTGCAGATGGGTCGTGCGTACGGCGCTTTACGCTTTACTTTAGGGTCAAATAAGTACCTACCATACTAATTACTTAAATATTATTTTAGCCAATATTAATTGCAGCCAGATTGGTGGCCTAATGGTAACGGTCCCGACTTACGTGTTATAGGTCGCGGGTTCAAACTTGGCCAGGCGCATTATTTTCTGTAATTTACTTCATCGCCACTGTTCTCAAAACGGTGAAGGAAAAAACCTTGAGGAAACTGGTATGTCCTAGAATAAAAATTCGAAGACTTAATATCCACCATTCTGCACTGGGCTCACGTGGTGGATTACGGCCCACTCCCTCTCCTAGAGGAGGCCTAAGTCCCAGCAGTGGGAACATTATAAGGCTGATTATGCTTAGATGCAATATTAATAATTATGACTTTCAATATTCATTTTAAACGTGTTATTGTAAAAAGAAAGGACCTATTACACTGCGCTGAATATCGCGTGCGATCATACTATTTTTCATTCATAGAAAGACAGTCTAGTCTATGGTTCGACGTATCGCGCAGTGTAATAAGGGTTAGACTGTCTTTCTATGAATGAAAAATAGTACGAGTCAGAATATCGCACGCGATATTCAGCGCAGTGTAATAGGTCCTTAAACGATACGTATTATATGTTACAAAGTACTCTGTGGTATTAGTTTAGAAAAAGAGTAATTAAGTTTTCCTTCATATTTTTAATAGGCTTAGAACTATCTATAATGTTCACGTTACCATATTAAAAACTTAATCACTAATATACAACGATTATTATTTATTTTAATGGATTATATATATTTCATTTTGTTTATTGGCATTATTTATCCGGTTCATATTTTGAAACATATTGTTTCACTTTTTCTGCTTTTATCTTCATTCGGCAACCTAATTTAGAAACCAGACGCTGAAAATGTTCTATATACCTCACATTATAATATAATAATGTTCTATATACCTCATAGAAGACAATCATATTATAGTGTTGTTTGCAGACGACACTTCACTTTTGTTTAAACTTAAACGTCAGCAGCAGTTTACTGACGATATAAATATAGCTCTTTCAAAAATAGTACACTGGTTTAATGTAAATAACCTGCTACTTAATGAAAAAAAAACCAAATGTATTAAGTTTACCATGCCTCATGTGAGTCAAGTAGAAACCAGTGTGCTAATAAAAGGTAAAGAGTTGAGTCCTGAAGATACTACAGTGTTCTTGGGCATTACTCTAGACGCTAAGCTTCAGTGGGGCCCACATATAGACAAATTGTCGAAAAAACTTAGTTCAGCAGCATATGCTGTAAGACAAATTCGAAATTTAACTGATTTAGAGACAGCCCGTTTAGTTTACTTTAGTTATTTTCATAGTGTCATGTCGTACGGTATTCTATTATGGGGAAATGCCGCCGATAAACAGACAATTTTCGTTTTACAGAAAAGGGCTATTCGATCAATTTATAAATTAAGTCCCAGATACTCCCTCAGAGATAAATTTAAAGAAATAAATGTAATGACTGTGCCTTCACAGTATATTTACGAGAATATTATGTATGCCCATAAAAATATAGACATGTTTAAAAAATACAGTGATATTCATAATTTTAATACAAGAAACAAACATAAATTTGTAGTTCCTGCAACCAGGCTCAAAAAAATAGGGGGCTCATTTAGATGCCAATGTATACACTTCTATAATAAACTTCCTAGTCATATTCAACAACTAAGCCTTAATAAGTTCAAATCATTTGTAAAACGTAAACTTTGTCAAAAGGCTTTTTACACTGTAAAAGACTATATTCAGGACGAAAAGGCTTGGGATTGACCTGCTCCAGTACCTACTACAACTGTTGTCATTTTTATTTTTCTTCTTTTGTATTTTTTTTAATTATTTTTATTTTCAAATGTGCTTTTTCCTTTTATTTTATTTGTTTTTTTTTTTTTTACAATTTGACATTGGAGATTATTTTTATTTTACAAAATGACATGTATATACATTTTAAGTACTTAAAGTATTTTAGTATTTTTCTTTGACATAAATATTTACTTTTCTAAATATTTTGTAAATTATCAATTTGCTTATATTATTGTAAATGTGAGGACTATGTTGATTGCTTTTTCTTTTCTTTTCAGTAATTTTACCGTATGTCTGGCAATTTGAGTGTTTTCTGCGGCCTACCCAAATGTCCTTTCTTTGGTATTGTTCGTCAAGTCGTAGAGCTCCTTAGTAGTCCTAAGTTGAGCTTTTCGAATACTGACAAATGCTTACACTGATTGGACAGGTCCACTCAAATCTGTATGGTTCTTTCTTCAAAAGACCATCTCAGACAAATCTGCATGGTTCTCATGTGATTTGACCATTACATATTTACTGTATGGACTTTAAAAGAGACCTTGACCCCTGAGTTTGTTTCGGTGTTTCTTCTCAGGGTAGTCAGATAGGAAACACCGGCCTCATCTAGCATAAAATGACGAAAAAAAAATTGACGTGTAAAAGTGTTTTTTAAACCTATTTACAAAATAAATATCATTTATCATTTATCATTAGTCGATATCAGTCGCTCGCCTCTTGAGTAATAATATCCCAAGGAACCGTAGACAGAGAACTGTACGCAAGGAACCTATTATTTGATTCATATTCTGGTAACATAGTATATTATTTTCTAATGTTCGCATATACTAATACGAATATTAGTGCACGTATCGTACCTAATACATATACTTAATATGAATATATTTGTCACAGCACTAAATCTTTATTATCTATAAAACGTATCTTTGATTATCTATGGCAAACACTTTGCAGTGTGGGCGTACTAAAGTACCTATCAGAAAATAATCAATCAATTACAAAAGAAAAACTAAAAAATATATCGTCATTTACATAATATTTTTAGTTTACCCTATTGAGTTATGTATTTAATATACGTTTTACTTACCTAATAACTGTGCAAGATGGTGGTGCCTCTATATTAAACTTAAATGAAAAAATCAATGTTTATTATTATTTAATTATTATGTTTATTTCTACATAAATCAAAGAAACAAAAGATGTGCTTGAAAGTGTGAGCGGATCGATTTAGTTTTCTAAAATGAATCTGATGCGCAAATTGCGTGGGGCGACTGCTTCGGCATCTGCTGAGAGTGCCGAAGCTTCCAGCTCGTCCTCCCATATCCAGCTTGGCCTCATGCACCTCAAAAAACTCTTCGCGGAGTATACACACCCTCCACAACCACTTACAGACGCAGAGAAAGATGATAAACTGTACAATATGCTACCTCTTTTTTGTAAGGTAAATACATCTTGTACTCTAGTTAAATTGCATTCAACACAATAAATATAAATTATGTGTTATCCAATTTCTATTTAGATTATATTGCAGTAGATTGACATTTTCATCAATACTGTTTCCAACTAGGTAAAATAACTCATTTGAATTTATGAATACACAATGATGTTTATCAAAATAATGAATATTCAGATTCAAGATAAACATGCTTCCCAGCCCACCCATGTTGATTAGAAGGCTAGTGAATAAAATAATTTATGTAGATTATAATGAAAACCGATTCATTAATTGATTATAAAATGAACACCATTACATAAGTAATTGTGTTTTGTCTGTAATTTTTTTTTAATAAATACAAATTTGTTACTTCTAAGAGGTTAACTGCAGCATCACCAAACCATGGCTTGATGAATTATTGCAATCAATGTAACGATTTTTTTGCAGTTTAATATAATGTAACACATGAAAGTGTTTTTAATCTACTACTAGTAGAATAAATTTCTTGATCCAACAAAACAAACTGATCATACAATCATATAAGATTTTACTTGAAAATTAAGGTTTCAGCAAATTAAATATATTTACAAGGTTTCATAATCTATTGATACAAGTCTCAAAACCATATTATTTACCTTCTTTCACACTACTCCACCAAAGCTCACAAAAAGTATTTATTTTCAATAGGTATTTGGCACTAGTCCATCAAGTGAGATGAATGAAAAGTTCTGGGATATTCTATCATTCTGTCAACAAGTTTCCAAGCTCATGGTGTCAGAGATAAGGAAGAGAGCCAGCAACCAAAGTACTGAGGCAGCTAGTTGTGCTATTGCTAAGTTCTTAGAAATTGAAAATTCTGAGGAGTCGAGCAATGGCTGGATGTTACTGTCAACGCTAAACCTCTTGGCTGCTGGTGATCAGTCTTTAATACAGGTATTTGTATTACACTTTATCCTTTTGAATACCGTAATTAGAGACACAATAGAAAGACAACGACAGAGTGAACGCCGGCGTTCGCTTGGGGTTTAATAAGAAAACAGCAAAGCCAACATATAATATCCACAATGCTAGGATACAGGACTCCCTTGTATGAGAGTGCAGAATAATTCACTTAAATATAAATTCATAATCATTTATTAAGATTTGTTGTTGGTTCACAAGAAATTGGTTGAACCAAGTTTTTTGGTCAATTTTTCAAGATTTTATTCATGGATTCTAAATCCTACCTCGTATTAATTAACTTTAAAAATTAATCATGCAATTTTTATGAGCTTCTTGCACTTTTGAAAAGTAAATAGATTATTTACTATTCTGTCTGTCCTATTGTTAAATGCTTTTTTGTGCTACTACAATTTGTTAGTTCAAGGTCCTATTAAGAGTTGTCTTATTCTTATCATAGTTAGACTACTTTACTTAAATTTTATTTCTAGGTCATGACCACTGCATCAATACCTTCAACGCTAGTCAAATGTTTATACCTGTTTTTTGATCTACCTGAAATACCCGAGTCTGAGGCAGATGTCCAAGATGGAAACAGTGACTTTACTCCTAGGGAAAGGCGAATTTTGTTACAGAAAATATTTGTGCAGGTAATGTTATTTTAAAAATTTCCAAATAGTTTGAAAACCAGTATTTTTTAAAACAAAGTAAATTTAGAAATGTGCTTATCTGTATACACAGATAAGCAATGGAATATCATATGCGGAAGTCACAGGCATTGTTAGTCCAAACATTATCACTATTGTGCTACAATATTTGCCAGTACAAAGGAACCATTACTAAGATTAAGTTAGGTACATTTTAATAGCAACCAGTACCTATTTAATATAGCTAATATTATTATTAAATTAATGCTGAGTAAACAATGCTTGAGTCATATCTAAAACTCAGTTTTATCCTCAGTTAATAATATTTTGGTTATAAGAATACTGTTTTATCCTCCATCTCTTTAGGGAAATAGTCAGTTCTTGGATATTCTACACAAGGGCCACAAGCAGTATGTAGCTAAGCCTGGCCAGGATAGTATTTTTTTATAATGGCTTCTGTCTATACCATTGTGTGCAAAGGTTCACATACAATGGTTCCTCAAGGACTGAAGTGTGGAAACCAGACTTTAAAGTAAAAAATGGTGTCTGTATCTTGTGTTATGTATGAGGAGTTTGGAGCTTTGTAGTAACAGCAGAATGGGTTGATTTTTAAAGCAACACTTGCTGAAATTAGCAAATAGATGGGTAAATGATCATAGTGATCATATATTTTTTTGATTATACTCTTTAATAAACATTCAGTACTATTCCAGCACTCAAGTGTTTAATTTCGTACTTCCCTACAGTATAACAAAACTCCATGCCTTACAAATTAAGCCATTGGTCCAGCTTCTGATTGGTAGAGTTTTATCAGTTGTTACAGTAGTTAGAAAAATGAGTCCTGTCAAGTACAACAGACAGCATGGTTGGTACAGTGCTTGAGCGATTGACTTCTATGTTGCTAGTCGTGGGTTCGATTCCCGCACAGAACTAAAAAAATTTTGTATAGTCTACAGATAGGTGTTCTGAGTGTGTTGTGTATTATTCTAACTGAAATACTTCGATTCAGCAACATACAGTACACAGAATCGAAAGCATATTGACCATGCCATGTGTGACTATGTCAGTACTTATTTCTGAAAAGATATTAATAAAAATAATTAAACAACCTTAATAATTGTAGGTACTTGTAAGGCTGTGCAGTCATCCGTTCCCATGTGAAGAACTAGCAAGAAAAGATGATCTCAGTTTATTATTTTCTGCTATAACTTCCTGGTGTGCCCCCCATAACATTATGTGGAGGAAATCAGCCGCAGAAGTGCTGATGACACTATCTAGACATGGATTGACACAATCTGTAGTACAGTACATACACAGTAAGTGCTTATACCACAACATAGATAGGTACAGAAGTCAATCTCATGTATGTATTTCACTTTTTATACCTACGCTCGCTAGGCGCTCGCGCTTGGGTCAGAGCATTGCGCCGAACTGTACGAGTGCGACCGGGCGATTGAGCCGAGATATCATGTCCGTGAGCGGTGTCTATGTTTGCTCGAGCGTGCTTTGTATGTAGATTGTCTTCTGTACCTATCTATTTTGTGCTTAAACTATCTAAAGGTCAGTTTGAATTACTTAGTTATCTACACAAAACTTGTTATTATGCAGTCTAATCTGTACTCACTTTGTATAACAAATGAAGATGTTAATTAGCAAAGTAGGTCAACTTGGATGGCTCTTAATTAATTGTTATGTTATTGCAGATAAAGGATGTGTTGCGCTTTGTATAGAAAATATGCAAAGGATACCAGAATTGACACCTTTAGAGGTAAATTATAATGAAGTTGTTCTGTCTATTTGCTTCTAAAACAGAATCTATGCTTACATATGTTCCTTAATTATTTTTTCAGGTTGTAGAAATGTTTGTAGCAGTATTCTGTTTCCTAAAGGATTCAAGTGAAGTTAGTCAATTATTACTGGATGATTTCCGTACTTGCCAAGGCTACCTTTTTCTATCTGAATTTCTTCTCAAGTAAGTTTCTTGTTTAGGATATTAACATTATTACTGTAAGGCCGAACGCTGCGTTACGCGGGCGTCCATGCGGTCCCTAACAAATAAGCCCGCGCAGGTAGCCGCGCCCCGCGCCCATTTTATATAACACGCTAAAGTTCATAATTGACACGACTACATGCATACCGTTAAAGTTGAACTAACTACTAAAGTTGAACTAAGTGACAGGCACAATATTAATACTAGAAATAAGGATAAGTTAGATCAACCTCGATTCAGATTGGCTAAAGTAGCTAGCTCTTTTATGGGGTACTGTGTAAAATTTTATAATAAAATTCCACTAGGAATTCTCCAATTAAACGAGTCACAATTTAAAACATGCAATAAATGCACGCTATGTAGACAAGCATATTATAAATTGGAAGATTATCTGCTCAATAAAAATGCTTAGCTAAATGCCGGTCCTGCTCCACAGCCACAATCATTTGTAGCTACTAATTAGTCGTTTTTTTATTTTTTTATTTAATAATATATATTGGAAGAGATGCTGTTGGCCTTTTCCTATTGTTGTTTTCGGATTTTTATTTTATTTGTTTATTTCAATATGACTTATGATTTATTACCTGTTATATTTGGAAATAATAGCATTGAATAATGTAGAGGCACTTTTTTTTTTTCAATTTTGTGAATGTGAAGTACCATGGAGCATTTTTATTAGGTTACAACTTGTTTGACATTACGAGCATGGCAGTTGAGAGATTGCCATGCTCACTAAAATGAGGTGGCACGTGTTATTGGGTCATTTGGCTCCCTTCAAAAGCTGAGCTGAGTGGGGCTGATGCACGCGTCATGCTCGTGAACGGGCGCCGTCGGTTGAGACTGGTCATCTCTTACCTGCCAGTGACTTATTCAATTTAATTTTTATTACTTATCTTCATTGTGCTCACATAATAGAAGCAAAAAGAAATATGTAACGAAGATTCATGTAACTAAATATCATTTAAAAGAGTGTCCATGGAGTTTCTTGCACGTTCTTCTCCATAGAGATCTACGCTTTGGAACGTGCAATTTAGCTTCACTTGTCTGACCGACCGACATTTTGACAATTCAAAAATGCCTGTTACTGGTCCATTTGAAATAAACGTTTCTGATACTAGCTACACTGCGCAGGTAATAATCCGGTATCCGCTACAGGAACCGCCGCATACGACACACGCGCATAGTCACGCAACGGGTGACCGCGCGGGCCCGTGCGGCTCCCGCTTAACGCAGCGTCGGCCCTAAGCATGAGCATGTTCAGTATCTAGATTTTTAGGCATGTGACTGCACTTATTTTATTTTTTTTATTTTTACCTATGATTTGTTTTGTTTATCACAGACATGAGAGACAAGGTGTACCCGATTATTTGACATCTGGGTAAGCACTTCACAGTAGCTTATTATGTTGGTATTTGAGGACAGAGCCAGACTTATCTCACACAATATACAACTACACAAAATTTTAACAAAAATTACTTGGCAGAGTTGTAAGCAACCACACTTTACAGTAGTGCAAACCAGTTGTCAAAGAAGTTAAAAAAAAGTAAATGCGAATCTGGCGTATAAGCCTGGCTTTGTTAATTTTTTAATAATGTGTTTATTCAACTTTCCTTTTTTTTGTAAATATACTGCACTTTTTTTTATAAATGGTATTTTGGCAGTTTTAAATCTAAACCCTTTCATATTTAAACTTTTCTTGATTCAATTACAATAGGTTAGAAGAAGAGCGTGTAAGTGGTACAGAAGCTCGGGCAGCTCTTCGTAACCTCGTGTTGATGATATCATCGCTGTGTGCTTGCGGATTCTCCGAGCTGCGACCAACGCGCGCCAACACAGAACTCTTTCAACTTCAAGGGTTCGTGTTACCGCAGCCCACGACCCCAGGACAGGCTGTGAGGAATGTACAGGCTTTCCAGGTACGTGAAAAAAGATAATGGACAAATGCTAAATTATGTTATCAGTCTTCCAATGTAAATGATTCCAGAAACAAAACTTTATTGCTTAGAAATAAAGTTCAGTTTCCATTAAAATTTCAGTCTTACAACAATTCACTGACCATCATTCTGAAATCATCTTTATTAACACTACTTATGGTTAAGTTGATATTTATTTGTGTAGAATAAAGTAAATTGAAGCTAGGATTTTTTAAATTATCTGTTTCAAATTGCAGGTCCTACAATCAGTATTCATGAAGTCCAACTCTCCAGCGTTATGCTGCACGATATTAGACGCAATATCAAGCGTGTATCACGCCGACAACGCCAACTATTTTATTCTTGAAAACCAGAACACACTGAGTCAATTCTCCGAAAGAATATACACTAAAAATAGTGAAATACAAGAGAAATTCTTTGAGTTGCTGGAGTTTATTGTTTTTCAGCTTAATTTTGTTCCATGCAAAGAACTGATTTCTTTGTCGTTGTTATTAAAAGCTAATAGGTCGAGAACGTGTAGCATACTGTGTATAAAAACTTTACTGAATATTTTAAAGTAAGTCCTTGTGGATTTCATATACTTGTAAAAGAAAAAAAAAACAATAGAAAATACAAATTTTCTTTCTTTATCTTTTAGACATAACGCAATTTTCAAAGACGTATACCGGGAAGTGGGTATGCTAGAAGTATTCGTCACTTGCCTATCTCGCTACGCTGTGTTTCTTAAAGATAAACAAATTCTTGATGACGAAAGAAGCCAAAGAGGCACGTCGGACTCACCTTCGCACGACAAAACCCTGAATGAGTCCCCGAAGGCTCCCGAAAGGAAGAAAAGACAGTCAACTCGACACGATTCATTAATCAGGGACCCTAACTTAGATGAAGAAGAAGAGGAATTGGGTTCATTAGTGATGGAAGGCTTGACCGCTTTGTTGAATGCAAACTCAAATAACTGTAACGTGTTTAGAGACTGTGGCGGCGCTAAATGTGTGCATGGGATGGTTGTGTATGAGTCTTGTAGGAGTAAAGCTTTAGGTAAGTGGGTGAACTCACCAAATTGTTGTTTGTGTTAAATGGTGGTAAAGTGGTTGCAAATCACGATCGCGTGATCGATTCATTCATTTTTCATTTGTTTACAATTAAGTTGTACACCAAATAGTCATATAATTATATTTCAATTGACATAAGGTTTAAATAACAATGCAAAAGTAAAATTCATAAAAACAAAAAATTTAACAAACGGCCGGCACATTTTTCGACTTTTATACAATGTACGCATCATGCCTTTCACAAATAAATTTTACAGTTATCATTTGATACCATTCATGCAAGTTATCCCTCCCCTCCCAAACTTGTAAATGGCTAAATCAGCTTAAACGTGTCTTTTAAACACTAGCTAGAAAACCAGTAATGCCTGCCTGCTAAAATGACCTCGGATATTGTACATAATCAGTTCATATGGGTAATAAATCCATATTGATAATGATGATGAATCACGTTATTTGATAACTCTGGTCTATCTTTCTGACTGGGGCTGATTGGATAAAACTGTGGAGGCAGTCATAATCGAATTGCTTTATTAATCCGACATATATCGACTGATGCACGTTCGTGAAAACTCATAGTTGCAGCACAAATGATTCAGTCACTTTTCTTTTATTCCAGGTGTAGTAAGAGAATTAATAGTAAGCGGGTCAGGTGAAGAGGATATGTCTGCGTTACTGTGCGGCATGCACGCTGCACCGAATGACGCGTTACTGCTTAAGCTGCACATATTGAAAGCGCTGTTAGCTTGCTTGCGAGATTCGCATCGCACTAGAACTATTTTTAGAAAGGTAATTTTGTACTTCTTTTTTTTAATTAACTTTTTCTTCTTTCGATTCGACGGCAAACTTTGTACCTGGATTGGCTTTGTTTAAGTCGTGTAAGGTATAGGTGGTTGTGAATGCTGAGCAAGAAAGTAGGTGACGCTTACCATGTGAAGGGGCTCCAGACTGGCACTAAGTTTAGGATTTGACCAGATTGTTTATATAGCGGAAAGTAATACCCAGATTGGCCACTGCAGTTTGTGTCTAAGTGGCCGACTTTGTACTCTGACAGTAGAGTGTTTATTTAAAAGCAAAACTTGTGATATATAAAGCTAAAGTAATTTCTATATTGATTCGAAATTAGTCCAGTTAAGCAACTTGTTTACGATTCGACATGACATGCATTGGTATTTCCTAGCAGAGCAATGGCCCATTTCCACAAGAAATATATGGTTATAACATAGTATTTGTTTTTAACAATAACTATAAATATATAAAAGAAGAAGGCATAGACTCCATATAAATTGATATAGGGTCTTGCCCCTAAATGGAAGTTAAATAATACTTGAACTACAAAAAAAACCATTGTTTTATTATGTTAATGTGACTTCTATTCTCACAGGTTAGCGGTTTCGTATATGTAACAAGTGTTCTAGTTTCTCTAGAAGGGAAACTTAAAGGAGATGAGCCGATGGACAAAGATATGTTACAGTTAATACATATTGTATTCTATACAATTAGTACGGCTATGAGGTTCGAGCCGGCTAACGCAAAGTTTTTTCATCATGAGGTTGGTATTTTAAATTAATCATCGAATTTTCTGCAGGCTATTTCTGATTTGTACAAAAATTATTTCATTTTTGATTACTGTTTATTGTCTAATTTCGAAGTATTCTACCAAAAATAAACAAACGGACTTTCGATGGTATAAAACATCATCATGATCAAGAATTCAACATTTTCATGTTCTACATATATTTACCTGTAGTACCTACGTCAAACTTTCATGATTTAAATGATGCTTTGCAGATATGTATGACAACTCTGTGCGAGACAATACGTCTTTTAGGCTGCTTTATAAATGAAACAGAACTCCAAAATGATACAGAACCCGGTGACGCGGAGCTCTATGAAGTATTCCATGAAATATTTACAAGCAACATATTAGAAATGACGTGAGTGTATTCAGCTTTTTATCATTTTATTTTAACTTGGTAGCATGACATTTACTTGAGCCACTTATGGGAACGAACTGGTGAAACAGTTGCGCAACATTGCTGCCAGGAACGTCAAACATTGTTGGCAATAATGTACGTGTTATTGTCGTGAATACGGAACTTAAGTATCTTGCTAGCAACATTTCATTGTGCCTGCAACATGTTGCCTGATCAATGTCGCGCAATATTGTTCCCAATTAATGACGCTTTACATTACCGATCTTGATCTTTTGCTACAGTTTTCCTGAGAAAGTTCCAGTAGTTTTTGTGCATGCGTGCATCATTCTGCGACTTTTGTACGATGTCGCTCTGGACTCTTTCGATAAGCCAACTTTCTGCGGATCGCTCAATGTCAAATCTCCCAGCTTGACGCGACAGAGCTCTGCAATTAATGAGGTGAGTTTAACTTTTTAATTATTTTTTCTTTTAATTGTTAACTGCTCGAATGTAGAGCCTTCGTGGTCAATATTTTTGCTCGAATGTAGAGCCTTCGTGGTCAATATTTTCATGGGGCATGCACTAAAACTTGTATTTATTTCTTTTTCAACTAAATAACTAAATTTTCTTTCTAGTCAAAGCCAGCGGGACGTACGGCCCCCCTCAACCTATCAACGGGCAGTAATAATGGAGAAGCTTGGGTTATTCACTCAGGGGTGGTCATAGTACTCGCGAAACTGTTGCCCGCCTTGCCCCGGCCGCCCGAACATGAAGCACATGCTAGAGCTATACGAGACTATTTAGCACATGTGCTTAAAAGTCTTGTTAGAAGGTATGTTTTAATATTGATTGAAAATCTTTGATTGTCTGTTTCTTCCACTTATTTTAGACAAAGTGCAGCAAATAACGTAAACAGAGTGATGAAAATCAGCAAAAAATGTGAACTATGTGTCAGTTCCTAGTTCTGATTTGAATATATTTTCTACTGCCACTCGCAGATTGACACCATCAAATCAATATCATTATGGAGACAAAAATTCGTGCTTGCACTCCATTTTTCTGTGACTGCAAAACTAAAACAAACCTGTTGTATTGTTCCATTTAGCGAAAGGAACCAGCAAGTGATGTGTGGTGCGGGGCTAGCAGGGGTAGTCCTGCGCGTCTGCGGCGCAGCGCTCCGAGCCGAACGGCATCCTCTGCATGCGCCGGCCATGTATATGCTTGAGAGACTCGCTGCGCACGCGCTTAGACCTTCGGAACTCAGGTAAATGCGATCATAGCCTGATGATAAAAATGGGAAGTGAACAAGCTGGATAGATACGTGGAGTCAAGCAGTCCGCTTGTATAGATTAGGTTAGCTACCTGATGCTGGACAAAAATGTTTCCTTATGTAAGTTCTTGCCAGCTTACTAGTGAACTTGTAGGTAACTTGTGAACATTATTTACAAACCTTAAACTCAGGTCAGAAACAGGTCAGGTCAGGTCAGGTCATTAAACTCGCTCAGCTGACTTATTCTTAAAGAAATTAATTTCGTACATGCGTAAATTAATACGAGTTTTGAGAAAAAAGGTACTTTATTTTTTTATTTTATCTTTAC
Source organism: Mythimna ferrago (assembly GCA_910589285.2). Lineage (NCBI taxonomy): Eukaryota > Metazoa > Arthropoda > Insecta > Lepidoptera > Noctuidae > Mythimna > Mythimna ferrago. The sequence continues at coordinate 17,438,918 of OU342675.1, forward strand.
AAATCGATAGTGTTTCATGTACCGGATCGACCCTCCACGGGATTAAAACGATTAAAATTTAGCGGTGTATATGTATGGTAATAATAAGAATGAATGGATTGTTATTTAAAAAATTAATTCGTTCTTAAAGTAAATTAAAAGAAATGTTCTATTTACAGAGAACCAGTAGATGTACTGTATTCGAGTATAACCAATTATGATGCTGTTTTCAGAAAATTATTTACTTTTAGTGTTGTGATGATTCATATAAAGAAAATGTACAAAAATAAAGGCAGGAGACATAAGATAGGAATAGACAATGTTTCTATCTTATGTATAATACTCGTTTGAATATTTTCTCTTTTTACCTAAGATCTTGATATGAACCTATGAAGAATCATGATACATTTAAACTTTTAAATTTAAACTAGTAAAAAGTATATTAGTAAAAAAGGAAATTATATTAATTGTAATGTTCCCAGAGAATTTTTACGAATGGGTAATCCGTTAAACTGTGTGGCACCAGAGCCAGGACAGGTTTGTAAACCTGGAGGACCTGTACCACTCACTAGGATCAAGACTTTAGTATCCATGACGACACCAAGAGATTACAGGTATATTCTTACTTTCTTCCGTCCTTATCTATCTCTCACTTAATATCTTAATCTAAAGCTTCAGAATAACGTATTTTCTTTCTTTTCCCTCCAGATCTCAAAACTCTTGCACTCTGCCTCCATTTGTCGAATTTGACATGTCTGCCGAAGGCTTTGGGTGTCTTTACTTGCCAAGTATAGCGCCACAATCTGCCAATTTAAATGCGCTTGGAACGCAAGATACTGCCACTTTAGGTGGAATTGGTTCAGGTAGTTGGCGGCCCAGTGAGTTTTATTTTCAAAATTTATTTTTTTCGACTCGATTTTATGGTGACGAACACTTTTTGTTGTAGGTGATCGTGTGTTTCCGCCGCAGACCGGCCTTACGTACTCTACATGGATATGCGTTGAGAAGTACTCCGACCCACGTTCGGATCCGCACTGTGTCCGCTTGTTGACTCTTGTACGGAATATAAACAACAGTCGTGATGAACATCTGGTTTGTCTCACTATGGTTTTATCAGCAAGGGATAAAGCTATCATTGTTTCGACACAGGAGACTTTAGTGCCGCATAGTAAGTTAATCTCAACCAAATGCATATGTGTGTTAGATTGTAATGTTTTTTCTTTCCATAATCTGCCATGGTGGAGTGTGAGTAGAGGGTAGATTAAAATATAAATGATATCACTAATAAATCTGACTTCTATTATTGAAATAAAATAATGTCATCTTCCATAGATGTGGGTGAATGGGAACCCGAGGGCTCAGGAGAATGTGGGGCACGAGTGTGGTGTCCAGATCTACAGCATGAGGGACAATGGCATCATTTAGTACTCGTTCTCAATCGTGCCGTACTCAAGAACTCGTCCTTCTCTTTATATTTAGACGGTATGTGCGATTCTTATTGCAGCAAATGAATTGATTTTCGATTTATACGAAAGTATCTACGGGCAACCGGACAAGACGACGCGCTTTGACCGTGGCTTGGTTTGTTTTTTACTTTTTAATGTAAGTAATTGTGGAGTTTCCTAAACATATTGTTGTGCAGGTACTCACATGCACTCGGGGAAGTTGCACTATGTTAGTGCGAACCCAGGTGGTGGTGCAGCTACACTGTCGGGTGCGTCCAGCGTGTACTGCGTGCTGGGCACGCCGCCGCACTGGAGGCGCTACTCCAAGCTCGTGTGGCGCCAGGGGCCCGCTCTGTTACTGGAAGATGTAAGTAGGAGTTATCAAGTTGCAAAATGGCAGCAAACTAAGGCATCTTAACTTACATTTACGCGTTTCTATGCTGATATGTGTGCGTTTCACTTGCGTAGCTACACGTAAATCGAAATACGCGTGACTCCAAATTTACGCTCATGAAACATTAACACAACCTTGCTTAAGCCTTAAGATATAAGTTGTTCAATTTTCAAGTGTTTTTGTGTGTTCTAATGTCCTTAAAAACTTTAATTTATCCTTTCGAATACGCTAATTAGAGACACAATAGAAAGACAATGAGAGAGCGAACGCTTGGGGTTTGACCTTTGACTGGTGACATGTTTTTTATGTAACACAACTGGCGACGTACGATCTGAGAGGCCGCTGCCATATCTGGTCTAAGTATAAGAAAATTAAGTAAGGTAGCTTACAGCAGTCTTTAAAAACGGTTTAATAACATCTAAAAGAATAAAATTAAAATAACCAACAAACTAGAAACTAGTGCGCCTCACCATCAAAGATTGCATCGCTACTTACCATCAGGTGGGATCGCAGTCAAGCACTAGTTTATCTTAATTAAAAAAAAAAAAAAAAAAAACTATAAATGTCATTTTGAATAACGAACTTGCAATTACAGTGTAGATAGTAACTGAAATCAAAGAACTAGAAATAAGATCAATAATCACATACAAAAAAACTGAGTCAAACAAATTATGAGAAAAGTTAGATTTGTAATTTGACTTAAGAAAACTACTAGCACAGGATTTCCGTGTTTTTTGGCTCCCGATGCATTTGAATATTCATGTGCCAGAATTTTCAAGCCGTTTACTAGTGTTTGACACTGAAATCCCAACTTCCGACTCCCTACGCTTATCCTTTGGGGGGGTAAAGAATTATTTATTGCAAATAATAACTGTATAAATATGAAAAACGATGCGGCGCAATATTTAAAAATAGTTACAAAACTTTTGACATACGGTCTGAGAGGCCGCTGCCGAACTTTACATCGATGTAATTTGCCGATTTGGGACTATTCAACGCAACTAGCTCTCTCTACGGCGTGGACACAACTCAAATCGAAGCTATACTGAGGCGTTGACACAAAGGAAACGCGGGGAAAGGGGTGAAATGATGATTCACTGACGTCGCTGGGCCTGTGAGACCGCATGTCACCAGTTAAAGGTTAATGAATTAGATTTATATAACCCTAAGTATCTAGTTACATAACCCTTCTTTTATTTTAACTATTCCAGGTTCTCCCAGCCCAGACAGTATCCATAGTGTACCAGCTTGGCCCACACTACGTAGGCACGCTACAAGCACCCTTACCGCCCGGACAGTACCATGAGCCACTCGCTCCTTTAGTCGCTGAAGAAAAGGTCGTATTTGGCATAAACGCCCGTGCCTTATCCCAACTAACCCTTGCCAAGATACGCAAAGTCTACAGCAAGAATGATAACAAGGCAATAGCTAAAATGCTTGGCATGTCTTCACATGAGAATGCGACGCCAATTAGGATATTACACAACTCTGCAGGACACCTCATGGGCCCGGCGAGATGTTTGGGCGGAACTGTCGTTGGTTATTTAGGTGTCAGAGTATTTTGCCCGAAACCTGCTGCCATCATGGTGAGTGACAAAATTGTATTATTTTTGTAAAAATCCACCTTATACTGACTGTTCACGACACTAACGCATATTCTAACTATATGTTGTGTAAGTATAGCTCTATACACGCATAATGTCATATACAGTTAGAATTAGGTGGATTTTGAGGCAATAATTTAACTAAGTTCATAATAATGCTCATATACACTAAAAACTAAAAAAAAAATAGTTCAGCGCCATCTAGCGAGAACATGGATACTATTTATTGAAACTAGGTGATTGTGATTTATTTCTTCATTTTGTTATTTGCTGTGTTTTACATTTTTAGATTGATACAGTTGGTGGCTGCTCAGTATTACTAGGATTAATTGCAATGGCTCAAGATGTTGAATGTTTATACGCAAGCGTAAAGGCGTTAGTTTGCGTTGTAAGGTCGAATAAGGCCGCGCAAGCAGAGATGGACAGGAGGAAAGGATATCAAACTTTAGCCATGCTGCTAAAAAGGAAAAAACAATTGCTCAACTCACATATACTCCATCTCATATTTGGTCTAGTCGGAACTGTTGATAGTCAGAAAGAGACTTCTTCCATTCCTAACTTAACTGCCTTTCAAGTAAGTAAAACGCCATTGAATTTCTGTAGCGAAATCAAACTATTAATAACGTATTTTATATTTTTTTTAGGATTTAATATGCGAGTTAGAAGTATGGCTCGGCGCCCCAGGAGGGCTGATCAAATCCCTCTTAGAACACTTACTAGAACTGGCCACTGAAACAGCTCATAGAACGCACAACTTACGCACAATGAGGGAGCTACAACTAGTCTCCAAACTCCTCTACATTATAAACGATGTTAAGGTCGTCAGCACAAGGAATGTCCTCATACAGTTACTAGCTGCCTTACTAGGAGGACAACCTCGACCGAGTGATCTGCTGTGTCTTGGACAATTCATGGCGTATACTTTACCGCTACCGTCGCAGACAGAGAAAGGAATAAACCCTAAAGAAAGTGACAGCGAGTGTGAGGGAGAACAAATTATTTTAAGGAACAAATGCTTTAATGTAATACATGGGCTACTCTTTACGGCGAGAAATCTAGTAAATACGATTGTCTGTGAAGAGATATCGAGAGTTTTGGGCGTTGATTGGCTGCTCAGTTTCATGCTGGAGAATGTTCATCCATCGACGGTTTTGTGGGCGTTAAGGATAATGGTAGTACTGTGTTCGGGACAGGGACAACAATCTGCTATAATGCAAAGGTACAGATTTTATTTTAAACAATGTTCACACAGACACACGTGCGCAAATGTAAAGAGCACGCGTGTATTTTTTTTCTTTTACTATATTTTAATTAATTTATTACACAGCTTTAAATATGTTATATCAAAGATTTTATTACATCTGATCATCTTTATAACTTTGTGCAGGTTTAGAGAAGGTGTTGGCAACGGCGGATGGTTGCGTCACACAGAGAACTTGGCGCAGCCGCAGCAAGCCGGTGTGGTGATTTCTACCACTGTGCATTCCAACTCGCATCTACATACATCTTTACTACATACTCCTGGCTTCATGTTGCTTGCGTGGTAAGAACTTTCTGTGAGCTAAACAGAGAAAAAATGATGAGTTTTCTCTTAGCTGTTATCCGTATTTCGGTTTGATATACTTCAGCTTAGTTTTGCAAGTACCGTAAGAGTATGTAGAGAGTACGTAACAGTAAACAGATTCCTCTAATTTTGTGACCATGAATGGCACTGTGGCTTCTTAAAACTATTTAAAAATTCAACATATAGTTTAAAAACTTCTTCTATCAACACGGTTTTTCCTTAAATACATTCCTTACATACATTTTACCGTAGAGGTCCAACTGGGTCGAAGCCTACTGGGGTTAGGCTCTGCTTTTGAAAGGAAGGCTCGGCCTTGGTGTAAATGCATAAAGGAATGGGGTGGGTTTTTTAGTCAGTAAGTAAGAGTTTGACACTATCTTTCGCACCGCCCAAGGGCGGGGGATGTCATTTGGATGATATATATATCCACCGTAAAAAAAAATCGTTATATAAAATTTTCGGTCTGGTTTGCGATAAATTCAAAAACTACTGAACGATTTTTATGTGGTATTCTCCATTAAACAGTGATTTATGAGGATGGTTTAGGTAGAATCATTATAGTAGAAAAAAAAAAAACCGTGAAATGAAAGATTTGTGAAGCTCAGCCGGGTCGATAAGCAAGTAAACCGTGTGGTTTCCCAGGATGGTACCAGCGCACCTCCAGATCCCCGAGCTGTACTACCTGCTGTTCGGGCTGGCGCTGGGGCAGCCCGTGCGCGTGCTGTGCGGCGAGCGCGTGGTGTCGGTGGAGCGCGTGTGGGGCGCGGCGTGGGGCGCGGCGGCGCCGGCGCGGCTGCCGGCGGCGGCGCTGGCGGCGCGCATGACGCTGTGCCCCGACGCCGTCGTCGTGCTGCTGGCCGCCGTGCGCGCGCTCGTGCACAGCGACAACACGGCCCAGCCGGACTGGCTGGCTGATCATCCTGTTGCTATTGTGCAAGTGGGTTGACACTACTTATCTTCTAATTATTTAAAGTCATATAGCTTTTGTTGTGTAATTGTGCTGAACTTGCATTTTATGAGATACATCATAATATATTATATCTAATTTACATTAAAAAAAAAATCTAAATCAATGAAAAAAAAGTAATGGCTTTTTTATACTAGCAACGTAAACCTATCTAGCACCTAAGTGTGTAATAATTGTTAAAAAATTGCAGGTTCTATTTTCACTATACAACACACTGCCTGATTTCGTCCCTATTATGATGATGGCGGAAGTTTTGACCGCTCTAGCAGCGATCCTCTTCCCGCCGAACTCACAAGACGATATTAATATGCGTAAGTTTTTTATTCACAATAATATCATCATTTCAGCCGAAAGACATCCACTGTTGAACATAGGTCTCCCCCAAGTATAATCACAACAACCAATCCTGTGCGTCTCACATCCATCCGACTCCCGTGACCAGGTCATCGGTTTCCTGTGTGGGAGGCCTACCAACGCTGCGTCTTCCAGTACACGGTCGCCACTCCAAACCTTTTGACCCCATCAACCATCTGTTTTGTTTTTCTCATTGCCTTTTGGGTGACTAAGTCATCTGATGAGGCCCATTGTGTGCCACGTTTTAAAGTTCGTTTCACAATAATATCCCCTTGACCTATCCGGACGTTATATATATCATTAATTAAATTGACGAAAATAATATTTTAACAAATATTTGACTCTCCTGTACATGTTATCCGATTTACAGTGACCTGCTAAAGCCTGAATGACTTAAAAATTATCTTCTTTTAGCAATATGCGAAAGCGGTGAGAGCTCTGGGGCGTCAACGCCGGGCTCTGAGAAAGAGGTTGTATTGCCAGGAGTAGCGGGCGCGTTGACGCAACATGCCGTCCGACAAGGTGTCATGGACTTCCTGCGCGTCATCGTGCTTGACTCGCTACCGATAAACGTCACTGGGAAGACTGCGCCGGTATGTTGCACGAAATAAAAATACAGCATGTCTAATATTACTTTATCGGTTGCGTCTCAAAGACTAAGTAGGTCTACCTGTCCACGGACGCGTAGCTTCATAGACGCGTATTGGTCATTTTACGCTTGGTGTACCCTGCATGAAGTTTACACACAAAACTATGAAACTGTCGCCGAAGCGCCAACATCGTGCCTTCGACAGTAGGCCTGATTGTCAATAGAACATATTGCGACGTAGAAAGTGCTTTCATCGTGACTTCGCGTAACTTGTATGTCAGCGTTTTTAACTGACTAGTCGCACACAGTGTATAAAAGGCGCTAACCAACAAGGCTATCCAACGATCAATGTCAAAGAAATGCACATGTCTCTAAAAGTGATTTTGGCTATAAATACTCTGAATAAACGGGTTATAGATATAAATATTTAAAATTGAAGATTTTTATAAAGTAATTACCCCAACCATGACTATCCAAGTATTTTCCCATGGGAACCAATATCTCAACAATCAAGTCAGCAGATATTTTTAATATAGGCTAGCCGACCTAAATATCGCTCAATTTCACCTAATTCACCTGTGTTGCACCATACAATATTGGCTGAAGTTTTGTTGTCTCGCTAAAATTTTTATGTAGTTTTTTTTTTTGCCACTGTTACCTGTTTTTTTTTATAATGTATGTTGTTTGTAATTTTATAAAAGATGTAGCATGTTGCAATTGTCGCCAACAAAGATGTAATGTATTAACGTTTAATCAGTAATGCCCTAATAAAGGTAGCTATCTAAGAAAACTAATTCTGAGTATCAGCTTCACTATTGGTTCTAGAACACCGAAAGCGCGACTGACTCAGTGCCATCGACATTGTTTTGTACTCCATGTAACTCCGCTCCTGGAATATCCTACTTTTATAGCGTAAATATGGGGAATTTTATTATTATTAAAAACTATAACAACACTAATAATGTACTAACGCTGCAATATTAACCGATCTCAATGCATCAGTACCTTCGTATACAATTTCCTCTGTGATAGTAACTTGAGTACTAAACCAGTTTAATACACCTATCTCGCGCCTGCCGCACGCTTGTTGGTTGTGTAGTACTCCCACATTATGTAACACTTCCCTGCTTCCGCCAGCGCATACGATAGACAATGATAACGACGTCAGCTTCCTTGCACTCGGATGTTATGATACACATTACGTAAGCCTGAGTCAATGTGCTGTGTTCTAAGTGCTTCACGCATACCTCGTTATTAATTTCTTTGTGGCACGGGTCTTGGCGACCTATTTCAAAAAGAATCAACCAGTCAATCATCCTTGTTAAATCGCCGTGACTGTTTCCAGGTAATCGACCTGGTTTTGGACGCTTCACCGCCAAATTCAACAAGCCAGCAACAGATTGAGTATCAAACGGAGGTTTTGACCACACTTATGGAGAATTTGTTAAACACGGAACTGTTTGGATCGGAATCCAATATATCGAACGTTTGTTATTTAGCTGCGAGGCTAGTTGACAAGTTATGGCAGGGACAACTTTCACGGGATCCTCACGAGGTATGTCAAGACGATTAAAACAATAATGATTATAGTTTTTTTTTCTTTTAGGAAGGTTTAATATGTTTACTGTGTTTACAGGTTTTCGATTTCATAGTAAAGCTAATAATGCAAGCAAAAAAGAAATCATCAGTGATGTCCCTGGAAGGATTACATCATTGTCTCAACAGGACTATTCTGTTTCTTCTGTCTCGGTCTACCGATTCCATAGCGGACCAAATGTCGGTGTTGGAGGCTTTACATAAATTGACAACTAACAGGTATGTATGTACGCGTTAAAGAGATATTCTAGCTGGGTTCTGCGTGGCGTGTGACATCATTGATTGTGAATAATAAGTCGTGGCCAGATCTTAGAAATTGATCACTTTATGATATGGTCAAATAAAACTGGCCAGAATGTTTTAAACGTTAAAGTTTGATGATATTTTTAATCCAACGACAGATAAATTTGCACGCCAAGTTGTGGCAGGATATGCTGAAACTAATTCATTTTAACACCTTATGTACCAAATAAAGGTTTTTATTGATCGAGATTTGCAAGATATTTCAATCGCATGCTGTTTAAAACTTCTATATCTTGATTATAATTCACAATTCAACTCTATGACAGTCACATAATCGTTTGAAAAATGTGAAGAATGGTCTTTTCTTACGTCCCAGTATGGGGCAGCGGTGAGGAGAATAGGGTAGTTTCCAGGGTCAAAATAATTACATTTTATTTAGTCCGTATTTTAGATTATAAAAAAATATTGGACACGATTTTTTTCTTTTTTCAATTAAACAAAAAATAATAAAGATATAGCCCATTAAAGTTACGTGTGACGTCACCCCGTGCGAAAAAATGCAGCACGGCGTGACGTTACACGTAACTTTATCTATATCTTTGTCATTTTTGGTTTAATTTACAAATAAAAAAATACGTGTGCCTTATTTTTGAATAATCTAAAAGACAGACTAATTACATTTTTTACGGCAACTAGCCTATTGTCCGTCACCTCTTATCACGGAGTTGTGCGTTCCGGTTTTTTTATGAGTGGTGGTGGTGGTTTTGTCACCTGCCTATCCGAACTTGCCTGTGGCAGCCTTAATAAATTTAAAGCCACCAGCCAGGGCCTATAAATAACCTGAAACTAAGCAACTATATGCTGGGCACAGTTGTCACTGGAGGGAGGACAGCAAGGGACAGGCTGGATCAAACATTGATTTCATTATTTTAGAATTTTGCACTCCGATAAAAAAAAATCGTAGTTTTATAGTTCACACAGAACATAACACCATGTCAGCGGCTAGAAATGCGCTTTCTAAAAAAAAAGTAACAGCGCAATTTCGCTGGGTACAAGATTCACACTCACAGACGTGGGAAAGGAAGTTTTGACAATACCGTCCCTAGCTGAACGTTGTAGGGTTTTGGTCCCACTTATTGCTGTCCAGTTAGAACACTAACGGGGTAATTACATAATACACAAATTCATAATCGATCACAACCTCTTCCATTTACGTTATCAAGCAGACGAATTTTCAAAAATATAAAGTATTTTAAAAAAGTGCTTGAAAACCCAATATTTTTATTATTCAGGCTACTCATATTCGGTGCGGGCAACCACGAGCTAGAATTTATTGGATGTCTTACCTATTGCCTACTGCAGTTGAGTTCTAACATGAAGATTGCACTCGACTCGCACATGCGAACGACTTGGCATGTCAATCCTAGTGGCGACTTGGAATCGCGAGACGACAAACTGACAACACATCAAGGTGAGATATGTTTAATTTATTTTTAGCATTACTATTCTTTCGAAGCAATTATAGGTAATAAAAGGCTGTACAGCTTCCATAATGGGGGAGCGACGACCTGGTGAGGGTCGCGGGAATCTGATGGACGCGAGACGCACAAGACCGGTCATTGTTTTGAAAATTGGGGGAGGCCAATGTCCAGCTGTAACGTCTTTCGGCTGAAAAGATGAAGACAGCTGAAAAAAAAATCTCGCAGCGGTCTTTGAAAGCAGACGCCGTGTAAAAAGGTCAAAAACGCCAAAGAGAGGTGTTTTTTCTCAACCAAGCTCTTTATTTTTCACTTTACCTTCTTCTATGGCATTAAACGTTTCCATTACAAACAGGGCGTAACCTTATGGCCGGTGCTGCTCGCCGGGTCTGGGAAGAACTATACGTATGTAAGAAGCCTGCGATAGAGGAAGTGTTCAAGATAACACTAGTGCCGCCCATCGGCAATGCTCGCGCTCCCGATCTTACTGCCGTGAGGGAACAACTCAACGAGAGCGCTCACAAGTTGTGGATCAACTATATTGACATTGAGAGGAAGGTAGGATATTGTAAATTGATTTTACTATTGAAACCTAAGTTTACTTACACAAGTTAACACATTGTTTTGAACAATTGCTGTAATTCAAATACAAACCATAACTGCCGCACTTATTACCTATCTAGCAAAAGCAAAACGTTGGCAATTATTATTATAATATTCTTGATTGTTTATACCGTTACACATACAAAAAGAAAACTAAAACACGTACATACAATGGGCGGCTTTATCGCATTCCGCTATCTCTTCCAGGCAACCTGGAGTTATTGCGTAGTAATTATTTTTCAATCCAAATCCGCAAGCTTATAAAAATGAAGTTTATCACTAGTTTCCATCAGGTGGGATCGCAGTCAAGCACTAGTTTATACATATTAAAAAAAAAAATAGAATAGTTCAGAAACGAATAGGCACATAATAGTTCGGAAACTAGTGATAAACTTCATTTTTTAATAACGTTTGGAGGTATGCGGAACAGAGAGTAAAGTCCCGCAAACCTCCGTTGAAAAGGGAGGATCCTCCGACCAGACAGGTGTTATGGTCTGGTGGGCTACTGCCCGATAGATAATTTCGGGCTATCGTATATGTTCAAATCGCGCGGAGAACTGTGATTGCGCGATACAGGATTTCGTACTTTCTTCGTAGTTCTTATGTGGCGCCATAGATGTCGCTACATCACTCCCCTCCGGAGATCGGAGATCGATGGTTCTTGATGCGTGCCAGGTCAGCGTAGGTTGGATCCAGTGGGTCGGAACCGATGCCGCATAGTTCTCGGTGAGTCGGAACTGTCTGCGGTGATGCCCCAGTGAGTCGGGGTGTTGCTATCCCAGTGAGTCGGGATAATGCCCCAGTGAGTCGGGGTGATGATGTCCCAGTGAGTCGGGATGTTGCTGCAGGCTCCAGTGAGTCGGAGTAGTGCTGCTGGCTCCAGTGAGTCGGAGCGGTGCTTGTGCGACGTAGGGCTTGACTGCTGGCGTCGACCAGGAGAGGGTCTTCATAGCTCTTCATGTGACTGGCCGAAGGTGCGGTGTGCCAAGGTCGCTGATGAGGCTGAGGGGGATGACCAGGTTTGACCAGGTAGTCATGCTGGTGGTCAGGATACCCTTCATAGCCGTGGGTGCTGGCTGTATGGCTCGCTGCTCGAAAGCATGAGGAAGTGATGATGACGTCACGAAGTAGTAGCTGCACGAAGGCTGCGCTGACGTTCTTTGTCGAGGGTCACCAGTTTGGAGGTAGGCGGAACAGAGAGTAAAGTCCCACATGCCTCCATTGAAAAGGGAGGATCCTCCGACCAGACAGGTGTTATAGTCTGGTGGGCGACTGCCCGATAGATAATTTCGGGCTATCGTATATGTTCAAATCGCGCGGAGAACTGTGATTGCGCGATACAGGATTTCGTACTTTCTACGTAGTTCTTATGTGGCGCCATAGATGTCGCTACAAACGTTTTCTTTAGTCATAGTCTTAAACTTAGTAATAATCCCGGAACTACACTACGTTTAGATCACGTCTTGGAATAAGGCGGAAAATATTTCACATCAAGATACCGTTTGTAGGAATTCAGTCTCAGGCAGACTTCTTATTTCAATGCAAAAAATACGACTATAAAAAAACATATTTATTTATTCCCAGGCTACATACCGCGTCCCATGGGAACTTCACAATCAAATCCAGTCAAAGATACAGAAAGTGACAGGTGGGCTCACACGGCTAGCATCCAGGACTAAAGTGAAGAAGGAAGACTCGGCGAAGCAGAGATCGAACCCGCCGCGAGATCATGCGCTGGCTTATATGCAGGATCATGTGCAGCTTGTTAGGTAAATAACTTATCAGTAATATTTTAAGTAGGCTGTGTATTTGACCCATGTTTTGGATTTAACTTTTGTTTGTGTTGCAAATAAATATAATCGAGATAGATTTGATATTTACTTATTCTAAATATCTAAGTATATCGCAACATGTAGGTCATAAGATCAACCATTCCTTATGACGTACGTGTCTGGAGTGGAGAACTACTTTTTACTTGAATGTAGAAAAAAGTAATTAGTATAAATACATTCATATTGTGGTATTCGAAACCACGGAAAAGATAAGGGTTTTTCAAAAAAAACAAAAAATAAAATAAATGGAAAACGTCTATTATAAAGCCCAACAACATTTTACAACGCATTCACGTGACGCGGGAAATGTTGGACCATTGGTCAGCGTTGCGGACATTCACACATTAGGAGACATGTTGCGGACATTCGGTCCCCTAATGTATCTGTGGCTTTATACACAGTATCTCGGTATCTCCTGACACTGGGTATTACATATTACAAATCCATTCAGTACAAATAACGTAGTATCCAGAAGATAGTAAGTTGAGACATTTTGTGACAGACAAGCGTGGTGCGCAGTAGTCCAAGGCGCGTCGAACACCCGTCTGCACACGATGCGCTACGTGCAAGCGGAGTGGGCGGGCGCGTGGCGCGAGCTGACGCGCGAGCGGGCGCTGTGGGGGCCCCCGCGCGGCCCGGCGCTCGCCAAGTGGGCGCTGGACTCCACCGAGGGGCCCGCCCGCATGCGCAAGATGCTGAGGAGGAACCACTGCTTCTACATGCACTATCCGTATAGGCCTGACCTTGATGATCCAGATAATGTGAGTATACATTCAGTCAAAAAAGTATCGGGTATGGATGATTTGTTTAAGGTGAGATAGCGGTCAAGCGCGAACCTATCAACAATAAAAAAAAAAAAAAAAAAAGGTTCCAAATTCAAATTTGAGATTTTTTTGTTGTTGCTAGATTGGCACAACTGTTTTCCATTTTGGCGCGGAGTTTGAGTTGCATCTGTTATTTATATTAAATACAGTGCTGCATTTAGTTATATCATATCTAGTGTGTATTGCGAATTTCATAATGGACAAAAACATCGAACAAAGAGTTTGTCTTAAATTTTGCATCACCAATGGAATTTCGTGTTCGGAGTCACTGAAAATGTTACAGAAGGCTTACGGTGAATCGACTTTATCAAAAACACGTGCTTATGAGTGGTACAAAGCATTCAAAAGCGGTCGAGATGTGATGGAAGATTCGCCTCGCTCTGGTAGGCCATTAACCTCTGCAACTGAAGTTAACATCGCAAAAGTGAAGAAAATAGTGACTGAAAATCCTCATTCAAGTTTGAGAGAGACAGCCGCCGAACTTTCTGTATCTCATGAGTCGATCCGTACCATTTTAACTAATCATTTGGGTATGAAACATGTTGCCGCTCGGCTAGTCCCAAAAGACCTGAATTTTCTCCAAAAACTCAATCGCATGAGAGTCGCTGAGGACATGCTAGAACGAGTCAATTCCGACCTAACATTCATGAAACGCATTGTTACTAGCGACGAGACGTGGGTTTACGAGTTAAACATGCAAACAAGTCAACAAGCTTCGGAGTGGTGCCTTCCAACTGAACAAAAACCACGCCAAAGTCGATCAAAAGTCAAAGTCATGTTGACTGTTTTCTTTGACTATCGCGATGTTGTGCACTCGGAATTCTTACCGGAAAGTCAAACGGTAAATAAAGAATATTATTTAAGCGTGATGCGGCATTTAAGAGAGCAAATTTGACGAAAAAGGCCAGATTTGTGGAAAGAAAATTCTTGGATTTTACACCACGATAATGCGCCTTCGCACAAGGCCCTCATTGTGAACGAATTTTTGACCAAACACTCAACAAATACCATCGAGCAGCCACCATATTTGCCAGATATGGCTCCAGCCGACTTCTATTTTTTTTCCTAAACTCAAATTACCGCTTCGTGGAACACGTTTTCAATCTGTAGAAGACATAAAGGAGAATTCGCGGCGAGAACTAAACTCAATTTCGGAAACAGCGTTTAAAAAATGTTTTGATGATTGGATTATTCGTTGGCGTAAGTGTGTCGTTTCTGAAGGGGCATACTTTGAAGGTGATAAAATAAATTTGGATGAATAACAAAAATTTTGTGTATTATTGATCTTTTTCCGGTACTTTCTTGACAGAGTAGTATACCTAAACATTGATTTCCTTATTCTCTCAATTTGTGAGCGTTTTGCATCATTACCTGAAATATTACATTTGATAATATAATACTCCAAACGACAGACAAAATGACATTAAAAAGAAAACTGTCCCTAGAATAAGACAGCCTTCTTCGAAAATGATCGTGTTTTCCAAAGCTTGTGTGATTCTACAGTAGAACATGCTCACAAAGATTTTTTAACTGTCTAGAAACAACTGAAATACAAAGTGGCGCAGAGTTTGGACAGCAAGGAGTACTACCGTGTTTACCAACAATGGCGGGCGGCAAGTAATCTCGGAGAGGTAGAGGGCGCTGAGCCTACCGATATACCTGAAACTACGGATGAGCCTACCACGTAAGAATCCATACTTATTATAATATCCATAGAAATAACTGTAGATAATTCTACTGTTTGTACTAGACGGTTGGCGGTAGCTTCGAATTCCTTTCAGTTTCTATCCCTACTTTGATTTCACAAGGTGATTGTCCAAAAGGTAGACCGATGACCTGGCGAGCGTTGCGGAATTAAGATGAATGCGAGCCGCAGATAACCGTTCATTGTGGCAACACTTAAGCTTGATAAATCCTTGCCTGCCTTGATTTAATAATGACCCATCCTCTCTTTATTCACATATTTGTATACTTAATTATAACTACAAACATTTTTGTGTCGCCTAATTTTCAAGGTACAGAACTTACAGTATTCTCACCTCTTTGCAGTAGTGGAGATACTTCTCTTGATGTGGCGAATAGCGACGGTTCACCGTCAGACCTCGTCAGTAGCGGTGTTGTAAGTCGCGGTAACAACCAATCTTCCAGTGAAGGTAAGTCGAAGGAAGTGATCGTATTTTTTCAGTTTTAAAAATATGTAAATGATAACTTATCTTTTAAATAAATATAATTTATTCAGGTAATGAAGATGGACCGGATAATGAGGACGAAGACGAACAACCAACTCCGCCACCTGACAACCAAACTCTTCTCCGACTTCTAGAACATCACGAAAAGGTATTGTATAACGATGACCTAATAAATAATAAGAATCTTTCATTCTATAAAAATCTTTGATTGCCCCAGATTTAAGGTTGCCCTAAATCTGCGGCACTTGGGGCAAAAATCACTTTTTCCAACTTAACAGCAATCTAATTTCTTATTTCTCTATTGTATATTAAAACATAATACATAGTAATTTTTTTTCTACATCTATCACACAACGCCATCTAGTCCCGAGCTAAGCAGAGCTTGTGTTTTGAGTACTAGACAACTGATAAACATACTTATATGTGACGCATATCCTATTTACCTGAAGTCGTTATTGTTGTTTTTTTTTAAGATATGCGCCATGTTTGACGCAAATAAACTCTTTTTCTTTCTTTCTTTTCTTTCTATATATTTCTAAATGCGTACATAATATAGATAAATCACATCCAGACAGAACAAATGATCAATTCATCAATTAGACAATTCGTGTAGGTATATAGGCGAGCTTAACTCAACGATGAATTTCTCTCTCTCCCAGGCATTTCTTGCTCCTCATTCTCTTAAACCTTTGAGTGATAAAGAGAGATCACATTCGAGGGTAGGCTCCAATGTACAATATAAACTGAAATCCAATCTATCGAATTTTGAAAATGTCTACTCACAATATCCTAGTATTAGAAATCCAGTATAATTATTTAAGATGGTTCCACTTTCACATACAGCTTTTGACTTCGCCCCTAGCTAACCAAAAGTTCATTACCGTAATTGTTTTAGATCTCCCACATGTTCCGATGCGCAAGAATACAAGGCTTAGACACAACAGAAGGTCTATTACTGTTCGGTCGCGAACATTGCTACGTCATAGACGGATTCACGTTACTAAAGAACAGAGAGATAAGGGATTTGGACAGTTGTCCAGATGATTATGAACCTATTCTGCCAGCCCAGGGCATACAGAGAAGCAATCAAAGGCAGTGCTCCAAGTTTTTATATGAAGACATTCGGTATGTATCACAGACTTTTTCGTACATTTTTTCTAAATTTTGATACTTTTTGGTGTTATTTTTTCTGTTGTCTTGTTACAGGGAGGTACACAAAAGGAGGTATCTATTACAACCGATAGCATTAGAAGTGTTTTCAAGTGACGGCAGAAATTACTTGCTCGCTTTTCCCAGAAAAGTGCGAAACAAGGTAAGCATTTTATTTTCCAACTAAATATATAATGTTCTGCCTGGCCTTCTGATCTACTTATACTTATGAATCGTTTATCAACCAATAAAGTTAATCCACTTCGAAAGAAAATGTCATCTTAATTTTGGTCCTAAAGCATACAACTTTGTTTTCTTTCCTGCATGGTATCAGACATTAGCATTTCTAAAACCTTGTTAAGGTGGGTTTACGCTAGCGCGTGATACGAGCTTAAATTCGTGTAATGTCGCTCGTGCTCACACTTTACGAATTTGAGCTCGGCTCGTGCTCCGCTTGTGCTCGGCTCCTCTAATGTAGATTTACCTTAATTGTAAGTTTTCAAGGTCACAAGATGGCCTGTAATTGAATATCGTACTATTTTCCTAGGTGTACAGCCGTTTCACAGCGCTAGCAACAGGCATGGCGGACAGCGCAGCCGGGTCGGTGGCGGGACAGAAGCGCGGCGTGGCCGTCGAGCAGCCCGGCGGCTTGCTCGCTTCACTCATAGGGGACACCTCCGTCACGCAGCGGTGGCTGGTTAGTTACCAACTAAATAATATTTTACATGATTTTATGTCAGAGGAAAATGGAAAGACGGAAGTCCCGGGAGGCTTCTATCCTGCAGTGGACCTCAACAAGCTCATAACAAAAGGTAAAAATAATAGGTTTATGTCCGACGTGGAAAGAACGGAATTTTTTATATCTTTTTAAAATTAGAGCTATATCTAAGTTAGGATGATAGTCCAGGTCGCTTTGTATGAAAGTGAGACCCGGGGCCCTGGGACGAAGGCAAAGAAGGAACAGGAGTAGGTTTTTAGTCATTAAAAGTCTGACATGCCCTCCCGAGCCTCTAAGAGCGGGGATTGGTGATTGGGGGATTCATTGGATGATCATCACACCTAAAAAAAAAAGGTCGCTTTGTATTAGTTTTACAGAATATAATTCCTTTGACTTTCCTCAAATAACTTCTTCCGCTATGGACGGACCAAGAGGGAGTGTCAGACTTACTGAGTACTTAGCTGTATCCTTCAGTTGCTCTTTTCATTCCAGGGTCGCGTTATCTCTTGAACAATCGCCCAACCGTACAGGCATCGGATTGTTACACACTTACATTCATGATACTCCCTTAGCCTTAGATTGTTTCACTTTGGAGCTAATTCAACATTCCTAACCGTCCCCGCACACGGGCCTCAAAAAAACGCTAGAAGCGACCACAAAAAAAAGCTACAAGTGGCCGCAAAAAACAGCTGAAGCACGCGCGACACCTTGTCTCCGGAGAAGCTTGAAGCCGCTTCAAGCGTTTTTTTGTAGCGGCACCGCCGCACACGAGCCACAAAAAAGGGCCGCCTCAAAAGGAAACTTAAAGCGGCGTTTTTTTGTTGCCCGTGTGCGGGGACAGTAATGATCATGTTTTTTTCAGAGAGGTGAAATATCAAACTTTCAATACTTGATGCACCTCAACACATTAGCGGGTCGGTCGTACAATGACCTGATGCAGTACCCAGTGTTCCCTTGGATCCTGGCTGACTATGACTCCTTAGAACTGGATCTCAACGACCCGGCTACGTTCCGTGATCTCACCAAACCTATGGGGGCTCAAAGCCCTGATAGGTTGGAGCAGTTTAGAAAACGATATAAGGTGAGTTAATTGAAAACAAATTATGTGATTATTGTACTTATTCAAAGAGTACTAAATAGTGCTGGGTCTCTTTGCAAACACGGGCGCGGCACGCCGAAATTAAATATTAAAATTTAATTTCTTCTTCTTTTTCTTCTTCTTTTTCTTCTTCATTTCTTTTCACGAAGGACGCGTCCGCGAACTTCTCACGCCATAATAGCTCGTTCATACACTAGACACTATACGAATACGTAGTTCAGTAACATTTGTCGGTGCTCACATGAACCGGACATTTTTTCGGGATATCAACTATCATATCAAAAGGAACTCGTCTATAGTGTTACTTTCTATCAGATCAATATCTTCAGAGATTAACTCCTACGAACAAATTTATTAAGTTTTGGAAGGTGACAGGCCAACCCAGTTGTCCCATTGATCGTCAATATTGGATGAAACTTGGCTCTTCTTTCCGCAACAATTAAGCTACTTTCTCTCCTCCGTAGGAGTGGGACGACCCTCACGGTGAAACTCCTCCATACCACTACGGCACACACTACTCGTCGGCTATGATCGTGTGCTCGTATCTAGTCAGGATGGAGCCCTTCACGCAACACTTCCTCAAGCTACAGGGTGGACATTTCGATTTAGCTGACAGGTATTTTGAGACTTCCTATACAGGATGCTGTTATTAAAGAATACTGCAATGTTTTTTTTTTTCATTATCGAGTCTCGCTAATCCGCCACCACAAAATTTCATCCTATGACGGAAACCAGTGGATTATAATGTATGTGAACAACATTACATTTACTTGTCTCATAACTAAGAGGCGAGTTAGCGAGAGAGCACTGTATGTATAAGTTTCATAAGAATAGTTGTTTAATTAGACAATTAGACAAGTGAATTGCCACCTTAAGAAACGCTGCTAACTATACTCTGTTTAAAATAAGATTAGAAACTTATGAAAACCTTTTATTACTGTCCAAAACCCATTTTGACTTTTATTACGTTGGTGACATGATAAATGACGGCTGCAGTAAATAGTTCGTATTGTAACCACTTTTTTGCTTTTAATTCATTAAACCCCCAGCGAACGCCGGCGTTCGCGCATCTATTGTCTTACTATTGTGTCTCAAATTGACGGTATCTGAAAGGTATATCCTTATGCCTAAGAAATAGAAGTTAAAATCGGTTGAACAAACAGTAAAAAAGGTTTATTTAAATTTCTATTCTTAACGCGAATAGGGTATAATTAATTACCCTTAATCTTATCTTTGCTAATCTTGTATTGAAAAGAAAAGTCAAATGAATGCTTAATTCCAGAATGTTCCACTCAATAAAAGAAGCATGGAACTCAGCGTCGCGACACAATATGGCTGATGTAAAAGAACTAATACCGGAATTCTTTTACTTACCAGAGTTTTTGGTAAACTCCAACAACTTCGATTTAGGTGAGCACACAATATCATCATGAAGTCATCATTTTTTTTTTTTATCTGTTATAAACTAGTACTTGACTGCGATCCCGCCTGATGGTAAGCAGTGATGCAATCGTTGATGGTGAGGCGCACTAGTTTATTAAGAGCCTATTCACTCTAGCCTTGAAGACACCCAAATTATAATCAGACGGGAAGACTGCAGCAGACAAACTGTTCCAGTCCTTTGATGTACGCGGTATAAATGACGAGGCGAAACGCTTAGTCCGGACCGTAGGTGTTTCAACAACGTAAGGGTGGATACTTGCCGTGCGTCGGTTTGTCCGATGGTAGAATTGAGATGGCGGAATCAAGTCATGCAATGCAATGTCATGCGCACACTCTCCAAAATGCAATCTGTAAAACACCGAAAGGCTGGCTACCCTACGCCTGTGCTCAAGGCTTTGAAGATTGGACTTGACTAACTTGATTTATCATCATATAAAAAACATTTGTATTTTTTTCAAACGTAGCTATAGACCGCCGATTTACGTGTCTCGCATATCTACCAACGCGCGCTATAGATTCATTATTTACAACTGTCTACCTTACCATTTACCTTTTCCATTTACATCTCATCATCATCATCAGCCTTTTTAATGTTCCCACTGCTGGAACTCAGGCCTCCTCTCTAGGAAAGTAGAGGCCTGAGCTTGAGAGCAGTGGTGGCCGAGTGGTAATGGCTCCGACTTGAGTTGTAGGTCGCGGGTTCAAACTCTGCCAGGCGCATATTTATTTCATTACCACTACTCTCAAAACGGTGAAAGAAAACATCGTGAGGAAACCGGCATGTCCTAGATCCAAAAATTCGAAGACATGTGACATTCACCAACCGGCACTGGGCTAGAGAGGATTTACATCTACCAGAAACAAAAACATGATCCATCCGGTGTAATCCCAGGTTGCAAGCAGTCAGGCGTGGCCCTGGGCGACGTGGTGCTGCCGCCGTGGGCGCGCGGCGACCCGCGCGAATTCATCCGCGCGCACCGCGCCGCGCTGGAGTCCGACTACGTGTCGCACCGCCTGCACCACTGGATCGACCTGGTGTTCGGCTACAAGCAGCAGGGCGCGCCCGCCGTCGACTCCTGCAACGTGTTCCACCATCTGTTCTACGAAGGCAACGTAGATATATACAAGTTAGTATACTGTACTGATACAGTTCATCCGCGCGCACCGCGCCGCGCTGGAGTCCGACTACGTGTCGCACCGCCTGCACCACTGGATCGACCTGGTGTTCGGCTACAAGCAGCAGGGCGCGCCCGCCGTCGACTCCTGCAACGTGTTCCACCATCTGTTCTACGAAGGCAACGTAGATATATACAAGTTAGTATACTGTACTGATACAGTTCATCCGCGCGCACCGCGCCGCGCTGGAGTCCGACTACGTGTCGCACCGCCTGCACCACTGGATCGACCTGGTGTTCGGCTACAAGCAGCAGGGCGCGCCCGCCGTCGACTCCTGCAACGTGTTCCACCATCTGTTCTACGAAGGCAACGTAGATATATACAAGTTAGTATACTGTACTGATACAGTTCATCCGCGCGCACCGCGCCGCGCTGGAGTCCGACTACGTGTCGCACCGCCTGCACCACTGGATCGACCTGGTGTTCGGCTACAAGCAGCAGGGCGCGCCCGCCGTCGACTCCTGCAACGTGTTCCACCATCTGTTCTACGAAGGCAACGTAGATATATACAAGTTAGTATACTGTACTGATACAGTTCATCCGCGCGCACCGCGCCGCGCTGGAGTCCGACTACGTGTCGCACCGCCTGCACCACTGGATCGACCTGGTGTTCGGCTACAAGCAGCAGGGCGCGCCCGCCGTCGACTCCTGCAACGTGTTCCACCATCTGTTCTACGAAGGCAACGTAGATATATACAAGTTAGTATACTGTACTGATACAGTTCATCCGCGCGCACCGCGCCGCGCTGGAGTCCGACTACGTGTCGCACCGCCTGCACCACTGGATCGACCTGGTGTTCGGCTACAAGCAGCAGGGCGCGCCCGCCGTCGACTCCTGCAACGTGTTCCACCATCTGTTCTACGAAGGCAACGTAGATATATACAAGTTAGTATACTGTACTGATACAGTTCATCCGCGCGCACCGCGCCGCGCTGGAGTCCGACTACGTGTCGCACCGCCTGCACCACTGGATCGACCTGGTGTTCGGCTACAAGCAGCAGGGCGCGCCCGCCGTCGACTCCTGCAACGTGTTCCACCATCTGTTCTACGAAGGCAACGTAGATATATACAAGTTAGTATACTGTACTGATACAGTTCATCCGCGCGCACCGCGCCGCGCTGGAGTCCGACTACGTGTCGCACCGCCTGCACCACTGGATCGACCTGGTGTTCGGCTACAAGCAGCAGGGCGCGCCCGCCGTCGACTCCTGCAACGTGTTCCACCATCTGTTCTACGAAGGCAACGTAGATATATACAAGTTAGTATACTGTACTGATACAGTTCATCCGCGCGCACCGCGCCGCGCTGGAGTCCGACTACGTGTCGCACCGCCTGCACCACTGGATCGACCTGGTGTTCGGCTACAAGCAGCAGGGCGCGCCCGCCGTCGACTCCTGCAACGTGTTCCACCATCTGTTCTACGAAGGCAACGTAGATATATACAAGTTAGTATACTGTACTGATACAGTTCATCCGCGCGCACCGCGCCGCGCTGGAGTCCGACTACGTGTCGCACCGCCTGCACCACTGGATCGACCTGGTGTTCGGCTACAAGCAGCAGGGCGCGCCCGCCGTCGACTCCTGCAACGTGTTCCACCATCTGTTCTACGAAGGCAACGTAGATATATACAAGTTAGTATACTGTACTGATACAGTTCATCCGCGCGCACCGCGCCGCGCTGGAGTCCGACTACGTGTCGCACCGCCTGCACCACTGGATCGACCTGGTGTTCGGCTACAAGCAGCAGGGCGCGCCCGCCGTCGACTCCTGCAACGTGTTCCACCATCTGTTCTACGAAGGCAACGTAGATATATACAAGTTAGTATACTGTACTGATACAGTTCATCCGCGCGCACCGCGCCGCGCTGGAGTCCGACTACGTGTCGCACCGCCTGCACCACTGGATCGACCTGGTGTTCGGCTACAAGCAGCAGGGCGCGCCCGCCGTCGACTCCTGCAACGTGTTCCACCATCTGTTCTACGAAGGCAACGTAGATATATACAAGTTAGTATACTGTACTGATACAGTTCATCCGCGCGCACCGCGCCGCGCTGGAGTCCGACTACGTGTCGCACCGCCTGCACCACTGGATCGACCTGGTGTTCGGCTACAAGCAGCAGGGCGCGCCCGCCGTCGACTCCTGCAACGTGTTCCACCATCTGTTCTACGAAGGCAACGTAGATATATACAAGTTAGTATACTGTACTGATACAGTTCATCCGCGCGCACCGCGCCGCGCTGGAGTCCGACTACGTGTCGCACCGCCTGCACCACTGGATCGACCTGGTGTTCGGCTACAAGCAGCAGGGCGCGCCCGCCGTCGACTCCTGCAACGTGTTCCACCATCTGTTCTACGAAGGCAACGTAGATATATACAAGTTAGTATACTGTACTGATACAGTTCATCAGCGCGCACCGCGCCGCGCTGGAGTCCGACTACGTGTCGCACCGCCTGCACCACTGGATCGACCTGGTGTTCGGCTACAAGCAGCAGGGCGCGCCCGCCGTCGACTCCTGCAACGTGTTCCACCATCTGTTCTACGAAGGCAACGTAGATATATACAAGTTAGTATACTGTACTGATACAGTTCATCCGCGCGCACCGCGCCGCGCTGGAGTCCGACTACGTGTCGCACCGCCTGCACCACTGGATCGACCTGGTGTTCGGCTACAAGCAGCAGGGCGCGCCCGCCGTCGACTCCTGCAACGTGTTCCACCATCTGTTCTACGAAGGCAACGTAGATATATACAAGTTAGTATACTGTACTGATACAGTTCATCCGCGCGCACCGCGCCGCGCTGGAGTCCGACTACGTGTCGCACCGCCTGCACCACTGGATCGACCTGGTGTTCGGCTACAAGCAGCAGGGCGCGCCCGCCGTCGACTCCTGCAACGTGTTCCACCATCTGTTCTACGAAGGCAACGTAGATATATACAAGTTAGTATACTGTACTGATACAGTTCATCCGCGCGCACCGCGCCGCGCTGGAGTCCGACTACGTGTCGCACCGCCTGCACCACTGGATCGACCTGGTGTTCGGCTACAAGCAGCAGGGCGCGCCCGCCGTCGACTCCTGCAACGTGTTCCACCATCTGTTCTACGAAGGCAACGTAGATATATACAAGTTAGTATACTGTACTGATACAGTTCATCCGCGCGCACCGCGCCGCGCTGGAGTCCGACTACGTGTCGCACCGCCTGCACCACTGGATCGACCTGGTGTTCGGCTACAAGCAGCAGGGCGCGCCCGCCGTCGACTCCTGCAACGTGTTCCACCATCTGTTCTACGAAGGCAACGTAGATATATACAAGTTAGTATACTGTACTGATACAGTTCATCCGCGCGCACCGCGCCGCGCTGGAGTCCGACTACGTGTCGCACCGCCTGCACCACTGGATCGACCTGGTGTTCGGCTACAAGCAGCAGGGCGCGCCCGCCGTCGACTCCTGCAACGTGTTCCACCATCTGTTCTACGAAGGCAACGTAGATATATACAAGTTAGTATACTGTACTGATACAGTTCATCCGCGCGCACCGCGCCGCGCTGGAGTCCGACTACGTGTCGCACCGCCTGCACCACTGGATCGACCTGGTGTTCGGCTACAAGCAGCAGGGCGCGCCCGCCGTCGACTCCTGCAACGTGTTCCACCATCTGTTCTACGAAGGCAACGTAGATATATACAAGTTAGTATACTGTACTGATACAGTTCATCCGCGCGCACCGCGCCGCGCTGGAGTCCGACTACGTGTCGCACCGCCTGCACCACTGGATCGACCTGGTGTTCGGCTACAAGCAGCAGGGCGCGCCCGCCGTCGACTCCTGCAACGTGTTCCACCATCTGTTCTACGAAGGCAACGTAGATATATACAAGTTAGTATACTGTACTGATACAGTTCATCCGCGCGCACCGCGCCGCGCTGGAGTCCGACTACGTGTCGCACCGCCTGCACCACTGGATCGACCTGGTGTTCGGCTACAAGCAGCAGGGCGCGCCCGCCGTCGACTCCTGCAACGTGTTCCACCATCTGTTCTACGAAGGCAACGTAGATATATACAAGTTAGTGTACTGTACTGATACAAGACTGTGTTCCACCGCTAGCCAACCAGTTTCTAGTAACGCGAATTCTATTAAGATGTTTCTTTAATGTTTCATTGTAATTTTTTTCCAGTATCGACGACCCTCTAAAGAAAAATGCGACCATCGGCTTTATAAACAACTTTGGTCAGATACCGAAGCAGCTGTTCAAGAAAGCGCATCCTAGTAAGAAGATGTCTCAACGAAGCTCAACCATCTTAGACCCGAACAATATAATACCATCTCAGGGTATCACACCACCGGAGAAACTGTTCTTCCACAATTTAGAGAACTTGAGGCCTTCATTACAACCTGTGAAAGGTAAGTTAGTCATAAAAAATATAACAATAAATTATCAGTAATAAATTATCATATTAAAATATAAGAAGAATTTATTGTCTTAGTCCGATGTGCCCGTCAAAAACAATAATCGAGCTAAGGCGTTTCTCGCTTTCGATTTTATGCTCATATCTTACACACCAACAATATATGTACTTATCTGGATAAATCATGGTACGTGGCGCCGGTTACATGGGCGATTCAAAGCGATTGCGGTTGCGAAGCGATCCAATGCGGTTCACGTGAATTTAACGCGACTCACCGCACCGCACCGGTTGGTCACGTAGGCCGCTGCAAATAGAAGATCAATTGTTTGTTCTATTCGTGCTGCGTTGTTCGCGATAGTGTTACGAGTAGCGAATTCATGTGACAGCGGGGGTGAAGGGTGGGGTAATGCGCAGCGAGTAACGCAGTTCACAGTCACCATAATGTTTGATGATACTGTATAATTTGATTGTCTATTCATACTAATATTATAAAGCTGAAGAGTTCGTTTGTTTGTTTGGTTGAACGCGTTAATCTCAGGATCCTCTAGTTCGAATTGAAAAATTATTTTAGTATTGGGTAGCCCCCAATTATTGAGGAAGGTTATATA
The DNA here is from genome assembly GCA_910589285.2 of Mythimna ferrago. NCBI lineage: Eukaryota > Metazoa > Arthropoda > Insecta > Lepidoptera > Noctuidae > Mythimna > Mythimna ferrago. The sequence continues at coordinate 17,465,181 of OU342675.1, forward strand.
ATGTCACGCTACGATCTACGGGAGCGTAACAGTAACCAAAGATGACACGGGTGAGATGGACAGTATGTGTGTCGGGCTGGTTTCCGCAACTCCAAGTCTAAAATTCGTATTTTTATCACAAAATCTAGTTTCTAATATAAATAACACAGTGTGCCATTCTTCATCTAATTGCAGAAGTAAAAGGCCCAGTCGGTCAAATCCTGTACACAGACAAGGCAATACTCGCAGTAGAACAGAACAAAGTTTTAATGCCTCCGACATACAACAAGTACGTGGCCTGGGGCTTCGCGGACCACTCGCTGAGGATCGGCAACTATGACAATGATAAGGCGCTGTTTGTATGTGAGACGGTGGCGCAAGCGTGTGGAGAGATCGTGACCTGTGTGTGTCCGTCTGATAAGACTATTGTTACTGCGGGGACCAGTACGGTGAGTTGAGATATACTAACATTATAACAACTCAAAATATTGCACTAATGACACGGTTTTGAGTGTGCAAACCCAAGTTCAAGTTCTACTATAAACACCATTTTTTTTATGTGAGAAATCGTCAAATTAATGACTTGTCACGAGACTTCTGTCCTGCGAGATGGAGTAGGATAGGATGGAACGAAAGGGTGTGTCAGACTTTTGCTAGCAATAGCCACCTGGCCTTGAGTAGCCCTTTGCATTCTATTGCCAGTCACTCTTAACGTTCCCATAGTGGTATGAAGATCATGTTAACGAGGTTTTTAGAACTGGCTTTCATTATAATAAAAAAAAATTACTTGAAACAATACCTCATTGCTTTGGTACATAGTAACTTTATAACAGTTCGATAAAATCGTTCGACGTATACCATCGAGAGTATTACCAGTCTTAAAAATGAAATCTCTATTCATCCTTTCTCTTCAGGTCGTTACAGTCTGGCAATACTGGGCTCGTCGCCGTCGTCTAGCCGTGAAGGTATGCCTATACGGTCACGAAGAAGCCGTAACCTGTTTAGCGGCAAGCCCGGCGTATAACCTCGTGGTCAGCGGCAGTCGGGATGGGCAAGCTATAGTGTGGGATGTGGAGCGGGGCACGTTCATACGACAGTTACTGCCGCCGCATTCCTATGGTCCCCCACCGCCTGTATCTGCCTTAGCGATTGATGATCTTACTGTGAGTAATAGTATACATAATAGTTGACGTCCTGCTAAAATAAAATGAATAATATTTTTTTCTTTGCATATATCTGAGTGTCGGTGCTAAACAATAAAACAAAAAAACTAATATTATGACCTTTCAAAAATTCAAATAGAATTTTCCACGACATCATACAGCACTGTATATAGACTCTATGGAAAAGTACCCATTCAACACAATAATTTAAAAAATCAATAGAAAAGAACTAGAATAAAATATTACAGCATGCACCTCGTTTGTACTAGGGAGACATAGCAACGTGCAGTGGCAGCTGGCTGTACGCGTGGTCGATCAACGGCGAGCTGCTCGGCGCCGTGGACACCATCGGCGGGCGCGAGCGCACGCAGCAGGTGCTGTGCGTGGCCTTCAGCCAGACGCGCGAGTGGGACCCGCTCAATGTTATCATTACTGGCTCCACGGATGGCGTCGTTAGGGTGAGTTACTTCTAAACCTAAATGTGTTTTCAGGAATTGAAAATAACTCGCTTTTCGGAGAAACTTGTATGGGCGACGCAATGAATCTCTTGAGTCTAAACATCGCTCGCATCTAAACACTCACTCAAGTTTTTGGTTTGTGAGATTTTAAAAGTTTAAAAATAAAAATAAAAATATGTATCTCGTGCAAGTACACTGTAAATTAATTTTATTCCTTGTTTATCCTGTATTTGAAATAAATCGTCGTTCTTTTGATAATTTAGTTACATCTAAATGAACTCGTACAACGGTGTTGCTATTGCTTCTCAGATGTGGTCAATAGACTACTTAGCAGAGACGGCAGACGAACAAACAGAAAGCTTAGAAGGTGGCAGTGTAGACCCTGTCTCAAGTTCTGTAGAAATAGACAAAGAGAAGGATGAACCAAAACTGTCGGTACAAAACAGCGAAGAAGTTAAGTCTGAAAGCGAAGTAAAATCGGAAAGCGAACCCAAGACTGACGAAGTATCGGAGAAACCACAGGAACCGCGTGATAGGGAAGCGGCCATTAAAAGGGTTGAAGAATTGGTGAAACAAATGAGCTTGTCGCAGGAGAAAGAAGGTTTGTACATTTATGGTTTTTTGAACATTCTCGCTTTCTCCATGATCAAGAAGAAAGGTTTATTATTATTGTCATCAGTCATAATAAAATTACTGAGTTTGACATCTGCGTGTATTATCAAGTCGCTATCATTTGATGGAAAGAAATAAAATTAGTTTTCTTCTATAGAGTGATACCTTCGCAATTTTTCATCACCTGTCGTCCTGAAATATTATTTTCCAATGCTAGTCTTCTTCACAGGTACCTTAACGAAATCAGGTTCAGAAAGCTCGTTATCAGACGCTTGCGAAACGACAAGCGCCAAAGAATCCGCCCGAAGACATGATGAAAAAGACACATGCAGTGACAACGAAGAACCTCTGCAATACGTCGAACCGAAAGAGGAGTCCATAGACTCTTGTGACGAAGCCAAACAAGAGTATGATAATGAGAAAGACTTGGACATTGAGAAAGACATGATGAGTCGAACTAAACTGCACAAACAAGGGCATGTCATGCTTAGGAGGAAGTCGAAGGGGAATCCATTATATCGTAAAAGTAAGTTTGAACAAATTACAGATTTTGTGTTAAAACATTATTACAGGCCTGTTGTGTCCTACTGCAGGGCCTCACTATTTTTCTTCCACTGTTTTCTGCCCTTAGCCACATCTGTCCAATGAGAGTCCAAGTCGTCATGCAATCTCGTTCTGGGTCTACCGCATAAAAACAATACGTTTTGATAAAAAAACGCACTAGCGTGGTCTTTTGCGCGGTGGAAAAAGGAACAAGATGCTATAGGCATTTTCTGCGACCTGGCTAAGGCGTTTGATTGTGTGGTTCATGACACATTACTCCTAAATCTTTAGCATAATGGAGTAGGCAGAACAGCATTAAGCTTATTAAAATCTTATTTAAATGACAGACAGCAATTCGTTCAAATAAACAGTGTCAATTCGTCGGGATTAAGTGTGGAAATAGGGGTACCCCAAGGTTCAATTTCAGGTCCTTTTTTATTTTTAGTTTATATTAATGACTAGCTTTTGCCCGCGACTTCGTCCGCATACATAAAATATAGCCTATGTCACTCAGGAATAAAGCAGCTTTCTAACGGTGAAAAAATTTTAGCAATCGGACCAGTACTTCCAGAGAAGAGATTCCACAAAAAAAAAATTACTTTACCTCTTTATTATATTAGTATAGCTATAGATTAAGCCCATTTATTGAAGATACTTCTTTGATTTTTAAGATAAATAGAAGGACTAATAATCTTAACGAAAATAACGCCTTACACGTGCCCAGACTGCAGGTTCAAAACTGGTTCACTGCTAATAATCTAGTTCTAAATGGGAAAAAATCTAAATACAATAAAATTTTCCTTACCAAATGTCAAAAATAGTGATTGTAACATAGTATTGAACAATGAGAAACTAGAATTCATCGATAAAACTATCTACCTAGGGATTACGCTTGGAATGGAAAATTAGAAATTAAAACTTAAACTAAAATATCAAGTATAGCTACACAATAAAAATTAATTTATCACAATAGAATGGAAAGATATCTTTTACTTGATTTATGAAAAGTAAAATCGATTTTAACTCTCGAATGCTAAGGCGGAAGTGAGTTCTACAACCTTATTTCTTGAATAGAGAAAGAGTTGGGGAAGTAGCGTATGTATTTTTTTGAGAATCTTTTCTAAAAAAAATAAAGCTACTTCTCCAACTTTTTTTTTATTCGCACTTTATAAGTGTTGTATCGTGAACATATTCATACAGGCGGTGGCAGCATCGGTGACTCAAGCGAGTCGTGCTCGATGGAGGCGACGGGCGCGAGCGCGGCCGACAGTAGCGTGGAGGGCGGGCTGCGCGCCAGCAAGTCCGACACCAGCCTCACCGACTCCTTTGTCGTAGTGGCGGCGCCCGCCGAGCCCGCCCACACGCAGAGACCACCTGCTAAGATACAACCCGCTACTTTAGATACAGGTAAGGTTTACTTTCCTTCTTTTAATTCTTTTTTTTAAGTGTAAATAAGTTACTCATAAATGTCAAGACTCCGTGTGATAGAGTTACTGTATGCTCATAAAACATGAATGAAACTTTGGATATATTAAACAAAATTTCTTATGTAATACCAATTATATCAACTTCCAATGACGCAATCACCCTACTCCGAGAGTGCCGTAGGGAAACCAGCACTTTTCGCAAACCCAGACCGCCGTCATTACATCTTCGCTGCGTACACAAATTCGTTGCGCATGCGCGGCGTATCCGTTATGCGCCCGTAACGTATTCGTTGCGCACCCACTCCGCTTTGAGTTCGCTCACAATCTGCTAGGATCATAAAGCCCTAAGCTTCCTTGCTTCAGTCTACCCACTGGTTATGTGATTGAATCGCGGCCTTCTTGAGGGATCGATCCATCCATCTGAGTGGTTATTGATGGCTGCTCTTCGGGTCACATGGGTATTGATTTCTTAGGGTTCGGTACTCTCGGCAATAATGTTCTTGCTGCATATTAATTACCTACTTAAACCCGGTACCTTTGGGTATGCAGATGACAGCACTGTTGTTGTCGTCTGTATACCCAAACTACATGTCCGACGCGCGAGCTAGTAGGTCTCAGATCAGTCTCAGCCAGTCAGTCAGTCAGTCTCCCTGAGAGGCTATGTTTGAACGCTTGAACTTGTCCTTGGAGGCAGACACAGAATAGGGTGATGCCAATCTGGTCAAGTTCAACGCTACTTTTTAGTAGCAAACGACAGAGGCGTGTCTTTTTTTCCGCTAAACGGAGCCAATTCCACCTGGGACCATCTTATTGGGGTAGCGCTGTTGTCTACTCTCAATTTCGGTTCCTACATCCAGGCAAAAACTCATCTGGCTGCCAAAAAATTGGGGATCTTAGCAAAGGTGAGACGGTATTTTACGCCGGAACAAGTGCTCAACCTCTGTCAAGCGCAAGTTCGATCGTAAATGGAGAACTACTCTCATCTTTGGGATGGGTCTGCTAAATACCAGCTTGATGCATTAGTGTCGACTGAGAAGCGAGTTAAGAAGATCATCGGCAATGATGCACTTGTCAAGTCAAAACTCCAAAGTCTTAAGTATCGACGTCGAGTTGCTAGCCTCTCGGTTTTATATCATTTTTGGAGGTAGGCGGAACAGAGAGTAAAGTCCCGCAAACCTCCGTTGAAAAGGGAGGATCCTCCGACCAGACAGGTGTTATAGTCTGGTGGGCTACTGCCCGATAGATGATTTCGGGCTGTCGTATATGTCCAAACCGCGCGGAGAACTGTGATTGCGCGATGCAGGATTTCGTATTCTCTTCGTAGTTCTTAAGTGGCGCCATAGATGTCGCTACATCACTCCCCTCCGGAGATCGGAGATCGATGGTTCTTGACGCGTGCCAGGCCAGCGTAGGTTGGTTCCAGTGGGTCGGAACCGATGCCGCATAGTTCTCGGTGAGTCGGAACTGTCTGCGGTGATGCCCCAGTGAGTCGGGGTGTTGCTATCCCAGTGAGTCGGGATGATGCCCCAGTGAGTCGGGGTGATGATGTCCCAGTGAGTCGGGATGATGCTGCAGGCTCCAGTGAGTCGGAGTAGTGCTGCTGGCTCCAGTGAGTCGGAGCGGTGCTTGTGCGACGTAGGACTTGATTGCTAGCGTCGACCAGGAGAGGGTCTTCATAGCTTTTCATGTGACTGGCCGAAGGTGCGGTGTGCCAAGCCAAGGTCGCTGATGAGGCTGAAGGTGATGACCAGGTATGACCAGGTAGGCATGCTGGTGGTCAGGATACCCTCTATAGCCGTGGGTGCTGGCTGTATGGCTCGCTGCTCGAAAGCTTGAGGAAGTGATGATGACGTCACGAAGTAGTAGCTGCACGAAGGCTGCGCTGACGTTCTTTGTCGAGGGTCACCAGTTTGGAGGTAGGCGGAACAGAGTAAAGTCCCGCAAACCTCCGTTGAAAAGGGAGGATCCTCCGACCAGACAGGTGTTATAGTCTGGTGGGCTACTGCCCGATAGATGATTTCGGGCTGTCGTATGTGTTCAAACCGCGCGGAGAACTGTGATTGCGCGATGCAGGATTTCGTATTCTCTTCGTAGTTCTTAAGTGGCGCCATAGATGTCGCTACACATTTATATTTCGAGTAGTGTGCATTGTAATTTCACAATTTAATTCCGCCATGTCCCTTCCATCATCAGACCACAAGACGTACGGCTTTGCGCCACTGATACATGGTGGACATCCACCAATACGTACAAGCGTTTAAGGAACACATTCATTATGCGTAAAGAAGTGGTACCCCTGCCGGAGTTTGGTTTCCTGTATTCCTAATAGCTATAACCTTCGGTCTTTCAGTCAAGAGTGAATACGTTGATTCAAGGAAAGCGTGCTCGTCCACATCATCGCTTACATGGTGATCATATGAGATAGAGGTCAAACACGAGCTTATCATAATAAAAAAAAATTCAGACGACAACTTCTTAGGCTGACCTGTGAAAGGCCATTCATCTGCCGCAACATATCGCGGTATGGTGGACAGAGTTCTGGTGAGATCTCATAGCGATATGGCAGCAGCAACTGTCGCAACCCAGCGCTGTGTACGTTACAATCATGGCGGTAATTCCGCTCTTTGAAGAGTGGCTGGAGAGTCGCCATGGCGTTCTTATCTTCCGCATAGCACAGGTCCCTCCGTACTCGATTATATTCGGGAGATTAATGTTCCGAATTCAGGCACAAGAAACGTATGTTCCGAATTCAGGCACAAGAAACGTCCAGGAGACACATTGTGAGGATTGCCGGAGCACACGGTGTACCCCGCTTGAGCACAACCGTGTCTTCACACCTCCAGTGTTCGAAAGCTAATGGGATACGGTTGCCTCCTTCCGCGATGCAGTAATGTCAGCATTACTGCTTCGCGGAAGGAGGCCACCGCTAGTAATACTAAGAGGCTGCAAGAGTGAGGGAACGTACATCCTCACGCCCCAGTCGCCGCGACCGGAGATGCCCCGGGCATAGGGTGCCGCAGAGCGATCTATTGCGGACGACGAGCAACGGGTAGTTTGCCATCCGGTCGTCCGGTAATGGTTAGTCGACGTCGAGTCGAGTCTTATAAAGTAGTTTGCAAATATTACGCTACTATTTCTTACAGGATTAACTTATTTTCATGTGTTATTTTAGCTAATATAATACAGCAATAATAGTAACAAAAAAATACACACAGAATCCGGTATCAAATGGATCCGTCGCCTAGTCCTGCGCGGCAAGCTGACGATGCACACGGCGTACGAGCGGCGCGACAACGCGTGCCCCGCCTCCGTCACAGCCGTCGCCGCCGCGCGCAGTGGCCGCGGGCTCGCTGTCGGAGATGCCAGGGGACGGGTGAGTCGACACTAGACAACAACGTGACACAGCATCAGGTAGCACACGGCCGTCGCCGCCGCGTGTAGCGGCCGCGGGCTCGCTGTCGGAGATGCCAGGGGACGGGTGAGTCGACACTAGACAACAACGTGACACAGCATCAGGTAGCACACGGCCGTCGCCGCCGCGTGCAGCGGCCGCGGGCTCGCTGTCGGAGATGCCAGGGGACGGGTGAGTCGACACTAGACAACAACGTGACACAGCATCAGGTAGCACACGGCCGTCGCCGCCGCGTGCAGCGGCCGCGGACTCGCTGTCGGAGATGCCAGGGGACGGGTGAGTCGACACTAGACAACAACGTGACACAGCATCAGGTAGCACACGGCCGTCGCCGCCGCGTGCAGCGGCCGCGGGCTCGCTGTCGGAGATGCCAGGGGACGGGTGAGTCGACACTAGACAACAACGTGACACAGCATCAGGTAGCACACGGCCGTTGCCGCCGCGTGCAGCGGCCGCGGGCTCGCTGTCGGAGATGCCAGGGGACGGGTGAGTCGACACTAGACAACAACGTGACACAGCATCAGGTAGCACACGGCCGTCGCCGCCGCGTGCAGCGGCCGTGGGCTCGCTGTCGGAGATGCCAGGGGACGGGTGAGTCGACACTAGACAACAACGTGACACAGCATCAGGTAGCACACGGCCGTCGCCGCCGCGTGCAGCGGCCGCGGGCTCGCTGTCGGAGATGCCAGGGGACGGGTGAGTCGACACTAGACAACAACGTGACACAGCATCAGGTAGCACACGGCCGTCGCCGCCGCGTGCAGCGGCCGTGGGCTCGCTGTCGGAGATGCCAGGGGACGGGTGAGTCGACACTAGACAACAACGTGACACAGCATCAGGTAGCACACGGCCGTCGCCGCCGCGTGCAGCGGCCGCGGGCTCGCTGTCGGAGATGCCAGGGGACGGGTGAGTCGACACTAGACAACAACGTGACACAGCATCAGGTAGCACACGGCCGTCGCCGCCGCGTGCAGCGGCCGCGGGCTCGCTGTCGGAGATGCCAGGGGACGGGTGAGTCGACACTAGACAACAACGTGACACAGCATCAGGTAGCACACGGCCGTCGCCGCCGCGTGCAGCGGCCGCGGGCTCGCTGTCGGAGATGCCAGGGGACGGGTGAGTCGACACTAGACAACAACGTGACACAGCATCAGGTAGCACACGGCCGTCGCCGCCGCGTGCAGCGGCCGCGGGCTCGCTGTCGGAGATGCCAGGGGACGGGTGAGTCGACACTAGACAACAACGTGACACAGCATCAGGTAGCACACGGCCGTCGCCGCCGCGTGCAGCGGCCGCGGGCTCGCTGTCGGAGATGCCAGGGGACGGGTGAGTCGACACTAGACAACAACGTGACACAGCATCAGGTAGCACACGGTCGTCGCCGCCGCGTGCAGCGGCCGCGGGCTCGCTGTCGGAGATGCCAGGGGACGGGTGAGTCGACACTAGACAACAACGTGACACAGCATCAGGTAGCACACGGCCGTCGCCGCCGCGTGCAGCGGCCGCGGACTCGCTGTCGGAGATGCCAGGGGACGGGTGAGTCGACACTAGACAACAACGTGACACAGCATCAGGTAGCACACGGCCGTCGCCGCCGCGTGCAGCGGCCGCGGGCTCGCTGTCGGAGATGCCAGGGGACGGGTGAGTCGACACTAGACAACAACGTGACACAGCATCAGGTAGCACACGGCCGTTGCCGCCGCGTGCAGCGGCCGCGGGCTCGCTGTCGGAGATGCCAGGGGACGGGTGAGTCGACACTAGACAACAACGTGACACAGCATCAGGTAGCACACGGCCGTCGCCACCGCGTGCAGCGGCCGTGGGCTCGCTGTCGGAGATGCCAGGGGACGGGTGAGTCGACACTAGACAACAACGTGACACAGCATCAGGTAGCACACGGCCGTCGCCGCCGCGTGCAGCGGCCGCGGGCTCGCTGTCGGAGATGCCAGGGGACGGGTGAGTCGACACTAGACAACAACGTGACACAGCATCAGGTAGCACACGGCCGTCGCCGCCGCGTGCAGCGGCCGTGGGCTCGCTGTCGGAGATGCCAGGGGACGGGTGAGTCGACACTAGACAACAACGTGACACAGCATCAGGTAGCACACGGCCGTCGCCGCCGCTTGCAGCGGCCGCGGGCTCGCTGTCGGAGATGCCAGGGGACGGGTGAGTCGACACTAGACAACAACGTGACACAGCATCAGGTAGCACACGGTCGTCGCCGCCGCGTGCAGCGGCCGCGGGCTCGCTGTCGGAGATGCCAGGGGACGGGTGAGTCGACACTAGACAACAACGTGACACAGCATCAGGTAGCACACGGCCGTCGCCGCCGCGTGCAGCGGCCGCGGGCTCGCTGTCGGAGATGCCAGGGGACGGGTGAGTCGACACTAGACAACAACGTGACACAGCATCAGGTAGCACACGGCCGTCGCCGCCGCGTGCAGCGGCCGCAGGCTCGCTGTCGGAGATGCCAGGGGACGGGTGAGTCGACACTAGACAACAACGTGACACAGCATCAAGTAGCACATGGATCTGTTGCCTAGTCCTGCGCGGCAAGCTGACGATGCACACGGCATACGAGGAGCGCTCTCATAAATACATACGTTCTTAACATACTTGACATATAGTCATTGGATGGCCATCTCAGCCAATCTTCTGAATTTATTTATTTCGTATTAATACTTATTTATTTTATTTTTACTTTTTTTCCAACGGATCTGCTACATCAAAAACGAGTCAATTTACGGACTTTTTGATGAAGTAAATAATTCATAATTAATGTGCTCATACCAGCCGTATTGTTCCTAGATTTTCCGGTGGTCGGCTCCCGATATGTCAAGCGCGGCTGGAGCTAAGGGCGGCCCAGCTGATCATTGGATACGAGATGACACAGCGCCTTACTGTACACAATGCCAAGTACGTTACCTACTTCGATCGCTTTACGAGTCGCGAGACTAAGCGGACGTGTGTTCTGTTTTGATTATAATGAAATAAACAATTACAACAAATAAATATAATATTGCTCTGTCAGTAAAAAATTAAAGTGTGTCGCGTGTGATTTGTAACCGACTTATGTACGTAAACAAGATGAACTAAATAGATCTTTATTAACTATAAATAGTGTTTTGGTAGTATGGCTACCCCCGGAGCGAGCCCGTTTGGTCGTAGCCAACTAGTACAGAGAAGTCCTCCACAGACGCCTACCCAACCATTACCCCCTAGCTACCCAAACCCACCAGCACCTACGGAGAATGAATTGCCGAGTGAAGTCATCAGTACCCCGGAGATTCAAAAATGGATTGTTTCTATAGAAACAATCCTGGGTGAAGTTTGCGCTATTGTCGGGGATGGGAAAATGAACTCAGACCAGAAGCTTCGTGTCTCCGCTCTTTGCCGTAGGGTCCAAAGTGGGACATCTCAAATGGCCGTCTTATATCAATCATTGAAGACAAAAACTATCCTAGCCCATACCACAATCCAGCACCTTCAGGCTCAGCAGAATGTTGGGAACTCTCTCCAGCAGTTTAGAGAGCTCGTAGAGACAAAAATGAATCCGCCGGAAAATACTTCTTATGCTGGCATGGTTAAGAAGGGTACCGACATCGTCCGTCCTGCAAATTTGAGATCAGTCGCCATCTATCCCAGCGATAAAACCCAAACAAGTGACGACACCAAGTCTCTTGTTCAAAAGATCATCTCCCCAGAACAACTGAAGCTTCATGTTCGTGGCTTAAAAAAGGTGAAAAATGGGGGCGTTTTGATCAGCACCGAGAACAAAGGCGATATTGAAAAACTTAAGAACTCGGAAAAATTAGCATCATCTGGCCTAAAAATAGAAGAGCCTTCCAAACGCCGATCTCGGATTGCTGTCATTGGTGTCCCCGTCGCTCTTACTGAAAAGGAGGTATTTGACTGTATTTTCGAGCAGAACCTATCAGACAAGTTGCCGAATTTAACTCGCGAGTCCTTCCTAGAGTGCATCAAACTAAGCCATAAATCGGGTAAGAGAGACCTTTCAACTTGTAACTATGTCCTGGAACTGCCGGCTAGCATAAGAAAGGTTATCATTAACCAAAGCCGAATTTTCATAAATTGGACGTCGTGCCCAGTGAGAGATTTCACTATAGTAACCAGGTGCTTCAACTGCCAGCAGTTTGGACACGCAGCCAAGTTCTGCCGGGAAGCCAGTCCTACCTGCAACCACTGTGGAGAGAGCGGACACTCCTTCAAGGAATGCAGTAGCAAATCTTCTCCCCCTCTATGCGCAACGTGTAAACGCTTCAAGAGGAAATGTGATCATCCAACTGGTGATGTAAGTTGCCCGGCCCGCAAACATGCAGAAATGAATTACATAAACTCTATAGATTATGAAGGCGCCTAAGAGCGTCACCGGACACTTAAGTTAATTAGCAGATAAATAGGTAGCTTACATTTATTTTTATTTTATTTTGTAACTGTCATGACAACTCAGCTAATTTGCGATCTAGATAGTTTTTCTGTGTCAGAGTCTAAAGTTTGCAATGTTGAGGATTGTAAACACCTTCTTCCTTCTGGTGACAAAACACTAACCCTACTAACACAAAATATTCGCAGCATAAGTCGAAACATGAACGGTTTTGAAGTATTGTTACAGGATCTTGACGTAAGCTGTGATATTATTGTCCTAACAGAGTGTTGGCTGTCAAAACAGATGGTTAACTTACCATCTCTTGACGGTTATTATTCCTACAGAAGTGACATAAACATAAACCAGAACGATGGTTTAGTAGTTTATATTAAAAATAATTTAAGAACAGTAAGAGAAGAGTCAGTAGCCTTAGACAGTAATTGTTTAATAATTAAAATTATTCCCGACACGGTAGTCATAGCTATTTATAGGCCTCCTTCACAAAACATAGATAGATTTTTAGAGTCACTCGACACAAATTTAAAAAAATTATCATCTTTTAAAAACATTATACTTATGGGCGATATTAACATTAACATTGCTTCCGGGAAAACAGATAGTAATGTACATAATTATCTGAACATTTGCTCATTCCATGGACTTCTTCCAGCTCACTACCACCCCACGCATCAGAGTGGCTCATGCTTGGATCACATCATTATAAAATCAAAAAATCCATCCAAAACACTAGTTACTAATTCTACGATAACCGATCATCAGGCTGTTTTACTAGCACTACAAATAAGTTCACCTAGAAAAATATGCATGCGTAGCTACACTAAAGTCAATATGACTAATCTCGAGAATGACATTCGCGGTATTAATCTTGACCCGGTTTATAATTCAGACGATGCAAATAGTTCGTTAAATTACTTCATAAATTCGTTACAATCTGCGATAGTGAAAAATACGTTTACTAAGACTGTGCCTAGAAAGTATAGTTGCATTAAACCTTGGATCACGCCTGGTCTCGTTCGATGTATAAGGCATAGAGATAGACTTCATCTAAAATTGAAACTAGCTCCTGATGACAAAGTACTTTCTATAACTTATAAAAGGTATCGGAACTTCTGTAATAATCTTTTGAAAAAACTGAAAAATCAGTACGACAAAAATGAATTACAGAAGGCCGGGAAAAATAGTAAACTTGTGTGGAAGTTTGTAAAATCACATACTTTTAGATCGAAAAAACCTGATCCTCCGTTAGAAATATTATTGTCAGATGTAAACCCAAATAAAGCAATAAATAAAGCAAACAACTTTTTTGTAAACGTTGGTAAAAACTTGGCTGAAAAAACAATTAACCCAAGTATCATTTCCCAACCCAACTCGACCACGACATTCTCCACACTAAACTCTTTTGTTCTATTAGACACCGACGTAAACGAAGTAGTCAGAATTATAAGCGGGCTTAAGGATGTTTGTGCCACTGGGTGGGATGACATACCCAATCATATTCTGAAAACATTTAAATACTTACTTGCCCCTCCTCTAACCCACATCTTTCAACTTTGCTTATCTAAAGGTATATTTCCAAAACTACTTAAGAAAGCCGTAGTCACACCTGTATTCAAAGCTGGAGATAAAACCAGTGTGAATAACTACAGACCCATTTCAGTATTAACAGGCCTCTCTAAAATTTTAGAAAAAATTATTAATAGTAGATTGATCAAATATTTAGAAGATAACAGACTACTATCAGATAATCAATTTGGTTTTAGGGCTAAAAAATCAACTAACCAAGCAGTCCACAATTTGACTAACTATATCACTACTAACCTAGATAATGGTATGCACACAATAGGGATCTTTCTAGACCTTGCCAAGGCCTTCGACACTATTTCTTGTTCTTTACTGTTGCACAAGCTTGAATCACTTGGGATAAGAGGTAAACAGCTTTTACTATTTTCTGACTATCTCAGCGATCGTTATCAATGTATAAAAATAGGTCAGTACACCAGTTCTGATCTAAAAAATAGCTGTTTCGGCATTCCGCAGGGTAGCATTTTGGGGCCCACATTATTTTTAATCTACATAAATGAACTATGCAGCCTGTCGCTCCAAAATGGTGTTATAATGTCATATGCGGATGACACCGCTCTATTGTTTTCAGGTAAGTCAAGAGCTGAGGTGTATGATTATGCACAAAATGGTTTTGACATTGTGTCTAAGTGGCTCCAGAAAAATCTCCTTACATTAAACACAGATAAAACAAACTACATTTTATTTACAATGAGAAATGCTAACATACCGCTTAATAACCTAAACATTCACGCACATATTAACTGCACGTACTCGTATGCTGACAATGCATGCTCTTGCCCCACTTTAGCCAAAGCTGACCAAGTAAAATATCTAGGTGTAACGATTGACTCAAATCTGAATTTCCGTAAACATATCGAGTTATTGTGTACGAGAGTGCGCAAATTAATATATGTTTTTAAAAATTTGCGTGACATAGCCGACTACAAATTAATAAAACAGGTTTATTTGGCTTTGTGTCAATCCATTCTTACATATTGCATAACTTCTTGGGGCGGTGCTGCTAAAACCATTTTACTCCCGTTGGAACGTGCTCAAAGAGCAATTCTCAAGGTGGCTACCTTTCACCCTTTTAGATTTCCTACGCACCAGCTGTACATAGCATGTAAAGTGCTAACAGTGCGGCAATTATTTATTTTAAACACAGTACTACATCAGCATACTGCACTGCCTTTTGTCCCTCCACCTTCGGACAAGAGAAGAAAGGACTTGGTTTGCATAAAGCCTCAAACCAGACATGCCTTTACTAAGCGTTTTTACGTGTTCTTAGGTCCTTTTCTATATAATAGGCTTAACAAAGTATTAAGTTTCTATAGTATAAGTTACAAAACATGTAACAAGATGTTGTCAGAATACTTAGTGTCACTTAATTACGCAGACACAGAACAACTTTTAGAAATTTTGTCATAATGGACTCGTTAATGTTTATTTTTGTATAATTTCATAGATATAGTTTTTAGGTATTATTGTACCATTTGCTTAGTTATCGTAGTCATTTATTACAGTAGAACATTTTTTATAATAATTTTACTCTAATTTTAAATTTTGATTGTCGCAATGAAACTGGATTGTAAAGTGATGGCCTGAAACACAGGTTTAAATTAACCTAGATCGGGCGGTCCTCTATCAAATAATGCAATTCCAAACCACTCCTAATTGTACTTTTTTTGATATTTTAGTTTTACAATATTTTTAAGCACTGTAATTGTATCATTATTGTAATAGGAAACCTTGTTACTGTTGCCTAATGTTCATATTTTTGTAAATGTATTTTGAATAAATTATTATTATTATTATATTATTATTATTATTACTTATATTTCTATCACAAATGTTTTAAAAATAACATCTACTTGAGGCTTAAAAGTTTTTAGGAAAATATCAATTTAACACTGTCCTTATTTTCTTCAACATTAATCTTCAAATGTATAAATTTCATAATATAATCACGGCTTTATTTACACTATAATATTTTAAAATATTCGGTATCAGCACTTCCAGAACCAGCGCTTTAATCGCCATAGTTCAAGCATTCGTTGTTAACACCTCCCAAAAAGCTCGGAACCTACAACTACATAATTGGTTGTCCGTTGTGCAGGTGCGCTTCACGGCGCTGGAGCGGCGGCACCACTGCCGCGAGTGCGGCGCCGTGTTCTGCGGGCGCTGCTCGCGCTACGAGGCGCCCGTGCGCCGCCTGCGCGCGCTGCGGCCCGTGCGCGTGTGTCAGCGCTGCCACGACAACATTACCGCGCGCTAGCTCATACATACCGACTAGTACATTCACCAAACTTCTACGAAAGCATTCACTTTTAGTTGCTTACTGCCTAGATCTTAACGTAGCCATACACAATAGGGAGTACCTGACAGGTTTGCCTGTACAGTTGAGTTTTACAGGAATATTGCACAAACCTGTGAGGTACACCCTAACGTGTATGGCTATCTTTAGTCACTAATGGGTCATTTCAAATTGAGTAGCAAAACCCTCGAGCAAATTTATAATAAACTAATCGCAACAAAAATTTCTAGCTGTGTGCTGGCATACGTGAAAACATGCTACAATACCTTTTGCACTCTCATTTCAAACCATTTTGAAATGAGAGAGTTGTTATTTAGTTCTTTGTGATGAAGATATGTCAAGCATTTTGCTGCTGAATTGATACTGATAATCCTAGTAAAACAAGATTGACTTTTGAATTACAACAAGCGAATATTGCCAATATTATGACGTCGGAGTAGTAGATTTTGCTACTACTATTTAGTACACGCTGTTTTATTTGAATTCAGACAGTAAGCCAACTATTCATCAGCGCGGTAGTAGTAGTGTTCGTATCTAGACCGACCACGACCGAGTCATCAGCCCCACAGGTATGTGTACAGAATTTTAAACGGAAGTATAGGCTCCGATAACGTGTGCCTATTTATAATTATTATGATGAGTATGAGAAAATTAGTGGAACCTAACGGAGTATTATCTAAGATTTCTCCCAACTTATGAATACTATTAAACATCATCACAATGATGGACTAATGATGTAACATTATTCACTGGCCTGCTTTTAAATATATACATCATTTTTGAAGCGCAATCGGCTTCTTTGATAAATAATCCATATTAAATATCTAGCTAATAACACAGACCCACAACGAAATGCCTTAAGTTCAAGTAGATTTTGGTGTGATGATTTTGCTTAATATAATAAAAAAAAAGTCCATCAAAACTTTTTCTTTATTTTTGCATATTTCTATAGGAATTTATATTGAAGGCTTTATGCGAAACTTTTGGAATGAATCAGCCATAATATTAATTTAATTAAATCTTTACATCTTAGAAAAATAAAAACTGTCTGTGTCATTGAGTTAAAAAGGAGAAATATTTCATTGGGATTTAAAGAGGAATATCATTATAATGGCTGACTGCTGTAGGTTGATCAAGCAGGATGATACAAACCAGGTATACCAGGCTGCATAGATCAATATTTACCTGATTTCTATTAATTGTGTGTTGAAAAATAACTGATTATAATTTGGGTGTCTTCAAGGCTAGAGTGAATAGGCTCTTAATAAACTAGTGCGCCTCACCATCAACGATTGCATCGCTACTTACCATCAGGTGGGATCGCAGTCAAGCACTAGATTATCTCAATTAAAAAAAAAAAAACTGACTTAAGTTTCGTGTTAGTGGTCCCGAATTCAATAAATTAGCAATGAAATAAAAAAAATCCAATTTGTGGGTCTGTGTAATTTAACTCTTTTTAACAAATACCAAAATTTTGCTTGTTTAGTGTTGTATTTACCGCCAAAGTTATTTTATATAAAACTTTATACGCTATTTGTAGTTTGGTTTTATATTGTATTTTATTTTATAATCAACTATTATTTATAAATTATTTTATTTACGGTGCTGCTTATTTTATTAATTATTATTAAAACAGTATTAATACGATTAGGTAATTGTACAATTATTGTTTTTAATATTATTTAAGTTAGATCTCAGAAATCTCGGAAGTTTATTAGTTTGTATTTCTCAAAATATTTAATAAATTATATTATTCAGTTGATCATTATTGTTTTAAATCGAATTAAACGTTAAAGTCAAATTAGAAAGATATTACTTTTAAAATTGTGATATGGTACCTATTTAGTTTGATAAAGAAATTAGCAACGTCATCAATGTATAAAATTCATTCCACTTTCCAGTGTTGCGATGGAATTTCATGTGAATATAAATTAGTGCTAGTCATATTTTTGTACCTATATTTTATTTATCTGTGAGTGTTGTTCCTCTCACATTGAAATGTAGAAAATCCAGCAAGATATAATTATGTGAATTATTGTCATTGAATTTTAGTTATGTTGGATCTTGTGTATGTAGCGGTAGGTCCCGGCTTACGCATTTATATACAACATTCCTAGTCGCAAACCTACAAGTTTGCGAAATAATATAGCTGTCAAACATATGAATGTTTTACAATATAATCATAATAATTGTCTACTGTGCTGGAGCTATTTTAGGCGTATACATAATACAGTTACTCTTACGATTTACCAAATCCCAAAAATATGCAACATAAAAATAATGCTTTCATACTGTTCACTGTTTACAGAAAATCAGGGTACTTTTGACTTTTTTTACTAACAATGCATGAATTTGAATGTGTTACCTACTGCAATACTCGAAAACAAATGAAAAAACTGTTATCTTTTTATAAAACTTTTTAGCAGTTTTTTTCGCACTAAATGAAAAACATAATTTAGTGATGTATGCATTTAGAGGGTAAATTACTTTTTACATGATCTCTATAATTTAAAGTTAAAATTGTATCAAGTGCAGTACCAAAGTAAATCATAAGGTTTTCTGTTATGCTTTGGTGATGTTATATTATAATACAAGTCACTTATAATTATGCATATATCACGGTCATCAAAACTATAAAGGAACCTTTCCCGCTTGCGACAAGAATTAATATAAATGTATGTCCATAGAATAATATGTTAAGATTAAAAAGTTGTAACTGTTCAAGAAATAACACCTTCGCAGATCTTGCCGAAGTAAATAAATATTTTATAAAATATGCATTCGCAATTTTCTATATTTTATAAACTCAAAAAATGAAATTAGAAAACAGATTATCTTGACTAAATGAAAAGATTATTATGAAGTTTGAAATACTATAATCTTGCTTTGAATACTGTAAGTTACGTAATTTATTGGGTCGTTTAGTGTCTGTAGCATGGTTAAAAAACTAAAACAATTGGGGCGAATTTGACCTAACCTTTATACTTAGTACAAGTCTTATGCTACATCTATATTTTTGCCATCGACCCTTTCTAACAAAATATTCAAAAGTAATTTAGTAGAATAAAACCTGTGTTATGGTATAAAAGTTTGGTCGAACTCGACCTTAGTAATGTAAGTGGATGTTTCTTAGTCACCTGACCTGTCATGTATAGAAAAATAATTTACAGACAATATAATACGTTGTTTAGGTAGTACGTAGGCACTGAAGTTTATGCCGTTGACTAATGTATTCATGTACCCATAAATGAATAAAGTGGTGCAGCAAATCAACTTGTTGTTTGTTTATATTGAGAAACTGGCAGTTTCCGTAACCCTAAGAAAAAGTATTGCAATGCCGCGGCGCGATGTAGAGCAAAACTGGCGCAACCAAAGAAAGGTTCCCAGGCAATTGATCCTCTGCCTAGCGTTTTGCCAATTATGTTGGGGTCTATTTTCAGTCAAACTGAATGCAACTGACTACAAGTATTTTAAACGGAACGACCGCCTACCTCACCTCCACAGCTCAGCAACTAGGTGAAAATACTCCTCGGAAAAACTGGTTGTCAGTTGCGACGTTTTACTGACCAGACCACCTGCTATTCAAAGTTTGGACATCATCCCAGGAAGTTGCTATTGGGGATAAAAAAAGTGTCCCGAAACAACCAATTACCAAATGGGGGGGCGGCTTTATCTCACTTTCTCTGAACTACTGGTTCTCAGCGAATATGGGTACGTACCATTCGGGCGCACCAAGAAAGTGTACGTCTATAACGTGTTTCGTTATACCTGGCTGTGGGAGGCACTTACACAAGTCGGAAAAGAAGATGAAACTGCAATCGAAAAACAAAAAAATATGTGTGACACGAGACATCAACTATTTGGTGCGGTTTTCCGACAGGATCCCTGTCAGGAAAACCGGCCAACGCCCGCAGTGAACTGTGCCAGGAAACATTTCCCTCACACACTCATAATTTTTTATTATTATTGATAGGCTTGCGTTTGACCACCGTCTCACCTGATGGTAAGCGATGATGTGGTCTACGATGGAGGACGCTTGCCTAGAAGTAACCTATTCACTCTTGACTTAAAGACCCCTAACTTGTAGTTATCAGGAAACGGACTCCGGCAGGGAATTTCACTCCTGACTGTACGCACACTAAATGTGTTCCCACAACGCTTTGTGCGTATGGGTGAGATGTCTACCATGTACCGATGATGCAACGCCGTACGTCTTGTGGTCCGATTAGACTGTGCAATTCCAGTGCTCCTCTATGTCCTGCTCTTTGAGAGAGCGCTCTTTCCGCGAGTTTGCGCATCCTAATAACAGGCCATAAAACGTAGGAATTTGGGATCTCTCGTGTCCATTTTTTAAAACCATGGAGTTACCTACTTAACTAGGTTCTACAACCTACCATCATCAAACACCTACCTACGTAGGGGTTTGACGAAAATGGCTACCATAAGGGCTATGCGACACAAGTTACTTCAAAATCAGCTTTTAGCACTGATACAAAACGTAAAGTACTGTACTGTTAGCACTGAAACTTTATCGTTACATGCAGGTGTACTTTCAGGCGATCTTGAGACGTAGCGATGCGCTGTAAAGGTCATAGCTCACTTACACGACTCTGCTCCCACCCGGCAAAAAGAACACCATTCAAATATGGGCTTTAAATATTGCTTTTAAGATATATTTTGCATTGGCATCATAAATTAGCAGACGACAGCAAGCTTACCGCCGTCAGACTGCTCGGTAGTTGTCGCCTCGCTGGCCGCACGTTGTAGACAAGCGGTCCGCGCGCTCACTGCTAGCAGTCGCCGCTCATTCGGTCAATATCTACACAAAAGTAAGAGCGGTCGGCGGGTGGACAGCTGGCTGTCTGCTAGCTGTCGCCGCGTGGACTGCTGGGTGCCTGCTAGCTGTCGCCTCGTGGACTCCGAACAGTCGTCATAGTTGAGGGCGGTGTTGGGTGGGAGCGGTGTTGGAGCAGAGTCGTTTAAGTGTGCTTTGACCTTAATGCTGCTATTCCGCACGAGGACGGAATTTTTTTGCGACCGTACTAAGATCTCTAGATTACTGAAACCACAGACCATTTATCTAAAAATACGACGTACTGTAAAACGGTTTTCAGAGACAAAACTTTGGTTTGGTTTTTCACTTTGATACCATATAATATCGGCCTCTAACAAAGAATCGATTTTTTAGAATAACAATTCATTAATCCTAACTAATATTATAAATGTGAAAGTGTGGATGTTTGGATGTTTGTTACTTAATTACGCAAAAACGGCTGAACGGATTTGGATAAAATTTGGCATGCATATAGCCTTTGACATGGAAAAGAACATAGGCTACCTTTTATCCCGATTCCTTAAGTACCTAATGCTATGCGGGCGAAGCCGCGGACAAAAGCTAACAAAGAATCGATTTTTTAGAATAACAATTCATTAATAAATTGATATAGGTACTTTAATCTGCAAAAAATATTCAAATATCGAGAAAATACCCTTTAAAGTTTTGTCTCTATTCACTCCATTTTACCCGGTAGGTACTGTTTGTCTGTGTACACAAATATTTTTAGATAAGGCACAGCTCAATTCACAATTTGGGACCCGTTCATATTAGTGGCGAGCTTGCCCTATTTGTAAACGACCTTTTGTGCCTGTTGGACTTGATAAAGAGGAAAGTAGTCTTACTCTTCCGCATTGATTTGTGGTTTCGTTGCGGTATCCAAGACTTCAGAAATTCATTTATTCGACAGTTTTCTGTTGGACGTGGTTTATTTGATTCTGGCTGGTCAGCAAAGAGCATGTAAAGTCAGGAATTTTGTGATGTTTCGAATTAACACGAAAAGAGGAATGCAGTACGGAATGTACAGTTACCAGCACGGATCTTGAGCGCTGGCTTCAAGTTGCGCAGAAGTCAAATATTCGGTCTCTTTAGTGGTGCGAAGTGAGACGCGGAGGCGGGGTGTCAGTGATTGGCTCGCCGCGCCATCGTGTCATAGACGTCAGTCGTGATTCGTTCCCTACGTTGCTGCATGTATCTAACAACGACGACGATTGGCTCGCCAATGTATGGAATGCGCAAAGCGATCCCCCCCACTCTGACGCCGAGCGCTCAAGATCCGTTCCGGTAATTGTACAGGCCACTATTTTTTTAACAGTTAGTCAGCGTTAAGTTAGTCACTACGAACTATATAAAGTCTTAAAAATTAAATCTAAATCAAGAGAAACGATCGGCTGTTGATAGATTCATTTCACGCAGTTAACACATTAATTTTTCATACTCTGAAAGTAGGTCTGAAGTTGCCTGAGGAGCGGGCTGAAAGTGATACTTTTCATCCCTAGGGAGTTTTACTTTACAACTGACAGCTGTCAATTTATTAAAAAAAAAACTAGTTCTATCTTCACATTTCTATTGAACCATGTTCCAATTTTCCATACAGCCAGTCAATCACAGCGCGATATAAAATTGAAATAACTAAAAGACAAGTATTAATTAATAAATAATGTTATATTTTAAGTGACTTATTTGTTCAACTATTTCTTTAAAATACTTTATTTTTAAAAGATTACAATTAATTTCTAATTTTTCATTAATGAGGCTGAATAGCTAGTCGGCCGCAGAAAAAAAACAAAATGGCTGGAAAGTGGCAATCAGTCGTTGGTTTTTTCGAGTTTTGTTAACATTTCCGTACAACAGAGATTTGTATGAACACGTCATTTTTATCAGATTAAAATAGTGATTAACGCCTAATCTGCTATGAGAAGAGGTTAAAGCAGTAGTGGAATACCTTTTACCGCCTAAATCAGAAGAAAGATACCTACTTAAAATCATAGGTACAACGACTCAGGTTTTACAAACTTTTTATTTTATTTTTAGTTTCCTCGTATTCGTAATGAAAAGCACAGTGTTTACCTCGGGGTGAAAGCAACCCATTTAACCCCTCGAATTAGCGACCTCGCTTTGCTCGGCCGCCAACTCCTTCTCGGGACGAAATGAGTTACTTTCACCCCTAGTGTAACAATGTACTATTGTCGTAATTTTCGTTCCCGAAATCAGTAGTTAGCTTACAGAGCTAGCTAACAAGCTTAAAGATTAAATCAAAAATAAATTAAAAGCGATTGTCAACTAAACATAATTTATTATTTTTTATAATATTTGAACTCTCATTATCTAAAATATCTACATATATATGCCAATATTTACATGCTTTAGACAAAGATAAAATCACTGTATAATATACAAATAACACCCAACAAATTATTAAGTCCGAAACAACGTGATTTTCATATAATTAAGTACAACTTTTCCAATAGTAAGTATATTTTATATAAGCACACGAAAATATATTCCGAAATGACCTACTCGTTTATAATCCTACGAATCTAATGTACTTGTATAACAGCGATTCAAATTCGCCTTTTTGGTGCTATTCAAGGTATACATAATGTGCACATAGAGACACAGTGAAATGCTAACAGTATTATAAATATTTTGTTTTCATTTAAATATATCGCTAGATTTGGTTCATAGAACTACAAAACTTTCCGAAACATACTGCAATTCATTTTATGAAGTTTGATTTCTACTATAGACACATTTAAATAGGACATTCAGAACATGCTTAAGATTATCCGAATAGATGCCTTTAAAGCTTTTTACATACAACATTTAACTTTCGGCTATAAGTTTAATATCTAGAAAAGTTTCAATAAGTTTTTTTTTTTTAATTTAAGTACTATTAAAAGTATTACAATTCGTAAGTACATAAGTGCGTTTAATTTATGCAAGGCTAGCCAGTGATATGCATTATATCTACTAAATCTATCACTTACATCGTGTGTTATTTTCAAAAATAATCTGGAATGTAATGATGCAACAAACTCATTTGTTTTGCAGTTATTGTGTTAAAATTTGCTAAAAGTAAATTTATTGTGGATTTAATTGAACTAACACAAAATCGAGAGGTCATTTTAAGATGTGACAAAATTATTTACAGCAAATATAAAATTGATTTAACCATGTAATCTATACTTAAGATAGCTGGCTCAACGTAACAGAAAACTATAACATCATAACGTAAATTAGTAACTAAATTATTATTAAATTGTAAAAGTAAGTACGTGAATTTTAAAATGACTAACATGAAAATGATTTTTACCATTTGTTCGATCCAAACACCTTCTAATTATATCAGCATAGAAAAAATAGTAATAAAAAAGTATAAAAAAAAAACAGATCCACGAACGGTGAAGAGATAAATACCTTACAACTTTACAAGTATATACAGAAAAGGGAAAATATATCCAAAATCCTATATTACATAAAGTGATTTAATATTAAAATACTGCATTATTCGTTTGTTTGTTGTTGTACAGTGTTTAGTAATAATCCGCTAATACTGCATGGACGAATATTATGGAATTAATATAACTTACGTATGTATGTATAACACGAACACTTACACGACAGTAGTAGTGTGTGGCGCAAAAGCACAGTGCGATTTACTATAGAGTTAAGTACAATATTTATTAAATTAGCTAATCATCACACAAACAGTTTTTATTTATTTCTCAAAATCAACGGGTTATATTGATACAAAAATAAGTCATTCTGGGACATTTTTTTATTTATATTTGTATCAAATGGATTGAACCTGTCCAAAACATTTATTTATACTCGAACACTGGTTTCAGTGCAAGTCGTTTTGGCATCACAAGACGTGACACTGGTATTATGTTATATTTACGTATAAATAAGGATTGAGTATAACATACATTTTGGTCATACGAGCTGTTATATTATTATCTTTAACACTCACTCACTTTTATTTGTTCACTCAATTTTGACGCTGTGCCAAATATTTAAGATACTATGTTGACACCAAACTTTACATGCTACAGTGTTCGATGCTAAGAGACTTGATAATATAGATGGTTATAATTTAAACATTTACGAACGCTAAAATACAACAGCAAGTTTATAGGTTATATCAATTTATAGCATTTGTAATATAACCGAATAATACGTATAGGATCGGTTTAAAAGGGCTCAATCGTTTTTGTTAAAATCGTTTCAGGGCCCAGTACAGTTGTTACAGCAAGTTTAATGCCTCTCATTAACTCAGTTTATAGTCGATTTAAAATTGCATCACTAAGCTTATCAACATCGATAATATTCGTAACATCGACTCGAAGTTGTATCTCTAGTCACTCTACTAAAAGGAACATTAGTCTGAATCGTATTTGAGGCTACACCTCATCGTATTTTAAGTCAAAATTTTCATAAACATCATTAGAAAAATAACATCAGTAGTAGGGTACTCGTCTTGTCTACCACAGAACAAGTATAAGTACCATATCAATTTGATATTCTAAATATGACAACATCAATCGATTGAATGTAGTAAGTACAGATGTTTCTAGTATGGCATCGTATCCAATACATTTAAATACTTGGCCGTCTGGCAAGGTTGTCATTACAAGTCCTACATAGACATAGACGATAAAAAGTGGTACAGGTGACGACCATCAAAAGTTATAGAAGGATCGAAGTTTTATAACGCGCGCGCTACACGACTTAATGTGGACTGGAGTTTATTGGACTCCTTATCAGCAGTCACGACTGAAAGCCGAAAATTAGCTGAGCGTGAAACGTGTCGTGTCTGCTGGAGATACGTCCAGTCCGAGGTGACGTCCCTAGTCGAACACGAGAAGGACGGCCTCCTGCGCAGCCGCGCGCGCCTCGCCCTACAGCGCCGCCGCCGCGTCCGGCGGGGACAGGAACGGGTTCGTGGACGCCGCGCGGCCCGCGTACGACTGCGCGCGCCCCGCCTGGCCCAGCGCGGGGGCCCGGGCCGGCGCGGGGGCCCTGGCCGGCGCGGGGGCCCGGCCCGCTACGCGGCCCAGCCACGCGTCAGGATGCGGCAGGCCGGGCGCCGCCACGGGCTCGGCGGCCGCTACGGGCTCCTCAACGAGTGCGCGGAGCCCCGCTGACAGTTGCTGGCACATTGCTGCAACTGGATCCGCTGATGACATCTCCTAAAATTCAAATAGAAGATTCGAGTTTGCTTACAGAGTATCAAGTCGAACCTAGATCAGCAAAATCTTCATGTAACTCTTTGATGGGTAGAGTATGTGAGTATGTTTAGTAATATGTATCTACGTATAACACGGTCGAGATTCGTCCACATCAACCTAATGTTGCCCGTGACTATTTTAACTGGTCAACTTGTGTCACATTTTAGTTTTTTAAGTGACATATTTAAGCAGTGTCTAAATGTCAGTATATAAATATTGGACAGTAGTCATACCTGCGGAGGCGGCACTTCAGGCTGCGGCTGCGCTACAGGTGCAGGCGCCGCCGGTGCAGGCATGACTCTGGGCGGGGAGCCCAGGCCGGCGCGCTGGCGCTCCAAGTTCGACGGTAACTCGCTGATACGAAGCGACATCTGGCGCTTGAATGGAGAACTGGAAAATAATTTAAGATTTACTCTATAAGTCTTAACTCAACGTAGGCATTTCATAAATCGTAGAATAATGAGTCGTAGAATGAGAGTTGAATGTAAGGATAATCATAGTTTTACACTTGAAACACCAAGTTTATATTGCACGATCAAAGTCCTTCCAACATGTTTTCATTGACCTCACCTGTTATTAAGATGCGCAAACCCGCGGAAAGAGCCCTGTCTCTCAAGCAGATGTGGCGCGGCGTGGGGCCTCTCCACGGCGAAGGGGTTGTGTGGCGCGGGCCGCGACGCCGCCGGCGCCACCAGCGGGTGGGCGGCGCTGCCGGTGTGGGCGACGCCGCCGGTGTTCACCACGCCGCCGAAGGGCCCCCCGGGCGCGATGTTGCCGGTGGTGGCGCCCGGGTTGCCCACGCCGCCCAGAGACCCCACAGGGACGATGACGCCGCCGTTCCCGCCATTACTGTTGTTGGCATCTGCTTCTGAAGCGCGGCGAGGTGTTATACCTGGAAAGGGATTAAGTACGATAATGTAATACAAATGGTTTTAAACATTGAAGAAATGTTTGAAACACATAAGATTAAGTGAGTCATAGTTAAATCGCAAACAAGTGGAATCAAGAATTTTTTTATAAAGGTTTAGGTGCTATATGTCATAACCGCAAATATGGCAGATCAAGTGTTAGAAAACTCTCATCTTTATAGATCATAGTCTTTGTCACTCCTAACATCTCGATGAAACTATACACTGGCTTCACTTTCTTTTTTGTTTTGACTTCGCACTGTTTGGCATTTGGCAGCAAATGTCAAGTCAGCCTTCTTGGCAAGCTTCGCAGAGGTAGTCAGTACTATAATAAAATTCTCAGCTCCATTTTACCGAGATCGCTCGTGGTCCAATGATTTTAGGTATTGTTTAGTTGTGCTGACACTTGAGATGCAAAATTACATCAATTTTACATATGTAATTTTGTATCTCAAGTATCTGCAAATTGATTTCTAGTGCACACACAATGTGCAATAGAAATCAATTTGCGAATAATTAGAACAGCCACTAAACTTCACTCAAAAAACTCCAGGATTTATTAATAGAGTTTCTTAAAGATACTAACCCGACTTCCGGAACGACCCCTGCCTAGTAAACGCATGGCTCGCCGCATCGATGCTCATAGACACGGCGCACTCCTTGTCCCGGCGCTGCTTGCGTTCCAAGCACGCCGCGAAGGCGCAGCCGACCGCGTGCGACAGCCGCTCGCCGCTGTCGCGCGAGGCCAGGAAGCCGTGGCACATCCAGCGGCGAGTTGTGCCGTCACGGCATATGTAACTGGAGAGGTCATGAAATATTACTAAATACATAGTTGAAATTTATTCGATGTGTGGAATTTAATAGACAAAGTACTATTTATTTCTAGCTGACTCGACTAACGTTGTTCTACCGTATAAATTACCAAAGAAAAAAATGGTGGTGGGGGTAGCATGGTAAAACATAGCCTACGAGCTATCTCAGACCTACCAAATATACACAAAAAAAAACCCGTTTCGGAGTTTCATGTCAAATACTGTGACATTTTTATATTTAGATAGATGTACACCATACAATTAACAGAAAAAAATAAGGAAACATTATATAGTATTGCTAAAAGCAAAGGTAAGGAAGTTTGGCGCGGGGTTGCAGAGAATATTCGATAGAATTACCGTAGTCCTGGAACGCAGGGGACTATTGAACGAACACAGGTGGGTTTTTAGTCGATTAAAATTTGACATTCTCTTTCGCTCCACTCAGAGAGCGAGGAGTCTCACAATTATTCAGCGAAAAAAAGGCTTGTGATACGGAGGAATAAGGAAATGTTGAGAGAATATTTTACAGAATTGGAAGGGCTTCAAGATGTCGAAATAAACGATAGATGAATTGTGACAAAAGTGTCTAGAAAGGGAGGTGACTACTGATAACAAATATAATATTAGCTAATAGGAACAAATATAGAAGTAAGGAAGGAAAAATAGTTGCGTTAACCACAAACATATTGGGATTACGACCAGAGGATGATGACAGTTGAATTGAAACAGATAATATATAATGGAAGACAAGGTGTCGAAAGTTGTAGCGATAATAACTCGGAAAATGGCTTTTACTACAATAGCTGTGAATCTGTCATTGGCTGTTTATTGAGAGAATGATGGCGTTCGAAATTCAAGGAAACTAAGAAGTAAAAATAACATTGCCGATTAAGCCGGCCGTAAATAAGTAAATTGATGTTATTTTTGATATGGTATACACAGTCGTGTGTGACGTCGTGGGCACTGTCGATCTGTCCCAGAGACCGACCGGACGTTATTCTCAAGTTGTGCCTGCTTACTGATAATTTAGTTGTTCAGTTTATAAATCCGAATAGGTACCTTACTAGTGATTTTTGTGAACACCACATTTAATAGAAAATTACTCTTTAAAATGAAAATGGAATTTATAAGGCAATACAGTCAAGGGATCAAACAAAAAGCTCAAGTTTATAATATTTTTTCAACTATGTGGTGAAGGTATGTTTGGATTATGTCATTTTGGAGGGTTATCTTTCAGAAAATTAAATAACATAACTACCTGAATCCCCTCTCATGGTTCCTATCGGGCGCGCAGAAGGAGACCTTCTCTATGGTCTGGTCTACGATGAGCCCTTTCGTTTCCTCCTCCACAACGCGGAGGCCGTCGCCACTAACGTGCAACACAGCACGGACAGGTCGTCGACGAGAGTTCTGAAATGCCACGTCAGTACAGCTATCGCTAGGGAAGCTTGCCGAGCGATGAATATCAAGCAACATGCCGCAATCAAGTTTCGATGGGTGTAAACTTTGTGTAGGTTTCTTTCTTGTTGTATTTAGTGTAATCAATAGGTAGTAAACATGTTAATTGAGTTTAATTTAAGCCTCGAATACACTAGAGGATAAAATGTCACCCATAAGGTGTGACGCTGACAACATGTCCCACGTCACGTGAATGCGTTGTGCATTGAGAGGCAAGTTGCGGGACACTGGGCAACGTTGTAGCTTCACGTAGTTGAGCGTTGCGCGTCATGTTGGGGGACATTTTGTTCCCCAGTGTATTTGAGGCTTAAAATAAAAAATGTTGACAACAGATACAAATAGGTACTCAAGAAAGAATGAGCTTTCCATCATTCGATGGGTAGTCAGATGTAAAATATAAAATGCTGTTTTCAGGAAGCCAGTCTGAGCGTTGTAGGTTAATTATATAGGTGATGGTGAAGTGTTAATTGAAGGTCAGTGGTTAGCATATTTGGTTAGATTTATAGTTATTAGAACTAAGCAAACCCTACACTCTCCAAAAAAAAAGTTAGAAGTAAGTGACGAATAGCTAAGACTGTATTAGATATGTGCGTTAGGTTTATAATTATATGTATTGACACAGTTCAATGTTACTAGGTGATCTTTGATCTCTGCGATCTTATAGCTATAGATTGAGAATAGTGATGCAATCATTGCATCGAACGAAACGTAAACATGCCAAGATGCATCAAACAACGTCTAAGCTAGTAGAGAGGAAGGTGCGAGATTGTATCGCATTGATCCGCTCGACGTACACCAACTTCACAGATGGCTGTACAAGGTCGGAAGAATATCTAGCGTTTATTTATACTACGTTGCGAAATCTTCGCAGAGGCGACACACTTTATAATACAAGTGTCATACGCAGCATTCATGTTTCATACATTATTGTGCGCGTATGCAAATCATTATTTTCGCAACTCTAAGGAATTAGTTTACTAAATTGTTAGGTAAACACATGCAATCAAACTTCACTGATCAGAGATCACATTCTACATTTCCTAAGCTACGATTGCTATTTAACCTTTTCACCGCCAGTCGACAATAGCCGACAGCGCCCATCACCGACATGAAAATAAATAATTCATCCACCGATTGTTGAATTAGTTTTCTTTTAGCTGGCGCTCAGAGTAACATCGGATACGCGAGGCCCAGCGATAAAAAGGTTAAAACTCACCCTAAGCACCTTTAGCGCTTCCTCGCAGACTTGCATGCCGCGGGACTCGAAAACTTCGACGCATCCGAGGTACTTGACGGGGAAGGTGCAGGTTCCGGCGCGCACGGCGGCCTCGTCAGCGTGCCACTGGTGCGGCCGGGCCGACTCCGGCGGCGAACCCTTGCGCCGCCGGAACGACTCCCGGAACGAACGCCGCAGCCGCTCCATGCCGGCGCGCGGCGGGGACAGCGCCGTGCCCGCGCGCGCACGCCGCAACGACGCACGCACTGACGACTTCTGGAAAACATATGATGATACATTAGACATGTAAAAACTCCGGTCTATTGACGCATAGTTTCTAGAACCGAGCTTAATATAATCCTAAGCTGGAAATACTCTTTATACAGTTGCAGCAAAGCGTGCAAGGAAACTTTATAATGGGGAAGTTCCTTCTACTTATAGGACCGATCAATAGAATTATATATCGTATGGGTTAGCTAACTGTTGGTTGTGAACGTAGGTATATGGCGGACAGGAAAGATTTGAGGAATGTAAATAATTTTCGCCGCTTTAACCTCTCGAATGCCGTAATTAGAGACACAATTAAAAGGCCATTGTGTCTCGCGTAGATCTGCGTTCGGCATACAACGGGTTAAGCAATGATGCACTCTGCATATAGGTCTATAGGCGGTCAAAATTTTAATTACCTATTTGCGGAGTAACGGTTCTATATTTAATATGAATATTATTAGTTAGCTTCCTGCTAACATTCCCAACTGGTTGTTGTGCTTCATGATTCGCAACCACATGTTTTACAGCCACAATTACCGGAACGGATCTTGAGCGCTGGCTTCAAGTTGCGCAGAAGTCAAATATTCGGTATCTTAGTGGTGCGAAATGAGACGCGGGGGCGGGGAGTGTCAGTGATTGGCTCGCCGCACCATCGTGTCATAGACGGCACTCGTGATTCGTTCCCTGCGTTTGCTGCGTGTATCTAACAACGACGACGATTGGCTCGCCAACGTATGGAATGCGTAAAGCGATCCCCACTCTGACGCCGAGCGCTCAATATTCGTGCCGGTAGTTGTAAACTGCTTTCATTTCCATGATTCTAAATGTTGACGGTAGGGTCCCAGGTAGCGGTAACAGTAGACGCCATGACACATCAACTCTACCGGTAACAATGACCATGCTTGTCATTTCCACAAATTCAATGGTAAAATCCGTACAATAACATCATTACAATGAATAATGTACCTGACGGACAATTGGTACTTATTTAAGAAGTAGCGCTAATAATATTGGTGTAATTTTTATTTGGGAATGAGGATAATTTGTAATTAAATTACCTACAGTAAGTTGTCATTCATAAGCTAGTAGTAGGTAGGTACCTATACTTAGTCATAGTCCCTCACAGGTCTACGACAAGTGGAAATTTGAGTTTAGTCTCGACTTAGCCAAACAATTAGGTAGGTACCTACTTAGAAACTAGAGTTGAACAAATAAGAAATGGTAAATATAAAAGCTTGTGTTGTATTGTTCAGACAGCATCCTTACATATTATAAAACAAAACTTCTTAACATAAGTGTCTGTCTGTCTATTCGCAATAAACTCAAAACATATTGAACAGATTTTTATGCGGTTTTTACCAACCGACAGTGATTTATGAGAAAGGTGTAGAGCAAAGCCGGGTCGCTAGTCTTAAGATAATCTGATATTATATCTCTCTGATATTATAGCTCTGCATGTGACATAAACACATTCAACTCTTCAGCGTATTCAGCAATTATTTTGTACTGAAGAAACAATGATTACAATGAATTACATGCTACTATGAATTAATAATAACTGAGGAAATCCTGTAATAATAGAAGCGGTAAGAACGTTTTATAATATCTAAGAATGTATTAATAAAACAACGTGTATCCATCAGCGCATGATCCAAGGTTCCGGGCAAATTAGACAGGACGCGTGAAATGTACTGCGTACGTGCAGCAAAGATATCAAAACGAATCAGAAGATATGTACCTATAACTATATCAACTCATTCGGTAACTGATAAGAATATAAAGCAAAGTATTAGAGCTAACAGCTGTAATTTTGGTGATAAATTCACTGTACCTACCATAGATCGTTGCCATCATTTTACTTAGGGTTGACGAAAAACGTTGTTGTTTCTTTTATTCGATACTGTCCACCATCACGCTATCATTGACTAGTTTCCTTTTCTTTCATATTACTTCTAATGCCCACACAATCCGTCCACCTTTTCTTTGACCTCCCTCTTCCTCTTCATCCATCCAAATGTATACTCATAACTCGTACAGAGTCAAACGACTCCCTTTCAACTTTTCAGACATAGCCTTCTTTCTTTCATATTAGAAAAAAATAGGTACTACAACTTTCAGTTTTGTATATTTAGGGATTCCTCATTTGCAAATATCGCATCGAAGTTTGCTGTTAGAGCTCAATTATAGGTTAAGCTCGTCTGCACATAACCTGTCTTCATGTTATTACTTACGTCTTGTGTACAGTAAATAAAAATCAACTGAGTAAGACAGATAACCGATATGTAGCTCTTCCAACATCCTCGATACAGTTGCTATCCTCTAAATACGCCGATTTTTTTTTTGGGGGGATTTTTCCAGTTTTGCTTAATTTATTAGTAAGAACTTCAGCAATGAACAAGCGTGGGAGGGTCACGCGATGCTCTTCTGCCTATTACAAAATGTTCAAATGTCACATTTTCGGGGAAAAGTGACCGGCATGCTATCAATTCCATGTATTTATTTTATTATACGACTATTTAATCGGGCCAATCAGTGAGTCAATGTTTATCCCGTATGTAAATACGCAGCTTATACCTACTTATCCGTTACTAAAATCTACGTGAGTTAATCAGCAAAAACAACTAATACAGTTAACCCTTCCAGTGTTATTTTTATGATTTACTACTATAACAATAAATTAACAGTTACTAATGCCATTATTTAAATTTTTACTCTTTAATAATTATGCTAATAAAAATTATAATTATCGTTTTCATAATAGTTAGGTACCTACCTAAATTATGTTTCGAAACAAAGACTTTTCACATCACTTTTACATCAGTGATTCAAAAGCTATCGACACGACATAACAACTCATTTTTAACCGATTTCTAAAAGGAAGAGGTTTTATGTTCGGCTGTACTTATATTTATTTTTCTGAAAATTATTATTTTTTGTTTTAAAGAGTGTAAGTACCTACTCCCGAATTGATCCCATAGAAATATAGATATGATAATAAACATCGGAGATATGGAAAGGAACTCTTCAAAGAATCATAGCAGAACTGTATACCACAGTTAACAGTAAAATTGCTGTTTATAGTAGGTACTTACGTGTAGGTGATGACTGACTGAAGGAAGAGAGGGGAGTTAATCGAAATTATCTGATATTAACTGTTAATTAATCTGATATTAACTTAATCTTAATCTGATACTAACTTATCTGATAAATTCATCAGATATATGTATGTTGAATGATAAGTTACATGGGAATTCCGTAATAAAATAATGTATCGTTATCGTGTTTAGGCTTATTATAAATTATCACGAGATGCACTCTGGCTATAAGGTACCATGGCACTGATCTGATGACAAAGCCGGCAGGTAGGCACGGGAACTTCGCAATAAAGCTGTCACCTAGCCGGGTTTTGGCATATTAGAATTGTCATGAGATCTATGTAGGTCTTCTTCTTTTTCTTCTTCCTGGCCTTGTCCCATCTTATTTGGGGTCGGCGCAATACGTTTTTTTCTTCCATTCTACCCTGTCTGTATGACAGGTTTTATCACAGATTTGTAAATTTTACCCTTCAACTTGAGGGGCATCCGTGGGTCACAAGTTGTTCCAGTGACCTGTCGCCATTTCATCCATCCTGAATTGATCCGATGTGTTATGTCTCAGTCTACCTCACCATCCCCTTGGATAAGCGATCCGAGGTACCGAAAGTCGGAGCAGATTGGTATGGGTGTTCCAGCGAGAGCTAAGGGACCGCCAAAATCGCAGAACAAGTACTCGGTTTTCGTTCTACTCAATTTTAAGCCAACACTCTCCAGTCTATGCCACCACACTTTCAATTTGCTCTGGACCTCTAGGCCACTCTCGGCAACCAGCACAATGTCGTCGGCAAACAGCATACACCAGGTAGCCTCTTCCTGGATGTCCGACGTCAAAGCGTCCATTATCATCAGGAAGAGGTAAGGGCTGAGTGCCTACCCTTGATGTAAGCCGACAGCCACATTGAAGCTGCCAGTGTTGCCCACCGTAGACCGAACTTGGGTGCTGCACTGACTGTACATTGCTCGGATCAACTGCACATACTTTCCAGGCACACCTTTCTCCTTAAGGGCCCACCACAGAACCTCACGAGGTACCTGGTCATATGCCTTTTCGAGGTCAACAAATACCATGAGCAAGTTTTTATAACTTTCTCCCAGGCTTTCATAGTACCTGACATTAGCTTTATTCCTCTATAGTTGTTGTATTCAAGCACATCACCCTTGTTTTTAAAGATGGGCACCAGGGAACTGTTGCACCAATCATCAGGTAGGGCTTCTTCTTGCAACAACTTATTGAAAAACAAAGCTAACCACGTCCATCCATCCACTTGCAGCAACTTCCACACTTCAACTGGTATTCCGTCTGAGCCAATTGCCTTACCATTCTTCATTCCATTTACATCTATTCTGACTTCTTCCATACTAATCATTCTCACTAAACCCACATTCACTGGTTTATTCTCTAGAACCCCATTCCAGTTGTTTTCCTCATTCATCAGTCTTTCAAAATAGTCCTTCCATCTCTCTTTGATTTTTTCGTCTTTTGATAATCATTTCAGTTTCATCCCGTATACACTAGGTACACTAGTCATAAGTGGACTTGAAGGCATATTCTATGGGCACCTTACTATAAAAACTGCCACTAGTGCGTAGAATAAACTTAAATATAAATACGGCTAACTAAGGGGTATCTCAACTAAAAAAAATTAAAATAAAATAGGTACTATCACCAAAAAAATATTCAATCAACTAAAAAAGTTTTTTTTTAACATTTGAAATTATAATCAAACTACATTTAACGAATATTTTAATTTATTCTATTAATTTGTAATGAAAAACAAATGAGATACTTAGGTAGGTTCACTGGTTACTATAAATACACATCAAAACCATAACAAAAACAAAGTAGTTTTTATAATAACTCCTCTCTGGGAATAACATAAGTTATTCAACCACATATTTAATTATCATTTTAAAGATACAAATAAAAAATCTTTTCAAACGTTTTAGTGGTGTTTACAATACCTAAGTACCTACCTATTTCCCTTGTAATATTACGTAAAATTTAGATAAATAAATTATGACGTAGGTATAAATTATTCATGAATGTAAGTGGGTATGACGAGTCTGTTAAGGAAAATGGTTATTAAGTAGGTAACCTACTAAAATTATTTTAATTTTGTATGCACATGCACATCTATTTATGTATTTTTGTTGGTTATAGTACCTACTATTTTTTTTTCCGTTGTTTTTCTCGTTTAGATTTAAATGTTTAATTAGATTGTAAAATCTTAAACAAATAATCATATTTTATCATATACATTTCATTACTTACCATAATATGCATTGAAAATTGGTTAAATTCCCAGGCATAACTAATGACAATAACACACTTATTAAGCCAGATGTGCACTCAATAATGAATCCATTATACCTACTCATTATAAGTATATGCTTAAAACCCACTGACACTCGTCAATCTGTCATCTGGACATTCATTAAAATGATTGAAGATATTTTGAACTTTCACACATTAACATAAAGTTCAAAATTGTAGGCCAAGCGAATGATGGCAGTTTAAAAAACTATGCACCTAAAGCAGGATCGTCTACAGTATCTGTGTGTTGTGAAATCCTTTCATAGTTGTGAACAATAGGTACAGTTAGCAACAAAAGTAGGTTACCTAACACTATCTAAATCACAGAAGAGATTTGGAAAGGAAACTTGTCAATTCTAACTAGTTTAGACTTTAAAAGACGAATAAGTATCAAATTCTTGAACACATGTATAAATAGTCACCTATGCATAAAAACATTTTTTGATTAGATAAGCACATTTAAGCAGGTAACAAACATTAAATGTTCGATATAACTAATTAAATACAGAAAAGTAGGTATAATGTAAACAGACATTGTGTGTTTTTCTATTAGCAATAAAAACCAAGAGCTTTATGAACAAAAAACGCTGACGTTATAATATCTTACACCCATATACCTAAATAGGCAAGGATGACGTTGTTTCGCCAATTCCATTTAACCTTTCAATTTCGTGGAAATTACAGACATAATAGAAAGACAATAGGTGCGCGAACGCGGGCGTTCGCTTGGGGTTTAATGAATTAATGTGACCTACACAGCACAGAGCCAACGAACTAAGGTGTACCTAGATAGCAAAGTAGGTACAAAGACTTGCAGCTACGCACGGTAAGCACGCAGCTCGCTGGTAACTCGCTATTATCTGTGTATAATGTACGTGAGGTACAGGAACAATAAACGTTGGCCATAGCACAACTTACATATAGTTTAGTACGTATTCAATGACTCAAGTTGAATTAATGAATTGTAAATGAAGCATAATCAAATGAGTACCATTTTGAGGTCGGCATTGGCAGTCGCCTGAGCTGCCCGGTCGAATGGCTCGTGCGCAGAAGATCCTTGGTTCCCCATTTTACGGCAAGTTCCCACAGAGCCTTTATCTTCTTAAAACTTCACTCACGAAACACCAATTCACTAGATACTACATCCACATCGCTTGATGTCGTCAC
Source organism: Mythimna ferrago (assembly GCA_910589285.2). Taxonomy (NCBI): domain Eukaryota; kingdom Metazoa; phylum Arthropoda; class Insecta; order Lepidoptera; family Noctuidae; genus Mythimna; species Mythimna ferrago. The sequence goes on from OU342675.1 coordinate 17,502,368, forward strand.
TATTCACATTACGAGGAGCGTATCCGCAAACTAATATTTAACGGCTATTTCAACATTTCATTCACTAACATGACACACGTTGCCTAATGTAAGAGTATTGTCCTCCTCTGATAAATGTTCTATCCGCAGCACAGTAAGATAATAATTTCGGCGAAGTTGAAACTCAATAAACATAGCAAAGCCCAGAATAAATAGTTTAGGTCTGCGGAATGCTGCAACCTTGTCGCTTGGCGCATAAAAACATTCGGTATTTGAGCTGGTGCCTCATTAATCACTCTACACGAAATTTGTTTTATTTAAGTAAATACCTGTTGCTTTTACAACTTCGCATGTTGACAACTTTCAATTCGATCATCTAAGATGCGGTAGTGACTACAATACGAGCCGTGTGAATTCGTTAACAATAATTTTTAAAAACGGGGGTCAACTTTTCCCACAAACGATGAATAAACGCAGAGAGGCGCATTGAACCCGGTACCCGGCCGGCGCGGGGAGCGAGGTAAGGTAGGTAGCTGGGAACGACTGCCGATGCCAGCTGAACGTTATTTTTTCCCACAGCATTGTTCTTTGGACCGTAGCGAACAACGATTAGAGAACTAATCCACTTTTTCTGAAATTGCACAAACACTTCCGTTTATAAACGTAAACACTGAACTTCATTTTGACTAGCAAATTATTTAGGAATGTAGAAGGAATTTGGGAAAGAGGCGCGCGCGCCGCGCATTGAGCGACCAACTGTCGCACTGACTAGTGACTGCTCGTACCGCGTGCGCCGCGCGCCGTGAATCGCACAAACCCTGCAGCGGAGTCCCCGTCCCGTCCCATACCTCGCCCCGCAGACGACCGGTCCTTTGCATTGTCAAGATTGACGACCGGTGAGATCATCACGAATAGCCAGTCTTTAATTCGTACTCGATAATTCCATAATTCGTTCCACCAGGTCAATAAAATCATCAAGTTTCAAGATCGTAGCCTTGACGAATCAATATTCTATATGACTAGAAGTTATGTCATGCAAGAATATGGCAAGTACCGAGGTGTTGAATGTTTTATCCTTGAGTGAAATACGTACTGCAAATCTTGGGCTCATCTTTGCGCCGAGACCATTCGCCATAACAACAGCTGGAATAAGCACGTGCGAGTGGGACCGGGACGGACGCAGGTGCAAAGCTAGAGAGCTTATTGTACGCGTTCAAAGTTGGAACATATGGCTTTGAATGTCGAAACATTTGAGAGCTGCATGCGTCTGCCGTCTGCACCATTTATTTATAGATGATCAAAGCATCTGCAACAATGTGCTCCTTGTTTTATAATTTTATTTGGATCAGATTTGTTTACAGTCTGTAAATTAGGGCACACTACACACATTTCCTTACGAAATGGTAGAATGTATTTATTGGTTTAAACAGAAGTCTTCTGTAACTCATAAAATAATGGGGAAATAGAAATTGGTACTTTTCTTATGGTTAATGTTAATAAAGCTATTGAATTGTCAGTTAAAAGGATAGACTTTTTCAACGATAATGTGTTCACATTGAAATGGAGCCTTGGAGATGTGAATACATCTCCAAGGATCGATTTCGACAGAGTTACATTCTTAAACACCATTATGGATTTTATTTGAAATTTGCAGTGGGAATTCGCAAAATACTCTTTATTCAAATTTTAGAACGGATCATGATAAAACCTCTCAGGTGATTGGAAGTAAAAATTGTTATCCTTTCTGACTCATATACTGAGTCACTGCATGCCAATGACTGGACGGATCCGAGACTGGGTTCTCAGATTACACCCGTTATGACAATCATTATCAGCAAGGAAATCATATGGTTTAACGTCTATAATGTCGGTTACGTCTCAGTGTTATTGTTAGAAAACAATTATGAATAACAAACCTTGAGAGACTATGTTAATTGCAGGTAAATGAGTAAAACAATTAATCATGATATGCATAAATACAAGCTATATCAATCAGATAAACACTGAGTAGATATGTCCGGAAATAGATGTGGTTTTACAAAAAGCGTTAGCGATATTTCAAATTCAATATTGGCAACGGGAAAACCATGTTGTATTAGTATTCAGCTCCAGTTATAAAACGATTATGAATGCTGAAACTTGTTTTAGGAGAAACTAAACTTAAAACTACATGTATTATGTATATAGAATAGTGAGCAGTGCTTACATTAATGTAATTTGTACTCTGAGCTCCTATCAGTAGACCCAGACAACCTACGCGAGAATTAACACACCTGATACAGCCTTGCTTTGGAGGATCGATAGGTATCTATTTTTACTCCGAGAGCTTCAAATTTTAAAATCAATGTTACCAAAGCTGCCGCTAGCGTGTTGAGAGTGATCGTCAATGTTGACATTTCGCTTAGCTTTCACTACTGTTTAAACATTGAATTAGCGGGTAAGTTTTTAGGTGGATACTTTCTCAAGATGACCAAAATTCTAATCATCTTTCAATCAAAGCCAGCAAAAAGTAGAATAGAACAAAGCATCAAACAAAGATAACAATAAAAACTAGGAAGTGAATAGGATTACTATAAGAACAAGGAAAACTTGAAAAGACAAAGCCATCGATTTTTGATTGTTTACAGTTATACAACGTTATATTACGTGAAACTAAAGAAATTCGCAGTACCTCGTAATAAAATCTATCAAATCCTCTAAATTCTGCCATGAAATCACTATAACGCAATCAAATCATACTTTTGTTCAATAGGAACATCAAACGTAGGCTTATTATCATATTCAAAGAGTCGCATCATATTTATGTGTCATTCAACTCGTAGACATTCTAGAGGAAACCCTACTAACCCTATTTGTAGTTGTTTACCTACTCTGATGCAATTACTGTGTTACACAATGTATCTATGACCAACGTGTTAGCGCCATATCGTTTGAAGAGGACATACCTCGCCTTAAGTTATAAATCAATACCGTTTATTGTGCAAATAAATACGAATTGTATAATAAATCAATATGTTAATGTGAGAATTGTAAAAGCAAACAATACTAAACTGTCGTAACTTAGAACCTGTAAAAAGCAGTGTAGAGGACACTGACATTGTTCCGGCACCAGCAACCGTAAAATTGCCAGCACGATCATTGTCTATTCGGCAATAATTTCCGCCAACAGTACCGTCGTATTCAATCTCGGTACCGTTACTTGACACTTAGGTATCTACTCCAACATAGTTCACAACACAATAACCCTAATTTTGGGAGAGTTTGAACTCTGCAACAATTTGAATAAGTATTCAGATGCTATTGAGATTGCTATTCTGGTATAGCGTTTGATGTAATGTATTTCGCGTCAGTTTAAATACTCCAGTAAAGTACTTGCACAACGCAAACAAATAAATAAGAATTGACGTTAATAGCGCACAATGAACAATCAGTGCCAATAAACAACTACTTCTAGTTTTTTATGTGCGCAAATAACAATGAAGACAAAAATGGATATTGTAGCTATAGCTGAATTTCAGTGATCTTTAGAGAAATTCACGAGTTAATTATTAGCATGCATTATAATTGCAGGATGGCTATCCGTTGGTATAAACAAATTCAGTGCTCAGTAGTATAAACAGACATAGATAATATCTACACTACATGGCATAGAAGAAGCTCTATAAGTGGTGCTTTGTTTAATCAAAATCAGTTCAATTGGTAGGAGTAGGAATAGGAGTGTAAAAAGCTGTAGAAAGTTTCCGTTCGAACTAATTTCTAATAAATCACGATGTAGGTACATGCACGATGATCTAAAGCGGACAACATATGTGTACATAGTTACTATTTAGGGCATACTGAAAGAATAGAATAGAATAAACTTTATTGTACATAAAAATAGGAACAATTTCACAGAAACTTAAACCTATATGCACAGTGGCGGTCTTATCGCTGAAAGCGATGTCTTTCAGACAACCTTGGGATGGAATATAAGAACTTAAAAAGAAAGAAAAAAAAAGTAGAAAATTTCTTGATTCTGATAAATAACACTAGACTTACGATACATTTATTGTTTTTCCAAGTATATTCCCTCGCAATAAATGCATTTTTGCATTGCTTTACAAAGCAGACTGCAGACTGGTCCACAGTCTTCCTCTTCAATGGCTTTATAGAACGCATTCACCGCTGATTCAGGGTTCCTAAAATGTGTGCCTCTAAGTTTGTCTTTAATTTTTGGAAACAAATCGAAGTCGCAGGGTATGAGGTCCGAACTGTAAGGCGAATGCGTCATCTGTTCCACATTTGAAGGCTTCAAATAGGTTTCTGTTACCTTAGCGGAATGTGAGGATGCGCTATAGTGGCGGAGGAGTACATTGCTTCGAGGATGCTTTTCGCGAACTTTTTCTAAGACTCTGGGCAAGTAAGTGTTGACGTACCAATCTGCAGTCACTGTCCTTTGATCTTCAAGTGATACTGAAGTGTAATGTCCTGATTTGTCGTAAAAAGAAGCAACCATTTTTTTACCCACACTTCGACTTTTCTAAACTTTCGTCGGCAAATCTTCAAAAGGAAAGACCCACACTGCCGACAGGCTTCTTCTTTCGGGTCCTTAGCAATACACCTAGGTTTCGTCACCTGTCACGATATTATAGACAGCCAATGCTGTCCTCCATTAAACTTTTTTATCATTTTACGGCAACACTGGACATGCAGTCGTTTCTGGTCCTCTGTTAAATCATGTGATATCCATCGAGTGCAAAGCTTCTGAACCTTCAGATGCACATGTTGTTGTTGTTGTTGTGTGTTTTGCACTTGGCTCATTCCAATGCCTAATAAAGCACGAATTTGCTGGCAAGTAATATTTTTGTTAGTTTCAATAAGTTGTCGTACGGTGTCAATATTCGAGTCTGTAACCGCAGTCGTCGGCCGACCTTCACGTACCTCGTCATAGAGATGATTACGTCCACGTCTAAATTCTCCCAACCACGAATACATAGAGCTGCAACATGGTGCTTCATCACATCACTAAATGCCAATTGAAATCTCTGGCACCTCTCTTGTTGATCATAAAAAATCATTGAACGGAAATGTCCACGAGATTCATTAAACCCCAAGCGAACACCGGCGTTCGCGCACCTATTGTCTTACTATTGTCTGTAATTTCCACGATTGAAA